>OX344857.2:13125771-14480771 GCA_947037095.2 Nycteola revayana | reverse complement strand
TTTAACGGCAACAAAGAAAATTTTCCCTTGCATTTTCTTCTGTCGTCTAATATTTTGAAGTAGCCTGTCACATAAACGTTGTCATACTCAATACTGGTTAAATACATGTCGTGGTACACCACAGCAGCGACCACAATGCGGAGGAAGAAGACAGCCATAAATATGTTCAACATGGTTATGACTGTTCCCATAATTATATGCTTCTCTTCGAAGGCGTGCATAACACGTGCACCTGTTTCTGTAGCATCCTAGGAATAACATACGATTTATGGAACTGATTTGCAAAACTATTTATACAGAATCATCATCATCATCATCAGCCCGTATACCACAGCTGAACATGGGCCTCCTCCCTGGGGAGGGTATTTTGCCATAGTCACCTCGCTTGGCAGGCGGGTTGGTGACTGCAGTATTATGTTGTACCACACAAGGAAACGCTGCTGCCCGTTCCTTGATACACGATTATTATAGATGATGTTATAACAATAGGGACCAACGGCTTAACGTGCTTTCCGGTGCACAGATATAATACAAAATAGTCTCTGCTAAATCTGATTGTAATTAATAATTTTCAAGTAGTCCCGAGAGGTCCTGAACTGCGACAGTTGCACAAAAAAGCCTTAAAAGTTGTGATTCCTCATCATCCCACCAGCAATCCCCCTAAGGCACACGCCCCACAGCTGGCGTCCAATTGCGTAGGATGCAGTTTTTAAACCTCTCATTGTCGGTCGCCTTGTTGCTAACTACTGATTTCTGCCAGAAAAAAGGGGACAATAGAATCTTGCCTTTAAAGCTTGGAATTTAAAAGAATCAAAAATGTTATATTGACGACATTAGTAATTTTCACAAAGTGGAGGCAGGACGCGGTGAATGAGTAATGTAGGTCTGTTATTATATGTATTCTGATAAAAGACCAAGTCTGAAATGTAAAACCTACTTAAGTATTTTATATAACGAACTTCTCACACCTGAATATCTTGAAGTTGAAAAGCTTGGAATTTAAAAGAATCAAAAATGTTATATTGACGACATTAGTAATTTTCACAAAGTGGAGGCAGGTCGCGGTGAATGAGTAATGTAGGTCTGTTATTATATGAATTCTGATAAAAGACCAAGTCTGAAATGTAAAACCTACTTAAGTATTTTATATAACGAACTTCTCAAACCTGAATATCTTGAAGTTTCTGCTCTTGAGCTATTTTATATTGCAGGTTTACTTCCACCAGACTGTTAACCAGTTGGTTTTTAATACTTTTCAAAGTCGCATACCCCGTGCCGACGCCTTGGTTAACCTTCAAATATATATTTTTCTTTTGTTATTTTTGTCAATACAGTTTAATACTGTACACAATTTGCAAACAAAAATCTTAATCTGCAAACCGGTGAAGCAAGAAGGGTCCTATTATTACAAGGTCTGCTTTTTTAGCAACCCAACCAATGTAACAATTGTCTTTTGTTTACCGAGCGGTTCAGATCTTTTCACCTGCAGAGCACTTTGCAATGGGCTTTGTACATAGGTAATGCATCCATTGTCCAGTGTTTGATTCACAAGGTGCATTTGTAGTTATATAAATACAAAGCATTTCTTATAAAACTGATTAAACTAATCAAGAAAATCGAATAAGGTTATTAGTTTTGAGTAGTAACTCATACCACGAGGAGAGGACCCTACTAACCACTAAAACCTCCCGGACACTCCTTCGATCCGCCGTTGGCGGGGGCCGGGTACGCATGAGCAATCCGGCCCCCCGACGGCCACATTATTGAGTGCCTACCATTACCACTACGTACCATTACCACTACTACAAATGGTTAGTCCATCGCGAGCCGCATGAAATCGTTATATTATTATGTTTACGATCATATTCAATAATCCTTATCCTTACTAATATTATAAACGCGAAAGTTTGTAAGTATGGAAGTATTTGTTACTCTTTCACGCAAAAACTACCTACTGAACGGATTTGGCTGAAAGTTTGCACGGGGATAGTTTATAAGCTGGATTAACATAAAGGCTAAAAAACATCACGCTCCGTCCTACTAGAGCAGAGTAACGCAGGACGCAGCTAGTAATATTATAAGTATGTTAGTAATTTTGAGAATATAGTAATTTTGCAGTTTGATAGTATAAATCCGGTAGGTTATTGTAAAAGCTACCTACTTAAAGCTACTAAGAAGATAAAGGATAGGAATAGCACAAAAGTAAGAATGAATAAAGAATGATAAATACCCGAGTATCATTACAAATATCCTCAATTCTATGCGTAAGGTTACAGATATTCTCCAACTTCAATGGCCTGCATATCATAATCGCTGCATACTCAGGTAGAGTCGTTAAACAGTCGTTGTAGGCGGAAGCAAAGGCCTCATGACATACTGCCAGAGCTCGGACAATTTGGTACTCACAACGCACTGATAGTTTCTTCTGATAAAGACTTTGGAAATCACCGATGTCGGGTAACTTTAATCTAGAAATATATTATGAGAGACATTTAGAAAGGAGTGTTATCAAATATTGGCTCCCTTAAAGACATTTTTCACCGCTGAGAGAGCTTGGAATACATCGGAATACTTAGTAATATGGTGTCAGACTAGCTGGGTGGTATCCGACTCAGAATAGACAACCCCATGTCTTTCATGGGTGTCGTAAGAGGCGACTACAGCTGATTGATGGGCAGCAGCATCTTATCGAGTGAAACATGCTTTCGGTAGAACGACACCTACCAGATCCAGTTTTTGTGGAACGAGACCCACTAAAACAGCTCAGGGATACTCACCATATTACTGAGATCACCAATCCGCCAGCCAGGAGAGGTGATTACAACAATATCCCTCAACGACCCTGGCTTGCTATGGTTATGGTAAGAGGAGCAAATGGGCAGATACAGTAGGTCCAGTATTTAGTTTATATTCGGTACTTAAAAACTTTAAAGCATCCGTACTTAATTGCTGTAGCGGCAGCTTTGTTCGTTATATTACCGAGCCGGCCCTGATTAGGGGCCATCCATAAACTACGTCACACGTTTAGGGGGAGGGAGGGGGAGGACGAAGTGTGACATTGTGTGACAAGGGGATGAGAGGGGTCCTAAATTTCGTGACGTTCCATTTCAAAATAGAAAATATGAACTTAGCACTATTAATAAAAATCAAAAACATTTGGAACTCAATCATTATAAAAATAAGATTCAAATGGTTCTGCTATGGTTACGTGGCACGTGCCGACGAATTTTAATTAAATGATGTCTAGGTGTGAACATTGCAAAATAAGTGACGTCACACTAGGGAGGGGGGAGTGTCACAAACGAGACCAGCTATGACGAGGACGGGGGAGGGGTAAAAGAAACATGAAATTCGTGTGCCGTAATTTGTGGATAGCCCCTTATCCGTAACCTAATAAAAAGATAATAAGAGATCAACGAGACAACAAACTTACCGAATTCTATCATGGATATTTTCATGTTGCGATTTGAAACCTACAATACGTTTTATGTGTGAACTCAAATTTAGCTTTTGTTCCATCTCTTCCGTGTTTTCTATATCTCGTTCTATTGGTTCCACAATGGCATGGAGCTCACTACGAATAAATGAACATCATACCACCAGGTCCGGATTTAGGAGTCTGGAGGCCCCTGGGCATCTAGGGGGAAGAGGCCCCCTGGCCACAAATTAGTTTCCCTCTAAATGTGTAGAAAATTTGTAAAACCTACTTTTCAGGACGATTTGAATTCTGATATTTTACTGATTGACTAATTTAACTGAACAAGTATATATGAATAACCGTTATTACAATATTTAAGAACTATTACATTAATTATGATTCAAAGAACTGTATGTAAAGGTACAACACCGAAAAAATAATCCGAATTTGAAAGATTTTAAACCTCTATTGTAGGGGCCCCTCTATTTTGGAGGCCCCGAGGCAGTTGCCCTGGATGTCCTCCCTTAAATCCGGCCTTGCATACCACAGTAGTTTATTATAAAAGAATAAAATGAAAATCAACTTAGGAGATACCTACTCGTATGTGATTTACTTTAGTTGAACGAACGGCGAACTTTGACCGAAAATTTACTACTTAATACGATCAGATCAGGCACACTGCTCAGGCAGGCTGACTGCTTTACGTACTTTCCGAGACACTGGTGCCGCACCATCAACTACCTGATTTCAAGCTGATACCTACTTCAATAGGCATGAATTAAATTAACAAACAATGACGAAGATACAGCGCGTTGAAATTTCGTGTAACGTCACTTTTAGGTACAATTTTACGCAGTAGTGACGTCACAAGTCCCCTTTCCTGAACTTTATAGTTTGTTGTTGCTCTGTATCTTTGTCAATTTTTATTGATGTGATAAATAAAAAATACGTTCAATATTTTTTAGTAATCTAATTGACGGACTAAATATAGTAATATAATTTTTACTCTTGATACCTATTGTTTAAGTACATTTTTTTTTCCAACCTGAACGGCTAACCGAACGACGTTATAAACTGTAGTCAAAGTCTTTTACCTTATAGTATCTTTCAGTAGATCTAATTCAGTGGTTAGACTTAGCGCCGTCTTTCTGAGCGGCTCGCACATAACATCGTATTTCTGTGTCGTAAGATTGTAAGACAACTCGGTGGTACACGCGAACACTCCGACCACTTCCCTTGCGTTTATAACCATATTAGTTATTGGGCCTGGAAGAACATTTACGAGGTATCTAGGTTTTTATAAATAAAATAGAAACCAACACGATTGCAGTCACGGCTTCCAAACTGTTTAGAGATTGGATTGCTTTTTCATTTTGGTCTATTGTTCAACACAGAGACCCGCCGAAGAAGAGTGCACCCCATCACCCTCCCAATCCTTAGTTTGCAAAGAACCCTCCAGTACTTCGATCCGAAGTCCGAGAAGACTGTAGAGCCATAATTCCTCAGTCCCCTCGTCAGCGACCGCTCTGAGCCGGTTCAAGTCCTACACCCACTTGCTAAGGTTGCTTAGTTTGTAGTTTTTAAACCATCAATAAAGCTAGTGCGCTGGAGGCTTATCACGTAACAATATGTAGTTATATCGTTACTTCAATAACAATATAGGCTTATTGTTAAATATTTTCTGTCTGCCGTAGCGGCCGCAGCCCAATGGTTAGGGCGTCGGACTTGTGATCTTGAGGTCGTCGGTTCGAACCCCACCCATTGCACACCCGACGTGAACCCACTCGTAACACAAGCATTTTAGCTTAGCACGAGGGGTTAACAAGAATACTAGTAGACTGCAAAACTCTGCTAGTAACTTTATATATGACCGCCCGGAAAAAAGGTCCATCGTTAACACCATTCCCGGACTGCAAGTTAGTAGAAAATCTTATTAGGTACAATTAAAAAACATCTAACCAGCAACTACGTAAGTTAGGACAACGGCTTTAAGGACTCCACGTCCCGCTTTGCCGCAATACATCGGAAATATTAACAAACAGATGCATCTTATTTGTATAGATATCGCATTGCCTATTCCTGAAACAACAATATGTTAATATGTATATAATAGGTATACAAATATGGTTGTGTTAACATAACTATCTTAGTAAAAGTTTTAGATTCTAAAAAGTTTTTAAATGGATATTTCTGAAACTATAAATTTAGTCGAATTAAATTGGTAAGTAGGTAATTTATTTTCTTTGTTAGACATAATCATTTGTTTGCAATTTTATTGGTAAAATCTAAGCTCTATAATCAAGGCTCTCTCCATATTAGTGGCAAGCGGATTGGCGACCTCCCTCCCGACCAATAGTTTGCAAAGAAATTTCCGATGCCCCCGTAGAACTTAAATCCCAGCGGCCCGCAAACTGTAAAGTAGAGCGACAGTTGCACAAAACCCCCCTAAAATACTAAGTCTGGATTCCTCAATCCCCTCGCCCCGCCCTCAGCAGAGGTCCGAGTCCTACAGGGCCCGCAGGTCCGCATCTTGCGCAGGTTGTAGTTGGTAGGTTTAAACCATTTAATAAGGCTGAGCCCTGCTTGCCTTTATGCCAGGTGAAGTAGAAATATGCCCGTACAAAAAAAAGGTTAAGTTACCGCAGCAGGTATTATGCTGTAACCTACAGGAAAACGTATATGTATGTACTTACCAAGTAATACACTTATAATTAATGACAAAATTACTCCTACTTGATAAGGAAACGATATTTTCTTTAATAAATAATAATAATAAGCTTGACCTAAACAAAATCCACAAATAAAGCTAGGACAACGTGAGTTACGACTTTGGTTGCAGTCTGAGAAAAATAAACGGTAAATAGGAGCACAAAATACACATAAGCATTTTTCTAAAAATAACCGCGAGTATTCACAAATTAATCGTACACACATTGTACAGACAATACATGGACAAAAGCATAGAGATTCACATTTCTATGTCTACAGAGATTCTAATTAAAATAATCATAGACAAGGAAGTAACGACAAGTATTATTGTTACGATCAAAGAGAGTATAAACGTATTATCAATGCCATTCAAATTGTTTATGGTCACCCAGTTCAGTGACATCTATCCATACGAATGAAAAGAAAAATAATAAAATGCGTATGGTTTGAAAACTTTTGTTTTACGGACTGACTTAATAATATGTGTCTATCATATCGTACTCATGAGGCTTCTACTTCACCGGCCATAAAGAAGAGCAGGGCTCTAGTCTATCGGCTTTTTTAAATTAGCATGAACTCCGCAATTTCCTTACCTCCGGATAAGGTCTTATATACAATAATATTTACTTCAACAGAAATAAAACAGCATAGAAATGTATAATCAAATTTATTATCGATCATTGTTTAGTATAATTAGTCTTATAAAATTGAATACATCTTGTATGGAACTTAAAGTACATATTGAGATGTAGAACGAATTCGCCTTTAGCTTTCAACAGCAGCATGTTCAATGCCAATTACAATAATAAATTAACAAATCTATCCCGCGACTTGCTCTAAAATTCAGCACATTTATAAATTTTTCTTATTGCTTTTATTTTACTTTTCTAAAACTGCGCTAATACAAATCAAACTGCTGTTTCTAGAGTATAAAAACTATATTAATACATAGATAAATGCTTAATGCTTAAGTAAGGGTCCACCATTAAGTTAAATTTTACAATTCAATATTTACAGCAGTAAATATAATTATCACAATAAAATGCAAAAACAATTTAGCGCGGCAATCGTTAATTTCTACACTTTGGCGTAAATTTAAGACAAACATAAGTTAATATAATTATCAATATAAGCCTATAAAAAACTGCTGAACATTTACCTTGTACCTTGAAGAAGGTTTTTCATAGTATTTACTTTAGGTAAATTATTGATTTTTTCTATAACAATCAGAGAATCAGAGATACCTTAAGTGCTATTCCTATCCTATGTCCATAGCTATTATAGAGTTTCACGCAACACTAACAAAGCCGCAGCTAAAATATTCTAAATTATTTTCATTTTTATAACACCAAAATGACATTCATCGTATAAAAAAACACCGAAATCAGTTCTTTTTGTTTTAAATTCATTATAAATCATTACAAAACTTCCGAGTGAACCCTGAAGAAGAAATATAGGGATAGTATTAATTGTGCGAGTAACAAAGTCAAGTCAAGCGGGTACATAATAGACTTACTCATAATCTAGCCGCAACTCTCAAGTACTGAACATGACAAAATAACTATATAAATATGTAAAAATTACTTTGATTAAGTAAATAAGGCTATAATATGGCAAATAAAATATTTACTTATCGAAATATGTTACTTATCAACAAGTACACGTGTTTAAATATTTAGAGAAATAAATACTCTTTAGTTTTAGTTTTGACTAACATATATGTATTACAATATATGAATAGCGTTCTACGAGATTCTGTTTGTAGATTGAACCAATATTATACCATTTAAAATTTACCTTCAATTTTATCCTAGCATCTGTTTTAAGTATAGAGAAAACCTCACATCACACGATGGATTCAAAACAAAATATGGCGAATATCTAATATGTTAACAAAAGACTTTTGGAATATCGACAGTTTTATTAAGAATTTGTAACTTAACATTTCAGTGTACTCAACGTTACGGCTATCTTACAAGGTCATGTGCATCTATAGATGAGGGTCGTTACGCCTGGGCAGTTGGGGGGTCGCCAGCGGGTTCATCGGTGATGTCCGTCACCATGGGCTCGTCCACCTGGGGCTCGGGGATCTCCAGGATCTTGGGCCCGTAGAGGAGTAAGTATGCGCAATGCCAGTCACCTAGAGTAAAAAAAAAGATTACGAATATGCGTACAACATTATCTTTACTATCCTTAATTATCATAAATGCGAAAGTAACTCAGTCTAGTTGTTGGTTTTTTATGTCAAAAGTATTAACGACGTTAAACGATTTAAATTAAATTTGGTACACAGATAGTTTAGAACCTGAGAAGACCATAGGCTACTTTTAATAGCGAGAATATTGCGGGCACATTTAAGTTACTAACTATAAGATGATATAATGGTCATTGAAGTTATAACATCAACTTTTGGCGGTTACGACACTATGATGCCATTTGGTATCAAATGGCATCAAAGTTTCAGACAAATACATTGTCTGCAACGATTGATCTTATACCAATCGTTTCAGACAATTATAAACACACATTGTCAAATAGAAATTTGTAAATTAATGTAAATGTAAACCGCTATGGTTCTGGTGTCTACGTAAAAGAATATCGATTTTTCAGTCCTGACAAGTTACTATTATTTTGTGGTGGTGTGGTGTTAGAACTTCGATAACGATATCTGATATGAACTAGACTAAATTTAGCGAAGTTTTCGTTTCGTTCCATGATTAATGTGAGTTGGTCGAAACGAAGGCAAGACTTATACGTATCATACATGAAAGTTTAAATGCCAAGCCTAGATTATTTCAAGAATTATCTTAATTGCGGATATCCAATCCGGTACTAATCCGTCCATTATGAACCTAATCAATTTATTGTATTCATAATATTCGGACTTATGAAATGGCAAGTACCTATGGAACTTAATCCATACTTTATAAATCAGATTGAGTCACAAATTACCTGTTTCAAAGTATAGGCCATTGAATTGGTTACAACTATACCATATAGCTTGATGGTAGACTGCTCTAGCTAGAAAATTCCTACAAATATGTTTCTCATTATTCTCAATTCTAACACGACATAAGCAGTCGAGTTGTAAGATTATTATGTATTGTGTTTTTTTAATGTATTTCTATTAACCACCTATCTTATGTGTTGTACTTTAATCATGTCATGTTATGTCTTTCTTTCACTGACCTCCACCACTAAGTTTAAGCACTTCTTCCTCAGTGACCGGAGTGACCGCGTCATCGTCACAACGCAGCCACGAGTCGCCGCGCGCCACCCACGCCACGTAGTGCCCGGACGAGGAGCTGCGGCCGCGGTGAGTCAGCACGGCTTGCAGGCGGTAGTAGCCGCTGTTGTTGCTGCCTGCGTCTGACAAATAGCAAGACATAATGAAATAATGTTTTTTTTTATTCAGCACTTAGGTATTTACATACACTTTTACTTGTCAGAATTACAACGTAAGAAGATAATTATAAATAAAAAAAACTATGACTAACAGATAATTCTTACTCTATAAAATATCCGACTAAGTAACTAACAGTAGAAGGTAGACAATAGCAAATCACATATTTCATTTCACATTTATCATATTTGTCTTTTTCTTTTAAAGATTACTAGCGGAGCTAAGCTAAAAATGCTTGTGTTACGAGTGGGTTCACGACGGTAGTGCAATGGGTGGGTATCTAACCGACCAACACAAGTCCGACGCCAGTAGCCCAAGCTGCGGCCGCTTTGTAAATTACTACCATGTCAATGCCCATTGACCTTCCTCGTCCTGTAGAAAATAGCTGCTACAAGCGTGCATGAGTTGCAAATTTCGAAGGATGGCACAGTTCCAAACCAGATTTATTTTAATAAACTGAAAGATTTTTTAAATTGGTCCAGATTTTATGTTTATTCGTAACAAAAAAAACGTTCCGGTGGCCGGTCAAGTGCGATCATAAAATTACTTAAGTGGTATATTATAATATATTTTTTATTACTCGGTGATTTTTTTTACTGTCGCTTATAATTGGGAGGACCATTTGACATGTATTTAAACGTAACAAAAAAATCTTACATGGCAAAGTGAGCTCTAGTGCTTTAAATTACGAGATAGTCTAAGTTGTACGAACGTGCACTTCTAACACAGGTTCGAAGTAATTTTAATCTGTAGTGCTAGAAGTTATTGAAAATGTATACACATAGATCGATTGTACTTCCAAAAATTAATAGTTTCGCTGAGTACTTATTAATAGAGTTCAATTTATATATAAAAAACAATACATACCATTCTCAAACCAATAAGGCAATACAGTCTTTTTCTTATTAATTTTTGTGCTGTCTCCGTGGCTTTTATTCTTCACATTAAGAGACGCTTCCAATTTAGCATCTTCCAATTCCTATAAAACAAATATATATGTTTGACACATTACACATTACATATAAAAGCCAAAACTGACTGATTAATTGACGCAAAGTTGAAACCGCTGGGTCTATACAGATAAAATGTTGCACATAAGTAACATTGACGCAGCTGGTGTGCACACTAAGAAAGGATTTTGAAAATTCAATATCTAAGGGTATGTAAAGAGGTTGCAACTTTCTACGAAGAAAAATAAATCTACGCGGACGAAGTCGCGGGGAACAGATTTTAATAATTAATAATAAACTGATTTTAATTATTAAAATTAGTTTATCGACTTTATCCATACTAATTTAGCGGTACAGTCATGTCAGCATCAAATAGATAGCGACAGTGAATATCTCCAAATATATAGCAACATCCAAAATGTTTATAAATATTGACGCATCTACAGTGATCAAATAGTTGAGAGCATCCTCCGTGTTCAAATATACTACGCCTGATAAGCCAACGAAAGTACGTCACAGCTAAAACGCCATCGGTATCTTCGGGACACACAAGAAAAATCAACAAATGATTGTGACAGTGCAAAATATAGTGATTTGTGTCAACTATTATTTAATTTGGTACCAACATGTCCCAAGATACGCCCACAGATGTAAGTAATATTAGGAGGGATGTTGATGATACTCATCCTTATTAACCGTTATATAATATATTCATTAATTCCGTTCAGCGCGAATCTAACATAAAAAGTATAATTAATCTACCTAGTTGGGTATGGCAGAAGAATGATCAAACTTAAATTAATGCAGTGGAAATGAGAGCTTTGAGAAGTATGTGTGGGTTAACATTGAATGTCAGAATAAGGAATAGCGTGATAAGAGAACGGTATGCAGTGAAAGAAGACGTGATTACGAAGATAGAGAAGGGAATGTTGAGATGGTTTGGTCAAAACAGGTATACACGGCAAGTGTGAGTGGCACAGTGTTATGAGAGTGAGTGAAGCGAAAGATGTGTGTAGGGATCGTAGCAAGTGGAGGTCCATTGTCTCTGCCTACCCCGCTGGAAAAGAGGCGTGAGCTTATGTATATATGTATGTGTAATCTACCTTAAACTTGGACCTCATGGGCGCCAGTCGCTCCTGTAGCTCGGGCGAGCACAGCTCGAACACGTCGAGGTCCAGTGGGAACTTCACGTCTTTCAAGATCTTAGCGTTGATGGATTCCTTCTCCTTGTAGTAGAAACGTACGAATTGTACTGTGAGGTACGCGGGCAAGCGGCTGATTTTACTCTGCAAATATATTGATATAAGTTTTATAAGATGATCGATTAATTCAAACTAGAGGTCGATAATTTTCTTCTCTTTATATTATTAGTAAAGGATAAAATAATATATACAAATAATTACAGTTTTCGTGTAGATGGCATCTCTTCCCAATGTTTGTGACAGTTTTGTGATTTGCTCTGACATTTTCTGTAACAAAAAGTTATTAAATCATTAGTATTATTATTATCATCATGTCCATACCTCGTTTGAGATAGAGGAAACACGTTTTTCTCTTCCATTCCAATTCCTGCCAGCAGTTACTCTCACTAACCATTTTCCTTCAATTATGGAAGTCACTCTACTGACCTCGGTTCTTTTAAAAATATATATAGGTAATGCTTATCTGCCAGAGCTTATTTTCTTAATTAATAACAGTGCTTATTAAAAGGTTTACAAATTATTTGTGGTTACAAACAATAAGCAACCTGCACAAGGGGACGGCTTCTGTGGGTGGACTTCAGCTCTGTGTGGTCGATGGCGGGGGGATTAAGGAATCGTGGATTTTAGTTTGTTAGTGGAGTTTTGTGCCTCTCGGACTTCAAGTCTACAAGGGCATCGGAAGGTTCATTTCGAAATTTACTATGTCGTGAGCGACTTCATAAACACACAATTCTTCAGCACTTTCATTAGTTAAGGCGATTCGATAAATTGTTTATTTATTAATACGTACATTCGACAAAAGAGATAGGTTTGCACCTTCTGTATCAATTAATGAACTTTTTTTTTTTTTTTGCCGGTAATTCTTTATGGGCGAACAGTTCGCTGCTAGCTGATTACAAATACGCTTAACAGTGAACTATTCTCATAAACGTGTACATATAAATTTAAAATGCGTTTCACAATATGTAAACCAATTTTTTTTGTTGACTGTACCAATATACTTCCTTCTACTATTCATATAACTCACAGATCTGAGTCCCGATTGCAGATACTTGACATCCTGCGAGATGAAGCAGGACAGCTGGAGGAAGGTCTCGGAGGTGCGAGAAGGAGGCTCATCAGCTTCCGAACAGACTAGCTCGACGTCCAGCGTGCCGCCGAAGTACTGCTCGATCACTGATGCCCTGGTACCGTAGAAATAATAAATAAATAAATAAAATAAAATAGCCTATTATTCAGGTCAGCTTACACTGTGTTTTACAACTTATACTAATTAACTTATTCTAGATATTTATAATTAATTTAAACAAAAAAATAATAATAGAAAGAGTAGGTTTATAAAAACAACTAAGATATTGTTTAATAATATTACAAGCATTTAATTTAATATGACATGAGTCAAGAGTTGAATCAATGAATAGTAGATGCGTAATTAACATTTACGGCTTACTCGAAATTTACCGACTTAGTTAAAAGCTTACAATAAATCGACGGGCCGCTAGAGCAAAATGGTATTTGATGTATATATTTTACCAATTACCAATGTTATATATTTTAAGTACCTTAAAATAAAGTAACGATATAAGTATCAATTATTTTCACTAAAAAATAAATGTAATAAATGTACTAATTACTGAAATAAATCATATTAATTCAAAATGAATCTTAATCAACCCGCATAACATGCAATATGGTTCCATATTCCACGTTATGCGAAGGGGGTCCATCGAAGGGGTAATGCTATAGTCACTGAAGCAAGTGTACGTTTTTATTAATTACTTTTCGTACGGACATGAATTAAGCGGAGCGTACCTTGCACTCGCATCGTCCTCGGCAATGCTGCATGCACAAAAGGTAAATGATTTACTAACATAACGTTAAACTTACTTATTTCATCAGTCCGTTTCCGTTCATTGCTGAACATGGGTCTCCTCTTCGGCAGACCTTGGTAAGCCATGTTCGTTGAGGGATATTGCCGTAATCACCATGTATGATTTATACATAACAAACTAAGCAACCTGCGCAAGAGTCCCCTGTTCCTACAGAAGACTCTTGAGCAGGTTGCTTAGTCACTCGTTGCTTGGTTCTCGCCTCAGCGCGATCGCCGACGTGGATTGAAGATTGATGACTGTTGTTTTTTAAGGGCGTTTTGTGAACTGTCGATGGGTCTACGAGGACCTCGGAAGGTGTTCAACAAACCACAGAAGAAGTTTAAAGTTGCCCCAGTATAAAGGTACACCCTCTAAAGCAGTGATTTCCAAAGCGGTCGACGAAAACCCTCTGGGGTCCACGAGAGACTCAAGTTTGGTCCCCTCTACTCTAAAGCATTGTAGTTACTTGAACTTGTTAAAGACGTATAGGAACGTTTGGTGGTGTGTCTTCACAGAAAATAAAGACCTTCTTTACCGGGCGAGGTGGTATGCCGGCGGCCGACGGCCATTGGTTGCTGCTGAGAACTTGTATAATATGTTCGATTTGGCTTACGAAAGACATACCTATCACTAGCCGGTCCGGCCCCCGTCGGTAGCCTGGCCTGCAGGGCCCTGACGATCTCGGTCCAGCACTCGGAGGCGTCCTGCTGCGCGAGCCCCCCGCCGGGCCCGCGCTCCGCGAAGCGCGGCGCCGTGGCGTGCAGCGCGCGCAGCAGCTTGTAACAGACATACCTATCACTAGCCGGTCCGGCCCCCGTCGGTAGCCTGGCCTGCAGGGCCCTGACGATCTCGGTCCAGCACTCGGAGGCGTCCTGCTGCGCGAGCCCCCCGCCGGGCCCGCGCTCCGCGAAGCGCGGCGCCGTGGCGTGCAGCGCGCGCAGCAGCTTGTAACAGACATACCTATCACTAGCCGGTCCGGCCCCCGTCGGTAGCCTGGCCTGCAGGGCCCTGACGATCTCGGTCCAGCACTCGGAGGCGTCCTGCTGCGCGAGCCCCCCGCCGGGCCCGCGCTCCGCGAAGCGCGGCGCCGTGGCGTGCAGCGCGCGCAGCAGCTTGTAACAGACATACCTATCACTAGCCGGTCCGGCCCCCGTCGGTAGCCTGGCCTGCAGGGCCCTGACGATCTCGGTCCAGCACTCGGAGGCGTCCTGCTGCGCGAGCCCCCCGCCGGGCCCGCGCTCCGCGAAGCGCGGCGCCGTGGCGTGCAGCGCGCGCAGCAGCTTGTAACAGACATACCTATCACTAGCCGGTCCGGCCCCCGTCGGTAGCCTGGCCTGCAGGGCCCTGACGATCTCGGTCCAGCACTCGGAGGCGTCCTGCTGCGCGAGCCCCCCGCCGGGCCCGCGCTCCGCGAAGCGCGGCGCCGTGGCGTGCAGCGCGCGCAGCAGCTTGTAACAGACATACCTATCACTAGCCGGTCCGGCCCCCGTCGGTAGCCTGGCCTGCAGGGCCCTGACGATCTCGGTCCAGCACTCGGAGGCGTCCTGCTGCGCGAGCCCCCCGCCGGGCCCGCGCTCCGCGAAGCGCGGCGCCGTGGCGTGCAGCGCGCGCAGCAGCTTGGCGGCTGCGCCGGCGCACGCGCCCGCACCACCCCCGTCCAGCGCAGACATCGTCTCACTCAGGGCTGATGTCAGCTCCCCCGCTGTGCCGCCACCGGAAGCTGGAAGCTCTCATATTAATACTAGATTTTACCTGCGGCTATGCTCGCATTGAAGTCAATAACCCTATGTTACTTCCAGTACCTCCAAGAACACACAAAGAATAGTACAAAGTTTCATGATGATTGGTTAAGTAGTTATAGCCTAAAAGCCTAACAAACCAACTTACATTCACATCTATAATATTAGTAACGATAAGTATATAAGTAAGTATTATAAACCTGAAGAGTTTGTTTGTTTGCATGAACGCGCTAATCTGAGGAACTGTTGGTGCGGTTAGAAAAATGATTTCATCATTAGAAAGTTTCGTCATCCTATATTGTAACATTAATTTTATTTAAAGGTTAAACTACTATGGTTTCGAGAGTTATACAGCTGAAACCGACACAAGAAGATAGTATTGAAGAAAAATATACAATTAACGTACTAATATTTATATACTGCTATTTTTTTATGATAATCAATTAAAAGAAAATTTGATTGTAATAAGCAAGGTACTGGATCAGGTAAGAAAAGTGTGATTAGATTTTTTTCCCAAGAGAAATCTAAGTGCAAGCCATAGTCAGGAAGTTGGTGGTGTTCAATCTGTCAATCATGCATCGTATCTCTCACCGGTTGCATTATTTAAACCATATTAAAAAGATAATTGATGTTAAAGTATGGGCACTGTTGCCCAAATTGGTTAGGCAATCTATACTAAAGCTAGTACAAAAACTAGAATAATTTACTTACTCTTATTGTAACTAAGTAAGGCATTCTTGAGTTCAGGTACAGTCTTGAGGCACTGTACAGTAGCATTCATGTAACATGTGTTGCCCAAGTTGATCAAACCCTCTGGCAAATCCAACTGAAACAAAATGTTATCACATTAACAATCATCATCATACTACATCTCTATCTAACGTCTCTATATATTTCATATTGGTTTATGTGATGTATGAACTACCTAAATAAAACGTAATATTTTTTTTATGGTTGCTAATATGCAGCAAAATGATTTATTCTTAGCACTCAAATCAATCTAAATTACAAATTAAAATTATCTTAGACCTGTTTTAGGGGCAGTGCCGGATTAGCCATATAGCAAGAGTAGCAAATGCTACGGGCCCCGCGATAATATGGGGGACGTACGTACATCAAGATACGTGCGCAAGCAAGAAATTGGATCCAATAAATAATCCTATGGATTTGAATCATGGTGCCTGTACAATAGGTGTTACGTGGCAAAAAATCAAAACTTGTTGAGCGACTCCGACTCATTATTAAGAGGGACCCCGGACAGAATTTGCTACAGGCCCTGCACTGGTTTAATCCGGCACTGGTTAGGGGCACCTGTTTGTCAGGTCACAACCTAGATTAGTTTGTTTATAAGTCACTAGAGTTCATTTTGCAACATACATTTATTAATCACAGTCTCTTTATGGTAATGTTTTTGTATTTTGATTGTAAAAGTACAAAAACATTACTGTCAAATATTAGCAACCATAAAAAAAAATCATAGTGTAAAATATCTTTAATTCATATAAAAACGTAATTAAATATCAATTTAATATATTTAACCAATATAATAAAAATACTTACAGCAGTGGCTAGTTCTGCTTCATTCATGTCCTCAACAAATCGAGTTTGTTCAACCGGAGCTGCTGGCACATCCTCCTCCTTACTTCCCATAACTAGTACCAATGCATTCTGTAATTATATTTATAGATTAATATTAGCTGGTGCCTGCAAAATTTATTTTTAAACGATTACTATCTGAGTTTTTTCTTTCTACTAGTATTCGTGTTAACTTCGTGCTAAGCTTAATTGCTTGTATTCAAGTGGGTTCACGTCGGTAGTGCAATGGATATAAGTGGCGACCACATTATCGATCCGACGGGCTACGGCCGCATCATTGTGTGCGTAGATTGCAATTTTTCCATACAAACTTAGAATTTTATTATTTTTAATCTAGGAGAACTATAGACAATATTTTATGAAGAAGCTCCTGGGATCTATTTCAGTGACTCAGCCTCACTATACCGGGGCTCTGCTCGCCTTTAAGTCCGGTTAACAAACGCCTTGTATCTAATAAAAAAAACTCAGCCTCACTGACCCTATATCAATACATTTCAATAGGTTCAACTGCACGGAAGCCTTCGTACGCGAGTCCGATTCGCACTTGACAAATTTTTTTTTGCTCTCTCGGTGGAAATGCATTTACGCATCACCTACGCCGCTGCAGCATTCCCGTGCCGGCGAAAGGGTATGTTGTCCTCTCAACAGCGTGGTATGCTATTCATACCACGAGGAGAGGACTCTACACCACTTAACCCCCCGGACACTACTCCGTCCGCCGTTGCTGACGGCCGGGTACGCGAGGCAATCCGGCCCACTAAGAGTACCCCTAGTAGAGTAAGTTGTTTTAATCGAGTTGAAATTGTATTCCCAAAAAAAAACGTAGCTAAATATAAAGTAGCACAAAGAAACTTATCATTCATTCATTTAAGTATGTATCAATGACTTTGTTTACTACAATTTCAAGGGCATTTCAAATCATCCATTTGGTTTTACAAAGAAGCAGTTTTAAAGGTCATTATTATGATATGAACTGGTAAATAACAGTGTAAGATGTATTAGAATTCTTCTTTTGTTTTTGTATCTATACTAAAATCTAAATATATAAAAATCATTTTTATTTATGTAAACCTATAGTGCCTGTAGCACTTGCAAATAGTCAAAACAATAAATAAGTATTAATTTTTATTAATCTATTATGATTACATTTTATAAATTGGCAAACTAAGCAGGAATTTAAGTCATTATTTTCAATAATATTTTAGTCTTAACATCTTAGTTTATTATTGAACTATATTGTGTCCAATAGCTGATTCTGTCTATATTAGATTGGAACTATTGTCATTATTTAGGGGGCCGTAACAACAAATGCACTTTAATGCTACCACCAGATCCAATACACCCCAACTGAGAAGACCCGGCAAAACCAACTCAGTGGGTTACATAAAGGGAGTTTATCACAGACGATACACAATGTAAATTGAATTTATTATACTTAATGTTTAAGTAGAAAGATAATCCATATGTTTAATTTCTGTTATCATTTCTAGGCAAGTATTTATTTCTCAGCATCTAAGATATAGAATTTAAAAAAAGTTAACATACATTAGTAAGTTTAAAGTTGCCCCAGGTGTCGTCTCTCAATGTTACACCTTTGCACACCACCTTCTGTCGTTCAGGCTGCACCCCGGTGAGGGCAAATATCTGTGCCTTGAACAATACTGGCTCATCATCCATGTTCACTTCCACATCTGGGTACATCTCCTTGCCCCATTTTACCTTTACTGTGAATGAAACAGAATAATTTAACTTATATAATTAAATAGAATGTAATCAAATTAATTAGAATAGAATTGAAGAGAATCATTATTTATAAATTGTGGTGTACATTACATGTTAGTATACATAACATTTTTCAATTATGCTTCATAATTTTTAAGATGTGACATTATCATAGTTATAATATTACAAATTATTATCAATTTCAAAATAAAAATAACATTAATTGTCATGCATATTCATTTTTTTTTTTGTACATTTTAATTTATTATTTTTTAATTTTAACCAACAAAGCCTTCAAATTTTTAAGAATAAAGGACTTTGTTATTTTTATAAATAGTACCATTTGTTGTACCTCTTGCATAAGCTTCCTCTACTTCTATTTATTATTTGGATGCTATCCCTCATTTGGTATGCTACCAAGATTAGTTAAATGTCATCCTCGAATTGAAAGAGAACAACTAGATTTTAAGTTACTATTATTATTATCAGGCAAGCAGGTGAATTCACTCTTAAGCTTTTTTTTCCCAGCCAGTATCCTGCTTGTTTTCACTAGTTTTTAATGATCCTGAGATGTTGGTAAGTCTACAGATACTGCTGCTATAAAGCGTTGCTGGATTGAAGTAACTAGCTAACAATTCAATAAATTCCAATTAAGTAAAGACTTAAAATATATAAAACAATTAAAATTACTCTTTATTTTTATTGTTTAGAACATTTACAATGTACGCAATATACATTGTAATGATATTTGTTACTTAAATAGTTCAGTAAGATTTCTGCTCTTATTTAGTAGTGACTTAGCATTTTTATGATATGATATTAATAATAAAAGTAAACTCAGTTTAAATGATTTTTAAACCAAAACTAACAATTCGCCGGGTAAAATTAAGGATGCTACAAAAACAAATTTGCTAAATCATTGGCGTGTAACTAAGTTGTAAGATCGAAGACATAAAGCATTTTTAAAAGATTTATTAGTCTCTAAGATTCTTGCATGAAATTTTGTGTTAATATTGATTTATTTGAAATACATGAAAACAAAAAATAGTTCGGATGACAGTTAGACACAAAGTTATAACCTCAATAAATAAGAATGATGTAGCATTTTATAAAATATTACTTGCCAAGATAGATGCTTTTACCTGAAACTTTCGGCATTGTTAATTATATTATAATAACACTGGAATACAGAAAATAAATATGAATTTACACAAAATTCTGAAGAAATTGAAAGTCACGATTCACTACAGAATTGATGACAGAAGCAGAATTGACATATGACATTGACATTCTTAGGGTTACAAATTAATGTTTTATTTCCCCAAATTTACAAGCATAAATCCACAATAATATTACCTATTCGTAAATGGATGTATGCTTGTAATTTATTTAATACGATCGAGAGACAGTAACAACTTGCAAATTAAATATTTCTTGCCTATAATAGTGATAAAAGTTAATTTATAAGTGCGGGATATTTTTTATATTTGTTAATACACATTTAAAAACACATTATATCTATATTTTATTATAAATAAAATGATGGCAGAGATGTTGTCATTTTTCTTCTTAATAAATAATATAAATACCTGCTAACTTTAAGGAGTGTTCTATTATTTTGCAGCACAGCATGTTAACGCTACATTTTACGCATATATCCAAATAGTAGGTATAGATATTTTTTAGTTTCATTTTGTGGTTTGCTTTAAGGCTTCTTTACAATACATACAATACACTTTACATAGGTATTATTACAGGAGCCATGAAATGTAGTCCACTTAATTAGTTACAAGTTAAATGTTATGAACCCTTCATATAATTTATTTTCGCGTACTCCAATTTTTGAAGAATCAATTAATAACAAAATAAATGTTTTGTTCCGGGGATTACCCTTTTGCCTTTACTTTTTATTGAGAGATAACACACATTATTGTTTATGGTCATGTTGAATTTTATTATCTCATTTTCCAGCTGTCCTTGTGTGGCGTTTGTATCTTTAAATTTCATTTTCATTACTATTATCTCTCTTTATATTCCCAAATAAATACTTTTGGAATACATTTTTGGAGGTGGTTCAAGGATGACTGGAGTGTGATCTGAAGTGAGGTCGTAACGTGATTCTATTTTTACGCAATTGATGTCAAAGTTTTTAAAGATAAAAAAAAATTAAGCTGATCGGGTATTTTGAGGTAATGTTTGTCTGGTGAGGAAGGTACCAACCAACTGGAGGTAGGTTCCTCCCCAGAAAATCATTGCAACTTCATGTCTTTTGTTACTAAAACGAGTTGCCTTCCTCTCGTGCTGATCAATCTGGCGCCCCAGTAAAGGTGTTTGCAATTCCACTTACTAGCACTGACGAATCTGTTGGCAAGTGTGGAAAAAGTATGTGCACTCTTGCTGATATTGTATGCCTAGGAGGACAGTAGACAGCTGTGAATACTATTTCATGACTGTCAATGACTAGTGTGATCGAAGTTGCTTGGATTTTATCAATGTGGTTTCCTCCATTCCATGGGGTAGTATTTGATATTGATTACGGCAGTGCCCTCGTGGGTATTTCCAGAGGGTTGGTTAAAGTTGGTTGGAGACTGGGCTAAATCTCGTATTGAAAATAAGTGCTATGTGGATATTGTTAAAAGAAAGTATTTTGAATAATATTAACTTTTAACGATAACAACCTCCATAGCGTAGCGGTATTTGGCTCACTTAAAATTTCGGAGCTCGTGGTTGAGGGACTACCCTCCGTGCCTCGGAAAGCACGTTAAGACGTTGGTCCCGATTGTAATAACATCATCTATAATAATCGTATATCAAGGAACGGGCAGCAGCGTTTCCTTGTGTGTTTTAACATAATAATACTGCGGTCACCAACCCGCCTGTCAAGCGTGGTGACTATGGCAAATACCATCCCACGGGAGGAGGCCCATGTTCAGCAGTGGACGTTAAGGCACATAAAATCGTGTAAATAAACAACATAAATTATTTCAATATAGAATAAAGAAATTTCTAATATAGGTACTTTTGTTGAATGTTTTTAAATACAAAAAGATGCATGTGCTTGGTGTCACTTTACACCCTGCCTGTTTAATTTATTGTTATTTTATTGATATTTGTTTATAAAGTAGGTACCTAGCCACATACAAATATGTTGCCAATTTACCTCATAATTATATAAATAATAAAATATTCGGCGAGATACCTACAATCGACTTATTCGTAGTGGCGGGTTTTGTTGTCATTTGAGAGTGAATATCGTATAAATCTAGCATGTTCCGCTAAAAAAAATAAGTTTTAATGTTACGTAGACAGTTATAGAGTCGATTGATAGTTTTATTTTGTTATTACAAGTTTTCGAGTTGAATATCACTCTTCTAGGATTCAAAATTCGTAAAATGGGGATATCTTCGATGCCCAATAAAATAAGTAGGTACATAAGGGGCTTGTTTTTCAGATTATTCACGTTACATCTTTTTTGATTGAGATGGTTTGTTTTATCCGCCCCGGGGACGGGGTCAGTTGGAACAATTTCTCATATTTTTAAATCATATTTAACTGCATATATGGAAGCCTAAACTTTACTATTTGATCGTCAGATAACTAAACTTTATTTGAAACCAATTTACAAATAATCAAAATAAAAAATCAAAATGTGGCTTTAAATGTTTCAACCGACCCAGGTATACCCTACATAAGGGTATTTTTTTTTCAGATTATACACATTGCATCTTTTTTCATTGAGGTAGTCTGGCCATAACATTATACTTCGTTTTCCCTATGAAAAATATTAAAAAAATGGTATGTTTGTCGTTTAGCTAGATATTTTATAAGCCAAAGATGTTTCTATATCACTTGTAAATGACTATTTGATGACTTGCACACTTATTGATATGCAAAATGTGCTTGTATGCTTTTTCTCATGGGATTGCCCGTCTTACTTGACGCTAGACTCGTTCGATGAACTTTCCATCGCATTGGTGGCACGGAGCGATTGTAACGCTGCGCAAGCGCAAGCCGAAACAAACGCACGCCATCCAATCCAGTCTCCCCGTACACATGCCGCGCGACCGACGTATTATAGTATAATTTATCGAAATTCCGCGCTTTTCCCACGAAGAAACCCTCTTAAAGTGTCTATGTGAAGTGTTTATGAAGTGGATCACAAAGTGGTTATAAAGTATTGAATGTTATAAAAGTTGTATGCGGAATGGTATTTGTGCCTGGAAGAACATCCATTGCCGCAGCTGCTAGTAAGTTTGCAAGCTTTGTGGTTTTATTAAACTGTAATATTACAAATGGCTGTATGGGACTACAATTATATGAAGATGTGAACGTTAAAAAACTAAAATGCGGACTTATTGTATTAGGACGCAAATGTATCAACATTTTAGCGCGGCTTGTTTCCTATGCCACTGCTATTCAACTCGAAAATTAGTAAAAATAAAACAAAACTTCTAATTGACTACATAACTATCTACCTAACAATCCCATATCATTTTACCAGCGGAAGTTGCTAGGTTTATAAGATATTCACCATCAAATGACAACTAAACTCAACAACTAAGATCAAGAGGAACGGAGAATAGTAAGCTAAGCCGCTCGTTGGTTCGTATTTTTGTTTTTTAAAATATTCAATCAAATTATACAATAAACCACTATAGTTTGACTAAAAACTGGCCGTATAATAGGAAAAAGACTCAAATGACGACTTACTGTATTGGGACGCCAATGTATCCACATTTCTGCGCGGCTTGTTTCCTATGCCGCTGCTATTCAACTCGAAAATTAGTAAAAATAAAACAAAACTTCTAATCGACTCCATAACTATCTACCTAATAATCCAACATAATTTTACCAGCGGAAGATGCTCGGTTTATAAGATATTCACCCTCAAATGACAACTAAACCCAGTCACTATGAGTAAGTCTCTTGAAGGTATCACGCCGAATATTTTATTATTTATATTTATTAATTAGGTAGATTGACAATATATTTGTAGGTGGGTAGGTACGTAGTTTATATACAAATATTAAAAAATAAAATAAAATAATAAATGAGATATTCAAGTAGGGTAGGTCTACCTATCTATATTAATATATATTATGAAGAGGAATGATTTGTATGTAAGTATGTTTGTAACAAATTGGCGCAAAAAGTACTGGACCGATTTAAAAAATTCTTTCACCATTTAAATGTTACATTATCACTGATTAATATAGGTTATATTTAATTATGAAGTTCCCACGAGAACGGGAGTTACGCGGGTGAAACCGCGCGCGGGAAGCTAGTACCTAATGATTTACTAGCGTCTAACCAGGTTCCTATGTTTATATTCAAAACGATATAATTAATGATTATATTTTATAATAATTGTACAGTAATGTAATTCATGTTGTTTAAATACCTACACGTTTTTATGTGCCTAATATATCTAAAATAATATAAATACCTACTACTGTACTAATCTAGCAGGTGTTACGAAATATAATCTTCAATTCAATTCTGTTTAATATCCGTTGTTGTGGAGATGCAAAATTATGAACCATTATAACTGAAGTACAATTAAATACATTTAGAAATTTATTTTTTGGTCTCTCTCAAAATTTCATGATTATAATCTAATTCAATGCGAACACGTTAGCAATATACCTACGTGTTCTTATTATGTTCTCTTAGCGTTTTAATATTAGATAGTATATCTACCAATTGTAAGTATCAGTAATAAGTAATTAATAGATATTGTATTTTTTAAATTATTAATTTATTCATCCAACTATTTTAAAATAATATTCTATACCTATTTTAAATTATTTAATCAAATTATACAATAAATCACTATAGTTTGACTAGTAACTGGCCGTATAATATAAAAAGACTCAAATGCCGACTTACTGTATTGGGACGCAATTGTATCCACATTTTAGCGCGGCTTGTTTCCTATGCCACTGGTATTCAACTCGAAAATTAGTAAAAACAAAACAAAACTTCTAATCGACTCCATAACTATCTACCTAACAATCCCATATAATTTTACCAGCGGAAGATGCTCGGTTTATAAGATATTCACCCTCAAATTACAACTAATCTCAGTCACCCACCACGAGTAAGTCTTTTGAAGGTATCACGCCGAATATTTTATTATTTATTAATTAGGTAGATTGACAATATATTTGGTCGTGGGTAGGCACGTAGTTAATATACAAATATTAAAAAAATAAATTAAATAATAAATGAGTTATTCATGTAGGGTAAACGGTAGGTACCTATAGCCAATAATTTACTAGCGTCTAACCATGTACGTGTTGTTGTATTTAAAACTATGTTATGCATTATTTTATCTATACTAATATTATAAAGAGGAAAACTTTGTTTGTATGTTTGTTTGTTTGATTGTAATGAATAGGCTCAAAAAGTACTGGACCGATTTAAAAAAATATTTCACCATTCGAAAGCTACATTATCCACGAGTAACATAGGCTAAATTTTATTTTGGAAAAAAATAGGGTTCCGTAAGATATTTGGGTTTTTCGGACACAAGGTGTAAAAAATCAACCAGAAAAGTTGCTTATTTTGCGTACGCTGCCTAAACTATAAAAGATAGAACCATAAAATGTTCTAATTAATTGTAGATCTTATAAATATCTACAAAAAAGTCCGCGACACACTATACCTATCTATGTCGAGTGAGGCACAACAACCATTTTTTTATTTAAAAATCTTGAAGTTTTTTTGGACTACATTTAAACGCGTTTATTTTACTCATGCTATTAACCATTATCAAAATAATCTATACTAATATTATAAAGAGGAAAACTTTGTTTGTATGTTTGTTTGTTTGATTGTAATGAATAGGCTCAAAAAGTACTAAACCGATTTAAAAAATTATTTCACCATTCGAAAGCTACGTTATCCACGAGTAACATAGGCTAAATTTTATTTTGGAGAAAAATAGGGTTCCGTAAGATATTTGGGTTTTTCGGACACAAGGTGTAAAAAATCAACCAGAAAAGTTGCTTATTTTGCGTACGCTGCCTAAACTATAAAAGATAGAACCATAAAATGTTCTAATTAATTGTAGATCTTATAAATATCTACAAAAAAGTCCGCGACACACTATACCTATCTATGTCGAGTGAGGCACAACAACCATTTTTTTATTTAAAAATCTTGAATTTTTTTTGGACTACATTTAAACGCGTTTATTTTACTCATGCTATTAACCATTACCAAAATAAATTATTTCATCACCAACTACAGTTTATGTAGATAATATATTTTGGTCTTTGAATGATTGGACGTTTGGTTTTGAAGTTATGGCGAAATTAAAATATTACGATTTCTGCTGCACGGCCCGTTGCGAAGTGGGCGTCACCAAGCCGGGGGTGCGCGTGCGGGAGGGGAGTTTAGATCCCGCTGGGCTACCACCAGATTATCACCGGCCCTGTAGCTGGTGAATTAGCTCATATTCCAATATACCCATGATCCCTACTGATTTGCCTATACCCTTCAAAAGGCTCCAATTTCCAGTAAAATCAAATTTTTTTTCGATAAGAAATTTTAAAGATTGATGGTCCTACGACCTAATCTAGTAAATAATTATTTATTTATAAAAAAAAATGTAAACAAAATCAACGAAATTATGAGCGATCCTAAGTTCACATTAGATTTAACACTTTGTGACCAAGATGGAAGAAATAGTTTTGTTCGTACATGCGAAATTCAATGAAAATGCCAAGGATCATTGTAGTACGCATACACAGACTTTGAACATACAAATCATTCTCCGTCTCGTTTTGTGTCGCTTAATCCTGCAATAGTCATTTCACTCTACATCTTTTCATGTTCAATCAATCTGTAATGAACCTTAGAGTTAAAGAGTTAAAGATTTAAAGATGTATTGAGAAAACGAGGGAGTTACTGATTTATACATCTTTTGTGACGGATTTAAATCTTTTTTACGAATCACTCCTGAGTTACACATCTCTAATTGCTATTTATGGATATATATCTATGTTAAATTTAAAAATTTCGATCAGCAGGATTTGAGCCTGCATCTAGCCCTTAACAGTTTTTACATACTCTGCCCCTTAAGGTGTGCAAGCAAATCATGTACTTTATTTTTATAAAATATCAGGTCAAATTATACAGAGTTATTTTTAAAACACCAGAAACCTTTTGGGGAATAGAAGTACTCATGATTATGAACAACTTTTACTATGGGACCAACCCTGAAATCGCGGAAAAAAAATCAGCTGTTCCATATTTTAGCCAACCCATTTTTAATATATTTTCTAATATACTTTATTTATTATAAAACATGTTTCATTCTATTATCAGCTCGGTGAAGGTCGATGTAGGTTCGGATCTTAGACTAATCATAGATCTGTGAAAATTTAATCTGTCTAGCTATCGCGGTTCTTGAGATACAGTCTGGTGACAAACAGACAGCCAGACAGCGAAGACTTAGTAATAGGGTCCCGTTTTTACCCTTCGGGTACGGAACCCTAAATAAATCGTTAAAGCATTCTTGATAGTTGCTCCCGGTTTCGAATACAAAAAAGCTTAGTTGATCCTGGTGTTTTTGCCTCCGCTAGGAATTTATATTGCGCTGAGGGACCACCTTTCATTTACCTGTTGCTAATAGTCGGCCGTCCGCGATGCCATAATGATAACATTTCGCTTTAGGTACGCGTTGTTGGTTGTTCTTGTCGTCGAAACGCTATATTTTAACTTTACTTGGAAGCTAGCTATTTTCTAGTTTCTAAGAATGATTTCTCTTTAGAGAGGGAATATGGTGATGGAAATGATCGTTTGGTTTTTTAATGTTAGTATGTTCATATTGTTAACAATACCGGTGTTTAAATTGATGATTAATTTATTCTTTATTGCTCTTAGTAAATATATAACATAAAGTTTATACAACGGAAACAACATGTACAAAGGAGAGCTTAATTCAGTAATGAATTTCTTCCAGCAAAACTTATGAAAGATGCACTTGATTAAAAGTGCATAGTGTACGACGGACTAATCTAATAATACTTTCTACCAATTTGGTAAATACATATCAATTCTTCTTCTTTTTTGCTTTGATTCTTCATTGCTATTGATGAATATATATCTATGTAAATTTAAAAAAAATCGATTTGAGCCTGCATCTAGCCCTTAATATCTAGACTATTCGGCTACGATGGATCCGAGCTCAATTGGTGTACTAGTTCAAAATTATGTATATTTTAATAAAAAAAAGAAAGGAATATGATGACATTGATAGCTGATATAAATAAATAGTGTAACAGCTCCGACATACTCTGCCCCTTAGGTAGTGTTACAGTTCCGACATACTCTGCCCCTTAGGGTGTACAAATCATGTACTTTATTTATAAAATATCAGGTCAAATTATACAGAGTTATTTTTAAAACACCAGAAACCTTTTGGGGAATGGAAGTACTCATGATTATGAATAACTTTTACTATGGGACCAACACTGAAATCAGCTGTTCCATACATTTTGTCGAGGTAAGTAAACATAAATGTATGGAACAGCTGATTTTTTTACCGCGATTTCAGTATTGGCTTGGAATGGCCCCATAGTAAAAGTTGTTTACAATCATGATGATGAATGAATCCTTCAATTGAAGTACTTCAGTTGGAATCACTCTGTATCTCTTTCGTTCAGTGCAGATTCATATACTTCAATAGTTCAGTTTAGTCCATTTAGTTCACAGTGTTAAAATTCTTATATTCAATATAATACGTACACAATATTACTTAATGCTTTTAAATGAAAGCTATAGGTACTAATAATTAAAAAAACAAAGAACTAATACAAAACAATATAATCATTCTTGTTATTAGTTCATTGCACGATCGATGATCGTTTGAAAGACCTGCGAAAATTGATTCAAATGAATCTAGTTCATAAACTGAACTAGTGAAGTAAATGAATTCGATGATCGTTTGAAGGACATGCGAAAACTGATTCAAATGAATCTTGTTCATAAGCTGAACTAGTGAAGTAAATGAGTGATATAGTTCACTTAGTTCAAATGAAGTATATCACTCTTTTCACTTCAATGACACATTTTGCATGTCTATCTCATTGATTCGTTGTGATTTGCTGAACTAAATCAGTGGACTACTTCATTGAGCCAAAAGATATACTTCATTCATTTCTTTTTACTGACAAATTTTGCGTATGTCTAATCAGTACTTTCACCCTCTAAAGATTATTGGTGTTTTAAAAATAACCCTGTATAATAAGTCGATTGCTGTTGTACTCTATATTTTGTCTTATCGTGAAAACTTAGCGTTAACTATTCTAATATGTCTTATAAGTTTTTGCTGAGAATCATTTCAACTTGTAGAGCCTTAGGTAAAATTGTAGAGTCATTGTAAACTAAACAACATAGCACTTATTAAGTTGATCCGAAAAAACGCGGCACAACGCGCCTCGTTGTTTTCGCCAGTAATTTTACCAGAATTTTTGATGGGGAATGCAATGATTCCAACAAGTGCGTATTATCATAAATAGGAAGTCACTTCTAGGTACAATTTTAGCTAGTAGTAACGACGCCAGTCTCCTGAACTTTATAGTTTGTTGTTGCTTTGCATCTTTGTCAAATTATATTGATTTGATAAATAAAAAAATACGTGTCCGATATTTTTTTTAGTGTAACTGATCTTTTTTTTTTAATCTTCACAATTGCTTCACAATTCCGTCCACAATTGCTGAATACAACTAACTCTTTCAACTTCTTCGAACGTTTAGCTGCAAAAACCCGAACTTAATTCATAACGTGTTGATCTCGCTTAGGTTTTTAGCGGCTCGGCTTTCTACGTTCCTTTTGATCTTTAATTGTCGGTGCATTGTTTGGAGGCGTTTAGCGCTATGCCGAAGAAATAATAGAGGCTCATTAGATAATCTGAAGTGAGAGCTTCGCATTCATTATGTACTTACGTATATCAAAGAAACTTACTATTTTTATGAGAAACTGCCAATTCATTGTAGTACGATATTACGAGCAACATTTCAGTAAAAACATACCTGAATATAATAAATGATATACCTACCTATTATTGTATGATGAACCAAAGGTTAGGTTAGCTTGTTTATTTCCTTATTACTCCGGTAAATAAAGGCTGTTTATTTACTCGTCATATTGTACTAATATGGGTTGCAGTTTTTAAATAGGTATATGTATGACATATTGGGCCAATTTAGGACAATTTGAGCCACGTTTATCTACCAATTTGTTGGAATACGGTCTTGCGTGACCTTAAGCCGTCACATTCGGCCTTTTGGAATCTCTGTAAGAAGCTCAAATCCATAACCTGATCCTCTGTGCTCCCTCTCAATCGCCCAAATCAACGCCCTGCGTTTGATGATGACGAGAAGGCCGAATGCCTAGCTGATAGTCTGGAAACCCAATGTTCGCATAGTACTCTACCTGTAGATCCAGTCCACCTCGCACAGGTCATCGCTGAGGTCGAACGTAGAGCCGCAATTCCCCTACCCATGATACATGTCCATGCTGCTGACGAGCCCCTAGCTAATGGGGAGGACGAAAATAATATTATCACGCCACCGGCAGTTACTGTAGACGAAGTGAAATATTTGATAAAGGACTTACATCCCACAAAGGCCCCAGGTCCCGATGGAATCACCAATCGAGTGCTTAAAAAAGCAATTCTCAATAATTACAATGCTTTGCCTTTTGACCGCAATTTTCAACGCGGCTCTAGCCAACAACATATTTCCACACCAGTGGAAAGAATACCAATTACGGTGGCCGTGATTGGTATTCCTAAGCCTGGTAAGCCAAAGCAGAATCCCACTTTTTATCGCCCTATGTCTTCTCAAATCCATGGGTAAGCTTTATGAGCGCATAATCTATGCCCGACTACTAGCATTCACTATTGATAACAAACTTCTTCCTGATGAGCAATTTGTCCGAAAAAAAAAAGAAACTACTGCCCGTTTCTTGCTATACGATTATTAAAGATGATGTTATCACAATCGGGACCATTTGCTTAACGTGCTTTCCGAGGCACGGAGGGATGTCTCTCAATCAACCAGACCCGGAAAGAAATCTTAGAATTTACACAAAGATTTCCTGTCCCACGACATCCGAGATTTAAAGCGAGCCAAATACCGCTACGCTACGGAGGGTGATAGCCTGTTTGACTTATTTTTATTTCTTTATTGATGAATTTCCAAAAAATAATGCTTTTTGCAATGCAATTAAATTACGTTAATTAAGAAACTTATAGACTTAAGCATTTCATTTTTTGAAGTTTCCTCATCATTTCGGTAGATGGCGTTGTATATTTTCATCCTATTTCTGATTCGCGCAAGCGCCTGTTCCACTGTTCCTAAACGATGTTTGTTGTTATCAAAGTATATTAAATTCATATCATTATCGGATTTGTTTTAAACGACAGGCTCAAGTAAAAATAAGGATGGATAAAATAGTAAAAAAATATGTTTGTAGTTAATTCTATAAATTCCGTTGTAGTTCACAAAATTTATAGGTAGGTACAGTAGAAACTCGATTAACCGGACTTATTGTAATCCGGACAATCGAATGTTTGAAGAAAGCGGGGTTTGTGCATATTATGTACAGGGTATTTCAATAAGGGCTTCCGATCTTTGAATTTAAATAAAACAAGTCTTAATCCATTAATCTCATCGGCAGCGACCGCCCTAAGCCGAAGTCCAAGCCCTACTACGGATACCTAAAACTACCTATTTTATAATGTTAATGTTATATCTTACCATAGGTACTAATTCTGATGGCAAGTCGTCAAGATTTTGGAAGGATGATTTGCCATCAGTATTACTTAAAAATATCGATGCAATAGTTAGATACATAACAACTTCATTCCAATAATATTCAGTGGAAAATTACAAAGAGTTGATCTTAACTTGACCTACTATATTCATACACACTCGCACGACTCGTAAATAATGACTCGAGGCCTAAAAGACTTATTGGGCTAAGCGACAGCATAAGGACATTAAATTATATACCTTATGAGGGAAACACATTAAGTGTATAATTTAATATCACTCACGATGTCGCTTATGTCAATTTGCCATTCCCGTCAATATACTTAGTTTGTTTTGACGGTGGCATTGAAAACAGTAGGTACGTTCAAAATCCAGACCAATTTTGAATACAATAGAATACAATATGGCTTGCATTACACTCTGTATAAACAGACTAGACTAAAAAATATGTTATAGATGGTGCATTATTTTGGAGTTGTAATATTGCAAAAGAAAGAATAAACCTTTTTAAACGATCATGTTATGTTATATTATAAGCTTTATCACCTGATTTCAAACTTAGGAGATATCGCAGTTCTAAAATATCTCCGCGTCGCAGCAAGCAACACACACAGGAGTACTTTTACGTAACGTTTTAAAGTTCTAGTTTTGATGATAAAGCGTGATGTAGGTTCGACGCACGGATTATATAATAATATTTTCATCTCGGACGAATTCGCCGGTACAAGCTTGTATATGTACATAAAGTATTTATTCATTAAACTCAAACTACTGTTAAACGAAGGGCATATATTTTGGAAGCACCTTTATACCCTTCCAACTTAAAGTGCTGCATCAGCATAGCATGTTTGGCATAAAGTGTAGATGCCATGCCATAAACCCAAAAAAAAAAGTTTGTTTGGTATCATTTACCCTTAGCGCCCCTACGCACTATGCGGTTAGGTTAATGCGGTCAGCCGTCCGGCTAACCGCAGGACGCGGTTGCGATTGCGGTCACCGTCGCAAACGGTGGCCGTCGGTCGGGCCGCAGCAACCGGAGTGGTTGACCGGCTGCCGCATCACAGTGCGAATAAAAACTACTTTCTCGTACAAATATTTGAGTACGGCCGCATTGACCGCAGGACGCGGTTGCGATTGCGGTCACCGTCGCAAACGGTGGCCGTCGGTCGGGCCGCAGCAACCGGAGTGGTTGACCGGCTGCCGCATCACAGTGCGAATAAAAACTACTTTCTCGTACAAATATTTGAGTACGGCCGCATTGCGGCTAGCCGCATAGTGCGTAGGAGGCCTTAAAAAGGTCTTATACAGAAATCATCATATTATTATTTCGATTGATCGATCGATCAATCAATCGATCGATATAATGTTAGGGACTAATTTCTCAATCCCGACACTGTAATTCCTGTAAATCAGGATCAAAAGCGACACATACAGAAGAATATCTAAGCTGTTAGGCTCTGGACACCTTATTGTCTTGGATCCCGCATAGAATTTAATCTGACAATTTATAGAAAGAAGGAGTTGGAATGTAAATAAATGTTCTGCCAAATTTTCTGGCTATAAAGAAATCCTAAATACGTACTGCAATGACCTTTTTGTACTTGCCAAGAACATTTACCTCCCACGCTCTGTTAGTGTTTAAACATGACGATGAATTCTTAATGTAATGTATGCCCATCTTGACAGTCTAGGTACGTTATATTCAAGGCCGCAACTAAAATATAAAGAGGCCAAATTATAAGAATGTTCTGGCGTTGCTCGCGATTTATCCAAGTTTAACCTTTTCTTCATAATAACGACATAAGGTTAACGATAAAGTGGTTCTTATATACCTAAATATATATTATGTATAGAAGAACCATTTACTTCGTTAAAATTTATTAAAAAAAAAACAAGATTATCAATTTTACTATCAACAAACAATGCTAGATTAGCCTATAAACAAATACAGCAATTGCTGTAGATACGAAATATCTAAATGATATCATTCCTCAATCCCACCCGCCAGCGACCGGCCTGAGCCGTAGTCCTAACCCAGGAGGAGTCAGCCGAGTCAGGAGGCGCCCTATCGCGCAGGTGGCTTAGTTCGTAGTTGTGAAATCCATTTAATGAGGCCCATCCCTGGTTAAGTACCAAAACCTTCGGAGCAAATAAATATTATGTTCGTTAAAAAAAGAGTAATGACTTTAAGGTTATCAATAAGTAGGTATACTAACATCCTTTTAACGCGTGACAAAACAAGGTTAGAGTTGAGAGAGACTCGGTATAAGACATCAGTGCGAAAGAGAGAGAAAGTGTAGGTAATGAATACTAGAAGCTACTTCCATTCTATCAAAGGAGATTGAACTTACTTCCTGTGCAGTGAGAGTAGACATTTGTATGAAGTGTTTGATTTTTTATTATGGTCTGTTGTTTTGTCTTGAATTTAAACTCAAGGCCAGATGGCGTCGCTATTTTAATGTTTGCGTCTACTGACGGAATATGTTATTTATTCATTATAGGTCTCATAAAATGTTGATTTTAATGCATGTTACATTTTTAGGATTTCTATTTTAAAACTATTCTTTTTTCTATTGTAAATTGGAGCATTCTAAGGTAGGTCAGTTGCTCATTCCTGCCCACAATGTCTATCATTCAGTAATTTCGACTTATTCTTCTTTAATATCACAGATATATCGTATCTCGTCTCTAAGAGTCACTTTATCCGACCCGCCGGAGAAGAGAGCGCCCGCGACGCGTCCTCCCTCGCCCTCCCAAACATTAGTTTGCAAAGAACCTTCCGATGCCCTCGTAGACCCCAGAGTCCGAGAGGCCCGCGAACTGTTAAAAACTATAATCCCATCATGATCATAATCCCTCAATCCCTCGGCCAGCGATCGCCCTGAGCCAAAGTCCTAGTCCCACAGGGACGCCATCTTGCACAGGTTGCTTAGTTTGTAGTTCTTAAACCATTTATTTAGACTGAAGCTCTCCTCCTTTATACCAGGTGAAGAAGCAAAAGCCTCTAGGCTAACTACAAACATGTACGTCCGAAAAAAAAGTCTCTAAGAGTGAAAATTTACACTTTACTTTTTTTTTTGTTATAACATCATCTATCGTCATAATCGTATATCAAGGAACGGGCAAAAGCGTTTCCTTGTGTGGTACAACATAATACTGCGGTCACCAATCCGCCTGCCAAGCGTGGTGACTATGGCAAATACCCTCCCCCTGGAGGAGGGCCATGTTCAGCAGTGGACGTTATACGGGCTGATGATGATGATTCTTATTATTATTCCTGACACACAAAGTATAAATTACAACTCTTCGCTTTAAATCTCGGAGGTCGTGGGTTCGATCCCCACGCCGGGCATGAAATCTTTGTGTAAATTCTAAGATTTTTTTCCGGGTCTGGTTAGTTCAGGGACTACCCTCCGTGCCTCGAAAAGCGCGTTTAGCCGTTGGTTCCGATTGTTATAACATCATCTATAATAATCGTATATCAAGAAATGAGCAGCTAGTTGGGCACAACATAATTCTGCGGTCACCAACACGCCTGTCAAGAGTGGTGACTATGGCAAATACCCTCGCCAGGAGGAGGCCCATGGTTGATGATGATGATGATTGTACACCATACAGCGGTTACCAAGCGTGGTGTCAGAGGGAACACCCCCCGTCTAAGAAGGCCCATGTTCATCAGTAGACATTATAGGAAAGAGGCTGATGTAATAATTGTTGTTTAATTATCAAATTGTATTTCAGGTATTAAGTTAGATTCTTAGACAATTTTAGGCCAATGTCATATACAAATTGTAGGTGCTTGCTTGGATGAAGCAAACTAAAGTTTACTAGCGATCCGCCCCGACTCCGCACGGGTACAATGCTGATGTATTATCTTCTGTATTATACATATAAACCTTCCTCTTGAATCCCTCTATCTATTAAAAAAAAAACGCATCATAATCCGTTGCGTAGTTTAAAGATTTAAGCATACAAAGGGACATAGGGACAGAGAAAGCGACTTTGTTTTATACTATGTAGTGATGATGATGTAGTTTGCCAAACACACGGGTCCTTGATATTGACTATCTGTGGCTAACCTTGATCTCTTCAGTTGTACACAGGGTTGGCAACTTTTTTACACGAAAATAGTAGATTGTTTATCTAGGGAGCAAACAACTATTTTAAAGGCGAGAGTGTTTTTTTTAATCCAGAGCGGAGCGAAGGATTCTAGAGTAGAATCCCGAGCGGAGCGAGGGATTCTTAACTAGAATCCTGAGCGCAGCGAGGGATTAAAAGTACTTATGTCACTCGAGCTTAAAATAGTGTTGCTCCGGAGGTGGACACTCTACTTTTTATCACCCTCTATGAGAAAATAAGTAAGTGCAACTTATGAACAAGAATTTATTTACGTACAATGAAGAACCATAAGACATAAAATATAATTTTCATCAATTTTTTTTAAATTTGGCGCTCTCGCAGTTTTTCAGCCAGTCACATATTCAATACATTGTTCCCGCATGGTTTGTGATTCACCTCTTTGCTGATTGAAAAATTATTAACTGACCCGGCAGACTTCGTACTGCCTCAATCGATACATAAAAGACCTAAACATTTGTATAAAATAAACTGGGCCGTAGAGACTTCGTTTATGCGGTACTCCTACCCCTACACTACCCCTACCCTACACTACCCCTACCCTAAAAAATCTTGGCAAAAAAATTCAAGTTTTTAATTAACAAAATAAAGCTCAAATTGACTCTACATTTTAGTAGAAAACGTTTGTATGGGAAAAAGAAAAAGGCTGTTTTAAGGGGTTTTCAGGCAATTATTCGAATTTTTCTCGCCGTAAAAACCATCCTTGAACTTCCACGAACATTAAAAAAAAAGAATTGGCCAAATTGGTCCAGGCTTTGTAGAGTTATGCGCTAACCAACACATTTTGCGATTCATTTTTATATTATAGATATCCACATTCCAAATTCAAATCAATTTTGGTCCCTAAGGGATTAATGAGCTATTTTGGTCCCTGTTACGAGGAATAAACTAGCTCTTTTTGAATAGATGTGATAAAAAGTATATTTAGGTCTGAGAAGAATATTGAATTAACAGTATTTTTTTTAATGAATTGTATGTACATGTCCCTCTTGAGGTCTTGAATATTTGACATAAAACACAAAAAATTGGGTCCGCGTCTCAGTCCAATACTTATAGTGTTAAGCATTTTGACGCTCAAAACAGTATTTTGTATACTTTATTTTTGTTCAACAGTAAAAAGTATAATGTAGTGAAAAACTGTTTTTAACAGTAAAGTTGGAAACCCTAGTTGTACACGTTGTAAGTGTCCGTAAGTCGTCTGTGCGTTTAAACAGTACTCTCGCTTTAATCTCGGAGGTCATGAGTTCGATCCCCACGCCGGACAAGAAATCTTTGTGTAAATTAAGATTTCTTTCCTGGTCTGGATGGTTGAGGAACTACCCACAATGCCTCGAAAAGCACGTTAAGCCGTTGGTACCAGGGAATGGGCAGCAGCGTTTGCTTGTTACAACACAATACTGCGGTCACCAACCCGCACGCCAAGCGTGGTGACTTTGGCAAAAGCCCTCCCTCGGGAGGAGGGCCATGTAAAACAGTGCACGTTGTACGGGGTTTTTATGATGATGACATTTTTCGTAAACCATATTTCAGTGCCCTTCGTATCTAGCGTCTGTGCGTCTGCATATTAATTGTTATTAGTATCTACTAATATAGATAGAATAGCCAGTGAATGACTCTCAATACGTCTGCGCATCTAGTGTTTACTACCTTTATAAGTATTTTAAATTTTGTTTGGAGTCAAACATTTTTTGTTAAGTATTTCAAAAGGCTGAACAAAGATGAGCATATAGTTCACGTGCCTATTACGCGTAATATCATCATTATTTTATATATCGGTAATAAACACCAACCTTCCGATGCCCTCGTAGACCCGAGTCCTACGAACTGTAAAGTAGCGAGACAGTTGCACAAAACTCCCCTAAAAAGAACTAAAAACCATAATCCCTCAATCTCCCCGTCAGCGAACGCCCTGAGTCGAGGTCCAAGTCCCACAGGGAACGCCCTCTTGCGCAGTTTGTTTAGTTTGTAGTGTTTAAACCATTTATCCAGGCTGGAGCTCTGCTAACCCCGATTCTCACTAAATATTATGAAGATAGAGGATTTTTCGAAAAAAAAATAGACTCCCTTTTCTAGGAAATAAGTCCGTACATTTTATCTCAGAAGCAGGATATTACTATTCAAACGTTAGGTAACTACTGGGTTGAATTTATTACAATGAAAGGTTGTGAGTCATGAAACTTGTGACATCATCCTTACTTGGTTTCACTGCCCACATTAAATTAAAAGATGCTCCTTATCACTTATCAAATAATTTTAGGTGGGCAGTGAATGCATAGCAAAAAATAATAGGTAGATACACTTACTTTCGATATTGATATAAAAACGCTTTTCTTGGTTCAATATTATGAATCGATCGGAAGTAAAATAATAAAAGCGGTCATATGTTTTAAATCCATTTTATTTAATCAAATAAGTAATAATGAGGAAAATAAGTCTTAGTATCTAATTTACAATCAACACAAATAAAAAACGGAATTCTTCCATTCTAATACCAAATTTGTTTTGTATTGGAATTAATACCACCAGTTTTTGGTATTAAAAAGGAATAAATAAAAAACAATGTTCTTAAAATACTCTATACCTACTGTATTATCTTATAAAAACTAACAATTATTAAGGCGAAAACACATTATTAAAACGCCACGCCACGTGTCAACACCTGTAAATCAGTACGCGCGTGCCGTCGTCGTGTCGGGTGTTCATAGTGTGTTTCTGGTCTATAGAAAACAATACATTTGATTCGACTCAACGCGTGGCGTGTCGTCGGGTGGCGTGGCGTTTTAATAATATGTTTCCGCCTTTAGTATATAGAGACGTAGGTACAAAATGAAACAACACATTATGACTTGATTCCAAAACAATTTGACGAATGAAACAACTGAATCGATTTAAAAACAATATGATGAATGAAACAACTGACTTGATTTGAAATCAATTTAAATCAAATTTATTTTACACATAAAAAATATGAAATTCGTTATTATTTGTCATAAAAATCTAACTTATAATTTCTAAACATATAAAAGCATAAGTTACTATAAGATCATATTTATATATAGATGGATGTTATAAATGGTATGGTTGAGGCAGTAGGTTGTATCGAAAAGCACGTTGAGAGGTCCCGAAAGTTATAACGTCATCTATTATTATAGGGGGTGGCCAACTTAAAAAGACCTAAGATCGACTGTTTACTATGTGTGATGGACCAATGGCACACATAAATAGGTATTTCCCCACTACACATAATGAATAGTGCGTTTATCAATTCGCCAGACAAGCGTGAAGACTAGCGCTAAACCCCCTTCGAGTGACGCCTACGTTGATGTCACGGGCTGATGATGAGTAGTTTGTGTAACCATAAGGACTCTCACCCTTGTCCAGGAGTTGTGGGTGGTATGTAGGTTGTGGGTTGCCGGAGGTATAGGTACCCAAAAGATAAGCCTTCTCCTTGGGTCCCTCATTATCAGCGGGTTTTTAGTAGGTAACACAAATTTAGGGTTCCCCATAAAGGATGCCCGGGATCCCGAAATTTGTAAAGCTTTTTACCTCGGTAAAAAGACGTAAGTTAAGTTACGTTTAAGTAAAGAATGTAAGTAGAATTAAAAATGATAATAGTAAAAAAAATAATAGAAGAGGTTCTTAACTTAAAAAAATAAAATAATAGCGTCATTGTCTTTAAACAAATGTCGTCTTTATGAATTTTCTTTTACACTCGGTTAATTTATTTGTGAGACTTTTGATGACAACCTTATAGTCAAATTCCCATTTTTCCTTGCGGGAATTATGTTCCACATATTCTAATAAAACATTCAATGCTTCTTGGTCCAATCCAGGTCGTTCAATATTTCCCCGACCCGAGAATGAGCAGACGCCCAATGCCTCAAAAGTGAAAATTTCTCCTAACATATTCCTTGCAAGCTCTCTGGAATTTTTGGATACGCTTTTGACTTTATAAAATGCTGCCTTTTTTACATAGATGGGTCGGTTTGGCAAAATATTAATTAAATCAGGTTCTTGATTTATATCTTGATAAATCAGAGTCCACCTCGAGTCATTTGCTTTGTAAGCTGATGGAAACATACCCAAGGTATGTTTGACACTTATGTTCCCTTTTTTTCGTCTTGTTCGTTCCTTATCGTCTTTCCATTCCTCGTCACTTTCCTCTAGGATTTCCTCACAACTAACTTGTTCCTGATAATACTGCTCAGGAGCATATTTTTTTATTGTTTCCCTTTCAAGTGATACATAATTTATATATTCTGTGTTCCGAACTGGTCGTCTTTTAGGTATTGGCTCTTCAAGGTCTTCCGTTTCATGAGTATCTTTTCTCAATGTTGTATCTTTATCCATTGATTCTTCGACATCATATTCTTTTCTGTCCTGACTTTGGTTGGCATGGCTTTCTTCACTTAGTTTTGAGTTCCCATCTTCCACTACCTCAAATTCTTGGTTTTCAAAGGATTTCTGCGGATTATGTTCTATGGAATCATCCAAATCGTCAAAAAATTCATTAGATAGCAAAAGCTCATCAAATACGTTGCGCATATGTTTAAAAAAAATTTCAAATTTTGATTTTAACATAACATTATATTCCTTTCGGTGATCAAGATTACAAGTGCAACCTTGAGCATTTCTATCTGTGTATGTAAATTCATCATTAATCTTTTCTTTTGATCTATTTATTCCAACTTGAGATTTTTTCGCTTTCATTCTTATGCTTGGTTTGGTTTGATTGGACGGTATAGGGCATGTCTGTTTATTATTCATACTCTTAATTTGTTTTGATTTTAATGCCTTATATAATTCTCGATTTAAAGGTTTTACCGAAGTTGTCGGTAACTTCAACAAATCTTCATCTGTGGATACTTTATGTTTTAAGTTTACGTCTTGCAGAATTACAGAAGGGTTTAAGGATAATTTTGAATTTGGGGACGATTCTGACTTTGACACTGAATTTGATTTACCTACATCAATAGTGGGATTCAGGTTATTTGTTTCTTTTTGTAACTGTGGTGAGTTCGGTATGGAAGGTAATTGACATTCTGATTTATGGAAATTGGGTGCATTTGCATGTTCGTGAATTAATTTATGCCTAAATAGTTCAGCTTCATAATAGTCACCTGAAAACAAAATTTACATACTGTATAAAAAAACAAGAAAATGGCTTAAAACTTATTAAATAAATACGTAGTTCTTTATAATTTTTAAAGCAATTTTTGCTAGCATGTCGACTATTGATTGTTATCTTTGTATATATTAGTTTACAGAAGTAATGTTTGAAACAAAAAAAAAAAATTAGACATTATACGGCTGATGATCATTTTCTACGTATTTTAATATGTATATTTTTTATATACTGGGTAACTTTTTTACCGTTTTGATAATAATTATGGTGTATTGTGTGAGTGGAAGAGAACCTATAGACCACAGTATATTTGTACTAGTATTTCGGTAATTAGAGTTTCGAAAATCTCATAAATTACTTAATTCACACAATTCAAATAAAATAGGTGCCTATAATACCTAGGCCGCAATCACACATAAATGAAAAGTAGGAGCGAAATAGCGAAACTACCTACGTAAGTACACATTTATGCCGTAACGATTTTCACTCTGTCAGTAAAAAATTAAATGATAAAATAACTATGCCTTAGACATCTATCTAATATATAAAATTCTCGTGTCACAGTTTTCGTTGCCTTACTCCTCCGAAACGGCTTAACCGATTTTGATGAAATTTTTTGTGCTTATCCGGTATCTATGAGAATCGGCCAACATCTATTTTTCATCCCCCTAAATGTTAGGGGTAGTCCACCCCTAAATTTTTATTTTTATTTTTCAGACAAAGTTAGGGGTAGATTAGAGGTAGGTGTAGGGTAGGGGTAGGGTAGGGGTAGTGTAGGGTAGGGGTAGTGTAGGGTAGGGGTAGTGTAGGGTAGGGGTAGTGTAGGATAGGGGTAGTGTAGGGTAGGGGTAGTGTAGGGTAGGGGTAGTGTAGGGTAGGGGTAGTGTAGCGTAGGGGTAGTGTAGGGTAGGGGTAGTGTAGGGTAGGGGTAGTGTAGGGTAGGGGTAGTGTAGGGTGGGGGTAGTGTAGGGTAGGGGTAGTGTAGGGTATGTATCGAGTGAGGCAGTAGACGCAGGAAACGCTGCTGCCCGTTCCTTGATATACGATTATTATAGATGATGTTATAACAATCGGGACCAACGGCGTAACGGGCTTTCCGAGGCACGGAGGGTAGTCCCAAACACACCCGGAAAGAAATCTTAGCATTTACACAAAGATTTACTGTCCGGCGTGGGGATCGAACCCACGACCTCCGAGATTTAAAGGCAGCCAAATACCGCTACGCTACGGAGGTTGTCCGCTATTGGCAATTTCTGACGAATAAAAGAAGAAATGATTGTCTAATGTCGAATAGAAGTCTTACTTGTAGTATATCTGATGTAGACCATAATACTTCCCCAATTGTCTTGAGCATTGCTATTAAGCCTAATACAGTCGTTTGTTCGGAGTTCTTCTGGTGGTGGGTATTTAATGAGAGTCACTTCTACTTCTTTACTTTTTTTGTCAGTTACGCTTAAAATTGTTTTTTCTACCCATTCTTCCGGAATACAAATATATTTTTCAAATAAGTCTTTCTTATCTATTACTAGTTCCACTACACAGAAGCGGCGCTTCGCTTTAGCCATCTGTAACAAGAGAAACATTCGTATAACACTGTCAGTATCAAATAATGTTAAAAAATATGTTTATATCACTACGACAGCCGGCAGCGAACTTTTCGCCCATAAAGATTAACTGATTGGCGAAAAGTTCGCTGCTAGCTGTGAACAAATTCACATCATCATCATCATCAGCCCGTATAACGTCCACTGCTGAACATGGGCCTTCTCCCGGGGGAGGATATTTGCCATAGTCACCGCACTTGGCAGGCGGGTTTTTTACAAGAATACTCCCAACGTACCTAAAATAGCCCATTATTTATTAGGTATTGTTGATCCACTTTGAAATGTTTGCTTAATCTTAAATTCATATCAAATTCATGATCTGATATGATGATGGTAAAAGGTCACTTCTGTCCTACTTGTTTTTATTAAATATTTTATCTTCAATATTTCTATGATGTTAAATATTATTTAAAAGCAAGGATAACTAGATGTATAATGCGCTAAGTCAGGGGTGGCCAACCGGTCGATCGCGATCGACTAGTCGATCCCGGCAGCTATTACAGTCGATCAACTTATACAGGGTGTCCAAGAACCTGGCGTCCAACTGGATTCCCACGATGCCCCAAGTTCTAACAGTACTCAGAAAAATATTTTAAAAAATCCACCCCATGTACTTACAGAATTATACTGATTTAAAAAAAAAAGGGGAAATGAGCACCCTGTGACATACTTTTGAATGCTGTGACTGCTAATGCTGATAATTTCGATATTTCTTGGAGGTTTTGTAATCTAGGGTATTGCTGTGTCTAAATAGAATGTAAAAATAAAGTACTTATTGTACCATTTTAAAATAAAATATTATTTTAACTAAAGGTGATATGGAAAACTATTGAATTTCGCAACTTTGACCGACTGTAGTGTAAAAAAAATGTACCAAAATAGTATGGCAAGTGACGTCAAATTTTGACGCGTTTATTCCTCTTTTTAAAAAGGTATAATACTTACACATTAATTTGAAAAAAAAAATTTTGATAATATTTTTACTCAACAACCCAATTTTTACGAAGTGCCTACCTACTAACGGTAACTGTCGGACCCTTTCTTATCTTAGAAACTGTTATGTTACTACTATTATTTACTTCGGTTCCAAGAGTGAGCAAGAAGGAAATACACACAGGTAGATGGGTTCCCAGTAGAATAAAAGCAAAGAATGTTAGTTTAAAGATATTTTATTACAATAAATGTTCAAAATGTTGACCACCCGCGGCAATACAAGCTCTCACTCTCCTTAAAAAGGACCGCTTTATGTTTCGCGAGTAACTTTTTTGACGTATCACCTGCACTGCTTGTGTTATCTTCTCACGAAAGTCAGCGATGTCATTAATGGGCTTCGCATAAACGAGCTCCTTCATAGTTCCCCAGAAAAAAAATCCAGCGGATTTAAGTCAGGTGAGCGGGCTGGCCACGGGATTGTTCCTGATCGCCCAATCCACCTGTTCGGGTATTGCTCGTCCAAAAACTCTCTAACGGATACGCGAAAATGTGCTGGACAGCCGTCGTGTTGGAACCACATATCTGGTGGGGTCTCTTCTAGTAAGTTTGGCAAATCATTTTGAAGAAAATTTAAATATGATTCGCCAGTCAAATTCTCGGGCATCTCAAATGGACCAATAATATTCCCACAGAGAATACCGGTCCACATGTTCACTTTGAACCGGTACTGGGATCTATCTTCTCGCATCAAGTGCGGATTTTCCACATGCCACTCGTGCAAGTTGTGTAGGTTCATGTAGCCATCCTTCTTAAATGTTGATTCATCTGACCACAAAATTTTGTCGATAAAGTTTTCGTCTTCTCGATGTTTTTGCAGGATTGTTTCACAAAACGCGACTCGGCTCGGATAGTCTCGAGGTAAAAGACTTTGCACTCGCTGTACGTGGTACGGATGATATTCTTCTTTTTGGAGAATACTGTGTGCTGTGCTCTTCGGTATCCCCGTATCGACGATTTGCCGACACCGCCTCTAAAACTTCATCGCGTATGAAGTCATTTACGGGTCGTCCTTCACCAGCTACTTGATTGGGGAACCGCCCGTCACATAGTGATCTGTGCACATTAATGAAAACTCGATGGTCGGGATATCGCGTAGCCCTCGGATACCTTTCTCTGTAAAGTCTCGCTGCAGCTCGTCCATTACCTCTACATTCTCCATAAATGTAGTGCATATTTGCGTATTCTTGCGGAGTGTAGGTCGCCATGGTAGCACACACAAAACACAAACTGTCCAAACACAGGCAAAGGTCGTCGTAAAGAGTTCGTTTCAAAGTCCAGAGCACAAAGAGTAATCGAGTCCAATAAACAAAGCTTTAAATCGTAGTACGTGATCAATGGTAACAATAAGAGAGAGGTGCGTAGTAACGGCAGGAGGCAGTGACGCGTACTGACCGTACTGTTATCCTAAATAGCACGATCCCAGATAGCGTCACTATCTATCTCACTCGCACCTCTAACCTTTTTCTCCCTCACTCTTACCTGAATAATGGGGTACCATAAAGAAGAACCAGCAAATCGCAAAGATAGTTTCTGTCTTGCTCCCTCCTGTTGTAATAACGAATCACTATGGTGAGATGCATGCACATACCGTCCCTTACGGTCTAACCTGTTTTTTGAGAGGCCTGTTGTTATTTTTATGAGCATACAATAGTAATTCTTTAGAGGTTAGATTCAATTCGTCGTAAATTTTTCTTTCTAAGAATTCTGTAAGACATCGTAAAAATTGGGTTGTTGAGTAAAAATATTATCAAAATTTTTTTTTTCAAATTAATGTGTAAGTATTATACCTTTTTAAAAAGAGGAATAAACGCGTCAAAATTTGACGTCACTTGCCATACTATTTTGGTACATTTTTTTTACACTACAGTCGGTCAAAGTTGCGAAATTCAATAGTTTTCCATATCACCTTTAGTTAAAATAATATTTTATTTTAAAATGGTACAATAAGTACTTTATTTTTACATTCTATTTAGACACAGCAATACCCTAGATTACAAAACCTCCAAGAAATATCGAAATTATCAGCATTAGCAGTCACAGCATTCAAAAGTATGTCACAGGGTGCTCATTTCCCCTTTTTTTTTAAATCAGTATAATTCTGTAAGTACATGGGGTGGATTTTTTAAAATATTTTTCTGAGTACTGTTAGAACTTGGGGCATCGTGGGAATCCAGTTGGACGCCAGGTTCTTGGACACCCTGTATAATAAAAAGTGATATTATAGACTACAAATACGTGCCACAGACGCAGAAATCTAGTGTTTGTCGTGTAATAATCTGAAAATATAGCTATTTATCATTCGATTGACTTATACGACACGTGATTCAACGTTATGTATGCCATATAGTGATATAATTTTAACAGGAAATTGCAAGGTTTATAAAGTCATCACAGCACATATTATTATAACCACGCTCTCGTGAAAGGATGCAACCTTTTTTTCTTTTATTTAGTACTTTTTACAAAAAGTTGCTAAATATATAGTAGGTACTTTTGTGAAATTCAGAAAAACCTAGTAAAAATAAATTTTTATTCATTTTTCCACGTGTATTTGTTATTATTACTCTTTGTATTGGCCATTAAGATAAAAAAAAATCTTTAAAATAATTATAAGAGTCTGAGCATGATAGATCCATATTAATCAACAATAAAATTAATTCTAAGTCTAAATTTTGAAATGGGGTGAATTTTGGATTAGCAAAAAAATTTTGTCCTTTTTGTACTAGATATTATTTTATTATAACATATAGTACATTTGACTGAAATATAGTACCTAGGTACGATACTTTATAATACAGTACGGATGGCTACTGGCAACCCTAATCCCGTGTCAATCAGACCCTGTATTTAAAAAAATGCTTACGTTATTAATTTCACTTCTCACAAACATGTCCAATGAAATAATTTATTAATCATAGAGATTTTTTAATTTCATATTTTTAACCACCATGACAAATTGTATTGATCTCAAATGTTTAAAAATAAGATTAAAAGTGAAAGTTTTTAAATACGGTATTAATAGAAATGTAAATTAAATATATAAATATATAAATTAGCGAATCGTGGAGCGAACTACGTAGGTATATGATTTGATTATGACACCGATTCTTCGATCGATCGATCGAAAAATTCTTCATTAGGTACTGCAGGGTTATTGTAACGCATTCCCTATGATATTGTTTCTATTTTATGAAAGCTACATTAAAATAATAAAGTAACGTATTTAAAATATTTTTGAGTACCTATTTTCAATACGTAAGGGCTGAGCAGCGAAGGGATTTTATCAAAGTCATAGAAATATCGTTACGTGATTAGCCTCCGTGTTGACTAAAGAACTAGGGTCCACATTGAGCCCTTTTGTTCATCAAGGGCATGCGTCATAGCGCAGGCAACCGCGAACATTATGCATGCAGTTGATACATGACTTTCCGCAAGCGGTGGATTTTCGATTATTTTATAGTAACCTAGTAAACTAACTTTCAATTAAGTAGTTATTTTTTTTCTTTATAAAAATGTTTTCATCACACACGGAATACTGCTCATAGGAAATGGAATACGGCTACCTGTTGACATTTTAAAGATTTCATGACTTAACAAGACCGCCTGAGCCGTAGTCTAAAAGGATAAGTTTGTAGTTTCAAAACCATTTAATATGGCTGAAGCCTTCTCGCAAGTTCTATTTCACCGGGCATACAGGAACGGTGAAATAGAACGCAGTAGCACTATACTGAATCGCTCAATGATTAAATTATTGATTACGATCAACGAAAGTTGAATAGAAAGATGAAGATAAAAGTGCATACGACCAATAAAATTTAAAAAATCTGTAGGTACTTAAATACACTGCTAACAGTTCGCTAATTAATAAATATGTTGGTCTATAATATCAAAATAGATTGGTTACGTTAGCTTATATTTGCTTTGACATATTATATTTTATATAAAAATTATGAAAAAATATTTAAATATGACACTAAAATTTAGAATAGACAATATTTTCCAAAAAGGCTCCATTCGCTACATCGTCCATCATTAAAAAACGAAAAAGATAAAAGGTAATTATTCGTCCATCATTAAAAAACGAAAAAGAGAAAAGGTCGAAAAGAGAAAAACTCGTTTATCATTAAAAAAAATTGAATAAATTATAATTTAACTGAATGAAATAGACTACAGCTTCTGCATGGGATGCATTTATAATTAGGACATGACACAAAAAAAATATTTACCTTCGTTCATGGAACCAATAAGTTGGACTTTCTTCTTTGTTCACTATTTTTGACCACTAAATATATATGAATTTTGTTATTTTATTGCAGGACAAAGTACCGATATTTTATCATAATAAAACGTCTTCAAGCGAAGGCAGAGGGTTCGCGAATGCCTGTTTTTGAATACTTACAAAGTATTTATAAGCCCGCCATCAATTGTAGATAGGTAGCATTTATATTGGTCTATATCTAACGTGACGAAATCTTCCACAACTGGGTTATAACAGTGGTGTATTTGTTATGAAGTATGTGTTATTTTACACTATTTTATCTCCTTAATGATCAATAAACCAATAAACAAGCTTTACTCCTACAATTATTCCACATTTATAACATAAGCTGTAATTTTAAGTAAGAATATGTTCTAGATGTAGTTCATCGCAAAATGTCGCCTTGGCGTAGCAACGCGACATTTTTTGACGTTTTGTGATTTATTTGCTAAATGATCATTGTTGCATTTTTTACGTAACAGTCAGAAGTATTAAGATCTCTACGGGATGATCAGGGATCAGATTGTCTCTTAGTGATATAAATATATCGTGAGTCTTACATATCCGTGGATGTGGGGGATTATAAGGTGCTTCCAAAAATATATGCTGTATCTACCTTTAACAAGATATATTATAGTGTTACGTATGTTGAAGACATATCTTGACGTGAAAAAAATATTTTTTTTTACATAAAAAAGAAAATGATTACTGTAGCTGATGGATGGGTAGCAGCATCTATCACATTAAGGTAAGTTACCATCTTACTGCGATCACCAATCCGGCTGTCAAGCATAGTGATTATTAATATCCCTCAAAGACCTTGGCTAACCCTGAAGGTCTGTTAAGACGAGGCCCATGTTCAGCAGTGGACATAAACGGACTAGTGATGAATCTTTACTCATGAAACTATTTACTGTGGATGGCATATACTTTGGGAGCATTTTACATATTATCGGCAAGTCAAGTTCAAGGCCAACCTAATTCAAGATCACAACAAACGTTGTGCATGTAGTTTAGGTATAGGTACACACGTGACGCAATATCCAGACGGTCAAAATAAATATATGGCGGCGCCGGCGCACTCACTAACAAAACAGCTTATTGAAATGAAAACTGCATAGGGACCAAAATCTATACTTCTATACTAATATATAAGGCTGAAGAGTTTGTTTGTTTACTTGAACGCGCTTTCTCAGGAACGACGTGGTACAACATAATACTGCGGTCACCAACCAGCCCGCTAAGCGTGGTGACTATGGCAAATACCGTCCGCCGGAAGGAGGGCCATCTTCAGCAGTGGACGTTATTCGGGCTGACGATGAACCGTGAGGCGAATCTCGTAACGATATATGACTATGATACCTGACTTTGACCTGACTGGCGACAGTTGAACAAAACTCCCCTAAAATACTCAAAGTCATAATCCCTCAATCTCATCGCCAGCGACCCCCCTGAGCCAAGGTCCAAGCCCCATAGGGGGCGCCCTCTTGCGGAGTTTGTTTTACTATATTAAAAAAAAACAGAGAAATTTCTTTTCTGCGTTTAATTTTACTCTAAGTCAGTATTCTCGGGTCGGAATGCGTATAAAAAACTTTATCGCTGCACTATTAATGTTTAAGCTAAAATGGAGTCTATTTTGTAAAAAGTAAGTATCAAATTTGTTTGTCATTACACATCAGACGTTCATTATCATTTTGTTTTCATTTTACAAAAATAGCAAAGGGTAACTTATCTTAAATTAGACGGCTCAATACAGCTGCAAAAATATGGCCGGTTTTAGGAACACGCTGATTAGCGTTGACCATTATGATTACCGTAGAACCTCCAAACTGGTCAAGCCCAAGGCCCGCGGGCCTTGGGCTTTATCTGGCCCGCCAGCGCCTTCAATCTGGCCCACGACAGCCAATGCTTTATTGGTGTTAGTGTACTATTGCTGAGACAAGTTGAAGAAGAAAATACAAAATGATAATTACACGGTCGCGCACTCAGCGACTATAGTCTTGAAATACGAGTCTAGTGGGGCAGACAAATTTAAACTGTATTGGCCCTGAAACATACTGAAAAAGCATAATGGCCCTAATAATAATAATACTTTATTATGAACTTTTACAAATTTCATTTCGGTGAGACCCAGACCTTCAAACTTTTAAAATATTGTATCTTGAAGGTCTTCCTCCCTTCACAATTATGCACCTATAGGTAGCAATTTTTTTTTCGAGCGGACATTATGTGTGTTTCCCGGAAGCATTTGTTTCTTCCCCGGGCATAAAGGCGAGCAGAGCTCAAGCCTCAATAAATGGTTTAAATACCTACCAACTAAGCAACCTGCGCAAGAGGGCGCCCCCTGTGGGACTTGGACGTCGGCTCAGGGCGGTCGCTGTCATTTTGTGCAACTGTCGCTCTACTTAACAGTTCGCGGGCCTCTCAGACGTCGGCTGTATGAGGGCATTGGAAGGATCTTTGCAAACTAAGCGTCGAGAGAGGCAACTATAGCTAGTTCATTCACGGAATATGTTAAAAAAAGTTAGATAAACAATTGACTAAAGTAAAGAAAGAAAAAATAAATAAAAAAATAATAAACTATGTGTGTGTCTTTATAAAGAAAAGAAAAGTAATCGAAGTTGTAGTCATCTCGTTACGTGTTTAGCCTCCTGTTTTTGCTACCTACTACATACATCCCGTTTTTATCAGTAAAAGTTGAACTGTGGTTGAACTTTAAAACGTTTGATAAAAGTTTGGTATTTTGCTGCAAAGCTATTTTAAAACTGCGACATATCAAATATTCTTTGAAATTAAGATATAAATTGAAATAAAATTATGCACAGGGCAATTTTGATTTAAATTAAATACCTGTGACGGGTAAAAGTATTTATTTAAGGATAAATATCTTGTTAAAAAAAACCGGCCAAGTGCGAGTCGAACTCGCGCACAAAGGGTTCCGTACCATTTCAACTGTCTACCTGTTGCCGTTATTGACATCGAGCAAAAAAGGGCAAAAGAAAAGTTATAGTTAAAGTAGTAGTATAGTAATAGATATATATACACATGTATATATTTATTATATATTTCTTGTTACAGAAATACATACAGTAATAGAAATACATCATTTGCGAAAATTTCAACTGTCGCTAACTATCGCGGTTCTTGAAATACAGCCTGGTGATAGACAAACAGCGAAGTCTTAGTAATAGGGTCCCGTTTTAACCCTTCGAGTACGAAACCCTCAAAAGCACCTTCGCTAATAATACATTAAGAACAATGTTGTTAGCATAAAAAAAAATAGTGGGCCACCATAAAAGATAGAGTTTTTTTAAAGGGGGACATTTTGTCACAAAGTATTTTGCGAAACCTAAACCATTTTCTCTAAAAAAAACCCTGATTTTGAAAGATTCTAAATTGGTGCCCCGCTTCTATTTAGTCTTAGCATGATGATTTACAGCCTATAGCCTATAGCCACAGATATGTCATGTACTTACAACTGTATAACACCTTATGCCTACCGTATTTCATGCAAATAAATGATATTATTATAGTAGAATTTTTCAATGCGGGCCTGATGATGATGATGACCAAATGATGTTCCTGAGATTAGCGCGATCAAGCAAACAAACTTTAAAGCTTTAGCTTTATAATATTAGTATAGATCTTCAGTTTTAGCCATTGATAGAATAGTAAAGTCTATAATTACCTACAAATCCAAAATAATGCCCCATCTTCGATTTATTTTAGTCTAAGTCTATTTATATATAGAGTATAATGCAAGCCAAATTTTATTCTATTGCATTCAGTATTGGTTTCGATTTTGAACGGACCTACTGTTTTGAATGCCGTCAAAACAAAACACTGACGGGTAAAAGGCTTATTGAGCTAAGCGACATCACGGGCGATATTGAATTATACACTTTATTTTATCCTAACATAAGGTATATAATTTAATATCCTCATGGTGTCGCTTAACTCAGTTAGCCTTTCACCGATAATCGATTATTGAGTCGCGCGAGTGTGGCGCGAGTATGAATATAACAGGTATCAAGTCTTTGTATTTTTCCACAAAACATTATTGGAGTATAGTTGATATATGTAGGAACGAGGATAAAGTTGATATACTTATGTACGAACTAGGTTTACACCGATTTTTTTAGGAATACTGATGGCAATTCCTCCTCATAGAATCTAATTGGCAGGATGACTTACCATCACAATAACTATGGAATTAAAGGAGACGGCCTAGCATTACAAAATATTGCAGTTACGGTAGGCCTTTTGATGAATGACCGTCAAATTATTATTTCCCAGCCTGCTTAGCACAATTTAATTTCAGGAAATAAATAATCTTTTGGCATTGCACGTTCAAAATATTAATATAACATTTCATTTTCATTTCATTTTAATAGAATACATTATCTGCATAGTAGAAATTGAAAATGTATGTACTCTACATATTTAAATTGAAGGTAACTTGAAAAATGAATTAAATATTAATATTACGTATAGGCATGAATAACCAAATTCACCCAACAATTCAATTGTTTTAAATCTATTCATATATGAGATTTTGATATACTCAGAATCAGTTGAGCATGGAACGTATGACAAAAATACGCTTGTACGATCCCAATTTAAAAAGAAATCAAAGTTAATAGAAATCTCTATTCCTAGACATCGTTTTTCGCCGAAAACTTGTTTGACAGGAACATTGTTCGTAGATATTTTGGTCTGTAGGAAATCTGTGTTCATAGATAGCTCTTCTTGTCGCAAACATTATTCATAGAAACCACTGATCCCAGATATCTTAGTTCGCAGAACTTGCATTTCTTTACTTAGCAGTAGTTAGTTACAATGTTGTTGTGGGCTTGAGCATCTGTACCTACTCTATTAATAAACATCTCAGATGACATTCATTGAAATTCGATATAATATCTCATAAAGAAAACCCTTTAAAACACTTCTTACCTAACCGTGTGGTCACTGAATAAAACAAGACCCCTGAAAGTGTGATGAAGGCAATTTTTTTGATTACCAAAAAAATATTTGATACGTATTTTTTGATTTATCAAATTAATAAAAATTAGAAACATACAGAGCAACTAAGTTCATGAGAGCTTATGACGCCAATCCTTGGTAAAATTGTACCTAGAATTGACGTTACATACAAAAAAAAATACAAAATACAAAAAAGTTTATTGTTTTCTCTCACATAGAATTTTTTTACAATGCATATGGTAATAGTATTCATAATACAACGTGTACATTAGGGTATTATAATCTATGTGAGAGACTGGTATCTGTACTAGGAGACCTGTATGACAGATTACCAGCCTCTCCAGACTCCGGAAGTGGATGACAGGTAAGTACAACATTCCAGTACGTAGAGTATTATTTAAGTAAGTAAGTTTAACTAGGTGAAGTGTGGCTGATGTGAGGAATATCTGGGTGTGTGGGGATCTGGGGTGAGTGTGTGTGTGTGTGGGGATCTGGGGTGAGTGTGTGTGTGTGTGTATGTGTATGTGTGTTTGAGTGCATGGATACGGATGAGTGTGTGGGTGTTGTCAAGTCATATGTGTATTAGTTAGTTTATGATGGGACTTTAAGTAAATTTTCTGTCTCATCGTACGATAGGGAAATATCAACGCGCTGTTCTTCGTCAGTTTTTGTTTATAGAACGAAAATAAGGTGTTCTGGTGTCCAATAGTTTATAGTAACATAGCAGATGGACTAAATAAAGGTTTTAGTCCTTATTTCTTCACTTACGTAATCGTTACATATCATGCTATCTCCTATTAAATGATGACATATATATACATATTTTAGAGGCAGTTTTTATTTAGTGGTTATATTTATATATAATGTTAGTAGTATTTATATAACATACGACTGTACGACTAGTCATAGGATGTGAATTTAGTGTAAATCGAATATATTTGGAAGAAGAACGAGGAGAGCGCACACCGTGACGCACTCTGGACAATGACCTACTCAAAGTCCAATTTCCAACTACTTTTTTAACCACATTTACACGATGTTGATACTCGATTGTTCTTCATTTGTAAGTAAAGTAACTAAGTTACCGCATTATCAGAGACGACATAGAGTTGTCACGTACAGGACTGTTGATGTGGAATCATCTCAGGGTTTTTATTAATCCTGAAAAGTTAGGCCCATCTTGTAGTATGGTAACAATTATAACTTCCATAAAGGCTGACTTTTTTATTTTATGACGCAAATTATTAGTAACACTTGAGCCTTTTGCTACTTCATCGGGAATATGTGAACAGGCTTCCTAAATGTTTGCCAACCTTTTTAAATGTCTTGAAACTAGAAACTAAGCAACTTGTGCAACTAAAATCTATGGGGTTAGAAAGTTCCCTATGGGGTTTGTTTGGTATTAGCTGACTCAAGAGTTAGTGAGTTTTGTGCAACTGTGTCACTCTACTTTACGCTCAGTCGATGACCCGACTGACGCGGTCTTGTCTTAACTAAAACTCTAAATGAAATAGAACTTTTAATATTAGGCGTGATAGCACTGAACTAACCGAGATGTGCACTAAGAGCAGCACGCATTCTGTCTATGTCATGTCAAACGCCATAAGATTACAATAAAGAAGTTTTTATTTTCAAAGACGCTAAGGTTACATTAATAATAATAATTATAAAAAAAAATATATGGAATGAATGAAATTAATATATTTTTATTTATATTCTTAATCAAGTATTCTCAATTTTTCTAATTATCCGCGCAATTTTCTTATTTTTTTCTTTCATAAGAACCTACTTCTGACCTGTGAGTAGGTGTATAGTTAGGTGAGAATATATTACTCAATCACCTATTAATAAATCATCATAAATTAATATTTAGAACTTTCTCACTCGTATTCACAATCGAGGTTTTTGTATAACTTCTGTAACTCGCATTGTTATAAGTAAAATTTGATGATATCTATGATGGGGTATGTAATTAACTTTGTAAGACTGTTTAATTGGCGTTACGTAAACTGTTCTATAAAGGAAACGATTACCTTTTGTACCTATTAAGAGTAAGAAGAGCGGATTACCTACGTTTTGCTTAGTACGTGATATGATAAGTTACAAAGTATTTGCAGGATAGGGAGAGAGGAAATGTTGCCGTAGTTATAGTACCTGTCTTGAAAGTATCACTAGTTAATATTCCGTTTAGCTCCCCCAGGCCCTCCCGACCCTTAGTTTGCTAAGAACCTTCCGATGCCCTCGTAGACCCGAAGTCCGAGAGGCCCGCGAACTGTAAAGTAGAGCGACAGTTGCACAAAACTCCCCTAAAAAAACGAAAAGCCATAATCCCTCAATCTCCCCGTCAGCGACAGCCCTGAGCCGAGGTCCAAGTCCCACATGGGACGCCCTCTTGCGCAGGTTGCTTAGTTTGTAGCGTTTAAACCATTTATCAAAGCTGGAGCTCTGCTCACCTTTATGCCCGGTGAAGTAGCAAAAGCCCAACTTCATATGTCCGACAGAAAAAAAGCTCCCCCAGACGCCCGAAATCTTATCTCGAAAGGTGCAAACCTCAATTTTATACAAACTTTCAAAGTTTTGTCTTCATAGATTCAATTGCTCATTACGTCCTTTGTTTTGTCCCAATAGATCTTAACTTGCGTTTTGTCACCATAGATCTTAACTTGCGTTTTGCCTCCATAGATCTTAACTTGCGTTTTGTCTCCATAGATCTTAACTTGTGTTTTGTCTCCATAGATCTTAACTTGCGTTTTGTCTCCATAGATATTAACTTGCGTTTTATCTCCATAGATCCAAACCTTTGATAAGTCTCCATTGATCCAACTCTCCGTTTTATCTATCTAGACACAAAGCTCAGTTTTGATTCTCCTCTTGACCAGGCTGTTCTAGTATGCTATATCTAGCTATCCGTTTAAGCGTGCAAAATACTAATTTAAAATTGCAGAAATCCTAACTACACCATTGGTGGTGATGAATTATGAAAAAATCATTTCGAAGTAGGCACTTATACTGGCTGTAATTATTATGGTAATATGTTCATCTAGAGGAATATTTATAAACTGTCTAACGACACAGGGATTTATAGTATCACGAAATCGTGATTTGGAAACCACATGAAGCCGTCCGTTGGTAAGTTTGATGTTTAACGGTTATTTCTGTGGCATGATTATGAGTGATCTTAAATTATAAACGCTTGTAATTATGAGTTTAGGTGATCAGCAGGATTACGAAAGAAGAACTCATTATTAATAAAAATATATTATTTGATTGTATTTTGTAAGGTGGAGGTAATTGTACAATGGAGCAGGTCTCCTTGATTCTCATCTATTCATTCTATCCTTGATTTAAGATCTTAATTACGGAACATTTTGATACTAGAATGCCATAGGTATATATACCATACTTATGTAATAACTGCGCCCTGCGTTTGTGGGATTCAAACGCAGGACGCAGTTGGATTGCTACTCTTCTCCAAACGGTTTTAGCGTAATATTTTATTACCCATATATTGAACCAGCTTATACAGGATGCCTGTCACAAATGTAAGTAAAATCTAAAATCTCGATCGAGTAGTTTTAACGAAAGAAAGATACAGTAACAAACATCCATATCCATATAATAATATATCTATGTTAATTATAATCGTAAGTTGATAACATTCGTGCCACTCATATTGTTAAATTATGTTGCCAGTTTCAGTAAACACGAACAATTATTACTTATATTATTAACTTAATTAGAATATGACACTTGACCTGAAACCAAACGAGGCTATATGCTACTGTTGTAACAAAACATAAAAACTTCAACTAGTATAAGTCCTGTTGAACTCCTGGTTAAGGTTTAGGTTATTTTTTTAAACCATCCAAACCCTCGTTAGTTTATCAACTAACTAGACAGTTGATCAACTTACGTTTCTTATTATTTTCCGGTGGTTTATACATTTCGTGTTTACTTATAATATTAGTATGTAGTAGGTAAGGCACGATTCTAGTTTATTTCTACTAAAAAAGTGAAGCTAATGATGTCGCAAAGGAAATCATTAGTAGTTAGTCCAACATAAGCATAATGATTGACTTCTGGTCGGCTGGTCACTCACGTCGATTTCCTTCCTTATTTATTAACGGGTCACTCACTTGTTATTCAACTATTATTACACAAAGCTTCATTTTATAACATGACTTGAATAACACAAGAATTTTATACAATGACGATCAGAGTTATAAGTAATCTATTTTTTAAATAAAATAACTTTAGTTTTCTTATTATTATCTTTGCTGGTGTTTTGCATAGGGTTTCACATTTTAGTAAAGACTAGCCTCCCGCGGGCGATTTCACTCACGTAACTCCCGTTCCCGTGGGAACTTCATAATTAAATATAGCCTATATTAATTAGTGATAACGTAGCATTCAAATGGTGAAAGAATTTTTAAAATCGGTCCAGTACTTTTTGAGTTAATTCGTTACAAACATACTTACATACAAATCTTTCCTCTTTATAATATTAGTATAGGTAGAGACTAATTTGGCAAGTAAAATTTATATTAGTAACATTATATTTATAACTGAATGTGGCACGGGACTTCGTCAGCGTGGATTTCGATTTCTTCTAACATACTTTTGACCTCGGTTTCTACCCATAAGTAGGTTATTTGTGAAGAATCTTGGCTTAGGTTACGAAGGCATACCTTCGTCATTATAGCTGTCTGCGTTCAAAATATCAGCACAATCATATACCTAATGACGAATAATTTGTGCAATAATTAATAAAACGATACCAATGACTGAAACAATTACTAAATGTTTAATTATCCTTTACATTTTCTATACTAATATTATACAGAGGTAAATCGTAAATAGAAATAATATATTTTATAACCGAATAATGGTTTATAGTAGCTATTGTCCACACATGCCTATGGGTGTCGTAAGAATCGACTAAGGAACTTACTGTTGATGCATGGGGCAGTAACATCTATCAATTTAAGGATATTCACTATCCAATATCCCTCAACTACCCTATTTTTTGTTGTCTGGGGGAAATGCATTTACGTATCCCCTCCGCCGCTGCAGCGTTCAGGGGTATGTGGGACTCGCCTTCTCCATATATCGAGAGGGCGACGTACGACGCTATCGTCGTATGCTATAGCCATACCATGAGGAGAGGACCCTACACTACTAAAACCCCCAGGACACTTTTCCGTCCGCCATTGGTGAGGGCCGGATACGCGAGGCAATCCGGCCGCACCCGCGGCAAAATTGGCACCGCTCTCCTGGACCACACTATTATGGCCCATTTGCCAAATAATAAGGACACCTGGCGTGTAGAGGCGTCCCTACTCCTCATGAGTCGAAGTGTGGTGTCCCCCGAAGGGAATCCCTCAACTGCCCTCGCTTGCAAAGATCTATTAAGAGGAGGTACTTGTTCAGCAGTGGACGTAATCAGGCTAATTAAGTAAATAATGAAAATGATAACTTCTCCGCCGACACAAAAAATAACTTGTAAACCTTTAAAAAAGTTTTAAATGTGATTTTTCTTGCTGTCTATTATTAAAACGCAATCAGAGGCGTGAGAATTCCAATTAATTATAGACAATAAAAAACTTCAATTTGCATGTTAACTTCTTTATATGGCGATTAAGGGAGATAGTTAGAAGTTATAGCATAACATTGCCAACTATGCTTTTGAGTGGGAATTAGAGTTATAGGAAAAGTAAATATAGGTAGTTGCATAACTGTTCTACGTATAGAATATGCCTGTGAATCCGCATGAAACATATATAGTCCATTTGATGTATCCAGCGTAAATTTCTTGAAGCTCGAGAGTTTCTGCAGTCCATTTGATGTATCCCGCGAAAATTTCTTGAAGCTTGAGAGTTTCCTCGAGGGTTGTTTATTATATCGATTTTCTGGCGTCCAAACAGAATTCCCGTGCTTTTGGAAGCTTTTGCCATAGATATCTACTACTGGAATAAAAAATAACAAACTGTTAGCTCATATTTTCTGAGGCAGTCTAACGCTAGGTTAATGGAATTGTTGTTTAGAAAATAAAATTGTAAAATTAAATTCAGCAGCATCTATCAGCTGACGGATACCGGCCATGCGAAAGAATTCCTCAAATTGGGCCAGTAGTTGCTAAGATTAGCGCGTTCAAACCAACAAGCAAACTCTTCAGCTTTATTCATTAGTATAGATGCAACCTTGCATGTTTAAGTATTATTGTTTGTCACGCAGCAGTATGTTTTTATGTTAACTTGCTCGGAAATGACGCTGTGTCGTTAAGAAAGTGATCTACTCGTTTGAAGAAAGTTGCAACGACTATTAGTACAGTAGTAGTTACATAGGAAAAGGCTTTTAAAGTGAAACTTACATCTTAATATGTAAGGTGCTTCAAAACACATGCCATTTATTTAACAGAAGATAGTGTCATGTGTAGTGATTGTGTTAGCTAAGAAATTTCCGTGAAAGTAATGTAGGTACATCAGCTTTTTATTATTGTCCCCAAATACTAGCTGTGCTGCCCGCACCATCCTATGGAGGCGTGAGAGGGGACACACTTCGCGGTTATTATATGTATTTTAGTACAAAAAATTGTTGGATTAAAATTGATTATTTCAAAGAACCTTCTATATACATATAAATACGTTAGTAAATAACTTAATTGCTAAATTAATAACTCTATTGCTGCACGATTTACATTCATATTTTTTAGTCTTCTATTGGTTTTGAACATAAAGATATCAGTTTTCCCATTTATAGCATAAAATTAATAGTAATTGTCAACCGAATACTCTGGTTCTTCACCTAGCCACGTTTAACAATCAGGGGCGCCCTCTTGCTCAGGACACTTAGTTTGTAGTTTTTAAACTACAAGCTAAGTGAAAAAGCCCCGGCTAAAAACATATGAACGTCCTAAAAAACATATGTCGCGGTTCTGCTTTCCCGAGGCGTCCATTCAAGAAAGTTTTTTCTAAGATTCTGCGTGGTGTCTATTTATACCTAACAAAGTTTTCTTTTGTTTTCAGGGTCGCTATCACTTCGCTTCCTGGAATGCTGGTAGCCGTAGATTTTATGTAAGTTATGCATAATATTAAATAAACAATTCAATTCTAGTGAAATTCAACTATAAATGTATCTGCCTAATACATAAATACAACTACCAATATCTCCGAAAACGATGTCAGTCATTTTAAGTCAATCCTGGATCGATGACGTCATGACACATAAAATCACTGATGCATAAAATAGTAAATGAGAGAGGTATGTGATAAGTTTTTACTTTGCCTAAAATACCTAAGCCAAAATTGGTACCATCCCTTCTACTAAAATGACTTCAGAAAGTATCAACGCAACGAATCAATAATCTGAAGTAACAGTTTAAAAAGGGATAAAATATAATGACCACCAAAAATATATACTTGACACCAGAAAAATAAAGTCTAAAATTATAATAGTACTAGACTAGCTATTTTAGTCACGACTGCACTTCAAATTGTATTCGAACACCAAATGTAGTAAATGATCACCAAATCTTAGCGAGCAAATTATTGCGCTATTTCTACCTTAATAAAATCAATGAAAAATGACAATCGGTTAGGTTAGGTTAGAGCTGCGGCCATACATCGCACGAGCCGAGCGAGCGAAGCGAGCGGTGCCGCGGCAGCGGCCGGCGAGTGCCAGAACCGAATAGTAAATTAGTAAAACATTTAGGTACTTTTGGTGATCATTTACTACTTTTGGGTTAAAAATGATTTATTTGGAGTCATTTTGCTTAAATACTATAGCGAAATGTTAAAACTTTGGTTACAATTTTACATTAAAATGCGGGTTTAATTTTGGTGATCATTTTCAATTTTTTTGGTGGTAAGTTAAACATAAGCCGTTTAAAAATAACCCAATAAAATGATTATGTGTTGCGTATTTACACGGGAATAAAAACACTGAGTTTATCAGTCTATGATAACTCTTGGGGTACGACCCATTGCAACAGATGATTAAAAGAGCATCCGTTCGCTGATTAATAAAAATAATGTAATTAAGGCCTAGGTAAGTACCTACATAAAGTTTGTTTACGGTTTTAACATCAAAACCTTTTTTTTAAGACTAATAGTAGAGTTTTGCAGTCTCCTAGTATTCTTGTTTACCCTTCGTGCTAACCAAAAAGTTTGTGTTACGAGTGGGTTCACGTCGGTAGTGCAATGAATGGAAATCGAACCGGCGACCAAATTGTCGCGACACTTTATTCGAAGTCTATTTAAAATGTGATATTAAATAACAAGCATTATTTATTATAATGTAAATTAGGTAATACCTACATAAATCAAATAATTAAATTATGAGATAAATTATGTATATGCATAATATACCTAACCAGTTTGAGATAAGAAATTAGATACTTTCTGTGTAACAAAATTAACTATTGATAGTAAAAGCTAGGAGGCGTAGATGATTAATTAAAATTTAAAATATGTCCCTTAGTACCAAACCAATTAAAATAAGTCTTGTTGAATGTATGGAAAAATATATTACCTTGTCACAAGATACATCTAACATCTAGGTTGCGTTGATATATTTCCACAGATTATAGAAAAAAAGAAATTATAAAGTAATATCTTGACAACCTCCGTTACTCAGTGGTATAAGTCTCACTTTTAGTCTTGGAGGTCGAGGGTTTGATCTTAACAATAAATATTTGTGCAACAATCTAATATTTATTCCGGATTTGGTTGGTCGCAGCATTCAGCCGTGGCCGTTATATGGACTGATGGTAATATCTCGAGGGCTCTACTGGGGCTATTTTTCTTTTAACTTTGAATATGTTTAATATACTAAAGTTATACCTATCTAGTAATTTAAAGTATAATAAATCAAGTTAACAAAGTAAAAATAAATCCAACACATGGCTTGTTAGAAATCACGGTGTGGAGTGAAAGAGGACATGATTAAGAAGATAGAGAAGGGAATGTTGTGCGAGTGGCACAGTCAGAAGGAGAAGACCTCGACGAACGTTCTCTGACCAAATCGGAGACATCCTCGCAAAAGATCAAATAAGATCCGCCCTAAACCGACGTGCTTGTATGAAGAATGTTGTGAGAGTGAATGAAGCGAAAGATGTGTGTAGGTATCATAGCAAGTGGAGGTCCTTTGTCTCTGCCTATCCCTCTGGGAAACAGGCATGAGCTTATGTATGTATGTATGAAATCACACCAAAAATTACTAAGGTGTAGATCTTGTTATCTTTAAACTATGTACAGTGTATTTTATTACACTATATTTTATGTAGGGCAATATTATCGTATAATGACTTTGGCGAGCAATGGCGGATATTAACGTTCTCATAGAGTTTACATCACTATTATGTTTATACTGGCCATTTAACTGACTCTGGCTTCCGCTTGTCCCTTTCCCTTACTATAGTTTCACTTTTAGATTGTTCATTTATATCAAACTAGACATCCAGCACGACTTTTCCGTGAAATGTAAAAAAGCGATAATTGCACATAACTCCCCTAACAATCTAAAAGTCAGAATAACTCTGTTCCGTGCCGGCCACCGCCCTGAACCAAAGTCCAAAAAAACTACTTCCTCTTGCGCAGGTTGCTTAGACTGTAGTTATTAAAGGAATTATTAAGCCTGGAGCACTGCCTGCTCGTCTCTATGCCGGATGAAGTAGCAAAAGCCTCGTGCCTACATATCACTTTCGAAAAAAGGGACGGTATTACCAAGACCAACACAACCGTTAAGACATCAGGTGTAAGACAGGCAGATTTACGGCTCTCCAAAGCACGTGTGAAATCCCGCCAACTTCCTGTTATTGTTGCTTCAATTTTTTGAGAATTTCTAGTTATGTTATTTTTTGCTTGACCCCCGATTCGAACTTGGGACCTCGTTAGTTACGGATGTATTTATTACCGCTATACAATAAGTCAGTATTTAATTACTATACAGTGAACTAGATTTTATGTATGCAAGTATTCCGCAACATCCATAAAACCTAATAAACATTGCCCACCATGTTTACGTGTCAATTTACTTACATAAAACGTCTCATTAACTTACATCATAGACAATGAAGAGTCTTCAACTGTCAAAATTGATATGACGTAACATTATGTTAAGTTGAGGAAACAAATTGTTACAACGGAATTACGAATGTTTACCAAACAGCAATCTGACCGCAAAATGACTTTTCCACATTGTTCAATGCGTCTTTCGTATGCCCAACTCGTTATGTTGTGAATACAAAAAACTCGATGGACGCTGCGCATATTTCATGTTACGCTACACACACGTAACCCAACAACGGAAGTTCCATCAAAGGTTAATTTTATGAGAATTCTCGTCATTTAGTAAAAGTAGGTTGAAATTAAGGGCTTTGCCTAGTTAGAAGTGATGATGTCACGAGTAGAATTGTAATACAACTTTCATTAATTCGTATATAATTTGGTATTTGATTTATGAACCTTAATTAATTAATAATTTAGATGTACTTATGTTGCTAAATAATTAGTTATGGAGTGTTAGATTAAAGTTACACAATTTATTTATATATGTAATTTTTCAACCTCCGTAGCGTAGCGGTATTTGGTTCGCTTTAAATCTCGGAGGTCGTGGGTTCGATCCCAACGCCGGACACTTGAGTGACAACCTGCGTACCTCGGAAAGCACGTTAAGCCGTTGGTCCCGATAGTTATAACATCATCTATACAAATTGTATATCAAGGAACGGGCAGTAGCGGTTTCTTGTGTGGTACAACATAATACTGCGGTCACAAATACAAATACCCTCCTTCGGGAGGAGGCACATGTTCAGCAGTGGACGTTATACGGGCTGATGATGATGATGTAATTTTAGATGTATAATTCACTACACTACTAAGATGTAGTGGTAGCCACCTTTGAGACCTGAGAGCCTAGACAACAATGCCACTACAGCGGAGCGATCGCCAGCATAAAATTGCTAACCAGTAAGCTAGTACTTGACATTTGTCCCGTGATTTAAGCGATTCTATTTCAAAATGAAGGGCACTAATTGGTTGATACTTCCTTGAAACGAGCGAATCGATCGTTCGGCTTTCGGTATCATAAACCTTGTAGATAGCATAGTGGGATAGCATGTAGTGACATATTGTCTAGTTTTCTGGTGTCGGGTTTGGGAGACTCTAAAAATAGAAAAACATACATAATTCATGGGCAAAAAACACAACAACAACACAACAGCTATTTGTGATTCACACAAATAATTGTCCCAGCGGTATCCCACTGGATAGTGGGATAGTGGTATCCCACTGGGACAATTATTTGTGTGCACCACAAATAGCTGTTCTGAGTGTAGTTGTTGTGTTTTTTATCCATTAATTATGTATGTGTTTCTAGCTGTAGAGTCTCCCTCGACATTAGTTTGTTTATTTCCCTAGTGGATTTATTATGAAAAAATGCATATTTATTCGGACTGTCATTTAAATATAGTCAGCCGCAGGCTTCTACTCTTTCACCAGTAAAATACAAAATTCGATAGCGATGATTTTACAGACTCATCGCAATACGTAAAAAAGTGTCGCGTTGCTATGCGATTTTTCGACGGTCTCAGTATTCTTATTATTTGTTATCTATATTAGTTTTATCATAGGTTAGTATTTTAAGTAGGTTTTTATTTTAGTTTTACATTTATATTTCTACTATAATGAACTAATTCAGATTATAGTGAACACACAGGCGAATTTGACTAATTAAAATGCAGTATTATTCAATGTAATCAGCACTTTAAACACAGACGCTTATTTCTCACGGATAACAACATTCTTACTATTTAAATATAAGTCAGTCGAACTTTATATACACAATGTACATAAACCCAGTTTAGTGTAGATTATGTCTTTAAAGTTTCATATGCATTTATAATCTTTTGTGTCGAAGTATTCATGGGATCAAATGGGTTCTTTTATATTCTAAACAAATTTCGTAATAAAGTGGTACTCTGTGGTACAGTTTAACAAGTTACAACGCTTTGATTCTCATCTGGAGTATATCTTACAACGCTTTGATTCTCATCTGGAGTAGATCTTTGATTTTATCGGTAACAGAATCTATTAAAATACAGAGTGCATAAATGAACCCAAATACATCTTCTTTCAAAAGGCTAATTATTCGCGTTCTAAGGATTTCAGCACACATGTGACAGACACTTAATTCATGGACACAAAGCACACCCAGACTCAGAACAATTATCTGTGGCTCACACAAATAATTTTTCACGGGTGGGAATCGAAACCAGCACACCAGGTCTGAGGAGCAACTAACTACGGAGCGGTAACTTGGGACTATAACTTTGGACTGTAACTATAACATTTGTTGGTAATTAGACTAATTAGCTATGAGGCTTTTGATACTTCACCAGTCGATATGAGCTCCAGGACTCTAGGCTTATTGAATGGTTCAAAAACTACAAATTAAGCAAGAACTGCGCTAAAGGGCATCCTCCGTAAACTGGAATCTCTTTTTAGGGCGGTCGCTAGTGGGATATTGAGAAATAATAACTTTTAGATTTCTTACAGTTTTGTACATCTGTCACATTTACTAGTATTTTAACGAGAGGGTCTACACACCAAACCCCCATTATTCTTCAAACGTCAGTAATGCGGACCCCAAGAAATAAAATTTAAAATCTTAAATATTAAAATCCGGTGCAAGTTATCTCGGCACCCTGTATGCACCGATAAACATTTCATAAAGCAGACTAGAAGATTAGTACTAAGAAAACCGCTTTCATAAGCTCAGTAATAAATATATCTGCCGTGAAAGCTTAATGTTATAAACATTGAAGCTATAAATATTTAAAGGCATTGCTTTATATTGATAGATGCTAGTCATAACATAGAAAATCTATCCCTTTCTTAAGAAAACATATACTTAGGTATATGGTGGCTCTAAATGATATAGCATCCCTTAAACAGAAATATGAAGCGATGGTTGCAATAAAAATCCCTAAAAATTTAAAGTAATAATTCCTCAATCCCCCCGCCAGCAACTGCCTTGAACCGAGGCCCAAGTCCTACAGGAGATGGGTTCTTGCGCAGGCTGCTTAGTTTGTAGTTTTTTAACCATTTATTTGGGTACAGCTGCTCGCCTTTATGCTCGGTGAAGTAGCTAAAGGCTCGTGGCTAACTACATATGTTAGTCAAAAAAAACGGCCTTTAACAGTAGATTTGGTTATGAATTCCTCGTGGCCCCACTAGTCGTCACAGCAGTGTGGCCACAAGGAATACCGTATTCCTGTTATCCACACCTGTATAACCTCGTGGCAAACTACATAATAATATATCCGTCCGAAAATAAAACCCTTTAACAGTAGATGTGATGATATATTCCTCGTGGCCACAAGAGTGGTGCACAGCAGTGTGACAGGCCATAAGTAATACCGTATGCCTACCATATACCAGGAATCTATTTTAGGGTTTCGTCCTTATGTAAGGCTTTCCCTTTGTATGATAAAAATGAAATAGTTGTATGGGTTTAAATTTTGATTAGTTTTGATAGTTACTAGTTGAGCCTAGCGTTGAGGCTTTAACCGCATTATACTGCTACTCTTCTTCAGTGGATAGCAGCATAATATTTAATTTATACCTCATCATCATCATCATCATCATCATCAGCCCGTATAAGGTCCACTACTGAACATGGGCCTCCTCCTGAGGGAGGGTATTTGCCATAGTCCACGACGACGACCACGCTTGGCAGGCGGATTGGTGACCGCAGTATTATGTTGTACCACACAAGGAAACGCTGCTGCCCGTTCCTTGATAAACGATTATTATAGATGATGTTATTACAATCGGGACCAATGGCTTAACGTGCTTTGCGAGGCACGAAAGCTACTCCCTCAACCAACCAGACCCGGTAAGAAATCTTAGAATTTACACAAAAATTCGAACCCACGACCTCTGAGAATTAACGCGAGCCAAATACCGCTATGCTACGGAGGCTGTATTTATAACTACCATACTCAAAAACATAAGCCTTGAATTTGTGAATCATTTTACACATATCTTTGAAATCGTAAATCTTTTGTGTTTAGAACATAACGGATATAAAACGACTTGGAAGTCAAAAAGAAAAAAATAATAGTTACTACGGTTGCGCGGAACAACGACAGCTGCGCCTACGCACCTGTCGAACAAGGGATGTTCTTTTGATTCTCTGCTTAGGTCTTAGAATCCAAAGTAGTTTGTTTCAAAGCCCGTGTGGTTTTAGCCGCGTAGCTCAAGTTCTAGTGAGAACCTTTTCGTAGCCCAAAATTGGCTCCTATATAGATATAGATTAGATTCGTTCATTTATTGTTAGTAAACAAAAAACCAAAATATTTACTTTCGTTTTGTAATCGATGCAGTAGCAGAAGCCTCGCGGCTAACTAAATATGCATGTCCAATAGTAAAAAACTACAAAGCAAAGAGAAAAGGATCATTAACTCCGACTTTCTTCTCCGAGCACTGAATATCCGAAGCTTTTACTTCGATAATTAATTAGGTTGTTCGACAAAGCAGTGCGCTGAGTAATCGGTGTCATTTGTAACTGTGCCTCATTGAGTCGGGTTTGGATGGCTTAAAACCTGCAGATCTCGTCCTTTAGTCTCAATTTTAATTCATTTGGTTATCTTTTTATTTATTACACCAGTTACAAAAAATATCAGAATATAATCATCTTCCTCCCAAAGTTTTACTTTACTCATTTCTTAGTTTTCTTTAACATGTGTGCAAATTTTATAAAGAGAACAGATTTGATTGTACGTTTGCAAAAGCTCCAGAACGACTTAACAGATTTCAAAACTTCTTTCACCGTTGTAAAGCTACAATATCTAGCAGAACATAAGCTATATTTAATAATTAAGTTTAACGGGAACTGTGGAAACGCCAGTAAAACTAGTAGGTACATATAAATAACATTCAAATGATTTTCACATGTCATTTTTAAATATATTAAAAAATAAAATACTGAATATTGTTTTAAAACACTACACTAATTAGCTAACTAGAGCTTTAAATACGCAAAAGCTTACTACATTTTTTTCCGACGGACATTTGTAGTTAGCCACGAGGTTATCGCTACTTCTACGGGTAGGACTGCAGCCTTATAATCGTCTACCGACACTCCATTGCAATTCCTTAAAAGCTTGTTTTAATTAACAAAATCGGGACCGTAGTTAACGAAACACGACCAATGATATATCGTCTTGACTATTAACCTATCTTTATCCCAAGTTAGTTAGTGAACAATGTTGTATTTTCAAGTTAGTTAACAACAAATAAATTTTAACAGGTGTACGATAATGCCGTGTGCGTACTGTACGGGCCACTGGACTGCGAAGGCCGTCATTCATTTTGAGATTGCCGACTGCGACGCCGCTCTCCGTTCCATTTATAAATATACTCTAAGTTATGGTATCTACTTAAACTTTATACTCTTTGCTGAGTATTCAATAAGTTTTTAACGGGATTTCGTGTTAAAGTTCTTTTTATGTTGGTGAAGTTAGTGTTTGTGTGAACTTAAATTCAAGTTTTGTACGCTGGATATGTCATATACGCACCAGTTGACCATCTGTGGATATGTTTAAGCAGGTTAGTAATATACATGTAGAAGACATAAGATTATAAATGATTTTTATGAAAATATACGAATGTCATTGATAGTCAAGTAGGTAGGCATCATATAGGTATGTACTTATGTTAAACATACGGACTGTTGGAGGGCCCATCTACACTATACTAATTAATGTTCATTAATGGTAAAATAAGAAAAAATCGTGAATGGTAACATCAAAACATAATAATTTGAGAAACTACCTATATTTACCTATTTGGCTACAGAATTGTAGATGTATCGAAATAAACTTTAACGTCTTAATCTAATTAAATTTCATACTTAGGTACCTAGCAGGATACCAAACACCTAGAAATTATCTATTGACATATTCCCTTAATGCTTTAAATTGTCCCCCCTGATTATTGTTTGAGTATTAGACTGACCCCACATTGAGCTTCCTTGAGCATGTGAAATGACGCGAACGGCGCGAGCGTCGAGCTACCGTTCTCGCTACCCTTGGGGGCCGTACATTAATCACGTGATCTTTTTTAAGCATTTTTTAACCTGCCCTCCCCTTGGTGATACATGGCGATGTTTAAAACTACCCCCCACCCAACATCACGTGTATTTTTAGTATCTACAAACAATCTTAATTTTTTTAGAATATTTTAGAAAATTATCTTAAATATTATTTTCTCGTTGCATTGTTATAAAATGAGAAGTATCCGTGGCCAATAAAGAAATGTGTGGTTGGACTTATAATTTCTCAAAAATAAATACACGTGATATCTTACTACACCCTCTTCCCCCCTTGTGACATTTCGTGAGTTTTGTCAAACCCCTCCCCCCCCATTTCAAGCCTCACGCGATTAATGGACGGCCCCTTGCCGTGTCGCGTCGTCCGCATACATGTGACACTCGATCAAGGAAGCGCAAAATGTAATGCAAAAACACTCTTAGGTGGTTGGTAAGGTATGTGTGTGTGCACACAAAAAGTGGGATTTTAGTAAGTACATATCTATTGCTTATCTTTGTGGGAACAGACTAATCCGATATTTGAATATAATAAGTTTTACACCAATTAACACATTTTTATGAATATAATGATAGTTAATAAATCGTGGGCGACTTTGAACGTATATGTTATTCTAAATCTCGTGATGAATAGATGTTTTTCTTAAAACAATGGTAAGTGTAGGTTATTAATACGAAGACAAAGCTTAACATAGTTAGCAAAAAATACATATTACCTACCTACTATTTTAATAAAGTAGAGGGAGGGAGGTAGTTCTAGAGGTAAGTCTGCTGAGGACTGAGGAACCATTAAAGTATTGTTAGACGATATACCTATCTATTTAAATATTGGACATTTGATTGTATGCGCTATAACACTTTTTATTTGTAGATATTTTAATTTGTATTTATTAAAATATTACAATTTAGGACTAAACAAAATTGAAACTATTCTTAATTAAAAAATATCCGTTAGGCCGCCACCTATATGCAGGGCCCACCTGTAGGCTGACAATGCTGGCCACATTACCCCTTTTCGTATTAAAAAAGGTTCTAGGGCCAGATTTAGAAGTCCGGAGGCCCCGGGGCAACAAAGAAGAAGAGGCCCACTAGCCACAAATTAGTTTCCCTCTAAATGGGTAGAAAATTTGAAGTATGTACCTACTTTTCAGGACGATTTGAATTCTGATATTTTACTCATTATCTAATTTAAGTGAACATGTATAGATAAATAGCCGTTATTACAATATTTAAGAACTATTACTAACTTAGTTAACTTACATTAATCATGACTCTACAAAGTACTGTATGTAAAGGTACAACACCGAAAAAATTAATAAAATCAAAGTTGTACAGTTTACTCGTCAGAATTTGAAAGATTTTAAATCTATATTGTGGGGGCCCCTCTATTGTGGAGGCCCCGAGGCAGTTGCCCTGGATGCCCTCCCTTAAATCCGGCCTTGTATCTATTACTTTTGATCTACTTTATCATACTAGTGGTTAAATTCGACCATTAACAGAAATATTAACATTCTGTAGGTAAACCATAGTTCTCTACATAAACCATAGTGTGCGAAATTTCATACTCCGCGCAATTTTCGTAAAAAAGGGGACAGCATACCTATTTTCTTCACGTATGCCTTGTTGCGGTTGCCACCTTTTTTTTTTGTTATATAATATAGTACTTTTTACAAAAAGTTGCTAAATATATAGTACTTTTGGGAAATTGAAGATATACACATACATTTTCTTTTAAATATTACTTTTTGTACTATATTATTTTTGTATAATATAGTACGATACTATTTAGTTTACGGGTGGCAAGCCTTCGTACGGCGTACCTATGTGGCAAGTTACATATTTGCCGCCAGTAGGCTATGCATATTTTGTCGCCCCTACTATAAAACTACTGAAAATTTGACTATTAAACATTTTAAACGATAAGATTTTTTTTTTCAAGAAAAAAAAATGTGCGCCCTATTTGTAGCCCTAGGCTTCAGCCTACTTAGCCTGCTGGTAAATCCGCCACTGACGTACTTACCTACCTTGTATATTAATATTTTTAAGTGGAAGAATTCAAAATACCTAAGCCAGTTCATACTTAAGGTAAACACCATAACTAAATGTTGTAAAGATAACATGTTCATACCATACCAGTCATTACACTTTCACTCATTTCTAACAGTTTAATATTGTAACAAATATGTTAACGATTCTCTATCGGAATATGATCGATTTTCGCTTTCAATCGAGCGGTAGAAAGTTCTAGACTAGATCATTTAACTGTGGAATGTTATTTACATAGTTTAGTATCATCATGTGTATTTATTCCTACCTACCTGCATCCCGATGTTTTACACGCGTTACTCTGCTCCAGTGGGACGGAGCGTGATGTTTTGTAGCCTATAAGGTAATCCAGCTTATAAACTATCCCCGTGTAAACTTTCAGCCAAATCCGTTTTGTAGTTTTTGCGTGAAAGGGTTACCAATGCACACATCCATACATACAAACTTTCACGTTCATAATATTAGTAAGGAATATTAAATATCACTTGTTTAATATGACGCATTTTTTTAAGAAGGTAGGCAAAGTTGTATTTTGCCATCTATAGTCGTAGTTACGCTACTATGTCTTAAGTGAAGTCCTAGTACTGCTGTAACGTAGCGTTTTTTTATTTGTAGTTTAAATCTTTTGGTTTTTTTAGTTTACCGATAATCTGTAGTAATTGGTACGGTTTCGGTGTTCTTATTGTGGCAACACTGAACCTTGAGTTTTGTGCGTTGACCACATTGGATAGTCGGCGAAAGATTTGCTAGACAGCCATTTTTTTATTTTGGAAAGCGAAGCATGAGTGCTTGAGCTATTTTTTTTGTATCGTCGGAGGGCGATAGTTTGAAGGCGGCCGAAATGATGACTGTGGTCTAAAACGGCGGAGTTGATTCTCATATAAAGTTTGGAGGCTTTTATTGGTAAGTTTTGTCGAGGGTCAACGTGAGGTCAGGGAATCCTTTGTTCGAAATTGGCGTCTAAAACTTTCGTTCCTTCCAGTTTACGTGTCTCAGACCGGCACGAGAGTTTTGGGAGGCGGGAAGGCTGGTGGAAGTACGTCAAGTTTGGGAACAACGTTTTTCCAGTAAGAATATTTTGTATTATTTTTTCTATGCCAGTGACGTGGCATAGCTTTGCATTAGACAAGAGTTAGTTCTAATCGAATCAATTTGTTTCTTTTCAGCTGGTCGGGATTTAAGAATTTACTTAAGAAGTTAAGAATTTCATTTAAGGATTTAAGAACTTATATAACAACTTATTTAAGAACTGTTTTAAGAACTTATTTAAGGATTTAAGAATTTCATTTAAGTATCTACTTGAGAATTCATTTAAGATTTTATAATTCAATTTTAGAACTCATTTGAGAATGAGAATGTGGAAGACTTCAGAAGGAGCAAGGTTGGTGTCTAAATTTTGTTAACTTTAAACTCAAAGTAGAATGTTCTACACCGTAGTACTTTGTTAAAATTTGATATAAGGACTATGATGGTGACATACATTAGGGACTTACCACTTATTGTCATATTAGTACAGTAGTATAATAAATACCGTAGAACTTTGAACCCAGGAAGCGACTCATGAGGTACTGAGCTAGAAGTTGGCAAAGTTCTATGTATTTCATTGAATCTTAGCTTTATGTATAAGCTGTTTCATGTTTCATTGTAGAAAATAATAAATGAGGTTATGTCCAAAATTACTAACAACTATTTTTTTATTTAATTTATTTTCCTAATCTTCAGAGAACCAATAGCATTTTGTTTTGTACGGTGGGATGAATCCGGGATAGATATCCGCACCGTTACACTGCCTATCAGTAGGCAGTACTAGGAGCCTTAACATTAGGCCCGCGCAAAGTGTATCATTTTTGTGATTGGAACATTTGCATCTGAATCACTAAACTGTTCCGGAACACTGATATGTTTCATTTGGAACATTTGGAACACCGGCACCGGCTCAAAAGATGCAATTGAATAAACATGCAATTCAAACAATATCATAAAACAACTGATCGTGTTTGTTTAAATTTGCGCAAACTTAAACAATTCAAAAAGCTTTGTCAAAGTAAAATGATACCTAGTCTTCTATTTCATACAAGAAACAACCTAATAGTATTTGATATGTAAGCACCATAATGGTTATTATTACGTGCATTGAATCAAGAGCCGCTTTCCGAGAGCTAGCGAGCGAGCGTATATGTATCCCGCTCACCGCTCAGCATTTTGTGTCTCACTCAAATCTCTCACTCGCAACTCGCAAGCGACGTCGTTCACGGTCCGGCCGGTCCGCAAAGTAGTGTTCCAAATGATGCATTTAAAACATTACTGACGTTCCAATCTTTCGAAACACTAAGATGTTTCGGAACAGTGAGTCGGTTCAGTAAAGAGTTACACACCTCTACTTAACATTAGACTTAAAATACTATCTAATTTAGACGTAGCTCTGTTTTTTCGCTGGTTTGCCTCCGTAGCCTCGGAGGTTGAGTGCACGTTTTATATTGTCTATGACTGTATAAAATATTTATTTTATTTGTGACTGAATAATTTGTGACAAAGGGACCTCTACTCCTTTTTGCTCCGGGATTCCACGCCCCTAGATCTGGCAATGTTCACTCATTATATTTCTGACACTTGACTTGTATTCTGATAATCTTCCCGAATATGTCTTATATATCGACTTGATAAAAAGTGGGAATAAAATGCAATTCAGAAATATGTCATTAGAACACGCTTTTTCCATCCTTATCCCTAATGATCTTCAAGGACTTTACGAACATTATCATTTCATTTATCTAGGCAAAATAACACTTACACAGCACTTAAAATTGAGAAGAAAGGCATTTCGATTGAGCTTTAAAAAAAGCACCATCGGAGTGCCATTCTTCTCAATTTTGTACCTATACGTTTCCTCTAAATCTACAAAACCAAATATTAGAATGAGATGTATTTTGATGACAATATAGGTAACTCAATTAACATATAAAAAGCATTAATTCCAGACAAACAATACATTATTTCAAACCAATTGACTACATAAATGGATATCGAACCCACAACAAAATTTCTCAGAACATATCTACTGAACATTATCTTTTTAATTATTGTATCTCGCTCGCTCGCGTGCTCATTGACAATAAGGTGTTGCCAACGGGACCGTTTTCACCGATGTTGCTAGAGGCATCGTGTAACTGTGCTCACTGGGTCAGGATTGCTGGTAACACGTTCGATACTTATTCGTGGAATACAAATTTAAGAGAATCGCTTGCTTAATCGCAAATTATTGGCTTTATTTTTTAGTTCAGTGGCCCTGAAATGAATGCAATTTTATAATCTATGGTCCGACGATTGAAGCAAAAAAAACATAGAAATTGTAAAGCAGTGTTGTGTATCAAACTAAACAAAGTTTTCAAATCGTTTGATCATGATTTTTTTTATTAAATTTCGAACCGAAACGATGCGTAAAATTTATTGTCTATAAAGCGAGCCATGATACAGAAAAAAAAGAAATGAGCGCGGGAAAGTATTCGTAATTTAAAATATGCTGAAACCATTTTTTGTTTTTTAAAGTTGGCATTCATTCATGCATCAATCAATCTTACTTATGCTTATGACTGTATACTCTAAGATAAAAAGATAGTTATCAATAGAAAACCAGTTTTGTTAAAGTAAACAAGAGCAGATGAGGCTAGTAAAACCAGTATATTTATTTGATCAAGCTCTTGTTGTACAACTCCAAGTACCGTGGACCACTTAAAAAGACCAATATGCAACAACCGCTAACTAGATAGTAAGCCTCCACTTTAAACGAGCTGTGACAGCATTGTATTAAATTAAAGGCAATAAATAAAATACCTTTTGTGATGAATACCTACATGTTTTGTAAACGATATTTATATTCCTACCTAGTGATTCTGTGTGCACATCGACAAAATGACTATCTTTATATCTATGATTTATTTCTTACATCATTTAGGTATGATGCTTCAAATGCTATGTATTTTTGCTTATATCTTTAGTAGTAATCTTTGGTTCACGACATAATTTGCGTGGTAGTGTTATTTTACGATAAAAAGGTAAATTTTATCCGTTCCCAAGTTACAGACTATTTTTGTATATTATTCCATTTATATTAATACAGTGTATACTATAAAGTTACTTTCGTATTCATAATAGATTCAATTTTTGTTTGTTCAGTAACCATCTGCAAAATATTTATAACCTAAACCGTTATCTTAGAGCAAGGAGATAGGTTTACACTTTCTGTATCAATTGATATAAAATAAATATATTGATGTCAGTACAACAGCTAGTAATTCTTTATGTGTGAAGAGTTCTGCTAGCTTTGTGCAGATACAGATAACAGTAAACTCTGCAGATAAACGTGGACATATAAGTTTTTAAATGCGTTTCACAATGTGCGATTTTTTTTTTAAGATTTCTACAATTTTGCCATGTACTAATATTCTTGTTAACCTCCTGTGCTGAGCTAAATTGCTTGTGTTACGAGTGGGTTGACGTCGGTAGTGCAATGGCTGGGGATCCGGCGACCACAAGATCACAAGTCCGACATCCTAGCCGTTGGTCTACGGCCTCTTTTAAAAATATTAATAACTATACTGTACTATATTTTCTTCAACGGTATCTTTTTTCTCTTACAATTTTCTCTACTTTAGTGCACCTAGAACATTATCTCTGCACCACCCTATAGTTGACTGGGAGAAAATGCCTCTGGCTTTAAGTCCACCATACACTATCATAGCGATAAAGTTATTAAAATAAATAAATATGTGTAAAGCTGGTGTTGACTGTACACAAGATTGGCTTCCTTAACAGTACCTGTTAGTTAGTATTTCACACCTGTGATGCGTTAAAACGTGCAACAGAATTACCGCAACGCGTGGGTGCGTTAGTTAACTATAGCGATGGAGGCAGCTATTACAATACTGCTCCTTCATTTTCAAATAATAAATAGTTTTAATTTATAAATACCTCGCAGCGACCCTCTTTAGTGCGGCACGTTTTCTGAGTGCTGGTTTTTACTTTGCACAGCAGGTATTTTTATTTTTTTGGATGGACATACGTAATTAGCCACGTGGCTTATGCTACTTTACCGGGCATAAAGGCGAGCAGAGCTCCAGCCTTAATAAATGGTTTAAAAACTAACTAAATAACTTGCGCAAGAGGGCGCCCCCTGTGGGCTTTGGACCTCGGCTCAGGGCGGTCGCTGGCGATTTTCGCCGTCGCCGTCGCGGTTTTTAGGGATTATGACTAAGTATTTTAGGGGAGTTTTGTGCAACTGTCGCTCTACTTTACAGTTCGCGGGCCTCTCGGACTTCGGGTCTACGAGAGCATCGGTAAGGTCTTTGCAAACTTAGGGTCGAGAGGGCGAGGTGTGACGCGTCGGATAGGCAAAGTACATTACAAATATCTTATTAGATGATTATTTCAAGCTAAGGAAGATTAAAAAAATACATTGCATTAAAATTCATAACAATATTTAATTTAGAGCAAAGCTTAAAATTCCGGGTTTTTCAAATACATATAAATATCGAAAATAATTTTATGATACGTACAAAAAATTACACAACATCTATAGTTTCATGTTACACTTTACATCAGTCAATTTATTAACTAACGAATATAAATTCAATTAATTCTTTCGAAATTAAATGAATACAAATTAAAGGCACTAAATAATGAAGAAAACCTGTTTTAGCCAACATAACAGAAAAATGCAGGAAGTTAATTATAATAATATATTATTTTACTTCCAATAATAAATAATAGATAATAATTAATAAATAACTTGACAGCTTACCGTATTAATTCTCTCATCCAATTTGTCACATTGCATAATATGAAAAATATAAGCGGAGAAATAAATTTAAATGCAAATTTATTCGTATTTTTTACATATAAACTAGCTGACCCGGCAGACTTCGTACTGCCTCAATCGATACATACCCTACACTACCCCTACCCTACACTACCCCCACCCTACACTACCCCTACCCTACACTACCCCTACGCTACACTACCCCTACCCTACACTACCCCTACCCTACTCTACCCCTATCCTACACTACCCCTACCCTACACTACCCCTACCCTACACTACCCCTACCCTACACTACCCCTACCCTACACTACCCCTACCCTACACTACCCCTACCCTACACTACCCGTACCCTACCTCTACCCTACCCCTACCCTACCCCTACACCTACCTCTAATCTACCCCTAACTTTGCCTGAAAAATAAAAATAAAAATTTAGGGGTGGACTACCCCTAACATTTAGGGGGATGAAAAATAGATGTTGGCCGATTCTCATAGATACCGGATAAGCACAAAAAATTTCATCAAAATCGGTTAAGCCGTTTCGGAGGAGTATGGCAACGAAAACTGTGACACGAGAATTTTATATATTAGATAAGTTCTATTATATAATAAGTAGTAATTTTGTGAGATAATCTTATTTAATACACTTTGTATGTAAGTAGTCCAATTGAATTTCGGTCATAGAATGTTATTTTTGATTAAGCCATTTGATGTTTTATAGGTGTTTGTTTTGAATTGAATATGCATATTAACTAACTCATGAATTTAAAGTAATAAAATTTACGGTTATAACTTTTTCGGGCTTATTATGTTGTTAGCCTTTTGCTACTTCACCGGGCACAAAGGCGAGCAGTAACTAGGGTTGCCACTTTTTTTGTTTTAGATAGTACTTTTTACAAAAAGTTGCTAAATATAGTTCTTTTGAGAAATTCAGGAGAAAAAAAAATACATACAATATTTATTTTAAATAATATTATTATTATTAATATTATATAACAACTATTCATTGTTTTCATATGCGCACTGAGGGAAATCCCCTTTAAAAATATTCACCGATTTTTTTTTTTAATGGGGTGAATTTTGTTTTAGCCCAAAGTATTGTGCTTTTTGTACTATAATATTTTCTTATAATATATAGAAGATTTGACTGAAATATAGTACGGATAGCAACCCTAGCTCCAACCTTATTAAATGGTTTATAAATTACAAGCTAAGCAACCTGCGCAAAAGAGCGTTCCCTATGGGACTTGGACCTCGGCACAGGGGGATGGCTGACGGGAGGATTGAGTAATTATAAGTTAAAAAAATAAAATAATAAAATAATCTCAGCCTACAATGTTACTATAAAGTGAATATTTAATTACCTATTTATGTACTTAAATATTTAACCTAACCTATTTATTTCGTAATATCGTTAAAACAACAATAGCCGATAAACTAAATTGTGACAATGACATGCGACATGGCGGGAACAATTGCGTTCCGTTACACGAAGAATGACCATCCGCATGCCGACACCTTACCGACGACGTGTAATCACATCGTTATTCACGATAATCGATAGTGATAGATTTGAGATTGGAAGGCTTTGGCGTTGGTATGTTGGCAGCTCTGAGGTTTTTTAGAGTTAAGTACTGCGTTATATTGCTTTAACTAGGCAAGAATTTATATTACATAGTTGTTAGTTGACTGTGTGTTATATGTATATGCCAAGATCATGCTTCGTTCTTGAAAATAAGCTACCTAACTTTTAAAAAAATGTAATAGGTATCATAAATTATAAGTATATGTACCTAACATTTTAATTTATTGTTTTAATAGTAATATTATTTTGATATATGCATACTTACGGATTAGTGGACTATGAATAAATAATGTTCTTTCTTTCTTTCTTTTTTGCTCATATTTTTACGGATACTTGATAATAAAATTTATTTGAATATAAATATATAATAATATGCAACAATAATACCTACATAGAAACAGCGAAATTACTACGGAAATATTAGTCAATGTTTATAATATTGAGTCGATGCGCTCCGTATAGAACCTACTTATATTGTTCAAATCCCATACAATAGAATTAAACGCACGCTATGTTTATTATGTACTAGCTTCGCGGGCGCGGTTTCACCCACGTAACTCCCGTTCCCGTGGGAACTTCATAATGAAATATAGCGAATATCACTCAGGGTGAATGTAGCTTTCCAATGGTGAAAGAATTTTTGAAATCGGTACAATGATTTTTGAGTTTATTCATTACAAACATATATTACACACACACAAAAATACAAATCTTTCCTCTTTATAATATTAGTAATGATTTATATAATTTAAATATTAAAAATGTACTTTTTTTTCACGAAAGAATATCTTTTTAACTTGGCTAATAATCGAAAGTCCTTTTTTTATTAAGCATTAAACAATATAAACCTTTAATAAAACGTTTTAATTTAAAAATAAATCACCTTTCACAATAACACACAGCAGAAATAATACCTCTGCAAATAATGTTTTTTTTTATGTTGAAACACAAGGTCGCTGGTCACAGTTCCTTTTGTTTTAGTTGTTTAAAATAAGTCGTCGTTTTTCTGTCCGAGTGAATGAAGTTCATTCGCATAGCTAATAGAAATAAAATAAAAAAACGTCATCAAAAATAGTCTGTACCTCAATTATCGACAAAAAAGTTAACAATAGTATTACGAGCGTCTCAATAACTTTATTCAATGTCATAAAACAGAATTGGTATACTCTGTGCTTTCTTTTTTTTTAAGTTGTCTATTGTGTTGTTTTATTATTTTAGATCTTCACGATCGTATTTTTTTCGTAATCTAACATGTTTCTAACAAATTTTCCACTCGTTCTATTCTAATATTATCTCAAGTCTACAGGTCCGGTTTAAGAAAATCTTTCAGTTTTAGATATCTTAGATAGCCCATAGACCTAAACTAACTAAATGTACCTAGAAACTTTGTGACGTTACATGAAATTTCAACGTGCTGTATCGTCGTAATTTTTTGTTTCAGGAACGAAAAAAAAAAACGTGTCTTATATTTTTTAGTAATCTAACTGACAGACTAAATAGATTTTTTTAGTCTTCATTCATATTCCAACCATAAATAATCGCCATTATGCCCGGCAAAGCCTCTGTCCGACCTAAAAAACTACGGACTATAAAGACGTACTAACAAAATACTATAATCCTACTAATATTATAAATGCGAAAGTTTGTATGTATATATGTTTGTTACTCTTTGACGCAAAAACTACTTAATGGATTTGGCTGAAAGTTTGCACACGGATATTTTATAAGCTGAATTAACATATTATGACTACAAATTATCACGCTCCGACCCACTGGAGCAGAGTGACGCGGGTAAAACCGCGGGGCGCAGCTAGTAATAAATACGAGTATTTAGTCAATGCCTTTTACTATCTCGTTCACTTTCTCATAAAGTAATTGTTTTAATTTATTCCCCATGCATGAAGCTGTGGAATTTAATAATTATGGTAGTCAAGTCCAGTAGTAGCTACAATCGGATGGTCATGGTGTTCAACAAACATAATGATTCCCATGATCGTTAGATTAGAATTTTATAGGTTTTCGATAACTTTTTTTTATACCGGTAAAGGTATTTAACATTTTTTTTAAATGATGTGATCACTTCCACCTTTAAAAAAAATCTATTTTGGTACAAGCTACGACAATAACAGTAAAATGTTTTTCAGTTACAATATCTACTTGATTGGTTTTATATAATAACCATCTCTGTTAAATCTATTTGGCCCTCGTCCTCTTGACCCTTAGTTTACAAAGAACCATCCGATGACCTCGTAGACTCGAAGTCCGAAAGGCCCGCGATCTATAAAGTAGATCGACAGTTGCACAAAACCCCCTAAAATACTAAATGCTTTAATCCCTCAATCTCATCGCCAACGACAGATCTGAGCCGAGGTCCAAGCCCCACAGGGGACGCCCTCTTGCGCAGGTTGCTTAGTTTGTAGTTTTTAAACCATTTATTAAGGCTGGAGCTCTGTTCGCCTTTATGCCGGGTGAAGAAGCAAAAGCCTCGGGGCTAACTAGGTAAGTCCTTCCGAAAAAAATGATCTATTTGGTTAAAAAATGCCAACAATGGCTGCACGAATATTGTAGTGAAGTAAAAAGCAATAATTGACTTATGTAACTCATCTAATCAAAATAAAATATAGTAGGTAGGTTCATTCAATCCACTGCAGGTTATTTGCTATTTATTTAATTAAAATTATCTGAACTATCTACAGTGAAACCTGGATAAATGGGACTTGTATACGTGAGAAACCTCTATTATTGGAACTTTAATGAGGTCCCGGCCCTTTTTCATCGAATTACCTCTGTAATTGGGACTTTTTGAACCTGGTTAATTATCAGGTTGGGACAGGTCTGGACACGATTGCTTACAAACATTTAAATTGTCTTTGTTTGTCAGTACTATCTCAAATTTTGTCCTCTGTAAATGAGACATCTAAATTTTAAACCTGTCTAATTGGAAAACTGGACCCCAATTAACTAGGTTTCACTGTAAAACGCACTATTATATACCAATAATTTATATATACAACAAAATTTTACCGGGATATTACTCACATTAAGTTTTATGTGGCATATAAAAACACTGCCGCGCTTGTATGGGGCGTTACATGGTTTTATTTATAGCCTACAGCTTGGATTTTAAAGAAGCTGTAAAATGTTTAAAAATATTATTAATTAAATATTTTAAAACATCTACTGGCGCCCTTGATTAACAACTCAAAGATTAATGTAGGTACTCTGCATAGCTGTTAATTCCTTGTTGATAGAAAATGCCCGTAGTTAAATTCAAAATGTCATTTGTCATTCGAGTCTGAACGTTATAATGTTCGGACAGACGACAGATCAAACTTCAGATTACGTCGCGAATCCTAAATCGCGCAATAGAAGTTTGCATGCCACTTAAATGTATATACAAGTTGTCCCATCAGATCTAAAACTCCAAATGTTGATTTTTTTTATTAAAATAAAAACAATTCAGAAACCTCCGAATCAAAAATACAACAAATCTTGACTAAAATTATATTAGTATAGATTTAGATATGCTGGTACAAATAATTCACACGCAATCCTACCAATTCAAAGTTAGTCAAGTAGTTAAACAAGTTACAGGTAGGTAATCGCATTTAAAACGCGTGGGCTCTATCCGCACCTAAAGTATGGACCTCGTTAGCCCAACAAATTATTGGAAACCACTTTACACAATATCCGCCATCTTGTTTACTGCAGTGTTGCCACAGATAAATAATACCGCACTAGCTCATCTTGGAAAATGTAATTATGGGTATGGCAATTTTACTGCTTAGAAACACGCACTTTGAGGCAACACCTGTAAGTTGTAATGTTTAGTAACCGAACAACGCATATAATGTCTTCAAACTGTAATTGCTATTCAAAATTAAGTAATTGCTATTAAAAATTAACTGATAACGGCATTTATTGTATTAGGTACATCAATCGTCAATTTCAAAGTCGCAATTTTTACTTATACCTACCTACATAGTTTGTTTGGCGCATGGACTGACAACTCTTTTCCGAGATTTTCGGAGGTTCCTTAACTAGTCTGGCTCATACAACTGTCCGCAGTGTTACTGTACCTACTGTTAAATATTGTCTCCCTTTCTAATCTTACCCTTACTGCGGTGTATGGTAATTGCTCCTTGATGCCTTCAAAAAGAGTCACAATAACTATTTTTCGAACCTCCTGGTCCGCGACAATATGTCGTCGCTTATCTTTCTAACAGACGTATCTGTATTTTCGTCAAAAATTACGCTTTTCATACAAATATGATTTCTGCTAACCGACGTCGGATAGCAGAAATCATCTTATATATAAAATTCTCGTGTCACAATGTTCGTTCCCGTACTCCTCCGAAACGGCTTGACCGATTCTCATGAAATTTTGTGAGCATATTGAGTAGGTCTGAGAATCGGCCAACATCTATTTTCCGGGTCAGCTAGTATTTGTATAAAAAGCTACTTACGTCTACCTGCCAAAATGTGTTTTCTCGGTAACGCTTGAAGATATAGATACGTTTATTAGACCGATCATTTCGTCTTCAAAATTGTTTTAACTGGTATGAATAACAAATTTTTGACGAAAATACAGATACGTCTGTTAGAAAGATAAGCGACGATATAATAGAATGTCAGAAAACACATTTTTAATCTCAAAAATTCTGTTGATGAAGACTTTCCACGCATCTTGCTCAAATATTTTCTATTGTAAACACTGAAATATTCCTACAAAAAACTAAAGAAATATCATTCCTTTTCTCCACTATACTGACTACTCACTACTCATACATACATATTTCCAAGTAACGAAACCAAGCCAACAATGCTTACATATTGATCTTGAACCGCTCATACTTCCGCTGATGAGGCACAAAGAAGGCATTATAATCAGCTCCCATGATTTCCTGGTACATAACAATGGGTGTCGCTACAATTGTAATGGGTAAGGCATTTGATCCGTTAACTGTATCGCGGAATATTGAAATAACGCGACTATGATATGTGTGTGGTAAGTGAGGCGTGAACACCTTAGTTTAGAGTTGTTGTTACATATTTTATTTGGCTCAACGTTGGTCTACAGTTTTCAAAACATATTTATTCTTTGAAAACCTTTCAGTCATAACATTTTGAGGCCGAAACTAACAAAATTGTATGTCAAAAATATCATCTTGAACATGGTACTCACAACTTCAAAATTACAATTGAATGGAAATATGTCGGAGGCAATACAGAAATAATTAAGAATAGATATGGTAAATTAAAAACAAACCTATAATAAAAACTATATTCAATTTAGTCTAAAAGAAGGTATTTCATATTTATAATGAAATAAAATAATGAAGTCTATCAGCCCTTGGGTATTTACATAAACTAAACCTAACAAAGCATCAATTAAGTAGCTAATTACAACGTATAAACTACATATTTTATGGATTTTTATAAATCGTCAAATAAATGTAATAAGTTATTTTCCTGTCTTAATGTACGTAACATTGTATGAAAGAATTGGCGCTTTTCCGATAGAAGATTGTATTGATATAAATTTGATTTTATACAAAAAGAAACTCTCAACACCATTGGACTTTTACAAAGATGGTAATGCATTTTTGTTATTTTGAAACATCCCACAGTAAGCAATGATTTGTCGATTCTAGATAATGTTTATTTACATCTACGGCAGTACGATGTAGAAAGAATGGGCGCGTCGAGAATGTTTACTTATTGTTTTAGATTCGTCACTGGGAGAGGCTTGTGAAGTAAAATCGTGTTTGTAAGACTAAAACGATGATTATTTACTCGATCTAAATTGATAATGTATGTGATATTTTGACTTTATTTAGTAATGCTATTAAGTATTTAAACTGTAAATCAAGAAGTTACTTAACCAGCATTGGACTAATGCAATTCACTCGACTCAGTCCTGTGGGGAAATTCAAACAAGTCAGCGAGTGGATGAAACTCAACCTCAATATGGCTGTCATCCGATTTCACAACTGAAATCTATACTTCTATACTGATATATAAGGCTGAAGAGTTCCAACGCGCTAATCTCAAGAACTTCTGGATTTGAACAAAATGTCAATGTTAGATAGCCCATTTATTGAGGAAGGCTATAGAATATAATACATTTAGAAGTTCCTACGGGAACGTGAGTTACGCGGGTGAAACCGCTCGCGGAAAGCTAGTTAATAATATAAAATAAACAACGTAAGATAACATACCTACCTACATAAGGTAGGTACCTTACGCATGGTGAGGCTACTGTTAGTAAAGTTCCTGAGCAAGTTTTATCATTGAAAATTCCACTCACGCACAATTGTTCTGGTTATAAATGTTATCCGCCAATTGAATATATATTAACTTCGAGGCTACATGAAGATTATCTAGCTGAATGTGTGTTCTTCCTCTTAGAAACATACGTACCTATATAATTATAATACACATATATATACTTCTGATACATGAAAAATCAATTGACCAGCCAATATCTTCCTATGGATGTCGTAAGAGGCGACTAAGGTACATTCAGCTGGGTCAGATTGCTCATGCGTACCCGGCCCCCGCCATAGCATACGCACGCTATGGAGAGGGCGAGTCCCACATACCCCACCGCCAGCGCGCGAATACGCTGCAGCGGCGCGGGGCGGTCGGAATGCGTAAATGCATTTCCCCCGGACAACAAAAAAAAAGGGACATACAGCTGATGGATGGATGTATCTATTAGCTCAAAGATACTATATAGCCATCTTACTGCGATCTCCAATTCGCATGCCTAACGGGGTGAATTATGATATAATGGTAGCTGTACGATGCAGATGCGAATCCTACATTTCCGGGGGGAAATGCATTTACGCATGCCCACCGCCGCTGCAGCGTATTTGCGCACTGGCGGTGGGATATGTGGGACTCGCCCTCTCCATAGCGTGGTATGCTAAACTCATGCCACGAGGAGAGGACCCTACACCACTAAAACCCCCCGGACACTCCTTCGATCTGCCGTTATATATCGATAAGCAATCCGGCCCATGCGAATCCTACCTAATTGTCTAAATTTATTAATCTCAATTTTGAAATATAGAAAATGTATTAAAACAATAAATAAAATCATTTGATCAAATGCCGATATTATACCGTAAAACACACCTATACAAGATTTATTTTATATTCTAAAGATTTACTTTACGATCTAATTTGCTACGCGCTGTAGGATCAAAGTTCACGGCGAGGCGTGTAGGTGATCAGGTTACACGTTGTTATTACCTCTATTACGGAATACAGCGCTGTAAATTAATTTAAACACGAATACCTTGGTTCATGAACACGGGTGTTAACAGTTGGTTAAGTGTTAGCTACTGAAGTAAATTAAATAGATATTTTATTAACTGTAAAATTTTATCATGATTAATTTGTGAGTTTATTATAAAGGTTTATTCTATCCGCGAAGATAAGTATAGGAATATACCTATATACAAATAGGAATATTGTTAATAAAACTTTATGTGTGAGTCATCGGAAAATAATACGAATCGTTAGTTGACTTGATCAACTTTTGTGGCACTCATATTGTTAAATTTAGTTGCCAGTTTCAGAGAACGCGTATAATTACTATATTATTTACTTAATTATTATGACACTTGGCCTAACCTATCTAAACTATACGACTTACGAACAAAACAAAAAGACTCCATACTTCAATAAGTCCCTGGTTTAGGTTAAGGTGTTTTTTTGAACCATCCGAAAACCTCGTTAGTTTAAACTAGAAAGTTGATCAACTTACGATGCTTATTATTTTCCGGTAACATGACATTATGTATATAATTCTCGCATCTACTTAGCCAACTCTGAAAAAATGAAAACAATATACATTGTAATTTAAATCACTATATTCGTTAATAAATCCAATTCATACCCCGTTGGTGTGAGCGACCATATTTGCTGAAAAAGAGCACAAGAAAAGAGCACATGTTGCCATAAAGCTTATTTTCTTATTTATTTATCTCGTGGTAAAACTGGTTCTTTCTTCAACAACCCGCTTACTTGCACTGTTGGGCTTGGGCCTTCTCTTAACAGACATCGCCAACCAAGTGTTGTTAAGGGATATTGCCATAATCAACACGAGTAGTAGCAGTATCTAACAATCTTGAGCTGTTAGATTCTGCTGCCCATCCACCAGGTGTATGACCCTTAGTTTTTTTTTTGTCGCACGGACTTACGTCATTAGCCACGATGCTTTTGCTACTTTACCGGGAACAAAGGCGAGTAGAGTTCCAGCCTTAATAAATGGTTTAAAAACTACAAACTAAGCAACCTGCGCAAGAGGGCGCCCACTGTGGGGCTTGGACCTCGGCTCAGGGCGGTCGCTGGCGATAAGATTGAGGGATTATGACTTTTAGTATTTTAGGAGGTTTTGTGCAACTGTCGCTCTACTTTACAGTTCGCAGACTTCAGATCTACGAGGGCATCGGATGGTTCTTCCCTTAGTCACCTATTACGACATCTATGGGAAGGCTTGATCTATTCTGAGCCAGATACCACATAGTTTGTTAGGTGAAAACATACACATATAAACAGTAATCAAGGAGGTCCCGCTTTCAGGGAGGGAAAAAACCAGGAGATCCATATTCAGCAGTGGATGTTATCGAGCTGCGTCGCGTCGCAGTTACCGTCCCGGTGCGGCCCCGGCCTGAAATGTGTATGACGTGGTCACAAGAAACACTGTATGTGGAAACAAGACTTCGTCCATTCAATTCGACCTTCCCATGTAATGTGTGATTGAAAACAAATACTTATTACGTAAATAATGCTCAGTAACTAAGAACATTTCCTCACATATAGACATAGCTCGTTACAGTTCACTTCCCCTATATTTCTTAAGTTTACACGTTAGAAGGCACAAGTCTCCAACTCCATATCATTAGTAGCTGTCACAAGTACATGGGCACCAATTGCGCGAGATTTATAACATCATCGCGGTACCGTGGATCAGGAAAACGCAATTACTGGAATACATACATGTAGAGGGAGACTGGTTTGAATCGTGCTTTGTTTTAATTAGAAGCAAGCAAGGTGGAGGAAAAAATATCACGATTCCAAACAAATGTAACCATTTTGACAGAATAAATGAATAAGAATATTTAAAAAAACAGTTGCGTAATGTATTCTAATTCGAATAAGGTTTAAAAGCGAGTTAGTAACACAGAATACATAACAGTACAAGTGACAGGCATTCGCGGATTGTTTTCTTAAATTTTAAAAATATCATCATAAAAGATTATTATTTTGTATATTACATTAAGTGTAAGTTACCGTATGGATAATTGTAAGGACAATAAAAAAATAAATAAGTATTTAAGTAGATCTCTGGCGATGCCCACGGCCAGGATGGCACCGGTTCTACTGGATCCTTTCTTAACTAACTAGATCCCTCATTTACAAATCATAATGAATCACAATTCAATGTAAATACCAGCGCTTGGTTATTATCCAAGGTTGACTCTACATTGGGCGTAAGACTTAGGGGGTAGCCGTCGCGTCGACCCCTTCACACCCTAGGTCGAGGGTCGGGGTCGAGAGCTCTACGCTCTCGTCGTTCACACGCTCGAGGAACGAGCACGTCCGATGTACCTAACAGTCTCGACACCTGTTAGGCTAGGTTAACCTAACAATCTCGGCATTCAATTTTCGACAAAATTTAATGAAAATGTTCATAATTTTAATCGTAGTGTCAAGATCTCTAGGTTCCGAGGCCCTATTAACAATGACTATTGGGACGTCCTTACAAATTAATTGAGGTCCCGGTCCCCACAAAACCAATTTTTCTGCCACGACGACGTAGTCTCAATCATGCATGTTTATTGCCGCCATTGCAAATAAAAACTACTAAGTATATCTACATATCGAGCTTTTTTTGCGAGGAATGCTATTAATAGTTCCGTATGTTTCACTATCTGTAATACAATACTGACAGCAAAATACAATCAATTGGAAACTGCATAACATTAGCGTTATATTCATTCTTAGTAATATTATTCATGTCATTGCATTGAAAGCGAATACTAAATGCTCCCGGTAGTACAGTTAACTATAAAAAAAATTAACATTATACTATCGCTTATATTATTTTGAAACTAGTTTTTTTACTAGTTATTAAGTATACTAAAATGTGTTGTACAATCAAGTTGGTCAAGCGTACTATTCTACTAGCTAGATTAATAAAATTAATCTGTATTAAGGAGTAACAATGCCTTTCCAAGTTTCCATCCTAAAGTAAAGGTGAGGTTGTTTAGTATACAAACTCTATTTTTATAACAAAATTAAAGTTTTTTTTTCGGATTTACATACGTAGATAGCCCCGAGGCTATTGCTACTTCACCGGGCATAAAGGCGAGCAGAGCTCCAGCCTTAATTAATGGTTTAAAAACTACAAACTAAGCAACCTGCGCAAGAGGGCGCCCCCTGTGGGGCTTGGACCTCGGCTCAGGGCGGTCGCTGGCGATGAGATTGAGGGATTATGACTTTTAGTATTTTAGTGGAGTTTTGTGCAACTGTCACAAAATTATAGTAAGTAGGTAGATGAATTATAGAAAAAACAATTTTAAACAATTTAGCGAGTGTGATATTATATGATACTATATTTCACTTTGTATCATGGTTGCAACAAAGAAACACGCGACACATGTTAGGATAACAGGAAAAATATGACGTCCATCAGTGATGCGACCAAACAGAATTTCCTAAAAATTTATAAGTCTTCAGTCTCCAATCCACCCGCCAGCCAAGACCCGAGGTCCAAGCCCCACAGGCCTATCCTTAGGTAAGGCATTTTTTTAAGCTTTTAATTATGGCTGTAGTGGATCAGTAACCAATGCCTCGTGGTTAGGAATGCATATGCCGTGCATGTGTAAAAATAAAAAAGTTAAAATAAGAGTTTCAAGTATTAAAACTGCATATACATATATTTTGCAGCTAACTGTACATGTCATCGATACGCTTTTACTTTACCCTGTTCAGGATTGTGTTAGTTTTATACATTAGTAACAAAGTAATATGATAATGAGAATACAAAGAATGCTCCTTAATTACACACTTTCTAGTATTTGAGCAAAATTGCTTGACTAATCCGGTTTTACATGCATGTAATGTCTCGTTATTAATTTAAATGACGATTACATACAGCGATACCTCTAAGAACCGTGATAACCTTCTTGGGGGGTAATTACGTAACTTATGACTACGAATTCGATAAAAACGTTTACGCGTTTTACTATTTTCTTTTTATTGATATGTAATAGTTTACTAGGCATAAATATTGAAATACTTATATATTTTATTTTTACTTTTGGACTGTCGTGCGTGTATGATATTGACAATAATAATATGGATTATTAACGCGACTAAATGTACCTGATGTAGTGTGATCAATATGTAATATCTATGGTCCAAACAGTTTAGCCGTCTGCATCATCGGCAATACCTAGATCGACATCTCACTCAAAAAACAGAAGAAAATCATATCAGTATTAGCGCACGGTCTGCCTGTGGCGGCCGTGTCAGTGGATGCCTAACGTCACACTATCTACATAAATTCGCAGATTTTATCTCATGGCAACATGGTAGGTGACTTTTTTGAAATTGCTTTTATATGGCTAAGAATGAAGATTGTTTTTGAGGCTAGAAAGCCCTTAAAGAAATATTTTAAAATTGATATGACTTACACAGACGAAAACGGTGTCAGCCATTTTGGTTTAGGTCGGTATAGACTAAAATAGCTGGCAATGTTTGAGCAATAGATTACAGAGTTCTTAAAACCATGAATTTTGTTAAATGCTATTGATTGCTGCTATAACAGACGTTTGAGAAAATGGGTATAAATTGATAGGTACTACGCAAACAAATGTATATATATTGTATACACATGTAAATCTTATATTATTTATTTAAATATTTAGGTATTTAAACAATATACTTCAAACCACTATTATAATCATCAGACTTTGTCAGAATGACAACAACTATGATCTTAAGGAAATGTCGAATATGAACATGAAAAAATATTTTTAATTTTAATTAACTATTTTAAACTCGTCTCAATACACATTTCTACATAGGTATACAACGTCTGATAACTCAAACCGCCAGCTGACCGTCATCTTTGTACAAGAAGTGAAAAGGTTCAACACACGTTCATATAAACTTGTACTTATTATTTTTAGAACTCGCAATTTCGACTCAAGATTCTTTAAAGTCGTAAAGCGACAGGTTTTCTTTAAAATAATAAAACAAAATATGGCGTCGGAATTCGCGTGTCGAGATGTCACAGATACCCGCGGGTTATTACCTTCGTGGAGTGCAAAAGAGTTTTATAAATTTGACACAGATGTCTGTGGTATCGTATTAAGAGAGATAGTTTTGTGCGTTTCATTAAGTCTCTTCTTTTATTTGAAATTATCTTTGTGTAATATCAAAGACTATATTCTTTAGTAGCTACCGTTCCCGTGAGAACTTGATAATAAAATATAGTTTATAGCCTTCTTTGATAAATGGGCTATGTAAGATTTAAATATTTTTTTCAAATCGGACCAGTTATTCCTGACATTAGCGCGTTCAAGCAATCAAACAATTACCAACGAGGTCAATTAGCCTATAAATAAGCACTTACGTAGGGCATCAGGCTCTGGGACGTGGATGTCATGTGGATGTCTCATTGATGGCATTCGGAGGAGCACCCGAATATTTGGTACGATTCATATCTTTTATAGTAAAGAGGGAAGTGGTAGAGGGAAGTTCAATAGGGATGCCTAATACAGAGGCAATCAATTTTCATTACAAAAATAGCGAAAACAAGTAAAATATGTTGTGGCAATAATATTTTTAAAAACAGTTCTATCTTCAAAATCATGTCTTCTTTATCTTCAAGTCATTTTCAAAGAATTCAGCAATATAATGGTGGTCATTATACATTTCTCTTGTGGTTCTCATGGTTTTGTATTTCTTGTAGGTTGTCTCTTCATTGTAGGGGTCTGATACACGGGGGTTTGCCCGTAAATTACCCAGGCGTTTTGTTCAATTGTCGGGTAACGCGGCAAAGTCGAGTTGCCAGCCTTTTGGGCTTTTTTTTTCGGTCGGACATACCTACTTTGTTAGCCACGAGGCTTTTGCTACTTCACCGGGCATAAAGGCGAGCTCCACCCTTAATAAATGGTTTAGAAACTACTTAAACTAAATATACAGCAACCTGCGCTAGAGGGCGCCCCCTGTAGGGCTTAGACCTCGGCTCAGGGCGGTCGCTGGCGATGAGATTGAGGGCTTATGACTTAGTATTTTCGGGGGTTTAGTGCAACTGTCGCTCTACTTTACAATTCGCAGGCCTCTTCAGGACTTAGGGTCTACGAGGGCATCGGATGGTAATTTTTTGGGCACCCTTCCCTTTTTTTTACTTGTAGTCTTATTTTATAAGTTTTATGTATAATTTATTTTATAAGCTTTGTTTAATTTATTTTATAAGTTTTTAGTTTTTTCTGTAACTCTAATAAGAATATAGTTTTTTTATTTAGTTAATTTATAGTTTTAGTAGTTTTTAAATGCTTTAAATATTTACCTGACAATGAATAGTTATGTAGATGTTCTTTATATTTTGAATACTAAACTAGGTGGTTCACACGGCGGCGTACAGCAGACATAATCGATTATTTCGCAATCTCGATAGTAATGCATTCAGAGGATACCGTTGCGTACATTGACATGTACCTGCATCACAGTACGATTTAGTTGCTGTAGCTTGTGGTTATGAGGAAATACAGCTATGTAAGGCGCTTCCAAAGTATATGCCGTCCCATTAACATCTGATAGTGTCATGTGTATATGTATGTAACAATTTTTTTTTGGTTTTTCTGAAATTGTCCCTCGATGTTGCCTGTTTTAGCCAAAACCGGTATATAGCGAGGTGAGAGCAGCCCCACTTCGCACTTGTATTATGTATTTCAAAAATAAAAGTTTTCTATTTTTTTTTTTTTTACAGAACTTCACTTATGTAATCTATAGCTACCCGTGATATTACTTTTAAAGTGATGGCATATATTTTGAAAGTATGACACTTTCAAAATATGTGCCATCTCTTTATTGTTTTTAATTTCGCGTGAAATGCAGTTTATATTTAGATTGATAGTTTAGTTAGAATCAATTTTGAATCATTACTCGTGTATATTAAAAGTACCAGAGCATATTTCGTTCGTTTATATTCGGGGTTACGTGTCCATACAATGTTAAGACCCCTGTTAAATTCCCGCCGCCCGTTTTGTGAAAAACCTTTTTTAGTCTACGTCATAAAAACTATTTGCAAAAATATTTTTCTTTATCCGTTTAGTGTTTTGAATAGTGTGTTATATATCAGTATATTATAACGAGTGCCTTTCAATTCATTGCCCAAATATTATAAGAAGAATAATTGCAATAAAGATGCACAATTCCACATATCCCTCTATCCCTCCCACTCGCGTGATTGTTCTCCTATGCAATATACATAAAAATAATCACGCGTAATTGCTCCTGATGCCCATTGCAGGTCACAACTAAAATAACTCTTTAGTTTTTCCTCGCACAAATCTGATTTTATACCTACTCCTTTACAGTCCTTAACTTTCTTTCTAAACATAGAGAAAATAAAATAATTCGTTTCTTTTTAAACACTTTCAGACAATCATGAAAAAAAAAACATTTAACCGCTCATAGACAATATAGTGCAAAAATGTCGAAATTATATCGTCGACTTGTACCGTTGGTAGTTGGTTGGTTAAATACCGTTTCCTGAGTGGACAATAGCTTAACGACTAACACCATAAATAATTTACTCCCTCAGTCGTACTCTAAACACAACTTAAGTCTAGACTTAACCGCAGAATAGCTGTCCAGACTACCGAAAGATGATTTTTATGGCAACTAACCGCTACAACAATTATGTACGAAGATTCAATTCCTTTCGTTCCTCCGATATAACATTATAGTTGAAAATGTGCACAACATCGGATATACAATGCTACGTACAATCGACCAAGGGAATAGGTTTTCACATTGTAAAACGCATACATAAAACTAATATATAAAGTTGAATAGGTAGTTTATTTGTTGGAACGCGCTGACCTCTGGAAACAACTGGTTCTATTAGAAAAAATCGTTCAGTAGAAGATAGCCCATTTATCGAGGAAGGCTATATTTAATTATGAATTTCCTACGGGAACGATATAGATTAATAGTTTAGTTAGAATCAATTTTGAATTCAAATGAATTTGTTCAATTATTATTATTTTAATAAATTACTATAACAGAATAATTCTAAAACTAAACAAATAAAAATAACCTATAATAAAAGCTAACTAAGAATTAAAAACTACTAAAAGTAAAAAAAAACTAACGTATAACTAAAAACTATTCTAAAATGGCGTCACTGGGAAGCGTTCTCAGAATGCTGGCAGCATTACCACGCTGAATGGCAATGCTTATTTGTTGGGCAAAGTATTTGTTATATAATATATGTGTTATAGTATAGAATATAACTTATATTCTATATACTATAACACTTCTACTACTTATATTATTGTTTGCTTGAATGCACGTTTTTATTTCAGTTTATTTCAGTACACATTTGTGTACCAGCGCTATATTCATACACAAATGTGTGGATGTAGCACAAAGCTGAAGTTGGTGCCTATTTATGGTGCACATGGAATGTCTATTAATTAATTTGATATTGTATTTTTTTGGAAAACAGTGCACTATGAATAACTATTTTTTCTTTTTTTCTTTCTTTCTATTAGATTTCTCATTTATCGGAGACCAATAGTAGCAAACCACCAATGAAAAATGTTTCAATATCGGAGTTAGATTAAAACAAATATACCATTCGGAGGATGTTTCTGGCAAGCAAGTTTATTTATATAACACCAGTGTTACCGATTCTGGTCACAAGATTAATAAAGGATTTTGAAATTTAAGTCTGTTATTTACACGAAATAATATTTTAATTATCTTTCGTTACAGTAAACATAGTGTTAAACTGTATGTAACTAGATATAATTAGTGATTAATTAAAATCTAGTCTTTATCAGGCTTTCTATTAGTTAATTAAGACACTTACAAACATAAATAGGAATATCAGATTTATTACGTTGCGTTGGTTATAAAACTAGTATTTTGTATTTCTTGTCTTTGGGAGGTTCTGTGTGTCAGCGTTTTTTTTTTAATAAGGCCTCTAATTAACGAAACAATAAAATACAGGAACATAATATGACTGTGAATTTTAAAAATAGAAAAAAATATTGTTCGGTATATTACATAAACATTTTTCGTTTGAATATTCACAAAAATCATTTTTCTCCTGGTTTTATATAGTGAAGAATGGATATCCATTCTTCATCATATAAAAACGTTTTCGAGACAGTGTCAACTAGCATACCTATTGGGAAACATTTTTTTTCAGTATTTTTTACATTATAAGTAAAAAATACGCATGGTATCCATTGTATGTATTTTTTCTTATATTACGTTATTACGGGAATGGCAGTCGCGCACGATTTCACTCGCGTGACTTCATTATTAAATATAGGTTATGTTATTCCCGGATAACGTAACTTTCTAACGGGGAAAGACTTTTTCAAATCGGACGAGTGGTTCCTTAAAGAAAAAATATGATATATATATAAATATAAAGATAAATCCCAAACAAACAATTCTACAGAGGAATTATTTTGTTATCTAGATATTGAGTAACACAATAAGGAAATGGTTTTTGTAAGAAAGTTATGACGCGCTAAATTAATACAGATACATAACAATGTCTATTAATCTTATTAACACTCATTTATTTTAATTTCTATATTGAGTAATGTACCTACCTACTAGTACCTACCTACCTAGTTCTCGCGTTGTACGTATAGATTTTTATTTCGAATTTTAGCACAATTGCAATTTTGAATTTGCCGAAATTCAATTAAAATACTTAATAATAATTCTCGTGGCGTAGCGTATCTTAGTCGTAGGTTCGATCCCCACGCAAGTACAAGACATCTTTGCGTCAAATCTAAGATTTCTTTCCGGGGCTGGTTGGTTGAGGAACTAAACTCTGTGCCTCGAAAAGCACGTTGCTGTGAGGGCAAGCCTTTGGTACTCGAAAATTATAACATCATAATAATACCAGGGAACGGGCAGCAGCGTTTCCCTGTGTGTAGTCACAAATCTGCCTGCCAAGCGTGGTATCTATGGTAAAATTCCTCCCTCGGGTGGAGCTCCATGTTTAGCAGTGTACTTCATAAGAGCAGGTGAAACCGCTCAGTTATATTTCTTACATATAATATCTCATATTACGGCTGAGACACTCGATACCTACAAACAAGATAATCCGGTCTCCAACCAATATTTCTAGACCTTTTAATATAAGCCGTTATATTCCCAATAACTCATCTTATACCTCGTTATGGCTCAGTAGCTTTTCATACCAAAGAAAGTACGCAAACACAGCTAGCCAATAAATATGTTACAGCGTGTAATTTAATAATTTCCTACAAATAATTGTGGCTATATTCTTACGTTGTATGTAACGAGACATGTAATTATTTTTATAGCCGCAGGTGACTTCAAATTGCCCACCTCGCTTTGATTGAGCTGGCTATTAGAGTTGTTTATAAAAAAGTTTGCTCTAGAATTTCTATGTTAGTTAGACATGGCTATTTTAAACGTATATAATGCCTTCATATCGCAACTAGTAATTATTCCACTAAAAAATCGCTCTTGCCTTCCTTAATCGGGAAGAACGGTTTCCAATACCCTTGTAGACCCGCGATCTGTAACGTAGGGCAACAGTTGAACAATAATCCCATAATCCCCCCACCAGCGACGCGCCCTGAGCCGAGGTCCAAGTCCCAGTCTTGCGCACGTTGCTTAGTATGTAGTTTTTAAACAATTTATGTTTTCTGGGTATAGTAGCAATATGCAAAAATACAATCACCAGCTGAAGACCCGACACGATAAGACACACAACACACACGTTACATTTTTTAGCGGAATTAACAACTTAGAAATGTTGTCTTTTTAATTTAGTCCCTATTGAACTTTTTCTGGCGAAAGCTAACAATCTGCTATCGAATAGTTGCGCTTTTACTCAACGATTGAAATAAGCCGTAGTTACGTCTTAACAATATATCAAGCTTTTTTGTTTTTAGCAGGTGCGTAGGTATATTTAGGTTATAGGTTAGGAGCTTACTATTATTATTAATAATATACATAATAGTAAACATATTTGAGATGGACTGCGGCTTGATCAATTAAAAGATAACAATAGCTGAGAGAAATGCGATTTTCCAAGCAACGGGCATAATTAAATTCTTTTTTGTGTTTTAGAAACGTTTTGTGGTTCTAATTGTAGCTAAATGTTTTTTACAACATCACCTTTTCACGACCACTGCTCAATATGCTTCTTCATACCTATGAAGTGTTTTAAAGAAGATAATCTTTGGTAGATGACACAAATATTTTCCAAACGCTAGATTTGATTTTTTACCTAAGTGGCACTAAATGTTATTCGAAGGAGGGGGCCGGATTGCTTATGCGTGCCCGGCCCCGCTAATGGCGGATCGAAGAAGTGTCCGGGGGTTTTAGTGGTGTAGGGTTCTTTCCTCGTGGTATGAGTTAACATACCACGCTATGGAGAGAGCGAGTCCCACCTATTCCACCGCCAGCGCACGAATACGCTGCAGCGGCGGTGGGAATGCGTAAATGCATTTCCCCCTGGAAAAGAAAAAAAAAGGTTGTTCGGAGGAAATGTCTAGTAACCCGAACCTTATATAGTCACCAACTCACCACATTGGGCGTGTTTCTGGAGCGTGTAAACCACTGTGTAAATGACGCGGGCGCTTCCACGATTTTTTTTTCCAAAATATTACTAGCAGAGTTTTGAAGTCTACTAGTAAACCCCTCGTGCTAAAATGATTGTGTTACGAGTGGGTTCACATCGGTAGTGCAATGAGTGGGGATCGAACGGGCGCCCCAAGATCCCATGTCCGACTTCCTAGCCATTGGGCTACGGCCGCTTGTTACGTTATTCAGGAGTAACATAATAATAATAATAAGCCTTAATTTTTTTTTTCTTCAGATCTTTTAACAATTCTAGTGCTAAAAAAAAGGAGTAGGTAAGGAGTACATTAACAGTAACATAGCTTATATTTAATTATGAAGTTCCCACGGGGGCCGGGAGCTACGTGTGTCGAAGCAGCGTACAAGCAGCTAGTCGAGTATGAAACAGGTGGAATGAATTATTTGTATCCATTGTCGATCACACTCACTCTATCTAGAAATTAGATGTTAAATCTTACTAATATGTATTATAAACGCGACAATTTGTAAGTATCAGGATGTATGGATGTTTGTTACTCTTTCACGCACAAACTACTGAACGGAATTGGCTGAAATTTTGCACCGGGATAGGATATACGATGGATTAACATATAGGCTACAAAACATCACGCTCCGACGCCCTAGAGCAGAGTAACGCGGGGCGCACCTAGTATGTATATGATTTAATCCAGATGTTAATCTTGTCTTAAATAAAAACGTCTTAGTAAATTAATTGGCAAAATTCGTAATTTAACTCTCGCTGCTCACACAAATATACCGTTGTTGCAGATTTCATATTATGTGCTAATTACTTTATGTACAGTTAATTCAGTTTTTGCTTAATATTTTTTAATTTAAGAATATTCTCATTTTTTGCTTGGCAACTTAGTTCTTTTGTCTAGCGGTATATCGATAGTAACTAGGTCCCGGGTTCTGAAAGCTGAAAGTAGTAATAGATTTAGACTAGTCAGTATTTTTCAAGTTAATTTTAGTTTAAATTAGCTACTTTTAGCTAAAATCAGGTAGTTGGTGGTGTTCAAATCACACCTAAGAAAGCTTATTAAGGTGTCGGTGCTGGACAAACACCAGTAGTCGCCGGTTCAATAGCTAACCATAGCAGTACCGACGTGAGCCCACTCGTAACACAAACATTTTAGCTTAGCACGAGGGGTAAACAAGAATAGTAGGAGACTGTAAAAACTAACTTATGTTTTGTTAATTAAAAAGGTTAAGTTTTATTACAAAATCAAAAGTGTTATGAAAATAAAAGAAGCCCTTTCTTTTATTTTCATAACACTTTATAATGTGTAGAGCACAGACAATTTATGCAATATTTGTTTTTATTTATAAAAAGACAGCTCCCGCATTAGGGATAGATATAAATCCCTGTGTCGCGGGGCACTTCACACATTACAAGCAATGAACTACAAATTGATATTCAAAAACTTCTCGAATATTTTCAGTAATTTAATAACTTTCACGTGACTAATCTAAATGACTCGTACATTACAATAACTATTTATTTCTGTAAGAAAGTAAAGCTAGACTTATAAAAATATTGTTGCACAATTGTTTGTTTTTTTTTCAGTCTTTAATAGAATTCAGAAGGTGAAGGTGAATGATATAAACGGCAAATTATCATCAAGCTCTGTTGTATCCATGGGCGTCCCGTAAGGCTCAATCTTGGGGCCATTTTTGTTTTTGGTGTATATAAACGACTTACCTTACTATGTAGGAAATAATCATGAGATAGTTTGTATGCTGACGATACGTCCTTGACTTTTAAAATAAATAGACAGTTACGCAAGTATGACGTAGTAAACAATGCAATCTCGAAGGTAGTCCATTGGTTTAATGTTAATAATTAACTTTTAAATTAAAACAAAACCAAAGTAATTAAATTTTCTACACCTAATGAGAAACAAATTATTACGAATGTAAAAATAAATGATTTTCGGTTGGAGCCAGTGGAGTCAACTGTTTTTTTGGGAATAACTATTAACTCCAAATTGCAATGAGGCCCACATATTGCGAAACTATCAGCAAAACTTAGCTCCGCGGCATATGCTGTTAAAACTATGAGACGACTTACTGATGTGGATACTGCTAGAATGGTTTACTTTAGTTATTTTCATATTGTTATGTCTTATGGGATTCTTCTATGGGGAAACTGTGCGGACATTGACACCATTTTTGTACTACAGAAACGTGCTGTTAGGTCCATATATAAACTTGGTCCGCGAGTTTCCCAACGGGAGGAATTCAAAGAGACTAATATCCCTACAGAGACTAATGTCGCATCACAATATGTATATGAAAACCTTTTATATGATCATAAGAATATTGATAGTTTTAAGAAAAAAAGCGACACTCATAATGTCAATACTAGAACTAAGCATAATCTTGTTTTACATGCTACACGTCTCCACAAAATAAGCAATTCTTTTATGGGGCAATGTATACGCTTCTATAACAAAATTCCTAATAATGTTAGAGATCTAAGTACAAACAAGTTTAAACGATATGTGAAAGATAAATTATGTAAAAAAGCTTATTATAACATTTCGGATTATGTCAATGACAAAACAGCTTGGGAGTGAGTTGCTCTGAAACAATACTGCTTTATTAACAATTGTAACATCAAATTTATTTTAAAAAGTATTCCTCTGAGTTTCTTGCCAGTTCTTCTCAGAGTTGCCACATCCAGAACTGGTGGTAGTAAAAGAATGGGACGCATCATAAGAACATGATTTAAAATATTTTAAATGTGTCTATATTAACAAAGAATTTTTGACTTTGACTTTACAATTATAAATACTTAATAAAAAAAAATACAAGACTAAATAAAACAGTTAAATTTTAATCAGCCTCTAGAATTCCCATTGCTGTACATGGGCCTCCTCCCGAGGGAGGGTTTTGTCAAAGTCTGGTGAGTATGACAAAACCCTCCCACTTGGCAGGCGGATTGGTAACCAGCGCATCGCACACCCAGCCACAAACAAAAGCTTAATATGACGTAAGCGTAATGAACATCACTGTTGGTATAATGTTGTAACACACAGTGACCCACCATTCCCTGGTATACGCATGTTAAATATGATGTTATAAGTCAACTTATAATAATCGGAACCAACGACTTAACGTGCTAACGGCACATAGGGTACGTAGTCCCTTAACCAACCAGACCCGGAAAGAAATCTTAGCTTTTACACAAAGATTTCTTGTCTGGCGTAGGGACTGAACCCGAGACATAAAGCGAGATTCATACCGCTATGAGGCAGGCATTTATATACATGGGCCGGATTGCTCATGCGTACCCGGCCCCCACCAGCGGCGGATCGAAGGAGTGTCCGGGGGGTTTTAGTGGTGTAGGGTCCTCTCCTCGTGGTACGAGTTTAGCATACCAGGCTATGGAGAGGGCGAGTCCCACATATCTTATCACCAGGGCGCGAATACGCTGCAGCAGCTGTGGGAATGCGTAATATTTTTCTCAAGCTATAATGGGCATATCTAATTAAATTACCTCGTAATTACCACAGCTAAGTATTCATAGCCTTATGATTTGTTACCACATACAAATTACAGCGACACAATAAGCCGTTTATTTCAAAGAACCGCCTCCTCTCAATTGTGTTGTCAAAGAAGCAAAATTAAGATACAAACTAAAGCCCTTAATAACAAATTAATTATACATTAAAATTCTCCTATTTCCTTTTATTTTCGAACGGTAAAGTGTTAGCCACGAGGTTTTTGCTGCTTCACAGGCCATAAAGGCGAGCAGTTTAAAACGTTAATAAATGATTTTAAAACTACAAATTTTGCTAAATTTGTCCGGGAATATTCGCATATGACGTAGAGCTAAGCGAGTAAAACCGGGTCGGCTGGTATAAATATAATACAAAGTCGTGTTAGCAGTCCATTACACTCGAGAACGGCCGGACCGTTTAAAATTATAATAAATGTTTTGAACACTTTATGGAAAAGTTTACCTTATACTAAGTATATTTCAAAATTGAGATTAATAAAATTCGACCACCGACAGAATTCGAACTTGCATCGTAGGTAAAGCCCCTAATGCCTTAACCAATTAGGCTACGGTGGCGGTGGAACCAAAGTCGGTCATCGAAATATATTAATCTCTTTGTAATACGTCTCTCTGAAATTAGTGGTTTTTAAAACGCATACTAATGACCAAGGTATGACGCAAGTAATCTAATAAATCAATCAATGTATTCGTTTGATTCGATTGAGCGCAAAACACATTGAACCGATATTTATTACTATTGACACACTTTCTACGAATTATCGTGATACATCTTCAAGTGAGATGGAAAGCGGTGGACTGACCATTAGTCAATGCCTTAAGCGACAATTTGATGGGTTTGTTAAAGGTAATTTAATCAAAATAGTCAAGAGTCATTACTAAGACAGGGATTTCACTGTAAACCGTGAATCTAATCTATGCTTATATATAAAATATTGTTTGTTTGCTTGAACGCGCCAATCTCAAGAACAACTGGACCGATTTGAAAAATTATGTCTGTGTTTGATAGCCCATTTATCAAAGAAGGCTATAGATTAAAATTAATTATGAAGTTCTTACGCGAACGGGAGCTACATAGATGAAACCGCACGAGAAGCTTTTTATATATGTACACTGATTGTGTATCTTTTATTCTCAAGTACTTCGAAAGTAGCACACTCAAAAGGGAGCCATACTGGCCTACTTGTATTATAGTATGTGTAAATATAAGTACTTGATCGATTAGAATGTTGTCTCAATAAGATCTTAACTAAGAGGTCTATTTATAAACTGAAAAAGAGAAAAGATTGCGTTTCTCTTTTTCATTTCTAGACCTCAGAAGCATAAGGACGAAACACCCTTTTTATTTTATCATTTATTTCCACGAAACGGCCACTAGTAAAAGACGAGCGTCAAAAGTGAAGGGTGAGCGCTCACTTTGCGCAGACGCCATGGTTCGTCTGCGGGAAGAGGTTCGTATTCTTCACTAGCCAATCTTGGTGCAGCACGTGTAGATTGTGATACAGGGACAGCAGCATCCGCTGGGGCTACTACCACAAGGTCCACAAGGTCCACACGGTCCACACATTTTGTCAAGTAAGAAAGAGTACGAAAAGGTCTAAAAGAGGTATGAAGAATATTAGTCAACAGACACGTGGAAACCAACTAGTTTATCTTCATAAACATTTGGTCGTAAGTGCCAGATAACGGTAAAGGCGCATACGACGGATATTTGTAACGTATTACGCACATCCGACGTTATGCTTCTGAGCTCTTCTGATTTCTGATTTGAATTTGATAAAAACAATAAGGGAAAAGATTATCATGCTGTAGAATCACTACAGAACTCTTTAGAAGCTATTTGGTTGGTTTCCGCGTAACTCCCGTTCCCGTGGGAACTTCATAATTAAATATAGCCTTCCTCGATACATGGGCTATCTAACACTGAAATAATTTTTCAGTGTTATATAAAATCCGCTGCTGAATATGATCCTCCTCCCGAGGGTGGGCTTTACCATTGTTAACGCGCTCGGCAGGTGGGTGCCGTCGGGGGGCCGGATTGCTTATGCGTACCCGGCCCCCAGCAACGGCGGATCGAAGGAGTGTCCGGGGGTGTAGGGTACTCTCCTCGTAGTATGAGTTAGCATACTACGTTATGGAGAGGGCGAGTCCAACATATCCCACTGCCTGCGCGCGAATACGTTGTAGCGGCGATGGGAAGGCGTAAAAGCATTTCCCCCCGGACAAAAAAAAAAGTAGGTGGTGACCGCACTTTTTTGTATTAAAACACAGGGAAACGCTGCTGCCTGTTCGTTGGTATACAATTGTTATAGATGACGTTATAACAATCGAGACCAACGGCTCACGTATGTATGGCAAGGTGCTTTGCGAGGCACGAGTCACTCAGATAAACAGGCGGAATTATTTTCTTGATATTACACAAAGATTTCTTGTCCGGCTCAGGGATCAAACCCATAACCTCTGTAACTTATACTGTTACGCCACGGAGGCTGCCTATGCAGTGTAAAGCAAATGAATTAAAACTAAGATTTATTCTTATATCTTAAATAGCCACATAAACCGTAACTTATGCAAGTATAAAACAACTGAGATTCACCACAGTATCTATAAATTGATGGCGCCATGAAACGACTGCTAATTTTAGCAGATAAATTAACTTGATAACCGTTCGGTAATCTCCGATGAATCTCTTCGCTATTTATTGCCAATTAAATTTGCATATTCCATTGAAGATTGGAGACTTTGCGAGTTTACGCAATTTCTAGAGATTCCGCGATGGATAGTGTTGTTGGCGATAGCATCTTAGAGTTGCTTTGTTGAAACATTATCTTGGGCCTTCAATATCACATTTCTTAGTGGTGAAATTATATACCTATACCTACTTTACCTTATTTTACGTACCATGCATTTACTTATATCGACTAAGCTGACTCAGTAGTATAGCGGTACTACTTCGACCGTAACTAGCTAGAACCACCCTCGTAGACCCGAAGACCGAGATTTTTTTTTCGGTTTTACTTACGTATGTAGCCACGAGGCTTTTGCTACTTCACCGGGCATAAAGCCGAGCAGAGCTCCAGCCTTAGTAAATGGTTTAAAAACTACAAACTAAGCAACCTGCGCAAGAGGGCACCCCCTGTGGGGCTTGGACCTCGGCTCAGGGCGGCGAAGCTCCCTCAATCTCTTCGCTGGCGAAGAGATTGAGGGATTATGACTTTTAGTATTTTAGGGGAGTTTTGTACAACTGTCGCTCTACTTTACAGTTCGCGGGCCTCTCGGACGTCAGGTCTACGAGGGCATCGGATGGTTCTTTGCAAACTAAGGGTCAGGAGGACGAGGTGGCACGCGTCGCGTTCGCAGGCGCACTCTTCTCCGGCGGGTCGGATAGAACCGAATACCGAGAGGCCCGCGCACTGTAAAGTAGAGAAACAGTTGCACAAAACTCCCTTAAAAAAAACTAAGGCGTCATCGCTGACCCTCTCCCACACACTTTCCTTTCCACCTTTTGCCCCGTATCATTGATACGTCTGATACGGCGGTAACTACTTACTTAAAGATTAATAAGCGTAATTGAAAATGTTTTTATTTTAATAAAACGGACGGAAATATATACCTGCGTGTCTCGCTTATCGCTTCTAATTCTCGATATAATAACATCATGTTGACCACAATTTAACAGCCAACAGTAGTTCAATTCTGCTAATTTAAGTAATTGACGAAAAATTTAATATTTTATATCAATAGAGGGTCGATTTACATTCGCAAAAAAAATGTTTTATTTCCAATTCAATATTCATAAAGCGGCCATAGCCCAATGGATATTACGTCGGACTTGCGATCATGTGGTCGCCGGTTCGATCCCCACCCATTGCACTACCGACGTGAACCCATTCTTAACACAAGCATTTTAGCTTAGCACGGGGGGTTAGGTTAGGTTAGGTTGGGTAAGCAAGAATACTAGTAAACTTCAAAACTCTGCTAGTTAACTTTTTTAATGAAAAAAAAACTACTAACAACCTTAAAGCACTACACAAATGTAACTTTGGAGATATTTGTCGAAGTAATACCGATAGTTTTTTTATTTTTTATTTTAAAGATTACTAGCAGAGATTTGCAGTCTACTAGTATTCTTGTTAACCCCTCGTACTAAGCTAAAAGTGCTTGTGTTACGAGTGGCTTCACGTTGGTACTAACGTCTCCCTTAGAGACGTGTTACAAAAAGATTAATAAATTTCGATGACCGGCTGTAGTTCCACCGTAGCCTAATTGGTTAAGGCATTAAAGGCTCTCATTAAATCCTGTGGTCGAATTTTATTAATCTCAATTTTGAAATATAGTATAAGGTGATATTATTCATAAAGTGTTCAAACATTTAAAAAATGGGAATTTCTTTGGTTGTTTGGAAACTGATTCTCCCTGTATCCCGTATAGTATCAACTGTATTACGGTGGAACATTGTTTAAAAAGTGTGTTGCAAACGAAGAATGTCACATAAGTATTTGGTATTCTGCTTAAAGTAATATGTTAAGTTAATAACGTCGCGAGCAAAGAATGAAGGTAAATAATCACTAAAGCCTAAAAATGCTGGCTTTACTGCTAATCCACGGAGGAGGTTACAAAATACGATTACAAAGCGTTTTTAAATTATCAGAATCGGACCCCAGTGCTAATTACTGTCTAAGCCTTAATCTGGGTCACTTTCTCATCATCAAGTAGGTACTGGCATTCTGATGGGTTAACTCCCATACTAGTTGCATATCTCGTTAACAGATCGGTAATAAAACTAAGATTAAGTAACCGGTGGAAGTGATCAAGGCTGACTTGTATTGACATTAATGGTATCGGATGCCGTTAGAATCTCACTTGTACGAAATTTTGTACCTACCTATGTTATTTCCGATTTTATTAGGCATACAGTCCGCCGCTGTACAACTTTCTGGAATAAGTCTTTAAAAAAAAATAAAGACAACTTCAAATAGAATACATACCTACAACTAAAAATACCACCAACGAACCCAAAGCGTGGTGACTATGGCAAAACCCCATCCGAGAAGGGGTCTATTCTAGGACGTAGGTGCGATAAATTCACTATCTAACCGTTTGCTTTTTTCTTTTTGTTGTCCTTGGGTAAATGCATTTGTGCATTCCAACCGCTGCAGCGTATTCGCGCGCTAGCGCATGGCGGTGGGATATGTGGGACTCGCCCTCTCCATAGCGTGGTATGCTATCTCATACCACGAGGAGAGGACCCTACAGCGCTATTTATGCCTGCAATATTTTTTCGAGACGGACCGTTCCTAAGATAAGCGCCTCCTGCAAACAAACCAACCAAACATCTCTTCAGCTTTTTAATAATATTATATATTAGTACAGTAAAAGCTCCCTATTCGCGGGGTATACGTTCAGTAAATATACCGCGAATACAGAAACCGTGTATATGGAATGGTAATTTATATGGGATTATAGGGGATACGTTCCTAGGACACAGTAGATAGATCAATTTTCATTTAAAAAAATCCCGTTTCCAGTGTTTGTTCCACATGCAATGGAAACGTGACGATGCCTCTTGGGCTGTGAATTAATTATTTTCACTTTAAGCGGTAATAAACAATTTTTTTCGTGTCGAATCTCGTATTTTTAGTCAACATTATAAAGCGAACGTCTAATATGTGGCAGCATTTAACAACAACTTAAGGCGTAGTCGTAATAAGGCCTTATTTTTTTAGTCCAATGACCGACACGTTTACAAAGGATACCGAATCCTTTCTATTAATATATGTACTGAAGTACCGATTAGTTCCGCGAATATGGGAATTTTTTGCCGCGAATACAGGAATTGGGTCGTAATTTTTTAATCCGCGAATAGTGAAAGCGCGAATGAAGGAAGCGCGAATAAGGAGCTTTTACTGTATTCAGTAAAGATTTATCATAATTTTTAATATTCAAAAATTAATAATTGATTTGTTATTTATTTTTGAATCTTTAATATGCTCTATTAAAACAAACTTAGCAAATCATTATTATTAATTTAGTTGTCATTTCGTTTATATTATAAACTAGCTAATGTCCGCGACTTTGTCCGCGTAGAGTTTGTTATTCCTTTGGTTTTAGAATCCCTCAGGATCTCATTATCTCTTAAAATTTTGACCGGGGATGTAAGGTACCACCTGGCAAAATTTTATTCTTATGTGCATTTTTTTGTAAGTAGGTATATACAGACATTCGACCTCTACAGTTTTAATTAATTTAAGCTAAAAATATTGTTAAAATTATTTGATCTTACAGAATTTTTTGTCAGTCTGTATTTTCATTTTTGAAAATTTTAACAACTTAAAGTAGGCAGGTATTGCTAATATCTAAATGTTGAATAAATATCGTTTAGTTGCTCTGTAACCGCATATATCATCGTCAGGTGGTTCATAGCGTTATTATTTAAAATACCGATATAATAATAATAATAATAATAAATATTTATTTCATAAAAACATGAGCACATTGCACTGTTAACATTGTACACCATTAATATTACATTTGTCACAATTAGCACAATTATATAGACTCTATCCCTTAAACTAGGTCTAGCCTGTATCTTAAGAGATAGGGTTCCGCCTTATAGGTAGTTCACTTAATAATAACAACAAGTAAACAAGTGAAACAGTGTTGATGTTACATTAAACCAATGTTATCCTATGAAATAAGTGTAGGTGGGTATCTAATTATGATGTGTATGCGAGTGAGAGTTAGTGTATGTGCGTGTTGGTGTGGATGTGTATATGTGTGAGTATGTGAGTGTGCATTATATATTTGTTTGTGATTGTATATGTGCATAGATGTGAGAGTGTATTTTACGAGATGTGTGCTAGAAGATTTTCCGTTGTAAGGTAGTCCTGTTGTAGTAGCCATTGAGTGATTTTGTGTTTTAACGTGTGTCTGCTTAAATCAAGTATGTTTAGTATTTTATGTAGTTTCCTGTATATATAATTACCTATGACGTAATATTGGCGTGCGGCGAATGTAGTTTTATGTGTTACACCCGATGGGATATTTGTGCGTTTTTTTGGGTTGGGTCTGGGCATAATTCTGTGAGTTCTGAGGGTAGTCTGCAAAATGAACAGCTGTCTAACAGTTAAAACCTTACATTCGTCGTAGAGTTGCCTGGTTGGATATAAGTATGGTTTCTTACAAATTACTTTAAGTACGGCTCTTTGAGCTCGCTCTGCTCTCAAGAGATTTGTTTCACTAGCACCACCCCATGCAGTAATGCAATATCCCATTATCGACTGGCACAGCGCGAGATAAACCATTTTTAGTGTGTAAATGTCAGCCGACTCTCTAAGGGATTTAAAAATATATATTAAACGCATTGTCCTGTTAGTTGTCATCTCCAGCTGTTTGTCCCATCGAAGACCGTCATCTATTTGCAGGCCTAGATACTTAACACAGACATTTCTAGCTAGCAGAGGACATGCACACGGTGTTGGTGAGTTCTGGCAGGAGTGAGCAGTTATATCGAAGCCATGCGGTGGTTTTGTGTTTCGTCGGATTGAGAAAGGAATATAGCAAGATTTGTCCAAGTTTAGTGTTAGTAGATTTTGGTAGAACCATTTCATTATACTATCTAGTGCTATTTCTGCCTTAGTTTTAACCTCTTCCCAAGTAGAACCATAAATGATAATTGCAGTATCGTCTGCGTATGCGTAGATCTCGCAGTTAGGCAGGCTCATCCTGCAGAGGTCATTGACGTAAATTTGAAATAATGTGGGACCCAAAATACTCCCCTGGGGCACGCCGAATGTCACGATTTGCTCATTACTGAGGTAGGTATTTATTTTAACTTGCTGAGTTCGATTCCTAAGGTAATCTTCGAAAATGTTGAGTGCTATGCCACGTATACCCAGAAGTTCCAATTTTGAGGTAAGTATGGGAACAGAAACTGTGTCAAAAGCTTTCGACAGATCCAGGAATATACCCAAACACTTCGCCCCTCTATCAAGTTTTCTTGCCACAGATTGTGTAAGATCCAGTACAGCATCTTCCGTCGAAACTCCGGACCTGAAACCATACTGGTTCTTGGCAATAATGCTATGTTTATGTAGGAAGCCCCTTAGTTGTCTGTTGAGGATTTTTTCAATAATTTTTGAAAGCGAAGGCAGGATGGATATGGGTCTGTAATTATTGACACAGGTTCTGTTCCCACTCTTATATATTGGATGGACTATCGCTTTTTTAAGTCCGTCTGGGAACGTTCCTGAGTGTAAACAAAGGTTGCATATATAGGTGATTGGTGGCACTAGTACGTGACGACAAATTTTCAGCAAGATAGATGAAATTCCATCCCAACCTATAGCACAATCATTGCGTAGCTGTAATATGATTGTTTCTACCTCACCATAATCGGTGTCTAAGAAAACGAGGGAGCTAGCTGGTGATGAAAAAAAGGGCTTTTCGGATCGATCACTGCCAGAGGGAGTACTAGATGGATCATGAGATTTTAATTTTGCCGCTAGATTTTTGCCAATATTAGTAAAGAACGAACAAACTTGATTCACAGAAGAAAGAGGATCATCACATAGTTTTAACAATTCATCGGGGGTGGAGCGTATTTTACTAGTACTTGTGATTTCTTGTATTGTTTTCCAAAGCGCTTTAGGATTATTTTTTGATTTTTGGAGTTCATTTTTTTCAAAGGCTATTTTAAGTTTCCTGAGTAATCCATTACAGAAGTTTCTGTATCGCGTATATGTTAGTTTTAGAATTAGGTTATTTGGTGATTTCTTTGATTTTATATGCAATCTATCTCTATTTTTGATACATTTTAACAAGCCTGGTGTAATCCAGGGTTTTAAAGTTCTTCGTGATTTAGGAATTGATATCTTGATCGTGTATTTATTGACTACTGTAGTTACTATTGATATGAAATTATCTAACGCCTCATTTGCATCTCTAATTGTATATATGTGAGAAAAATCTATATTTTCAAGTTCAGATTTAATGGCATCTAAGTTAGGACGGGCGATAGTATATTTTTGCTTTCGTGTTGGGTTCGCGTTTGTCAATGTTAGTATAATTGGTTTATGGTCGGTGATGTGAGAATCGAGAATTAATGTAGTGAAGGGTAATTTGGACTTAAGTAAAATATGATCTAGACAGTTTTCTTGTCTTGTAGGTATTAGGTGGGTAGGAAGTAGCCCATGGCAAGCATTCTTGATGAGATATTCAAAGCTATGGGGGCTCTTGTTACCTAGTTTAATGTCGATGTTTAAATCACCAATAAGTGCGATATTCGGGAAAGAAGATAGTTCACCTAAGACATTATTTAAGCTGGACAAGAAATTTTCTATCTGGTCTATGCTGTTATACGACGGTGAGCGGTAAACAGCTACAAAAGCAAAGTTATCGTCTAGTTGACACACAAGGGAGTTGGCGTTTATTATGCTTGGTTCCCAAACTGTAATATTTAGTCCCAATTTAGTGTAAACTATTACACCCTCATTTTGATTTGATGTAAGTTTAGTTGAGTGAGATAGATAGCCGTTAAGCATTGGGGGGCTATTTATTTTACTCAGCCAGCACTCAGTTAGTAGTATGATGTCAAAGCAAATTTTAGTAGAACAAATCAATGCTTGTAGGTTATCAAAATTTTTCTTAACACTGCGTATATTCATGTGTAATAGTTTAATATTACTCTCTGAAACGTTTATATAATTTGTACAGTCTTGTGGATTACAAGAAAAGGAATTCAGCCTTAGAATGTCCAAATCGTCATTAATATTTTTTATAGAATCCATTTGTATTTTAAGTGATTACTAGCTATGGGCACAGGAAATATGAATATTATTGTACCACATAAAGAAATACAATCTCTACTTGTTAAAGTTGCACTTGTGTTTGTTTGTGTATAAGTGTAAGTGTGTGTTATGGTCAGTTTACTTATGATTTGTATTTTTGTATAGATGTAGGTAAGAATAATTTTATTGTTATGCGTACGTATGTGTCTGTAGTTTAGTGAAATGTATTTTAAGTCTAATACAAAGTTCTGAAGGCTTAGATATTGCAGAATAAAACAAACTTTAAGACTTCAAGACTGCATTCCAAGATTACAAATCGAACCAGCTACCGTTTCAATACAACTAAATACACCTAGAACACACCTGTTGCACGTCGCATTCCGGATATTATCGAGACGCACATTGAATGTACGCAAAATGTATTAATATGCACCGAACGATTGTGGTTTTTCATCAGTCGATTTCAATCGTATACTAATGCAGCTTACAGTGGCGTAACAAAAAAGTGGCATTATGGGCAGCATAAGAGAAGTCATACTTATTAGGACATATTTTATAAAAGGAACGTAGGTATATAGTACATTGTTATTTAGATACTATTCTCATTATTTCTACAAAAGTATCAATAATTAAAAATAAACAATTGTCTTTGATATATTATCTTGATTTATACATTATCTGTGTCCTGACGTCATTCCTGGATCGATGACGTCAAGACACAGAAAATGTAATAGTAAAGGATCGCTTTGTTGTTTTTAAGCTAGACCTATGACGTCTAAAAATGGCTCATCGCGTGTTCGTAAATTAAAAACATAGACAAAATAAATCATATTAAGTATACAACCATCTTCAAGTTGTATGAACAGATTTTTTTATATTTGGGTTCATTATGACAGATACTTTCAGAAATAATCATCACTGTAACATTATTTTATAAGGGTCAACTAGTCTATTATACTTAGATCTATGATAATATAAAAAAATACTCTTCTTTTATTTAATGGCAATGTGCCGAATGGCGACAATTCTGCCAATGTCAGGCGTGAAATGGAGAAACGTGTCTTAAGTAAAATAAAAGTAAAATATCGCGAATTAATATACTAATTGTAAAAAAAATTGTTTATCAACAAAAACTAAAATATCACGTCAGTTTAGTTACGCCACTGACAGCCTACATGCACATTTGCGGTCTGATGAGTATACAACGTGTAGTATGTGTATTAGAAATGTTTTTGTATCGGGGAGCTGCATGTTTTAACACTTTCCATGAAATATTTCATTGACTATTACACTATTTACCAAGCTATCCAGAACTGGGGCGTGAGTTTTTTTATTTAGAAACTAGTGAAACACGCTTATTTTATAAGTGCCATTTGCTAGAAACTAGCAAACAAAAAGGATTAAATAGCACCACACTTTTTCCGTGTAGAATTACTCATGCAACTGGGACTAGTCCTCTCAAAAAAGAGTTTTCTGTACCTACCCATATTAAAAATACTCAACGCGCCTAAAGAAGTTTTCACTTCAAAAATACGCAGCGCACTAGCCACGCTGGTACAGAGCGCCTACCCACAAAAAAAACCCCTGAGAGCTCCGCCGTCCGCGGATAATGAGGGTTCAGATACCATCTCAGATACACTCTTGGATTCTCACTAGTGAGAGTCCCCTACTTCACCTTTGCCGAGGACAGGCCCAGTCCAATCTCAATTGGACTGGGCCTTTACGGGGACATCCGGAGCACCGGATAGGGAGCAGAGCCCGCGTTCCCTACTCCCCGAGGACATGTCTATGAAAGCAGACTGCAGTTATTGAAACTATGTAGATTAAAAAACAAAAACAGACTACAATGTCTGTGTCCTTTGGTTAGAATTCAGATAGGACATTAATAACATGGAAAAAATGCGTATTAATATTTTCTTGTTCCTTCACGAACCCTCATCGGACTGACATTGACGAGTCGAATAGTCGAAATATGCGCAGTAGCGTTCAATTTTAGCAAAGCACAAATTTTAAAACGGACTTAACGCAAGATATGTTGGTTTGAGAGAACTAAAGAAATACAGGTGCCATAGAAAAAAAAAGAAAAACACCTTTCAGTCAAATTTTCCACTAATTGAATACAGTAATCGCCGCAGCGGATAAAAAAAATTGTACACGATTTTTTTCATTGCCAGGTGAATAATAAAATGAAGTTATAAGGTGGCAGAAATGCGTAGTGCCACGGCATGATCACATTTGGTTTATTGACATTGATAAAAAAAACTATGGTTTCTGTATTCAAATTGCCATACGTCTGGATTAACAATCCGCCACTTATGATTGCGCTAATGAGTTAATTAAATGCATATATTATATGTTCTGAAAGTGTTAAGTATTAGAAAAAAAAAATATCTATATATATAAAAGAAAGTCGTGTTTGTTACAACACTTATAACTCGAGAACGGCTGGACCGGCTGGAACGGCTGGACCGATTGCCATGGTTTTTGATTTTTTGGATTTGTTTCCGTCCCGAATAGCAGAATACATTTTAAAAACAAAAGAAAGTCGTGTTAGTAACACTATTTATAACTCAAGAACGGCTGAACCGATTTGGCTGAAAATTGGTAGGGAGGTAGCTAAGAACTGGGAGAAGGACATAGGATACTTTTAGGTAGGGGTAGGGTAGGGTAGGGTAGGGTAGGGGTAGGGTAGGGTAGGGTAGGGGTAGGGTAGGGGTAGGGTAGGGGTATGGTAGGGGTAGGGTAGGGGTAGGGTAGGGGTAGGGTAGGGGTAGGGTAGGGTAGGGGTAGGGTAGGTGTAGGTGTAGGGTAGGGGTAGGGGTAGGGTAGGAGTAGGGTAGGGTTAGGGTAGGGGTAGGGTAGGGCAGGGGTAGGGTAGGGCAGGGGTAGGGTATAAAAGTCCACCCGTGCGAAGCCGGGGCGGGCCGCTAGTCTATATATATAAAAGAAAGTTGTGTTTGTTACAACACTTATAACTCGAGAACGGCTGGACCGATTGCCATGGTTTTTGATTTGTTGGATTTGTTTCCGTCCCGAATAGCAGAATACATTTTAAAAACAAAAGAAAGTCGTGTTAGTTACACTATTTATAACTCAAGAACGGCTGAACCGATTTGGCTGAAAATTGGTAGGGAGGTAGCTAAGAACTGGGAGAAGGACATAGGATACTTTTGGGTAGGGGTAGGGTAGGGTAGGGTAGGTTAGGGTAGGGGTAGGGTAGGGTAGGGGTAGGGTAGGGGTAGGGTAGGGGTAGGGTAGGGGTAGGGTAGGGTAGGGGTAGGGTAGGGGTAGGGTAGGGGTAGGGTAGGGGTAGGGTAGGGGTAGGGTAGGGGTAGGGTAGGGTAGGGGTAGAGTAGGGGTAGGGTAGGGTTAGGGGTAGGGTAGGGGTAGGGTAGGGTAGGCGTAGGGGTAGGGGTAGGGTAGGGGTAGGGTAGGGTTAGGGTAGGGGTAGGGTAGGGCAGGGGTAGGGTATAAAAGTCCACCCGTGCGAAGCCGGGGCGGGCCGCTAGTTACTAATAAACAAGCCACAAAAATTCAAACAATCTCTTCCTTAGAAGCATGACGGACGAATCGCATTTTGTAAGTCATTATAATTTTACTTTCGTCGCATTCCGGATCTCTCTACACACTAAATACCGCAAAGTCATGCGTCAAGATGAAGCGGCCACTCTGATTGTGTCAACATTTGTCATGTATTTAGACAGTTTGGGTTGAAATGAAAATGTTAGGCTGACCTTACATTGGGCGACGGGCGTGCGCCATCCTGAAGCGGGATCCCATAAGGAAGATGGTGGGGGTAGCAAGCAGGTGACGGGGTCGGAAGCTCGGCGCTCGCGGCGTTCACACGCTCGACGAATGTGGACGCTCAATGTGGGATCAGCCTAAATAAATCACGATATTTAAGAAAAAAAAAATTGGTTTCTTGAAATAAAATTAATTAATTAACTCCTAACAACCACGTTTTTCCTAGTCATAACAACCTAAAATTAATCTAAAGACAAACTAATTAAGCACTTATTTTTTCGATAAAAAAATATTTACTAAACTTATTTCCATCTCTTTCCAGCGTCCATCCAGTGTCCACTAATGTGTGGGACAGAGACGAGATGCGCGAGGAGGACCTGGAGGTGGCCCTCAAGGTGGTGATCGTGGGCGACGGCGGCGTGGGCAAGTCCAGCATGATCCAGAGGTACTGCCGCGGTACCTTCACTAGGGACTACAAGAAGACTATAGGCGTCGACTTCTTGGAGAGGCAAATTGAGTAAGTAAATTTGTATAAATAAGCCATTTTTTTTCAGAGCCAATATTGCCCTCTGTAGTTGCGTAGCCTCCGTAGCGTAGCGGTATTTGGCTCGCTTTAAATCTCGGAGGTCGTGGGCTCGATCCCCACGCCGGACAAGAAATCTTTGTGTAAATTCTAAGATTTATTTTCGGGTCTGGTTGGTTGAGGGACTACCGTACGTGCCTCGGAAAACAGGTTAAGCCGTTGGTCCCGATTGTTATAACATCATCTATAATAATTATGATAATAATCGTATATCAAGGAACGGGCAGCAGCCTTTCCTTGTGTGGTAAAAGTACTGCGGACCCCAACCCGCCTGCCAAGCGTGTTGACTATAGTGACTATGGTCCATGTTCAGCAGTGGACTCTACACGGGCTGATGATGATGATGAAGATAGTTGCTACACAATAAACAACATGAAGACTAACAGCGCCATCTAGAACCCCGAAATCTAATTAACCCATATCGCGCAATACAAGTTCGCAAGCCAATTCGAACATAATACCTTCCGATGCCCTCGTAGACCCGAAGTCCGAGAGGCCCGCGAACTGCAAAGTAGAGCGACAGTTGTACAAAACTCCCCTAAAGAAACTCAAAGCCATAATCCCTCAATCTCCCCGTCAGCGACCGCCCTGAGCCGAGGTCCAAGTCCCACAGGGGACGCCCTCTTGTGCAGGTTGCTTAGTTTGTAGTGTTTAAACCATTTATGTAGGCTGGAGCTCTGCTCGCCTTTATGCCCGGTGAAGTAGCAAAAGCCTCAGGGCTAACTACAGAATGTCCGTCTGAAAAAAAAAATCGAACATAATTATACAAATTCAGAGCTCTAACGAATGGCTGTCTGACGGAGTACATATAAGCTTGCTTACTAGTAGGCATAATAAACTGCCATCGCCCCGCGTCTTACTTGCCAAAATTATTTGATAGCTTAATGATCCATTTCAATAAGTCGCAACGCATTATCACCTACATTTTCATCTGACAGTAAACATCGTGTTGAAAAACTATTTTCGTATCTTAAATGATATCTAGAATAAACGCATGTACGAATTTATTTTCAAAATATAGGAATACGGATAATGTTAACGAACCAGACAAGATAACCTCGCTTCGTAACCTCAATAACGAAAATAATAAATAATTATTATAGGGTTTTCAAAATTCTAAAATATCTTTGTACGCAAATTATAGGTAGGTACCCTTTAACCGGGGCAATGCTACCAGCATTCTGGGAATACATACATAAGCTCACGCCTGTATCCCAGCGGGGTAGGCAGAGACAATGGACCTCCACTCGCTACGATCCCTACACCCATCTACACACATTCTTCATACAAGCACGTCGGTTTAGGGTGGATCTTATTTGATGTTTTGCGAGGATGTCTCCGATTTGGTCAGAGAACGTTCGTCGAGGTCTTACCCTTCCGACTGTGCCACTCACACTTGCCATGTATACATGTTTTGTCAATCTTTCTTCAACCTGGGAATGCAGGGTGCCATAGAAATAATCTTTTAATGACCGATGCCAAGTAGCATAGATTTAGAATACATAGTATGTTAATAGATTTTTAACGTGCTTTCCGAGACACAGAGGGTATAGTCTATAAAAACCAACCAGACCCTGAAAGAAATCTTAGATCAAACTCACGACAATAAGTTCTTTTAACGCTGAAATAATGAAATTAAATGAATTTTCAGAAAAAGAGAGACACAATTTATTAAAAAAAACTGGTTTAAACCGCGCCCGGTTAGCTCCCGTACCCGTGAGACCTTCATGATTAAATATAGCCAATAGGATAATGTAGCTTCCTAATGGTGAAAGAATTTTCGAAATCGGTCCTGAAGTTTCGGAGCCTATTGCAAAAAAACCGGCCAAGTGCGAGTCGGACACGCGCACGAAGACTTCCGTTTTCAAGTGCCTGCCTGCTACCGTTATTAAGAACGAGCAAAAAATGCCAAAAAAAACTTTTGTTGTATGGGACCGGCCGCGTTAATTTTTTTGTATTTGTTGTTATGGCGGCAACGGAAATACATCATTTGTGAAAATTTCAACTGTCTAGCTATCGCGGTTCTTGAGATACAACCTAGTGACAGACAGATATACAGCGAAGTCTTAGTAATAGGGTCCCCTTTTTACCCTTCAGGCCTAACGGAACCTAAAAAGCAACCATCATCCACCTACTTAGGTAGGTACTCATGAAGCCCCGTGGTAGGTACATATAGTCGCATGTAATATCGCTGAGATCCTGTTAATTAGCCTCACATTTCCAGAAGTAATAAACAAGATGGTTCTAACCTCGTTACTCTAACGACGGTAATCAAACGACCGATCTTTACAGGCCGGCGATGTGTCTTCGTTGCTGTTCCGTGTGGTCCCATTAACTAGAAAAATACTTGGTGATTCTCGTATTAAAGTCCATTAAAGTAAAATATAATTAATGCAACATTGTAATATAATTAGGGTTCCGTACAAAAATGAAAAAAAAAACGGAACAATTGACCCTTGAATTTGGAGTAAATCCTACTGCAAATTGGCTGTGACAGGCACGGACGCACAGGCAAACAGACGCACGAGTAGGTGCGTCTTATCCATACATATAATTCCCCACTCTGTGCCTAACTTAACCTCTGTGCTCCGTGAGAAAAACACAGAGGAGTTAGAAAATAACTTCTTTCGTGAAAATACGTTAGGTAAGAAAGTAGCAAGAGCAAGAGGAATCGATAAAACCCTTTTTTAAATACTCTATATAAATATAGCCGTGTGGTAATTTTGTAGCCTACATGTTAATTCAGCTTATAAACTATCGGCGTGCAAATTTTCAGCCAAATCCATTCAATACGGGAAAGAGTAACAAACATCCATCCAAACATTTGCCATTTTGTTATTAAAATTATCAGATAATTTGTACAATTGTATTTCGTGTCAATAGAGAGGTTATGAAGCGCAAATAAATAACAACGTAACATACAGTTACTTCTATAAAAACACATTAATGAAGTTCCCGTTGATAGTATATGTAATTAACTAATTTATCGTATTTACTACTCCATCATTAGACCATTAACACCTAAACCGGCGAATTTTATTGTCCTAGCCATAATTTGTAGACAGTTAACAACCTCGGGGAATTAGATATCTTTATTTTACCTTACTAGCCGACCCACACCCGTCGCTGCAAGATTCTCGGAGGAATATTATAACTTCATTTCATTAACCCGTTTACGTCCACCGCTGAACATGGGCCTCCACTTTACAGGCCAGAGAACTAATACAAAATGCTACTACATCGGAGCGATTGCTAACATAAAATCGTAGTAGAGTCGTTGAGGAAGGAATAGCCAGATTGCTCATGCGTACCCGGCCCCCGCCAACGGCGGATCGAAGGAGTGTCCGGGGGGTTTTAGTGGTGTAGGGTCCTCTCCTAATACGCTGCAGCGGCGGTGGATATGCGTAAATGCATGAAAGCCCGGACAACCAAAAAAAAAGAGTCGTTGAGGAACATTGCCATAATCAACACGCTTGGGCGATCACCAACCCAAGCGTGTTGATTATGATGGTGTTGGTGTTGCAGTAAGATGGGAAATAGCCTTGAGCTGATAGATGCTGCCGATCCGTCAGCAGCATCTATAAGTCACTTGTATTGTGTGGGACTTAATCGTCTCTTACAAAACCCACAAGGAGACATGGGGAGGTATATTCTAAGCCAGAAACCACACAACTAACTTTAAAACAAAGAATCGAAAAATACGTCATAATGAAAATGGGCGCATCTAAATTATTTTTTAGAAACTTTACTAGTACACAGACAGATAGGCCTTTTTAGATTTACCTTTTTTACTCCATCATCATCAGCCCGTATTTCGTCCTGAACCTGGACCACCCTCGGAGGGGGTGTTGCCATTGTCATCACGTTTATTATATTTATATTTTACGTTACCTCTAATATAAAATGATTTGATTTGAATAATTACTAAAACTGGCGTCTTCTCCAGGATCGATGGAGAGGAGGTGCGTCTGATGCTGTGGGACACGGCGGGGCAGGAAGAGTTCGACGCTATCACCAAGGCATACTACCGCGGCGCACACGCATGCGTCCTCGCCTTCTCTACTACAGACCGGGATTCATTTCTGTCACTGCATTCGTGGAAACTAAAGGTAATGAATATCATATACTTTTAAACTTTACTTCAAGATTTGTTGCTGAGTGAAGCAATATCGAAAGTTTAACATGCAGAGACCCGTACCAAACTAGAGATCCTTCCTTGCCATATTGGAGGGAAGGAGACGATTCGCTCACATATATCGACGTGTTTTTACAGTTAGACACTACTTTGGCAGGTTTCAATTCAATTATGGATTTAGTTTGTTAAGATCATTCGGACACTTGCTAGTATATAAGTTATAACACGACGACACATCGATCTTCACCCTGTACCATGTCAACAATTGATCATTTAGAAAAAAAAATAGGCTAAGTTAAATCAGTATTTGTATAACTTTTTTTTCCGGGAAGAATCGCTTTAGTCATCTCTACCGCCACACCGGCGAGTTATATATTATACCACAGGTTAGGTATACTAGGTCAATCAACGAAAGCTCTCGAGTGCTCCTATAAAAATCCAGTAATGGGGGCACCGATAACTGTAGGTGCATGAACATCATGAAAGCTTTCAGAAATTCTAAATCTCCCTGTAGGTACTATGAACTCAAATCTCAAAAATTATGCATACCATCATAAATATTAATAACCAGCATTTAAAATTCAAGTGAGTGCAGATATTCTTCTTAATTGAAGCAACACATTATAGATAACACGAGGTCGTGACTCGGTCCGCTCAAACATCCATGTTGTGCGGCTATCTAAAGTATACTATCAACTGTGGATAACTAGCTATATCTCATGTTTACACTCGATCATATCTGGAACAGTCTCATACACATAGTTGTAAGCATTCGCAACGATGAAGTACGTGAGTGTCGTGGTTTTTATCTCAATTTTGTGCGGAGTAAATGCTGTAAAAAACCTCAGAAGTGAACAAAAATGCATTGATTACTACGCGTCAGGAACGAACTTCAAATTGGAAGATTTGCCGAGTCAAATGTACGGAGTTTACTTCTGGCCGCCCAATCAGAGGGACAGGGATAACTGCGAAATTGTTAACTTCCAGACATTGACTTCATCTGGAGCAAAAGAAGCGGGCTTTAACTGTTCCTCTCTCAGTCTTTCTCCGAATGACACCATAAAACAAGCTTCATACATAAACAGTGCCGGGAAATTGAAGAACATACTTTATTACGGAAGCGAAGAAGTCAAATTCATGTACCGTTCGTGCAGTAAAGACATTTCTAAGTATTTGTTCTTAAAAATAAATGACAATTATATTTTGGGGATCAATTGCTCAGCTGGTGGAAGAGGAGTGTTGTATTCAAAGTTTCTTCCGGGTATATCAGAAGTCCAAGCAGTTGTGGATACTATACAAATCATGACAGGCCGGGAAGGGAAACCTGACTGTAACCTTAGCAGCTAACAATGTTTTTATACTTTCGCGATTTGTAAAATGGATACTCATTTCGGTCACAGTACCTACTAGTATTGTAAGACAAATTCAATGACTTCAATACATACTGGATTACTCGTCATTGCGTACAAAAAATACTCCCCTAATTTAGGTCAATTCTCCTTTACTTAAATCAATGTTTCGAAAAATTACATATTAAGATGTTTGTGTCACTAAATGGCGATCATAAAATTACCGACGACTTAAGCTTAATTTTAATTACTATAGCAGTCCCGTGAGGTTTTGCTCTCGTATATCTTCTTCCCGTGGGAACCTCGTCTTAAAATAACGAAATCGCGCTAGTTTATCCAAAGATTACGTTCTACAACCTCACAAATTCACATAATTAATATTTTTTTATTTTTACCTATAATATGCCTCGATATTATAAATAATTTTTGTTGTCACAAAAAAGGTGAACAATTTCTATGTTATGTAGGGCCAGTCTCTCTTTTATAAAGGTCAATGGCCAAATCATTAGCTTTTATATTCCAGACACGGCGTAGATTATCGTAACCGCGATTGGCGCAACATGCTTTAACTTTAACTACAGAAATTGCGGAAACCACATTCGTGAACCGTTTCCACTATTTAATATATTTAACAGAATAATCATTAATACCTGAAATACTTTTAGACTTTCGCGTATCATATTACAAACTATTTCTTTTGTAACATTGTTAGGCTTATCATACTTTATTTGTATGTATGTTTAATCATTTGTTTACTATCATAAGTTAATATCTTCTTATTAAAACGATTTTTAATATAAATGCGTGTTTTCTTTAAATAATTTTAATTGAAGAAAGGTAATTAAATGTTTGTTACATATTGTTGTTAATTTTAAATTCCGCCAAATACATGATTGTTTCTTTTTATTTCAGGTGGAGAATGAATGCGGGGAAATACCAACAATTATAGTTCAAAATAAAATTGATTTGATGGACCAGTGCGTCGTTGGGCCGTGAGTATATTATTATGTTCATTGATTTTTGCTTTCTATAACAAATTATATTTAATGACTGTTATATGTAGTGGAAAATTGTATCAGTGAAGCAAAAACTTTGTAACTCTTTTTATGAAATTTCACATACTTACATACTTTTTTTTTTTTTTTTGTTAAAAAAAGACAACTCCCGCACTAGGGAAATAAATGCCTGTGTCGCGGGGGACTTTACAAACATTCATTTCACGGACACAAAGAACACCCAGACTCAGAACAACTATTTGTGGTTCACACAAATAATTGTCCCGGGTGGGAATCGAACCCAGAACACCAGGTCTCAGAAGCAACTTCCGTAACCACTGAGCCACCGGTGCAGTCATTTTATCACTTTATCACTACATAGTATAAAACAAAGTCGCTTCCCTGTCTGTCCGTCCCTAAGTATGCTTAGATCTTTTAAACTACGCAACGGATTTTGATGCGGTTTTTTTTAATATATAAAATGATTCAAGAGGAAGGTTTATATCTATAATACATCAGTGTTGCACCCGTACGGAGCCGGGGCGGGTAGCTAGTAGTTTCAGAGACTATATAATATATAGACTGACAATAGCAGTACAAAATATCGTAGCTCCTAAAACCATTTGATAACCAGCGGGCGTTACCGTCGCACCCCCTTTCGTAATTGCCGCTGAGATGTCGATACCAAGGACAGTCCTTTACAAAATGTTTTAAAAAAAAGATCATAGATGGCGTTAAAAATAAACTTTATGGTGACATAACTATTCTATTTAGAGTTTCGTTGCACAACTGTCATAAATAGTTTATAAGTATTACTTATTTCAACACTACTAACTAAGTTTCGGTAGCTCATTAGGAGCGAAGGTTGCTTAACATATGAGATGTTGTATGTTCAAGCCCCAGTAAATACATATAATTTTGTAAAGAAAAACGATAAAAGAATTGGTTTTTGATAAAAAAAAATTTAATTAACTTACTATTTCAATTTATTGAAATATTTTAGAAGCTTTTATTTAACTTGCAATGTATGTATGTATGTAATTTGTTCGGGTGGAATCTTGCAACTCAATTTTGAAGCAGACATCCTCAACTGATTCTGAAATTTTGCAAGCATATGCATATTGCGTGACAATGCAATAATATGGTACCATGGAGCTGATCTGATGATGGATTCGGAAGGGGGCCATAGGAACTCCTGTACCTACTGAACAAGATAGAAGAGTTAGGGCTCGATTGTTTTGTGTTTATGAGTACTTTCCATTGGACAGGATGTCGAGGGTCTGATGAGGAGCAGGAACATTACCACTGGTACGCCCTTAATGCAAGTGCTAAGATAGTCGAGTTTGGACTCGTTTGTTTTGTGTTCGTGAGTATTTTCCATTGCACATGATCCACCAAAGTAATGAATCCAGTAAATAGGGTTACAAGCTAATGACTAAAAAGTAAAAAATAAAATAAGAAGAAAAAAAAACATTAATTTTTAAAAACATGCTTTTATTAAAAAATAACGCGTACTAAAAGGTAATAAAAAAGTTTAAGTTGATGGAATTCCATTTAATTAAAATTCAATTTAAAATATCAAAATATATAGTCGGAACGCGTAAGCGACGCCTTTTGCACGGCGCTTGAGTCCTTTTAGGCGTGGTGCCGCGGTGCATAGCTACTGTGCTTTATAGGAAAGTCAACCTTAACTATGTACTTTTAATGCGAAAACAGCTTGTGAAGATCCAGTTGTAGACGTTTACTCGTTTTTTTAATAGATATATTTCGTATTTTGAATAACAATAACAATACAAATACAACCAGAATTCCAGAAATAAATAGGGTCATTTCGCCTGTTCGCGTCCATTTAGCGCAGTTGGCAATTTTTACGGCGATAGTAAAAATTTTCCAGCACTAATTTCTATGAAAAATGTATGTCATTAGTCATTAGTCTATTTTATGATAAACTTTCAGTTTTGTTCGAAACATGTTGATATTTTTTTTAAATAGATTTACATCAAAATAGGCGTTTACCCAGTTTGCGTCCATTGCGGACGCAAAGTGGAAGTTCTGTAAATTTGATGTAGTAATTCACGCCCAAGGTGGGCGTGAATTACTATTGAATTTTAAGCGTTAAATATAAAATAAATAAATAAAAATCATTTTTATTTACGTAAACCTATTACAGGCACTTGCAAATACCCTTTGGTGAAGATACGATGAAAGCATGTCAAGCGCGACGCCCTTTACACCATCATAATTTAGCTTTAGCAGAAGTGTATCATGATGAACGCAATCGAAAGCCTTTGAAAGATCACAGAACACTCCAATGGCATCCTTAGATCTCTCCCATGCATCATATACATGTTTTATTAAGGCAACTCCCGCGTCTGTAGTCGAACGTCCCTTTGTGAAGCCAAACTGATTATCGTGTAGGAGATTGTTAAGATTGAAGTGCCTGAGTAATTGTTTGAGTATTAATTTTTCAAAAATTTTGCTCAAAGCTGGCAATATTGATATTGGCCTAAAATTTGCGGGATCATCCTTGGCACCTGACTTAAATAATGGGATGATTTTACTACACATCAATAGGTCAGGAAATATACCAATATCAATACATTCATTAAAAATAGTTGTTAAGTAAGGCGCTACTACATCAATTACATTTTTTATGATTCTAACTGAAATTCCCCATAAATCACCCGTATTTTTGGGCTCAAGGGTTTTAACAATATTTATTACATCATGTACTGTAACATGTTCAAAGGCAAATTGTTTTTTAAATTCCGATACACTTCTACGTAAATGGTGTTCAGCGCCAACATCTGAGGAGTTTAAGGAGCTAGTCGTCTTAGTGGGTATGTCTGCAAAGAAGTTATTAAACTCGTGAGCTTATGTCATTCTTCTCAGTAATTATTTCACCGTTTATTATTAATTCTAGAGAATTTTCACGGGTAACATTTTTACCACATTCACGATTTATTGTATTCCAGGTGGCTTTTATCTTGTTACTAGAATGTTTGATTTTATTACTAAAATAATTGGCTTTAGCTTGAGAACATACTTTTTTAAATATTTTAGAGTAGTCACTCACATACGCTAGGAACTCATCATAAAATTTATAGGTTCTAATACCATATAGCTCGTACAATTTGGTACGACTTTTATAAATACCTGGAGTAGCCCAATCATTAAAATTTAATTTAATATGTTTTGTGAAAGTTTTGATTTTAAACGTGGTTTGGAACTGAGTATTTATTTCATGAAAAACCGACGTGTAACTTAAATTAGGATTATTCAACTTCAACAATTTTAACAAGAATATTATTTTTAAATTGATTCATTAAGTAGTCAGTAACTGGCCGGCAAGTAACTTCCGTTGATTTACATTTGTCAACGGTATTAAATATTGCTAATTTGCTAAACTATTAAGAATTTTGCTACACACTGATACACAGTTAGCAAATATATTATCTAAGCATGTTGACGAGTGTGCAGTTATACGCGTTGGTTCGTAAAACAAATTAATCAAATTGAATGATTTAAAAAGATTTAAAAGCCTACTACACGATGATGAGGTTTCTAGGATATTAACATTGAAATCTCCACATACTATAATACTTTTCTTGGTAAAACTTAATTTTGTGAGGGCATCTTCTATGACAGATTCAAATAAGTCAAAGTTGCTAAGGGGGGGGGGCGGTAAACTGACATAATAACTTGTCGCTCAAGCTCAACACATGACAACTCAACAGTGCGCTCAATAGAGACGTTTACAATGTCTAGTCTTGGTTTACTTTTAATATTGTTAGAAACAATAATTAATGAACCCCATGAATTGCATTCCTCCTCACAAACGCACTCTGAATCTTATAATTATCATTATTAATATATGACAACTCATATTCTTTAAGCCAATGTTCAGTCATACATAAAACATGAACATTGAATTTGAATTACTGTGTCAATAGCTTTAACAGAAAGTCCCCACAAGTCTATTGTGCCTTTCATTTTAATTGTTCGGAATGCCTATACGATATCAACACCATTTATAACCTAGACACGTCTGATCTAATGTTCGCTTTTAATAGTCTTTCAGCTTCCTGAGGGGAAGATAATAGGTATTTAGTGGTATCCATTGGTATATCAGTAAAAAACAATGCAAAAAAATTAGCAATAATATTCTAAAAAACATAATCAAATTAATAATTACTATTATTCTCAATTTCATTATAAAAGTCTTATATTAGCTATGTATCCTAAAATTCACATAAAACTATAAAAAACTTATCATCGAATGCGTCGCTGCAAACTATTTTTTTTTTTCTAAAAATTCCGCGGGTAAGCTCTCCCTTGTTGCACAGCCGATAGGTACTTTATTTTTCTAAACGGGATTGGTTTGGCACACGGAATGTATGTCCATATGTGCGTGCCTATGCATGCTTATGCGTGCTTATGCATTCAAGTATTAACGGTAATTACTTTTCGTTTGATTAGTGCGTTACTTTACTTATTTTTGAGGATTTTTAAAGGGAGATCCGTTAAATGGACGCGAATTGGGCGATGCACGCGAACAGGCGAACTTACCCTAGCGCTGGGTGATTGGAACCGACTAAAAGCAAAGATCGCTTAAAATGCTTCATTGTACTCCTACTTTGATCTGCTGTGTGCGAATATTAGTGATAGGTGCTTCCGATCTATGAATGTAGAATGAAAGGCGATTTGGAATGCTTTAATCGCCCACATTTTTTTTAAGGATCGTAATCACCGTCGGTTACTAACTAGCATTAAAAAGATTGCAAGGACCTAGCACCACTACACAAAAACCACTCTATCCGACCCGCCGGAGAAGAGTGCGCCCGCGTTCGCGACGCGTCCCCGCTCGTCCTTTAGTTTGCAAAGAACCATCCGGTGCCCTCGTAGACCCGACGTCCGAGAGGCCCGCGAACTGTAAAGTAGAGCGACAATTGCATCAAAACCAAAATACTAAAAGACTAAAATACTAAAAGTCCTCAATCTCATCGGCAGTGACCGCACTGAGCCGAGGTCCAAATCACGGCGCTTCCGACCTTTTAGTCGGAAATCACTACGCTAGAAGAAGTGCTTTAGCGCTGCATGTTTAAGCCCTTTAATTAGGCGAATATTCATTATGGCAGCGCTGCAGCGGACTTTCGTTTAAATTCACTTAAACTGGCGCCTGTTTTCTGCTTAGAATAACTTCTTTAGGTACCTACCTACTTATATCTCACTGGTTAGTACATGCTATGATAGCACCATACATTTTAATATATTTATAATCAGTGCAAATTAGTTGATTTCAATCTTTTAAATACGTCTAGTAGGTATGTTGTAGTTTACGTGTAATATTCGTATCTACATGCCTAATATTTTATTTATAGGTACTGATAAATCTGCCTAATGACTAGTTTAACATGTTACAAAACAAATACAGCATGTTAAAAGGTCCTGCGCCCTTAAAAGTATGAAGCGAAGATAATAATATAAATAATCTCTAAAATAACAATTCAGTTTTATTAACATCTTAACGGTAGAAATGCGTACCTAAGTACCTACTAGTGAGCGCGAAACAGCATAACTACCTAGTTATGCTATTTCGCTCACTCTTTTCATTCATTGTGATTGCGGCCTGCGTTCGGGACCTGAGTTCCAGTTGTTATATAGGTATATAACAATAATAATATTATAATATAATATTATTGTTTTTTATATTTTTTATTTAAGTCTGATTTAAGTAACAGCTTAAGTACATTTTTAGAGATACGGGCGGCGGCGTTAGCCTTTTTAATTTTTGTATTTAAATAAATAATACATTTTACTACTTATTTGTGTTTTTTGCATCAATCGCAAAATAAAAATCGGAATATCGTAATATTTGTTGTTATAAAATAACAAAACTAAAATAAAATAAATTAATATCAATTAACATTTGCGCCATCTAGTTGAATAATAATAAATAATGCCATTCGACTTCGACAAATGACCATATTATCGCTTGAACGCTACTACGGGCGACATCTGTTAGCATCCATGGTCCCTAAAATCGAGTTACGTTATTTTGTTCCGCTTTGTCAGTCTATATATTATATAGTCTCTGGTAGTTTATATAGAGAAGCAATGCATGGGCGACCACTAGGTATGTTTATTCTGCCCCACGTCAACTCAATACTCATGCGATTTATTAATTACAGCTTCATTATGTAGTAACATCGTTAACAATAAAGAAATCATAAATCTCATGCTTTATTAAAGTGTGGAATATATTGTATGGGGGATTCCTCTCCATAGTGATGGTATACTAAACATGCCGTGAATAGAGAGTCTGCCCACTTACACCCCGCGATTGCTTCTCTGAACGCCGATATTAAGTACGTGAATGTGCGGGCATCAGGAGCTCTAGATGCATGGTATATGATAGTTGGTACAGTCAGCATCAAAAGTCGATGAGCGATTTTGAAAATCTAAATGTGGTCATCAACTTTTGATGCGGACTGTACTATGTGGAAGAACGGTTGATGGTGTTCCTCCACAAAAAAATTAAGATCTTATTTGCCGAGCCAGGTGGTATGCTCGGCGGCCAACACGTGACGGTTAATTGTTATTGTTTTTATAACTTGTATCTGTTTGAATTTGCTTGCGAACTTGTATTTCGTGATACAGGTTAGTTGAGATGCAAGATTCTAGATGGCGCTGCTAGTATTCTTATAATTTGTGCAGTTACTTACAATCAAATTCCTATTAAAATAAATATTGTCTTGAGTCAATACGTCTTTCATATTATTCTCGTCAAATTTAAACAATCTAGTTTAGTTTATAACAACTCCTTAGCTGTCATAAGCCGCTGGGCAGACAAAGCCCCAAACCCTGTGAAGTCGTGAGATAAATCCACACAAATTTTCAACATCTTTCACCATTATTGACAATCGAATATGAAAGAACAACGAATAGAGGTGTTCTGTAGTAGACCTAAGTTTGTACACCATAGCACAGCTACTGCAGAACTCGTGCAGCCAATCCTGATGATTGTTTATTAATTTATAGTGATGAAGCGGAGCTAGTAGCGCGGGCGCTCGGCTGTCGGTTGATGCGAGCGTCAGTCAAAGAGGACGTGAATGTCGGAGCCGTGTTCCGAGCGCTGGCCGCCAGATGTCTCTCTGATATGAGGCGTGACGACACCGCAGACAGCAACATGCCTCCCTGCGTCACGCCCGTTATAGGTAACATATTTTACGAACTTTTTAGTTTAAGAGGCCTAACATTTAGCTGCTGAAAATCGGTATGACTTAGACCCGTACGTCAGGTCAGTTATAGGCAGTGGCGTAGCTAGGTGGGCAAGGGCCCCGGTGCATAGCTTCAAAAGCTAGCGAGTCTGCTGACCCGCTCTTTTCAAAGCTAAGGTGGTGATAGGTCACGACTGTTATTTAAAGTTAACATAATTATTCACTAAATAAATACATCATCACCTTTAAATCTGCTCTTAGGTATTTGCTATTTCGATTCTGCTCTTACCTGCGTCACACTAATCTATACTAATATATAGAGCTGAAGAGTTTGTTTATCTGTTTGTTTGAGCGCTTGAGTGTTTGAGCGCCATCCAGTAGTTCTTGAAGTTACTCAGGAACTACTAGACTGATTTGAAAAATGATTTCAGTGTTAGATAGCCCATTTATCGAGTAAAACTATAGCATATAATATATATTATGAAGTTCCTACGGGAACGGGAGTTATGCGGGTGAAACCACGCACAGAAAGCTAGATACTTAGGTATATAGGTGAGTTTAACTTTTTGCTATGATATATATTTTATTTTATTTCAATATTTCAGGTACATTTACAAATCACAACAGTAACGGCACAATCCTCCTCCGGCCCACGAAGCACCGGCCGGGCGGCAAAAAGAAAAATGTTCTGAGAAACGCCTGTCGGATACTGTGATTGTATTATAAATGTGACAACTATAAATGCTCAAATAATGTAATAAACATTCATGTGAAGTGCAATTTAATAAGAAAATGTTAACTTAAGTTATGGCTTTATGACATTCCAATCGTAACTTTACAGACTGAGTTTTAAGTGGTTGTTTTTTCGATATTTTCAAAGTTAATCTCTTATATTCCGACAGCACTACTAAGAGAAATTATTTAAATGCGAGAAAACCACTATTAAAAATATATGGTTTATACGACTGTTAGAAATCTCGAATTCCAATGTACTTAATTCTATGTATGTACTTAATATGTACTTTCAATCCGTTCCATTAGTTAGTCATATGTAAGTATTTAAAAATAAATGTAAATCCTAACGCGGTATGAGTTTATCCACAAGATTAGCATGGTAAACCCTGGGATTAACACATCTGCTATAGTTTGACCGAAACCGCTGCACTACGTCTTAGGTATGTGCGGGGTGAGACGGGGGGAGCATCGTCTGTCAATGCGCCGCTAACGCTCGCGGCTCTCCAGCTCACTCATTAATCATAAATCGTTACCAGATTTAATTATTTGAAAAGTGGCATTTTGTAACTTTTGAGTGAAAAAAGGGGACAATATATAAAATTATATGATGTAATATAATTAGTTTTAAATAATGTTTACATTATTTAAAACTAATTACAACCTCCGTAACGTAGCGGTAATTGGCTCGCTTTAAATCTCGGAGGTCGTGGGTTCGATTCCCACACCGGAATTTGTGTAAATTCTTAGATTTCTTTCCGGGTCTGGTTGGTTGAGGGACTACCCTCCGTGCCTCGGAAAGCACGTTAAGACGTTGGTCCCGATTGTTATAACATCATCTATAATAATCGTATATCAAGGAACGGGCAGCAGCGTTACCTTGTGTGTTACAACATAATACTGCGGTCACCAACCCACCTGCCAAGCGTGGTGAATATGGCAATGCCCTCCCTCGGGAGGAGGCCCATGTTCAGCAGTGGACGTTATACGGGCTGATGATGATGATGATGATGAATGTTTACATGACAATAGAAAGCAAAACTTGACATAGCAAATGTATTTAACGAAAATATTTTACTTTAATAATGACTGTTTGTTATTTAAAATTAGTCAGATTTACCCTACTGTTGTTAAGTTATCCCCGAAAAGAATGAGCCCATCCAGCGCGAGCATTTGATTTTATATGATATATGAAAAACTGTGACGTCCCGCCAAAATCAGGACGTCTGGTGTTGCCGGAATCGATCCGCCCCGGCCCCCACTTCGTCGTGCTTTCCTAGGGCGCGGAACAACAACGACGGTTTCGATCAAACTATGAAGCGGGTAAAGCCGCAGAGTGCAGCTATTATTCCATATTAAGAGATGCAATATTATTTCTATTGACAAATGTAGTCATATTCTTCTTATGTATAATACTAGTAGACTGTAGTATCTTTCTACTTGTACAAATTACATGCAGGAACTTATATATTTTAAGGTGTATTAAAAGTCCAATGTTAGCGAAATAGTTTAATTTATACAAATGTATAGCAATTTGTATAGCAGAAATAAGGTTGAATGAGCTAGCAATGAATGTGTAATGGTGTATCCTTCAGGAAGTCATTTTAAAATTAAAAACAATATATAACAAACAAATAGGTTACATTATCAGTAATCTGTGAAATATACATGATGATGCCAAAATATTAAGTAATGCCCTTTAAAAAGTTAAATATTATCATATTCGTTTAAAAGTAAAGACATTTATGCATTTGTGTGAAAAATAAAATACAAATGACTTACAAAAAAAAAATTACAACTTTTTTTGAAACTAGCGGACCCGACAACCTTTTGTGATAATATATAAATACTAGCTGACCCGGCAAATAGATGTTGGCCGATTCTCAGACCTACTCAATATGCTCACAAAATTTCATGAGAATCGGTCAAGCCGTTTCGCAGGAGTATGGCAACGAAAACTGTGACACGAGAATTTTATATATTAGATATTTATATATAATTTCTGAATCTAAACCATCCAGGGCGCCACCCAAACGCATACATAAAAAGTCATTTAAATCGGTCCTGCCATTTACGAGTATGTAGTTCAGTGACATACACACGTAAAGTAGAATTATATATATAAAGAAGATATGTTTTAGTTTATTGATTTTTTTTTTAATAAGTAATGCTCTTCTCTTAATTGTTAATCTATTATAAAGGGAAGGTATTTATTTTGGAATCGCCACGTATTTTTCACATAAGATGACTTATTTTAAAGCTGGATAGTACTTTTTATTAGACAAATTTTGCTCTACAATAAGAACGGATGCATCATAACTTATGAGTAACATTAAATTAAAATTTAGTCGATATTCTGTTTAGTCATACCTATATTAATATTTTTAGTTATTAACAATGAAAAATAAAGCTGTGTAAATATTTTGTACTTACCTAACAGTTCATTTTATATAAAATAAATTATTTTTACAATACCTATTCGGTTTTTTATTTTTACATTTTTTAAATGACGATTGTTTCTGAGCTATCTAATATTAACACCCGATGACTAACCGGTTACAATCCAATCCATCAGCCTATCTATTTTTTTCCGACGCAAGAATATGTAGGTAACCGGTAGGCTTCTGCTACTTCACCGGGCATAAAGGCGAGCAGAGCCCCAGCCTCAATAAATGGTATAAATACTACAAACTAAGTAACCTGCGCAAGAGGGCGCCCCCTGTGGGGCTTGGACCTCGGCTCAGGGCGGTCGCTGGCGATGAGATTGAGGGATTATGATTTTTAGTATTTTAGGGGAATTTTGTGAAACTGTCTCTCTACTTTACAGCTCGCGGTTTCGTTGGACATCGGGTCTACGAGGGCATCGGATCTTTGTTATACATAAGACGCCTCTAAATACTCGGCCTTTCGCATCCAGTCTACTTCTACGCTTTTCAAGTCATCGGTCCACAAAAGCTTAATTTATTATAATATATCCAATAATAGTTGCATAACATCATTTATAATAAGTATCCATGAAATGCCTACATATAGTACCCCGGAGCCCATGCGGGGATTTCGGGATTTACTAAAGCGCGGCAGATTAATATACAGGGGGATACCTTGTACCCGGTTAAGTACCTCCACAAAACATGAGGCCCATATATAAGGCCGCCCGTGAAGGATACAGGATCAGATTAGTAAAAAAAAATTGACCATCAGAAATTCTCGAGCGCGTCAGATTAAGGTAGGGTGAGTTAATTACATCCTAAAAAGTGTATATTCCACTAATCTGACAATTTGAGAGTGACGTAAAAAAAGGGGAGGGCAACAAAGTTGTAAAAAAAAACGTCATCTCGACATTCTCGAGCGTAGCTAAATTTTTTTTTATTTTGAAGGAAATAATTCAAGAATAATGAAAAATATATAATCTGACGATTTCCGCAAGCCGAAATAACAAAAATTCGTCGATAAAGTTAAATGCGTGCAGCTGCGTTATGCCTACATTTCCTTCTCCGCGTTTCTATTCCTCTCTCACTCTTTCTCTATCTATTACTCTCTCACTCCGTCCCCACTCTGGTTTCTGTTGCCATGACTCCATCACAGCTGATCATAAAGACTCGTTCGTGGCATACTGTTTACAACGTGTTTCCAACGTTTTGGCTTTTAAAATAATGTAAAATAATGAATTTATTCAGCACTTAGGTATTTACATACACTTGTACTTGTCAGAATCACAATGTTACACAATTATTCTTATTATATTAATTAAACTAGATACTTAATTAACCGGTAGCAAATTGTAGGATATTACAGACAAAGTAGTCCGTCCGTCAGCTGGTCATTAATTTCTCTACTCATAATAAGTTTAAGTTCATATTAATTATTTTAGACTTTATTGGATCAATATAGAAAAAATTGGAAAAAAAAACCATACAATTAAGTGGCACACACCTGGGGGCACCCTTAAGGGGTTAGGACCACGACCCAGTGGTACCACTGATACTGATGATTTTTTTGCTATTTTAATATTATTTGTGTGAATTAAAGTTTATAAATATTTAATATGAGTGACATTAATTTGAAATGTGTATTTTGTGGTGAAAGTACCTTACAAAAAACAATTAAATTTACGGTAGAAACATTAAAAAAATGTGTAAATATTTTGGAATATCGTCGGAGCAAGCCGGTTATCCGAAAGTCTCGAGGATCATATGATAACCTCGAATTGTCGATGGAATCATCATTAAATGATTTATATCACGCACAGTGCTATAAATTATAATAATGCTATATTTAATATTACTCGCTTATAACTTTTGAACGACTAAACCGATCGGAATCTACTAAACGGCGTTCTAAATATTTCCCTCAAAATTAGATTTCCTGTGAATTTGAACCGATTCGGACCGATAGATTTTGAGAAATGGTGAAAAATCTCAAAAAAATAAGAAAAACAATTTTTTTGAAAGTGTTTTTTTTTGGAATAACTTTTAACCGGCTTTATCGATCAATTTCAAAAACTAATCCGCCTTTGAGCTTGAAAAACCACGTCGATCGCCACTAAGCTGGTCAAAAGCGGTTGATTCGTTCGAAAGATATCGTGAACGAAAGAAACCCGAAAAAGTGTTTTTTCGGGATTACTCCGAAATTTGTGGTTCGATCAATTAAAATTGCAAAATTACTTATGAGGATGATAAAACTGCGTCGAATGCCGCCAACCGCGCGAAAATTGCTTGATCCATTCAAAAGTTATTGCGGTTTGAAAATTCCAAAAATAGTGTTCTATGAAACTTCTATCAGACTTTCGAGCTGGGAGAGCTCAAATGCATAGAAATATTATTTCTTTGAACTCAGCGAGCTCAAAATATCACATAAATTATATTTTGAGCTCAAAAATGTCATAAGTACAATTTTAAGCGCCCAGGAATGGAATTAGCGGGAAGTTGCAGGGATGGCCTTTAAGGTGAACCGTTTTTCTAATTTTTTTTTGTCAGATCAGGCGAATCCCTCTAGATAATCGTCAGATTATGAGACAGTACGTTTAGAACATAAAGATGAACCATATATATCTTAATCTGACACGCTTGAGTATTTCAAAATGGCGAATTTTTTTTGCACATTATGAAAATGGCCGCGAGTTTGCGTCCCATCGAAATCGTCAGATTAGTGAATGAGAGCTTTTTTTTGGTGTACTTAACACTCCCTTAGAAAATCTGACGCGCTCGATTAAATTTTTTTTTTTCATTCTCAACCCTTAAATACAACCACCCGCATCATGCAAACGATCAGATTAACATACGTACATTATTAAAAATACGTAGGTCATTGATGCTATCAATATCTGACGCGCTCGAGGATGTCCATGCAACAGTTTTTTTTTACATATTTAAAAATCTATAGCCGCTTCCCCCACCGATGTAAAGGTATATATCATATAACATTTTTTTCTTCTTATCATCTAAGCTTTGCATCCCAATAGGTCTCTACGACGCTCGAGTAAATCCCCATTTAGCCTCGTGGGCTCCCCTACTAATAGCTTTATCGAAGCTGCTATATGAATTCACAAGTTATAACATCAGATCCCTATTAAAACATATTTAGGGTAATTTTTTTCAACCGTCAAAAAAACTAAATTCGACCGATTTTGTATGGAAATATGGCACTATTTCCATACAAAATCGGTCAAATTTGAAATTAAATTATCCAATAAGTAATCCTAGGAACTACTGTTCTGATTTTGAAAATTCTTTCAGTGCTAGATATCCCAACACATTTATCGAGTAAGGCGGGAACGGGGGTGATACCGTACCTACGCAAAAAGCTAGTTGATGTTTAAAAAAAGGGGTAAAAAAAAGAAAACCAAGGTATGCATTATTTATAGTATGTATTATATCATGTATGTGATATACAACAATTAAAGTATTACACTTGCTAATATAATTAAATGACAAGTTACAGAAAATGCGACAGACATCCAACCGCATATATAAATACACGTCCCTCTTCCCTAAACATTCTAACAAACGACACATCAGTTAAATCAGGGCTCGAATAACATATAATATAACATATCATAAGATATAACCAATCGGGCTATTTTGTAAAATAATTAAATATACTTTTAACATTTAACCCCTAAACTGGTAGTAGGTAGGTTTGCAATTCATTTTGAACTTTATAACGAGGCAATAGAGTTGAAATTGTCGCGGAAACATTTGCATTGTTTATTACCGTTTTAAAAATTAAGTGTTTTTCCGTCAATAATATGTTATTCGACCTTAAAACATAACTAATAGTCCTTTGTCTTTCAATACAGGCACTAGTTATATGTTAATTTTGATATTAATTCGAATTTGAGCGCCTTTCCGACATTCCGACACTTTAAAAGCTAATGTCTTATTTATAATGTTCGTTTCACAATGCCTACTTGATCTTAGAAAAAAACCCTGCCCCTAAATAAAAACAATAACCATTTGAAATGGTAGAATTATACAATTTCGCTGCGAAATCAGTAAGGATTTTATCGTAAACTTATAAATTAACGCATGAGTTACAAATGTACTCACGCAGTGCCGGATTAGGCATATAGCAAGAGTAGCAAATGCTATGGGCCCCGCACACCAAGATACGTGCGCAAGCAAGAATTTGGATCCAATAAAATAATCCTATGGATCCAAGTCATGATGCTTCACAATAGGCGGCCTTATAGGCATAAAAAAAGCTTGTTAAGCGGCTGAGTCACAACTTAAGAGAGCTACAGGCCCCGCGCTGGCTTTATCCGGCAATTAGGAATTATTCGTATAATAATGACATAGAAGAAACCACCAACCACATCACAGCGGCAACATGTGGTCAAGCCGTGGTTACAATACGGAACACTATTCCATGCCAGTAAAATGTAGTATGTATAATCTGTGCTAATCATTTTCTTCTGTGAGGGAGGCCTATGTCCAGCAGTGGACGTCCTACGGCTGCAATGATGAATCATGTTCCATACAAAATACACACCCCACATGGTATAGTTGTACGTGTCCACACTAAAGGACGTTCCTCTTTTTAAATCATAATGTGAAGCAAACTTTAAATAACTATAATAATGTATGTATATAGTATATTATAAGTAGTCGAGTAGAACATTGTGAAACAAGACAGTTTTATAAAGCGCCGTGTTCAAGTTAAAATGCAGAATAAAACTAAATTAATCAGAATTTAATTGGAAGACAAATTTTATTACTTTCAAATAACAAAACAAAGTGAAATGAGATAACTCAGCATTTTATTTATTATACTATTTTAAATGAACGGCAGGAACAAAGAGTACCATTTTAAATTAAATTTAAAATTAATTAAATTAATCCAGATACAATACTTAAACACGGCTTTAGAGCTGTACTTAAAATAGTGCAAAGTACTACATGTAATAGTTACTTTAAGCTTAAAGTTCTTAAATATCGTAACACACTCATGGACACTCATTTAATTAACATGACAACATACAGCAATTCCGTATGCCCGACGGATTTATCGACACATTTGACGTAAAGTGTTGTAACCCCGAAATAGTAAATTTATTTAAGCCTGTTAAAGTTTAAAATATAAATTAAATCTATAGTTTAACTGTATTCGATTGATATTAGGTAATTGTTTGCGCTTATAAACATGTAAATTCTAAATGATATTATTTTAAAATTACCTTTTGGTACTTACAACAACTTACTTGGGTGGTATTGATATTTTAAATATCTTTGCAGATTTCGCTCTAAAATTTGATATAATAAAGACAGTCTTAATTATTTTAATTGCTCATTTAGAACGCATACATACTATCTATGTAATTATATTACACCATACAATTTCTGAAATGCCTTGTATACATTAACATTCATAGGGAAAGAAAGGGAATACATTAAATTAAATTATTCAGATATGATACGTTATAGGCGTTTCAGAAAATTTATCAACCATATATCTAGACACGTAGGCCAAAATAGTTTGTCATTTTTAGTCAAGCAAGTCATAAGCTGCCGTGTTTTTCACGATACAACCGACCAACGAGGCTTTATTCAAATGCAATAGTCGCTTAAAGCATACAAATTTAAGCTTAAAATCGAGTGGCCACCAAAATCTGTTTAATGTCGATTTAAGGGCATTAGCCTTCAGTGTCTAGATAAAAGTCAAAGAAATAAATTTACATTAAAAATGATACTATAAAAGTATAAAAAAAAACAAATTGAATAACTAACTCGAATTGACAAAGATTAGAATTCTACAATCAGATATAGTTTCAAGGTAATTTTTATATACCTTATTGAGCATCGTTTTTCAGATTACGTAAGTACAAAATGTTATATCGTCGCTCAAGTTCTGACGCCACATATGTCAAAAATAGTAACTTTGAAATAAGTACAGAATTTGCAGACACCAAAACAATACTAAATTACTTTATTTTACAAGTTTCTATTGGACGGTGGGTGTTTCTAACTAGCGAAACAACTTGTATAATCATTTTACAGCTAATTACATCAAAATGACAAAACTGCCAAAAACTTACACACGTAATGTTAGAACTGAAGCGACGACATAGGACCTTATTCTTTCCGACTGGTCACAAAACAAAAAATATTATTAATATTAAATAAATTTATTTAGTAAAAAATATAACACAAATAAAAATACAATAATTTAGTACTGGTTTTCAGTGAAATCTGCAGCAGTAGATAGTCGTACCTTATAATTATATAATATACTAGCAATTGTTTTTAAGTGTTAAGTTGTTCATAATTACCGGGGAAGTTATATATATCTTTATACGGACTATAATCTATCTTTATGACAAATTCCAGACAGATCCGATAGTGCACGGATGCACTGATCTGGATTTTTCCACATACATGCATCCGCATCTATTATTATGGTGTACGAGTGTTTTCGTTTAAACCATTGATATACAAATCAAATAGTTTGGTGTTTGTAATTATTATAAAAATGCACAGATTGCAACCAGCGCGTACGCATTCTCACGGCGACATTTTTTAAGCCATTGACTTTACGAAACAAACGTACAAGCACCGATTTATACCACGTTTATAGCACAACAGTAGAATTTCATTCTAGCAATGCATTCAAGCAAGACTCACATATTATTATAATAACGCAACGCTGCGAATATAGAAAATACCCTTTCTTTCACTTTAGGTAAATAAAAAAATTGACAACATGTACACTGCCTAATAATGCAGCCTTGTCGCTTTCACACTTCAGTTTTAAACAACTGGTAGACAGAGACAGAAATATAACCAAAAAAAAAGCACAACCGACCAACAGTACAATTGCATGTTGAAGAAAATACTAATTTTTTAAATGCAGAAAAAAAAAGATTTTTCTTTATTTAAAAAATTGTAATCAATGGGACAGATACTTGATAGGTTGTATCTGACTAGCGTTGATACAATAAACGACAACACAAATCATTTACAATAAATAGTAGAAATAATAGGGGCAGAATATTGCAGGCTGCGCACTCTTGCCCTCACTACATATAGTCACTCATACAAAGTACATATATAGACAAAATACAAAACTGTCAATGCATTTTGATTAAGGGAGCAATCCAAGCTTTTGGTCCCAAGGGGGAGAAAGGAAATGTGTTCCCCACCTTGGACTAAAAGCTCTAATTCCCTCCTTGATCGGAAGCTGGGTAAACCTAGACATGAAAAACAAAGAATTACCAAAAATAAAAATTAGGGCGAGCTGGCCAGCCCCATGAAAAGGTTTGTAAACTGCTAACTAAGCTACATGCGCAAGGGGGCGCCCCCCTGTGGGACGTATACCACGGCTCAGGGCGGTCACAGGATTGAGGAAATATGACTTTTAACTGTCGATCATTCGTTTTCAGAATAAAGAAGAATGCCTAAGCCCATTCAATAGTAATTAATTGTACCAGCTAGCTACTAGGCCGTATACACACGAAATTAATCCCACTTCAACACAATGGAATAATAACAAAGTATTAAATAATAGTAGGTATACAATAAACATACTACACACATACAGTATCACATTCGCAAAACGCTTATAATCACTGCATAGTGGACTTGTGAGAGGAGATAGTCCTTTAACTATAAAACACGTACAAAATATAAAAAGCCCAATATAACAAGTTGACAATCAAATTGCTACTCTATTTTGACTACTTAGAATAGCATTCGCCTTGACAAATGTGATTAATTTACGGCTATTTTCTGTGGGATGTGGAAGTTTTTGTTTCAGTGTTGTGTGTAAACGCCTGATCATGAAATAAGTTGTCGATTAAACTGTATTTATGTGTCTTATATCGTGATTTAGTTATCTTATAAGCGCTAAATTTAATACAAAGTTGATCAATATAAACAAAAATTGACAAAATAATGGTTAAGATAGTCCAAAATTTAGTTAAACGTGTTTTATTTTTGATACCTTATTAGCAACAAAATAGACGTTATGTGTTAGTCAGTAAATACATTTGTAGAATAAGAATTTATTTTTATATTGTTGTACCGATGGTCACGAACAAATAAATGATACTCGCTGTATTTTACTTCTAATAGATGTCCGTAATTTACTTCTAATACCTCCAAGAATGTGTACAAAGTTTCATAATGATCGGTTAAGTCGTTTTCGCGTGAAAACGTAACAAACATACATTCACTTAGTAGGATAAAATACATATTTATAAATCCCGATAATTTCACTTTTGGATATGATGTAAACACAGTATTAAAAAAAACGAATGATTTACTAATATTCCGAATATATATATCACAAAATCCAACGTCAATTCCGCTTCAGGCAAGATTTTTTATAGCTCAAAGAGAATTTCTAATTATTAAAATATTCCATTCGATCCGCCGTTTACAGCTCTGTCAGTCATGGATGGTGAGATCCTACTTATGCGCTGTATATATAGTGTTTAAGTATTGTGAAACTGATGTATCATAAACAAAGTATTTTTATATTTGCTGGATTGCAAAGAACAGGGTATGTCACTTTTTTTCTTTTTTCTATTGAAACCAAATCTTTATTTATGGTCGTTTAATAATTGGGTAATTAACCACCACAAACTTTTTGACAAAGTATAAAGATGGCGTCAAAAATACATTTTAGTTTATTGCTACAATAATCTCAATGAAAATTAATAAATATATACTTCATAACTTTTAATTAATAAATTAGAACATTCCCTGTTATTTGACCCTTGGCCATTTTACCCATCATTTGCTCAAAATAGATTCTTAAACTCACTCCTTTTCTGAAAGGATGATAAATGTTGAGATTAACTAATTACCTGTCACAACTCTTGTTAAGTGTCAAATGAGATTCCGAAAGCATTATTAGCTAATGTGATATGATTATTATCATATTAGTTAATCAATGATGTTTCAAAAATATAATTTCATGAAACGACGAAGTTAACAGCCATATCAAAAACGCCTTACCTATACCTACTACTACCTATACCTACTTAAGTTTCATGATTAGAAGCAAGTTGTGATGCTGAAATAATATTAGACTGCTCACAAAATGGCAAGGACGTCAAAGAATCATTGTTTTTTTTTTTTTTTTTAATCTTGAGTGCATGTAGTAGGTATATTTAGTGAAATACGATTACTCAAAACAGACAGATCTCCCCCTAAATTTAGTTGAATAAAGACACATAAATTCAGACTAAACAATACTACTCCAACCAAACCTCCCACATCCCATCCACCATTCAGGCACTCCAAAAACGACTATATCCCCAAACCCATCCACATACAAACAAAGAAAAGCTGGCATTCAGCGTATAAAAAGCTTTCTGCCCAGCATATCTTCCACTCACGAACAAGTAGTCACATTGAGCTTCGCAAAATATTCTAACAGTCCTTGCAGACGTTTCTTGACTCTCTTCTGGTCATCTAGAGTGCACCCCAAAATGGCAGTTTCGAAGTTCTTGTCGGTGCCCGAGCAGGGGTCCGGCTGGGAGGTGCAGGCGTTCATGAAGGTTTGGCACCGCGTGTGTGCTGCGACTGTGTCGTCGTGGACGATCATCACTAGCTGATCGATGTACATGTTTACCTGGAAGATCAGAAAAGTGGGTATGGATTAGGGATTTAGGTTTATAATAAGTGGCGACGGGGAGCCCTCGTTCCTTTGTAGATCTCGCCAATACGATCAGTTTCGATAAAGAAACATATTTATTCACTTGCCAAATAATGTAAAAGATCAAGATCTAGTTTGGTAAGTTAGGTTGATTTAAATCTAGTGTTACAATATTACTATACTAATATATAATTCTGAAGAGTTTGTTTGTTTCTTTGCTTGCTACACATTAATCTCACAAACTACTGGACGCGCGCGGAAATTATAGACTAGTTTCCGCGCGCACAATATATATTACTAATATTGACAATTGTTCTTAATATAATTTAATATAGACAGAACAAGCTATCGGACACAATATAGTAAAATAATAAAGTTAAGACTAAAATGATTAAAAACAATAACTAAAATACCTGCTTAATATGCTCATTTAAAAATGTTAAAATTATACATAGATTAATAATAAATTATTGTTTTGACTATTTGCAAGTGCCTGTAATAGGTTTACGTAAAAAAATGATTTTTATTTTTTTATTTTTTTTATTAAGGGGTAAAGTTTATGTATTAATATATAAGGGTAATCTCCGGTAAAACTGATTCGATTAAAAAAACTCTTTCACCATGGACTAACAAAGGGAATTAAAGACGAATTTCCCAACGAAAGAAACCGCGCGGGACAGTTAGTCTGATATCGTCGATGATACTGCAATATCGCGTAAGTGACAAAAACGAATAAGGTTGAAAATCAAATGTAGCAATTTAATTTTTTCCCGTTAAGGCGCGGTGAATAGACGACTTTTACGTATTAGTTTTGTCACTGTTGCTCCGCGTAGAAATGAAAGAGAAGCGAAGAGACGCCGCGATGGCGCAACGTTTCGTTCGACTCGTTCGATTTATTAAATACATTAATCCTTGCAAATATCTTATTCCAATCGATAAATAAAAACAACAGTTCCCTTTATTATGAAAATGTTTTGAACTCTTTATGGGAAAGATTACCTTATACTATATTTCAAAATGTCTTCCCATAAAGAGTTCAAAATATTTAATAATGTGAAAACGGGCGGTGTCATCGTTTAATATTTAATACCAAATGTAACTTTGGAGATATTTATCGAAGTAATGCGAATCATTACCGATAGATGGCACTACCGTCCCCGTTAGAGACGTGTTACAAAGAGATTAATGCCTTGAGCACACCGGATGCGTATGCGTAGACGTAAGCGTAGACGTGCACGTACCGCTGAGTTGTAATGTATGGAACCGTATGAGACAGGTCACACCGCTTGCGTAACGTAGACGTGCGCGTAGACGTAATGCGTAGCCCTACGCAATGCAGCTCCCAAGGCACAAACTGACTGCGTGACCTACGCCGTACCTTGCGCAGAGCAGAGCGGCAACGTTGCATGATGACATTGTATTCAATGGCGCGCCTTATTGGACGTCACACCGAGCAGCAAAGGTACGTGCGTGTACACGCACGTACCTTTGCTGTGCGTAGCCCTACGCGCGTAACTTGCAGTCAGTTGTAGTTTTTTACAAATATACTGGCACGTAGTGGTGTTTTGTATTGTTTTTATAATGAATAGAAAAACTTATTGAAATTGTGCGTATTTATGAATGTATCTACAATCCAAAAAGTAAATTCTACAAAAATGCATCGTATAAATATATATATTCCGCAGGATTATTCTGGCACAATAGTATTAATATTGCTTCTTCCTCGTCATTTCAGACATCGTGCACAACACAACCTTCGAAAACAGAATAAAATATGGCTGCCGCAGCCGGGTACGCAATAGGCCATGTGCGTTGCGTACTCGGCTCGGATGCGTAAGCGTATGCGTAACCCGGTGTGACATCGGGTTACGCCGTAGCTACGCGCGTGTCTACGGCGTGATTACGCCGTAGTAACGCATACGCATTTGGTGTGCTCGAGCCTTAATAGATTTCGATGATCGGTAGGGTTCCACCGTAGCCTAATTGGCTAAGGCAATGGGGGCTTTACCCAAAAGATGCAGGTTCGAATCCTGCCGGTGGTCGAATTTTATTAATCTCAATTTTGAAATATGGTTATTTTATGGTTTTTTTTATCGAGGTAATTTACCGAAAACGAGTTTTGAACACGATGGTCCCCCCACAAATATGATCAAGATTAACATATATTTTTTTAGCTGCTCTAAAATGTAAACATTTGGCTAAAAAACTGTTTTGTGAAGCCTATTTTGACTAAGTACAGCGCCTTAAAACATATATAACGAATATTAAATTGCACCTTATTAGCAACTATCATTTAAGCGATATTGCAGTATCACCGACGATATAATTTAGATGGCTTATAAAATACAATTTTGACAGAACGTCCATAAAAAATCTGTCAAAATTATCTCTAATAATTTTTATCTTGGGATTGCAAAATTAGCACAGCTGTTTTGATGTTGTGCGGTACGCTAGAGCGATACAGACATTAGCGAACTGCTGGCTAGTAAACAACTGTAAGTACTACGCCACACGCTCAATATGTCGACGGGTCATCGCCCCGAGAATGTTGTCATTGTTATATTCAGTTTACTTTTATCTACATTGACACTCATACCAAATAAAAAGTAGAGAAAAACTTGTATATCACTAAAATAAATACTTCCAAATCAATTACAAAGAATATGTCTATAGCTTAGTACATATAGAGTAAGTATCTTAATGTTATCAAAGTGCGTACACTTAAAATTTGTATACCAATATCTAGTTAAACATATGAAACATTTTTTAATTTGAGACCTGTATTGTAATAACTATGTTTAATAAAAATAAACCATTATTATTATTAAAGACGGCGCTGCGATTAACGCATTGAATGCGGTAAAAATCTGCCTTTGCATGTACGTACACAGAAGAATCACGCGTACAACTGTGCCTTACATTGTCAGTCGATCTGACGCAGCGTCTGATGCTTGATGTCACAAAAAACGTCATTATTTGTTAATAAAAATATCAAATTGTCCCGTGAAAGGGTGTACAAATCAAAGCTCAACGTTATTTTTGTAACAATGGGGACACTTTTATAATACTGTGCGAAATCACAGCAACAATTTTACCCATAATAATGCACAAAAAAACAGGCTTCAATGCATTGTTGGCAGCCCTCCGTCTTTACTCTCTGTTTGGTCAGAGCATATATGAATGCGGAGAACACAGCTAGATTTTTAGGGTTCCGTAGTACACAAGGAACCCTTATAGTTTCGTCATGTCTGTTCGTATTAATAAATTTATAACTTACAACAGACAAGATCAAAGCATTAGTCATAGCGTAAATATACTCTATATTGCACACCAAAATTAAAACAAAAGATACATCATTTAAGCGGCCGTAGCCAATGGCTTTGGACTAGTGATCTTGTGGTCGCCGGTTCGATCCCCACCCATTGCACTACCGTCGTGAACCCGCTCGTAACACAAGCATTTTAGCTTAGCACGATGGGTTAACAAGAATACTAGTAGACTTCAAAAACGTACTAGTACTAGTAGTAAACTTTAAAACAAGACTAAATAAGCCATATATATAATTATGTATATATATATATATGCAGTCAGAGATCTTCAGCTGATCAGCTGTTACACAGGTTATTAGGCCACCAAAAAGCTACAATCTAACATTGTACAACAATTATGTTTTTTTATTACATACTAGCTGAGCACCCGTGGATTTACGTGGGTAAATCACTCTGCTCCAGTGGGTCGGAGCATGATGTTTTCTAGCCTATGTGTTAATCCAGCTTATAAACTATCCGCATGCAAACTTTCATCAAAATCCATTCAGTAGTTTTTGCGTGAAAGAATAACAAACATACACCCACATTCGTTTATAATATTAGTAGGATGGCCGACACCCATGTCATTCCGTTAAGACCAGAAGCTGGTAACCAAGTTATGAGAACAAATGGTTACGTACTGCAATTATTACGGCGTTTACTGCGCTAACCGTTACGTAATGATGCCATCTTTGTCTCGGGCTAATTGTACGATTTGCCCCTTATAAAGGCATATTATTATTCTATTGTGACTAATATCTATTGTCAATAGTTAAGTGAATGCTATTAGTTGTGGGAACCATATAACATCGGTACTGTAATACCGCGTAAGTGATAGTTGCTAATAAGATAATTTTAGAACAAATTTAGCACTAAATTTAAATTGAAATGACTATTTTGTTATAAATTCCTAGTTATTTTTAGTCTAATAATAATCAATTATAGCTTATTTAGTTTGTAATTTCATAAATTATATTAGGGAAACTTAAGTAGTCAATGTTATTATGTATACCGAAGGATAATAGGGATGAAGACAAAAAAAAACTATTAAGTCCGTCAGTTAGATTACCAAAACATATTGGTTACGTTTTTTTTTCGTTCCTCAAAATAAATACGACGATAATAAGATATAGCGAGCTTAAATTTCGTGTTACGTCACTTCTAAGAACAATTTTACCTAGTAGTGATGTCACAAGTCACAAAAATGTGAGCAACGGGAAATGTGAATCCTTGACGAAGTTCGTATGTAGATACTACTAAAGTCTCATGTCGAATTGCAGGATTTCATGCCACTTAACAACTTTCCTTCCCTTTGAACTAGTTTGAACGTCCCATAGAAAAAATTATCGCGATAATAATATTATTGTAATTTTATAAGGTACAGCATTTTTTTGTGATTTCTATTTCTAGCAATTACTTTACATGGACGGTGCACATACGTCAGATTGTGATCAGATTGCTATTCGCTAACGATACGTAAGATATGAAATTAAATACAAGATAGGACAACACAATAGCATAAATTTTACTAACAAATATAAATTATTAGTAGTTAGTATATACAGCAATTTCTTAACAAAATGACTACAATACTCATTGAGTCGTGTTGCAATTTCCGTATTAAAAGTAATTGACATTTAAACTGCACTTGAACCAAATACAAGGTTAGGAATTGTCTGTAACAACTAACTACATTATTTTCGTTAACAAAGTAATTAATATCTTCAACTTCAACCTTGGCAAGCCACGGTCGTTAAGGAGGCCATAAACACCACGCTTGGCAAGCAGATTGGTGAACGCAGTAAGACTTGAGCTGATAGATGCTGCTACCACGAGATTTTTTGCTACTCCAGGGCTCAAGCCTTATTAAATGGCTGGAAAAGTACGGACTAAGCCACTTGCACAAGATAGCGGCCCCTGTCAGTGGATTAAACAAAATGACGTAGACTTACAGGGGAGTTTCTGCGACTGTCGCTCTACTTTACAGTTCGCGGTCCTCTCGGACTTCAGGTCATCGAATGGAGACACAACATTTGTATTTTTGTTTGTAAGGAATAAACTAACAAACGACTTAAAAAAAACCTTTACCATTAGTAAGCTAAGTTATTGTGTAGTAAGATAAATCCTACTAATATTATAAACGCGACATTTTGTAAGTATGGATGGATGGATGTTTGTTACTCTTTCACGCCTAAACTACTGAACGGAATTGACTGAAATTTTGCACCGGGATAGCTTATACGCTGGAGTAACATATGACATATAGTAACGCGGGTAAAACCGCGGGGTGTGGCTAGTAAGCTATATTTCATGACGAGGTCTCCACTGGAATGGGAGATACGCGGAGTAATTTCGCGGTATTGCTACATTTAATTAAGCTAGGAACCATGTTGATAGCAATTTCATTAGGTACAGTCAGCAAACGAGATAGGTTTACACATTGTAAAACACGTTTATGATAAGAGTTTACTATTCTGTGTATTTGTACACAGCTAGAAGCGAACTCTGCACCCATAAAGAATTACCGGCTGTCGTAGTGACATAATCATATTTATTTACATTATTTGATACTGACGGTGTAAGACTATCTATTTTGTTGACTGTACATTAAATAGAAAAAGGCAATAGAAGCAACATAGCATGGGCATGAGCGTGGGCGTATGAAACATCATTACGCGACTGAAACCGCCGTGGACAATCAGTCAGTTTACAATTTGGAACAGGAAAATAGTTGAAATCATCATTTTAATTACATCAATAGATATTATGACCGACATGGTGATTATATAAATTATTGATGGTACACATTCGACCAACGAGTAAGACGCAGCGAACAACATGCAACTGTCACTTTGCGATCAAATTGCTGATTGCTAAGGATACATAATCATGCGGGTAGATTAACAGTCACATATTGTAATTTAACATTTAAAATAACTGTGACGGAATTTTTCAGTGGGAGGACGGCTAAGAATAAAATACTTCCTCCCCGCACGTTGGGAAAAAACGCGTGGCGTAAAAGTCGACAAAACCCAGCACGCTTGATGGTAGGATTTAATTATCCGCCTGGCTAGCAACTACCTTCACATGTAAGGCCTGCGCCAAACAGTTTTACTGTGTTTCGTAGTGAGTATGTGAGAGCCAGAGCCCGAAAGGGTGTCACTTGAATTGCGTGTTCTATCTAGGACCCTGTCTGTGCTTACCATCAGGCAAGACTAGGGTCAAACGCAATCAAGAAAATAATAAAAAAATAAAAAAAAATACTTGCTGTGCTCACGACTTCGTTTGCGTGGAATAATGCCTTTGAGGAGCACATACGTATTTAAATACATTGAATACAATACAATAAACTTTTTGTAAATATCACATATACATCAATAAATTTATAGCACATACAACCTTCATCCGCTCTCTTTAAATCACTTACAACCCTTATTTCGTTGTAACAATTTAAATCAGACTAACTCTAGTAGCCTTTCTCAGGCTCTTCAATATCTTTGTACCAAATTTCATTTAAATTGATTCATTAGTTTTGACGTGAAAGGGGGAGACACAGACAGAGTCACTTTGGCATTTATAATATTAGCAAGGATTTTGTGGTTTATGACCAAAACCACAAAATACAATATCAAATTTAATATCACATTGATATTACGAGTTCACAAATCATAATCAATTCATATCTAAATATAATATATGACAAATCATTTCGCGAGTATCATAACTTACTACTATTTTAAGGAAAACCACTTAATCTGGAAAATGATAAAGCAATTATTGCCGTTAAAATGATTCACGAGAAAGCAATATTTGCTTTATTGAATTAATTTAAATTCCTCTACGCCTACTCTCCCATATTTGGCTGGTTAAACGAGCGTACAATTTCGACAAACGATAGATATCTATTATTATCATCATCATCAGCCTGTATAACGGCCACTGCTGAACATGGGCCTCCTCTCGAGGATGGGTTTTTGCCATAGTCACCACGCTTGGATGAGGGACTACCCTCCGTGCCTCGGAAAGCACGTTAAACCGTTGGTTCAGATTGTTATATCATCTTCTATAATAATCGTATATATCAAGGCACGGGCAGCAGCGTTTCCTTGTGTGTTACAACATAATACTGCGGTCACCAACCCACCTGCCAAGCGTCACCACGCTTGGGAAATACCATCCCTCGGAAGGCCCATGCTCAGCAATGGACTTTATACGGGCTGAAACCATCAGCCGTCCATTGAGTCATAATTATGATGACTTAATGGACGGCTGATGGTTTAAGACTATGAAAAACTTTATATATAGGCTTTATATCTATAAGGCTCATCAGACAGTCAAAAATTGGTATTCATAACACAACGAGGTCAACAGAATTGAAATGGGTGACGAATTATATTCAGGATCAAAACCAGACAAGGTCGACGAAACATCATGCTACTAATATTATAAATGCGAAAGTTTGTATGTGTGTACTACTAGTATTCTTGTTAACCCTTCGTGCTAAGCTAAAATGAGCTAAAATAGCACAAGACAATGAGCTTAAATGGCCCGGATGAAGTCGTGCCCGGACGCTCCCTGGATGCCCTCTTAACTAGGACAAATCCGGGGAAACCGCGACGAATGGCAACCTTAAGCATAACTAGAGTATAATTACCTGGTGTAAAGCCTCTTCTTGCTGCGCGTCTCTGTCAGTGCGCACGGCCACCTCAACGGTCATCGCGCGCGCCAGGATACGTTCCGCATACCGCGTTATATCATCTTTGTCGCCTGTACCAATCATACAACATCTTTAAACTACTTATTTATATTATACTAACATCCCACGTGGTATCACCCGCGTTACACCCGTCCCTACAGTAACTTCATAGTTAAATATCCTACTAATATTATAAACGTGAAAGTTTGTAAGTATGGATGGATGGATGGATGGATGTTTGTTACTCTTTCACGCCAAAACTACTGAACGGAATTGGCTAAAATTTTGCACCGGGATAGGTTATACGCTGGATTAACATATAGGTTACAAAACATCACGCTCCGTCCCACTGGGACAGAGTAACGCAGGTCAAACCGCGGGGCGCAGCTAGTAACCTATAATTTTTGAAATTGGACCATTCGTTTTTGAGATTAGCGCGTTCAGGCAAGCAAACTTTTCATCTTTATATATTAGTATATAGATAGATTAGTATAGAAGAATAGATATAGTTTTTCGAGCTTGAAATACGGGGCATGAAGATTCCGTTATATGGTGTCCAAATGGATAATTCATTAGTCAAATCACTTGCTTCTCCAAGATAAGACTAAAAGTCATAACCCCTCAATATCATCGCAGCTGAACCGAGGTCCAATCCCCACAGGTGGCGCCCTCTCGCGCAGGTTGCTTAGTTTGTAGTTTTTAGGACCATTTATTAAGGCTGGAGCTCTGCTCGCCTTTATTTCCGGCGAAGAAGCAAAAGCCTCGAGGCTAAAAACGCAAATCGCGCAGAAAAAAAAAACAACTAAGATAAGTATCGGCCAGTAAATATAATCTAGTTATGGACACTAATCATCATAATGATCGAAACAATTAATATCAATTTCTTCTCAGCAATTGAAAACAGGTCAACATAGCGTGACTTAGTTAAATAATATCAAATCGAAGGCTATTCGAATGAAATCTACTTGTTTGAGGGAATCTATACTTCTATACTAATATATAAAGCTGAAGACTTTGTTTGTTTGAACACGTTAACCTTTAACTACTGGACCATTTTGAAAAATTCTTTCAGTGTTTGATAGCCCATTTATCAGAGAACGCTATAGGCTATATTTCATTACTAGCGACCCACCCCGGCTCCGCACGGGCGCAATGCCGATGTATTATACATATAAACCTTCTTCTTGAATCATTTTGTCTATTAAAAAAAAACTGCATCAAAATCCGTTGCGTAGTTTTAAAGATTTAATCATACATAGGGACAGAGAAAGCGACTTTGTTTTATACTATGTAGTGATGAAGTACCTTTGAAAACGGGAGTTACGCGGCTGAAACCGTGTGCGGGAAGCTATCATAAAATATATCATCGGCCTTATATTAAATGCATAGTTTTGATCACAACATATTAGCCTGAAACACAGGATTACCTAGTTCAGGCAAAATCACAATATTTTTACTTATTTCTTAGTCATCATCATCATCAGCCCGTATGCGTGTAACGTCCACTGCTGAACATAGGCCTCCTCCCGAGGGAGGGTATTTGCCATAGTCACCACGCTTGGCAGGCAGGTTATCGATCGCAGTATTATGTTGTACTACACAAGGAAACGCTGCTGCCCGTTCCTTGATCTACGATTGATCTAGATGATGTTAAAATAATCAGTGCTTTCCGAGGCACGGAGGGTCCCTCAACCAACCAGACCCGGAAAGAAATCTTAGAATTTACACAAGATTTCCTGTCCGACGTGAGGATCGAACCCATGACTTCCAAAATTTAAAGCGAGCCAAATACCGCTACGCTATCGAGGTTTTTTAATTATGGCCTTAATATGTTGGTATGGTACAGAAGGATCATGTGGTTAACAAATACAAACAATCTATACTAATATTAAAAGAGGTAAACTTTGTGAGTTTTTTGATGTTGTTGGAGGTAATCTCTGCATCTAATACACCGATTTTAAAAATTCATGTCACAACATTAAAATTTATGAGTTTCATAGGCTATCCTTTTATTTATTAGTATATTCCTTTTACTATATATTAAAGTTAAGGGAACGGGATATATGCGGGAGAGCTAGTGCTAAATAAACTTACAGTCGGAAACATCGGCAAGCAGCTCGGAATGTTTAATACTATCTAGGGTGGACAGCAACGAGTCTTTCTCCTCTTCAATCCGGACCGTGTCGCGCCGCAGACGCTCCACTCGCATCTCCACTTGGTCCAAGATGGATATCAGTCTAAGACAAAAAAATATAATAATCACATAAAGCTATACTGCCATGACAATCCAAAGGACTAAGTTGACTTACAGTGTTTTAGTTAAGGTGAGTATAGACTAGAACATTTACTTGTAACAGAACATTCATCATTCGCAATTTGTGACATACATAAGGTTGAATATTGTGTAAAAAGGGCAAATTGTTTGAGGTTTTGTTACAAATAAATGCTCTAGTTTATACTCACCTTAACACTCAATTGATTAGTTAAGTATAGGGTTGCCAACAACAATTTCAAAAAACTAGGTCCAAAAGTTGTAAAAACTAGGACAGTTTGTTTTAAAAACTGGATTCAGCAATAGTGTAGCATTAATATGTAGAAAAAGTAGGTTAAGTAATTTCAATTCAAGTAATAATGTTAATCCACAAATTTTATCTATACTATCAATTATAAAGAGGAAAGATTTGTATTTTTGTGTGTGTGTATGTTTGTAATGAACAAACTCAAAAACTACTGTGCCGATTTCAAAAATTATTTCACCATTGGAAAGTACATTCACCCTGAGTAACATAGGCTATATTTAATTATGAAGTTCCCATGAGAACGGGAGTTACGCGGGTGAAACCGTGCAAGGGAAGCTAGTAATAATATAACCTTATAAGGGCACTTTAAAAACCCAGTATGCTGCTTAAAACCTATCCAGAACTTTCCAGTACATTTATAAAACCAGGACACATCCTGGGAAAACAGGATGGTTGGCAGCTCTAGTACTCCTGACCAACAAAAGTTTTCATTTAATGTATATTTAGCTTGTTGTATATTTAGCTATTATTATTAGCTAGTTAGCTTTAAGCTGGCTGTATATATGTATTACAGCTGGCTAAAAATATATTATTATATTTAAATGTAGGTAAAATCTATAATAAAATATGTATGTATAATGCTGAAGAGTTTGTGTGGTTAAATCTATATCTAATTAGAATTTGCTTGTTGGTTTGAATGCACTAATCTCAAGATCATTTATCATTTGCTTATAATATTGAAACATAACATTATAATGTTATCACAAGTTCAAATAAATTTTAATTTGAAATTTTAATTATATTAAAAAAGTATATATATATATAATAATATATGTTGACTGTACTACCCAAAAGCAACAACAAAAAAATTGATAGATTATTACTTCTGATAAAGCAGTATAAGTAATAAGGTAGTAGTTACAAGGCTTTTGCTAGTCTTATCTGGTGGGTTCTGATTCACCTACAGAAATTATTAGTGTTACCACTATATCTGAGAGTGGTATTTCTGTAGCTTTGTTTATAAATGAGACATAGCATATTTTATTTATACAGAGGTATTAGCGAAGGTAAATCATCACATAGACACTTAGCAGATTTGTTATACTGTTACAGGGCAGTGAACTATATGCAAAGGTCAAAAAGGAAAAATAAAAAAATTGTGCATCACAGATTATGTTGTCACAATAACAATATGTAATGATTACAAATGTATTACACCTTCACAGAGGAGGACACTATAATGTATTCAATCCACTATAGAGGGGGTCTCTATAATGTATTCAAGATTAGTCAGTGCCAATTTAAAAAATGTTCTTATAATAAATATTTGTGATGTTCATCCTCTTTATTAGCTTACATTTAGCCACCTTGTTTAAAAGTGATTTTTATGAATTATTATCATTCAATTTTCTAAATAAAAGAACCTGACATACAAGGATATAATTAATTCAATAAAATCTTGTTTGGAAGACCCTACATATACACCCACAAAAAGGGTCCAAGTATTAACATATAGACAAAAAAACACGCAAAATATAATTAATTATAAGCCATAGAAAATATAACTGCTGCGTGGGCGAACACAGTGTATAGAGAAACTTTTTTATAACGAGAACGCAAAGGCGTTTACCATTTTTGGATGCTGACCACGCACGGAGCACGTTGGGTCGGCTCTAGCTCAAATTTCGAATGTTCGATTATGAATTGCGAATGCACTTTCATAATAAGGTTACCTGTCTTTCGGCGCCTGTGTCCCAAAGGCCGTCGACTCGTCGATAAGAGGCAGCCGACTCTCACCGGAGTACAACCCCAAAGCAAATTGGTCTACTTCCATACTTTCTAAAGCGTCGTCCTGTTTACCAGCCAGTGTTATTGTTATTATAATACCACACAATATTTTTCACTGTATTCCAACAATAAAACAAACTGTAGGCACAATTCTCTACGAGACGTCAAAGTCAAACTAACCAAAACAAATTGAATGACGTTTTCGCGACGTTTCTTGAACTTTACGGAAAAAATAGAACAGCTGTCACTTGTAAACGGAGCTGCCACATCAAAACTTTATATACCCTGTTTTATTTTGATAGAAGTGTTTTATGGCGTAACATACAAATCCGAATGCCCATCTAATAATTTCAGAAAATATACAATTTTTTTGTATGTAGATGTATGTAAGGTATAGGTATGCAGTTTATCCTCGGAATATTTTTAATTCTGCGGGGTATTAGAGGTAGAGCAGTTTATCCTACATTAAAAAAATAAAACAGGCTACACAATATAAAAATGGCTATTTACAATAGTTCGGGCTTCCCAAACTTAGATAATACATATATACTAAGAATTCCCAAACTTATCAGTGGGCAGCGTTAGTATTCTGTCTGATGATGAATCATTCTGAGTTACGAATAAGCAGCCATAATTATTTTACTTTATTATCACGTTTCTATCACAGCTGAACATGGGCATACTGTTTAACAAACCTTTACAAGACAGGATCGTTGAGGGGTTTTGCCGTAATCACCACGCTTCGCAGGCATATGGGTAATGGCTAGAAGATGAGAATATATCTGCGCGTCCCCTGTGGGACTTGGACCTCGTCTCAGGGCGGTCGCTGACGGGGAGATTGAGGGATTATGGCTTTTAGTTTTTTTAGGGGAATTTTGTGCAACTTTCGCTCTACTTTACAGTTCGCGGGCCTCTCGGACTTCGGGTCTACGAGGGCATCGGATGGTTCTTAGCAAACTAAGGGTCGGGAGAGCGACGGGGGACGCGTCGCTCCCGCAGGCGCACTCTTCTCCGGCGGGTCGGATAGAGTGGTCTCTGTGTAGTGCAGTGGTGCTAGTTTCTCATCTTAATTATACTTTACTACACTACGCCTGTAAACGCCAGAAATGAAAGCGGGGTTACACGCCAAAATATCAGACTTCGACCTTCAAAGTAAATGAAATGAAAATCATTCTATTTACAAACATTTTTATTACTTGTATCTTACAATCATAATAACTGAAATTAGCAATACAAAAATAATTGGTGATTACATATGGCATGGGTTTGCCTGTGACATTAACCACCACACTATGTTTCAAATAAAAAAAAAACAAACAATTAATTTCTAATTGACGGATTAATTAGCAAATATGGTCAATCACAAGGGACGGATCTAATAATATAATTAAAAAAAAATGGAACATGAATTAAGAAGTGAAGCCACTGCTTAACTTGCGCTAGAATACATAAGTATTACGGAAATATAATAAAATGTATCCAGTTCATCTCGCATAAAATATATGCCGTGCATAGTATATTTAAAGATATGCCGTGTGGTTTCCGGCTTAGAATAGACCACCCCATGTCTTCCCATGGGTGTCGTAAAAGGCGACTAAGGGACATATGGCTGATGGATGGGCAGCAGCATCTATTAGCTCAACGTTTAAATCTTACTGCGATCACCAATCCGTCTGCCAAGCGTGGGGATTATGGCAATATCCCTCTACGATCCTGGCTTGCCAAGGTCTGTTAAGAGGAGGCCCATGTTCAGCAGTGGACGTAAACGGGCTGTTGATGATGATGATGAATTAAAGATAGTTAGCTTAAATTTTTTAGATAATTTTCTTTCAGTAATAAGCAAGTCATCATGCTTTTTATTATCCTATATATATATACTTGAAACCTTTATTAGGCAGTATCCTCTTTTGATTATTTTTTTAAAGATTACTAGCAGTTTTGCAGTCTAATAGTATTCCTGTTAACCCCGGTTAGCTAAAATGCTTATGTTACGAATGGGTTCACGTCGGTAGTGCAATGGGTGGGGATCGAAGCGGCGACCACATGATCACAAGTCCGAAGTCCATTGGGCTACTACCGCTTAAAATTAATTGAAACCGTATTTTAAACTATAATGGAATAAAGTTTCATTAAATTTAATCAAGTTTCAAACTATAATATTGTTACTTGCTTGTCATAAAGTTCAGTTTAAGTCTCGTTTAATCCATTAAGTCTTGGTATGGTTCATTAAATTGTTGAAAATATTATTATTTTGTATTTAATTTTATTATTCTAACGCAAGTGGCAGATATTTTTTTAATACACAGACAGAACTGAAGGAAATCATAATTATATCATATTACTAGGTAAATATATAACAATAAATAAATCTCTGATTAATAATCAAGGAATAACAAATACAATACTGACTTCAGTCGATATAAAATCATTTTAAAATAAATAGGAAGTGCATATCGTACCTTAAATTTTAACACCACATATGTCAGAAATCGTAACTTTTCAGGAGATTGAAAAATCAATGTCCAGTTAAGTTCTCCTATTATATACAGGCCATTACAATAGTGGTATTGTAATGGCATGTATATAATAGGAGAACTTATTACGGGTTTTTTTCTATATCGTAATTTAAGTTCTAACACTGCGTAACACAGAAATAGTATTTTTTTTCAGTAACAGAAGAGTGAAAGGTCGATAAAATTTGACATATACATCAGAACAATACCAGCCTACTTTTGAAACTACTTTACAAGTTTCTATTCGACAATGTGTATTTCTAATTTGCTATAAACGATGGGTGTACCGATGATCTAACAAATTGCATCAAAATATAATTTCTGCCAAGACTGACTTGCTAAAACTTCAATTACGATATTATATTAGTTTATATTTGGCGATATATTTGTCTAACGGTTGCAGCAACGTGTCTTACGATTCTCTAGCGAATTGGATCAACATGTCAAAACTGCCAGAAAATGACTTACTTACATGGTGTTAGAACATAAGCAATGATATTGACCTCCATAGGAATAATCTTACATTCGTATTCATGCACAAAACGTAGCACTAGGTGTTTATTTGACAATAAAATGTAACACATTTTCTAGGGGTAATTTAAATCATCAATTTGACACATATGAAATACCTAGGACCGAATAATGTTCTCGAATGCTAGGGCTTTTAATGTTTTACTATAGTGTAAACAAGGAATGATAAATAAATTAACATTAGTCTTACTTTACAATTAATTTCATTTAATATTCTCTTTTCTTTAACATTATCGTCGTCTGGTTATGCTATGGAAACAATTTTTATTGGTTATAAACAGTATGGGTTTCCATCAGTTTCTTTGTGAGATGAAAATAAAAAAAGGTGTTCCATAGATATTTTTTTGGATTTAAGTTCGTAACTTTCTAGAAATAAATCCTTTAAAGAAAAGATTCTTAAAAAAAACAGAACTAAATAATTTGAATTGGCTATTAGAACTAATAGTATTTAATTTTTTACATTGTAAAGTAGTGCATTTATAAGTACATGACATGCCACGTATACGAGATAAAACTCAGAAGATAATAAAAAAAATCATCAGACGATTTTATCCTCCATCAAAATTAACCGACTACAATAGCATTGTGCCAAACTCGATTTAAACCAGACTTGATTGTCAAGTCTTTGTTACTTTGTGATCACCCATTCAAATCGAACAAGAAAAAGTAACGAATTTCTAGATGGTTCGTTCCTTTGTTTATAAATGAGTGCATACAAGCAGTATGACAGTGTATTATTAATTAAAAATAATAAAGTAAATTTAAAAATAAATTGCACGCTTATTATACCTGATAAAGTAGCAAATCTTAGTGGCTACATAATATAAGTCCGTGCGAAAAATTTGAAAAATTGCAATTTATCACATTGTAAAAATATTAAGACATTTCGATGGTAATATGTGCTACAATATTAATTTTAAAATACAAAAAATAATAATAAAAACTTCATAGTAGACGACCCAGATACAATTTTATCCGTTGCTAACTACGATCGGAGGTCACCCATGAGGTTGACGTCCCAAATAAAGGCGGCCTTGCACGAGCACGAGCTTTTTTCGGATGGACTTACGTAGGTAGCTTCGAGGCTTTTGCTACTTCACCGGGCATACCGCTACACGAGCAACCGTCACGAAGTGGAGGCGAGTCATCAAATGTGTCACAAGGGGAGACCTACAACGATGACCACGACCGCTCTGTCAAGAAAGTCCCGTTTAAGAAAAAAAAAAAACTACGGTCGAATAGTATAAGTAGGTTGCAAATGGTTATAATACAAAAATAATTCATCGGTCGATCGAATACGCATTCACCATTCAAATCCAGTCCCATCAAATTTGAAACAAATAGTGTTCTAAGAATATAACAGAAAGCTCCAATATTATAAGTATCAATACAAAATATATTTTTCGCACAAAATCTTAGAAACATCTGAATTATATACTAGTTTGTGTAACTAAATATGTAATAATTTTACATAACAAATAAATAAACAATAAGCCTTTAAGCGGCGTTCAGACGCAATGACACAGTGATATTTGGCAGTGGACGTAGAATTTAACAGTTATAGGTATATTTGATCTATAAATGGTAATATTTATTAAGTATACTGAGTAATTAACAATTAAAATAGAGCAGATTATGATAATAATTGCTAGTTATTTGCTTATTAGAGACCTATAACAGTAACTAAAATATTTTAATTCAGTGTTTACCATAACGTATGAAATTTCCGTACTTTTTCAAGATAATAAAACTAAACGACGCTCTCATACTTTGCACATAAATTTAATAAATATACCTATATTTTTTATAATTTAATTTATACTATTTTTTATTTAATTTATTTTAGTACAGTTTACCATTCTAACTCCACTGCAAATATAACTTTCAACCGAATATCCTACGCAACGTCTAGTAAAGCTCAAATCCGGAACGACAAACATGCGTTTGTCTCTATCTAACTAATGTAATAGATATGGCGTATGAGTGAGATATCTTTATTTCCCGGCCCACTCGCTGATCCTGCCGTTTTCGAAAGCCAGGTTTTTTCTAGGTAGAGGTACTAGGGTACCTCGTTTTACTATGCCCATGTCTTCGCCAGGATAATACTGGAAAAAAAAGGTTTTGTTTTTTAATATTCTTCTAATTGTAGACACCCTATCATATACAAATAATAAAAGTTTTATAATTATAGGAGATGTATAGGGACAACCTCCGTAGCGTAGCGGTATTTGGCTGGCTTTAAATCTCGGAGGTCGTGGGTTCGATTCCCATGCTGGACAGGAAATCTTTGTGTAGATTCTAAGATTTCGTTCTGAGGGACTACCCTCCGTGCCTCGGAAAGCACGTTAAGCTGTTGGTCCCGATTGTTATTACATCATCTATAACAATTTTATACCAAGAAACGGGCAGCAGCGTTTCCTTGTATGTTACGACATAACACTGCGGTCACCAACCCGCCTGCCAAGCGTGGTAACTATGGCAAAACACTCCCTCGGAAGGAGGCCCATGTTTAGCAGTGGACTGAGTGGACGTTATACGGGCTGATGAAGATGATGAATTAGGAGATGATACTAATTAATATTTTAAAAAGAATAAGTAGATTTCTTCTTAAATTATTTGACATTCCTCAGATTAAAAAAAATGGAATTGTCCAAATGAAAGGTTTTAGAAGTTATACCAATTCTAAAACCTTTCTACTATATGATATAATAGTTTACGTGTTTTTACCCGCGTTACTCTGCTCCAGCGGGTCAGAGCCAACTTTTTTGTAGCCTGTATATTAATCGAGCTTATTAACTATCCCCGTGCAAAGTTTCAGCCAAATCCATTCAGTAGTTTTAGCGTGAAAGAGTAACAAACATCCATCCATCCATATTTACAAACTTTCGCGTTTATAATATTAGTAGGATAAAATACAATGTTACCTGACACTGTGAAACAAATTTCAAAATATCTGAACGTATAAATTCATTGTCCTCTTTTACTTTTTCCAATCTGTAACAAAAATAAACATTTATTAGATCCATCAAAGAACGGTAAGTAAAAAAAACGCAGGTGGCTCGAGTGAATGGTAGTTGCTTCTGAAACTTGTTTTAAGTTCGATTCCCACCTTATTTGTATGAACCAATGAAAGTTGTTCAAGTTTGTGCCCATAAATTATACAACATGTCAATTAAATAACGCAAAATCTCTTAGGTGGTGATTGTGCTCATGGATATGAACAACTTTTAATATGGGACCAAATTTGTAACTCGAAAAAAAAAAACAACTCTTTCAAACATTTTGGTCGAGTACGTATTGACAATTTGTATGGAACAGCAGATTTTTTACTTCGAGAGACAATGTTGGCCTGTTACAAAAAGTTGTTCATATTCATGAGCACAATCACCACCCAAGAGGTGTGGCGTTATTCAATAGGCTAGTTGACACTTTTTTTAAATTATTTTTATATGGTCACGAATGGATTAACTAGATCAAGAAAAACATATGGCATTTATTTGAGATCTAGAAAGCACTAAAATAAATATTTCAAAAATGGCTTGACATTTGGAGACGAAAACGATGTCAGACATGTGATCTATATAGATTATCTGTATTCAAGAGGAATGACGTCATGACTCAGAAAGTGTAATAGAAAAGGATCGCGTTCATGTTTATTAACAAGATGTATGACGTCACAAAATGGCTGATAGCGTTTCGGAAGTTAAAGACATAGACAAAATAAATAATTTTCATATTGAGTTTATACAAACATATTCAAGGTTTATAAACAGAAATTATTATATTTAGGTTCCATATGACAAATATTTTTAGAAATAAACATCATTGTAACATAATTTCATATGTGTCAACTAGCCTATTAACACATTGTATATTCGTAATTCTCCTTTTGTTGTCTTTTTTTAATGAATAAATATAAACTACCTTAGTTTAGCTGTAAATTATGTTATGGGACTTACAATTCAGGCTTAGCTATCCGCTCCACTAGACACTTGCATATTTTCTCACACAACACTTCATCAAATAGAGGAATGCCAAACTGTAGATCAAGTATTGTCCACCTCTGAAACAAATAAGCAGTAATATTACATAATATAGAACACTTCTGGAACTACAGGACTGCAAACCGGGTCTGGTTGACTGAGGGACTACCGTACCATGCCTTGAAAAGCACTTTCAGTCTTCTACCAGGGCACGAGTAGGTACCATATAGCCGCGGGTGAAGTCGGGGGCCGGATTGCTGATGCGTACCCGGCCCCCGCCAACGGCGGATCGAAGGAGTGTCCGGGGGGGGTTTTAGTGGTGTAGGGTCCTCTCCTCGTGGTATGAGTAAAGCATACTACGCTATGGAGAGGGCGAGTCCCACATATCCCACAGCCAGCGCGGGAATACGCTGCAGCGGCGGTGGGAATTCGAAACCCCAGGGAAGAGGCCCATGTTCATATGTAGCGATCGTATTTTAAATAAAAGTAACGCACCTCAGGCCTACATGTTTCATCATCAGACGCGTTGTGTGCCGTATCCACCCCGCTATCCCCTTCAGCCATTTCAGTCAACTTGTCGCTCAACTGAGTAAACATCGAGATCGACTCCTCCGCCGGACTCAACAAATCGTTCAACTGGTTCACCGACTTGTCTACAATTTTCTTGTTCAAATTTTCCGTGCTGACAGTCGAGGAATTGATTGAAATCAAATCATCTATAGACTCTTTGCTTAAAGAATTTTCTTTGGAATGTTGCTTGTCGTTTTTGAAGTCTTCTTGGGAGGAATGAGTGGAATGTATGGGTACTAAGTCATCACTATTGGCTATGGATTCTTTGCTTTGTGTGTGTTTTGAGATATCGTCTAAAGCCAAATTGTCGAGTTCATCACATAATAGTTGTCCACTTTCTACGCTAGTGAACCCGTTTGCTGGAGAACTGTTCTTGCTTTCTATAGTAGGGGTCACCGCGAAATGTGACTCAATAGGAGATTGTAATCTCGATAGGTTCTTGGCGTATTCCTCTGTGTATTTTTCGGCGGATTCTGTGGACGATAGGGATACTTGGCTGACTGGTTTCGCAATCCCGCATGTGGTTTTCATTTTTCGGGTTTGTACTGGAATGGAAAAAAGGACATTGAATCACAACATAGTATGAAACAAAGTCGCTTTCTCTGTCCCTATATCCCTATGTGTTAAATCCTCTCTAGAGCAGTAATCTAGCACAGCTAGTGATAGACTACTGCTCTGCATAAGTGTGTAGAATTAGTGATGTTTTATCTATACAAAAATTATAAAGTGGAAAAATTTGACTGTTTGTTTGAATTGAATAGGCTCCAGAACTACTGGACCGATTACAAAAAGCTACAGCATTAGATGGTTATCTAGACCAGGGGTCTTCCAACTTTGAAGCCTTAGGGCCTTAATGCTTTTTTCAAAAAGGACCTCTAAGGAGGTCTAAGCACCAAAACAGCTTAATTTTTTCTGCCATTAACTTATTCGTATTTCTAGACTAGTCGCTAAGTGCGCGATAGAGCGATAATTATTTTGTGTTTTCTTCTTAACTTAACTCAACAATTGGACATTGGCAGTCGTGGACCAGTTTAAGACACTAGTCTTAAGGTCTCGCGGGCCGAATTGATGGTACTGGCGGACCGCATTTGGCCCGCGGGCCCTAGTTTGGAGACCCCTGATCTAGGCCATCCTTATCTTGTTGGCCCTTTCCCCTCCCCGGGAAAATAATACTATTCCGAGAGCAAGGAAATACAATAGTAAATAATAATGTTATTTGATAATATGTAAGATGGAAGTAATTTCCCAGTCGAGCAGCTCATCCAGCGTACTCTCCCTCTGATAAACTATTGATATACCTCTGTATCATTGGTTTATAAGTTAAGTTTTCAGTAACAAGTAGTTTTAAATTATTAGTTTTATACAGAAAATAAATGTCTTTACCTAATTGCACAGTAGCAGGTGGTTGTGGACAGCCCAGGTCGGGCACTCCGATGTCCGCCAGCGTGACGTAGCCCACTGACCGGTGCAGGCGCAGCCGCTTCATCAAACGACGGAGCCCCGCGTGACGGGTCCATAGGGCTTGCGACTCTGTGTACAAGTTATAAGGTTTATTTTCAAAAGACAACTTTTACACTTAAACACACAACCATAGATAGTTGTTCTGAGTCTTGGTGTGTTTTGTGTCCGTGAATTGAGTGTTTGTAAAGTTCCCCGCGACAGAGGGATTATTTTGCAAATAGGAAACAAAATGCATTTATTTACGGTACATAATAAAAATAAATAAAATAAAAACTGATATTATTTCTTCTACGATTTTATGCACCATTCACTATTCAACCTAAAAGATCATTGCAGCAGCGCTGGTATTCAGCCTAGTTTTGACGCCACGCATGCCAAAACAGTAAAATAAAAAATAGCAATAGCATTTTAAAAATTTACAAACAAACAAATTTCATCAAAATAACAAGTTTTTTGATGACGAGAGTTGTCGTTAACAAAAATGTTGGGAACTTACAAATTTCTGTGCTTTGAGATAGAAATAACAATTATGTTTCCTACGATCTATATTTACTAGATCATACTAGCGTACTAGATTGCGCGCACTTTGTTCACTTGAACTGTATTGAAGTCCGAATACCGTCCGTAATTTAGTATGGCGTTTAAAGAAACGTGTAAGCGCCATGAAATTAGCGGCGCTTCCGACCTTTTGGTTGCGAGAAATCAGTGCACTAGATGTGCTTTAGTGCTGCATGTTTAAACTCAATTAGACGAATAGCTATTATTGCAGCGCTGCAGCGGACTTACGTTAAAACTCTTCAAATCAAAATAGCGCTAGTTTTTTTTCTTAAAATGGCTTCTCTAGTACGAAGTACATATTATATCTCACTGGATGTATCTCAGCAAGTGTCGCATGTCTTCATACTAATGGTGACCGACCTTGGCACGTATAGTCGGGCGGGAACATGAGGTGCTTCAGTGGCGCGGGCTGGCGGACCCCCAGCGCCTGCAGCAGCACGGGCCCCCGGCGCAGCGCGGAGTTGGCGGCGAGCAGCGCGGGCGCCGCCCCCAGCGCCGCCGCGCCCGCGCCCGCGCCCTCCAGCGCCGCCTCCGCGCCCCACCACGACACCGACAGGCGCGAGTAGCCCAGCAGCAGGCGCGGCACGCTGCGGATCTGCGTGCCTGTCAATATAGGAGTCCCTTATACTATTTTTTTGTTATTTCGCGTAACTCAAGGTATGAATGGTACTATAACAAACAATCAACTGGCATACGAAGGTTGTTTTTATAAATATGTATTGATTAATAGATATAAATCCTTTTCCAAAAAATTGCCCTTTACATCATTTGGTTTCAATGAAATATTTTAAGAAATAATGCAGTTTTATAATAACATTGCAGCAAAATACCCAGTACCTACTAACCTAACGTTTTAAGTTGTACTCTTACTGATAAAAGTGTTATATAGGTATCTAAAGCAGCTTAACGTACGTATTTATAGAAATAATGGGCATGAAGACTACAAAAAACTATTTGTGAAAAATCTACATTTATTTTTTTATTTATCAAATCAGTGAAAATTTTTGTAAATTTTTACTGATTTCATAAATCAGTAGATACAGCGACAAAATAAACTATAAAGTTCAGGAGAGGGGGGCTTGTGACGCCACTACTAGGTAATATTGGGTGCGTTCCACTAAGCATTCACAACGATCACGCTCACGACCGCAGTTTTTCCCGTTCCACTTGCTTGTGAGCGTTACTGTCGTAAACTCAAGTGGAATGGATTATAGAGCGTTATGAGCATGAAGGTAAATAATACAAACGGGCGAGTTAATAAAAAGAATGCAAAAGATTTAAGAGGTTAGGTTATAATCTGTAAGCCTTGAAAATAAACAATTAATTATTGTTTGAAACGATTTATATTAAAAAAAATATAATTTAATTTTTTATATGTAATATTAGTGGTGTATTTAATTAATTTAAGTTTAAATGTAATTAAGTGTCATTAAATGCAGAAACATTCACTTCTACTAAAATATCTCTTTCCGCATGAAATAACGTAAGCTTAACGGTCGCCATTTTTGATGTTTTGAGTTTTGAAAACGCCACTCATTTTCTCAACGATCACTTCGACCCACCTTTTTAGATGGGTCATCGTGAGCTTCGCGTGAGCGTTAAGTCATCACATCATAAGTGACGTTTTTGCCGCGACCACAACGACCGCGGTCGTTATGTGGAACGACTAAAGGAGCATTTGATCGTTGTGGGCGCTTAGTGGAACGCGCCCATTGTACCTAATAGTGACGTCACACGAAATTTCAACGCCAACTGACGGACTAACTAGAATTGTTTAGTCTTCATGCCAATTGCTCCATTACATTAACGAAGTCGCGGGCTAGCCAAAAATAACTATTCCACGCGATCGAAGTAACAAGCATAATCTAGTTGAGAAATACTTTGTAAATTTACCGTAACAAAAAAACGAATTTATATTATATAAATTTACCTTTAGTAAGCAGTAAAGTCGGTGGTCCATACCCCGCGACGTGATATAAGTACAGTCTCATCCACGGTGTGGTAGCCTCAGGGGGGGCGGGGCCCACGTGCGGCAGGCACCCCGCAGCAGCGCCTGCGCGAGCCTCACGACATAGTGGTGCCGTTGAGATAGCTAGTCTGAGGAGAAAGAGAGATGGCTAGTTAGATATTGGACTGGAGTAACAGAGATAGTAACCCACCACCGCGCTTTTATAACCTTTGCGGCATAGCGGAGCTGTTGAAATAGCTAGTCTGTGGAGAGTGAGAGAGATAGTCAGTTAGATATAAGGCAAGAGTGAGCGTGACAGCATAGTTAAGTTTGGAATATGATAACTCAGACAGCACCCTGCTTAACCTGTATAAGTTTTATGACATGGTTAAGTTATGGAGATGGATATTCTGTGGAAAGTGAGGGAGATAGTCATTTAAATGTTGGGCTAGAGTAAGCGAGACAGACTATGAAGAGTGAAGGAGATAGTTATTTAGATTTTCGCCTAGAGTGAGCGAGACAGCGTAGTAAAGTTTAAGCAATGATAACTTAGACAGCATCCTGCTTAACTCGCACGAGGTTTACGACAAAGAGAAGTTATTGAGATAGGTAATCAATGGAGAGTGAGGGAGATAGCCGCATAAAACTTTGACTAGACAGAGAGACGGCAAAATTAATGTTGCTACATAAATAAACCGTACTTACTTATACTTAGTAGAAAGTAATCTAGCTCTGGCTGCGGCGCCGAGCGCGTGCAACGCCTCGCAGCGCAGCAGGTCGAGCGGGCGCAGGCGCGGGCGCAGCGTGCGCAGCGCTATGCAGAACTACTACTTACTTATACTTAGTAGAAAGTAATCTAGCTCTGGCTGCGGCGCCGAGCGCGTGCAACGCCTCGCAGCGCAGCAGGTCGAGCGGGCGCAGGCGCGGGCGCAGCGTGCGCAGCGCTATGCGCAGGCACGCGGCCGCGGCCAAGTAGCGACGGGCTTCGCCCTCTATCTCCGGGTCGGCTACCACCTGGAGGGATCCATACAGAAGATATAAAGAAAATATATCATTTAGAGCCGGATTAAATGCAACATAAAAAGCTTGTTAAATGCATGTTTACTTTGTCTCTTGAAAAGTAGGGGTAATGCTTATACGTCCCTCTAGCTTGAAGCCATTATATCTGCTTGACTGGTAGAGAATTCCTTTAACTTAAGTCCGGAAATAAATGTTTTTGTACAGTTCTCAGGTTTTATGAGCGGGGCAGAATTGATACACAAACTCGACTTTTAAAAACTGAGTATAATGTATTTCACCACTGGCACATTATTTTTAACAATCACACAGTTATACACCAAACAATTCTCTCATAAAAACTAAATTCTATTTAGACCCTAGAAATTATGTGAACGAAACGCTTGCGACTTATAATTTCTTAATAAAAGCGCCATCTATCCAACGGAATGGTAACTAACTACTTTCGTTCAAACGTTTCGTTCTACACTTCGCTACATATTAGACATACCGCCCACCAAGGACATCCTAAAAATGTCCTTTTCTACCGCCCACCATGCAACTATATACCATATGAAAATAAACTTATTAAATACTATAACAATCATATATTTAAGGTAAATCCTTAGTAGCTGTATGCTTTATTTCTTTAAATATTTAAAAATTAAAACTAACAAAAATACTTAAAACTAATTTACATTTTATGCAGTTATTGGTAAGACACATAATTTAGAAGTTGGTCTTTTTATGACAGCATTTTTTGTACGCAGTGAAACGACACGAGTGATATCATCAGGACCGGGATACTTTTGTTCTACCTTGCCTAATAACCACCTGCCAGGTGGAAGATCATCCTCTTTTACTAGTACCACGTCACCTACAGATGGTTCCGGTGTTTGATGAGCCCATTTGTGCCGCTGTAAATATTGATTTAAGTAATCTTGTGACCACCGTCGCCAGAAATCCTGCATCATTCGTTGGTGGAGTTGCCATCGAGATAAATTATTAATGTTGTGTTTTTCATAATTTAAATCGGGAACAACAACAAGAGGCTCTCCAACCAAGAAATGACCCGGGGTTAGTATGGTTAGCTTATCCTGATCTTCGGTGTACGATACTGGTCTTGAATTGAGACAAGCCTCAATTTGTGCTAACACGGTAGCCATTTCCTCAAATGTCAACGTACTGTTACCTATAACCCGTTTGAGATGAAATTTAGTAGACTTTATCCCCGCCTCCCAAAGGCCCCCAAAATTAGGCGCATGAGGAGGAATAAAATTCCACTGAGTACTATTATTAGCCAAATAGTCCGCTATCTCATTATTGAAACCTGACTTTTCTTTATTGAATAAATAAAGTAGCTCCCGTGCTGCACCAACGAAATTTGTACCATTATCGCTGTATAATTCAGCAACTCTACCTCTTCTTGCCACGAACCGCTTAAAAGCAGTCAGAAATCCTTGGGTACTTAAGTCACTAACTGCTTCTAAGTGAATTGCCCGTGTCGCCATACAAATAAATAAGGCAATATATCCCTTATAAGATTTGTTTCCGCGACCCTTAGATACCCTAATATTGATAGGGCCGGCGTAATCGACTCCACTACACAGAAATGGTTTATTCGGATGAACACGTGCTGCTGGCAATTGTCCCATAAGTTGTGCTTTTGTGGTTGCAGCGTAACGTACACACCGAACACAACTTTTCACATATTTTTTCGATAGCAACTTAACACCGATAATCCAATACCTAGACCGTAAATATGTGACCATAAGTTGAGGACCACCATGCATAGTTTTATCATGCGCTTCGGCAATCAACAACCTTGTCAAAAAGGACTCTTTCGGAATGAGAATAGGATGAATACGGTCGTACTTTAGTTGAGACAATTCTAATCGACCCCCCACTCTAATAATACCCTTAGGATCCAAAAATATGTTTAATGACTGCTGGTCAGTTTTCATATTTTCTGGCACCTTGTCATTTTTTAACCACTTTAACTCTTTAGTAAAACCTTCTTCTTGGCATCGTTTAAAACAAATTTCTAAAGCTTCATCTAGTTCCGATTTATTTAAGGATTTTGTACTATTACGAGATGACCGACTCTTAAGGCACCCTAAAAACCTTCGACAGTATGCTATTACGCGTACTAACTTTGATAAGGAAGAATGCCTATCCCATAAATCAACCTTAACAACACATGAATGAATTTTTACTTCTTCCAAATTTGTGGTAGTGTCCTTTGGTTTCTTATATTCAATAATTTGTTGTCTTATGAAATCTGGACCATGCCACCACATAGAAGTACATTCAAGATTAGCAGGCGAAACACCACGAGATGCATAGTCTGCAGGATTTTCCTTTGATCGCACATGTGACCAGTGTTGTGAGTCAGTGACAGTCAAAATATGAGACACTCTATTGGCAACAAAAGTTTTCCAGCGGCTTGGGTGGCTATTAAGCCAAGCCAAGACCACTTCACTGTCTGTCCACATGTGCCAATCCGTCTTTGGAATATCCATAACCTTACCTACCTCAGCAATTAAATTACTTAAAAGCACAGCACCACAAAGTTCTAACCTTGGTATGGACACTTGTTTTATGGGACTTACTTTCGTTTTGGATGTAACTAACGACACATGAACATTACCTCTATCGTCTAGAACTCTGATATAGACGGCAGCTGCAAACGCTACCTTGGAGGCATCGGAAAATCCATGCAGCTCAGTTTTTATGATATTGTCGCATGTATGCAGCCATCGAGGGACCTTCACGTTACTTAAACAAGTCAAATTACTACGGTAAGTCATCCATTCATCTATTAAAACTGACGGAATTTCTTGATCCCATTCTAAACCTGTTAGCCACAATTTTTGAATGAAGACCTTTGCTAAAATAATACTTGGTGCTAGCCAACCCAAGGGGTCAAACAATCGAGAAATATCAGATATTATTTTACGTTTTGTTACAGGTTCAGTAATCGGCGTTAGGTTGACCGAATACTGAAAGGAGTCGTCGCTGGAGTTCCAGGTAAGTCCCAGAACCTTAGTTATATTATCCATTTGTATTTTTAATTTATCATCCCCATACATTTCCCCATCCCTTATCTTATTTAACAATTCCTTACTATTACTAACCCATTTATGTAACTTAAAACCACACTTCGATAGGACTGTATTAATTTTTGTATAAATATTATATCCATGTTCCGAATTTTCAGCTCCAGACATCAAATCATCCATATAGAAGTCATTAAGGATAATTTTACCTATATCTGGATACTCCTGACATTCGTCATAGGCAACCTGGTGAAGAGCACGGACAGCTAAGAATGGCGCTGAGGCCACTCCAAATGTCACCGTGACTAACTCGTACTCCTCTATTTCTTTTTCAGAATCATCTCTCCATAAGATTCTCTGAAACTCTGTGTCTTTTCGGTCTACTAAAACTTGGCGATACATTTTTTCTATGTCCGCCACTAGACATATAGGATGTTTCCTCCAACGCATAAGAATATGACGTAGATCGTCTTGTAGAGTTGGACCTACCAATAAACAATCATTTAATGACTTCCCATGACTACCTTTACAGGACGCATCAAATACGACTCGCACTTTGCTCGTTACCTTGTCTTCTCGAATGACAGCGTGGTGAGGTAAGTATATAGCTGATTTATTTTCTTTTTTATTTATTTCTACCTTTTCCATATGATTTAACTTTAGGTATTCTTGTATAACTGTAGTATAATCTTCTTTTAATTTATTATTTCTATTTAATTTTAATTCTAAACCTTTAAATCTTTTTACAGCTATTGTTTTGGACTCACCATACTGATCAACCAAGTCAACATTGCGAAATGGTAACCGTACTACGTACCTGCCTGTACTATCTCGCCTAGTTGTTGTTTTAAATAATTCTTCACATCGTTTTTCATCCTCTGTAAGCATTTTCTTTGTTACTAGGGGTTCATTTTCCAATTCCCAAAACCTTTTTAACAGATCATCCTCGTTGAGGGAAGAATGCATTACAGTAATGTGATTATTTGCCTTGGATGTATTATCCACCTCGGATACGCCCGACAGTATCCATCCCAGCGTCGTATCCTGCGCTAATAGAGTACCGCTTAAATTACGTTTAATACCCATTTGGATGACTTTACTATAAACTTCGGCACCTAATAAAATATCAATTTTATTAGGCCTATAGTACTCCGGGTCAGCTAAGTCATCTTCAGCCAAGTCAACCCATTCTACTTTGGTTACTTTCGTAACTGGGAGAAGGGCCGTGACTGATTTAAGAACGTAAGCGTAGACTCTTATTTGAACCTTAGGATCTTTCCTAGAGCTAACATTCACGACTACTGAGTGTTTTGAGACAACACTTTTGTCTCCACCTACACCTAAAACAGTGTTCCTTGTCGCAACTTTACGCAGACCCAAATACTGAACCATTGACTCAGTAATAAATGAACCCTGCGACCCTTGATCCAGTAAGGCCCGTAACATCCTACGTGTCCCATCTTTCGATTCAGCTCTAACTACTGCAGTAGTTAACAGAACTGTATTTCGACCATTTCCCGTCGAAAGATGCGACATTAATGGTCTACTGGATCCCTCCGCTTCCGCGGCTAAAACTTTGTTTGCTTCCTCCTGTGTAGCACTAATGCTCTCACCAATACCACCGGAAACAACCATAGGGTGTAATAACGTATGATGACGACGTTTGCATACCTGACATCGACTAATTACTTTACAAAACCTGGCAGAATGGTTATCATACAGGCACACAAAGCACAAACCTTTTTCCCGAACGAAATCTCGTCGTTTTTCGTTTGACTGCTTACTAAATGCTTTACATGTAGTAATTTTATGATCACCGGAGCAAAACACACATGAAATATTATGTTTTTTATCATTAAATACATGAAAGGATTGCGTTGCCCTGGGATTCCTTTCTTTCTTTCGCCCCTCGTCCAAACTTTCTAGTGCTCGGAAACGACTATTAAGAAACTCGGAAAAAATCTTAAAAGTAGGTAATTCATCTTTAGCCTCAACCGATATCGATAATTCCCAAGCTTTTCTTGTTTCTCTGTCTAACTTATCACTAATTACATGAATAATAAGGATATCCCAAGACGCAATATCAATACCCAAATTTTTTAAACAATCTAGACATTCAGTTGTTGTATTCAATATTAACTTAATATCACTAGCAGATTCATTCGTTACACTTTTTTGACTAAATAAACGTTTTAAAATATTATTTGCTAAAAATCTTTTGTTATTATATGTATTATCTAATTTCTCCCAGGCTAATTTATAGTTATCTGCTGTTACGTTAATGTGTCTTAATAATTGCTCGGCTTCCCCAGTCAAGTGCCCCTTAAGATAATAAAACTTTTGAGAATCATCTAAATTGTTATTGCAATGCACTAATCCTAAAAATAAGTCCCTAAAAGTGATCCATTCGGAATACTTTCCAGAAAATGAGGATATTTTTATTTCAGGTAATCTAACATTATTTACTACTTTTCGTACTTGACTTTCAGAACTTTGCAAATTTAAACCGCTTAATTTATCTGTCAGATTACCCATTCTATCTTTTAATTCGCATTTATATTCTATATAAAACTCCTCAATATCATCATACATTTTTTGTTTATAATATTCCGAATCCTTATATTCTGTTTTCTTAATTGTTGCGATAATCTTTGCATGATTATTATAAAATGAACACCAAAGTTTTTCTAAATTTTCTAAACGAGTTTCCAAATATGACAAAGTTATCCGCTCTTTCGGCGACTTTTTAAAATTAGTTCTACCATTTTCAATTTTTTCCCAGAGGTCTTGTTGTTGATTATATAATGCCTCCATTCTAACAATAAACTATTTCAAACAAAAACTCTAAAATTAAATATGCTAAATATATCGAAATTTTTACAAGTTCTAAAAAGTCGCAAAAATATTCTAAGTGTTTTAAAAGTTATTCTACTGGGTCAGAAATCGGGCATAGGTTCCCCGTCTGAACCAATATTCACTTAAACTAAACACAAGTCCTAATAATACTACAAAATTATACAAGTTAATTAAGTCTTTACTTTAAAGTTCAAATTCCAATAATATTAAACTAAGTGATGATTTTCTTCCAAGTTAAATTCTCCTTTGCAATAAAGTTCAAAATGTACTCACGATTTTTACAGACACTTGACCAAACACACACACACTTTACTTCCGCTTGTCACCGCGCTCCAGTGGCGCCCTCTATATTCTGCTCTGCTCAGCGCCTCCCGTGCGTAGTTCCTCCGGATGTCGACAGCTCGCTCCCAGCACATCCGGTGCCTCCACCAGCTCCAATCACAACTGGACTCCACACTTCCAGCAGTGGGGTATGCTCTGGACACCAATCCGATGTCCAGTACTAACGCAACGGGTGATAGCTATCACCACCGTAGACTACCAAAAATTTCGCTCAACCAATCCGGCTCTGTAGGACCATGTACAGTTCTCAGGTTTTATGAGCGGGGCAGAATTGATACACAAACTCGACTTTTAAAAACTGAGTATAATGTATTTCACCACTGGCACATTATTTTTAACAATCACACAGTTATACACCAAACAATTCTCTCATAAAAACTAAATTCTATTTAGACCCTAGAAATTATGTGAACGAAACGCTTGCGACTTATAATTTCTTAATAAAAGCGCCATCTATCCAACGGAATGGTAACTAACTACTTTCGTTCAAACGTTTCGTTCTACACTTCGCTACATATTAGACAGTTTTTGTGCAAGTTTAAATAAAATACATTTACGGGATATCTTTAGCTTTATATATGGATTCCGGTTGGAAGGACCAAAATATAGTTTATGTAGAATATACATTATGTTTTTCGGTTATCCATATGAAATATAAAGAACTTCAAATCATATGTAGTAAGTATTTCAATATAACACTCAATGTCATCAAAGTTCGATATAACAATGAGACAATAACAAGACTTACCTTATCCAGTTCTATGAGCAAGCTATCGAGGCTCTCATCTGGTAACTTCCCAACTTCGAACAATGTGACTGCGTGACTCTTTAGATCCTGCGAAGGAAACCAGCAAACATTCAATAATAAAAAACCATGTCGAAGAATTAAAAATGTTTATGACTCTCGTCCTTCAATTCAACCTTCCTGCGCACGGTTTTACCCGCGTAACTGGCGTTCCCGTAAAAATTTCATAATTAAATATCGCCTATTATAGCCTTCCTCGATAATTGGGCTATCTAACACTGTTTTTTTTTGTTTAATCGGACCAGTAGTTCGACTGTAGAGTGAGATTAGCGCGTATATATTATATTTATTACTCAGCTACAACATAAATAATTAGCAAACAGATTAAACCTTATATATCATTACTAGCGACCCGCTCCGGCTTCGCACGGGTGCAATGCTGATGTATCATACATATAAACCTTCCTCTTCAATCACTTTATCTATTAAAAAAAACCACATCAAAATCCGTTGCGTAGTTTAAAAGATTTAAGCATACATAGGGATATAGGGACAGAGAAAGCGACTTTGTTTTATACTATGTAGTGATAATATAAAAGTAGGCTTCGAGGTTTTCAGCGAATGAAACCTATAAATCTTAAGCATTACAATGCTTAAGGTGCTTAAGATGCTTAATGATAAGTATATAAACTCAATATATGTTTTAGATCATAGGTTTCCAACAGAGTGGAATCGCCTGCTGGAGGGCGCTGTACCTTTCTCATGGGGGGCGTAATTTTTTACCGTTTGAAATATAAAAAAGACGTTTGAAACACATAATGTACTTACCGGTGACAAGTTGCCCATCATAAGATACGCTGCCAAAGTAGAATCAAACAACACAGCTACCCGTCGGCCGTTACTCGAGTTGTCGGTGGTCTCATCTTGTGTCTGGAATAATAAACCTTACATTTATATTTCAGCACAATTACACACGTTGGAAGGGTATTTTCAGGTTTTTGTCCTGGGTGCACCGGCAATAAACCTATTATTTTTTCCACCTGTATCTTAGTATAATTATTTCTAGCATACCTCAAAAGCATATGGATGGATGGACCATTATACTCATAAATATTCGTCGTATGTACCTTTATCATAAACTGGCACTTACTACCAAATGCTTCTAAAGTATAATAGTACATCCGACCTTATGTTTCTGAGGTCTAGATTTGTTAATCATATCATGAGGAGGTTTCTCTACGAAATCGAATCAGAAATGAGGAGATACGTAGAAGAACCCGGGTTACCGACATAGCGCTACGGATTAGTTCGTTGAAGTGGCAATGGGCAGGCCATATAGCACGGAGAACAGATAGCCGTTGGGGCAGAAAAGTTCTCGAATGGAGACCGCGGATTAGCAAGCGTAGCGTAGGACGTCCACCTACTAGATGGACGGATGACCTGGTAAAGGCCGCGGGATGATGGTGGATGCAGGCCGCCACCAACCGAAGCAACTAGAAATCTATGAAGGAGGCCTATGTCCAGCAGTGGACGTCCTATGGCTGAAATGATGATGATGCTCATTGATGAAGTCATTAAACCCCCCTCCCTTGGTACTACTCTAAACGTTTCTAATAGAGGTACTGTTGGTGTGTATTTTTGTACCTGCTAAGTAAATTGTTTATCCTTTCTTCACTTGCTAACTTCATGATAAAATTGTGTAGTGTAATATAGAATAATATACGTAGGTACAAAAAATATTTTTGTAGTTTTTAGATTTCATTTCGTTAGTTAATACACCCCTCATTTCCTTTCAGTATAGTGTATATTATTCTACTATTCAAGACCTTTCATTTGATATCCATATTGTGGGAGTTGTGGCGGCCATCTTGGACCGATTTCCATCAAACATTCCTAGCTTAGAACGATCCCGACTAATACACCTTTCAAACAATAACAACAAAATTTAAATCGGGTCATACAGACACACACATACACGTCAAACTTATAACACCCTGTCGTTTTTGCGTCGGGGGTTAAAAATAAAAGGTTCTGTACGAAAATATGTACCTTAGAAGTAGAAGGCGTTTGCTTTAAAATAACAGGCTCCATCTGTAACGCATCATCATCCATGTTGGGGTCGAAGGTCAAAGGCGATATTTGACTGTACCTGAGAAAAATAAAACTCTTAATGTTATTTTTATAGGCAATTTGTAGTAAAAAGTATTTGAATATATTTTAGAGTAACTTACGCGTTGCGGTCACTATAGTCTATCCAATTGTAAAAAAAAAGAAATGTAAATCTGGAGGAGCGCTCCCTATACTCAATAATCAAAGACTTTAAAAAATGACAAAAGAATGATCTCGGAGTTTCTTATAGTCTTTCTTCTCCGGGTGTCACAACGTAGGTAGATAGAGAAAGACTCGTAGGAAGCTAGGATAGGGTCCGGTCGTCCTTGCAAGGCGAGGCTCGCGACGCGTTCTATGCTTCTGACCGAATCCCAGCCCACGCTGGTTGATTCTGATTATATTTATAGTACGCGACTATCACATTGCCACATTGGTAGATTTAAATTATATTTAATAACGTGACTGTTGAAATGTATACCTACTAATTAATTAGTCAAGATTTTTTCTTTTCTTTTTATATTTGTATCATTGTATTTGACTTATAATAAGTACGATCGATTCGTCTACATTATCAATAAACGTTTTCATTTCATTTCATTTCATATATCTGTACTAAAATTATAAAGTATATAAAAACTAATATTGTATTTTTTTATGTATGTTTGTTACGCATAAACTCAGAAACTACTGGACGGAATTAAATAAATCTTTCACCATTACAATGCTACATTATTCATGAGTAACATAAGATTATATTTAATTACGGTATGACGATGCGTCATTATCGCCGTACCCCGAAGCATCCCGCCTTTTTTTTTTTTTTGTTGTCCGTGAGGAAATGCATTGACGCATTCCCACCACCGCTGCAGCGTATTCGCGCGCTGGCGGTGGGATATGTGAGACTCGCCCTCTCCATAGCGTGGTATGCTAAACTCATACCACGAGGAGAGGACCCTAAACCACTAAAACCTCCCGGACACTCCTTCGATCCGCCGTTGGCGGGGGTCGGGTACGCATGAGCAATCTCCCACCTGCCGCCGACCGGCGGCTGCGACTATAAAAGAGACACGCACTAATGCCACGCCCTATAAACGTCTCTTAAACCTCACACTGCGGTCGACACCGGACACCAGTCTCCTACCATCCGGACTGGCCACGTGCCGAGCCCCGCTTGCCTCGCTGCCGCTACGAGCTACCTGAGGCGTCAGCGAGAACACTACCATCCAGCTTCCTAAAAAGCTATGTGTTTAGTGACTAGCTACCTGGTCACCTGCTCGAACCGAGTCCTAGAACCTGCCCCTCTTATTCTAAATATTGTTAATCTTTTAATCTAATTTTTAATAAACTATAGTGTGCTGATTGATCTGTTGTTTATTTCCTCTCTTTATATATATATCTCATCTCTTTTCACATCCGTAACACGTGGTTGGCTACACCAACACGTAATACGTTACAACGGGAACGGGAGTTACGAGGGTGAAACTGCGCGCGGGAAGCTAGTATAAAATAAATTTAAAAGATTCGGTCTGAGAATTATTTTATTTTGATGCTTGTTAAATGATTTATGTAAATTTTAGAGACACAAATGATTTAAATTATATAATATGTATAAACCAACATTACATTTCATTTCATGGTGGTTCATGAGGGTAGGAATAATAATAATAATAATAATATCTAGGGACAATGTCACACAGATCATCCTAGCCCCAAACTAAGCAAAGCTTGTACTATGGGTACCAGGCGACGATATACATACTTATATAGATAGATAAATACTTAAATACATAGAAAACATCCATGACTCAGAAACAAATATTCGTGCTCATCACACAAATATTTGCACTTAGGAATAACCTTATAATAAAAACTATAATTTAAAAAACTAAAAAACCCGTCTGCGTCTAACAAATACGTTGTCTACTGAGTATATAAAAAAATAAAACTGGTTATTTAGCCCCGTGCTCCTCCTGAGCACGGGGCTAAATAACCACTCTATGAAGTCTAACTGGCAGGAAACGTCAACGCGGCAGGCCCAGAAGATGATGGCGAGATGAGCTGGACTCATTTTTAAAGTATTGGCCTACAATCGCATTACATCGCGAGAGATGGAAGGAGGGAAGGGAGGCCTTTGCCCTACAGTGGGACAACGTAAGCTCATAATATAATAATAATATATACTGAGTATATAAAATATGAGTATGTTACTCTCACAATAAACACGAATCTAACGACACATTTCAAGCTAAAATCCATCAAGCCATTTAATCTACAGAGCGAGCCAAACATTTTAATTTGGCGCCAAAAATCCGCCATTTTGTTTTTTGATATACCCAGTGTCACTCTCACAGTAAACACGAATCTAACGACACTTCTCAAACTTGATGGATTTAACATTAAGCCGTTCAGGCTGCAGAGCGAACCAAACAATTATACATACATACATACTCTCGAAAAACATAAGCCTCCTTCTGGCGCAGTCGGGTAAAAATAGCTTTCTATTATATCAAGCTATGTAACACTTACGGCGGGTGGTTATGCGTGGTGACGGCGTGTACCCACGAGGGGTGTTGTGGGGACACGGGGGGCGGCTGCAGGTTGTTGGCGAACCCCAGGCGACAGTACAACGATACTGCTTGCTTTACTAGCTCGCATTCCACCTGCGAACAATATAAGAGTCAGCTAACAAGAATGCTTTTTTAAGTCAACTTTCGATCGAGTAAAATAAGTCCTTGTGTTGAAGGAGCCTATGTCATTTACCAGCTGCGTCCCGCGGTTTTACCCGCGTCACTCCGCTCCAGTGGGTCGGAGCGTAATATTTTGTAGTCCATATATTAATCCAGCTAATAAACTATCCGCGTGCAAACTTTTAGCCGAATCCATTCAATAGTTTTTGCGTGAAAGAGTAACAAACATCCATCCATCCATCCATACTCACAAACTTTCGCGTTTATAATATTAGTAAGGGCCTAAGCACACCACGTTTTTTAAATGCGCCGTCGACGCGCGTTTGTGCCCATACAAGCGCGAAACGCACGCAAGTCAGTACTTCGTTTCTAAAACGCGCGTCGACAGCGCGTTTAAAAAACGTGGTGGGCTTAGGCCCTAAGGATGTATGTTGACAAACTCCGTGGCGTAGCGGTATTCGGTTCGCTTTAAATCTCGGACGTCGTGGGTTTGATCCCCACGGACAACAAAACCTTACTGTAGATTATATGATTTCTTTCCGGATCTGGTTGGCTAGGGAACTACCCTCCGTGCGTCTGAAAGCACGTTAAGCCGTCGGTCCCGATTGTTATAACATCATCTATGATAATCGTATACCAGGGAACGGGCAGCAGCGTTACCTTGTGTGTTATCACATAATACTGCGGTCACCAACCCGCCTGCCAAGCCTGGTGACTATGGTAAAAACCCTTCCTCGGGAGGAGGCCCATGTTCAGCAATGGACGTTATACGGGCTGATGATGATGATGAATCACGGTGTATACAAACCTGCAACACTTGCGCCAGCTCAGCAACACTGGTGTGTTCGTCTATCGACACGAACACTTTGTACAGCAGCGTCTCGAAGTAGTCCCCAGCTATGCGGTTCATCACGAACCCCTTTAGGGGAGGTACCGACACTTTGTCTGCAGTCGTTATTGGTACATCTAAGTAGATTAGACCGCGTCTGAAAAAAAATAATTAAATGAGCATGAAGACTTGATTCAGTCCGTCAATTAGATTACCAAATTTGGACATGTATTTTTTTTTGTTCCTCAAACAAAAAATGACAAAGATATATTGAAATTTCGTGTGAAGTCACTATTAGGTAAAATTTTACCTAATAGTGACGTCGGAAGCCCCTCTCCTGAACTTTATAGTTTGTTTTTGCTCTGTATCTGTGTCATTTATTATTGATTTGAGAAATAAAAAAATACGTGTCCAATATTTTTTAGTAATCTAACTGACGGACTAAATAGATTTTTTGAGTCTTTATGCCCATTAATAGATTAAGAAACATAAATGAACGCACAATATTACAAATCTGCGCTACGTTATTTCCGATTTGATTCTTTTTCTAGCTAGACAGTCCTTTATTCAGGCTGTTTCCACATCGGGCGTTCGTGTTTCTCGAGCGTGTGAATGACACGAGAGTCAAGTTCGCTCCCCGCTACCGGGTAGTCCGCATGTAATATGAGGAACGCGAACGGCCTAAGTAGGGCCAAACCTTTGTATGAGAATTTAACTTAAGCATTCCTCATCATCATCAGTCCATATTACGTCCACTGCTAAATATGGGTCTCCTCCAGAGGGAGGGATTTTGCCATAGTCTCCAAGCTTGGCAGGCGAATTGGTGAACTCAGTATTACCACGTAATACACAGGGCATACAAATGCTGCTGCCCGTTCCTTGGTATATATTTTTGTTAGCTGATGTTAGATATAGAATTATTATTATGTTAGATATAGATATAGATTGACTGCACCGGTGGCTCAGTGGTTACGGAAGTTGCTTCTGAGACCTGGTGTTCTGGGTTCGATTCCCACCCAGGACAATTATTTGTGTGAACCACAAATAGTTGTTCTGAGTCTGGGTGTTCTTCGTGTCCGTGAAATGAATCTTTGTAAAGTCCCCCGCGACACAGGGATTTATTTCCATAGTGCGGGAATTGTGTTTTAAAAAAAAGAAGAAAAAAAATTAACACAAAGTTTCCTATTCCGGCGTGGGGATCGAACCCACGACCTCCGAGGCTTAAAACGTATATATACCGCTATGCCACGGAGGCTGTCTAACAAAACTTAAGTAATTAAGTAAAACCTTACTCACCGGTATAAAATCTTGACAACATTATAATCCAGAGTCCCGGCTGTCTGGGAGCCGCGGTCAATCAGCAAGTCTATAAGTGCCCTCTCATCCTCGCTTAAAGGCTGTGGTGAATAAACAAAGTATATACATATTTTCTTTTTCTTCAATAGCCTATTTATGTGTACTGCTGAACATGGGCCTCACCTTTAGACCTTCGTTAGCCAAGGTCGTTGAGGAACATTGCCAATATCACCACGCTTGGCAGGTTGGTGGCCTCCGCCCGACCCTTAGTTTGCAAAGAACCATCCGATGCCCTCGTAGACCCGAAGTCCGATAGGCCCGCGAACTGTAAAGCAAAGCGACAGTTGCATAAAACCTCCTAAAATGCTAAAAGTCATAATCCCTCAAATCTCATCGCCAGCGACCATCCTGAGCAGAGGTCCAAGCCCCACATGGGGCGCCCTCTTGCGCTGGTTGCTTAGTTTGTAGTGTTTTAAAGCATTTATTAAGGCTGGAGCTCTGTCACTTTATTGTAAGCTTTTATCAAACTTCTATATGGATCCACTAAAACCTATGATAATTAATATGAACTTAAACTTATTATGAGTAAAGGAATTAATGACATGCTGACGGACGGACTACTTTGTCTGTAATATCCTACAATTTGCTACCTCTTAGTTAAGTGTCATTATTATATAGTTAAGTATAGTTTAATTCATAGAATAAGAATAATTGTTTAACATTGTGACTCTGACAAGTACAAGTGTATGTTAATAACTAAATGCTGAATAATTTCATTATTGCAATGAGGGACCAAATAATGCATTAACAAATTGAAATCACCCATTACCTTTACATCTTCTTCTAGCACATATCCGAGTTCGACCCTCCACCACGGCTGCATCGGTATATAGAGCGGCACCCGCGGTAGTAACGCACGAATCGCTTTGGACCGTCCTCTCCGCCCCAAAGACCTGGCTTTGGCTACCAGCTCTAGGTATTCATTACGGCCGATGCCGAGAAGTCGAAGACCTAGAAAATACATATATTGTGTAATATTGAAGCAGTATGCAATAAGGATCAACAGAACACAATCAGGGTTTGTACCGGTTTTAAAACTTATCTAACACAACTACATATTTTTTAAATATTTTTAGGGTTTTCAACATCAAAACGTAAAACGAAACCCTAAAGCTTAATTTACGAAGTGCCGTTCTAAATTCAAACATACCGGTATATGAGTGAGTTCATGTTTTCGCTCATGGAGGATTGCCAGGTCACCAAACCTAATAGCCGGATAGACCAGTCAGTTTGGCCGGACATTCGGATAAAAACGTCAGACACCTACATTATCGAGGCGCGACGGACAATCGCCTCGCCTGCGTCGGCGCCTCAGCACTCGCTCGCTCGTAAGCGAAATGTAAAAGAGCTAGCAAGCCGGAAAGCCGGACACCGTTTATTTTGGCCGGACACGGCATCAAAAAGCCTAAATATGCCCGCTTTTATCCATCATCATCATCCTGCTGAGGGAGGGTATTTGCCATAGTCACCACGCTTGGTAGACGGGTTGGTGACCGCAGTATTATGTTGTAACACACAAGGAAACGCTCCTACCCGTTCCTTGATCTGATCTGAATCGGGACCAACGGCTTAACGTGCTTTCCGAGGCACGGAGGGTAGTCCCTCGACCAACCAGTCCCGGAAAGAAATCTTAGAATTTCCTATCCAGAGTGGGGATCGAACCCACGACCTCCGAGATTTAAATCGCCAAATACCACTACACTACGGAGGTTGACCTTGTCCTTTATCCGCACACCTGACAAAAACTATGCCCATGTTTAAATGTGTGGAAGCATAATGGATTTCTTTTTTTCAATATACTCACAATCGGCAGCTGTAAAATTAGGCATAGTATCATAGCTCTTCTCCAGCTCGATGAGTAGCGCCACCACTTCCACATAGTAGATGAATGGAGTTATTCTTAAGCCTGAAATAAAAAAAAATATGCTATTGAGCTAAAAAAACACACAGCTTCATATCCTCAATTCTATGGTAGCCCTTTTTTATTTCAAAATAACATATATTTTAACATAACCCACTTCAGCATAATTTTACTTTTAGGTTAAAGTAAAAGCTTTGCGAATTATACAGTAGTACATAATTTATAGATAATCTTAAATCGAGAATCTAATTATTTTAGATTTTGCTTTGATTTCCAAAAATCTATACTAATATTATAAAGAGGAAAGATTTGATTGTTTGTTTGTACTGAATAGGCTCCGAAACCACTGGACAGATTTGAAAAATTATTTTACCATTGGGGAGCTACACTATCACCGGATGACATGGGCTATATTTAATTATGAAGTTCCCACGGGAACGGGAGTTACGCGGGTGAAACCGCGCGCGGGAAGCTTGTATATAATAATTCCCTGTGTAGCAGGCATCTTTCCAAACACATACATAATGGATCCACAGCACACCCAGGCTCAGAACAACTATTGATGATTCCCTCTTTTTTTTCCGGTTGGGAATTTTTGCCCATTGCTCAAAAGTAAACATAAAAAAGCGATTTATATTTGTTTTGCTAAACCACATTCACCCAGACTGATATTTATAAGAACTAAATCATGCTAGTATAATAATAATGTTTTTAATTAATTACAACAAATGCTAGATTTATAAGACTAAAACAAATATTATCCAATAATAATCATAAACCTTATTTATATGATAATGATCTCATAGAATGACTAATTAGATTAGAAGTAAACAACTAATCTTTTAGGTATATAATTATTCAATAACTGATATAACAATGAGATAAAGATAATAAATCAATCAACTTTAAACATAATGCCTACATACAACTTGAAATAAAACATGTAAAGGATAACTACTAACATATAAAATAAACAACATTCTTAATTTATGCTACATGGCAGCATTCCTAGAATGCTAGCAACATTGCTCTGTTTAGATTATACTTGGCATATTAAGTTCATATCAGATTACAAAAAGGTGGTGGCTAAATAGTAATAGACGTTTCTTCCAAGACCATTACAAATATTTATGCTAACCAGTGCCATATAGCAAGAGTAGCAAATGCTATGGGCTCCGCACAACAGGATATGTGCTCAAGCAAGAAATTGGATCCAATAAATAATTCTATGGATCCGAATCATGGTGCTTCATAATAGGTTTGTACTATACAAAATGAAGTCCTACGAAATCTATGAAAAGGAATCATCATCAATCATCATCAACAGCCCGTTTACGCCCACTGCTGAACATGGGCCTCCTCTTAACAGACCTTGGCAAACCAGGATCGTAGAGGGATATTGCCATAATCACCACGCTTGGCAGACGGATTGGTGATCGCAGTAAGATGTAAACCTTGAGCTAATAGATGCTGCTGCCCATCCATCAGCCATATGTCCCTTAGTCGCCTTTTACGACACCCATGGGACATGGGCTGGTCTATTCTAAGCCGGAAACCACACGGCACAATGAAAAGGAATAACCAACAGAATATGACATGATATGCAGAAGCTTAAACCATTGGACTATGGCTGCTTCAAATGTTCAATATGTTCTGTCAGGTACATATCTATATCTATGAGAATATTTCTGAACTATCAGGTATGTTTGTTCAGTTCTCCTCAAAATGAAGATGCTTTATTTACCTTTAACAATCATATCTGCTAGGTGATAGGGGTAGAGCATGAGTTTCTGAATGCTGCTTTGTACAAGTGTCTCATAATACCTCTTCTCATCTTTCCGAACTGTTCGCACTGAAAAATAACAACAATATTAAGATTAAATAACATCAGCAAATACTTAAACAAGTAAATACATACATTTTCAAGCCTTACAGTAAAAGATAACATTTTATTTTTTATAACACAAAACCACTGCATTGCGTCTCACATTATTTGGCAGCAAATGTAAGTTATGATGAAGTAAGATAGACAGTACTAACTTTTTTTTCTGATAAACATAAAATGTTTTTTTTGAATGGACATGTATACAGACAGCCACAAGGCTTTTGCTACTAGAACCGGCATAAAAGCAGCCATATTGAAAGAAAATACATTAAATTCAGCAAACCACACAAGATATTACAGTAAACATTTAGTAAAATGCGCAAAACAAAAAGATGCCAATAGATATGTTGGACATAAATGTAATTTATGTATGTTGCTACTATACCATAAATAAAGACAAGAAAGACCTTAATAAATAGTTTAAATAACACAAACAAATCTACAGCTCATGGCAAAGGCTGCCTATTGTGGGCCTTGTACTTCGAGTGATTAAAGAAATATAAAATAGTAACTTTCATTTTAGTAGAATTTTGTGCAATAGTTACACTACTTTTCTATGATCAAACTGAACCGAATGGTGCCAAACTGTACAGTTCTTTAAATTAACTATACCGTATTCATCAAGGCGTGAGATTAAATGTAAACAAACCATAAAAAGGGTACTTTTAGGGTCACGATTGATGAAGTGAATATATTTTATTACAGCTGTCAGTACAATCACGCCTATGAAGTTTTGAATTTAGTAGTACTGACAGACAGTACCTGCCAATGTTATATTTTATGGGCATGGCGATCTAATAAGTGATGGGCAATGAATCATCGTGGCCATCGACTATAAACTATCGATATTTTTGTATAAAACTTAATTAAAAATAAATAAATTATTACATTTTATTATATATTTTAGTATGATAATATTATTTACATATGTACGCGTACTTGATCTTAAATAATAATGAATAAATAAAATCCAATTTCTAAAAATAAACTTTAGATTTCAGAGAGTATAAATGTATCTTATATTAAAATATTTGTTTAATTTAGTAACGTTTGTAATTAAATTAATCCCAATTATTTGTTACATTATCGTTAATAATAGTAAGAAAAGTTGATAATTACTATCGACATTTGTTTAAATCTTAACAACCCTAGGAATGTCATCTTTTATGAAGTATAATGATTAATTAAATCATTTACATGTAAAAACACCCAAAAAAGACTTGATTCCCAAACTTCGAATGCATTTGAATACGACTAAATTAAAGATGTGGTCTATAATTACTCCCAACATTTTGCATAAAAATGTGACGTTTGGTTATCGGTCGGATTATATCAGCCATTTTTGCTATAGATCAACTTGTTGATACGAGAGTTCTGCTTATTTATTATTATAGATATTTTCGTTGAATTTATATCTTTTATGAAGTTTAAAGTTATTTGTTGGTTGTTTTGTTTTTGTTATATTTACGTTTTCGAGCTTAAAACATGAGTGCATCTGGACCAAGCAACGCTTTCACTTTTTCTTCGCCAAAGAAAAAGCGATTAAAGAAAACTCCAACGCATTCAATGGAAAAGGTGGCTGTTATTAATGTGTTCAAACTCATAGAAGAAACGTGGTCGAAGGATTTGTATCCTTACAAAGGTATCAATTAAACCACTGAAATTATGGGAATATTGCAAGCCATTGTAAACAGGTTCTAAAAGGACATAGTGAATTAAATCCTATTAAGTTAATATGGGCCCAAGTTAAAGGATTTATTGCTGAGAATAACAAAAGCTTTAAGTTCAGTGAAGTCCAAATTTTACTAGCCGATGCAATTAAAAATATAACAGTAGAGGCTTGACAAAAGTGCATTGATAATGTGAAAAGGAAGAGCAAAAGATGCTTAAAATTGATGGAATAATTGATAGTTGAATATAGTTGACCGCTTCGTTATTCACAATGGCGACTGTTCTTCAGAATCCTCCTTATTCTCTGAATAATTAATTCAATAAGAGTATTTTTTTTTATTATCTTCATAGTTAAGTACCTTATCTTAACCCGAGCTGCTAGACACACAAATGGGAAACCCTACATTAAATTAAATAGCAATAAAAAACATTGAAAAAAGTTTGAGAAACAATGTTTTCTTTGTTTACACTTTGTCTCAAGCCCCGATGAATAGGGTATAGACAATTACATGTAAGCCTACAGCCAGTCTTATAAGAATCTGATTAGAAATTTGTAACATGTTATTGCACTCACCAAGGCTGCCTCTGTACCTCAATTGATTTTTAATACTGAATTCAAAGATGTATCTCTCATATTCCTTCGGAGAATCACTCAAGAGCTGAAAACGTATATAAAATCATTCATAATTATAAAGTGTGTAACAACAATAGCGATAAGCGTAGTATTAAGCATGGCATTTGATATTGTGGTTATAAAAAGGATAAATACAATTATCAACGATAAGAATGAAGGATGTTGAACAATAACAAACTATACCTTTTTCACAGTCGCAGGTAATGCTGCCCACTGTATTTTTTTTCTAATACATTCCTCTATTTCTTCCTCCATGGCACTTGACCATTTAAATAGCGATTAAATAATTACATTGATATCGAAAACCCCAAAACGGCCTTGGATAAAATGGATAAACTGCACACAAAATATTTTTGATAAACGCAAATATTGTGTGACGTTCAGAATAAACGATCACAACATAATATCATGAACATCTGACTGTCAATTCTTAAAAGTAAAAATCTATTTAATTAAATCACACGCTATCTGATAAGTCATTCAAGCAGATTTTAATTATATTTTTAGTATTAATGTATGGATTATTTCAAAAAAGGCTTTTGCACACTTATCAAAATTTCGTCATTATTCTATAAAATATCACTTAACATAGTTTTCGAACATATCGCAAAAACACTAACTTGACATTTAGTAGTTATTGCCATAACCAAAAAATGCGATTGTATAATAATAAAATAAATTTTAATTATAATAAAATATAAGTATGATATTTTAATCCATATAATATAAAGGTAAATAATTTTAATTAATACTTAAAATAATAAATAACTCAAATGGTAAAAGGCCCGACGGAATGACTCTGGTGCCTTGGAGGATGGGACGGCCTTTGGTGTGGGACGCTACGTGCGTCGACACCCTCGCGCCGTCTCATCTTTCCGGGACTCAGGGTAGGGCTGGCATGGCGGCTGAATCCGCGGAGAATCTCAAGAGGCGCAAATATAGTACCCTTGATAGTGGTTATGTATTTGTGCCTTTTGGTGTCGAAACATTGGGGCCGTGGGGACCGGGAGCCAAATGAATTTATAAATACCTCGCAGCGGCCCTCTTAAGTGCGGCACGTTCTCCGAGTGCTGGTTTCTACTTTGCACAGCAGGTAAGCATTGCCATTCAACGTGGTAATGCTGCCAGCATTCTGGGAACCTTGCCAAGTAGTATAGATTTAGAATAGTTGTATATAAGTTAGTTTTATTTTTAATTAGTTACTTTTAGTTTGTATTTTATTCATGTTTGTTAATTATAATAAATAAAAAAAAATAATAATAATAATAACTCAACAATCATTAAACATTTACCATACATAAAAAGCTATCCGATTCGAAGGACCAAAATAAGTAGAGTATTATTTAAGTTAAACTATCCTTTTTTCTGTTCTGTGGTCTATCATAATTACACAGATCTAGATATAAAAAATTCATAAAGTATGAACGTATGTTCTTCATTTTTCTATTAAGATTGTTTATCGGTTATAGTACGTATTATTATATACTAATATCATCTTACACGCACTATAACTTAATATTATTGTAAAAAAGCTCATAACATAATGGTGCAGATGATTATTTGTAGCTAATTTCTTATAATAAAGTTTTGAATTGTTATTCATATTTACCAACAGGTACAAATATTATTTCGGTCTACTAATGATACCATTAAAGGGTAATAAATGAAATAATTTGTATGTATTTATATATTTGATGTAAACCAAAAATCACATGGTATTATTTCAAGATTAATAATAATTATATAGGTTTGTGTTTTAATGTGATGACTGCACATCTTTGTCGAAGATAGCTTCAAATGCTGGATGAATTTGTTGTAACATATCTGATGCTGTCATACTTCTACCGTGCAAGGTAAAACCCATATAATTACACAGTCTTGTGATTTTTGCAGCTGCATAAGCAGCAACACTTTGGGCCAGTTGTATATGGTTGCTGCTGTCACAAAGTTTAGCTTGTATGGCCCAGTAGTAAAGTGTTCCTAATGCACCAGACAATATATCTCCTTGACCACCGGCTCTACGCCCTGAACCTCCGCCTGCTGCTATCCAGCTATATGTCGTTACGTTAGAATAAAATTCATCCTTTTCTCCTTTAACTAATACTGAAACACATTCTCCCCAGTAGTTGTACCAATTACTATTATTACTTGAAACCGATTCCATTAGTTTATTCGCTTCACGTTGATTGGGTGTTAATATCGCACCTGGACAAGGATATTTTTTTAGTATAGAAGAATTTTTTGAAATTGCATATAGTCCATCAGCATCAATAACTAAAGGTTTTCCCAATTTTTTACAATCCTGAATAATATTGTAAATCAGACGTAGCGTTTCATCGTCTCTTCCTAAACCTGGACCAATAACTATCACATCCATTTTTGGTAACAATGATAAAATATTAGATGAATACTTAGGATCCAAATATGGATAAACAATTAAGTCAGGACTATAACCCTTAATAACTGGAGACGCTCCTCTCGTCGTTATCACATAAACTAAATCTGCACCAACCTAAAAATAAAAACAATTCTCGTTATAACTTAACACAGCAGTCATGTTACTCAAAATTATTAAAATGTGTTTATACATGCCCTTAATGCTGAAATAGCAGAAAAATATGGGGCGCCACTATATTCAGTAGAACCACCGATTATTCCTATTTTCCCAGCAAAACCCTTTGATCCTTCCAAAGGCGGTGGAATTGTTTTACTGAGAATTTTAAATGTATTTGGATGAGTATGTCCATCTATTAAGTTTATACACTTGATTTCTTCATCTACGTTTTGTACCGTGGTAAAACAAACACAAAGTATAAAAACTATTCTGTGAACCCTCATAATTCTAATATAAGTATAATGTTAAAAAAGAAAAAGTGACTATAATATTGTAAACAAGTAAGTATTATAGACTAGATGGTATGTTATGTTATCAACCAAGTTCACCAGAACTATTAATAAACACTGACGTATTCAAAACAAAAACTATTTATTGTCATAACTCGTAATACCTACACGCTTTATAATTATGGGGTTGAAGGTCAACTACTTCTAATGAAAGTATTTCATCCAGCAATGATAAAATAAATACAATTAATTACACCATTATAATATGTTTGTAAGCATAAGGGAAAAAAATGTATCAAAGTATGTGTTCTGTTAAGAGAATGAAAGTTAATCATCTCATATTTTGATTAATTATTTTTGTAGAAATAGTGATATTTTATGATATAGGATAAACTGGCAACTTTGTCCATAGTTGTCAAACCAATCAATCTGTCAAAGTCTGTCGATCAGCCGTGGTTCTGAAATAATAACAAAAAATCTCTCGCCACTATTTTGATATTAAACTACATCAAAATGGATGATAAACAAGATACTGTCAAATTATGTTACACTATACACAAATACTCAAGTTATTCCGCGAACTATATACCCGAGTATGTATATTTTGATGAGTATTTCGTTGTTTTTATTGTTCATGAAAAACTCCCGGTGTGGTATTTATTTGATATATTTGCGTAGATCTTTATGTTTTATGTTGTATATTTTGATTAGTGGCAAAAGGGGGATTAGAATAAAGTGCTAGTGATCACGAATTGCTTTTGTTATTTTGTTCTTAAATTAGTTGTATATTTCAGAAATATTATGGTGAATAACCCTTCGGACCAGCTCTCACGATGGTTCACAGACAGCACGACACCCTCACAATTCATTATATTGAAGTTAAAAACGCCATCCATTGTAGAAACGATTAAATTTGGAAAATATATAAAGGCACATGTGAGTGATCTTAAGAAATTTCAAATACTCGGAGGAACAGAAGAAAATAACTTATCTCATTTGCTATCTTCGTAAGTAACAAATTTTGTATCTACAGAATATGAAGGGAATATTAGCTATCTTCAAATTACATCATGTTTACGTATGTTTTGGTTATAGATACATCATCTAAGATATTATATGATTTTAAGTAAGTAATTCGTAACTTTGATGATGGGATAAGATTGATATAAAATATAGTCAATTAGCTACCTATCTTATGTTGCTTATGCTTATGTTTTGCATAGATTGTTCCTATGGTAACTTACATAAACTTGTTTTGTGTCCCCTTCTCTTATAATATATCCTATGTAACCTGAATAATACAGCAATTTTATATTGACTTGTGAACCCACTCATAACACAAGCATTATAGCTTATCATGACGGGTTAACAGTACTAGAATAGAAGTTTTTTTTTTTTTTTTTTAAGACAACTCCCGCGCTAAGGAAATAAATCCCTGTGTAGCGGGGGACTTTACAAACATTAATTTCATGGACACACAGAACACCCAGACTCAGAACAACTATTTGTGGTTCACACAAATAATTGTCCCGGGTGGGAATTGAACCCAGAACACCAGGTCTCAGAGGCGACTATCGTAACCACAAAGCCACCGGTGCAGTCAATGTTAGGCATGAACACAGATTATTAGACCTATCAATAATGGCACAATTAGAAGCATATTGCTGAGTATTTCGAGGGTATCAAACCCACAACCAACGAGATTTAAAGCAAGCCAAATACCGCTACGCTATGGAGATTTATTGCTATGAAATATATGAGATACAATATATTTCATAGCAATAATGACAATTAAAAGAATAAAGAAATTTTCCATGGAGCTTCATTTGGTTCTTTTACTAGACCCAAAAACTCTAGAATGAATAAAACTTTAACTTTAAATAAAACTTTTATCCCTTTCCACAAAAACCGCATGGACAGAAGAGAGAAGGAGTGCAGAATGCTAATATATTTCCACTAGAGATGTGCCAACCTGATAATATCACAAACCAGGTTAGGTCAACTAGATAATATCACAAACCAAGTTAGATGGTGTGATCCAAAAGTGTGACAAACTGAGCTAGACAGTTCAGGTTGAACAAACCCAGTTCCTAAGCATATTGTAGTTTTAGGTTTTGAGGTTGAATCGAGTTTAAATACTAATTGAGCCAGTCAGGATTGATAGTGTGCTTAACTCAGTTTAAACCGGGTTGGCAAATCGAGTTGACATGTCTCTAGCGACCACCAGTACTTATAATTGCTTCAGTTTTAGATTAAAATATTTTGTGATTCTTAGCTGTGAAGATGTAGCTGTGATATGCAGTAACAATGATTCAAAGAACTTGATCAGAAATAAAATGCTATGATATGCTGCAATAAGCACCGGCTTTTAGTTAATTATAATTATCATTTGTGTACACCAATGTTTATTTCTGTTGGTTATCTCAAAGACATTCTATTTTTAGGTAATCATTTTCTACTCATTACACACAGTAATGCTTATTAATTTGTGTTATGTCATTGTAGTAAAAAGTCAGTTACATTTCCATAGTAAGATTATCTATAGTAATATATATTCCATAGTAAGTATATATAAATGGATGAGCCCTTAGAATAAAATTGTATTTTGTATGGGGGCAATTTCAGTATGACACATTAAAACAATAAATATTCAGTGATATGAATGTTTTTTATTTTCTTCATTATTTCTTGTTTAGTTTAGTTTTTTTTAATAAAAATCTCACACCATGGAAATATAAGTCACAAGTAGCACAACCCCTGGGTTGGACACCAAATGATGTCCCAAGTGGGAATCAAATCCATACTACTATATCTCAGAAGCAACTAATGTAACCACTGAGCTATTAGTGCAGTATATTTCTACATACCTACCTAAAAGTATTAATTTTAAACGAATTAAACGATATTTATTCAGCACTTAGGTATTTACATACACTTGCACTTGTCAGTTATACACAATTAAATATGATTAATATACTTAATTAAACACAAAAATATCGCAACTAAAATCTTTTGCGGATTAGCTAATGACTTGTCTGTCAGTCCAGCGTCACGTCATATGTATAGTTACAACAATAATTACCTCTATAATCAAAATCTTAATATAATTTAGCTCTATAGAAAGAAGCACGTTTTTAAACAATATTTTTACGTATAAGTGACACAGGCCTGAGGGCACCCTTAATGGGCTAGGACCACGGCTCAGGGCATCGCTAATGCTATGAGAAATAAAAGAAATAAGTTTAGTCATCAAATATGATTTAATTCTATATAATATTATGTATTCATGTTCAAAAAAATTAACATCTATAATATAGTAAATATAAAATGAAAAAATAACCATTAATATTTATATTGATTGTGATCCCAGATTCAAGAAATAGATATCAAACCAGAATGTGAACCAATTTTATAATAAAATAGACAATCATCTCTGCATCAACCACAGCTCACAAATAACAGGATACAGGCACTTAACAATTGAGACAGCTGCTTGCATGCTAATTTTAATCCATGTGTCCATATAAACCCAAATCATAAAAGTACACATGGTCTACTAAATTCATGCAACAAATTTGATAATAATGTTTGGAACTTACACCAAGTATTAAGCGCAGGCCATACCGCCAGCGGGCGGGTGATCAAGCTAGGCGGGCGAACATCGTTTCACCTCTTTTACATACTTCGGTTCACACCGCGAGCTACCGACTAATATATTTGTTTGTATAGTTTCCTTCTCTCGCTTGCCCGCCCGCCCGCTGGCAGAGTGGCCTGCGCTTTAGAGCTACGACAAGTCGACGAGACATAGAGTTACGACGTACACGCTCATAGCGCGTCTTGCAGTTTTGACTGCTTTTAAATTGTTCTAAGTACATGCCAGAAATATCGTGGTTCGTTCGTAATTGCAACTTACACTCTGTCCCTAATTGCTTCCCCTCAAGTAGTGGACGAAAGTAGCGTCTTTTCTTCTCTTTCTTTTCATTTTTTTACACTCAAACTTTTTGTTGTTGTTGTTGATGCATCTGATCTTATGCCTTTGTGCACTTCGTCTTAAGCACCGTCGTCACACGGATGCGATGCCTCACCCTCGACCTTTCGACTCGCAGTTTTCAATGTCATTGCGGATGCGACAGTTCAACATCCAAACCCTTTGCTTGTTGCAGCATCCGACTATAGTCCTTTGCCCACAAAGCGTCGTAAGCACCGTCGGCCTCGGGGCGTCCTAGACGACCCGGACGATGAGAATACAATTTACCAACTAGCAATACTAAGCCTGCAAGCACCACTACACAGACACCACTCTACCCAACCCGCCGGCAAGTCCGCACGCGAACGCGACGCGTCCCCCCTCGCCCCCTCGTCTCTAAGTTTGCAAATAACCTGCCGATGCCCTCGTAGACTCGAAGTCCGAGAGGCCCGCGAAATGTAATGTAGAACTACAGTTGAACAAACCTCCCCTAATCAACTAAAAGTTATAATCCCTCAATCCCCCCGCCAGTGACCGTCCTGAGCTGAGTTCCAATTCGAACAGGGGACGCCCTCTTGAGCAAGTTGCTTAGTTTGTAGTTTTTAAACCATTTATGAATGCTAGAGCCCAGCTCGGCTTTATGTCCGTTGAAGTAGCAAAAAAGTATTGTATGTAGAGTGAACTCCTGCAACCCCGCCATTGACTACTCTGAACTTAGGTCCAAGCCTCATTAGAACGCCGACAGATTTAGTTTTAAACCATTATCTATTCATTTTTTATTTTAATATTAATATGTCACAAACTTCATAAAGCTAAATAAGCTAACAGTTAAATTAAATTTCAAATTGTATCATCTCAGGGGCCTGAAGAAAGACAGCGCGCCGGAAACATTTAGGCTTCGCCACCGAACATTAGAGGGGCTCTATCTGCCTATCCAGTACATAATGATAGTGCCACTGCAGTCGTGGGGCCCCGCGTATAACTATACCATATGGTATGTGGAGCTTCAAGGCAAAAACCAGGAGGAGCTCATACGTAGTTCTTTGGAGACTATTAATTTAGTAAGTGTCAATATGTTTTTTATTGAATAATTTGCAGGAAAAGAAATTGATAACAAACACAACACAATTAATTATGATATTTGGCTGGTGTTTTGTTAGCTAGAGGTACTTATAAGAAGCTGTACATTAATGAAAATTATGTACAGTCAACAAAAGAGATAGGTTTACATCGTCAGTTCAATCCTACGAAGAGTGCCGCAGTACTTTTTTCGAGATTCAACAGTCGACCGGTTATTCCACCGGTCAAGATGTTCGGCGAACCAATCCCTTGGGCTAACTACATAATGTCCGTCCGGAAAAAAAATACCGTCAGTATCAAATACCTAATGTAAATAAATATGTTTATGTCACTACATCAGCCGGTAATTCTTTATGGGACAAGAGTTCGCTGCTAGCTGTGTACAATTGCACCTAACAATAAACACTTCTGATAAACGTGTACATATACATTTAATATGCATTTCACAATGTATAAACCTATCGCTTTTGTTGACTGTACATCCAGTTTATAAACTGTGCAAACTGTCAGCCAAATTTGTTCAGTGGTTTTAGCGTGAAAGAGTAACAAATGTCCACATATACTCAAACTTTCGCGTTAATAATATTAGTAAGGATATACAAATTTAATGTCAAATTAATAAATATTGTCTTCTCTTTCTAGCGCAAAGAAGAGGAAGCGGTGCGCATGCTACTCAAGCACCTCCGTCGTAGGCGGTACAAGGACGCCTTCGATGCACTATCGAGAGAGAGTGGGGTCAGTCTAGAGGGGCCCATACAAGGACGTCTGTGGAATGCGTTGGTTGAAAACGGAGATTATAAACGGGCGGAGGATATATTTGATGAGGCGGTCGCTGGTAAGATAAATGTTAGAGTAACTGTCTGTCATTTACGCTTTCACGCCTGACCTTTAGAAAAGGACGTACACTGCACACTACACGTATCGTGAAGAATAGGTTGAAATAGGGTATGAAAGATTGTGTCAAACGTCGCAAACGGTCGATATTAGTCAAAGTATTCCCCATTAGTGTATTGTTAGATCGTAATTCAATGGTCCAAACCGATATTTTTTGTTTTGACATTTTGATCAAATAAGGTCTCATTTGCGCAGGACATATTATAATGAAGTAGTTAGTTTTGATACCCATTTGTTGTGATCTAATAAATTTTCTTAATATTTTTTGTATAGATTAGTGCACTAAAAAGAAATAATATTCTTTACTTCGTCCCCGTGGGAACTTTGTAATAAATTATAGCCTATAACCTTCCTCGATAAATGGACTATCCAACACTGAAAGATTTTTTGATATCGGACCAGTAGTTCCTGAGATTAGCGCGTTCAAACATGCAAACAAACAAACTCTGCAGCTTTATAATATTAGTATAGATTATTTTAACTTAAACATGTCTCATACAGAGGGCGAGCTAGACTGGTACATGTCGTGGCAGCCGTACGCCCCACTGTGGGAGCAGATGTCCGCCTGCTCCTCCGCGGTGGAGGCCCGGCTGTGGAGCGGCGACGCCCCGCCCCCGCCCCCCGCCCGCCACCATGACCTGCTGTGTGCTGACAGAGACCCCAGACCTGACACTTGTGTGAGTTAACTAGCCATTATTTTTAAACAACCTCCGTAGCGTAGCGTATCTCGGTGGTCGTGGGTTCGATCCCCACGCCGGACAGGAAATGTTTGTGTAAATTCTAAGATTTTTTTCCGGGTCTGGTTGGTTGAGGGACTAGCCTCCGTGCCTCGGATAGCACGTTAAGCCGTTGGTCCCGATTGTTATAACATCATCTATAATAATCCTATATCAAGATACGGGCCGCAGCTTTTCCTTGTGTGTTACAACATAATAGTGCAGTCATCATCCCGCCTGCTAAGCGTGGTGACTATGGCAAATAACCTCGTCTCGGGAGGACGCCCATGAACTTTATACTGTCTGATGATGATGATGATGATGATGATGATGATGATGATGATGATGATGATGATGATGATCATAACCACAAATAATTTATATGTTTGGAGTCGTAACGCTTATTTATTGTTATCAGGATCCCCCTTTAAACGGAGTGGACCCTTCAGAGCTGCTGTGTGAATCATTGTGCTGCAGCAAACCCGGCCCCCGCGGGGGACACCAACTAGTCGTAGATTCTACTACAGGTATTTACGTTAAACATGTTTAAGAGCATAGAAATATGCGACAAAGTTTGTATGGAGAAAGTTAGCCAATTAGTTTAACTAGTCTTTTATAGTACTGAGATTATAATTACAGCTAGGAAAGAAAGATACGTGTAAATAGGCTTAGACATATTAGTTTGAAAGCAAATCAAAGAAAAATAATTGTTCCATAAAATAAGGCACAGCTCAGAGTCCGAGATTCCCTCCAGACCTACCATAACTTTCTGACGCCCTAGTAGACGCGAAGTTCGAGAGTCTCGCGAATTGTGAACGTAGAGCGACAGTTGCACAAAACTCTCCTAAACAACTAAAAATCATAACTTCTTATTCCCCGCCACCAGCGACCGTCCTGAGCCGAGGTCTGAGACCTCTTGCGCAGGTTGCTTAGTTTGTAGTCTATAAAGTATATAATAAGGCTGGAGCTCTACTCGTCTTTATACCCGGTGAAGTAGCAAGAGCTTCATTGAGTCGAGGATGGCTGTATAAAATTCCGTCCGAAAAAAAACAGACCTATCATACCTAGAGACTACTATCTGTGTCAACCATAGATAGTTGTTCAGAGTATGAGTAAAGGCCCCGCAATTTTTTTTTTCGGATGGACATATTTAATTTGCCACGAGGCTTTTGCTACTTCACCAGGCATATCCCCGCGACTCAGGGATTCGTTACCCTAAGTAATGCTATGCGCGACGAACGGAGTGAGTTTAAAAAAAAACTACTTTTTATTTCCCTAACTTTATTATCCGAAAATACACTACAAAATATGAACTAATCCCGAATTGAGACCCTGTGGTTTTAGGCAATCGGCACGGAGGGGGGGTTAATTATGGAATGATGCTAACTCTCCGAGTGCACGGCGATTATAGTATTTATAGTAATACTTAAAACATGTGTGGATGAATGTTTGGTTAGTCTTTCATGCCTAAACTACTGAACAGATTTGGCTGAAAGTTTGCACCGAAATAGTTTATAAGCTGCATCAATATATAGGCTACAAAACATCACCCTCCGACCACTGGAACAGTTACACGGGTATTATGGCGGGGCATAATTTTCAATCTATGTATTATCCTACCAATCCAGGCACTTTATATCTCTTCGGCGGTTGGAACGGCACAGAAGATTTAGATGACTTATGGTCGTTCTGTACGGAGAGCTTGCGCTGGTCGCTGCTGTGTCGACACAGTGGACTGATGGGGGGTCCCTCCCCCCGCTCCTGTCATAAGATGGTGTTCGACCCCGTGCATAGAAGACTCTTTACTTTGGGCAGGTAACTAACATGCTATGGAACTTATAGTAATTTGTCTGGAGAGATCGCGCTGGTGACTGCTGTGTCGATACAGTGGACTGATGGGGGGGTCTCTCCCCTCGCTCCTGTCACAAGATGGTGTTGGACCCCGTGCATCGGAGACTCTTTACTTTGAGCAGGTAACTAACATGTTATGGAACTGCAAAACCGCATTCCAGTATTTAGACTTATTTTTAAAGGGTTATTGCCTTTAGGATAAGTCTAAATACTCATGATCATCATCATCAGCCCGCATAACGTCCACTACTGAACAAGGGTCTGCGCCTGAGGGAGGGTTTTGAAATATTTATCACGCATGGCACGCGGGTTGGTGACCGCAGTATTATGTTGTAACACACAAGGAAACGCTGCTACCCGTTCCTTGATATACGATTGTTAAAGATGATGTTATAACAATCGGGTCCAACGGCTTAACGTGCTTTCCGATTAACATCACACCTAGCTAAAACATCAACCTAACAACCCGCTAACACGCTCCAGGTCCCACTCTCGTCCTGAAGTAGCGTTAGCATGACGTGCATGCAATTCAGAGTTATTTATTACTGTTATCGTATTTCGTTTCAGCTATTGTCATTTTTTTTATTTATAAAAGATTACTAGCAGCGTTTTTTCACACTACTAGTATTCTTAAGAACACCTCGTGCTAAGCTAAAATAATTATGTTACGAGTGGGTTCACGCCTCACATCAAACTTTTTTGCAGTCAGTACTTTGAACATCATCAACAGGAAATGAACGCCAGATTCTAATTATTTATTACTACTGTTGTAAAATAGAATTCTCGATCAAGATTTGCCTCGTAAGTTGTGCGTTCTATCTACTATTCATTTATTTATTATCTTATGTGTTGCAGATACCTCGACAATGCTCAGCGAATACCCAACAACATGAATGTAAGTGTATTTATATTCTAAACCAGGGGTCTCCAAACTACAGCCCGCGGGCCAAATCCGGCCCAGTCTCAGTCTGGTCCGCGACTGCCAATGTCCTATTATATTTATATATATTATATACATATGAAAACACAAAATAATTATTACTCGATCGCGCACTTAGCGACTAGTCTAGAAAAACGAGTAAGTTAATTACAAAAAAAATAATTAAGATGTTTAGGCCCTTTAAACATTCTGAAAAAAGCATTAAGGCTTCAAAGTTTGAAGACCCCTAAACAAATAATACAATTTGCGTAGAAGCACCATCTTAATAACTGAATATGTTACGAAAATGAATTCTTTGTCTAATTGACTTCTAAACAATATAAATATGGGCTACTGTGAAAAGACCTGCCTCCCGAGGAAGAATCTTTGTTATACTACGCTTGGCTAAGTCTGGACATCATAATGTCGGTGCAATGCAGACGAATCCCGACCATCTAGCAACCTTAACTTCGTTAGTTACGGTCGAAAATATTGAGGCAGTCCGTTTGCAACCTATACATTAAACCAGGGGTCTCCAAACTACGGCCTGCGGGCCAAATCCGGCCCGCCAGTGCCAACAATCCGGCCCGCGACAGCTTAAGACTTCCGTCATCAATCTGGCCCGCGACACCCAATGTCTTATTGTTGTTATTATTGCTGTGATAAGTTGAAAAAGACAACACAAAATGATAATTACTCGGTCGCGCACTTTGCGACTAGTCTAGAAATAAGTAATAATAAGTTGAGATCCAGCAAACGAACAAAGGAGGATGAATTTTTTTTTATGGGATATGGATCTATAACCAACCTACGTATATGTAGGTATCATATAGAATCTAGGGTCAATATTACAAGTGGGGCCCGCCTTTTAGCTTACTTTCCCACCTTGTGGCTCTTGCCTACCAAAAGGTTGCCGACCGCTGCATTAAACTAACAATTGCAAAAACATACATACACACATTCCTCAGACAGAGACCAAATCCTTCCACTTGCTATGATCTAGACATACCACTTTCGTCTCTTCTACATTTTTAAATGCAAAAATAAAAATGTTTTCATTATAGATAGATTAATACTAAATTATTGTTTTGCCTATTTGCAAATGCCTGTCAGGTTAACGTAAATAAAAATGACTTTTATTTTATTTTTATTGTATGGCGGATAATATGTTGAAAGAGGACGGCCAAAAAAAAGATGGATGCACTGTGTGAAAGATGTTATGTCTAAGAAAGGTGTGAGTATAGATGAGACGTCTAATAGGGAAAAACTGAAGAGGATGACATATTGCGCTGACGCCAAATAATGGGAACAGGGCAGGAAGATGATGATGATTTTATTTTGATTGTCCCTCCAGAGCGATCTGTACATGTACGACGTGTCGTCGGGCGAGTGGTCGCAGGTGTGCGGGGACACGGCGGCGGCGGGGGGCCCGCGCCTGGTGTTCGACCACCAGATGTGCATCGACCCCGACACGCAGACCATCTACGTGTTCGGGGGCCGCGTTCTGCCCGCTAACAAGTCAGTTTACACATTATATTGTTAGGAAGATAATATTTTTATTTATTTATAGTTTCACCCGCGTAACTCCCGTTCCCGTGGGAACTTATAATATAGATAGACTATAACTTGCCTCGATAAATTTTTGAAATCGGTCCTGTATTTCTTGAGATTAGCGGTTTAAGTAAACAAACAAACTCTTTAGCTTCATATATTAAGTATATTTTAATGTTAAGATTATAGTAAGACTTCTAGTTAAAGTCACGCAATTCGAATTTTAATGTTACTTTTCCCGCATCAATGTTGGTTTGTGTTGAAGCAATCGTTTTTTTTTTAAATTAGAAACAACTAAATAGATTAACTTACCATTTCAATTACTGGACAATGTTTAAATTTAATAAAGCCCCAACGAAAGAAAGAAACGATCATTTTAAAAGTAAAAAGCATAATGTTTTGTGTCTAAGATTCCTACCGCAGCTAACAAAAGAGCTTGATAACTTTGAAACGGCTGAACTGATTTTGATTGCACGTATTTAAGAACCATTGCTAGAAAATGCATTCAAATCGGTTCGCCCGTTTCGATACACACAATGCGATCAAACACTCTTGCTTTTGGGGTTGAAAAGTATTTGTAATAGTTACCCACAGTGTGTGCGATCGGTCACAAAGGTCTCCCACCACGTGATATCTGCTCTGTGCGTGCGAAATTATGAGCCGTATCGCAACGCACGAGGACTCATTTTGCTTTGTATTTCAGTGAAGAGGTAGTGAGCCCGCAGTACTCGGGTCTGTACGCGTACTACATATCGACGAACACGTGGCAACTCCTGTTGGCGGATAAACACAACCTGGTGGCTCCACAGCCGAGGGTCTCGCATTCTATGCTGTTCCATCCGGTAAGCGGGTTATAAGTTAGGATCTTATTAGTTACTTTGGGCGGTCGTAGCCCAATGGCTGAGGCGTCGGACTTGTGATCTCGAGGTCGCCGGTTCGAACCCCACCCATTGCACTACCGACGTGAACTCACTCGTAATACAAGCATTTTAGCTTAGCACGAGGGGTTAACAAGAATAAGATAATAAGACTGCAAAACTCTGCTAGTAATCTTTTTTTAAAAGGAGAAAAAAAAGACCCGATTTTTAAATATTTTCCATTGATGCTGTGCTCCTTTTTATCTTAACCTGGTGGTATATATCCTATAGCCTCGCTAGATAAATGGACTATTTAACACTGAAATAATTTTTCAAATCGGACCAGTAGTTGCTGAGATAAGCGCGTTCAAAGAAACTGCGGTCATAAACCCGCCTGTCCAGCAGGGGTCGTTGTGCAGGCTGCTGCTGATGTTAAGTGTCGTGCGAACATCTATAGCGCGATGTAGGATTCGTGACGTCATCTGATTTTTGACCTCCGTCGCAATATGAATTTAAAATCAAAATATTCTTTATTCATTTAGACACGTTTAAAGATAAAACTTAATAAATAAATATATTAAATTATGTTCTTATGATGCGTGCCTTTTTTTACCACCAGTTCTGAACGTGGCAACTCTGAGAAGAACTGGCAAGAAACTCAGAGGAAACCTTTTTTTAAAATAAAAGTTATGTTACAATTATTAATAATGCACTATTGTTTAAGAGCAACTCATTCCCAATCAGTTGTGTCATTGTCATATACATTTTTTATTCAATTTATATTAAATTTTACGTTAAATTTATTCTTTTTTTCTTATATTGATTTAATTGACAACAATAACACATTTTAGGTGCAGCGGCGTCTCTACATATTCGCGGGCCAGCGCAACAAGGAACAGCTGGTCGACCTGTGGTGGTGGGACGTGAACACCGGCGCGTGCGCAGCCTTGTGTTCTACTGCCGCCCCCCCTCCGCCCCCCGCCGCGGGGTTCACGCAGCGAGCCACCATTGACCCCGATACTGACGAGATGTTCGTGCTGTCGGTAATTACAATTTTTATCTTATTTACGAGGATGTCTCCGATTTGGTCAGAGAAGTCTTCCCCTTCCGACGTGCTTGTATGAAGAATTTTATAAGAGTGAATGAAGCGAAAGATGTGTGTACGGATCGTAGCAAGTGGAGGTCCATTGACTCTGCCTGTCCCGCTGGGAAACAGGCGTGAGCTTATGTATGTATGTACAATTTTTATGCCATACTTCTTATGTTATAGAAAACATCTATCATAACCCTTAAACGGGCAGAGGTAATATAGAACCCACCATATTATGAACTTTATGTACTTGTAATAAAGATCAAAACGAATTAGTTCTAAGTTCTTTTTTTGATAATTTAATACTGACCCAAGACTTATATTTAAACAAATACTGATCTTAAAACATATTTTCCCATAAATGGATTAGGGACTACGCATACTACTTTTTCCTAATTAAATTTTATTATTAAATAAGGTTATAAGCCGCGCCAATAAAGAAACGAATCTAAAATGGCGTCCCTGAATGTCACTGACAGATGATAGGGTCAGCAAATAAAAAGAAAGATAGAAAGAAAGTTTGTTTATTGTATATGTAGGTAAAATACAATTGTTAGTTTAATGTGTTGAAATGTGTAACGTATACAAAAAGATACATAATCTTTCATAAAAATTAGAACTGTTTATTTGCTTACTTTTCTTTAACATTTTTTACCTTAACCAATCGCAAGTAAGTCGTTTTTTTCCGTTAGCTTTCTTTACGGATTTCTTTTTGCATGCAGTACGCGCCGTGTGTGACTAAGATATCAACAGTTTAGAGTGAGAGCGCATGATCGCCGCTGCCATTTTAGATTCGTTTCTTTATTGGCGCAGGTTATACAAAATGACCCAAGTCTAAAATAAAATACGGCACATCCCTTAAAACCTTATAAATTTAATTATGCATTCCCACGCAGAAAAGAAAATGAAATCTTCAACACAAAATAGGACACGATAGTACGCTTATAATCAACGAGTTTCTGCGGAAATAAAATGATTGCATTAGCACATTTTTGGGAAGTGACGCAGCTTGAAAATTATATCATTTTAGTCAAATACAATTTTTATTACAATTATTTTTTTAAATCTTCCCACGCAAAAACTTTTCTTAAATCAACCCCATAAAATAATATTTCGCGCGGTTTCAGAAAATGGGACTATTTGAGTCCTAAAACTTTGGTTCGTGCGAAACTGACAGGTGACAGAGAAAAGGGACCGTTCCGTTCAAAACCTAAACGTTAATGTAATGTTGTGTTTATATCTGTTATGTTTATACATAACCTAACGATTCGAATGATAATTTCTAAACAGATATATCTGTCTCTATTTAGGGTATGAGTAAAGAAAAGGACAAGCGTGTGTACAACACTCTATGGGTATTCTCTCTACGGCGGCTGACGTGGACATGTGTGTACCGCAATGACAGCGTTGGTCCCAACGAGCCGCGGCCCAGGTTCGCTCACCAACTGGTCTATGACCCGGTCAAAAAGGTAAGATATCTTTGGTCTAATTTGTTCAATCATTAGGTTAAAATTCAATTCAAATAGCTCGTTTACCTCCACTGCTGAACATAGGCCTTCTCATTCCAAACTTTGGCAAGCCAGGGTCGCTAAGGGATATTGCTATAATCACCACGCTTGGCAGGATTGATGATCGCAGTAAGATGTCACGTAACCTTGAGTTGATAGATGCTGCTGCCCATCTATCAGGTGTATGTCCCTTAATCGCTTCTTAGGACACCCATGGGAAGACTTTATGGGGTGGTCTATTTTATAATGTCCATTCCACCGAATTTCAAATTAATCATATCCGGCTCGATGGACCAAAAAAACAAAATATTTATAGATAAGTATGTGGCAGGATTGAAGAATTCCTGGGATTTCAGTCGAACGATGTTTTGATGAAAACCAGCGCTAGGTTTCGCCTAGCCTATGCTGAGGTGGCTTTTTTCGGCAGAACATGCAAGCTGTCTTATTGTTTGTACTTTTAACTAAATGTTTGTTGTATAATATCGTGTGTCTCGTGTTATGTGCTGAATTAAATGTATTTTCTTTCTTTCTTATTGTAAAAAGTTACAAGTTAAAGTTTTGACAGTTCTTTTCTATAAAGAATGTTACGTAGTTTACGTTTTCAATTACACTACCATTAAATGAAATAATTTATTATAATGATACTCGATCATCACGGGTCGATGTTATACAAACAGTATAAAATGTGTCCTCGGTCGTTAGATCCACTACCTATTCGGCGGCAATCCCGGCAACCAGAGCAGTCCCCGCGTGAGGCTCGACGACCTGTGGGCGCTCCACCTCGAGCGAGCCTCGCTGGAGGCCGCCGCCGACACCGCGCGCGCCGCCCTGCGCGAGGCCTGCTACCGCTCCCTGGCCAGCGCGGCCCTCGCGCAGGGGGACCCGGCCCGCGCCGCGCACGCGCTGCACTACCTGCGCAACGACTTGTACGAGGCGCTGGACCACTCCGACCCCGCGCAGGTGAGATACTACATGTACCACGTGACCTCCCTCGCCAGCGCGGCCCTCGCGCAGGGGGACCCGGCCCGCGCCGCGCACGCGCTGCACTACCTGCGCAACGACTTGTACGAGGCGCTGGACCACTCCGACCCCGCGCAGGTGAGATACTACATGTACCACGTGACCTCCCTCGCCAGCGCGGCCCTCGCGCAGGGGGACCCGGCCCGCGCCGCGCACGCGCTGCACTACCTGCGCAACGACTTGTACGAGGCGCTGGACCACTCCGACCCCGCGCAGGTGAGATACTACATGTACCACGTGACCTCCCTCGCCAGCGCGGCCCTCGCGCAGGGGGACCCGGCCCGCGCCGCGCACGCGCTGCACTACCTGCGCAACGACTTGTACGAGGCGCTGGACCACTCCGACCCCGCGCAGGTGAGATACTACATGTACCACGTGACCTCCCTCGCCAGCGCGGCCCTCGCGCAGGGGGACCCGGCCCGCGCCGCGCACGCGCTGCACTACCTGCGCAACGACTTGTACGAGGCGCTGGACCACTCCGACCCCGCGCAGGTGAGATACTACATGTACCACGTGACCTCCCTCGCCAGCGCGGCCCTCGCGCAGGGGGACCCGGCCCGCGCCGCACTACCTGCGCAACGACTTGTACGAGGCGCTGGACCACTCCGACCCCGCGCAGGTGAGATACTACATGTACCACGTGACCTCCCTCGCCAGCGCGGCCCTCGCGCAGGGGGACCCGGCCCGCGCCGCACTACCTGCGCAACGACTTGTACGAGGCGCTGGACCACTCCGACCCCGCGCAGGTGAGATACTACATGTACCACGTGACCTCCCTCGCCAGCGCGGCCCTCGCGCAGGGGGACCCGGCCCGCGCCGCGCACGCGCTGCACTACCTGCGCAACGACTTGTACGAGGCGCTGGACCACTCCGACCCCGCGCAGGTGAGATACTACATGTACCACGTGACCTCCCTCGCCAGCGCGGCCCTCGCGCAGGGGGACCCGGCCCGCGCCGCGCACGCGCTGCACTACCTGCGCAACGACTTGTACGAGGCGCTGGACCACTCCGACCCCGCGCAGGTGAGATACTACATGTACCACGTGACCTCCCTCGCCAGCGCGGCCCTCGCGCAGGGGGACCCGGCCCGCGCCGCGCACGCGCTGCACTACCTGCGCAACGACTTGTACGAGGCGCTGGACCACTCCGACCCCGCGCAGGTGAGATACTACATGTACCACGTGACCTCCCTGGCCAGCGCGGCCCTCGCCCAGGGGGACCCGGCCCGTACATGTACCACGTGACTTGTGCTCGCTAGCCAGCGCTGCACGTTTTTTGTTTGTGTTTGTGATAATATATAAGGTAACCTTCCTTGCTCGAGCAGTTATGTTCGTTCGTGAAAGTTCTACCTTTTTTAGGCTACAATGATACAGCCACGTGGCGATGATTGTATCAACAAATTAATTTAGTTTGTCGTTCCTGGGTGCGACCGCCGCTGTCATATTTTAATATGAGTTTGTTTTTCAAAAGCCTCCGTCGTGCCACGTAGCCCGCGCTACGCGCCGCGCCAGTAGTCGCTTTAGTGATGTGGTCTCGACCTTAAGGTATAATTCTGTGCATCGCGGCCAATCGCAGACGTACGCGAGCGTTCGCGTTCGACTTTAGACTTCGATTGACGCGCATGGCTGATGCGACATTAGTCGACACCTATCGTTAGTCTAACGTAACTGTGTGGTGGCAGGTGAGCCGGTTCCAGCGGCTGGCCACGCTGCTGTTCTGCGACGCGGGCGCCCCCCCCGCGCCCCCCGCGGCCGCGCTGTGCCCGCGCCGCGCCCGCGCCCTCGCCGCCCGCCGCGCCGCGCCCCCCCCGCGCTCCGACCTGGCGCACTCCCTCGCACAGGTACTGTAGTGTTGGGAGTTACATTGACTTGAAGGAAACACGTTTTAGAATCCCCATTATCTTACATACTAATAACATTAGTAGGGAGACGGCGTGTGACACACAGACAGGACACACTATAGTACTAATACTATACTCTAGTTTCCGACGACGAAAACGGTTGCAGAAAACGGTCGTCGTCGCAACTGGTTAGAAGACGGCTTATAAGACGAAACTCGTCGAGTGAAGTAGTTGCAGTTTCTTACATCTGCTAACAGTTTCCAGTTGCAAATGTATAAAACATTTTACTAAATAATTCGTTTTATCGGTCGCTCGCCGGCTCGAGTTCCAGAAAATTTATTTACCTATAATCCCAATTCATTCGGCAAGGCGATTTTGCACTACACAAGTCAACAAAAATAAGGTTGCACGGGTTTGACCGTCGCGCCACGAACGATAGCACTGACGAGTGGTAATAAAATATCGACTGTATTTCGTTGTCAAAAAGTTCACTTTTCATTGGAAGAACTGTTTGTGCGAAACGATATGAACGACGACGCGACGAGTGAGATAGTTGAATTAATGGGTTTTCAACTGTATTTTCTTAGACGTAAAGTAAAAAATCGCATCAAGTAATTCGAAGACTGGTTTCTGCAACGAAAACTGTTTGGACCCACCACGTAAAAACGGTTGCACCGTTGCAGAACATAAAACGGTCTTTGAAAACGGTTCGTCGTCGCCACGCCCACCACTACTATACTCCGTCACATTGTAATCCTTGCTAATACTCAATTATTTATTGTTGGTAATAAAATCGTAAATATTAAGATGCTACTGCATCGACGACCTGTCGAACCGGTGCTAAGAGGTGCCCGTTTCTATAACCTAAATTATCTTGCAAAGCAATAGAACTCAGTTCGCCATGTACATTTACAATCGTCATCTCCCTAGAGCAAGTTTTATTTTACAAAAAATGCCTATTTTAAAATTTTAATTTTACGTTTTGATAGTAAATCCCACTGATGGCAAATCGTCGTGCCAATTATTAGGAACGAAAAACCAGTGATTCCCAAAGTCGTCCCCAAGAGATTTGACTAGGGTCTACATAGGCGTAAAATCAAGTTTACAAGTTGAAAGTTTGATAATTTGGGAGCCTCTGGTCTAAACAGTCTAAACTCGACGAGTACCGAACGAATATTCATAAGTTTTCACCGAAGGTCAGAAGGATTCACGTTAAAGATTTATTTGATTATAATATTTTTTTTATTTAATTAATAATTATTTGAGTATAACATAGTACAGGTCGATTAGTACCTTACGTTTTATGCGTATTATACGACAGTCATTCGAATCATTATTCGAGTTTATAACTTGAACAAAATAGAAGAGTAAGTAACTTTGAATTTGGTAGAAAAGTTTTTGAGATTTTAGTATCACATCCTCTGTTACAAATTTTTGATCACCTTTATAACTTAAACTGACCATATCATTAAAATGCCAGAAAACTTTAGTATCATTGAAAATAGATTGTCACATCGGCAATCCTTTTGTTCATAAAATCATAAATAATATCCTTCTTGAAGTAACCTAATACCTGTGATAGTGAGATAAAAGAACGGGATAAATTTGTTTTATAAGCTAAACATTTTAAAAATTATATTGTCAATCGTAGACGTTATTTTAAAAAAATCCTTACCTAACACCTTTCCTAAACAGGTATTAGGCGCTGACGACAACCTTGACTGCGAGGAGATACAGCCTTTCGAGGAGGTAACCGAGCCTCCTTGCGACACCTGGGACACCTGGGACGTGGCCCCAGGATCCTCGCTCTCACTGGAGGACCCCGCCTGGAACGCCAGAGCACAACGCATCGAACTCTACGATGCGCTGTGTGCATACTTTAGACCATCCACCGTACCGCCCAAGGGAGATATAACAGATCTAGTGAACCTGTAACAATTAACGACAGAAACCTATGTACTTCATGGTTGGCGGTACTAAGCAGCTCTGTCAATATTGTATTATAGGTTAGAGGAAGCAGGACTTCCTTTATGTCCCACCCGAGGTCACTGCAACTCTTGTAACCCAGAATGCCCAGTGGTATATAGCAATCATCACACCCATTCAAAAAAACTTGGTATACAGCAGAAGTGACCAACTTAATAAGACTAAGATCAACTGTTTATTGTGTGCGATCGACCATAAGGCATACATAACGTTGCATCACGTTTCGTATAATTCAATGGAATGATAAATAGGCATTATTTCAAATTATTATACGACAAACACTAACTTTGCGCGTCGTAGCTTACAAAATTAAATACGTACCATATATTTGTTGACTAAAATATTACTGTTGCGATCTCTTTAATTTACTAACTCTTTAGTTTTATGTATTCTTATTTTTATAATATATTTTTTTATAAACCCTCATTTTATCAACTCCTCAACATTAGTGGGAATTCATAAAAAAAGGAACGATGGAAATATTTAATTATTTATTTAAGACAAAATAAAAACTTTTCAATAAATGTTTTTTCTTGTCACAGTCAACAATCAATAAAGTGTGTTTACAAAAGGAAATTAAAAAAAAAACTTTCATACTTGCTTTTTTTTAGTTTAGTTAGTAAATTAAAAAGTTCGCAATAATCACTTTTTATTATATAAGTTGATCGACTGCCAGGATCGACCGGTTGATCACCCCTGCTTTAAAATAACCGGTTGGATGTGGTACCAAGTAAAAGGTTGGAAGTGTTTCAGCCCGGTGTATGAACTCGTTTTTAGTGTTAGTTTTGAAGCCAAAACATTTTAAATTTTATGTTTGTTGATGTGTTATTTATTATTGTAGATATTATTTCGGTGTTTTTGTCGATTTTTTTTCAAATGAAGGAAGTCTCTGAGAGGTGAATAATTTGTAAGTTAAAAATATATTTTTTGTATTACAAAATGATTAACTTTGAAGATGTGTATCAACAACAGAAAAAAGACGTTCCGAGCAAAATCTAGTGGTAATGTATGTTTGTCTTTTATATGTTGCCACATGCCTGCAATTTAGAAATTTATTGGAAAGCAGTTTACGAATAGCATACAGTTTGGCATATAGCATATTTCTTCAACCTAAACGTTCGTTAAGACGAAAAAATAACGTATTTTAACGTAAGATACTGTAAAACTTTTTTAACTCGGAACTCTGATTCAAATAATGTAATGGCATACACCATGCACATTTGAACGTCGATTATTTTTCATTACTTCTCGGTGCTTCTGTTTGCATTGGGCAATTTTATAATTTAATATTACGGCGTGTGGACTATAATTTTTTCATCTATATACATACAGCTCTAATCAAATCAATGACATTTTAAAGAAGAAATAACTTATAGATTTAATCTAACTAATTTGACAGCTTATTCTTATTGTTCATATATATGTATGTGTTTACATTGACTAGTTTTTTTCTATTTATACGTACGATAACATGATTTAATGAATACTATATATTAATATATAGGTACTTGTCATAAATGTTGCATGTACTCACGCTTTTATGCCGTTTTGTGGCTGTTTATACGATTTGTATACGTATGTAGGTAGTTTCAGCTCATAAACTGCCAATTGTTTATGCTCAAAATTAATGTAAATTTGTTAAGCGTATTGTCCCTGAAAAAAAAATCATTGTTCCATTATACTAAATTATAACTGTACTATATAGGGTAGGAAGTTTGGTTTAACGCTTGGAATAAAAATCTATCTAGAGCTTTCAAATATAAGGTCGGATGTGCCCGTTATACGTCAGAAACATTCGTCGTATGTGCCTTTATTGTAAACTGGCACTTACGACCTAATTCTGAACATTTTAGTATATTCGTCCTTAAGCTTTTGAGGTACAGATATATTGTACGAATTATAGCATCGCGTTAAATCCTTATGAGGTAGAGTATCAGGGGAATCGCGGGAATTTTTCTTTTAATAATAGGTAGAAACCTTACAGTTACAATACTTGGTATTAATAATTATCTGTATTAATTACCTACTTCGATGAAAGGTACGTACGGACTTGCCAATTGACTATTGAATAATTTAGGACCTTGACAATAGTTGGTTACAACCCAACCTTAATCGAAAATCTAATGATTGAACAGCAAAGGAAAGGATTTTTTCAATCAAACTTTAAATACTTTAGTGGCTGAGTCGTCTCGGGGTCTCTTCGAGGTAAGTAGTGAAACGCAAGAACAACGGTGAAGGAATGGAATTTATTTACAAGGGAGTTGTGCGATGTACTTTGTGGGTTGCTACAATACCAAAAGTTTAAAGTTTCTTTTATCCGTAATATATCGGCGACACAACTGTTTCTAGTCAAGATAAAATATAAATATTATCTTATAATTTCATCAATTTGTTAATGATATAATTTTGTATTTATTAGTTATAACAAAGTACATTTAAAATGGCAATGTTATTAAGGGCTAACTTTTTAATCCACAGATAAAGTTTATTAGGTGAGTAAATTTTACATTTGGAAGACTGTATGGATACCTGCATACAAAGACTTTTATCTTAGACAAAAATTGTAACCAGTGTTGAGAGAATTTGTAATATGAAATTTCAATACAAATCTGCCAAAATTAAAATTTATTCCACTGATATTTTTTATCTGAGGATTGATAATCAGCCTGAAGCCATGGAATAAATGCTTGGTAGGTAACATAACTCAAACAATTGAGCATTTGTCGTAGGAAAACGCACATTGATAAATATAGATCGTATTGGCCTATTTTTAGTATTTATTCTAAATGAAAAACGTAGGCTTGTATGGTTACAGACTGTGATAAATGCTGTAGTAGATGTAATAAAATTATGAGCTTCGTTAGAAATCGAGCGAAACGTTCGGGTAATGAATTGCCAAAAATTAAAAATAAAGGTAAAGTGCTTGAAAGACTTGGGCATGGAGGAGTCCGTACCTTTCTTGGGTAAAAAAGGTATTTCGATACATGGTTTTTTATCATGAAATATTCACCTCACTGTCACACATTTTGCATGTGAGCTTCTGATATTTCTTGTATACCTAGGTAAAGACGGTTTTTTTATACAGTATAACGTAAATTATAATAAATAGACGGGCGGAGAAGGTTTTTAAATGGAACCAACATTGTCTACCGATTTGTAAAAAGATATGTAACTGCACCGCAAGACCCAAAACGTAATATAAGTATGTAACAAAATAATTGTTACTTTTTTGAGATGGACACAGCACATTTTCGTTTAATGTAAAACTTATCAATATTTTATTATATCATAAAATCTTTCAAAATATTTGACATAGATTTAGTAAGACAACGCATTTAGCACACAATATTCGTCTTGTTTGAGGTAGATGATCACTTTGTCTCTTTAATTAAATAATTTAGTAATTTATTCAACTATTCAAGTCTTCGTAGACCATCTTAGACTACACTACATTATAATCGAATCCGAAGTCAAGTTTAATTGTAGTTTTAATTACATTTTTAGATATTAGTCATTAGTAAATACCATTTTTTTTAGACATTATAATCTAGTATTTGTAACAATTCACGTATAGCACTATTTATATTATTATTCTTGACGGAGGCGGGTAAATAGTTCTCTCTCAAACTAGTTTTCGAGTTACGCGGAAAGTTGACTCATGAAATTTCGCTTACTTGGCTATTTTCTTGTTGTAAGACAAATATTGTGGAACCCTATTAAATTATATAACAATTTTTGAGCACATTCTTAAACCAGAACTAAACAGTTTTTAAGTAATTTGTCCGATGTAGAATTAATAAGTATTTATACACATTGCGATAATAATAATACATTTATATTAAAATAGAATATAGCTTTGTGTGCGTAGTTGCTCTATGTAATTAAAAGTCTGAATATATATTATCCTGAGCGCCGCGGCGCCGATGCTAAAGTAATATTTATTAACGTTCTATTTTGTTGCTGAAGTGTGTGTGAACATGACATATTATGTCATAAATAGTAACTTCTTAGTTTTTTTATTATTTCACATTAATATAATAATTTTACGAGCTACTTTTGGACGATGTATTTCTAATTGCTGTAAAAGCGTATCCAACTATATAGCAAATCGCATAAACATGTTTAAACCGCCAAAGTAAAACTTATTAATAGGATTGACGACTAAAAATTAATTTGATCCGTCAGTTAGATTACCAAAAATTTTGGACACGTATTTTTTTTTTACGTTCCATAAACAAGTAACGACGAAGATACAGCGCGTTGAAATTCATGTGACGACACTTCTAGGTACAATTTTACCTAGGAGTGACGTCACTAGCCCCCCTCTGCTGAACTTTGTTGCTCTGTATCTTTATTATTTTTTTATTGATTTGATAAATTAAATTTATAAAACTAACATACTAATGATATATCAATTAAATATCTAATGCTATTCAATATCCAGGTTTAACTCATGAATTCTACGTAATATATAAATTTAACTACATACATCTAAATATAACCTAAATACTCGAGTGTGACTGTAAATATTAAGTCTTGGTGTATAAGATTGTAATACGTACGTTCTCACGTAACGTTCTGTAAATATGCATTTTTATTCATGTAAGAATAAATTATTTGTTTTCAATTTTTAACGAGAGGCATTCTCAATCTGTGTACATAACATGCGTATTTAATAAAACATATTTAAACAACAAATTAAGTTTTATTTCATATCGTTGGTGACAACTTAAGCGCAAATCGCAACACTAGCAAGCGGAAGATATCGTAGATAAGATTATTAGCATCCCCCTTTGTGACCCTCCGCAAGTTATGTAAAATGAAAAATTAAATTTGTCTTTTTTACGAAAAGAAGTACCCATCATTAATATTTTGCTTGCGAGTATCATTATCCCACGATGTTGTTCATACTTGTGCTTACGACGCGCGACGTGCTATGCTGTACCTACTTATGTATACTTTTATTTATACAGTTTCCCTCACCCTCTATAGTGTAGTCAACAAGTTTAAAAACGTGTTAAATAGAAATAAAGCCCCTAAAAATATGTGCCATAGCTCATTCGATTCGGAATGACGTCTAGAAAAATGATTTTTAAGGGTATATTAGCACATAAAAAATTGCGATTGTTATTAACAAAATAAGATAAAAAAAGGTATTTAGTTTTTCGTTAATAACTTTTAAAATAATTATATTTAAGGGATTTTGAAGATCCTGAAAGAGGAGGAAATTTCCAATAAAAAAGTCCCAACTCCCGGAACTCGTATCTATATTATTTATAAAAAAAAATTAACGCTGGAAATAGGTCTCCGCGAGTTCCTGCTGGCGGTGTAGTCTGTGGTTAATGTCGTTGGAAAACTTCAATATCAATCAAGGATTATTTTTACTAGTGGCAAGATTACGGAACATAAGTCCACTTCCAATACGTTTAATTTATAAAAAATATATATGACGAGGAAGGACGAGCATCGTTGTTTTTTAATAAGGTGTGACGTCATCATTGCTGACGTCACATTCATCAGGATGGTTCTCTATCGAGGGTTGTTGATCCATAGTAACAGCAAAACTCCATAATATGGTTTTCAAGTTTTATTCCAGTAAATTGAGGAGCTCCGTACAGTCCGGCAGCTCGAGCGAGACTGAATTGCAATCGGTCCGCCGGCCGTATTTATACTAAACGAGCGGTTCACAAACAGTAAACAATTTAGTTTGATAATTTTTAAACTATGTGAACAGATAATTATTTCTACAAATATTTCAACGATTTACAAATCATAATTTGATCCTGAATACTTATTTATTAGTCTAGTATTTTATGAACATATTTGTGTTTCTATCAAATCATGCATTGATTCACAATTTATTTATTTTGATGAGACGAGTAATTGTATTTATGTGTTTATCATTAATGAAGTGTTGTTGCTATGCTTATTTTATGTGGTTGCGCCGATACGGCCATTCTGACAGGCGGTGCGCGCTCTGCACCAGCCTCGTTGATTCTCGTCGCGTAATTGTACAATTTTATTTTATTATTTTGCATCTATGATTAAATCTAAGTTCTGTCCTTTGAGTATGTTATTATTTAGACGGACCATAAGTATCTCAACGAACGCGCTTTAGTGCTACCACCGGATCCAATACGCTCCAACTGAGAAGATCCGGCGAAACAAACTCAGTGGAGTTATTCTACTGCCGGTTTCAACGCGGCCTCATCGAGACGATCCGGCGAAACATACTCAGATAGGCATGTCCAAGAAGTTTTGGTCCAGTTACTTTTATTATTTAGTTGGTATTCACAATTTACCAATCGGTTGTCTTTATACGAATTTTATTTACGTTTTCATTAAAAAACAGATTAAATAATTTATTTAAAGACAGAACTGAATAAATATTTGGGAGTATTATTTTTATTATTACAGATAGTAATTTCTGTGTAAGTCTAGGAATATCAATGCTAATAAGGTGTTGGAAGTTCTCGACGAGTTCTCGGAGGTTCTCGTAGAGTTCTCGGAGGTTCTCGTAGGGTTCTCGGAGGTTCTCGTAGGGTTCTTCGCGAAATCTGCAATACTAGAAATAACTTTCTCTGAGTTGGGTATCTGTGAGCAACTTGTTGTTGTTATGCAAAAACATGCATTTCTATGTTAGTCTAGGAATATCAATGCTAATAAGGTGTGTAAGGTGTTGGAAGTTCTCGAAGAGTTCTCGGAGGTTCTCGTAGAGTTCTCGGAGGTTCTCGTAGGGTTCTCGTAGGGTTCTCGGAGGTTCTCGTAGGGTTCTCGGAGGTTCTCGTAGGGTTCTCGGAGATTCTCGTAGGGGATGGAATGATGCTGTGCTCTGGGCGGTCCTGTTCGCCGTGGTACACAGAGGCTCTACTGGGAGTATGGAACTAGGTTGAAGGTGTTTATACACAGGTTCTAAAAGAGTTAAATTCAAGGTAATATTTTGTAAATATGTTCAACTCACAGTTTATTGTGGCAATGAATCTTCTTCACTTTGATCTCGTAGTTTTTGCTGAGGCAACCCGTCACTTGATGTGCTTGGTACGGGGCTCTATTTCTATTTCAGGTGATGGTAGTGGCTCATCTTCTGCCGATACGGTTACCTGATCACCAGGTTGTGATGCACGACGAAGTTTAAATTTAGGCTTACCTCCAGAACATAGCGCTCCGGAAAAACTGACCCCGGCAGGAGAACTCCACTCCTCAGCCGTCCGCACCACGAAAGAGGAAGCAAATCGCCTCGTGCGTATCGAAGGAATGTCAACAACAAAAGGGTGAAACCGCTCGCCGCACCCAGTCGTCCGGTGATGGAAGGGTGAAGGGGGCATCAGGTTATGTAGAACCTCCGCACACTCCCTGAAATGTAACCGATAAAAAACCGATAGGCAGGCCACTCGAGGCTCCGAAGACTTGCCTCCACAAGTGAGCCATTGCCTATGACTCTTCGCTCGACGCCCCAATGCATCCAGAGCATCCAGCTAATATCTGAAGATAGATAGAAAGATGTGAAGTACTGCCCCACCCTGGAGAGGAATGTCGTCAGGACCACCAGCCTTATTCACATCCAGAGTGCAAAGAATGTTTAAGTACCACTTTTTGCCGAATGTAGAAGTCCAATGAGGTAACCTGGGTGGACTTTTACCAGCAGCATCTAGTTGTGAATTCTTAGTAAATAGAGATGCAAATAAGTCTGCTTTCTCCTTGGCGGTGTGAGCTAATGAACCGTTCGGCTCCTGCAGTGGCGGAAAAGAGGACCGACAGAAATAGGCTTCGACCGATTTGGCAAGAAACCAAAAAGCTTTACTCCCAGATGGGTAAGATGCTAGTGTGGCTCCAATGCGTCCAATATGGTCAAAGCGGGCCCTGCGTAGCGCACGTTTGCAAGACTTGGCAGCACCATTGAAGGCTCTCTTCAGCCCCCGAACATTTCGCGCTTTGCGGGCTCTAGCATCCGCCCACGCTCGGCAAGCAGAGTGCTTATGTGCTTCAGTACTATCACACTCAGCGCCGAACCATGAACGGGCCTTGTCTCGGAGTGAGACATCAGAAAATGGAACGAAATATTCCATAGTCTGGCATATCACCCCAGAAACAGCCTCCGCGCAGCAAGTTGGGTCGTCTGAAGAGAAGCATAAGCGCAGCCAAGGGTAAGACGCGAAGAAATACCGCATCCCATCCCAATCTGCTGACTTGTATCGCCATACTCGCCTAGTCCCCTTGAGATCGGGATCGGGTGGCGAGCAGACAGACACAGATTTCACCAGACAGTGGTCGGAGCCACCCAACGGCGAGGAAACCGCGACTTGACATGGGTCTGGATCAGTTGTCAGCAGAAGGTCCAAGCAACCGGCCGCATGGCCATCAATGTCGGGCACCCGTGTCAGTCCAGTCACCAGTTGGGAGAGACCAAGCGTCAGTGCGAATGCACACGCCAATCCCCCAGCATGGCCGGTGCTCCGGCATGGGCACAGCCACTCCTGGTGGTGGGCATTGAAGTCCCCCAGAACAACCAGCTGCGCCGATGGGCACCTGAGCTGAGCCAGTTCAGCCGAGTCCGAAAGATAGTGAAACAACCTGGTTGTCCCCATGTTGTCGGTGTGCGACCGATAGACACCAGCATAGAGTATCTGCTCCAAGCGAGAAACTGGAATCCTCAATGTTACGGAGACACCGACAGCAGATGTCATCGCGAGCACACACGCAGGCGCCAGCGCGTGGCTTAAAACTGTGCTCCAGGGTGTACCCCGGGCGGCGCAAGCATGCTGCGTCAGCCGGACATCTGATTTGCGTCTCCATGAGGAACAGCAGATGTGGTTTTTCGGTCTCATGGTGGTGATGGACCGGTATGAGATCGGAGTGCAGACCTCGGATGTTAGAGAGGTGCATTTTTTTTTTTGATCATGAGCGACTTTTCGTGTTCGCCCTCTTCCCACAACTCTTGCATAAACGCTCGAATTTGCTGATTCATTTGCATCATGTGCATGAAGAATTAAGGTGGCACCCCACCCATGGACGTATTCGGCATAGGTACATTGATCATCGACTGTTGCCCCTGTTGCGTTCCATTGCTTGAAGCCAAGGTTGAGTCGCAACAGGTCGTGATGAAGCAGTTCCAAGGATCACTTCGAGTCCCACTTCTGATGACGAGGAAGGACGAGCATCGTTGTTTTTTAATAAGGTGTGACGTCATCATTGCTGACGTCACATTCATCAGGATGGTTCTCTATCGAGGGTTGTTGATCCATAGTAACAGCAAAACTCCATAATATGGTTTTCAAGTTTTATTCCAGTAAATTGAGGAGCTCCGTACAGTCCGGCAGCTCGAGCGAGACTGAATTGCAATCGGTCCGCCGGCCGTATTTATACTAAACGAGCGGCTCACAAACAGTAAACAATTTAGTTTGATAATTTTCAAACTATGTGAACAGATAATTATTTCTACAAATATTTCAACGATTTACAAATCATAATTTGATCCTGAATACTTATTTATTAGTCTAGTATTTTATGAACATATTTGTGTTTCTATCAAATCATGCATTGATTCACAATTTATTTATTTTGATGAGACGAGTAATTGTATTTATGTGTTTATCATTAATGAAGTGTTGTTGCTATGCTTATTTTATGTGGTTGCGCCGATATATATTATAAAAAATAAATGAAGAGTAGAACCCGCCACTTCTCCATTCGTCATATTCATCGTAATCCTCAAGGGCATCTAAAGAAATCCGCTGTAAATGAAGAAACAAACTACAGAAGAATGTTTTAAATATATCATTTATTATTCTCATACATGATTCAAATCAGTCATTGTGACAACACGGTGCCTTACAGTGTGAAAATAAATCGTTATCTCATGATATGTTCCGCACTGGTTCATTACATCTGTCGGTGAATATATTATACTCAAGAAATTTATAATTCGGACAAGCTCATGGGTTACTTAAGAGATTCCAAAAGACATGTAATCGGTTCGATTACACAAGCAAAACATAAATGTGGCCACCTGAAAGGAACAAAGTAAGAAGTAAACTCTCTGTCTAAGTTGAACCATCAAACTGTGCAATAAGGTTCAGGCGAGGCGGGGGCGCGTCAGCTAGCGCGTTACCTCACGACTCTTACATTATACTATTGAATTAAATTCCTTAAAATTGATTATGTACCGCGCGCAGACGAGCCCCTACTTCGATATAATTGACAAGTACTCAGCTACAGATCAAAATGAAACCTCGACGAGTGGGAACATTCATGCCTCGAGTTGTCCAACACCTAAATCATGTCGCAATACAATAATAAAGTAGCGGGCATTTATAACAAAACTTTCATCTTTAAATAATATAATCAATAGTTACTCTATGATATAACGTAATATCTATGTCTAGGCAAAATAATCATCTAAATGTTATATTGTATAAAGAAAAAATATTATTTTTGGTTAATCGCTGTGAACACCACCACCGGCGAGCGGCAGCAGACATCGAGCGATGCCGTCGACAACAATACTGAATATAATACCATCAACATATATTTATTATGAACAACCAAAATGTGAATTGCACTTGAACCGTTCAGTAGCACAAGGTACGGTCTGTCGCGTATAACGAACAACAACACGGAGTCAAACGAACGTGAAAACTCAACAATGTCCACCAGACATAATACAAAAATCTTTCAATGAATATAATTATAGAAAAACATACTGCTCTTATAACAAATGCATATAAAAATATGATTATGTCGATGCATACTTTGCCCAGTGCCCGTTCCTCGCCCCAACGGCCGGAACGTGCACTGGACGCGGAGTTATCAGTGACTAGACATAACAATACGTAAACGATGTCTGCTGCTAAGCTAATATGAAAAATAATACTTAGAAAATAAATATATACTAAAGCTAACAATCGGTAAGTCCATCGTTTAAGTACATGAAGAACGCTCTACGATAAAAGCTAGTCAATATATTATCATAATAAACTATAAACAATAAATGCAAGGCGATGGTCCGAGGGCGCGACTCTGAGTCTCGCCCTTTGAGCTATGCAACACAATTACACTACGGAGTTAATATTGCAAATCAAATTCACTACACGAGAGTCGTCTCGCTAGATTATCTACTAAGTATACTCGAAGGTTAACGTATCTAGCTCTATCCTAAACCAGTATAAATATCTACCGGGCGAGTGCCCACACTACATGGAACGGTCAACTAGCCTACGTCGGCGAAACTAGGAGAGGTCAACGACTACGTCACCGGCCCGACACCCGGGAAGCTGCCAATATCACATCCGATAACGTAAACAATAAATACAAGTAACACTTAATAAAATCTTTTTTCTTTTTTGTAAATTTTGTCTTATCAATAGATCGGCTGGCCGACGCCCGTGAGCAAAGACTTGAGCGGCGAGGGGCGACACCCTCGCGTGGACCTGCGAGTAGTTCCCGGAGCGGGCGCGGCCAGCGCTGGACAAGAAATGGACGCTCGCGGCGAAGCCACAGGACGGCAGTAACACAACAGTGGCTCGGAGCGAGCCGAGCCCGAGCCGCTCTCAGCGGGCCCGGTCCGACCCTCTCCGACCCACGACAGTCTAACGTCTAACGAAAAATACTGAAACGCTACAGTACAACTAGAACAAGATGGACGAAAGTATTCGGCAGAGGGCCACAACAACACAAACGACGTGTCCGCTACGGAACAGATTACATAGTCTTTTTGCGCACACAATGGATGGACGTCGACGAATATTTTTTTTAGAAAATTTTAATTGGACGTACTAAACATTCGTATTGAGTAGAGGATTCTATTAATATAATAAGATTCGAACGATAAATATAATGTATATCGTAAAAAATAACGTCGTCCGACTCATCGCGGTCGTCGTCCGACGCGTCCGACCGTCGGACGGACGCGACGGAGCGGCGGCGATGAACTCGTCCGCGTAATAAAATACACCGATGCTATTACAAAAATAGTCGATAAACATCAATCTGACGACGCGCAACAGATAGATAGATATATGAGGAAATTCGTTATCAAAATAGTCGATCGCGTCGACGTCGAGCTACGGGGAACGTCCGACACACACACGCGACCTCGCGCCCGGACCGCGACCGCGATGAATCGATCGATCAAATAAAACGATTCCGTAAAAAATCTAAGCTAATGCGGGGCGGGTCCGGCCGGCCGCACAGTTCCGGGCCGGCCGGCGCGTCCGGGCGGAGCTCGCACACACTCGTCCCGCGGAGGGCACAGTCGCACAGTCACATCCAATATAAAAATCGTGTCCTGGGGCGCGCCCGGCACCGAACGTTCACTATAAGTATAAATTCGTAGCGCTCTCCGAGCTCAGGCGTTGTGTCGCTCGTGGGCCAGCAGCGCCCGCAGCGCGCGCGCCGCCTGCTTGAGCGCGAGCAGCAGGCGCTAGAAGTCGCGCCCGCGCGCGCGCGTCGCGCCGCCCGCCTTGGGCACGCGCCGCGTGCGCATCTCGCGGTCCACCTGCCAGAGAGAACTTCTTAATGGCATATTTGTATTAAACTATCATGATGACGAACAATCGGTATGAATTAGCTGGTTAAGGTGTAAAGTTCACGTATTTTAGGTATTTAATAGCTTTTCTTATTTGTTAAATTAAAATATTATTTTGCGAATGTAAAATGCAACAGTAGAGCTATGATTAGCCATAATTAGGTCAAAAACTAGGAAAAGAACTTCTGAATATCATCATATACGCCTGTTGTCATCCACTGCTGAACATGGCCCTCCCCATAGATTTCCTGCAGGAACGATTGCTAGCGGCCTGCATCTACTGACTCCCAGCGACCTTTATGAGGTCGTCGGTCAATCGTACAGGCGGTCATCCCACAATGCGCTTGCCAGTTCGTGATCTCCACTCGAGAACCTTTCTGCTCCATCGGCCATCAGTTTTTCGACCTATGTGTCCTACCCAGTGTCACTTAAGCTTGCTAATCCTTTGAGCTATGTCAGCGACCTTCGTTCTCTTGTGAATCTCTTCATTTTTGATGCGATCACGCAGGAAAATACCGAGCATAGATCTTACCATAGCTCGCTAAACGACTTTAAGCTTTCTTATGAGGCACACAGTAAGAAATCAAGTCTCAGATCTATATGCCAGCACTGGTAACACACATTGATTAATGACTTTTGTATTCAAGCACTGAGGTATTTTGAACAAGAAGATCTTTCGAAGCTTCCCAAACGCAGCCCAGCCGAGTCGGATTCGACTTCGACGATTTACCTCTTTCTCCAAGGTGGTCCTACCTATTTGGATCGTTTGACCTAGGTATACGTATTCATTCACTACTTCGAGAATAGATTTCCCAACGGCTTTATAGTTGAGCACAACATGGGCTTTATACATGACTTTCGTCTTGTCCATGTTCATTCTTGTAGGGAAACTACATCGAGGTCATTAAGCATCTGTCCAAGGTTCTCTAGCGATTCTGCCATGATCACTATGTCGTCGGCAAATCGAAGGTGAGTGATGTACTCACCATTTATGTTGATGCCGTGTCCTTGCCATTCCAGGAGCTTGAAGGTGTCCTCCAGAGCAGCAGTAAAAAGTTTGGGATATGTAACATCTGTCTTACGCCTTGCTCCGAACCGGGATTGCCTGCGTACATTGGACCTCCACTCTGACCGACATTGCATGGCATTTTTGTACAAGCACTTCAGCATTTCAATGTACCGACAGTCGATACGACACCGCTAAAGAGACCATAAAACCACCTAAATTTCGTCAAAATCAAAGGCTTAGGCTGCCTGTCCACCGGAGCGGAGCTAGGCTGCGGAGTGGAGAAACTGAGAAATATTAACCAATAGGATTGCACAAAATCTCCGCTCCGAGATTTTGTGAGCTCCGCTCCGGTGGACAGGCACCCTTACTCATAGTCCAAAAACGCCAAGCATAGGGGCTGATTATACTCCTCGGTCTTCTGTATTATCTGCCGCAGCATATGTATGTGGTTTATGCTGCAAAAGTCTTTTCGGATACCGGCTTGTTCGGGAGGCTGGTAGATATGTAAAACTTTTTTCCACGATTCTGGCGTTTGTCCCTCTAGTCAGACGGAGTTAAAAAGCTTCTGAAGGACTTTAAGTATGGTGATCCACCTGCACTGGCTTGACTGTTGAGGCATACAGCTGACTAGAACCTCTCTATCTTCTGTAAAACCTCTCGATGTTACTGCTCCACTCTCCTTTTTAGCTTTGTCACCTAGCTTTGAACGATTGGAGCATTGTTTCCGCTCTATCGTACTCTTAATATGTTTCGTGCTATAGGAGCGAATGTCGTATCGCAATGACATTAAGCTATTGAGTTGCCTAAATGACCCCGCATCATCTGGACTCCGGAGCGTCATCGTACGTCGTACGACCGGATAATTTATGAGCTCTTTTTCTAGGGAGGGGTTTAATGTATTTAAACCCCACCGTATGCACAGCGTCTACCAGTCCGCTGCAGAGTCGTTCACAGATTCTCCGTTTAAAACATCACCGACCGAACGTTGTACCTTGTGACACATACTTTTAAAACCTCGAATGATCGATATATTATATCATTAACAGTGCGCAACGGTCAAATATCTACTTTCAATACGAATATTTCAGGCTGACTCTATATAGGGCGTGCGAATTCCTTGAGTGTGTGAAGCAATGTAAAGCCAACCTAAAATTTATTTTAAATAAATACACTATATTTACGCCATTTTAACAGAAGGCGAAGGTAACAGATATTTATTCATCTACGATACGTTTCAATGTAAATTACTTAAGAAGCTACAATTTATCTTTCCCCTACCCTCCTCTGTGCAATATACTGACCTCAAGCTCCTCGAGCCGCTGTGTGAGCGCCAGTTTCTGCTGCACGGCGAGTCTGAGCAGCTGGTTGAGCGTCTTCTTCTCCTCTTCGGCTCCGGACAGGGACTGTGTCAGCTCATCAACCTGTGTCACGTACTCCTCGCAACGGGCAGCGAACATTGCTCGAAGACCTATATGATGTGGTGAAGGGTTTAGTGAAACATTACTCGAAATATCTAATACTTCATAGATTGACTACCACACTAGAACAGTGAATACCATTGTGAAATCTACTATAAAATTTTCGAACCGTGTAGTTTCCACCACTGACATCTTTTTTTTCTATAATACCAATTATGGACAGACACAATTTGTTGACAGTTGATTGTTTTAATGTTGCATGTTCTAATAATAAATATAAATCTCTCTAGATTTAATTCTAAGTTAGACTGAAAATTGCAATGCAATTAAATTGGCAATTAATTAGTAAGTAGTTCATAACAATATGGATGTTATATTGTTACGACCAAATAATTAAGTAGTACTCCTTACTTGAGAAAGTAGCGGCATCTTCCTTAAGCAGTCTAAGCTCATTCCTCAACTTGAGCATAGTCTCAGTGACTATCGTCTTCTCCGTCTCGTACTTAGACTTGAGGTTAGCCAGCGCGACCTCGGCGGTGTTCTTGTTGGACTTGAGGACGGTCCGCAGCGTGGCGATCTGTTCCCGCTTGGTCGAGAGCAGGGACTTGAGTTTGATCACTTGTTCTTGAAGCTCGGCCAGCTCGGCGCCGCGTTCTTCGGTTTCCATCACTGGAAATTGTAAATTATTGATAGAGGTATGTTAGAAATTATGTAAGAGCCAAGTGTCAGGTGTTTGAATGTCCAATAATACGTAGAAATCGTAAAAAATTACACAATTAATGTACTAAGCGATAAAATAAAAGTACTCTATCTCGATTAAGATTAAAAATATAACTAAATGTTAAAGACGCTACAAAACTATTAGGTAATAAAACTGTCAACCAGTAGATACTAACGACATTTTAATCATGCTTAAATAATAGTTTAAATCATGTGCAAATACAAAAGTTGTACGTTAAATGTACGTAACTGGCTTTCTACGGTAGAGCAAAACAAATTACAGTATAAAGTCGAGAGTCAAATGATATTTCCCCACAGAGTAAATAACAAACATGTAAAACTAGACAAGTTAAATACTACTAACTAATAGATGAGGCCGGTCGTAAGGCACTTAATGACGTGTATCGCCTAATCTCATTAAAAAAACTAACATAATCTAACTAAACTTTAAGTTACGTTTAAGTTAAGTTTAAGTTTCTGAGTTAACTTTAAGTTACGTTTAAGTTAAGTTAACGTTTCTGAGTAAACTTTAGCCATACCTAATCAGTATATTCTCAACATTGCAATATATACTGCAGCATCATAACACAACTCGTCCGTAACGAACTCCTTATATTAGAAATCATATTGTCATCTCTGTTCGTCATATTTCTTGTATAAATACCCCGATATATAGCGTCTTTCCGGGCTCCGTGCAAACTGTTTTTAATACTTATGTTACTTTTAATTGTACCTTTATCGTTCTTTAGAAAAGATCCAGTTTTAGGAATTATGAAATCGTGCGACGATTTATATCGATAATTGTCAGTTTTATCCCAATTTTTTGTAAAATTCTTGAGAAGTCCTCGAGTAGAATCGTATTTGGCTATATTTTCAAAGAAATTTGTTATCTCTTTGACACTTTTTCCTTCGCAAACTATTTTTTTATTATCATTCGTATCCATGTCTAGAAATGTTGGTCGTATATGAGCGATAGCATTGTATAATTTACGTCTGGTGTCTATAATTTTTTGTTTGCAAGCATTTTGTTCATGTGTTCTTTTAATGGGAGAGGGCATGTAGTAAGGACGGGATCTCGCTTGGTAGTATAGGATACCTGGGCAAATCAGGATTATAGTTAGGATTAGAAATATGTTAGATGAATGATAAAATTGATAGATTTTTACCAAAGAACATTCAAACTTATTGAACTGGATGCCATAAATTCAAATGTTTTAAATGACATCTCGGTGTGTGTAGACCATTAATCGTGTTCAAGATAGATGTGTATATTGAGAAAATCAAAGGTAAGTAAGAGGAACAAAAGGAACAAGAGGAAAGGAGATAGGAATGACATGGAACATAAGACTGGAGGAGAGTGTGCGATTATAGGTGAAAAAGTGGGTGTGGGTGTGTACGTGAATTTGTCACCATATTCGCCCATATGCCCACGCCCACACGGCGTGGGCATATGGGCGAATATGATGACAAATTATTATGTTTGTGTGGGATTGAATATCAGGGTGAATGTGGGAGCGAGGGAGGGAATGAATATCAGGGTGAATGTGGGAGCGAGGGAGGGAATGAATATGGGGTCGAGGGAGGGTGTGAATATGGGGTCGAGGCAATGAGTGAATGTGGGGTTAAGGGAGCGAATGAATGTGGGTTCGAGGGAGGGAGTAAGTTAAGGGGTGAGTGTGAGAGTAAATATCGAGATAATTGTGAGGTTGAGGGACACAGGGCTTTTGGGCATGAGGATGGGGTTGGATCTGTGTATGCGTGTGCGTGACAAGTTACCGGGCTGGTGCCTGTTGCGCGAGTCGAGCGCGGTGTCGAGCGCGGCCTTGAGGTGCGTGAGCTGGTCCAGCAGCGTGTCTGCGGAGCGCGCCACGCTGCCGGCGGTGTGTGGTGTTTGTATGCGTGTGCGTGACAAGTTACCGGGCTGGTGCCTGTTGCGCGAGTCGAGCGCGGTGTCGAGCGCGGCCTTGAGGTGCGTGAGCTGGTCCAGCAGCGTGTCTGCGGAGCGCGCCACGCTGCCGGCGGTGTGTGGTGTTTGTATGCGTGTGCGTGACAAGTTACCGGGCTGGTGCCTGTTGCGCGAGTCGAGCGCGGTGTCGAGCGCGGCCTTGAGGTGCGTGAGCTGGTCCAGCAGCGTGTCTGCGGAGCGCGCCACGCTGCCGGCGGTGTGTGGTGTTTGTATGCGTGTGCGTGACAAGTTACCGGGCTGGTGCCTGTTGCGCGAGTCGAGCGCGGTGTCGAGCGCGGCCTTGAGGTGCGTGAGCTGGTCCAGCAGCGTGTCTGCGGAGCGCGCCACGCTGCCGGCGGTGTGTGGTGTTTGTATGCGTGTGCGTGACAAGTTACCGGGCTGGTGCCTGTTGCGCGAGTCGAGCGCGGTGTCGAGCGCGGCCTTGAGGTGCGTGAGCTGGTCCAGCAGCGTGTCTGCGGAGCGCGCCACGCTGCCGGCGGTGTGTGGTGTTTGTATGCGTGTGCGTGACAAGTTACCGGGCTGGTGCCTGTTGCGCGAGTCGAGCGCGGTGTCGAGCGCGGCCTTGAGGTGCGTGAGCTGGTCCAGCAGCGTGTCTGCGGAGCGCGCCACGCTGCCGGCGGTGTGTGGTGTTTGTATGCGTGTGCGTGACAAGTTACCGGGCTGGTGCCTGTTGCGCGAGTCGAGCGCGGTGTCGAGCGCGGCCTTGAGGTGCGTGAGCTGGTCCAGCAGCGTGTCTGCGGAGCGCGCCACGCTGCCGGCGGTGTGTGGTGTTTGTATGCGTGTGCGTGACAAGTTACCGGGCTGGTGCCTGTTGCGCGAGTCGAGCGCGGTGTCGAGCGCGGCCTTGAGGTGCGTGAGCTGGTCCAGCAGCGTGTCTGCGGAGCGCGCCACGCTGCCGGCGGTGTGTGGTGTTTGTATGCGTGTGCGTGACAAGTTACCGGGCTGGTGCCTGTTGCGCGAGTCGAGCGCGGTGTCGAGCGCGGCCTTGAGGTGCGTGAGCTGGTCCAGCAGCGTGTCTGCGGAGCGCGCCACGCTGCCGGCGGTGTGTGGTGTTTGTATGCGTGTGCGTGACAAGTTACCGGGCTGGTGCCTGTTGCGCGAGTCGAGCGCGGTGTCGAGCGCGGCCTTGAGGTGCGTGAGCTGGTCCAGCAGCGTGTCTGCGGAGCGCGCCACGCTGCCGGCGGTGTGTGGTGTTTGTATGCGTGTGCGTGACAAGTTACCGGGCTGGTGCCTGTTGCGCGAGTCGAGCGCGGTGTCGAGCGCGGCCTTGAGGTGCGTGAGCTGGTCCAGCAGCGTGTCTGCGGAGCGCGCCACGCTGCCGGCGGTGTGTGGTGTTTGTATGCGTGTGCGTGACAAGTTACCGGGCTGGTGCCTGTTGCGCGAGTCGAGCGCGGTGTCGAGCGCGGCCTTGAGGTGCGTGAGCTGGTCCAGCAGCGTGTCTGCGGAGCGCGCCACGCTGCCGGCGGTGTGTGGTGTTTGTATGCGTGTGCGTGACAAGTTACCGGGCTGGTGCCTGTTGCGCGAGTCGAGCGCGGTGTCGAGCGCGGCCTTGAGGTGCGTGAGCTGGTCCAGCAGCGTGTCTGCGGAGCGCGCCACGCTGCCGGCGGTGTGTGGTGTTTGTATGCGTGTGCGTGACAAGTTACCGGGCTGGTGCCTGTTGCGCGAGTCGAGCGCGGTGTCGAGCGCGGCCTTGAGGTGCGTGAGCTGGTCCAGCAGCGTGTCTGCGGAGCGCGCCACGCTGCCGGCGGTGTGTGGTGTTTGTATGCGTGTGCGTGACAAGTTACCGGGCTGGTGCCTGTTGCGCGAGTCGAGCGCGGTGTCGAGCGCGGCCTTGAGGTGCGTGAGCTGGTCCAGCAGCGTGTCTGCGGAGCGCGCCACGCTGCCGGCGGTGTGTGGTGTTTGTATGCGTGTGCGTGACAAGTTACCGGGCTGGTGCCTGTTGCGCGAGTCGAGCGCGGTGTCGAGCGCGGCCTTGAGGTGCGTGAGCTGGTCCAGCAGCGTGTCTGCGGAGCGCGCCACGCTGCCGGCGGTGTGTGGTGTTTGTATGCGTGTGCGTGACAAGTTACCGGGCTGGTGCCTGTTGCGCGAGTCGAGCGCGGTGTCGAGCGCGGCCTTGAGGTGCGTGAGCTGGTCCAGCAGCGTGTCTGCGGAGCGCGCCACGCTGCCGGCGGTGTGTGGTGTTTGTATGCGTGTGCGTGACAAGTTACCGGGCTGGTGCCTGTTGCGCGAGTCGAGCGCGGTGTCGAGCGCGGCCTTGAGGTGCGTGAGCTGGTCCAGCAGCGTGTCTGCGGAGCGCGCCACGCTGCCGGCGGTGTGTGGTGTTTGTATGCGTGTGCGTGACAAGTTACCGGGCTGGTGCCTGTTGCGCGAGTCGAGCGCGGTGTCGAGCGCGGCCTTGAGGTGCGTGAGCTGGTCCAGCAGCGTGTCTGCGGAGCGCGCCACGCTGCCGGCGGTGTGTGGTGTTTGTATGCGTGTGCGTGACAAGTTACCGGGCTGGTGCCTGTTGCGCGAGTCGAGCGCGGTGTCGAGCGCGGCCTTGAGGTGCGTGAGCTGGTCCAGCAGCGTGTCTGCGGAGCGCGCCACGCTGCCGGCGGTGTGTGGTGTTTGTATGCGTGTGCGTGACAAGTTACCGGGCTGGTGCCTGTTGCGCGAGTCGAGCGCGGTGTCGAGCGCGGCCTTGAGGTGCGTGAGCTGGTCCAGCAGCGTGTCTGCGGAGCGCGCCACGCTGCCGGCGGCGCGCAGTCCCTCCAGCTCGCCCGCCGCCAGCGCCAGCGCCTCCGCCTCCGCGGACCGGCCCTCGGCGCCTGCTGCAGGAGACACCACTTTGTATTAGGTTCTTACAATTAATCATTAAGATATTAAAAGGGATCAATGTCAATCAATCAACCAATAAACGGATCGGATAACTTTTCGAAACAACTTCGTTTATTCAGCTTCAATTTGCTTTTTTGAAAAGTTCGATATGATCACTTTTCACTGAGTTATCGAATTTTGAATGCAAAAGGATCTTTTTGTCTTTAACCATCGATATCTCAGCAACCGTTGATTGCACAAGAAAATAAAGGAGGGTTTTGAAAAAAAAAACATTTTTTACATTAATTTGAAAAATCAATAAAAAAGGGCTTTTGGTGGCTTTTGGAATAATCTGGCGCTATGTTGGAAATACAGAGAAAATCAGTAATGTTATGTGTACCTTTCATAGTTCGATATGCCCACAAAAACCCCACAAAGGGTCGATTCTTTCGAATTGTATACTTTAGTTACTTTCATACCATAATGTCCTATAGGATTCTTCTCTGGGGAAGCTGTGCGGATATTGACACAATATTTGTACTACAGAAACGTGCTGTAAGGGCGAGAAAAAATCAAGGAGACAAATATTCTGACAGTCGCATCACAGTACATATTTGAAAATCTTATGTATGTCCATAAATATGTAGATAATTTTAAGAAAAATAGTGGCTCTCACAACCTTGTCACTAGAAATAAGGATAATCTGGTTTTAAATACTCGCGTCTCCACAAAATAAACAATTATTTTATAGGGCAATGTATACGCATTTACAACAAACTCCCTTTGAATATAAGAAATCTATCTGTAAATAAATTTAAAGCCTATGTCAAAATCAAACTGTGTAAAAAACCTATTATAAAATTGCTGATTATGTAAACGACAAAACGGTTCGGGAGTGACTTGCTTTGATGAAATACTGCTAAACTTATTGTTATATCAAAACATTTTTTTTAATGGATTCCTCTGAATTTCTTGTCAGTTCTTTTCAGAGTTGCCCCGTCCAGAATAGGTGGTAGGGGAAAAAAACAAAGGACGCATCATAAGAACATTATTTAACAATATTGCGGTATGAATAAAGATATATTGACTTTGACTTTGATTCATCCACTCAGGTGTATTTTTGTTTTACTCGATCGAATTTTCGATAAACATTATAGGATCAAGGTTCATGATTTTGACTTTATCATATCATAATCTTTAACAAAATGCAAAAAATATTTTTCTAGATTTTTTATGCATTTTATTGATATTTTCAAGATTTCGAAACCCTCCTTTATTTTCTTGTGCGATCAACGGTTGCTCAGTTATTGATTGTTAAAGACAAAAAAGCTGAATGAACAAGTTATCAAATCCATATAGTGGTTAAGTTGAAAAAAAAACCAAGTTCGTAGACCAAAAAAAAAACCAGAAAACTTTAGAAAACCACTTTTTTTCGGTATTTGTCTGGATCGTGCGAAACACGTTGCTTGAAAAATGTTTTCATCGAAAGATCTCAAAAAAAGAAACCTTAAGCTTTAAAATGATTTTTTTTTTAATTCCTTTACGACCATTTTTAAGGAAAATACAGCCACACCGTATTTTTTTATCCCTTATTTTTTTCCACTAAAGTATATGTTTATAAAAAATATAATTATAATACTGGGTGACCACTAGCAATTATTGCTATACTTCGTTCGCGTTAAGAATGCAGCGAGTTATCAAAGTCACCGGCGTAGCCCCGCCCCCTAACCAATCAAATCTTTTCGAATTACAAAGTCAAGTTCACAGTGACGGTGACGACAGTCCTGTCATTTGTGTTAACTGATTTAAATGTGAAAAAATGATTACCTCTTCAATTCGTAAAAATAAAATGTTTCGGTAATTTATAGTGCGGAAAGAAAAGTAATTTACAATGTAACAATTTACAAAAAATATATTTTATGACGCAATCCACTTAGTGGACGCTGATCGATGGAAGAAATGCTGCGACCACGTCTTAGAAGAAGAAAATACAATGTGGGATTCTGTTTTTTTTTTTTTTTAAAAGACAACTCCCGCACTTGGGAAATAAATCCCTGTGTCGCGGGGGACTTTACAAACATTCATTTCACGGACACACAGAACACCCAGAACACCAGGTCTCAGTGGCAACTATCGTAACCACTGAGCCACCGGTGCAGTCAAAAGGATTTAGATTACTTCATGGAACTCGCTGCAGAAAATACTTTTGTTATACCTAAATACTAACGAGGATACTAGTGATAGTGATTAAAATATGATATTAATGGTTTAATTTTGATTTTTAAACTTTTAAGTGTATTGTTTTTAAATTCATTAAACTTAATCTATTAAAATATAATTTGTTTGAATTTGACCACCACTGTACCCTTCAGTTGCACTGATGACGTCACTACATTCTTAACGCGAACAAATTATAGTGGTCACGCAGTGATCAAAATTCGAATATAATTAAAAAATATATAAGTGTGCGAAACTTCATACTTCTCCATCCGCGAAAATTTCGTTAAAAAAGCTGCAACAAAATTTTACTCCACGTATTAATTTATAGACCTATGGCATTTATACATACGCAGTGGACATTCATCTGGAGATTTTTGGAATTAGAAATGAGAAAACAGTTTCCACAATATCTTAAACTCTTAAAAATTTGTAACGAAATTCTAGGGCTAAAAAATTAATGAACATTTTTAATATCGCATATTCTAAATGCAAACGTTGAATGTTAAGCAAATCATACCGTCTCCCTGTCCGGCGTGTTCCAGCAGCAGTCTCTCGGGCTGAGTGCCGTTGACGGCGCACACGTGGTGGTAGATCTGCGCCAACATCTCCGCCGCAGACAACAAGGCGGGGGCGGCGGACGACAACGCACGACCAGCACCTAGGAGAGGAAGATTATTTATTAGATTTAGAATTGTACGATAGTATTCGGGATTCATAAGTCACTTGGTACCTGTAATTTTATATACTTACATTAGGCTGCGAAGATTATTATCAAGTATTTAGTAATTAAGTTTATGAATGAAATCTAATTATTAAAGTGCATCATTTCTCTGAGGTGCGCCAGTGTTGTCGTCGGTAGCGTAGAATAAGAGTCTTTGTGTGCGTTTTGCGCTAGATCTACATCTGCAGGCTGTACATACTTCCGCTACAAGCGCAGTACCTCCTTTACTCACTACGACATACGTCTTCTATGCATTTCAAAGCACCTCCGTTACCAACCAACGAAACACGAAGTACCTCCGCTACAAACCCTGAAGTTATCTCTTCAAGTATTACGTCACACCTCCTCTACTCAGTACTTACTACGCCTTACATCCACTACGAACCACGAAGTAACTTCGCTAAGAGCCCCAAAAATTCCTCCGCTACGTACTACTCCTCATCGCCGCTTCGTGCTACGCCGTAATTCCACCATGCTACGACATATTCCGCTATGTACTACACGTTACCTCCGCTACATACTACGCCGTAGCTTCACAAAGTATGTAGGCACCGCGTGGCGTGCACCTACCTCCGGCCAGCGTGCGCAGCAGGTCGTTGTCCGCGTCGAGCGCGGCGGCGCGCACCTCGCTCTCGGCCACGCGGTCGGCGAGCTGCGCCAGCGCGGCGCGCTGCAGCGCGGCGGCGGACGCGTCGGGCGCGCCCTGCGCCAGCTCCGCCAGCAGCGAGCACAGCGCCGACAGCTCTCCGCCCGACACGCGCCACCACGTCAGCCACTTCGCCGCACGCGACGACACGCAGCCCGTCTCCACCTTCTCGTCGTCCTGCACCGTATGACACGCAGATCAGTAACGCTCCTAGCATTTACTACTCTCGCAAGGTACGACACGCATCACGTTAAGATATTACAACCTTCGTGGCGTAGTGGTATATGTCTTGGAAGTCGTGGGTTCGAACCCCACGCCGGACGAGATATCTTTTTATAAATTCTAAGATTTTTTCCGGGTCCCGTACGGGTATAAGTCTAGCTTTAAATCTCGGAGGTCACCACGTCGGACAAGAAATCTTTATTTCAGATCTAATATTTCTTTCCGCGACTAGTTGGTTGAGGGACTACCCTTCGTGTCTCGGAAAACACCTTAAGCGATTGGTCCTCATTGTTATAACATCACTAATAACAAGCGTTGCGTCGAACAATTTATCTAAACGTTGTCTCTGTTAAAACCACATTAAGGGTTGAATTAAAAAAAATCCTTTTCTAATGCTCACTTACAGAATATTTGTGCAACATTTCATGGTTCTAGAACCAGCGATTTCAGCAGTGCGTTGATCGATCAGTTTGTACTTTTATTGTCACCGGAAAATATTACGAATCGTAAGTTGATCTGACTTGAACTTCCGTGCCATTCAATATCAATGGCACGGAAGTTGATTAAATTACTGGCAACTAAATTTAACAATATGTTAAATTTAGTTGCCAATTTCAGTGAACGCACATAATCAATATACACTTACGTGCAAAAAAATCGACCCACCCTGTAAGTTTCGATTCGGAACACAATATATAAAAATTAAGATCAGACAAACAAAAACTGAGAGTGTAATTTGAATGTATGTTTCGTAATCTTTATTTTTACATACACTTTAATAAACGGGATGTTGTTGATGATATTGACTCGTTTACTCGGACACCCCCATTTCTCATTTTTAATAACGCAATTTCAGTGACATTGCATTGTGTTTAAAAGTTAATCAATTTGTTGTTTATTCAATCATTGGTTATTTTAACTGATTTAGTGACCATTTACCTTTTTTTAAATTGTTTTTACTCTCTGTGAAAATGGATACTACTCCATTAGAGTGCGCTCAAGTTGTAGCACTGATCCAGGCTGATCGAGTCAGCGCGTCGTGGCCGTCTCCACCTAAGTCGATCAGCAGTAAGACGAGTGTACCGAAGGTACAGGTAGGGTAAGGTATAGAGTCTAAGAGCTTCAATAGACGATCAGATTCGGGTAGAAACCAGGCTACTTCATAACGAGATGATCGATTTATGGTGTCTACAAGTTAAATAAATCGACATTTGACTGGTGTTCAGGTGCGACAGCAACTTCGTAATTTTCGCGGTGTAGCTGAAAGTGAATGGAATGTACGACGGAGACTTGCAGAAAGCAGATTGCATCCTCACAAACCCGCTAATGGTCCAAAATTAACCCCCGGGCATCGCCAAGCGCAGCTTCGATTTGCTCGTGCTCACGTTGATTGGACATTCGAACAGTGGAAGGTCGTACTGTTCTCGGGTAAGTGTAAAATCAGTGTTCATGGAAATTATGGGCGCAGGAAAGTTTCTTGAAGAGAGGGACGATTTGCACAGGCTTGTATTGAAGAACGAGTGGCTTTTGGAGGAGGTACGTGGACTGTTTGGGGAGAAATTTCTTTGGATGGAAAAACGGATCTTCAGTTCGTATCCGGACCTCGTCTAGGCAATTTGACTTCACAGCGATACATCCAGGAGGTGCTAGAATAACATGCCATGCCATACGTCGGATTTGTAGGCGAGGGTTTCACGCCAATGCACGACAACGCCCGACCACATACAGCCACGATAGTATTCCAGTACCTACGTGAGGTGGAAATTCCTGTTATGGAGTGGCCAGCAAGAAACCCTGACCGCAATTCCATTGAACATCTATGTGATGAGCTTAAAAGAAGGGTCAGGGCCCGAAATCAGCCCCCAGAAACCCTCCAGGAACTAAAGGTGTAATTCAAGAGGAGTGGAAAGATATACCCCAAGAAGTCATAAAAAAAATTAATAAGTTCAATGAAAAACAGGATGGAAGCTGCAATAAGAGCACGTGGGGGGAATACAAGCTACTAAACAAAGTTTTCTTTAGAAATTTAATGCTATTTTTGATTTTTACTTTCAAAATTATTCATTAAAAAATTTAGCTATTCTAACCGTTTTTGGTTTTCAGTCTGTAAAATCAATAAATCAAAATCTGTTCCTGTAAAAACTGGTCAATTGTAAACTTAAACAGACATTTAACAAACAGTGTGAAAAGTATTCATTAATTAATTTTAGATTTTGATTTATCGTGTTTTGAACGAAAGCGTACGGGGTGGGTCGATTTTTTTGCACGCAAGTGTATTATTAACTTAATTGTTATGACACTTGACCTAACCTAACCAAACGAGACTATGCTACTGTTATAACAAAACAAAAATCTTCATCTTCAATAAGTCCTGTTGAACTCCATTGATTTAGGTTTAGGTTTCTTTTTAACCACCCGAAACCTCGTTAGTTTATCAACTAACGATTCTTAGTATTTTTCGGTAACATTTATATGAGTAGATTAAATTAAAATGTATACAGACCAATGGCGCACAGTCGGCGTGCAAGGAGTTGAGTGCGGTGACTCTGGAAGCTGCACGGATGACCCCGGAGCGGAGCAGAGCGGCCGCCGCGCTCTCGCTCTCCGCTGTCGCTTGTGCGGTGCGCATCGACGCTTGCAGCTGACTCTGGGGACACACACGAAGGATCATTAACATTACTCTTATAATAAACATCAATGCTGCTAGAAATCAGTTGACGTTTTTTTGACGGACACGGAGGATTTGCTGGAGTGTTGTTGAATTATTGTGCCTCGTTCAGCAAATTAGCACGAATTCAAATTTTCTTAAAAATATTGTTACAGAATAATTAAAATATTCTAATATTCGAGTCTGTAAATATGTAGTCTATACCTAAGGGCTGACTTTTCAATTAAGTGACCACAATTTTAATTTTGCCTGGAAACAGTCTAGACACTTGACCTGACCCTGATGTCATCTAATTAGTGTCAATTCCCGAAATTTGTACAGGAAGTCAGGTGATACGCTGAAGTATTCAAAAACCAGAGCAAGGTCAATTTCATTTGTTTTACTTAACATCCATCTGACCATGTGACTATGTTTACTTAACACAATACCTAAAAGAGGTTCAACTGTAATATGCATTCCTGGATAGTGATTAGGTTACAATACGCAATATACCTTCAATAAAATGTTTTTGATACTAAATTTAAAAAATGTATATAAATAAACTACCACCTTAAGTTTATCCTCTAATGCTCGAAATGCAAATAATAGCGAAATCAATTTAATTATAGCACATTTCGAAGAGAAACGTATCAAATACGAATAATCGATAAGAATCTATGAAAATGTTTAAAATGTCATTGATTCGTTAGGTTTATTATCATTTCAATATACCAATTTATTAAAAAATAATGTACCTTAATAAATCACGATAACATAGACAATATATAATAATAAACTTACAGTAATTAATACTTTTTATCGAAGTCATAGTCATATCGTTACGTAATTAACTTCCAGTACAGTAACCACAAAATGTTAAGGCGGAAACACATGATTAAAACGCGATGCGACCCGATGAAACGCGATGCGTGTTGAGTCGAATCAAATGTATTGTTTTCTATAGACCAGAATCACACTATGAACATCCGACGCGACGCCATGTGGGTGCATATCGGGTGTCGTCGACACGTTGCGTCGCGTCGCGTTTGAATTATGTGTTTCCGCCTTTACACTCTTTCCTAAAAAAAAAAAGACAGTAAGTACTTACATTTTCATTATGTGCCTGTTCCAGCTGCTTTTCAAGTCGTGATATTTCGTGTAGATGAACCTCGGAGAACAAGTCGGCGTGGTGGTCACCCATCGCGGTCGCCAGCTCGGAGGAGGTGGAACCACCGGGCTCGCCCTCGTCCTCTGTGCTGTCGTCTGGCATACCTGAGTTATAAACGGGGTATGAATAACAACTGTACATAGGTACCATTTCATGTTATACTAGTATATAAAGCTGAAGAGTTTGTTTACTTGGACGCGCTATTCTCAGGAACTACTGTTCCAATTTGATAAAAATATTTCAGTAGTAGATAGCCTATTTCTCGAGGAAGGCTATAGGCTATATTTCATTATGAAGTTCCTACGGGAACGGGAGTTACGCGGGTGAAACCGCGCACAGAAGCTAGTCTAATCTATAGACTCTGAAAGTTCTATAACTTTCAGTTGTTCCTAAAATCTATACTAATATAATAAAGAGGAGAAGTTTGGGAGTTTGGGTGTTCGGGGTAAGCTGTATTACTCAACCGATTTTGAAAAATCTTTTACCATAAGATAGCCACGTGATCCAGGACCAACTTAAGCTATATTTTAAGACGAGGTTACCACGGGGACGAGATCTTAATATATATATATAGAAATTAATTATTATTATTATTTTGGTATATTTTACTGTCACGGGCCCAAGAGGTCCTGGTTATTCATGTGGCGTGAAGAGGTCTTTGGTACTTAATATAAAATTTAAACATAGTAATGGGCAGTCTTCTACAGTTACGATACTATTGCCGGAAAGCAAAACACTTGGTATGAGCTATGTGGATCGGATATTAAATGGGCAGGAAAACAGGCCTTTGGAGAGTGATCCGACATCTGCCTCCTACATATTTTTATACTAGCCGTCCCTCGCGGTTTCACCCAAGTATATTCTGTTCCCATAGAAAAATAGAATATAGCCTATGATACGCACAAATAATGGGGCTTTCTGCTGGTTAAAGTATTTGCAAAATCGTTTCAGAAGATCCAGAGATTACCCCCTACAACCTCACAAACAATTCACAAACTTTACCTCTGTATTATATTAGTATAGAGGTGACTTGCTGCTGCGTATTGTTATTATAATTCCGACTCACCTCGTATACTATACGCCAAGTTGGTTATATTATAAGCCGCTTCTCTACTAAGGTGTGCGTCCAGTTCTTTCTTAGCCGCGAATTTAGCTTCTCTCTCGGCCTGCAGCGCTTCCAACGCTTCAGCCAACTGTCTTTCGGCGATGCGGCGCAGCGCTGCCGTCTCTTCAGCGGCTGCACGGGCATTTTCAGCCTCTTCACGCAGCTGACGAACTTCATGTTTCAGACCTTCGAATTCAACCTAGGGATAGACATTAATGTTCAATATAAATAATAATTACTTATTTAAATAGTGGAATTTCATTCTACCCTCATAAAGATCAAAAGCCGTCACTTTCCGACAAAGCAGCACCGCGCCTAGGGAGCACTCTCACAAGTAGAGAGAACACGTTCGAGTAGTAAGCACTATGCATACCGTATGCGTTATTTCGCTAACCTGGCAAATCGTATTCACAGGAGTAGTAAGTAATACATTTTTAAGTGACACTGACTGCCAACCTATACTTCTATATGATCTGCCCAAACTTAAAAGCACAGAAAGTGTACCTACTATTAAAACCTTTAAACTGCTCTTATAGTACTTTTCCAATCATCATCAGCCCGTCCACTGTTGAACATGCCATAGTCACTACACTTTGCAGATGGGTTAGTAAGCGCAGTACGATATAATAACACATTGGTAAACGCTGCTGCCAGTTCCCCGATAAACAATGATTATAGATGATGTTATAACAATCGGGACCAACGGTTTAACGTGTTTTCCGTGGCACGGTAGCCCCTTAAGCAACCAGACCCGAAAATAAATCTTTCTTGTACAGACGTTCATAACATCAGTATTCTTAAATCGAGACTTATATCTTAACTTATATCTCAATGCAACTAGTGAGTATAACTAGCAAAAAAATAATCAAAATATTAATAGTCAATAAGTAAGCTTATGTATGCAAAAGTCAGCTTATCCAAAATATATGGACCAATCAATTAGTCGGTAACGGCTGGGCACAATTCCAACCGATGCAGTTACGATACTGTGTGATAGTGCTATAACGTCACTTTTGTACTGAAATATTTTGATTTTTATTGCATTCACACCTCTATAGGCGTCATTAACGATAGGTTGAATGACTAGTTCAACATGAATTATTGTAATTGTCAAAATCGTGGTAAATTTAAGCTCAACTATAATAGTTGAATATACTGCTGTTATAAACTGAATCTACAATGACAATGAACTAAAAAGAAAAAAATAAAATGCATCTAGACACTAGAAAAGTATAGAAGAATAAAAAAAACTCTCAATTAATAATTGAGGGTAAATTAAACTACAATTGATATAGTTCAATGTGGTCGTCATGACAATCATCGCGGCGTAGCGCTGTAAGTCTCGGAGGTCTTGGGTTCGATCCCCACGTCGGACATGAGATATTTGTGTAAAATCAAATATTTATTTTCGGATCTGGTTAGTCGAGTTACTACCTAAGATAGCGCACGTTAAGACGGTGGTCCCGATTTTTATAACATCATCCACAATTGTATACCAGGAAACGGGCACCAGCGTGTCCGTGTGTTATATAGTACTGCGGTCACAAACCCGCCTACCAAGCGTGGTGACTACGGCAAAATCCTTCCATCGGGACGTCGCAATATGGGCTGATGACGAAAAGTGTATTTAAAAAAGGCTATAGGTTCAGCGTTAATCTACGGTAAAAGTTACTGTAACGCAGATTTTCAACCAGCCAAAATAGTTAAAACTACATACATATTTGTATAACCAATATTTTTTAAATCAGGTTAAGCTTTATGATGGTGTAAAATTTCTGTTTTCGATACTACTATTAAGTTTACGTAAGAAGTTAATATAATGCTATCGCGTAGGAAGTAGGTAAATATTATTCTTGTCTGAGACAACAATGAAATCCAATGACCACTATAAATGATTGGAGTAATCGCATGTTTCATGGATAGTTTAATAATTTTAATAATATGAGAGCTCAGTTTAAGTTTAGCTTTCAATACCAGTTAGTACAATACCGAACTTGATAGTAAAGATATTAGGGAGAATGCCAAATAGTAGCGCAACATTAATAGCTCGCGCTATGCTCGATAACTTAGCCCCAAGTATCCGGTTTCAGATAACTTATTGAACTGGTATGCAGTTAACGAATCCTGTTGCTTATATGCTTTGTTTAATTAAACTAACCGATTTATAGAGTTTAAAGAACGGTATAAACATTGTTTTTTTTTATATATAAATTACTAGCTGCGCGGTTTTACCCTCGTTACTCTGCTCCAGTGGGCCGGAGCGTGATGTTTTGTTGCCTATATGTTAATTCAACGTATAACTTATCCCGGTGCAAAATTACAGCCAATTCCGTTCAGTAGTTTTGGCGTGAAAGCGTAACAAACATCCATACTTACAAACTTTCGCGTTTATAATATTAGTAAGATATAGAAATCGGTTGGGAGAGCTCGCAACGTATTTTGGCCACGGCGACCTATCTATTAGGACATCAGCCATCTGCTAACAACATATTATAGTGCACAAGTGTAAGCATAAACACAAATGCACTCTCTATTACTTTACTCTCAAAATCACCCGATTTTTGCATGCATTTTATTGACGGTCTTGCCTACACGACCGATGAGAGATCAGGCACATGATCCACTTGTTTTCTTTTTTTTTTGACTATGTAATAAGCCCTGAGGCTTTTGCTACTTCACCAGGCATATAGGCGAGCAGTGCTCCAGCCTAGATAAATGGTTTAAACTCTACAAACTAAGCAACCTGCGCAAGAGGGCGTCTTTTGTGGCCTGTGGGACTTGGACCTCGGCTCAGGGCGGTCGCTGACGGGGAGATTAAGGGATTATGGCTTTTAGTTTCTTAAGGGGAGTTTTGTGCAACTGTCGCTCTACTTTACAGAGACGGGTCTATGAGGGCATCGGACCACAGTTAAACGGGATCTCCGAGGCACGGGTGAAACACCACGAACTTCCAGGCTTCGGACTCAAACTATTTTTTGCCAAACCTAGGAATTGAACCTGGCACTTCTCTACTAACGGTCGAATATGTTAATTTAGCAATCATCCATAGGTGGTACTGATTTATGGCGCCCAAGATATATTTTGTATTTATTGTGTATGTTGTAAGTGTTAATATTTCCTGTTACTGTTTCCTTATTTGAGTCATTACTGATCCTACTAATATGTATTATAAATGCGATAGTTTGAATGTGTGGATGTATGTATGTTTGTTACTCTTTCGCGCAAAAACAATTGAATGGATTTGGCTGAAATTTTGCACGCGGGTATTTTATAAGCTGGATTAACTTATAGGCTATACAAAATATCACGCTCCGAACCAGTGGAGCAGAGTGACGCGGGTAAAACCGCGGGGCGCAGCTAGTATATACTGGGTGACCTTTTTTTACCGACTCGATAATATTATGGTGTGTTGTGTAAGTGAAATAGAATCTATAGACCACAGTATTTGTGTACTTGTATGTCGGCTTTAAGAGTTACGAGAAAACAATAAATTACTTAAAATAAATACACCCTACATAGCGAGTGCATAATAATAAAATAGGTGCCTTTAATACCTAGGCCGCAATCACACATGAATGAAAAGAGTGAGCGAAATAGCGTAACTACCTACTTAGGTAGGCATATTTACCGTAACGATTTTCACTCTATGTCAGTAAAAAAAAAAAAAACATAAAATAACTTTGCATCTATGACATCTATTTCATATACATATCACGCCCTATTATTTTCAAGACGGTAAAAAAAGTCATCCAGTTTATTGTTTCTTTTAACAGATACTTACAATAATACAAAGACACATAGCAACCAGAATTCTCGTGGTTATGACGATCACTTTTGAGTCAGATCTTATTTCTGCATAATGTAAGTGGAATTTCCTGTGCTAAATTGGTATTCATACATCTGACTTGCAATCCGTTACAAGTTTAAGAGATCCGCTGGCTAGCTTTGAATTTCTGTAAATACCTACTGTGTATAAACTGACCCATTTAACATGAGAGTGTCACGTAGTGGGTTTAAGATAGTGCAGACATTTTTGTCAAAAAATAAAGTAATATTAAAATACGTGTGTTACGGTGTATCGTAGAGCCACACCTTACACTTGTAATATGTATTTAATTAAACTTTTTGAAGTAGAATTTTGTTTAGATAACACGATTTTCCAAAAAATACACTTCACCAACGTAATCACTACGCAATCATCTACTCGTTAAAGTCATGGCATATATTTTTAAAGCGCTTGAGAAGACACTCTAGTCTCTGAGACAGCAACAGATTCTCATGTGGATATTCCTATCGGGTGATCCTAGTGAAACGCCTAAGAAACCGTTACAGGAAGCCCCGTGAGTGGATTCCAAAGCCTTCAACCAATGTAGGGTAAAAAAGATTTATTCTATTCCTCTGATTGATAAATTCTAAATGAATCTCCAGTCTCCTAAATATTTCCACCAATAAGATTACGGAAAAATCCCTTATGATGTGGAAACCACAAATCTTCGCGATTTCATTGGTCATGTATCAATATAGACAACAGGTGAGCACCACTAGGGGGCACCATCACGCATTATTAGTTCTCGGTGCCCTATAATATTACTGGCATTTCGAGGAGTACCCGGGGTGGGGGTTTTGTTCACCCGACGACGGCAAGGATGTAAAAATAAAAGAAAAGGTATCGATAGGGACCGATATTTGCGATAGATAAATTAAATTAAATATGCTCAACTCACCTGTGAAGATCTGAGGGCCGATACTTGCTTCTGTAGCGATATGTTTTCATCTTCCAAGTCTCCGATGTCCACCAGTAGCCTCTGTTCCCTCTGCCTGGCTTCTCGGAGCTCTGCTCTTAGGGCGGCGCGTTCGGACTCCCGCGTCGCTTTATCAGCACCAAGCTCTGAGCTCTCGTTGAGGAGCCGGTCCCGCTCGCTAACCACGCGGTCCAACTCGTGACGTAACTGCGAAAAAAAAAAAAGATTTAATATATAAAGCTAGATTTTGCTGGAACGCGCTAATCTCGGGTTCTACCAAATCAATATGATATAATAGTCTTTCATCGTCAACATTTGAGATATGTGCGAAAGAAATTATTGTCAACAATCGTGTCTAAACCTGATAAATTGTCTCACTTATAAAAGAAAATTGAGCTCAAGAGTCTTAATTACAGAAGTAAACATTGAAAAAATCCTAGAAATCAAATCTCATTTAACCAGGTTCAAAAAGTCCCATTAACAGATGAATGTAATAAGATGAATAAGTGCCGGGACCTCATTGTAGTTCTCAATAATACAGGTTCTTCACTTTCCAGGTCCCACTTAACCAGGTTTCACTGTACTTTAATGAAGTAGGAAAAAAAATAAGGCAAAATCATATCCGTGTTATATTAATGTTATGCATTCATATTACTCGTCAGCACGTTTGTTTTAACTGTTATAGTTATAGCGCAAACTAATAAATGCAGCCGCACGCCACCTAAAAAGATACGCTGTAGAATAGCCGTATTATAATGTATTGTACTATATTTTTATGAAAAGTCCGAAGAAATATTTATAAAACTTTATTTTAAATGTTTTTCATCTAAATAAATTGTACGAACAGTCTTTAAAACTATCAATAACATAATATCGGGTTTGAGCAATATAATTTTTTTCTATAATTTACTGAGTGTTTAGTGCTGTTAATTTGTTTCAAATTTATTGTTAAATAAGTTGTATCCGCATACAATATTACATTAAATATATTATAAAGCTGAAGAGTTTGTTTGCTTGAATGCGTTTCCGGTGTTTCTTTTACCATAAAAATCTACGTTATCGAGGTGTAACATAGGCTACCTACATTTAATGAAGTTCCCACGGGAACGGGAGTTAAACGGGTGAAACAGCGCGAAGGAAGCTCGCATTAAATAAGATTCAACGTAGCATTGGTCATCGTAAAAACTACTTGTCTAAGATCCGAACCTACATCGACCTTCACCGAGCTGATAGAAGAATGAAACATGTTTTATAATAAATTAAGTATATTAAAAATGTGTTGGCTAAAAAAATCCTGGGCAGACTATTTTTAATTATTATTTAAAAAAATATTTTAATTAAATTTTAAAAAGATTAAATTAAATTAACGCAAAATCAGCGCTTGTTTGTTATATAATTTTGTAATTATCCAATCAAGTGAAAGTAACTGTCATCTACACACCTTTTTGTACCTAGTAACCCAGTAGTTCGTCCAGGGCCAACCTAACAGCTGAACGTTCTATACGTTTAATAAAATTTACTGATTATCTTATCTTTTTTTTAATGATTTAATATTAATTAAAATTATTTAATTTAATTAATTTAATTCAAATCATTAAAAAAAGTCTGTCCAGAATTACTTTAGCCAACCCATTTTTAATATATTTTCTAATATACTTAATTTATTATAAAACATGTTTCATTCTATTATCAGCTCGGTGAAGGTCGATGCAGGGTCGGATCTTCTACTATACAATTAAGTTTAAAAATGGACTAGAAAAGGTTAAATATGCGATATTTTGTTTATACAACAGCTTTTATTAGGTCAAACATCAAAATTCATTAACAAAGCAAACGTTATTAAAATTTTCTCGTAAAGGTCTACCCACGGCCATAAAGTTTAACCGTAGGTACTAAAACTTTATGCACATTCTGGGTTGGTGTTTATTTACGCAAAGCCCTTAATAATAAGTTATTTTTTGTTTTAACACGTTAACTTTCATCTATAATATATAAAGATGAACAGGTTGTTTGTTTGTTTAGTTGAACGCACTAATCTCAGGAACTTCTGGTCGGATTATAATTTTAGTATTATCTAGTATTTATCAAATGCTCTTAGTGATAGGACTTTTATTTCACTTAATCATTATTTTGAAAGATAGAGCTTTCTTTTTTTTCGGACGTCCATGTAGTTAGCCACGAAGCTTTTGCTATTTCACCGGGCATAATGGCAGAGCAGAGTTCCAGCCTTAATAAATGGTTTAAAAACTACAAACTAAGGAACCAGCGCAAGTGGGCGCCCCCTGTGGGACTTGGACCTCGGCTCAGGGCAGTCGCTGGCGATGAGATTGAGGGATATTGACTTTTTGTATTTTAGGGGAGTTTTGTGCAACTGTCGCTCGAATTTACGAGTTCGCGGGCCTCTCTTCGGTTCTGCGAGGGCATCGGAAGGTTCTTTGCATTGATCATAACGTTAAATTCAATATGTACGCTCAATGAACTCAGCTCTGCTGGGGAAGTTACTCAACCTTGCAGACTATCACAACCATATAAGTACTACTATTGAATATTGCGATCCTGTGTGTCCTGTGCATGGGGGGATTTGGTTAATGTACTTGTGAGTCATATTTCTTAAATTGCAAGCGTTAACATCATGCCGTATATTGATTTGTACAAAAAAAACAGGGTACCTTAAACACCAGAATCTAACGTTATATATAGCTCTGTATAAAGAACACAACTTCATCCAATAACTACATCAAAACTGTAAACTGTCATCAATTACTCCATAATATCATACATTATCCACATTGTAAACCATCACATGCAACAGACACCTGATGGATATAACCCAATTAGTCGGTAACCTAAAGTTGTCTAGTCGGGTCAGCTGCCAGCACCGATTAGATGAGACTCCATAAATTATGCAGATGGAAATGAGCCGAGTTTCCAGCTTTAAATATTAATGGAACAGTTAACTGTCTGGGTAGTTGGGATAGCTTTTGGTATTATGAATAAGATATTTTTTCACAATCGGTCAAGTGTCATTGCCATGGGTTATTGTAATGACACTTAACCTTGGATTATGGATTCTTTGTAATCTGAAAAGATGCGCCGAGTGTCGAGATTTCTAGCCCAGAGATGATGAATGAGTCTGAATTATGGAAGGTAGAGCATAGCGTTAACCTCTAACGGCCAGCCGTTTCGAACAGTATTAGAATGTAACAGACTTCAAAATACTTATAATAGGTTCTATATTCCCTCTCCCCGTTAAAATGACCTTTTCAATTGAGGAAGGACCTGCACATTACAGAAGAAACTATAGGCAAGAAATATGATTGATCAATATTGTCAACAACGCGTGATACTTCTTGTAAGTATTGCAAACGATTAGTTACATTTCAAACGTTCATTTTGTCGCGAACTTTTTTCGTTCTATCGATTTATAAATATGGCGTTTTTGCAGAAGCACTCGGGTGATTAGCCCCACCTATTTGCAAACAGCGGGAGTGGCCGCCCATAAATCTAGCTACAGTAAGTTACAGTCAACTTACTTTACTAACCAACGACGTTTGGAACTTTTCTTTTTATAGCCTGAAGCATTGTTTGTACACTGAACTTTTTGCTCCATTGTGGTTTGTGGTTATAACTGAATTGACAAAGTCAAAAGGCTGCTGTTATTTTTAGCTTCTACGATAGTTGAATTGTAGGTATAAATGTGGATGTGAAGAACGGCAAAAACCAATCCTATGTACTGTTTTTTACTTGATTATATTTTAAAAAACCGTGATCGGACTACGAGAAGTAATGATCGACATTATAGTGTAAACTATTGCCTAAAACTAGTACAAGGTGTGTCAAAAGGTGTTTAGTTGACTAAGTGAACTCATCAAAATTGAAGGGCGCGGTGTGCCAGCCTAGATCATGAGAATTCAGTCGTTATGATGTAAAGTATGCAAGACTTTGACAAAAAAGGTTGAATTTGCGACTGTAGCGCGTAAAAAAACCTGTAGTCTTTCAATGTTTTTGGACTTTCACGTATCATATGTAAGTACTAAACGATAAAATTTCGTGTATTAAAGCGATCAAATTAATCACCTTTCAATACAACTTTCAACACAATCTGTTTAACATACATTCAAATACCAAGAACCACACAAAAGTAATTTAAATTTTTAGGCATGAAACTTATAGCAATATCTTTGATGATTGCTGATACATAATATTGCGGTAGCCAACCCGCCTGCGAAGCTTGGTGCCTATAGCAAACCCCCTTTAAGATAGTCCCATGTATAGCAATATACATTACATTAGTTTTTTAATCCGAGGTTTTTGCTCTTTCACCGGGCAGGGCTCCAGCCTTGTTAAAACTACAAACTAAGCAACCGGTGCAAGAGGGAGCCCCAAGTGGGACTTGGAGTTAAGCTCAGGACGGTCACTGGCGTCTTTATATTGGGTGATGATGATCTTATATGATACTTTACAATTTACCTAGAGTTAGTAAAAAACTGTCGAAACTCAATAATACTACTATTTCTCGGTGTTATATTTACAGTTGCGTCGCGATCATAAATCACACTTCTTAGTGGTTAAGCCAATTACGGCTCATTATGGAAGATTTATTACGTTAAATAGCATGACGCCTTTTTCACAGAAGGCGTAGACTTGGACATTTCACAATCTTTCAATAATTAATGACAAAATAAAATACAAAACAATACAGAGTCTGGATTTAGACATCCTTAAACGGCATGGCGATTACGTATTTATCAATAGCAACGCGACAGCAGAATGTATTACGCCCTAAAAAAGCTCCTGAATCGCTATTTAGTATGCTGTATCTCCGTAAACAACGCTAGTCTTGTAACCATTGCGATTACGGCTAGCCATCAACTGATTGTTTAGGTCTTCTAAAGGTTCCGTGCCCGAAGGGTAAAAACGGGACCCTATTACTAAGACTTCACTGTCTGTCACCAGGCTGAATATCAAGAACCACGATTTTTAAAAATGATGTATTTCTCTTGCCGCTATAACAACAAATACTTAAAATAAAATAAATATATAAGGGGGGCTCCTATAAAACAAAAGGTATTTTTTGCTCTTCTTTGCTTGATATCAATAACGACAACGAGTCCGACACGCACTTGGCCGGCTTTTATAGTCTGGGGACTAACTCGGTATCTCAAGCGCAGGCATAATACCAATGGCCACTGAGTTTTTAATTAAAATATATGAACATACAGGTGATTACGACCATATGAGTCAAGTGTTGTACATACATTTGTTAGTGCGATAACAGAAACGACCTAGAGATTACGCATAGCTTTCAAATGCTAAGAATATACGTGATTAATGTAACTGCAGATAACCTATAACAAAATGTAAGTATTAACTTGAATGTCTCTTTGTATTTAAATGATTTCATCTACAAATCAAACAAACATCCAAAATTTTTGACACACGACCATGCCTTTTATAAAGATAGCTATAATAAACTAGCTTCCCACACGCTGTTTTACCCGCTAGACTCCGGTTCCCGTAGGAACTTCATAATTAAATATAGCCTCTAGACTTTCTCAATAAATTGCCTATTTAACACTGAAAGATTTTTTCAAATCATACTCGTAGTTCCTGAGTTTCGCGCGTTCAAGCAAACTTTAGACTCTAGAATGTGGTTCTTGAATATATCTGCAAGATACGTGGTTATAAGCATATGCATGAATAAATAAAAGGGGGATTATGGGACAATGTTTAATTACCACTTCTCAGGAGAATTGAACTAGGAAGTGCTGCCAAAGTGGGTCAGGGATGCCATTAAGTTCAAATTACATTCATAGCAGTTTAACCATTAGTAGTCTTATTACTTACAATAGTTAAATAAATGAAGAGAGGTAGAACATTGTTGTATAACGTTCAATAAACTACACTGGAAAAGAACTTCCATCTAAAGAGTATCACAGCCAAATAACATTACTGATTAATGTTGATTTCTTATGCGTGAGTAAGGTTGCCAGAGCTCACGGAGTAAAGGGGCAAGGTACGGCAGGTTAAGGGTGGCTTGTTCTGTACATCTACTGTATTGGCAGTAGCTGTCCTTGTGAACCCTATGCCACTTTACATAAGGTGGAGAGGGATATGGATTACATAATTTTCCTGGCTAGGAATAACAATTAAATCTCTCCGTGCGCAAATGACTTTTAACGTAAAATATCTATTATCTTAGCTGTTTAAACAAATTCCGTTTCGGGAACATTAAGGCCGGGGCCGTGGTACGGCGAATGCGACGCGTTTGTTGTTCCTGCAATGCGGCCGCCGACATACGGTTATATGAGGTTGTTTTCACCAAATCGCCGTCCCGTTGCATTCGCCGTACCAGTGCGGTCCCGACCGAATAATACTTCCAGTACATCAATAATTACGTTCGACATTCGATTCTTAACGAAAATATTAATTACAGATAAGACGATTATCAAGTGAAAGGAATAATAATTCTTGCAGAACTCAGTGAACTCATTAAAAACTAAACAAAAATTTGAGCTGATTAATTTACTTACTTTCAAAATCTATATCTTTACTAAAATTATAAAGAAGTAAAGTTTGTGAGGTTGTAAAGGGTAATATCTGGATCTACTGAACCGATGATGCAAATGACTTTAAGCAAGAGCAATAGAAAGCCATATTATTTGTGGGTGTCATATGCTATACCTACTTTAAATCGAGGTTTTCACGGAATTGGAGACTACGCTGGACAGCTAGTTTTTCATATAGAGCCATAAATCAACTGATAAAACTCGGTATAAGGACATTATTAGTGAATAAAGTAATAAATTATGTATATGTGCAAAACATAAAGTTCGATTCGCGACAACTTTGATAAACCTCCTCTCTATAAATGGAGATAATATCTAGCAGACTTTATGTCGTTGGCTGATCGCCAGCAATAAGCGACTGTCAACAATATTCCATTATTAGTGTAAACAGTTCCTGGCGTGTACAGTGTAACATTAGTCCACCAACGTGCCACCAGTCCCACAGTAAAATAAACACGTGAAAAGAAAAGCATGATAAACTCGTACCTCGCCTCCTTCATTCATTTTCATTGGTCGTGGAAACACTCGAATTTGCATACACAATTTTATACACTAAAACATATATCCACCCACTTTATCTTGGCACGCGCACTGAATATTCCTCATTATTACAAAAAAAATATATACACTAATGCACAAAACGTGTGTGCATCGCTAAAAATCTACACACCATTGAGTAATGCGTGAATACGTGAATCAAGGCCGGGCAAATAAAAATTTATTTCTGGACCAGTGTTATGGATTCCCGCCGGCTGCGCTTACGCCATTCAGTACATTACATCACGAGCGATAGAGGTCTTAATGGTTAACGGGTTATCAAAGTGCGGCTGATTACTCGCGTTTATAATTACACTTGACAGTTTAAACTTTTTTTTTTCATTCGTTTATTATTTCGAATTAAAAAAGGAACAGTAGCCAGAGATTATGGATGAAGTGTGTTGGGTAGGGGCGACTCTGCGAGGGTCCACGATCGCGGATGACTCACATCAATTGCTCCCATTTCATTAAACTGAGCGTAGGCACGTCAGATGTGTCTCGGGAAAATTGTTTAATAAGATAATGAGGTGTTTGTCATCAGTGTAAATTTGGACAACGGTTTTATCGGCAACTCGCCGGTAAGTCCACATGGTTTTTATACCGGATTTTAATCAACTAGGTATTATGTATTTCATTATCGGAAGTTCAGTTGAAGGACAATGTGCTCATCAAAATATGTAGTTGATGGTTCAAAATTACTTTTCAACACTTGTAAACATATGATGAGCCTAGTAAGTTTTGACATTCTTTGTTTCCATAAGCTGTCATGTGTGCCAGGGTCCTGCAGCATCCCAGTTTCAGTTAAGAGCAAGCCAATATACGAATAATATTAACATTATGTGTAGTGTGAAATCATTTTCTTTTTTACTATTTTTTTTTCGTATTAATCGAACATAGTTCCTCTGAGGCCTAAAGCGTAAAATAAAATTGATTATTTCACAGAAATTTCTTGGCAAGTTATACCTACTATCTTCAGTTAATGTGGGGATGACATATATTTTGGAAGCACCTTATATAAGATCGCAAGAGAGTTCAAGAAAAGGAAATGGAAATAGCCAAATAGCTATCAAAAAGCGACCGACCCAAGGGCTAGGGCGACGGTCTTGTGATCGCCGGTTCGATCCCCACCTATTGCTCTACCGACGTGAACCCACTCGTAACACAAGCTTATAGCTTAGCACGGGGGTTAACAAGAATACTAGTAGATAGAAAAACACTGCAAGTAATCCAAACAAAGAAAAAAGAACAGCCTGACGTAACGTCCGTACACATTAATATATTTAATACTTTAAAATATCAAAAATTCCTCCAAGTTTGTTTTATCGCATGAAAGATTTTTTTTTCGAAACTACTCAGGAAACATCTTTAATACAGCGTTACAAATAAATCCTTCAGTGTAACAGCTTTGCAGTCGCATGTTTTCAGAACAATACATTCCAAATTGAATTACTTTCATCTCGGACAGTTACGGTGGTCTATTCACGGAAATACGTTTGCGCCAACCGGAATTTTAATATGTAAAAGGAAACTAAACGTTATAGAAATAGCACAGTTCAATGAATTTTGACGTAAAAGTACGGTGCGTACACCATTCCTGACCCCGACAAAAACTGTTAAAAAAAAACGTACACGATTATCTCAAATATAAGTTGTAAAGCAAAAAATAATGAAAGATTTTTTTATTATTATATTTTTTATAATAAATAAACTAACTCTACTTTAACTCGAGTTTGTCATTGACCTTGTATTATGTTAACGAATTATATAAAATGGTTGAGCGCTATGCACTCTCCGCGATCCATCTCAAAAACGGTTAATTGAGATAACTGTTAATTAGGAAAAAAAACCGGCCAAGTGCGAGTCGGACTCTCGCACGAAGGGTTCCGTACTAGTTGCAAGTGCCTACCTATTTTTGATATCAAGAATACAACAAGTAACATAGTATAAAAGTTCTTGTAGTTCGTTGTAACTTTGATCGATGTTAATAATAGTTGAATAAATGAAACGTAAATTGCGGTTTACGGTTTATGACGTATTAAAAAAAAACTACTTACTTGATCTCGTTCAAACCAATTTTCGGTGGAAGTTTGCATGATTATATACATCATATATTTTTTTTAGTTTTTTCATTCTCTTATTTTAGAAGTTACAGGGGGGGGGACACACGTTTTACCACTTTGGAAGTGTCTCTCGCGCTAACTATTCAGTTAAGAAAAAATTGACATTAGGAACCTCATTATCATTTTTGAAGACCTATCCATAGATACCCCACACGTAAGGGTTCGATGAAAAAAATTTTTTTGAGTTTCAGTTCTATGTATGGGGAACCCCAAATTTTTTTGTTTTTTTTTCTATTTTTGTGTGAAAATCTTAATGCGGTTCACAACATACATCTACTTGCCAAGTTTCAACATTATAGTTCTTAGTTTCGGAAAAAAGTGGCTGTGACATACGGACGGACAGACAGACAGACAGACAGACAGACATGACGAATCTATAAGGGTTCCGTTTTTTGCCATTTGGCTACGGAACCCTAAAAATAATGCTTACATCTTGTATTATAGATGAGATATTCAGTTCTTTAAAAACGTATACTGAATTAAAAGACATTTCAGACGGATTAATGTGTGTTGCAACTAGATATGCTTCGCGGTTTTCAGTTTTTCCTAGTTTTTAGTATATTTTCACCGGATGCCTAATGCACTTCCGGGACAATAAAATATTAATAGATGAATAGAACGGGCATTTTGACGGGACATCCCGCTTCTTATATCAAAATTAAACGTTCCACGTGGGACAGACTCAGTCCCGGTTTTCAGAAATAACGTAACCACTATAAGGTGAATGTGATTAATTTTAAATCAGATAATAACATACTTTCATTAAAATACATTAGCTTTGGCTATTTTTTTTTATATAATACAGGTTGTTTAAGTATCTAAAAACCTCTTATTATTACGTTGTTTTTTACTATGTCTGCTATGCCTTTTTTACTCAAATTTCACATCATCCCACTTTTCAAAACATAAAAGTGAGATGTCGAAATAAATTGCTTTTTATGAGCAAACGTCATGACGTTTTTGTAGACACCATGTTACTGCTTCTTCATCAGTCTAACCAGACTATGTGTATATGATAATTGTAGAACTGACATGTAATGGCAAGTTACCTGTTTGGTCTCACTCTCCAGCTCCAGGATCTGCAGTGTGAGGGAGCTCTCCATAGCCGCAGACTCATTGAGGAGGGCATTTTCTTGCTCTATACCACTTCGTGTGGTCACTTTCTGTGTTGTATCTAGTTTCATAAGCGCCTGAGGACAATGGAAAAAATATTATTGATACTCTATACATATTTAGGTTCCAATTTTTATCATAATATGATAAAAATTATGTTACATCATATTATGATGTAACATAGATTATCATCATCATCATCAGCCCGTATAATTTCCACTGCTGAACATGGGCCTCCTCCCGGGGAATGTATTTGCCATAGTCACCACGCGGCTGGCAGGCGGATAGTTAACCGCAGTATTATATTGTAACACACTAGGAAACGCTGCTGCCCGTTCCTTGATATACGATTGTTAAAGATGATGTTATAACAATTGGGACGAACGGCTTAACGTGCTTTCCGAGGCGCGGAGGGTCGTAATAATATATTTTGTGTTGTGTTGAATTTAATGTATTTTCTTTGTTTCTAATATAAATTATACAGTTAAGATTTGTGAAGAATGTGTGTTCATTATTTTATTCTGTCAATATAATTAATTCTATTTTAATATTATAAAGAGATATTTCGTGCAATGCCGCGTAAGTGACAACATCTAGGCTTATCATCAAATGTACTTAGCTAATAGATTTTTTACCCTTCATCAAGAAAATATTTCTTGATAGATGAAATCCGCTAGTTTATATAGATATATTTTAAATTAAGTATGCAGTAATAAATAAATAATATTCTTTAACAAAACTTTGAAGGCAGTTTGCATAGGAAAAATACTACCGTGAAAGTAATCAATAACTGAAACCTATTTTAAGCATGGCAGGTGTACATTTTCTTATAACTTCAATAACATATTCATTGATTGGATGCTTTATTTTAGTCTATAAGGAATAATGCTGCAAAATGTTTCTATTCTATGCGGACAAAGCTTATCTATTAATATAGATTTAATATTATAAAGAGGAAAGATTTGTATTTTTGTAAATATGTTTGCTACGAATAAACTCGAAAACTACTGGACGGATTTCGCTAATTGTTTACCATTCGACTACTTCAATTTTCTTTTCGGACAGACCTTATTTTGTTAGCTAGGAGGCTTTGCTACTTCACCGGACATAAATGCGAGCAGAGCTCAATAGATGGTTTAAATACTACAAACTAAGCAACCTGCGCAAGAGGGCGCCCCATGTAGGACTTGGACCTCGGTTCAGGGCGGTCGCTGGCGGGTGACTACGTCATTATACCTGAGTAACTGTATGTAATTATTAAGTTCCCTCGGAAACGAGAGCTACGCGGGTGCAACCGCGCGCGGGAATCTAATTTCCAATTGAATTAACATTACATTCACAAATATTCCTATGTGTTTTACTACTAATTAATTTGCCATTACACAGTGTGAACAGAAAAGTCATCAAAGCTATCTCTTCACAATGGTTGTTAACATAGAAATTGAAAACAAAAACCTAACTCAGTGAAACTATTTAATCATAAATATTTTTAAGTTATTAGTGCTTTCCTTTCACAATAGTTCTTCATGTAAAAACATGTATTGTATGTCTTTAACATAGTTACAACTATTATTCTTACTACCTCAATGCAATCTTGTACAAAAAAAGAACCATTGTCTGACTTGAGTATAGAATGAGAATAAAATGATTGTAAAAACTACCACAATTGTTGATATCTCTCAGTTCAAATAATTATATTAACTGCTGTGGAAGAATTGTTATGTATGCATAGTCTAAGTTTAATAAATATTATGTTACTACCTATAAGTAATTATTTGATAAGAAAGGGTCATTTATAGCAATGTTTTTCACATGATTTATGTATTAGTTCTCTACAGCTTTATACAAAAGAGCCATAAGGAGTGAAAATATAGTTATTTTCTCATTTTATTAAAATAAGCATCTGACGGGATCCTGGAACCCAGGAAAACGTTAGAGGAGGTTTATAATAATATTATTTATTTGTACAACAAAATAGACAGTGAAAAAACACAGGTCTATGCAAACTGAAATGAGTAATTTGAAACAATCTTACCAAACCATGTTAACATAATATAAGTTTGTTGAGTATGTGAGATTCATTAGTTGATGAAGATTTACTTCAAAACATATAATACATACTAAATTTATATTAACTAATTGTTAATATATATTTAGTACTAGCGGCCCACCCCAGCTTCACACGGGTGAACTTTTATAGCCTATGTTACTCAGGGATAATGTAGCAATATAATGGTAAAAGAATTATCGAAATCCATTCAGTAGTCTAAAAATACAAACTTTTCCTCTTTATAATATATAGATGTAACAAAATTAAGTAGGCATTTCATTGATAATAAATGTTTTTTTGTAAAGTTAGTTGGTTTTCTTTGGGGATATGTCACCATTATTACTACACTCTGTATAATGAAAGCCGTTTCTTTTTGTTGACAACAGTAAAAATATAGTTAATAAAAATAATATGACTGTAAGTATAAAGGTAAATCACTTCCAGCAGCACAGCAAAATGAAAAAAATGATAAAAAGTATAACAGAAAGTTTGTAAGTTTAAAAAAATTCAAAGTTCTTGATTGTTTAGACAGGATATCTTTGATAAGTTATCATTAGGCATTTCATTAAAAAGTTATGTGATAACTTTGCAGAATAAAATAAATATTAACTCACATCAACTTTTACTTGTACAACATTGTTGAAGCAAAAAGAAAGGACAACCAGTTTCCATACTTAGTTATGAGGTTGCAAAATGATGTCATTCAAAAATTGTCTGTAATTACATGGTGCTATAAAGTTAATATCACACAACTTTATACCGTGATTAATAACAGGGATGATAACTAAAATATTCTAATTGGTCTGTCATTTTGATTACCATTTTACACATAAAAATTTCATGTGATGTCACTTCTAGGTACAATTTTACCTACGAGTGACAACCCAAGCCTTCCTAGTCCTGAACTATTACTTGAAAAAAGTTTTTTTTTTTAGTATCAACTATTTATTCTAGTTAGAAAATTGTTAGATTTGATATTGTCATATATTAAGTTAAAGTACCAAATCAAATCACTTTCTGGACTATTGCATAACATATTATAGTAAATGTAACTCAAACCTTTATGAAATAAAATGTAAATGGAAAAAAGTTTTTTTATTAGAAAGAACTATTTATTCTAGTTAGAAAATTGTTTAATTTGATATTGTCTAATATTAATTTGAAAGAAAGTTTAATGGGCAAATAAATTGTTGGTAAATTGAATAGAATAAACCATTTGTTAAGTTTATACTTAAGTTATAACTTCTAAATAAGTTTCACAGAATTTGTACGAGCATTTCAAGCATATTTATTGTGTCCCCTTGTACAGTCATAGACTGTTGAATAGAATCTTAATAAGTTTAAGAACTAGGTATTTAGCAAATTTAACAGATAAAATGAATATGTAAGTAGTTTACATTCATAAAATTAACTTTCAAAAGTTCAGTTTTACATACTTTGAGAGATATAAAAGAAAGTTTCTACTGAATATAATTATTATACATTAGCAAAGTAGGCGAAAATGTAATTGTTATTGAGGAAACTAGACATATTATAACTGAACATATGAGATAAAATATATTAAACATTTCCACTTGTAACTTTGAAAGTAGTACATAAGACGAATAATATAAAAAGAGATTAAGATGTCCGTTTCGGCACGTTTTTATAAACCCATTAATGCATGAAGAGTGAAATGACACTATGTAGGCCACTAACCTCTTGTGTGATTTCCAGGTCGTGCCTGGTGTTCTCGTACAGCGTCTCGAGCTCATCGCAGCGCTGCTGTAGGGCACTCTTCTCCTCCAGCAGCACCAGGCCCAGCTGCGCCGACTGGATCTTCTCGCTGCTCGCCTGGTCGAGCTCGCGCCCCAGCCTCTCTATCTCCGCCTTCAGCTCCGCGATCGATAAATCGCTTTGAGCCGCGGCTGCCATCGTGTGACAGTTATACCGCTAGATATTTAATCTTCATAAACAAAGTAAATAATTTCAGAAAAACAACTATATAAAACGTGTAAAATCAATTGTTTCTACATTCTCTCTCAGGTAAAACGTCTTGACAGCTCATTTCGGTGTTGTCAGTGTCAGAACGTGTTTGTGTACTTACTTGTTGTTCAAAATATTCTACCGTAGAAAACTTTAGAAAAGAAAAAATAGTTAATAATGGTAGGATTAATAAATTGAGGGATTTATTTTTATTGTAAATGTCAATTTCGTTTAATATGTGCTTTATGTTTTGTTTTTGTGGATTACTACTCTACATATCACATTAGGTCTGATTAGATGTAAACTACCTGTAATGATAGTTGTAAAGAGAATAAATAAATAAATATATTAATGACTTAATTTAAATACGATATTTTTTTAGTGTTTATTATATATTTAGGGTGTTAGATATAATATACTGAAAATATATTAATACTCAAAAGAGTCATACTTAGGAGAAATCAACCTTATTCCTTTAGAAGGTGAAATTCACATGTTTTTTTATAATTTAATTGAAATTATACGGTCACTTAATTCGTTTGTTATAAAGTAATGTGTTTCCTGTGATGTCAATAAATTCAAAGGCGTAAACAGCTTTAATCCCAAAGGTGTCTAACGGAATGTATAGTCCAAGGAGGTCTTACTTAACTCATATTTTAGCCTGGGGGAAAAGATAATATAAATATACATAACAATATCATGTATATGTGACAGTAATATCATTTCAAATTACCTCGTTTTCTTACATAGATTACAAAATAGACAGTAGTAGGTACTCGGTCAGAGATCTAGTGGAAGGACATCTTCATTGCCCTGCTTCTTTGGTATTTTTTTTAGGAGAGACGTATAAACTTTCTAAGGAGTCCCTCTCACACATATATGATGATATGAGATATGAATATAAAAACATAAACGTCGGTACGTCATAATTGCGTGAATCTACTAATGGCTATAATTTTTGTGTTGTTGGCAACATTTTTTGTGCGTGATGATGTTTAATGACGAGATGAGGTAAGCAGAACGAGAAAATTGTGCCGAACATACTTACACATTAGCGACAAAAACTTAAAGAGATGATTAAAAGGCCTATTCATTTAGGATAAAATAAATGTTCCACGAATATAAATGATCCATAGTTAAGTATTTAAAAATATATGCATACATGCGGCGTTTGGTATATTCGAATAAAAAGCATTTAAGACAGTTTGAGCGACTAATCAGCCCGTTTAAAGTCCACGACATAGGCCTCGCGCGAAGTGGGTGTTTCCATAGTCACCACGCTTTATAGGCGGGTTGGTGACCACAGCACCCCTATTCTGAAATGTATTTTTTCAGCCTACGTTACAATTCACTAGTAGCAACATATTTTAAAGCTTGGTCACCCGCGAAGTGGGTGTTTACATAGTCACCACGCTTTGTAGGTGGGTTGGTGACCGCAGTACCCCTATTCAGAATTATTTTTTTGCAGTTTAAGTTACGGGTTGGTCCTACGATTCACTAGTAACCTAGTACTTTGAACTTTATTTCAATGACAGTAGGTTGGTATTATACAAGTAGGTATACTTTATTTTGACAGTAGAAAGTAACAATATTTCGTTTTTAATCTCCGTACAGTATTATGTCGTCGCAGTCGTTTTCAATCTTGTTAATTTGACACCCTTACAGGCTGGCAAAACTTTTTGCTGGCGACCCCCTGAATCTAGCTTTGGGACTCCCTGGTCGGGGTCTACAGCGGGGTCGCGACCTACAGATTAAAAAACATTGACCTACAGCTTTTTACAACTTTTCGTTAATATTCGATGGCAACCAAATATTTTGAACCTTATATTAATGTCATTAAGTTGATATTAATTGAGTAATTACTATTTGTACCTACTTATATTTTGATAGCCGAAATCAACAAGAATTATACGCATACAGGTAAACGCTACTGGTCGTTAAGGGTACGTTACGCATATTACGTGGGAAAGGGAGGGAGTCTTCAATTGGTATTTTTGAAGACCCATTCCGTCTCCCACGTAGTGGGACTCCCAGAAGCGGGGAGGGGGTTAGGTTTATGACACTGATATAGTACAATATAACACTGATATAGTACTTATGACACTGATATAGTACTTATGATCACGTCATCAATTTCCGCTAGACTCGGAAAATAAATAATGGGTCACGTTTATGGGTACTTTCACTTCTAGGCTGTGTCTTAGATGATGTTATGGAAATCGAGACGAACGGTTTACCGTGCCTCCGAGTCACGGAGGGAAGTATAGAAAAGGAAAAAAATCTTTGATTGAATACAAAATTTTTTCACAACCTTCGAGAATTTCGGACTCAAAATTGCCCTCCCGACCCTTCCGATGCCCTCCTAGACCTGAAGTCCGAGAGGCCTGCGAACTGTAAAGTAGAGCGACAGTAACTGTCGCTTTTTTTAGGGGAGTAAAGTGAAACTGTTGCACATTACTCCCCTAAAAAAACTAAAAGCCATACTCCCTCAATCTCCCACTCAGCGACCGCCCTGAGCCGAGGTCCAAATCCCTCAGGGACTCCCTCTTGCGCAGGTTAATTAGTTTGTAGTGTTTAAACAATTTATCTAGGCTGGAGCTCTGCTCACTTTTATGCCCGGTGAAGTAGCAAAAACATTGAGGCTAATGCCGAATGCCTGTCCAAAAAAAAAAGAAAAAAAAGGAACTCAAAATAACTAGATACTTGTAATTCAATTTCGATTGCATAAAAATACTACTTTTCTCCATTCGGTCGTTGTCTGAATCCATGGCTTATATTATGTTTTAATCTATCTCTGTGCTGAGGTTTTTGCTACATCACTGGGCATTAAGGCGAGCAGAGCTCCAGCCTTAGTTTATGCATGAATGTGTAACAGTTATTTTGTATAAAGTTGCGATTAACCAGGCAGGCGATTCCAACCAGAACCACGCCGCGCTGGTAAAAAAAAACAAAAGACAGAAAGTATTATCTACTTTATTTTTTTCAAACACCAAATTGACAATAATTACAAATATGTTATAAAATTACAACGACAAACATCCAAATAATAAATTAAAGGACATTTACAATAATGTAGTTTAATAAATTTCATTGTTTTCAATATAGTATTGCTTTAAGTCATTGTCTAAATTAATCTTAAGATTATATGCTATCAGATTTAGTCAAGACAATCTAAAATAGGATGATGACATCATAAGAACATGAAAACTTACGTATTTGAATGTAACAAAAAGTTCATAGATATGCATCTTGAGATTGAAGAATAATAAGGATTCCATTTGGTTAACAAGATTTTTATTAAGGTTGCCTAAGATACTTGTCTCTTTACACCCATACAATCAATTTCTATGAAAATACAAATAAACTCCTTGAAATACAAAGTATTTTGTCCAACATCGAAATTGTTCATGAACATGACAGTACCTATTCAGTAATAATCCGTCGTACTTCACGAAATAGATAACATTGGTTGGAGCAAGGTAATATCATAGGACCATCAATCAAGAGAATATTTTCATGGCATGTAGATCGAACGCTAAGTGATTCTAGGGTATGGTCAGTCCTATCCGTGTTCTAAATAACTTCACCAGATTAAATAAAATAATTTAAATCCATAATCAAACTTAAATTTACATCGTAATCATGAAATTATTTCTCTCTTTTGATATCTTTTAAAAGTATCCAATTTGTTACTTCCAAACACGTTGTTAATAAATAATTAGATAGATTTTACAAAATAATGCTACGCCCAATAATATCTGGCATTATACACTATGTTAGCACCGGCACAAATATCCATCAGATGACATATATATTATCTACGCAGAGGAACAGACAGAGTGAATTTATACAAGATAATCATTAAATTTATTGCAAAAAATAATTTAATTTATTACAAAAAATAATTCAATTTATCACAAAAAATAATTTAATTTATTACTACAATTAATTTAATTTACAGATAAAATACACCTACATATTTTAATGACGAGTCAGCCAATTTTCCGTCCCAAGGAACTTTTCGCCGATGAATTTGAACAAAATGACTTTGCTACTTAGGCATTACTATAGTTATCGTATATTTATTCAGTTAACGTCTCACCGGTGAAGTTACATATCCATTAGGTTTGAGCTTTATTATAATGTAACAGAGTTTAAAATACTTTGGATCCATCTCTCCGTTAAAGGTACGTAAACCTCTCTATGAAAGTGAAAATAATATATAACCAGTGTTATAACATATTTACAGTAGCAAAGATCCTTGTGTCCTTGGCGATATCGCTAATAGATTACTTCTAGATTCATACACCAATTACTGTAAAGTTATCAAAATATCAGACCGTCGGCCAAGATTAAAATTTCCAAGTTCTAGATTCTCAATCAAAGAAACGTTGCTATGCAGTACAAAATAATTATCAATCAGCATAATGATGATCACCGCAATAGAATTACAACGACAAATCTAAACACAAGTTTGATTCTGTAATGCTAAGTAAAAGTCTTCCTCAACTTTCACTATTTAACCGCCATTTACATGCTGAGTGTCTGATGATGGTTTTGTTAGTAGTTTCATGAATAAATTACATTACATACTACTAGTAACGAGCAATAAAAGAGTTTCATAAATAGAATTAAATATGACTGATAACTACAGGCTACAGGGCCGCCTTTATGCATTTCGGCCTTGGGAACATGAGGCTATGGTATTTTTGAAATTAAATCTAGACCTCAAAAGCGTAACGACAGATGTGCTATTATATTTCAGAAGCATTTAGTCGTAAGTGCCAGTTTACTATAAAGACATACGACGAATAGATTCTGACGAACATTGGCACATGCAACTTTATGCTTCTCAGTTCTAGAAATACTGACCAAAATAATGTATATGTATATTGCCTTCCGGAATGTTATGGTCTAAACGGTACTGATAATCTAGTAGTATTATTTAATATGTAGGTAGTAATATCACTGTACTAATTATTTCCTAACAATTTCAACTATTTATATTTTCATACCAAATAATAAAATGTAATTAAATTAATATCGATTCCCCATCACGTAGTTACACTTACATACAATAATTGACCTAATTACCTAACTATATTTACTATATATCTACTGTAATTTTCAAAAAAACATTTTGGAATGATAAAAAAACGACTTTCGATTCCCGAAAGCCGTCGATACTAATTAGACTTTAAAGTTTTACGGCGATATGTATATGTCAAAAACGTAAAAAAACTTGGACGTAGTCTGACGAACGACGGTTTGTATGGCTTCCTTAAAAAAAACTACAAGTCCTAATCCTTTAATACCTCCGTCAGTGACCGCCCTGAGCCGGATGCCCTCTTGCGCAGTTTACTTAGTTTATAGTTTATAAACAATATAATAAGGTTGGAGCCCTGCTCGCCCTTATGCCTATAAAATCATCACGGATCGCGGCGAGTGCGACACATCAAAAATTGTTCTTATCCAAGCTACGTCCACCATTTTTAACGTCTTTGGTATATACGTTATATATTATCTAAAGACTTATTTTAAACTTATTGAAACGCCGAAAACCATTAGTAGAACTTAGCAGGTTATGAACTAAAATTATCTAGAATTGTTAAAATACACGCACCGGTATACTAATTTCAATAGAACATATTAACTTATATACCTATCTAATTGATTAAATTTAAAATTATTATCACGAAAATTTTATTTTATTTTTGATTGCCGTAACAGGATGCGGACTATGTTATAAGACATTATACGTGAAAATAGACTCTTTTATGTGAAAACAATATAAAAGTTGCTGCGCAAATAACACATTTAAAAGCTTTTATTATAATAAATGTGCTTATGACATAACAATTGAATTTTAATTAAATTATTATTAATAAATTCGTAAGTCCGCATCTATAATTACTATTTTATTTCATTCGTCCGTGTTCTTAATTTGTAGTTTTCTGTGAATTAATAATAAACTTACCTAATCAAATATAGGAATGAAAGGTTCTTCCAAAATATATGCACTAGTTTTTTTTTTCTTATAAAGATTACTAGCATCTTTCTGCAAGAGTTGTGCAGGCTACTAGTATTCTTGTTAACCCCTCGTGCTAAGCTAAAATGCTTGTGTTATGAATAAGTTCACGTCAGTAGTGCAATGGGTGGGGATTGAAAAAAAGATCACAAGTCCAACGCCCTAGCCACTGGGCTACGGTTTAAATAAAATAGAATAATAATTTTAAAATAAAATCTTTTTTTTTGGAAATAGAATACATGCTTCTTTTGCATAATATCGTCCCCCAATGCTAACTTAATTGGTTGCACCCCCAGGTGTGTCACGGGTATACATAATATTATCTACAGTTAAGAATATAGCATATATTTTAGAAGCACCTTACAAAATTAATTTTAAATAAACAATAATTCATATAAATACTGTTGACTATGAAGAAGTTACTTATAAAGTACTTAATATGTATATTGTATTTTTTTACTATGGTCACAACAAAATAAGACATTTTGTACTAATCGGTATTTTTATATAAATAAATTAAACGTGAAAATAAAAATAGATGATCTGGAGAGAATAATTGGCACCAAAATGGCTGGAAACGAGTTTAAAGCTGACACTGTCTTAACCTTGTGCAGTGGGTCCAAATCTTAGTTTTATACCTTATCACAAGTGAATAAAGTTCAAAGTACAACTTCACCCAGCAAAATTTACACCTCCCTGGAATGAGGTGCTAACTTGGCTTGGTGAAGTTGTATCTAGGATAAATTTCCACTGCACGTTAAAGGTTTCAAGTAATGCAATTCTTTATACTATAAGGTGCTTTAATGAGAAGATGAGATAATAATAAAATTATATGATTTGTGAATGATGTGCTTATTTTATTATGAAGTATAAATATCGGCTACAATTTTCTTGAACCATTTAACTAAAAATAACTAAACTTCAAATTTTCTAGTTGGAATTTGATATTGTTAGGAGGCGAGAAGTATTAACATTGTGTTTTTTATACTATCTGCATATGTTGATGAACCGGAAAAATGTGCACGAAAACATGTCAAGACAATTTATAAAAGTTATTAAAAGTAATCTACAATTGGGACAAGTCAACATTAATTGAATTAAAAATTACATTATGAGTCGCGCAACCAATATATAAATGTTATTCTGTATAAAATGTATCAGACATTTTTTTAATGCTTAAATATTTTCATAATCCTCTCTTTTGCTATCTTAAATGACAACAAACATAGAAAAATATAAAATAAATCTTATGAATATCTAAAATTAAAATAATAATGATTTCTATTACTACTTGTACTATTAATGTCTAAATATCGAATATTGATTATTTTGCTATAAAAATGACAAGATTAGAATGAAAGTATTTTTCAATGTACTCTAGAGAAAGTCTAAAGATAAATTGAGATCACCCTTGAGCATAGATTAGTGGATATATCAAACTGTATTAACGTATATAAAATATACTAGAATATAGAATAATTCATGGTTTTCAAAGGACATAATGGGCACGAGCAAAACCTATTTAGTCCGTCAGATTACTAAAAAATATTGGACACCTATTTTTTTATTTATGTAATCAATTAAAATTGACAAAGATACAGAGCAAAAACAAATGATTAAGTTCAAGAGAGGCTTTTGACGTCACTATTAGGTAAAATTGTACCTAGAAATTACGTCACACGAAATTTCAACGAACTGTATGTTCGTCGTTTTTGTTTGAGGAAGGAAATCAAAAATACGTGTCCAATAAGTTTTGGTAATCTAACTGACGGACTACATAGATTTTTTTTAATTTTCATGCCCATTGTTGACGTGGCTCTTATAAACAGTTAGTTAACAAAAGTCGAAATGATTCCTTAATGTTTACTAAACATCCAAATAGTTACTTCCTTTTTATTACTTCAGTTAGTAAGGGCTTTTTTTTTAGTATTTTTTTTCTGAACTTTTTTATTTGAATTTGAAAATTAAAGATACGGATCGGTATTAAAAATTCTTATATTAGTTTTAATATAAGATTTTTTTAAACAGCGCTCCGTATCTGTAAACATACGCCCATTTCTCAAAGTAAATCATTAACAATCGAGAGTAGTAGAAAAGGTATACTAAGCATTCATTTTTGTACTAAAATATTATAATAAAAAATTAAATTAATGATATATTTTTAGTTTATTAAATTGAATTGATTTTTAGGTGAAAAAATTAGTAGAGACAATACAATATTCTAGAACGGACTAATTCTATTTTTAATATCTAAATTTTAAGGCAATTAATTTACTACGAAGATTGTAGGAAACATGAGTTTTGTAATTTAATTATCTTTATAGTTATTTTTGGCAGTGGAACATTATTTGATTAATTTAAAATCTAATAACTAGAAAATGTTATATCAAGAAATATTTTGCTATTTTCGAATTAAAACTTTAGTGAGTGGTACACATATTTATATTAAATAACCGTTAGTTGCCCGGCGCCGCGCCGTCGAGTCGACTACTCCTTGAGAATGGACCTCGGGGTGGTCTCGAAACTAGTTGGACATATCCGGTGATGACAAATCGTGAGTACAACCGGTTGGTTAATACAAATATTTTGCTATTTTGTGTTACTAAATAAATATTTATAATGAATGAACAGAATTATGAAATAATCATATTAAATACTAATTATTTTACAAATAGAATTAATTAAAATATCGATACTAGAATTGTGGGTGAAATTTTGGTAGCCTTTCCTCAAAGGCTATAACGGAAGTGTTGGACTAAACTAAACTGATAATACATTGATAAGAGAAAATGATTTCATACGCGCATTAAGATGCGGAAAACTAGTACAAACAATTTTAGTTAAAAACTTATAATTCGTAAGTTAAGTAGACTTACTCCTGCATGCAAGAGCAACACTTAAGACTATAGACGGAAACATATTATTAAAACGCGACGCGACCTGATGAAACGCGACGCGTGTTGACCAGAATCACACTATGAACACGTCGCGTCACGTCGCGTCGGGTGTTCATAGTGTCTATAGAAAACAATACATTTGATTCGACTCAACATGCATCGCGTTTCATCGGGTCGCGTCGCGTTTTAACAATATGTTTCCGCCTTTAGAGTTTACTTGAGAATGTCTCATGTCACTTTGTTGATTTCTATTACCATAGCAATAGACAGCCTCCGTGGCGTAGCAGTATATGTCTCACTTTCAGCCTCGGAGGCCATGGGTTCGATCACCACGCCAGACAGGAAATCTTTGTGTAAATTCTAAGATTTCTTTCCGGGTCTGGTTAGTTGAGGGACTACCCTCCGTGCCTCGGAAAGCACGTTAAGCCGTTGGTCCCGATTGTTATAACATCATCTATAATAATCGTATATCAAGGAACGGGCAGCAGCGTTTCCTTGTGTGGTACAACATAATACTGCGGTCACCAATCCCCTTGCCAAGCGTGGTGACAATGGCAAAAACCTTGCCTCGGCAGCAGTGGACGTTATACGGGCTGATGATGATGATAGCAATAGAGACCATGACAGTGAGACACTACTTACTCAAGTGAACACTCAAAGCCAAGTATTGTACTTGCATACAACTGTTAGAATAGAATAATGAAAATTATAATAAAATTTAGTTACACTTACAAAATTTTATAACGATCCAGACTATTATAACTACAGACTTACTACTTAAACCTATCTATATACTTTACAATTAGCTAATAATTAACAATTAATTCATACTAACGTCCCGGCAGACCTTTTTTTTACACTAATACTAAATAATGAACTTAGTTTAAAAAATAAACATTTATGAGATAATATAATGTTATTTACTACTATACAAACATATTATCATGAGTACCTTTAAGGTGACAAGGAATGAAAAGTAAGACCGTGGCCGCACTGGTACTACGATACGACGGCGATTTCGTGAAAACAATCTCATATAAACATATGTTAGCGGCCGCACTGCGGAAACGACAAGTGAAATTTATTTGTTTAGAACAGTGGTTCCCAACCGGTGGTCCGCGGACCACTGGTGGTCCCTGGAAGCACTAGAAATGGACCTGAAGCTGCCCAAAAAATATTGAGATGCAGCAAAATATCTATTCACTGAACATAAGATTTTCTAACACCCAGAAGTTATTGTAATAGTGTTAATTTTAGGGTGATTGCAAAACAGGTGGTCCGTAACGACATAAACATTTTGTAAAATGGCCTTTCAGGGCTTAAAGGTTGGGAACCACTGGTTTAGAACGTCGCCGCCTCACACGGCTTTCCGCACCAATGCGACTTCGGCCTAAAACTACAAGGCCTTTAGCCTTATCTTACTGTTTCAGACAACTTTTTCATTTTCTATACCTCTTACTTACTGTTCGATATTATCCATTTAAACTATAGTGAAATAAACTATACATTGAATGGTAAATTTCTAAAGGGGCAAAATTTATTATATGTCATGTAAAACAACATGGGTCCTGAAAGGAATTTAAGTATTAAATAATATAATGTATGTTTGTTTGTAGTCAAATAAATAATTTAGATGAATTAAGTTATTAATAAAACCATAAAACTATGAATGAAAAGTTATCATGAAAGCACAAAACTTCAAACAACCTGGCCTATATAAAAAAATAAACTGAGTTCTTATCAAAAATATGTTCCATTGACTAATGTATATATAGAATCAATTAAATTATGAATTAAAATAAATAAGATATTACAGACTAGACAATGATACATTGAGATGAAAAAATGAGACAAAGGCGCTAGCACCAAAACGATTAAATATTTTCATAAGTTTCAAGTAATTATAAAGTAAATTAACTGAATTAAATACAAACATTTAAATATTAAAATTCATAACATAAATAATTAGTGACTAAAATAACATATTTACCGAAATAAGAGAACTGAGCGATTAATCGTATAACGTAAGTAAAAATTGCTGAAAAATTTGAAATTGATCGCCCATTAGCTGATTAGAAACCGCAGTTGCCTTTTTTACGTGATCTCACTGCCGGTAGACATCTATGACATTCGTATACCAGAGAACAGAAACATTAATGATTAAAAATAATACTTAGTTGTAACATATTTTATATACAACCATAAAAAACCCGGAATTACCGGACAATAAGTTAAATTGAAATCTAATTACCATTTCAACTTATTATTAATGAAAACTCTTATATCAATTACGCCTTTCTGTGATTAGTACATATCAGTAAATCTTAACACCTGTATTCAACAACCAACGCGAATTTTAGTATAATGCCCTATTCATAATTTTTACGGAATACAGTCAAAGCTCCTTATTCGCGCTTCTTTCATTCGCGTTTTCACTATTCGCGGATTAATTTAATTTTTTGCTAGGAACTTATCTCCTATAATTCCATATAAATTACCATTCCATATGCACGGTTTCTGTATTCGCGGCATATTTACGGAACGTATACCCTGCGAATAAACAGCTTTTACTGTACTATCCTCTTTACAATATCATTTCAATACATATGCCAACATAATAAAATTGCCCAAATTAATTCATATTAAGCTATGGCACACCCCGTTGACACGTCATCTCTAGGCAGGGGGGGAGGTCTGGGAGGGGGGATGACTACAGCAGGTGGCGGTTCCGACGTTCCCGAATCCTTTCTTTGTTTAGATACCTCTGCCTTCTGCGGTGGGGGTAGCTTCGTTTCTACGGTCTGTGGTTTAGGTTCGGTTACCGAGCTAGTGCTGGATGTACGTACTCTGGTCTTGGACATAGATATACGTCGTTCCCGGGAATTGATGATGGAGGTTAAGAAGGGGATTTGATTGCTGATCGCCATCATAAATGGCCGGTAGCCGTAACTGTAAGTAAAAATAATAGGCAATCAAAAATAGATCGTAACAATATTTTTTAGATAGTTTCACGAACGTCGTCACTATTCTGCTCCAATACTGTATTGCTGTGTTAGTAACAAACAAACTTTTATATATAATGCACAAAATATCGTAATCTGATAAGTATATTTTTAGTCATTTATTTTTGCGGTGCTTATTTTAAAGTATTTATTTATCCGTTGTCATAAACTTTTTTATAGTAAAAGTTGATCATACACAATTGATTATCTGTAACGCCTGCCGTAGCCGCCACACAGCGTCCAGACTGACGTAATTACAGCGCGTAGAAAATACTCGTAGTAAAGCGAACAAAGTTTGATACGTACCATTCAGCGTCGGTCCAAGCACATATATCTTGTAGCGCCCGTCGTAGCCTCCTCACAGCGTCCAGAGTGACGTCATTGCCACGAGCGGCGTTCGTAGTCCGTAGCACAGCGAGCGCGTCACGTAGTACTACGGCCACTATGAGCGCCCATTCTACGCAGCTCGCTTCGGTCATCAGTTGCAAATAGTATCTGTGGATATTTGATCATTAAGATATTTATTGTTTCGGATACTGTAAAGTCTACTCGACCGATTTCGGCCACGGCGTATTAACTCTAAGGAGATCTGCTGTCTCTTTCCGAATTAACATGTGCATTTTTGCTTTACTCTCAAATCCGGTGCGACGGTTTTACCGACACGACCGGTCAGTCGCAGGATCGACAGTTTAACGTGCTATCTGAGGTACGGAGGGTAGGTTCTACGAGACCCAGAAATAAACAACTGGTAGTCATGAATACGGGCTTTTAATTGAGACGTGAGCGCCACCACGCGGCGGTATGTGGAACTGTCGATTATTTACTGATCGAGGAAAGGTCACTTCTACGGCGGCAGGGAACCAGTGAACATAACTTGTAAATTCAGTGTGCGTCGCGACTATAAATGTGTTATTGTGAAAGTGATTCGTGTTAGCTGTAATTTTATTTGGTACCAACATGTCCCAAGTAGGGATTGCAATCCAGCGGCGTTTTCAATCCAGCTGGATTCTTGCTGGATTGACCTGAATCCAGCTGGGTCCAGCGCGGATCCAGCAAAATGTGGAACGAAAATAAATGGACAACATTTTTAAGACTTTTTTTTATTAATTAGTACTTCTTACGATAAATTTTAATAATCTATGAAATCTTTCACTCATTTGGTTATATCTTATATCAATTTGGTTTGGCTTCTTAATCATTTGAAATCAAAAGAATCAACTTAAAATTAAATAACAAACATATAACATTTTAGATAATGTTTCTAAGTAAGCAATATCTTAATTACGTTTATGTTTAATGATAGGATGGCTAATCAGTAGCAATCAGACTTGCAAATTCTTTTAAATTTAACTATAATAAAGGACCGTAAAAATAATACTTTTTTAATCTTCAATCAATTTTTGTATCAATTGAAGCTCTGAAATAATCTTCTCTCCACTCTATAATCGTTAATAATGAGCAATTTAAAATCTGACGATAAGAGACTGACTATTTCTTTTTTGAATTCTCTGAAAGTAAGACCTTAGAAAACAAATTTTATCTATAGTCTTATCTCCCAACCTACTTCGCACAGAACTGCATATGTAGCCGGCTGCTGAGAATGCCCTTTCGGCCTCTACACTGGTGGGTTTTAGGGTCAAGAATCAGAATTAGTTTTTTACCTTTCTCTTCCTAAAAAATCACCCACCAAAGATGATTTATTTTTGCAAAAATATGTTATTTTTGCAAAAATAAATCATCTTTGGTGGGTGATTTTTTTTACAACTTTGCGTACTTTCATGAGCATCAAAAGAAATTGATACGTTTGCGGATCCGCATCGCTGGATCCAGCACTGTATGCTGGATTCAGTATGTTTAAAAAGGCGCTGGATCCAGCTGGATTGCTGTATGCTGGATCCAGCAATTGCAATCCCTAGTCCCAAGATACGCCCACGGATAGTAACGTAAGGATACCCATGACCCATCCTCGAAAACCGTTAACTATATGATTACACCAAGATTTTTGTCCAGTGCGAAAATCGACCCATTTTATTCATGAAGTCAATTTAAAATTAAAATTTATATTGATACCTTAGTTGCACATGCGAAGTATGCGACCCTCTCTCAGCCTGGTGATGGTGGAGTCTCTCCATGAGCGCAGCGTACCTCCGCTCCTCACCCGCACTACCAGCCTCCCCCGCCCACGCCACCCCGCCCCCTTCAGCAACACTACCCTCGCCTGCAGAACTGGAAAGAAATAGAAACTTTTGAAACAAACTTAAGCTTATCTTTATTCACTTGTATAAAGGTGTGATAATAACTTTTTTCCATGATACCCATATCATGATTAAATATTTTGGTTCGATATCTTTTTTACATATACCAGAACATCGATCATTAATACAAGAACGGGCCTTACCGATAGGATCAATCTATATAAATATTTTATTAAAATGTTTTTGCCTAATTGCAACATAAACTCATTCGAATTTTATCCGTACAGCAACTCGCCGACATTAATCTTAGCTAATACTTACAGTATAAAACATTTTTAATTTACACATAATATTATTATCACAATAATGTGGCTTCTTTGCCGCGGATTAAGTGCGTACGCGAAAACGGAACAAAAGAACTCAATGCACTATATCTGTCTCAGTCCCACGTGTGGTCAACGAGCATAAATGATCGATGTAAATGCTCTAATCTATACTCATCTTGAGTCTCATCTTTTATTTTTCAAATTTTGTTCCAAAAACTAATTAATTTGATAAGACCGACCGTTGGAAGACCACCATATAAAATTAAAATTAACATCCAAATGCCCACCGAATGAACTGAAATAATAATAATAATTTCTTTATTAATTCTCACAGCACAAAACAAAATTAAGGTTACAAAAACAAGAAACAAATTGGTTTTATATCACAAAACGGAACGCAACTGGCATCTTATCTAGATTACGTGTTAAAGATTCCAAGCCCTTTCCCCACAATGCATACAGTAAATATTTTTTTTTAGCTAACAAAGATCTTCGAACCTTTGATTATTAAATTAAATAGGTATTAACGTTTTTTATTTGAGTAAAATCTATGTTTTGTTGAAGTTGGTTGAAGTATATGTTTGTATATGTATATGTGAGTATGTTTTGTTATGGATATGCATGTGATGAGTGTGTATGTGTGTCTCTGTGTGTAAGTGTGTTCGTGGATGAAAGTTGGAGTATTCATACTCGATAGTGAGTCCGACACAGAAGATCTGCATCTATTACTAGTGTAGGTATGACCATACCTACACTAGTGATAGATGCAGACCTTCTGTGTCTTGATAGGTCAACATTGACTTTGAAATTTTGTATTTTTTTTTAATGAAACTTAGATAAATTATTCTTTAGCAACATATGACTTATTGATATGGCAAGTTTATAAGAATAAAGGGCGTGTCTTACCTGACGGGGCCTGGTGACACGGGCACTCCCCCGGGCACTATGGGCAGAGCCGCGCGTAGATTTAAGCTCATGTAACCGCTGTCACCGCACAGACTGTCTGTCTCCGCTGTCGGGGTGTATGTACCTACTGACAATCAATATTTATTACATTTAATTAGAGACTTGTTTCTATTTGTTTCCTGTTATTGTTACATGACAAACAGACACTTTAATTTCTTTTATTTGTATAGCCTTATACAATTCAAGAGCTCAGAAGTCGGATATGCCATTATACGTCACAAAAATGCGTCGTATGTGCCTTTACCGTAAACTGGCACTTACGACCAAATGCTTCTGAAGATAATAGTACAACCATCCTTATGCTTCTGAGGTCTAGAATTATAATCATCAGCCCGTATAACGTCTACTGCTGATCATGGGCCTCCTCCCGGGGGAGGGTATTTGCCATAGTCACCACGCTTGGCAGGCGGATTGGTGACCGCAGTATAATGTTGTACCACACAAGGAAACGCTACTGCCCGTTCCTTGATATACGATTATTATAGATGATGTTATAACAATCGGGACCAACGGCTTAACGTGCTATCCGAGGCACGGAGGGTAGTCCCTCAACCAACCAGACCCGGAAAGAAATCTTAGAATTTACACAAAGATTTTCTGCCCGGCGTGGGGATCGAACCCACGACCTCCGAGATTTAAAGTGAGATAAATACCGCTACGCTGCAGAGATTGTCTAGAATTATATAATAGACTAGCTGACCCGGCAGACTTCGTACTGCCTCAATCGATACATAAAAGACCTAAACATTTGTATAAAATAAACTGGGCCGTAGAGACTTTGTTTATGCGGTACTCCTACCCCTACACTACCCCTACCCTACACTACCCCCACCCTACACTACCCCTACCCTACCCTACACTACCCCTATCCTACACTACCCCTACCCTACACTACCCCTACCCTACACTACCCCTACCCTACACTACCCCTACCCTACACTACCCCTAATCTACCCCTACCCTACCCTACACCTACCCTAAAAAATCTTAGCAAAAAAATAAAGCTAAAATTGACTCTACATTTTAGTTAGAAAACTTTTGCTGTTTTAAGGGGTTTTCAGGCAACTACTAATAAATTAAAAATTAATTAAAAAAACATTGTCCAGCGGACAAAATTGTGAATCTAAACCATTCCCAGATCCCCTTGAACACACACAAAAAATTTCATCAAAATCGGTCCAGTCGTTTGAGAGAAGTTCAGTGACATACACACTCACAGAAGAATTAACGTGTTTTTTTTGATATCCCATAACTCTAGGGTTATATTCTGTAGGTAAAAATAATACTAAAACTCCTAGAATAGGTGGTCCAAAAATGCATAGTTTCGGAGATATCATCAATCATAATTAAATTAGGTCAAAAATTGTGACCATTATGACGAATCTTTACTTTTACGAGGTTACCAAACTTCGCAGTAGTGTAGTAAATAAATAGTAAAGTAATGCTTGGTATCGGGGCCTACCGGCGGCAGCTAGTGGAGGGAAAGCCACCTCGTCGATATCGATGAAACCTCAAGTAGTTTGAGTATCTAAATTACGAAGCAAAATTCAAATGATATTCCATCTTATTTAGTATGCGTTTCAACTAAGAATAGGATGACCTTGACGCCATATTGTGACTTCATGCACAAATATGAAAATTACTTACATTAACAAGATAGAAATTAATTTGCAGTCTTTTTTTAAAGTAATTGTCGTCACAATAATTATGGTGCCAAGGCCAATTATGCTACCTAAACTAACTACCAATAAGCATAATTAATTAAGGTTTGTAACCTATGGCTAAAGTTTAAATTAAGTAATTTGAGCCACCTTAGTAATATTCGCACTTTTGCTTGACTAGAGTATTCGTAATCTTCATTAAATAATTATGTGCGTTAAATCAAAGTAAGTGTCTAAGTACGGGTTTAATCGATATCGATTTCATTAGAAAGTTACGACAGGACAACATACGCTAGCGCGCGGCGCGCAAGAGTTGCCTAAATATTTACAGTGATAACTTGGTGAAGTGCACCTGCTACGACTCGGATTTTTCACTCTCTCATTAGCGCTTGTCGCTTTGTGTAAGTAAGATAGAGCTATTAAGTAGGTTCTTGCGTGGCGTCACGGGCTCAATCGGGCGGACATTAAGCTAAACAATGAGTTCTATGTGTGTGTAGAGCTCGGAATACCAGGGTTATCACCTACGAGTTTATAATGCGTACGTAGTTAGGTACGTAAGATTTTTTAGTCTGTCATTCATTAGGAGTAATTCGCTGTTTTCTGATTTTTCCTAAGTTAATTCTTCTAAGCAAAACGAACGGCCTGGATAGCCACAGCACATGTGCCTATGAATATGAATTAGATATTCCAATTAAGTAACTGGAGAAGACTTTTTTGGAATTTAATATGTAGGTACAAATCAATAAACGAATTTTAAAATGTTTATGTTGGTTTTCATGAGTTTTTTTTAAATGTTTATGTTATTTTAGCTGTTTACTTTTCTAAAACACTAAAAAGTTTTTCATTCCAATGTGCAAAGTTAAAATGACGACATTTTACAGGGATAGTAACTAGTTTGCGTGGCTAAACATGACTAAAGTTTAGCTACGCAAATTAGATACTAGTATTTAATGTTACTCAACCATTTAACATCATAATGTCAAATCTCACTTTCACAACTAGTTTATGACTCAATTACCTACATAAATATTGACAACCCTACTAATTCTTTTATCCGACACCGACCTGTTAGGTACCGCATACAATGAACGCACACATAGAACTCATAGCGTTAGCAAAAAATGAAATTATTCTTACTTTAATTAGCAAGCCCTTTGTTTAACACTTGTTCCCTGACTTTCGTCTTGCTTACAAGTTTCGGTGCCGCGTAAAATTGTAACGGTTTTGCTGTTAAGTTTAATTGTTGATTTTTATTAAGTTCTCTTGTTCATTTGTTTTTGTTGAACTTTGACGTTGAATTGTTTTTTGGGTGTTAACTCAGTTACAATGCTGAGGCAAAACTATCCGCCAGAACATCAAGCAGATATTCATTTTGTGTATGGATATTGTAATGGAAATTCCATGGAAGCTGTGAGGGAATACCAGCGTCGATTTCCAAATCGCACTGTGCCGGACAATCAAACCTTTATAAAAGGTTTCATAAGTTTTTAAAACTTAATTAAACAATGAAGTGATAACATTTAGGTCAGTTTGTTTTCACTTAACTTATTTCAAATTATCCTATCCATCATCCTAGTGTTGTCTTGGTTGCGTCCTTTAAAAACACTCAAAGCTTAATTTGATGAAATTAAAATATCTTATAAAGTTCACCTACATAATTTTGGTTGCTTACCGTACTAAATAGACCCTCGATGTGTCTAGGTATCTTAGTTTCATTGATAAATACGAGTAATTCAAACCAATCATTCATATTTAAAGCTAAGAAATGCGACGTTGTCATATTTCACGTAAGGGTGTTTTACATTAATAATCGTGATTTTACCGAATTAATTTGTATGAAAGATGAAAAATAAAAAAAAGGGTAATTGAAACATAATTCATATGCCAGTTGATTCTTTGATATGGTCTCAATCATACCCTAGAGTTATGGGATATCAAAAAAAACACGTTGTATATATAAAGATAGAGATCATTATAACTTACAAGCAACAGTGCTGCCTTTCCGCTGCAGCAACTGCTCTGCATCATTCACAACAGGATACGGCCACGCGAAGTCTTCATGTAACTTCTTGACACACAAGACCGCTGAGTCAACTCTCGCGGCTCTCTCTCTCTCCCCCGCGAGCCAGGCGACTAGGTGTAGGTCTAGCGCGGCGGCCATCTTGCCGAGGGAATAGAGTCTAGCGGTGGACAGTAGGAGACGTGCGTGACGTTGTATCATCATGTCGATGAAGAATTCTTCCGCGGTGCCGCCGTAGGAGTCTCTGTTGGTTTTTTTATTTAATTACGTAAATTTGGATGCCTATGCAAAAATGTATTCATTTGAAAAATAAAAGGAAGCATAAATTTATGAATATGTAAGGAGTGCCATACGGGGGTTAATAATTTGCTGGTATATTCTTGTTTTTGCGGCAGCCGTATGACTTAAAATTTTAAGACAGTATTACATAACAATCGCTCTACTTTACCTTCTGCCACTCTGATAAAAAGTTTTTATGGTGATAGGTGAAACGTTCGCACTTGGCAATTTGACCGTATATGGAGTCTCTTATCACTTAAATTAATAGATTCTTTATTTTGCGAATGTAAAAAGCAAAAATGGACCTTTGTTTATAGTGCGCGCGGAACTAGTTGGCCGCGCCTTAGGTGCGACAGGGGTGAGGGGGCGGGTTGCCTTCTGCTCGCAACGCACATGAGATTAGACAGTGATGACCAATCTCGAGATATCGTGAACAATAATTGTTCAATTATTGAAAAGAATAAATAAAAAACTATTGAACTTTTAGAAGTTTATATTGTACCTATCTCATTATATTGTAATTAATAGTAAAATAAACCAAAAACAAATTAAGTATATGAAATTATTCTGACTGAGTCTTATATTCTAAACTATTGACATCGGCTTTCCATTTTTTTTAAAACGTATGTAACGTATCACTTTAAATATTATTTCCTTTGATTGTCTTTTTATCGGCGGACTCATCTGGCTACTGCAATCTCATGTGCGTTTTGTCTAAATTAGCCGGAACTTTCAACGCGTCACACTGAGTGAGTAATGACAGCACGCGCCCGCCTCTCCGTCCCACCGCTCACATACCTAAGGCGCGGCCAACTGGTTCCGCGCGCACTATAGTAATAATTAGGTCAATAACTTAGAAAAATCCCATCTAAATTTTAATAAACATACACCTGTTATTGTCTTTTATATTCAAACAGAAAAAAAACAATTTTCTGTTAAATACCTAAAGTGTACCTCAACTTAATTCAAATTTGGGTTTGCTTGCGCACTGTACATATGCAAATTTCGAGATTTCCTTTTAAACATACCTATCAGCTCGTGCCGGCACAGATTTCTTCCGTTTGACAGCGGCGGTAGCCCTGGCGGGGGGCGCGTGTGGCGGCGGGGCAGGGGGGGCCGCCGGGGGGGACGGCTCGCGGGGGGCCGCAGTTGTACTGAAACTACGACCGCGCCCACCTGCTATCTGTAGGGGGGAGAGGGCATTATGATCATCATAGTAAGCACTTACTCCGACAAATCGATAGTAAGTTAACAGTATAGTATTATCAATTTATGTTATCAGTGACAGCATATGGATGATAAGAAAGCTCAAAGTCACTCAGCGAGCTATGACCTTCCTTGCGTGATCGAACCAGAAATAAAGATATCTGCATGAGGTTGGCTAACATAGCTAATCAGCATAGCTAATCCCTTAATTAGCTGAAATGGTCAGGAAATATAGCTCTAAAAACTGCCACCCGATGGGTGGCAGTTTTTAGAGAGAGGCCTATGGGCCTACTTTTTTACCTAAACAAGAACAATTTTATAGATTGATTGTATTATTTTAATTATTAACCTACAATACAGATAAATATAATTACAATACCTGCATATTGCCCAGAATGACAGAGAGATCCTCCGCGTTAGGGCTGACCGTCTGCGACTGTACCACTTGTCCGTACTTCGCTTGAACGTTCACCGAGTTACGCGGTGAATCTACGTCGTTCGGGTCTGTTGGGAAAATATGTATGTACTCAAAATTACTGAACAACGAATATGGACAAAAAATCTTTTGAAAAAATATCACAACGCTATTTTTACTACGCCGAAATCGGCGTACCCGAGCCAGTCAGGCTATGTGCGAGGAATACGTGTCGTAAGTTTTATTACAATGTACGTATAATTTAATTTCTTATATTATAATTTTGGTTATGATGAAGTAATATGCCAGTTTGTGTTCAATCAACACTATAAGAAATAAGAAGAACATTGGGATGACATACCATCGACAGTGCCTTATACGCACTACAATATTAAGTTGCCGCATTTACGGAGCCATGGTTTTAAGCAAGCGCGGTATATATCTAGTCCAATAATTTATCTAGGACTTCAATATATAACCTCAAACAATAAACAGTAGTACGAAAGAGTAATAGATACACATACCTATAGCTCTGAGGAACCGGACCAAGTCCCTGGCTAAGTCCCACCGCTCCTGCTGCAGTGCTGTGTCTAACAACTGCGTGGCCAGCTGTCTACTGACCGCAGAACTTTCCAGATTCTAGAATATATGAGAACATATTCATGTAGCATATTATATAAATTGAATATGCGATTTCAAAAAGTTTGACAAGCTATAAAAATTGGTAATTCAAATAAATACGACTCATTTCTTAGTGGATACAATATCACTATGGATCTCAACATCTTCGTAGGTTGGGTTTGATAGAATTGAAAAAATAGTTTAATCAAATGCGCAGTACAGGCGTCGTTTACAAAGACGCAGGGCGTCGAGCGTGGCGTGGCCAGCATCTGAATTCTTAATGAAAATTAAATCGCTTCACGGGAAACACACTCATACAACGTCATATGTTTGATTTTAGAGCGGGCCGCGACGCACAACGCCACGCTTGATATATAATTATATAAATGAGGTCTAAAATATGCTATACTAAGGAGTATAGAGTTTAGGTCAAATTATTGATAAACGGGCAATTCTGAGAAGAAAATACACTATATTGTAGACTAACCCACTTAAGGCTATTTTTTTATCCTCAGATAAAAGATAAAAAAAAGCTCATTATATTTATTCCTTTGTTATTTTTATCTGAGGATTGAAAAATTTGCCCTTAATATATTGTACATGTAAAATGAAAGCCTTCTAAACTAAACCCTATAAATTGGTACAATATACATGTAATTACTTAATTTGAAAAGAACAACAGCTTAACTGTATATTATAATCATATACATATAATTAACTAAATGCTACTCAAGTTATTAAAATACTATATGCATATTATTTTTTTCTATACAGCTACTGCCGTATGACAAAGAATAGGTTGATATAAAATACTCATAGCAAGCGTACAATTATAATGCAGTGTACCTTCAACCGCTGCAAGAAAAAACATATAGCTTTAAAGCGTTGCCTCCAAATAAAATTAAACAAATATATATAATTATTTTTATTACTGTACCTGTAAAATAATAAGGTAAGAAGCGGCGGTGTCCAACATTTTCTTTTGAAGGCATTCTTGAAATAGTTCCTTTGGTTTTCCTGCGGCTGAGAATAGGTATGCCCACAACGCTATCTCTGTCTTCCTTGCGCACTGTACTACGGTCTAAAAAGAGAAAAGATATGTTGCTGTTTTATTCGTGAAGCTTATCTTTCTTTGGAAATATTTTCACATTATCAGGGGAGTAGCTACCGTCATATTAGCCATATCAATGATACAGGATACAGAGACTCAATATAATTATATAACACCCGAAAGTATGTAGCAGGGGTGCCCTCAACAGAAGATCCCGCGGTACCATATTGGCCGCGGGTGCCCTCGGGGCTCATACGTACGCGGCCCCCGCCAACGGCGGATAGAAGGAGTGTCCGGGGGATTTTAGTGGTGTAGGGTCCTCTCCTCGTGGTATGAGTTTATCATACCACGCTATGGAGAGGGCGAGTACCACATATCCCATTGCCAGCGCACGAATACGCTGCAGCGGCGGTGGGAATGCATAAATGCATTTCCACCAGGAAAACAAAACAAAAAAAAAACAAAAAAAGGGGTGCGGATTGGACTCCATATGGCACTTCATAAAATATAGCCAATGTTGCTCCTTAATATTGCCTGGACTTGTGGCTTTGTGGTTAAGTAGTGTGGCTTTATTATTCAACAATATTCAATATTGCAACAATTATCAATATTTAAACAATTCTAATGTATGCTTTCAGCATTTCCACTGATTTTAATCTACTTCATTTGACTAACAACATGCATAAATAAACAGGCATTTTGTTTTTCTAATTACTTTAAACGCACGAACATTCTTGTAAACAAATATATGTACTAGCAGCTAGTATACGTCTAACAATTTCAACTTTATTTGAGAAAATTTCAAAACGTTTCATCTATACTAATATTATAAAGAGGAAATATATAGTGATAGTTAGGTAGGATTTAGATAAGACTGGTAGAACAATAACGTAAGTCCCAGAAAGCCATAGATGGTGGAATACCCGGGGCGTTTTAGTGGGTAGGGTCCTCTTTTCACGGTCTGACTAGCATACCACCACCGTCATGGAGAGGACGAGTTCCACATACCCCTTCGCGGCCGCGAGAACGCCGCGGCCGCGGAGAGGATGCGTAACATCATTGCATTTTCAGTGATAATTTGGTCCATCAATAAAATATTATAAATAGGAAAGGTTTGTATTTTTGTGTGTTTGTATGTTTGTAATGAATAAACTCAAAAACTACTGTGCCGATTTCAAATATATTATGTGAATAATATTCGTATGCCCATTATGGGTATATATGTCAAGAACATAATTTTTATACTAACACTAGCGGCCCGCCCCGGCTTCGCACGGGTGGACTTTTATACCCTACCCCTGCGCTACCCTACCCCTACCCTAACCCTACCCTACCCCTACACTACCCCTACCCTACCCCTACCCTACCCTACCCCTACCCTACCCCTACCCTACCCCTACCCTACCCCTACCCCTACCCTACCCCTACCCCTACCCTACCCTACCCCTACTCTACCCCTACCCTACCCTACCCTACCCTACCCCTACCCAAAAGTATCCTATGTCCTTCTCCCAGTTCTTAGCTACCTCCCTACCAATTTTCAGCCAAATCGGTTCAGCCGTTCTTGAGTTATAAAAAGTGTAACTAACACGACTTTCTTTTGTTTTTAAAATGTATTCTGCTATTCGGGACGGAAACAAATCCAACAAATCAAAAACCATGGCAATCGGTCCAGCCGTTCTCGAGTTATAAGTGTTGTAACATACACGACTTTCTTTTGTATATATAGATGTTTGTGTAAACCATATCTTTCGAATTAAGTTTTATTCTATTCTATTCTAATCCATACATCCATCCATCCGTCCATCCATTAGTATGATAACTCACCTGCAAATAAACGGGAAACTCATGGACGAACTCAATGATAGACGGGAGCTGCGCGTCGGGTATGGGCTCCTTGCTGGTGGCCTCCTCCTCAAGCACCTCGTGGAGGAGCAGCTCCAAGGAGTGCGGGAAGTATGCCAGCTGGGCGCACGAGCGGGCGATCTCCCACGCGTGGTAGCCCAGGTTGCGACGGAGGAGCTGACGTAGGATTTGGTGGAGGTATACTTGGCTCTGGTGGGGAAGAGAGATGTTTGGTTAAATGATTATATATTATGATAAAAGATATTTTTATTTTTCTTCTTCTTGAATTAATGATCCGCCACCGAAATCAGACGTAATTTTTCAATGTCAGAGTATTTTAATGTTAAAATATTTTAATTTTTATAAGATGCTTCGAAAAAGTACCAATTTACCAGTTAATAATATTAAGTATAGTAATTACGTTAGCAAATCTATTTTTGTGAAAACATTGAATTATTTCATACAAAAATAAAATAATATTAAAATACACAATACAAGCTTAATATGTTATTTTTAATATTATACAAAAGGTTTGACTACCAAAAATAAATCACTTTTGATGAGTATGTATTTCCAATGAATAAATAATAGGAGAGCTGGTAGCAATTTTTGGGTAGACATTTAAAAATTAGTGCCAGACCTCGGACTAAAATAATCCGGGTGTATCTTATAATACTTACAGTTCTATTAACAACACAAAATGGCAGTGAGAACACAGAGCTGGAGTCGGAGGCATACAGGGTGGTGTCATTTTCCGCACCCAGCAGAATGGCATCGTCGAACAATATCGCTGGAAAAAATATAATTAATTTAGACAGATAGATTTGTTGTATATTAATAAGAATAAAACCCAGAAATGGACTTAAAAACTAAACTTTTAGTAAAATTAAAGAATATTATACTTTTTTTTACTTTATCAGATCGTTCACGTCCACTAATGAACAAGGGCCTCCTCTTAACAGACCGTGGCAAGCCAGGGTAGTTGCGGGATGTAATCACCACGCTTAGCAGGCGGATTGGTGATCGCAGTAAGATGGTACTATCCTTAAGCTGATAACTATGGCCACACCCGCCCATCTAGGATAGCGCACGCCCAATATGGGGTCAGACTGTTTTTATACAATATTTTAAGCAAATTAATAAATAAATATAAATCTAGTTCTTAAACAAAAACACTCACTAAGAGGGTAGATATTCAGATGAAAAGGTAGCATGATCCTTTTCGCCATAAACGTGTGCCTCCCCGAGTCGGGATGTCTGGTGGCGTCTCGTGGTAACAGCGGTAGCCACACCCTGGCCCCAAGCGCCCCACACCATAGCCATAAAGCTCTGGACAGCTGGGTCTGTGAGCCAGAGACGCTGCCGCAGGACCAAACGCTTTCTACGCAGGACGCGAGCACCGTAGCAGGTAAACAGCTGTATGCCTGTGACAGATTAATAATAAATGATAATATGAGTAAGGAATTACAAATCATTGAATATGCTATTTCAAAAAGGGCTCAACTCATCTGCCTTATCCATAAAAGTTTGCCTTTTTCGAAACTTTTCATTAAATTATTATAAGAGTCTCAGTTGAATTAAAATAAAAGATACAGATATACAATCAGATTTAAAAACAGACTCGACAAACATCTCACAAATAGAAAGACACAAGTGTATTGATATACACGCATCAGCTCGTATAGCTGCTAGTGTATAAACAAATAATAATAATGTGTTTATATGAATCAATCAGTCGAACACCCATTTCAGTCCAGTTCTGAACAAAGGCCACCTCTAATTTGCGTTATAACACCCGGTCCTCCGCCTTCCGCATCCAGTCTACTCCGGCTACACTTTTCAAGTCGTCAGTCGGTGTTTAAATCATAAATCAAAATGATAGATCATGTAGGACAAATGTCGCATACATTTTCGCACCAATTTCCATTTTGAATGTAGATTTGGAAATATATTTTTTACTAAAAGTTGTTATGGAAAAAATGTCATCTTAAGGATGTTCGCTATGATGAGCGCGCGCACGCAGGTGAAAAATAGTATGAGCAGCGCTCTGTGGGTTTACGAAACCGAGCGCTGCTTACTTATTTTAATACAAACACGCAAGGCACTTGTCGGTACGCCCGCCGAAGGCCCTAAACGCTATTTTATGAAAGACTAGTCTTCTTAGTTTAATCTAAATAATGTAAAGTAAATAATAATGTCAATTTAGGAAATATTCATATCAGCCCGTATAACGTCCACTGCTGAACATGGTCCTACTCCCGAGGGAGGTTATTTGCCATAGTCACCACGCTTGGCAGGCGGGTTGCTGACCGCAGTATTATGTTGTACCACACAAGGAGACGCTGCTTCCCGTTCCTTAATAAAGGATTATTATAGATGATGTTATAACAATCGGAACCAACGGATTAACGTGCTTTCCGAGGCACGGAAGGAAATCCCTCAACTAACCAGAACCGGAAAGAAATCTTAGAATTTACACAAAGATGTTATGTCCGGCGTGGGGATCGAATCCACGACCTCTGAAATTTAAAGCGAGCCGAATACCACTACGCTACGGAGGTTGTAGGAAATATTAAAATACATTATTTAAAGCGTGTTATATTGTTTTTTCGCATACTTGTAGTCAAGAGCGGATCCATGGTTGTGTTGTGGGCAATGTAGTCATTGGTCACAACCCAAATAGACGTGTGACGTTACATTTTGACTGTCTATGACATCGATAGACCAATACCTAAATGGTATGTCTTAATCATTCCTACGGCCAAAGACCAAGGATATAATCAAATTCAAAAGTCGTTTATGATGAATCATGATTTAGCATTCATGAGCGAGTTCGTACTCCTACTTGCACTTGGACTACAACCATTTTTAAGGTCTCGATCCGCGCCTCCATGTTTTAAACTTATATCTAATAACAGAGACAGTATGCCTTCAAATATCTTTGAAAACGACTAAATATTTAAGATATATTTGAAGACAATTTCCAAGACCTAAACGTACGAATTATTTCATTTAACCGCTCAGTAGCATAGACCAATTTAATTCATGTACCATTTTATAACAACATACCTACAAGTTTCTAACAACACTTCAATACTAATTAAAGTAATGATCTTATTAATATACAGTAAAAGGCAATGAAGCGAACCAAATCCGGATAATTACGAGTCGGATAATTTATAACATTATCCTAAAATAAGAGTTAAATAACTACCGGCGTATCGTCAGCTTAGTTTCTACACTTATTCATTACGTGGTTACAAATAATTATAACAAGGTAATATACCTATACTAACATTCTAAAGAGAGATTTGTATTTTTGTTTGTTTTTGTTAACACAACAACTTCTGGCCACTAACCAACTTCTGTGATAATTATAATATCACGGACGATTTTGTTCATTTTTTTGTCATTAAGCATAAACAGCTAGATGGTTAAAAGTTGATAATAAATAGGCACGTCGTTTTGCCATTACATAATTAAAATAAGAGATAGCAAGATAGTGAAAAACCATAGCAAGTGGTCGTAGCCCAATGGCTAGGGCGTCGGACTTGCGATCACGTGGTCTTCGGTTCGATTCCCACTCATTGCACTACCGACGTGAACCCACTCGTAACACAAGCATTTTCGCTTATTACGAAGGGATTACAAGAATACTAGTAATATGCAAAAAACGCTGCTAGTAATCTTTTCAAGAAAAAAAAAAAACATTTTACATTATTTTACAGGTTTCTATTAGGCTGAAACAATTGGTCTTCCGAATACTTCCGATTCTTTAGCAGATAGCATCAAATTGTAATAACCGCCGAAAATGACACGTTAGACCTTCAATTATGATATTATATTGGTTTACTTAATCTTTACGGTGCTGTATTGATGGTTCAAGATAAAATGGACACTGGTTTCGTACATATTTATTATCCTAGCCACCAGCCAGTAATCTAACGCATTACTACGCGTAGGCGTATCGAAGTAGGCGACTATTTTAACAAATACGTCACCACTACCCGACCTTGATACCTATTTACGATTTATTATTATCGTAAGCAATTCAATATGTTTTGTCAATATTTGCGTTTCATATCCAAGAAAATATAATCTTGGATTAAAAGACGTTATCGATCGATCTAGCTTCTGTGGTCAAGATAAAGGGTATCCTAGAAAATTTAAACCCCACCTCAGGTATTATTAGTGTAAAGCGTCTCGCCCCGGTCTCCTGGCCAACACGACAAAAATCACGGTGGCCGCGCTTACCAAAAAAATAAAAGAAGAACCCATATGGAGCGGGTGTTTTCCCTTATTAAAGCTCTATGTCCTGAAGTACGGAACGGGAAAAATGGTATGCAGTTAAACCCGTGCAAAAATGTTTCTTAGATAAACCTAACGTTATGGCTCTTACACACAAACATTATACGATGCGGACAGTGTATGACATTTAGCACAGAAAAGGACGTAGCACGATGCAAAGTCGGGCGTCGCGTCGCTGCGTCATATCGTGCTTATGTGTAATATAAGCCCTCAAAATGAAAACGCAACTCTAGTAGTACTATTGCTGTTTCTATTTCTATATTTAAAAGTTAGCAATGAACAAAATCAATGCCCACAAAACTTGAAAAACCCATTGAACTCCATCAAAGTTCAAGGCCTCACAGAACAAGTGTAATACATCAATATGTAATATGATACAAGTAATAGTGATAAGATAACAATCTGCCGGCCGCCACTGGAGCGTGGTGGTCAGTAGCCGGCAAACACGTCAAGTACAGCCGGACTAACTAGAGCAAAACTACGAGTTATTAACGCACTAAGTCGTTAAGACATGACACTATATTTAGAAGTGCATTCTGAAATAAATAATTGTTCATTCTTCGAGGAAACCTTTGATTTAGGTACTTGCATTATGGTAGTGTATGAATCCCCGAACTAGGAGATTAAAAACACGAATTATACCGACTGAGACGACGATGTTAAAATGTACATGGCAAAATGGGCTCTAAGCCCTTGCAATAGTAGGTAATCTGGGTTGTACTAACGAACGCCCCTAACACAATTTCGAAGTCATTTAAATCGGTAATTTTTATACTATAGAAAAAGTATATAAATATATCGATTTAAAAGCGAAAATAATAAGTCATTTCTCTGATTATTAACAACCATTAAAAGAGTACGGTTTATAAAGTAAGGTAAGGTATAATATGCAATTATAACCTAGAAGTACATTTTGTCAGAAATCGTTATCCAATTCTTAAATCATTGTAGGTACTACGTGTATTGTATTTATTAATTTAACTTTAGCACTATGATAGTGCATGGTGGACTTAATGCCTGAGGCATTTTCTCCCAGTCTACCATTGGGTGATGCAGAGACAGTGTGGTAGGTGCACTAAGGTAGAATTTGTATATAGAGAAAAGATACCGCTGTATAATTATAATAAACTTGCGACCCGCCCCGGCTTCACACGGGTGCAATGCTGATGTATCATACATATGAACCTTTCTCTTAAATCACATTATCTATTAAAAAAAACCGCATCAAAATCCGTTGCGTAGTTTTAAAGATTAAGCATACATAAGAACAGAGAAAGCGACTTTGTTTTATACTATGTAGTGATTATTACTACATAGAGATATAATCAAATATAATACATACTATAGACACATACAAGAAATAAATATATATTAGCTATACATAATGTCTAACACTTGTAACGACTAATTCAATTCTAGTGATATGTTCACGCACTTTTTTCTTGAATATAAAACGATTCATTGTATCATTTAACTTTATTATTTTACACCTACATATTACGTTTGTATTACATAGTTAATAACTACTGCAACTATATCATATTGGTGACAGAGACTTCTAAGTTAGAATCATGATTGAGTCATGCCATATTTCAAAACCTATAATTTATGACCAAGCTTTGAATATATAACACTACAATTTATCGTAATGTCTGTTTATTGTCTGTCCTTGATCGCACAAGTCTCCACAACTAGGTATATCGTTGATCTAATTAAAATGACTAAAGCCAATATTTAATCACCGGTTTTACTAGTCGATAGTTATGAACTCATTACAAAGTGTAACAAATAGGCTGCTATAATTGTATTAATCGAATCCTTTTCAAAACTTAATCGAATCTAGCTTAGGGTTGCAGGTTACAGGCAATTTATGTAATACTAGCTTCCCGCGCGCGGTTTCACCCGCGTAACTCCCGTTACCGTGGGAACATCATAATTAAATTTAGTGTAGCTGTCCAAAGGTGAAAGAATTTTTCAAATCAGTCCAGTAGTTTTGGAGCCTATTAAATGCAAACTAACAATCAAATCTTTCCTCTTTATAATATTTTTATATAAATAGCATCTCGCGTTAGTATAGACATGTAATAAGTATTTGCATAATTCACTAAGTTGTTTGAAGTAGTGTAAATGGAACCCGACTGATCTTTAAAAATAGAATGCTATTGACCAAATGTTCCATATTAATATTTTTAATATACACCGTATTTTTTTATCACTGGCAGGACGATTTGCCATCAGTATTAGGTACTATCGAAAAGTAACTTTAAAACATATCAAAATACATATGTTTTTACCTAAAAAAGTTTTCCTCAAGAAGACGACAATGATAAAATAAATGTTTATAGCAAAATGAGCTCTGCGCCTTGCGTTTTTTACACAAGATAATCTAGGTTTAACGGACCCCGGAAAGCCAGAAACTTCAGAATCCCAGAATTTTATTTAAGAACTAGAGTTATGATTTCCCAATACAAAATATAGTTACATAATTTATTGACTGCATAACATACGATAACAAATTATTCGCTCGGTAGCATACAGTTAATGTTTCCGATTCGCTGTTAATTAGTGTGAAAATGCGTGCGTTTGACCCGGCCATCCGGCGCTGCACGTAGTCCTTCTGACTAAGGCACGGTTTCACCCTCGCAAGGCTGTTGCAAGGAAGCCTGATGCAACTGTTAGGTGTTGTTGTTAAATGTTAATACTAGCACCGTCGCGTTCCTTCAACATTCCATATCCGCAACTGCAGGACGTTGAAGGTCTAAGTAACTACGACCGCCTATAAATGCCTTCAAATACTTGATTGCCAGGCAGTGCGTTTTTGACACCAAGTCAGTGCGTCTCCGGGAAAATGAATATCTGCTTAGCGGTCGGTGTCTATTGAGTTTATTAAGCTAGATAAAATGTTGTGACGTGTTTTAGACTCAACAATAAAAACAAAAAGCACTGGACCTTTTTGTGATAAAAATATTTTGTAAATGTGTAGTGATTTTTTTTATATATTGCAGATATCTTGTCTCCTCGCCTTGGCGGCGTCCGTCCACGGAGATGGGTTAGGATATGGAGGAGGACTCGTATACGCCCCCGGGCATGCGTCTGTTGATTACTATGTGAGTTATATTCTAAAAAAATACTTAGCTAAGTATGTTCTAAATAAAACCTTTATATAACAATTATCTATTATTGTTTTCTGACAGGCATATCCTAGATACGCCTTTGAATATGCTGTGAGAGATCCCCACACCGGAGACAACAAAGCACAGTGGGAAAAACGTGATGGCGATGTCGTCAAAGGTATATATCTCTTATTTATTTTATGATGATGTGTCTTCGGTACAATATTTTTGATTTTTTTCATTTGGTCAATTCTATTTTAAAGGTCAGACATTATACGAATTTAATGGTGTTAGTTTATACTAAAAAGGATATTAATGATTATCATTTTACTTGCAGGAGCATACTCCCTGGTAGAACCTGACGGCAGCATACGTGTAGTTGAATATTATGCCGACGATAAAACTGGATTCAACGCTGTGGTGAAGCGACTCGGACCAAACCTGCACCCTGCGGTCCCAGCGTCCATTTACAAGGCACCCATCCCCGTGCTGGGAGGCTTGGGCCACGCGCCAATATCAGTTGGCCCAGTGGCTAAACTGGGAGGACTAGCGGCAGCACCTCTTATTTCTGGACCGATTCTTGGAGGCAACCTTGTGAAACCCATAGCGCCTATAATTAAATCCCCAATCTTGCCTTACGAGCCTTTAATCAAAGCACCGATTTACGAACCTGTTATCAAAGCACCGATTTACGAACCTGTTATCAAAACACCAATTTACGAACCCATCATCAAAACTCCGATCATACCTTATGAACCCATCTTCAAAAGCCCGATCGTACCTTTCGAACCAATAGTCAAATCTCCAATTCTGCCAATTGCGAAACCAATTGCCCCCCTACTCCCGTATGGAGGTTATGAACACCTACCAGGACCCATATATAAGTCTGGACCTATCCTTTCCGATCTCGCCCACATTTCTCCTATTCTTAAATCTGGACCGATATACCCCGGAAAACTCGATTTAGGCCTTCCAATCTTGAAAGAGCCTTATGGATTGGGATACGGCGGTTATAATAAAGACCGTGAAATACTTGGTCACGGTCTCTTGGCCAACTCGTGGGGACTAGGAAACCCTTACCTCGGCAAACACTGATTATAACAAAAGCAACTGTGATCTGACAACATTTAAACGCCGCTGCCCATTGCTATTATATAGATACTATCTGCTCTCTGCGAGTCCCCTTTTAAAGATAGCTTTAAAGATGGATAAAGTCAAACTATACTGTAGATATTATTTATGATAATAATTATAAGCCAGACTAGCACTAATAAAGCAGATATTGTAAGTGAGATGATGTGTAGTTGTTTTATTTTTTTATAATAACGAAATGTGTAAATGTAAACCATAGCTTGACGAGGGGTTCAATAACCGCGATAGAGTTTTTTTTATAAAATGACACTAATTTGTTCCGCGTTTTGTTTGATATAGCACAACACTAGCTAGCATTATAGACTTCCTCGATAAACTGAATATCTAGCTCTGAAATATTTTTTCAAATCGGACCCTACTGCCCGATTTTCTGAAATTAGTGCGTTTAAGCAATCAAACTCTTTACCATCATAATTATATTAGAATAGAAGTATAGATTATTAATAACAATCGCAAGTATGTATCTTAACTGGCAGTCAGCAGAATTTGTTCGCGCTGAGCTTGAGCTTTGGGAAATCCTGATTATGTTTTACTAACTGCGCCCCGCGGTATTACCCGCGTTACACTGCTCCAGTGGGTCGGTACGTGATGTTTTGTAGCCTATATGTTAATCCAATACCGTTTAGTAGTTTTTACGTGAAAGAGTTACAAACATCCATCCATCCATAATTACAAACTTTCGCTTTTATAATATTAGTAGGATTGTAACCGTTTACAAGCTGATGACGATAAAAAATCTGGAAAACTTACGACAAAGTTTTACTTTTTTACTCCTGTGAAATCGTTATAATTATAATTCCACAGGCGTTTTACGTCATGTAGATAACTAGCATAATTAGCAACATTCATATTATGGTAATTATATCCTACTATTATTATTGAAAAAGTTATTACAAAAGCATTTGAATGAAATAGCAGATATCTATAATTCTACACTAATATTATAAAGAGGTAAAGTTTCTGTGTTGTAGGAAGTAATCTCAAGATCTACTGTACCAATTTTGACAATTATTTTGTCAATGTCAAGGCCGTGTGGTTTCCGGAGGCCGTGCGGTTTCCGGCTTAGAATAGACCACCCCATGTCTTCCCATGGGTGTCGTAAAAGGCGACTAAGGGACATATCGTTGATGGATGGGCAGCAGCATCTATTAGCTCAAGGTTTTCATCTTACTGCGATCACCAATCCGTCTGCCAAGCGTGGTGATTATGGCAATATCCCTCAGCGATCCTGGCTTGCCAAGGGTAAGTACGTAAGCGGGCTGTTGATGATGATGATGATACCTACTAATATTATAAAGAGGTAAAGTTTGTGAGTTGTAGGGGGTAATCTCGGGATCTACTGAACCGATTTTGAAAATTACTTTACCAATAGAAAGCCACGTCATTTGTGAGTGTCATAGGCTATACTTTAAGTTATAGTTTCCACGGGAACGTGATCTACGCGGGACATCTAGTCACTACATAGTATAAAACAAAGTCGCTTTCTCTGTCCCTATATCCCTATGTATGCTTAAATCTTTAAAACTACGCAACGGATTTTGATGCGGTTTTTTTTAATAGATAGAGTGATTCAAGAGGAAGGTTTATATGTATGATACATGCGCATTGCACCCGTGCGAAGCCGGGGCGGGTCGCTAGTAGACATATAAAACCAAAACAAGACACATTGATCCAGAACTCTCGCCAGTAAAACCATCGCTGCATCGGTCGCAGTTAGTAAATAATTGAGAAATAAGTAATCACTTGAATAATTTAGTGGTGCACTTAGCCATTACACTTATTTCCCATTAATTTTATCTATCTCATGTAATTGATTTATTTAATTATTTGGTTGTCATATAATTCAGACTATACTAGAGCTCGCGATCTCGTCCGCATTGATTTTGAATTCGATATGTCCATAAGAAAATTAACCCCCATTTCATCCCATACGAAGGTGATTTTTGAGGAAGACAGTCTTAGCCCTCTCTAAATACTTATTTTATTCTGTTTTAATCTTTGTTGTTATAGGGGGCAACTGAAATACATAATTTGAAATTTTTGAAAACAACTTCAACTTTCGCAAATATCAACTGTCTAACTATCACACTTAATGAGATACAGCCTGATAACGAATGGACCGACGAACGGACAGACATACAGACAGGACAGCAGAGTCATAGTAATAGGGTCCTATTTTAACCTTTGGGTATGTAACATGTAATTACGTTTGTTTTCATTGAATTTTCATCACCATATTAGGTCTCTGGACTGTCATACTCTAGTACCTACATATCTCAAGAACTGGTTGTAGGGGGCAATTAATTGTCCGCTTGCACGAAATTTGTATAGCATGTTTTAGTCACATAACTGGAAGTTGGACGAAATAGAACCTGCTTAACAAATGGTACAGAATTAAATCCAAGAGTACGAGCTAAAGCAAAATAGGCACAACAGTTTAAAGAGGCCAAGTTCGCTGCAAAATCTGACAGCCATTACTTTATTACATATGTAAAAAATACTATAATTAAAATACATTTATGTATTACTCAGAATACTGAACTATACATATATTATATTAGTTAACTAACGTGGCGTACGTTAGTTAAGGAATAAAATATATTTATATTTCATATAAGGTATAAGAAAATTACAACCACCGAAGAGTAGCGGTATTTTAATCGCTTTAAATCTCGGAGGTCTTGGGTTCAATCCCCACAAGGAATCTCTGCATAAATTCTAAGATTTCTTTCCGGTTCTGGATAGTTGAGGAGCTACCCTCTGTGCCTCGGAACGCACGTTAAGCTGTTGGTCCCGGTTGTTATAACATCATCTATAACAATCGTTGACCAGGGAACGGTCAGCAGCGTTTCCTTGTGTGTTTCAACATAGTACTGCGGTCATCAATCCGCCCTCCAAGCGAGGTGACTATGGCAAAAAGCCATAGAGGAGGCCCATGTTCAGCAGTGGACGTTGTACGGGCTGATGATTATGATATGAGAAAATGTATGAAAACAATCAGTAGTCCTTAAATAGACTATATTAATCCGTATACAGTAGTATACACGATATGTTTGCACCGCGAGAAAGGTTAATTACAATTGTAATTTTAGACTTAGTACATAATTTAAAATTGTAAAACATAGATCAAATTAACACAAGTTTTTTTTTAAGACAAATCTCGCACTATGGTAATTAATCACGGTGTCGCGGGGGACTTTCCAAACATACATTTCACGGACGCAAAGCCCACCCAGACTCAGAATAACTATTTGTGGTACACAGAAATAATTGTCCCGAGTGGGAATCGCACTCAGAACAACAGGTCTTAGAAGCAACTACGGTAACCCCTGAGCCACCGATGCAGTCATCATAGTGTACTGTTTTTTTTTTCGGACGGACATTTATGTAGTTAGTAGCCCCGAGGCTTTTGTTACTTCACCGGGCATAAAGGCGAGCAGGGCTCCAGCCTAGATAAATGGTGTACTGTTACTGAGAATCAGTACCGATTTTCAGCTGGACCCTTTCACTTACACAACTCTTATGATTAGTACACGTACAGATCATAGTTTGAAATCAGACCTAGACCAAAAATGTACCTTACAAAAGCTGATGATGAAGCTGACACCAAACAATACCAGCAGAATAAACAAATACTGTTTAATCAGTCATTTGAAGCCGAAAAAGCATGACAGATTTACATATTATCTTTAGAAGGATTTGGTCGTAAGTGCCAGTTTGCGGTAAAGGCACATACGACGAATGTTTCTTACGTATTATCGCACATCCGACTTTATGCTTCTGAGCTCTTAACATATTAATTACCCCGATTAGCGAATATACAAGGTGTAATGGAAAGGGTATATACATAGAAAGAGCAAGGCTTCTTTGGATCATAACAAAAGATATGGCAAGGGTTTCAACTCAAAATAAAATACTCGAAAAGTCAGTATTATTTTGCAAACAAAAAATAAAAATGCGGAACCCTTTATTCAGAAATACCAGGAGTAAGAGGTTTATTTTTACTTGAAAATAGTTCGTTGACATCGATCAGCTGATTGAGTGATAGTGGTGTATTTATTTCAATTTGAAAAGTTTGGGTTCTGGTATCTATGAATTTAAAAAAATCATTACTTCCGGACTTGTAGAGATAGGATTAAATAACCCTTGCCATATCGTTTGTTATCATCCAAAAAAGCCTTGCTCTTTCTATGTATATACCCTTTCCGTTACACCTTGTATATTCTATGTACACTCCAAAAGAAATGTATGGACGTCGAACCTTTTTTGTCCAACTGAATACAATTTGTATGATTAGTGAACTAGTCGACATAACTAGTTGCACCCGTTGTTCTACAATGTACACTTATAAAAGGATAGTGCAGAAGTAACATTGTATCATACAACAATACACCAAGCTGACAAAATGAATCAATTTCTACTGGTAAGGGAAACTATCGATATATCGTAGGTGATCCTACAAAGATGTAATTTCATAATTCAAGAAATATTTTCTTTGTATATAATATTTTAAAGGGCAAAAAATCAATGTGTTATATTTGATTTTTAACCTTATTATTGTAGTATCACCGATATTTGATTTTTGACATACATCAATTTCTGTGATAGTTTTAGAATTTGAACGCGATGCAGGCTCACATGTCTGGGAACATAGCCCCGCAATTTTTGACAAGCCGACCTATGAAAAGTATGGACGTACGGGTATTCCGTGCGTTTCAAAACCTACGTTTAACATGCCTCAAAATAAAGGGTCTTTACGACTGAAAAAGGGCTTGTAAGTCTGCCTCAAAGTAATGAGATATTGACGCTAGAATTTGCGTCGAATTTAGAGGGTTACGTTGCCATTCAGAACGTTTATAATTAATTAATTACAAACCTGTGGCTCTATTTACAGCTGTGGTGTATGAGACCTGGTGTTCTGAATTCAATTCATACCCGGGACACTTCTTTGTGTGAACTACGAATAGTTGTTTTGAGTCCGACTGTACTTTATGTTCGTGAATTATGTGTTTGTAAATTCCCCCGCAACATACAGGGCCGTCTTTCACCTATAAGACGCCCTGGGCACATTAGGATAATGGGACTCCTATGACAATAGTAAATTAGAATATTTTTTTACGAAGAACGCAGATATGAAAAGTTTAAGCTTGATTTTTACTTTATCACGGTGACATTAGATAGGATGATATAACATAACGTAATCCACACTAAGCATCTACGATCTACTTAGTCCTTAGAGTGGCTATCGGTTATCGTTTGGAGTAGGGACTAAGGGGCCCTAAACCATCGCGGGGCTCTGGGCACGTGCCCAGTGTGCCCAGTGGGGAAGAGGGCCCTGCGTGAATTATGTGTTTGTAGCCCCCGCGACACAAGGATTATTTTCCTGCGGGAGTTCTCTTTTAAACTCTATATTCCCTTTTTATCTAGTACATATAGGTATATTAGTCAGTATCTTACGTCTTCTAATGGTTATTTCACACTACATGATTATCTGCTAATGCATCATATTTTGCATCATTACAGATTGCGTGCACTCTGGTAGTAGCAATCGTTACTTCCGCTGGTGCCGGTGCCATAGCTCCAGTTGTTGCAGAAATTGTAAGTATCTTGTAATATTATAACTATCTTGGACTTGTTTGCATCATTATTACTATACATCATCATCAGAGACATCCTCGCAAAAGGTTAAATAAGATCCACCCTAAACCGACGTGCTTGTATGAAGAATGTTATGAGAGTGAATGAAGCGAAAGATGTGTGTAGGGATCGAAGCAAGTGGAGGTCTATTGTCTCTGCCTACCCCGCTGGGAAACAGGCGTGAGATTATGTATGTATGTATGGATCATTACTATAAACATAACTGTATATTAAAAAAACAGCCAAGAGCGTGTCGGGACGCACATGAAAGGGTTCCGTAGCCATGCATATCTAAAATGGCTATTTATAAATTAATAACGCTATAATATATCATTATGCGGTTGACTCCATAAATTTAAAAAACCATGTTTTGGGTCTTCAATTTACATCTCTCCACCAATTTTCGTGACAATCGGTGCAGTAACGTACGAGTACGAGCCCAGACGGACAGACATGACGAAACTATAAGGGTTCCTTGTGGATTACGGAATCCCAAAAACTGTAAAAAACATGATTGTTGTATGGGATTGTAGATTGTTCGTTGCAACTGTTTATTGGTTGTTATAGTCACAACACAACATAACTTAATTTATAACAAAATCACTGTATAGCTATTACGGTTCATGAGACACAGAATGGTAACATACGGACATCGAAGCCTTAGTAATAAGGATCCGTTTTAACCTTTAAGAACCGAACCCTAAAAAGATTTACTGTTTGTAATCGATTTTAGATCGGACAATCTTTAATGTTATCTATAATTAAAAATATATAGCACTTATTATTTAAAAAAACGGTTGATAATTAGAAGTGCAGAACGTAGAAGATTCTACGGTTATGTAATAAGGTGACCAATTTTTTTAAGAACATCTGCCGCAGTTATTTAGCTATTACAGCATATTCAGATTGAAAATTAACTTCGTCAGATTCTAATCCTTAAAGGACAGGACACACCGCTTGCTTAACGTAGACGTGCGCGTGTGGTTTGTCCTGTCTTATATGGTTCCATACATTACACCTCAGTAGTACGTGCACGTCTACGCATCTGGTGTGCTCTAGCCTTAAAACTTCGGTACAGAGAATGACGGAACAACCAATACCACTAGTCAAGCACTCATTGAAGAAACATAAACGAGCGCAATATTTACTGTCAATTAGCAATTGTATAGGATTTCTATTAAACGACCAATATTAAACCACTTAACCAGCTGTCTTAAACGTAGACGTGACGATGCGGTAAATAATAAAAAATATATTTATACTTTGTCTTGTTCATCGCAGGATCATCCACGCTACGCGTACAACTACGCTGTCAGCGACCCTTTGACCAGAGACAATAAAGCGCAATGGGAAACCAGAAACGGTGACGTCGTCAAAGGTTCCTACTCGTTAGTCGAGCCCGATGGAACCCTGCGTGTCGTGGATTACCACGCAGACGACCTCACCGGCTTCAACGCAGTAGTCAAGAAAGTTGGACCCGCTATCCACCCGCCAGGTCCAGTTGCCCATGCACCTGTCGTAGCAGCTGTCGGTCATGCAGTCCATGCACCTGTCGTAGCAGCTGTCGGTCATGCAGACCATGCGCCCATTGCTGTCGCCCCCGTCGTAGAACATATTGAGCCAGTAATCCACGCGCCTCTTTTGCCAAAAGCAGTTGCACCACTAACAAGCATAATCGGGCCGATCAACTACGGATTTGGAGCTGCCCCACTAGTAGATCACCTACCGAAACTTACTTCTCTCGGACATTGGAGTCTACCTTGGGACCCTTACACTCACTCCTACGGCGGCTGGGCTCCTATTGTAGCCCCGTTGTTACCTGGACCTACAGTGACTATCTTCAGCAAGAGGGTAGTGGGTAATGACGTACATAAGTGGGTCACTGGACCGATACCACTCTTGGGAAATAAGATCATTTTGAAGAAGCATTGAAACTAGTTTAATAGAATAATAAATTACACTAGTATTTTGGAACATATTCACTTTCACCACCTGGTCAGGGTCAGGGTCTGGTCTTATATTTACGAGACGCCAGTAACAAAAGCGCATTTGTTTGTAGACCCATATTTCCGGTGTATTTCCACGCATTTGGTATTTCATACTTAGGAACATTTATGTAATAGATGCAAAATGATGTTACTAGTCTATTCATCATTCGTTAGAGAATTAAGCTAGAAGTACCTATTGTAAATAAATAAATACCACAAAATGTCTCGTAATTTATTTATACATCCTTTTCGCAACAGACGGAATCGGACTATGGCAATCGCTTCGCAAAAAATATGAGATATCGTGGTTGTTTTACCACGATATCTCATCAGTCATCTATACTAATATAAAGAGGAAATATTTGATTGTTTGTTTGTATTGAATAGGCTCCGAAACTACTGGACCGATTTGAAAAATTATTTCACACCGTTGGAAAGCTACACTATCCCCGGATGACATAGGCTATATTTAATTATGAATTTCCTACGGGAACGGGAGTTACGCGGGTAAAACCGCGCGCAGGAAGCTACTCAGTTAATATATTTAGTGTCATGCGAAGCAAGCACTTATTGAACGCAACTTATTTTCTTTAATAAGACGTCTACCGCAATAGGGAAATTAATCCATGCGTCGCGGGGGACTTTACAAACACCAAATTCACGGACAAATATAATTGTCACGGGAGCGAGTTGAACCCAAAACACCAAGTGTCAGAAGCAACTCCCATAACCACCAGCCAGAGCTATTCGAAAATGTATTCATATTAAGTTGCCTCTCATAGTAACCGTATGAAACGAATACTTTTTTCGTATATTTATTTAAGGGTATCACTACATAGTATAAAACAAAGACGGTTCCCGCTGTCTGTTCGTCCCTATGTATGCTTAGATCTTTAAAGCAACGGATTTTGATGTGGTTTGTTTAGTAGATAGAGTGATCCACTAGGAAGGTTTATATGTATAATAAATCATCATTACACCCGTGTGAAGCCGGAGCGGGGGGTCGCTAGTATAACATAAAAACCAAATTGGCATTTATATGCGTTATTTTGTACATACATATATTTATACCTAGTTATGACTATTCAATGAAAATATGAAATCGTTTACCAGAGACTCTATTACTTAATTTTTATTATGATATGAATACATATATGCATATAACATAATCTTTCGTTTTTGTTATGACTGGAGGAGATAGAGATCCAACAGGCACCTCCACCTCCACAACGGTGGGATATGTAGAACTCTCTTCTCCATAGCGATGATATATTAATCATACCACAAGGAAAGTGTCTAGTCTACCCACTAATACACCTCACGGGTACTCATCCCAATGAGGCATCAGGAATTGCAGGTGCATGTCGTCCAGTGCACCGTAACGGCGCCCGTAACCCGGCTGTCGCGGGCTCTCCTGGGTCCTTTACTTTAAGGTCCGTTTAACGCAGTTTTAGTCAGGCTCGGAGTATCATTCCCTATTATTCATCGGTCGGCATCTTAGGGGGAGCGAGGTGCGGGGCCTCAGTAAACAGGGTACATAATCCCGTTCACTGAGGCCGAGACGATTCTACCTACCGATGACAGCAGAATTCTGCCCGCCTCAGTCTACGGTCTGTGCGCCTACGATGTTACTAGGATGAGAAATCAATATTAGGCGTCTGCAGATCAAATCTGCTGCCTCCATTGATCTCCCACTTTCAAACCTCTCGGAAAAAATGGTCGGTAGCGAGAAGTTGGATCTCAAACAGCGGCGAAATAGTGGACTATTTGACACATAACCAACCTTCACGATCGGATTTATCTGCGTAACTGTAAATGCCTTTATTATAATTAAATCGAGATATCCCAAAGTTTGATCTGTCAAAATCATCTCATGGTCTTTGGAAGATGCACAAATCTTAGCTAAAGATCTATGCGTGTCTGGATTACGTTTTTGGATGGACATGTGAAAGCTACAAGAATGCTTCACTGAACAACAAGGCAACCAGGGTTCAGGCCTCGTAAAATGATTTAAACCTGCGCAAGAGGGCGCCCTCTGCTGGACTTCGACTCAGGGTGGGGCTAGCGGAACGTGCCTAGATTCATTCATCCAATAAAAAACTGGCACATACCTACTCATAACCATAATAATCAATATTAATGAATGAAGCAAAAAAAACTCGAATTTGCATGCCTGCAAGGTATGCACTTTGCATATAAATCAGAGTATAATTCAAATAGCAACAAGTTTCAGTTCTGGTACGTAAATATTTTAATGTAGATTTCATAGGGGACAATCCTGTTTCGCCTTATTAATGCTGATTTCATAGAAGATCCTGTTTTTTTCTGAACTCTATCGAGCAGTAAAAGTGATTTCTGTGTGGATTTCTGGGTATTAATGCATATTTTTACTACGTATTTTATATATTTGTAATGATTTTTTAGTTTATAAATCTCTTAAAAAATATTCAATACTTTATTGCATTTCACAATGTGTTTACAGGTGTTTTAACATAATAAAATGTGGTACCAATTATGAACCCTGTCGGGCACAGCAAATAAAACGTTCCATTATGTAGTTACCACTGCTTGCGAGATTTGTTGTCTATGCAGCGCCTACTATGACATTGTTTAGCAATAACAATATCCTATCTGCATCGTGAAATGATAAGGCAAATAAATATGAAACTTGCCTACCAAATCAATTTAAACAATTTTCAATTCTTTATATCAATTCAGTTTTCATAACAGCAATATACTACTTCTAATTAGCGTTACAAACAAAATTAACAGACCAATAAATTATCCAATCTACGTACAAAGGATATAAGTTTTTGTGGACCCGAATATCGGTTACTTGCTTACATAATATAGTTGCACAAAAAGATACATTACAAGTAGCCTGAAAACCAACCAAAAAACAGGTGACTGAGGAAATAACTCCGGTTCATTAATAAAGTAACTGAATTCCGGAAACTCAATACCATCATATTCGCCCTAGTTTTGTCAAGTACAGTCGTATACAACGTCTTTTGTACTGAGCATTTCAATAAAATCATATATTTGAAAAGTCAAATAAACTCCTATCCTACTATCATCATGTAAAATGGATTTGTCGGTCGTTGATCGAAATAAATACTTTTGAATATGCGACATATAAATACAAAAACGGTGTCAGCCACTTTGTTTTATAAATTATCTGTTTGACAGATTCAAAAGGCTTAGTGTTAAAATTTAGTGTTGTCATAGGTCATGTAAAAAAAATCTAAGGGAAATAAATATATATTATGTTTAGGTTCCTTATGAAAAATACTTTCAGTAACAAACATCATTGAAACATAATTTGATATAATTTCAATAGGCTAGTTCCAGCCCATTGAAATGCTGACTCAACAAGTCAACACCTAATACATCAATATATTGTGTAAATAAGTCACACCAACCAATTTAGCTTCATATCCGACATCCAACACATAATCAGTCCCAATTAGATTATTAGTTAATCACAATTCACTAACACATTCGTATAACCGGCTGACAATGTATAATAACTGTGTTTATGATTTCTGAAACAGGTAAAAAACGCTGAAACAGACCGGCTCAAAACAAGATTTAGGTGTAAATCGGGGCTGGCGGGTCGAATAATTAGTGTAGTATAAATAAGCAGGCAGTAGATGACATTATTACAGTGCACTTTGTTTGCTCATTGGAATACCTTGTAATCGGCATGAAAAACTATTTTGCGGTACATAACCTAATTAATCACATTTAAATAACAATGAAATTGTATATAAAATATATTTATTTATTAATTTAATATTAAATATATTATTTAATTAACTAACAGAAAATAAATGTTATATTTCTTACGGAAGATTACTAAAATAATTTTAAAGTTAAATTAGTTTCGGAAGTAGTTAGAAAAGTATGGTATTTTGAACAGATCTTAATATCGCAATGCGATTATGCGAGTTTTTAAAGAAATCAAGAGCATAATAATGTTTATCCTAATTTATCATTAACTTAACTTTTATCATTTCAGTTGGGTCGAGATCAAAGCGTTTACCTTTACTCATTTTACCTGTTTTTGGATATTTAAAGTCATCTTTTTACTTAACTTCACATGAATAAAATAACGTTTCGTTTAGTTCAATGCAACTTATTACATAAATTACTCTTAAACTGATATAGCGTTAATTATATGTGCTAGTAAACATAATGTTTGTGTATATTTTACAGGCAACATGCCTATTGGCATTGCTCGGGGCAGCTGCGGCCAACCCTCACGGGGCACTCTCATACCTCCCCATCGCCACAATTGAAAAGATAGTGAGTTAACTTTTTTAATTAAAATATAATTGAAAAGCATTTTATATTTATTTAATACGAAAACGGCACATTCTTAATTATTAACTGCTCAGTAGTTAAGGTGTGCCTCTGTGTCTTACTGTGGTGAGTTCGATTCCCACGTGATGTAACCATTTGTGTGATCTTATAGTAGTGAATAATGAGTTTGTAATGATCTAAATTTTAAGTATCTGACATTTAAAAAACACCACATACAAATTGTTTCAGAGAATCAAATATTTTTTTTGTATTTGTTTTTTCAAAACTAACAGGAAATGCGATAAATTCCATAATTATAGACAAAAATAAATGATCAATTCCTAGCACAGGGCATTCCTGGTTCAGGCATTAGTGCTATAAACATTTATGTACCAAATATACACCAATGTGATAAAAAATATGTACCTAATTACAAATAGTACGATGTTCACTCTTATGTAAAGGATGAACATCGCACTAAATGTAATTTCCGCTCTTCTCTCAGTACTTAAGTTCTTTTGAATAAATATTCTATATTATTTCGCAGCCGAGCTCTAACTATAATTTCAACTACGCTGTTAACGACCCCCACACCGGTGACAATAAGGCGCAGTGGGAGACCCGCGACGGTGACGTGGTGCGAGGCGCCTACTCCCTGGTGGAACCCGACGGCAACTTGAGAGTGGTGGAGTACCACGCCGACCCGCTCACCGGGTTCAATGCCGTGGTCAAGAGAACCGGCCCTAACGTGCATTCGATTGCACTACCAGTTGCGGCACCTATAGTCGCCAAAGAAGTTGAACCCATCGGACCAATTGGTCACTATGGACCCATCGGACCAATTGGTCACGTGGGACACATCGCTCCTGCTCCGATCGTGGAAGCCCCATTAGTTCATCACCAGCCGATCATTGAAACGCCCCTCTTTTTGAACCACTTGCCACTACTACCCATCCCTGAACCAGGACCGTGGGTACATTTGGAGGGATCTAGCTATGGGCATAAAGGCCATATAGTCCGCCGCTGGGCCACAGGACCCATCTCGCTTCATGGAAAGACTTTGAGTATTAGAACTAAGCATCATTAAGGAAGCATAAGCTTCCAATCTTTAAATACCAGGATTGTAAGGAAGTCGCCATTTTGCGGGTATTTTGAAAAAATGAACTCTTAGGAAAACCCCAAATAGCGGATTCTTAACTACTGGTATATACCTAACTTCTCCGTGTATAGGTAACCTATTTAGTTACTCACGGCACTAGTGTATTCTTGCATCGGTTTTGGTGCAAAAATACACATAGGTCATTTAGAAGTTAAGTACGTACGGTATAATCCAAAGCAACGAAGTGTACCTGAATAAATACATATTTTGCGAACTAGTGAATTTATCTTGACATCCTAACAATAACCAAATCCTAGAAGATTTTTACGTTGCAGTGATAATATAAAAAAAATATTCCTTTTCGAGGAAATCTGACTTACATTTCTAACAGATAGTTACTGTTAGAAGATAAAAAGAAGAACTATGTCTGCGATACAATATTTAAATTGTCCTAATTTGATATATTATTACAAACATCCCTGTTTGTCCATGGGACAATACATTAGGCCAGCTGTTCCCAAATGGTGTTTTGCGGAACCGTAGGGTTCCGTAAGAGGCTTTCAGGAGTTACACGAAAATCGGCACAAGTTGCAGTTACTTTCTTACTTAAAGCCAAAATTGATGAAACAAAAAGGGTTCCGCAGCCAAATGCTAGGGAAATACTGTAGATAGCGCCACCGCCATAGATACGAGTTAGTAGGACTCTCCTCCATACAGCGAAAATATGCTAATCATACCAATGAAAATATTCTGCTTACTAAAAATCCCCAGGTGCTCTTCCAAATACCAGTAATAGGAAGTACAAGGAACTGCAGATGGATTTTTCAAGTACGACGGCCGTATCTAGTGGACCAGCACTTATAGGTATAAGTCATAATCACTAAATCTCATCGCCAGCGACCCCCCTGAGCCGAGGTCCAAGACCCTCGGGACGTCCTCTTGCGCATGTTACTTAGTTTGTATTTTTTAAATAATCTATTAAGGCTGGAGCTCTGCTCGCCTTTATGAAGTAGCAAAAACCTCGTATGTCCGAAAAAAACGAAAATCGACAACTAATACATTATAAATTTATAACAGTTGCAGTATACAGCAGTAAGTTTTCAGTGCAATCCGTATGTGCGTACCGTAAAATAGGAATGTTTAGTTATGCGTGCCGGGCATTCAATGACACGGACGAGCACCGGTAATTAAAATTAACGTCTTTAGGGTTCCGTACCTGAAGGGTAAAAACGGGACCCTATTACAAAGACTTCGCTGTCTGACTGTCACCGGGATATATCTCAAGAACCACGATAGATAGACAGTTGACATTTTCACAAATTATGTATTTATGTTGCCGCTATAACAACAAATACTAAAATTTAAATTAAAAAAATATGTATAATAATACAACAACAAACTTTTTTTCTTGATATAAAAAATAGGTAGGCACTTGAAACTTGGACGGAACCCTTCGTGCGCGAGTCCGACTCGCACTTGGCCGGTTTATTTTTTGTTACGTACATTACATATGTTAGTGGGCTTCTTTAAATCATTAGTTTCTAACTAATGATTTAAAGGTATGTGTTCCGTCTAGTTAACGTTTATGAAAACATTTAAATCAATAATTTGGTATAATAAAATTTCGTTTTTAATATGATTTAACTCTATCATTAGCTCGTAAAACGTTATATATAGTAACCACCCGCCCGTATAATCACCGCGCTTGGTAGGTGGATTGGTGAGTACAGTATCACACGTGCTTCTGTCCGTTATCTGGTATACGGTTGTAATAGATGAAGTTATAACAATTGGGACCAACGACTTTACGTCCTTTTTAGGGTTCGTATCCGAAGGGTAAAAACGGGACCCTATGACTAAGACTTGGCTGTCTGTCTGCCACCAGGCTGTATCTCAAGAACTGCAATAGGTAGACAGTTGAAATTTTCACAGACGATGTATTTCTATTGGCGCTATAACAACAAATACTAAAAATAAAATAAATTTTTATGGGGGGGGGGGTCCCATACAACAAACATTTTTTTCGCCCTTTTTTGCTCGATATCAATAACCACAACAGGTAGACGGTTGGAAATGGTACTTGACCAGTTTTTTTATTTATAAGTAAGCTATTATTGATCAACAGGTAAAAAAGTTGGTAACACGAAGATATGGAACAGTGCTGTTCATATTTTAGTTTTGAATAGTGATGGGTAACTCATCATTTTTATAAGAGGTTGAGGGAGTACCTCATTTTGCCTCGCGAGGTCCTCACGAGGTACCCCTCATTTGAGGCGAGGAGTCGTATGTCAGCGTATCTTACGAGCCGAGCCGAGCCCGAGCCGAACTCAGCCGATAGTCCGAGGCAGCGGGGCGGACGGTTGCGTTGACTCATAAGTACTCACGATTCTGATTTTTACGTCTCCCTCACTCACATAATTTTTTTTCACTCATGAGTTTTTGACGCGTGAATGAGTAGTGAGGTGGTTCAATGTTGAAATTCGAGTAACTCTTTCAATTTGCGATCACGAGTACCTCAAATGAGGCACCTCATGAGTGAGGGACACATCTCTAGTTTTGAAGTAAATACCGTAAATATGCAGTGTGAGCGTCATATATCTTTTAGAGGCACTAGTAAATTAATTACATTTAGAACTAATATTTCAATCGAAAGCTGCACCGGTGGCTCAGTGGTTACGGTAGTTGCTTCCGGGACCTGGTGTTCTGGGTTCGATTCCCACCCGGGACAATTATTTGTGTGAACCACAAATAATTGTTCTGAGTCTGGGTGTACTTTGTGTCCGTGAAATGTATGTTTGTAAAGTCCCCCGCGACACAGGGATTTATTTCGCAAGTGCGGGAGTTGTCTTTTTAAAAAAATGAAATGATATTACAAGAATAAATGTTATTTTGACGCACAAAATTAGAATTTAGTCCTTTGCAGCCTTAAACCAATGGTTAGGGCGTCGGACTTGAGATCTTGTGGTCGCCGGTTCGATCCCCAGCCCACTCGTAACACAAGTTCACTCGTTTTAACTTAGCACGGGGGGTTAACAAGAATACTAGTACACTGCAAAACTCTGCAAGTAATCTTTATTTAAAAAGAGAATTGAAAAAAATACCTCTAGTGCCGTGTACCCAATTAATAAATACAATAGTTATCTATACTATCTATATCTTTCCTAATATATAACGCTGAAGAATTTGTTTGCTACAACGCGTTCATCTCAGTAACTACTGGCCCGATTAGAAAAAATCTTACAATGCCAGATAGCCCATTTATTGAGGAAGCCTATAGGCTATATTTAATTATGAAATTCCTACGGTAGCTGGAGTCGGGCGGGTAAAACGCGCGCGGAGCTAATTTAATATTAAGCAAACTCACCGGATTATTGTCTTCGTCGACGTCATACTCCTCTCGTTGCACCATCATCAGTTTGCCGCTTGCGTTGATTACCTGATGATAATGTTATTTTATTTAACAATCTTTGGGTAATATCATATTATAATTTTATTTCCGGCAAGGCAATTTACATTTTTTTTTTAGTTAAAACTTAAGCACAAACTATTATATCAAGGTGGACAATAATGCCGAAGTAGGCATTATCAGCCAGTCGAACTTAGGGTGGTGAAGAAATAACATGGTAGGTGCACTGCAGTTTAGAAAAGCATAAAAGATGATACTTTATTTAACTGTTAATAGATAAATTCTAAGATTTATTTCCGGGTCTGGTTGTTTGAGGGACTACCTTTCGTCCTCGGAAAGCACGTAAAGTCGTTGGTCCCGATTGTTATAACGTTATCTATAACAAGCGTCCGGGAACGGACAGCAGTGTTTCCCTGTGTATTATAACATAATACTGCGGTCACCAACCCTACCAAACATGGTAATTATGGCAAAACCCTTCCTCGGGAGGAGGCCCATGTTCAGCAGTGGACGATATACGGGCTGATGATGATATATGTTTAGCCTAAAATATTCAAAATAAAAGTCCACCCGTACGACGCAGGGGCGGACCGCTAGTGGTTGATATAACAATAAGTTTATCGGTACTGCTGGTGACATACCAGCGAGTCGGGTTGTCTCTGCTCGTAGCGACACACGGTGGAGGAGCGGTGGCGCGGCGGGTCGATGTAACTATAAGTTAGTCAGTACTGCTGGTGACATACCAGCGAGTCGGGTTGTCTCTGCTCGTAGCGACACACGGTGGAGGAGCGGTGGCGCGGCGGGTCGATGTAACTATAAGTTAGTCAGTACTGCTGGTGACATACCAGCGAGTCGGGTTGTCTCTGCTCGTAGCGACACACGGTGGAGGAGCGGTGGCGCGGCGGGTCGATGTAACTATAAGTTAGTCAGTACTGCTGGTGACATACCAGCGAGTCGGGTTGTTTCTGCTCGTAGCGACACACGGTGGAGGAGCGGTGGCGCGGCGGGTCGATGTAACTATAAGTTAGTCAGTACTGCTGGTGACATACCAGCGAGTCGGGTTGTCTCTGCTCGTAGCGACACACGGTGGAGGAGCGGTGGCGCGGCGGGTCGATGTAACTATAAGTTAGTCAGTACTGCTGGTGACATACCAGCGAGTCGGGTTGTCTCTGCTCGTAGCGACACACGGTGGAGGAGCGGTGGCGCGGCGGGTCGATGTAACTATAAGTTAGTCAGTACTGCTGGTGACATACCAGCGAGTCGGGTTGTCTCTGCTCGTAGCGACACACGGTGGAGGAGCGGTGGCGCGGCGGGTCGATGTAACTATAAGTTAGTCAGTACTGCTGGTGACATACCAGCGAGTCGGGTTGTCTCTGCTCGTAGCGACACACGGTGGAGGAGCGGTGGCGCGGCGGGTCGATGTAACTATAAGTTAGTCAGTACTGCTGGTGACATACCAGCGAGTCGGGTTGTCTCTGCTCGTAGCGACACACGGTGGAGGAGCGGTGGCGCGGCGGGTCGATGTAACTATAAGTTAGTCAGTACTGCTGGTGACATACCAGCGAGTCGGGTTGTCTCTGCTCGTAGCGACACACGGTGGAGGAGCGGTGGCGCGGCGGGTCCTGCAGGCGACACAGCGACGCCGACACCACGCACGCGGGGTGCGACAACGCGGACACGTCTACCGCTTGCACACAACGCATGTCTATGTTGCCAGCTGTATGGAAATAACATCGGTTAGTTACGAGTGACTACGTGGATACCACCGATAAGAAATTCACGTTATTGAGCATATTGCTCATATTTTAGGGTGGTGCCCCAACTAGCAAAATAGTCTCAGAACTCGCACTTTTTAAGAGTGGTAGGCTTAAAGCGCTCTTATATTTGTTTTAGAACATACCATCGATCCTATATTACTTTTAGACAAGCCCCAACCAGCAAAAACTAGGCTTACAACAATCTCAAGACTACTGTTTTTGTGCTCTTACATCGCTCCTATATAATAATATAAGCCTGGGTTTGGGCACTAATTATAAGCATATTTCGTTTAATATCGATCTAATATCAGTCTAATTGAATGCTGTTTGCACTTACTGAAATCTAGCCAAAATTAATTTAAGCCGACTTAGGCTAATATTGCTTTTACGTAAGTATCTTATAAGCCTGCATAGGCTTATATTGGTCTAAAGTTAGAATATTTTGAGAATTTTACGTCAGATCCAACTAAAAAGTTCGTGTGAGTGTTGGAAATTAAAAGAAAACAAATTAAAGTTGCGTGAAGTTAATGTTTATACTATAGTAAAAGTATAAAAGTACGAGTTAAAGTAGTTTTACGGTAAGTAATCATATTGGAATTTATTATTTACTGTTAATTAGACCTCGTTTTACGCTTCAAAATTCATGCGCCTTGTTAAATAAGGTATTTCGTGTTCTCGTTTAATTATTTTATTTGTTAATTTGTATTGATAGTGTCGCCATTAGTATAGCTGCATTTTACAAACGCACTATTAGACTAATGTAAGATTGTTTACTCTAATTTTAGCATTCGGTAGAACTACTAAAGATAACTCCATATTGGAATAAATTAGGGTTCCTCGCAATTTTACATAAAACCTTAAATCTACAGAGAGAAAAAAAAAGAACTTAATCTTAAGGCTATACGGACACGAAGTCGGCGCGCGCGGTGCGGGTGGCGGTGGCAGTGCCCGCGCGTTTGCAAAATTACTCTTAAAACTATTAAAATTAGTTATTCCCAAAATCGATCTAAGATCAAACGCTCTTAAATAGGTCTTGTCTTTTGTATTGTAAATATGTTGTCCAAAATCACTCTAATATCATACTTATCCAGTGCTATTGATCTTATATTAGTTTCAAATAAGATCAGAAATGCACGTACTCACAGTACTCTTATGCTATGCTGATATTAGTCTGACATCTTACATTAGCATTTAACAAGTCTAATATAAAATCAAACGAGCTTAGAAAATACCCATATAAGAGCAAGTTTTTCTCAAGTGCAACCAGTCTTAGTAAATGCTCTTATATACATATATGAGATTTGGTTATGAGACTGAGCGTTCTTGAGGCCATACCAGCTTGTCTAAAAGTAATATAGGATCGATGGTATGTTCTAAAACAAATATAAGAGCGCTTTAAGCCTACCACTCTTAAAAAGTGCGAGTTCTGAGACTGTTTTGCTGGTTGGGGCTGGTATGGTCTCAAGAACGCTCAGTCTCATAACCAAATCTCATATATGTATATAAGAGCATTTACTAAGACTGGTTGCACTTGAGAAAAACTTGCTCTTATATGGGTATTTTCTAAGCTCGTTTGATTTTATATTAGACTTGTTAAATGCTAATGTAAGATGTCAGACTAATATCAGCATAGCATAAGAGTACTGTGAGTACGTGCATTTCTGATCTTATTTGAAACTAATATAAGATCAATAGCACTGGATAAGTATGATATTAGAGTGATTTTGGACAACATATTTACAATACAAAAGACAAGACCTATTTAAGAGCGTTTGATCTTAGATCGATTTTGGGAATAACTAATTTTAATAGTTTTAAGAGTAATTTTGCAAACGCGCGGGCACTGCTAGACTGGTGCGCACCGCGCACCACTCCTACGTACGCCGCTCCCCGCGCCACCGCCGCCCCACCACCGCCACCCGCGCCGCGCGCGCCGACTTCGTGTCCGTATAGCCTTAAGATTAAGTTCTTTTTTTTTCTCTCTGTCGATTTAAGGTTTTATGTAAAATTGCGAGGAACCCTAATTTATTCCAATATGGAGTTATCTTTAGTAGTTATACCGAATGCTAAAATTAGAGTAAACAATCTTACATTAGTCTAATAGTGCATTTGTAAAATGCAGCTATACTAATGGCGACACTATCAATACAAATTAACAAATAAAATAATTTAACGAGAACACGAAATACCTTATTTAACAAGGCGCATGAATTTTGAAGCGTAAAACGAGGTCTAATTAACAGTAAATAATAAATTCCAATATGATTACTGACCGTAAAACTACTTTAACTCGTACTTTTATACTTTTAATATAGTATAAACATTAACTTCACGCAACTTTAATTTGTTTTATTTTAATTTCCAACACTCACACGAACTTTTAAGTTGGATCTGACGTAAAATTCTCAAAATATTCTAACTTTAGACCATTATAAGCCTATGCAGGCTTATAAGATACTTACGTAAAAGCAATATTAGCCTAAGTCGGCTTAAATTAATTTTGGCTACATTTCAGTAAGTGCAAACAGCATTCAATTAGACTGATATTAGATCGATATTAAACTAAATATGCTTATAATTAGTGCCCAAACCCAGGCTTATATTATTATATAGGAGCGATGTAAGAGCAAAAAAACAGTAGTCTTGAGATTGTTGTAAGCCTAGTTTTTGCTAGTTGGGGCTTATTCCTAAGAAAAAAAAAATATAAAAAAAGTATTACATTTCTTTTTTGACATTTTTAAACGACATTTTCAGTTCCCTACCAATGTTTGAATTTTAAATTAAAACTGAATATAATTATATACTATTATAGTTCGTTCACGATAAGAATGCAGTGAGACATCAATGTCTCCCGGCGAAGCCCCGCCCCCTAACCAATCAAATCTTTTCAAATTACAAAGTCAAGTTCACAGTGACAGTGACGACAGTTGAAGGCATTGCTTCGAACGCAACGGTTTTCTTGTGTTAACTGATTGAAATTTTAAAAATGAATACCTTTCCAATCCGTAAAAATAAAAGTGGTTTGGTATTTCATAGTGCGAAAAGAAAAGTATTTTACAATGTTTCAATATACAAAAAAATATTTTATGACGCAATCCGCTTAGTGGACGCTGATCGATGGAAGAAATACTGCGACCACGTCTTACAAGAAGAAAATACCATGTGGGATTTAGATGACGTCATGACGTCTCGCTGCAGAAAATACTTTTGTTATAAATACTAACGATGATAATGTTTATATGATATTAATGGTTTAATTTTGATTTTAAACTTTTAAGTGTATTTTTTATAAATTCATTAAGCTTAATCTTTTAAAATATAATTTGTTTGAATTTTAATTCCACTGTGAATACATTTTTACCCTTCAGTTGCACTGATGATTCACTAAATTCTTAACGCGAACGAACTATAGATGATTTTATTTTTATATAGCTAGGAAAAAAAGAAATTACAACATTGCCAACACTTTACTATGATTTTTACAAATAAAACACGTGTGGCCTTGTTAATGAATTATTAGAACTGAAGTATAGGCACAAATTAATTAATACAGTGAAACCTGGTTAACTGGGATCTCAAGGGACCAAGGATTTTGTACGATTTAAAGAGGTTTTCGTTTATCCAGTTTTCCAATTAGACAGGTTTAAAATTTAGTTGTCTAATTTACAGAGGTCAAAATTTGAGATAGTAAAATAAAATAAAAAAGTTTTTATTTACGTAAACCTATTACAGGCATTTGCAAATAGTTAAAACATATTGGGCTCATTAATATAATAAATTTAATTAATTAATTTAGTTTAGTTATAATAATAATAAATACTTTTTATTTTATATTTATTCATAGCTTTAGCGTAAAAGCTGTCAGGTATGAAAATATAATTTAATTTTTTATCTATAATATAATAGTTTAAAGTTCTGTCCTTTGAGTATGTTATTATTTAGATTGACCATAAGAATATCGTCGGACGCGATTTTATGCTACCACCGGATCCAATACGAATGAGAAGACCCGGCGAAACAAACTCAAATGGGCATGTCAACATTATTTTGGTCCAGTTACTGTGATTATTTAGTTAATTGGCTTACACAATTTACCAATCGGCTGTCTTTATACAACTTTTATTTTTATTTTGCTAATTTAACAGATCAGATAAGTTATTTTGAGACAGAACATGTGTTATTTTTATGATTATGATTACAAACAATGCACAGAATACACTATCATGATTTTTAATTTCAATGCTTCATCAGCTATAGGGTATCCGATCTGGTGCACGAGGGTATAGCCTGCCATACATGTTTATCATCTATATAATACTTTAATAGCCTCTTTAATACTATAATAGCCCCTACTCATTAGGATGCGTTTTACGTGTGTTTTAAATAATGTAACTTTGTTGACCCTAAAGCACGGAATAGCTAGTTTGTCCTTATTCCTAGTATTATATTGTGGAAGTCATTTTTTTTACTAAATGTATCTAGGTTTTTCCTAACAAATAAAATATTCTGGTAGACATACTCAGATGGCACAGTTCATATATTTATATCTTTAAATAGGGGGTAGCAAAGAATCGCGGCTACCCAGCCCATAAATAGCTTTGACCGCTCTCTTTTGTTGGATGAAGTATTAACATCAGCAGCTGACCCCCAGAGCAAAATGCCATAAGACATGATGCTATGGAAGTAAGCAAAGTATACTAACCTAGCCGTGGATTCATCCGACAATTGTTTTAATATGTGTAATAGTTCTGACAAACAAAGCGTGTGCGAAAGAAATTCAAATGTTTGTAAACAATCGTGTCCAAACCTGTCCCAACCTGATAAATTGTCTTACTTATAAAGGGAATTGAGCTCTAACGTCCCGATTATAGAGGTAAACATCGAGAGAATCCTCTAAATCAAATCTCATTTAACCAGGTTCGAAAAGTTCCATTAACAGATGTAATTTGATGAAAAAGTGCCGGGACCTCAATGTAGTTCTCAATAATAGAGGTTTCTCACTTATCTAGGTCCTACTAAATCAGGTTTCACTGTAGTTACTACGTAACAGATACATCACTCCCATTCAAAAGTAAAAATAACTAGGCTATAATAGCCTACAAAATCTTAACAATACTACCTGCTGCTCAGAACGAGCAGAAATGTACCATAAAGTACGCACAAAGAGTCGAGACTGTGTTGCCCACCGTGCGAGTCACGTACTAACGCGTCATCGTAAGAACGCGCAAGGATTGTAGGTACCTATGATGACATTGTCCATTGCGTAAGTAACTACCTACTAGAAAAGGTAAATACAGTAGGAATTACCTATAAAAACAAAAGTTTTATAATACCTGACTCAAAAAGCTCTTTAATTTACTTACTAATGGATCTACCTACTTATGTTCAAAGAAATAAATAATGAAAAAAATCATAAATATACATTTAAAATACTATTCACCTTCCTTAGTCTCTCGGCAATGAATAAAACGTATTTTTTTAGTGGTTTTGTGGATTCGGCATTTCGAAGCGCAAGCGCGGGAAACGTGCGGTGTAGTGCGGTACGAGGATACGCCGAGCGGTAGGCATTTAACGCGTGGCCTTGAGCGAGTGACGGAGGCCTGGTGTAGGGCGGCCTAGATCTCGACGCATCGCGCATCGGTACAGAAGGGAGGTCGAGAGGAGGAGGGCATAGGAAGCGATTGTCTATGAGATCTGTCCTTCAACGCTTATTGTAAAACTTTGAAAGCAGGTAACGACCTCTAAATCTTAACAAAAATAACCTATGTCATATTAAGCGTATATAATCACATAAGAAAGTGCCCCGGGGATAATTCAGAAGCTGAAAATAATGACCACCCTAGCATATATGCATGTATTAGATAAACAATAAGTCTGGAGCTATCGACTAGCTACCGCGCTAGTTTAAAACCATATAAGACATTGTCTGATGGTATGTGATCCAGATGTTCTTCTTATTTATTGAAGAGTTATTTTTACACAGATTACTGCGCAAAATGACACATTACTTACGATTATAACCAAAATTTAATAAAACTCGACGCTAGTACACGAGAAGATTAATGTAATAATTGTTAACATTACTCAACAAATATGACCGAAGTTGCATTTGGAAATAAATATATAAATTATGATACTGCCCATATTTACATTTAATTTTTATTTTACGTCTTTACGTCGAAGTTTAGCACGTACTAAGTTTTAAAATTGAGTTTAATAACTTTTTAAATTAAGGATAGATCATTTTAATCAACCAACCTCCGTAGCGTTGCGGTATTTGGCTCGCTTTAAATCTCGAAGGTCGTGGGAATACTCGCTTGCCAAACGTGGGAACTATGGCAATACCCTACCTCGGATATAGGCCCATGTTCAGTAGTGGACGTTATACGGGCTGATGATGATGATGAACTTATTACAATTAAAGGTAGATCATTTTAATATACTGTATTAAACTCACCATTATCCTGACAGGTGAGCTCATATATGGTGACCAAGGCATCAGCCCCGAACACTACCAGCTGATCGTCCAGGATATCTAGCACGAACACCTGCGACTGTACGCGAACGATCTTTGCAAACTTATTATCCAGTTTCGCATCGCGAGGGTAAAAACGTATCTCGTCGTGGCCATCTAGGATACTGTAGCAACCTGAAAGAGTTAAATTTTATATAGACCTTACATTGATAATAAAGAATGTATCAATTGAAATACAAATTGTAAGAAGGTATTAAAAACCACAGAGCTGATAAATTGTTATTAACCTTAAGTCATTGGCTTAAAGTAAGTTTCATTTTGACGTTTCAGTCGCTTTTATTCCTTTCTTCCGAGTTGCAGTACAATTATACAACCTCTGAGGCGTAGCGGTATAAGTCTTTAGGTCGTAGGTCCGATCACTGTTCCGGACAAATACATTTTTGTGTTAATTCTATGATTTCTTTCCGGGTCTGGTTGGTTGAGGGACTATCCTCTGTGCCTCGGAAAGCACATTAAGCCGTTGTTCCCTGATTGTTATTACATCATCTATAACAAGCGCATAGCAGGGAACGGGCAGCAGCATTTCCTTGTGTTACAACATAATACTGCAGTTACCAACCCGGCTAAAAAAACGAAACCCTCGTTTACGTGATAAACCTGCTAAATTATGAAAAAATATCTGCTGTAACATTGGCCTGCCGGTCTTCGCCGACTAGAACCCTAGAATATTTATAATAATTGAATCCATATCTACCAACCTACAAGCACATAGTCCCTCCACCACAGCATGCCACCGCACACCACGAAGTCCTTTTCCTGCGCCTCGTTTCCGAAGAGTTTCCATCTACGCGAGGCACAGTTGTAGTGTGCCAGTCCGGCCCGGCCCGCCACACACACGTTCATTCCCGCCTCGTCGATAGCGCTGTACTGTAGACAACACTATGTATTACTGAACATCTACGCGAGGCACAGTTGTAGTGTCCCAGTCCGGCCCGGCCCGCCACACACACGTTCATTCCCGCCTCGTCGATAGCGCTGTACTGTAGAAAACACTATGTATTACTGAACATCTACGCGAGTCACAGTTGTAGTGTGCCAGCCCGGCCCGGCCCGCCACACACACGTTCATTCCCGCCTCGTCGATAGCGCTGTACTGTAGACAACACTATGTATTACTGAACATCTACGCGAGGCACAGTTGTAGTGTGCCAGCCTGGCCCGGCCCGCCACACACACGTTCATTCCCGCCTCGTCGATAGCGCTGTACTGTAGACAACACTATGTATTACTGAACATCTACGCGAGGCACAGTTGTAGTGTGCCAGCCCGGCCCGGCCCGCCACACACAGGTTCATTCCCGCCTCGTCGATAGCGCTGTACTGTAGACAACACTATGTATTACTGAACATCTACGCGAGGCACAGTTGTAGTGTGCCAGCCCGGCCCGGCCCGCCACACACAGGTTCATTCCCGCCTCGTCGATAGCGCTGTACTGTAGACAACACTATGTATTACTGAACATCTACGCGAGGCACAGTTGCAGTGTGCCAGCCCTGCCCGGCCCGCCACACACAGGTTCATTCCCGCCTCGTCGATAGCGCTGTACTGTAGACAACACTATGTATTACTGAACATCTACGCGAGGCACAGTTGCAGTGTGCCAGCCCTGCCCGGCCCGCCACACACACGTTCATTCCCATACCATTCGAACTGACGGAAGGAAAAAATTTGACGGTTCATAAGAACATGATTTATTTATTTTTTTGAATTGTGTATATATGAATAAAGAAATTATTGACTTTGACTTTGATTCCCGCCTCGTCGATAGCGCTGTACTGTAGACAACACTATGTATTACTTAACATCTACGAGAGGCACAGATGTAGTGTGCCCGGCCACAGACTCAGTAAAAAAAAAATACGTGTGGGACTCGGGTACTGCCGTGGTAAAGCTGTTGCATAGCATTTTTTATCAACTTATGCAATTTTTTTTTCTTTGATATTAATTAAAGTTATGTACTTTTTGAGCGTGGTGACCGATAAGAAAACAATTTTCTTGCCATGAATTTTTTTTCACAATTTTTTTCAAATTCTTGGTGTTAGGTTTGATTTTCGTTACGGAATTTCTTGATTACGTCGCCGCGCTCAAAGCCCGCGATAAAAGCTATGCAATAGCTTAAAAATCTATACACTAGATAACAGTATACTGATCTAACAAAATTAAAAAAAAACTATTTTAGGTTTATCCACGTCGCGCCGTACAAACTGCAAGAAGACTAGCATCTAGTATTGCGCAATAAAAGTTCACAAGCCAATTCAAACATAAAGTCCTGAACAATTACAATTAGCCAGGTCCACTGTTCCACTTCGCCTTACAAAGACGATTTACATTTTCTATGAAGAAACACCACCAACCGTTCCTCTACATTGTATTATCACATATTATTATACTATGTATAGGAACGGTTCTACATAGTATAATGCTCAAAGAAATTGGCGTTTACTTACACTATAAGCACATAGCCTACAAAACAACGAAAGAAATAAAACCGGCCAAGTGCGAGTCGGACTCTCGCACGAAGGGTTCCGTACTAGTTGCAAGTGCCTACCTATTTTTGATATCAAGAATACAACAAGGAACAAAGTATAAAAGTTCTTGTAGTTCGTTGTAACTTTGATCGATGTTAATAATAGTTGATTGAATGAAAGGTAAATTGCGGTTTACGGTTTATGACGTATTAAAAAAAAACTACTGACTTGATCTCGTTCAAACCAATTTTCGGTGGTAGTTTGCATGGTTATGTACATCATATATTTTTTTAGTTTTATCATTCTCTTATTTTAGAAGTTACAGGGGGGGGACACACATTTTACCACTTTGGAAGTGTCTCTCGCGCAAACTATTCAGTTTAGAAAAAAATGACATTAGAAACCTCAACATCATTTTTAAAGACCTATTCATAGACACCACACAAGTATGGGTGCGATGAAAAAAATTTTTTGAGTTTCAGTTCTATGTATGGGGAACCCCAAAATTTATAGTTTTTTTTCTATTTTTGTGTAAAAATCTTAATGCGGTTCACAAAATACATCTACTTACCAAGTTTCACCATTATAGTTCTTATAGTTTCGGAAAAAAGTGGCTGTGACATACGGACGGACAGATAGACAGACAGACAGACAGACATGACGAATCTATAAGGGTTCCGTTTTTTGCCATTTGGCTACGGAACCCTAAAAACGTGTGGCACTCGGGGACTGCCGCGGTAAAGCTATTGCATAGCATTTTTTATCAACTTATGCAATTATGGACGCGGCCAAAAAGCACGCTGTCTCACCTAGCATCGTGCCTAAAAGAGATAGAATCAGTTATGAGCAGTTAGCAGCTAGTCTACACGCATACGTCTAGTCGCATGCACAGAAACACCGTGCCGAGATCTGCCGAACTGAAACGACTTTAGACGATGCACGGCTTTCAACGCCGCGCCGCTGTGCCGGTCGCCGGAGTGGGGGGTGTTAGGTTTTATTTTCGTTACGGAATTTCTTGATTCGGTCGCCGCGCTAAAAGCCCGCGATAAAAGCTATGGAATAGCTTAAAAATATAACAAACAGCTTACCCTCAAAGGCCAATTAGTAGCAATATAAGTAGCCGGCAATGGCAACACAATCCATTGTTTCCTACATTCGTTGTCATCGACAAACTCTTTGTAATTGGGACTGTCCTCGTACTCAAGCAGCTGGTCTTGAACCCCGTTCTCGGACTGGTAGTCCCCTGAGGAGTCGATGATGGAGATCTTTGTACGTTTGGTGAGGTTGTCTTCGAGGTTCACGTAGAGTTTGTCGTCGGCTTGGAGGTATAGATGTCTTTGGTTGCTCTAGGAATATAAATATCACTACATAGTATAAAACAAAGTCGTTTTCTCTGTCCCTATATCCCTATGTCCCTATGTATGCTTAAATCTTTAAAACTACGCAACAGATTTTGATGCGGTTTTTTTTTAATAGATAGAGAGATTCAATAGGAAGGTTTTTAGCCGGGGCGGGTCGCTAGTTGATGTAATAAAATCTAATATGAACAGTGTCAGGTTATCTTTTTACACTAACTAGTGGTCGCCCAGTGGTCGAAATTCAACCATCATCATCAACATCATCAGCCCGTATAGCATCCACTGCTGAACATGGGCCTCATCCCGGGGGAGGGTATTTGCCATAGTCACCACGCTTGGCAGGCGGATTGGTGAACGCAGTATTATGTTGTACCACACAAGGAAACGCTGCTGCCCGTTCCTTGATATACGATTATTATAGATGATGTTATAACAATCGGGACCAACGGCTTAACGTGCTTTCCGAGGCACGGAGGGTAGTCCCTCAACCAACCAGACCCGGAAGAAAATCTTAGAATTTACACAAAGATTTCTTGTCCGGCGTGGGGATCGAACCCACGACCTCCGAGATTTAAAGCGAGCCAAAAACCGCTACGCTACGGATGTTGTCAACCATAATTTAAAAATAATATTAGCATTCTGCAACCATTAAAAGGGGTGGAAAGATTTAGCTTCACGTGAATATTAATGTATAGATTAACACTTATGATAAGAGCAGAAAAGATTTGATTGTTTGCATTGAATATATTCCGAAACTACTTGACCGATTTAATAAAATCTTTCACCATCCGAAAGCTACCTTATCCGGGAGTAAGATAGGCTGCACTTACACAAGCTACTATAATATAATACTGCTTACCATACATGGATTGACGCTCAATGGACTTTTGATAAAGTCTAATTGGATCAAGTTGGAGTCGGTTTCACCCTCCACTTTCACCATCCATAACTGATAACCTTCCGTCGCCCATTCCTAAAATTATTTCAAAAAATTTAATAAAACAATAGTTTATTGTGTAGAAAATCACTAAATAGTATAGAACAAAGGCGCTTTCTCTGTCCCTATATCCCTATGTCCCTATGTATGCTTAAATCTTCAAAAGTACCCAACGGATTTTGATGCGGTTTTTTTAATAGATAGAGGGATTCAAGAGGAAGGTTTATATGTATAATACATCAGCATTGTACCCGTGCGGAGCCGGGGCGGGTCGCTAGTAAAATATAATAACCAACAGTATGTGCGTAGGTTCCATAATTTATTAAAGAATTATCAATGCACATATCACAACAAAGATACCTATGGAACAAGTATATATTTTGGTAGCAATAACTATATATATAAAACAAAGACGGGTTTGTTACAACACTTATAACTCGAGATCGGCTGGATCAATTTTTATGGTTTTTGTTTCGTTGGATTTGTCTCCGCCCTGAATAGCAGAATACATTTTAAAAACAAAAGAAAGTCGTGTTAGTTACACTATTTATAACTCAAGAACGGTTGAACCGATTTGGCTGAAAATTGGTAGGGAGGTAGCTAAGAACTAGGAGAAGGACATAGGATACTTTTGGGTAGGGGTAGGGTAGGGTAGGGTAGGGTAGGGGTAGGGTAGGGTAGGGGTAGGGTAGGGTAGGGGTAGGGTAGGGGTAGGGTAGGGGTAGGGTAGGGGTAGGGTAGGGGTAGAGTAGGGTAGGGGTAGAGTAGGGGTAGGGTAGGGGTAGGGGTAGGGTAGGGGTAGGGTAGGGGTAGGGTAGGGATAGGGTAGGGTAGGGGTAGGGTAGGGTAGGGGTAGGGTAGGGTAGGTGTAGGGGTAGGGTAGGGGTAGGGTAGGTGTAGGGTAGGGATAGGGTAGGGGTAGGGTAGGGCAGGGGTAGGGTATAAAAGTCCACCCGTGCGAAGCCGGGGCGGGCCGCTAGTTGTTATATAAAAATGAATCCCTATTTCCCTTGATCACGGCTTCATGAGTGAACCGCTGTGCCGATTTCGCTAATTATTTTTAGTTGTATATGTTATTGTCAGGAGAAGGTTCCTACTCCAGAAAAAAATAGGAAAATAAGAAAAATTGAGAATTAACCACCATATTAAGTTTTCTAATATAACCTTAACGCTTTTGACAATATAAATAAACAGTCAGAATGCGTGCAGAAACTATAATAAAAGTTAAAAACATCACGGTGAGTTCAGAGTTATATTAAAATCCTAATACGACAGGACAACGTGTGTCGGGTCAGCTATTTAATGATAGTAAAGAAAATGCAACGATAGTATTGATTGATATTAAATGTTTTTTCAATAACTAAGATGTAGCTGGGCAAAACAAACGTCAGATTGGGTGCCAAAAGGGAGAACTCGACGTTGTGGCAGGCCCAAGCGAAGATGGCGAGATGACTTGGACCGCTTCTTGAAAGACTGAACTACGGTCGCAGAAAGCGTGAGAAGGGGAAAGAGTGGAGGTAGGCCTTTGCCCAGCAGTGGGGCACTATGGACTGATATCATCAACAGCCCGTTTACGTCCACTGCTGAACATGGGCCTCCTCTTAACAGACCTTGGCAAGCCAGGCTCGTTGAGGGATATTGCCATAATCACCACGCTTGGCAAACGGATTGGTGATCGCAGTAAGATGTAATAGATATCTTGGATAATAGATGCTGCTGCCCATCCATCAGCCATATGTCCCTTAGTCGCCTTTTACGACACCCATGGGAGGACATGGGGTGGTCTACTCTACGCCGGAAACCACACGGCAATGGACTGATATAATATGATAATAATAATAAAAGATGCAATATTTCGTTACGTGTATTGTTTATTTTATTTTATTAATAATACAAATAATTATTTAGTCCCACTGCAGGGCAAAGAAGGGAGTCCTTTCCCTCCTTCTTTTAACTTTTCCCGGTCTTCAGCAATAAATAATATAAGTAATTCAATGTTTAAGAAAATCACATTTTATCACATTCAATTATTTAGTACCATGAACGCAAATACTTTTACTTTATCAGCCAGTTTACGTCCACTGGTGAACAAGAGTCTCGTCTTTAGAAGATCTTGGCGAGCCCGAGTCGTTGAGGGATATTGTCGTCATCACTACGGCAGGCTGATTGGGGATTGCAGTGAGATGGGAGTATCTTTGAGCTAATAGATGCTGCTGCCCATCTATCAGCTGTATGCCCCTTAGTCGCCTCTTACGACACCCGCAGGAAGAGTTTAGAAATAGCAATAAATATTACAAATAAATTCAAAATAAATAAAATATTAGAGATAAAAGTCTAATTTTATACACTCTGCAAACAAACAAAAGCAGCTACCTATTTTTGTATATACGATCTCAATTCTAGCTGATACTTGCAAAGTTAAATAATTATAATCTAGACCAGGGGTCTCAAAACTACGGCCCGCCAGTGTCATCAAACTGAGTGAACTTCAAAGTTTGGAGACCCCTGATCTAGACCACAAGAATTTGGAAATTAGTATTATCGTCATAAGTCTGCTGCTATATCTAACTAGTGTACAGGAAACGGTAAATTCTAACATTCTAAGCCGGAATCCGGCAATACTAGAAGTTCTTAATAATTACCAAAGATTTAAAAGTAAAACGTATACAAATATACTGACTAAACTGGACACGACCAGCGGGTTGTGCTTGCCGAGGTCCTGGTTGAGCCCGTAGTCCCACGCCAGCGAGCACATGAGCAGCGCGCCGAACGTGCTCCACACCGACACCCCCCCGCGCTCCCAGCTCACCGCCACCCCGCGCCCGTCCGCCGTCCATCTGACAACACCACGTACTATTAGAACACTATTATCTCGGTATGCAGCGGCTTGGCAGGCTGTGTAGGTATACCCCTGGCACTGCTTAAGTCCAGTAAGATTTTTTTGTTGTTGCTATTACTCAGCGAAATTAATTTTTGATCCGTCCATCTAGTTGTGGACGTCCTAGGCTACGCTTGCCGATCCGCGGTCACCTTTCAAGATTAATTGCAGTCTCGTAAAAATACAAAATATTCTAGAACTTAAACACATTTTTAAGCATAATTAACGCTAGGCTAAGTTGCGTTTTTTATTAACCTGCAAAATACACGTCACTATTTTCACGTATCGGTTCTATGGAGAGAAAAAAGATAGTTACCAATAGTATGAACATTACCTCATACACTTAACGGGTCCAGGATCACCCGGGAAGTCCTTGGAGCTCAGCACCATGGTATGTGACAGCTCCAACCCACCCGTAGCCTCGTCTATCGTGAATACGTCCACAGTTGAACTGAAACACGACAAATAAAATAAGTAAGGTATTTTCTTTATTTCTAACTACTAAACACCCACAAATTACACTATCAACAGCGACAAAAGCAGAAGATCGGTTGGATTAAAAAAATATATATTCCACAACAAAAAGTCAGTTGTCGTTAAATGTTTTGCTAATGTCTAAACTCCATAACGGCAAGACCACATTGGCTGATACTACTACTATTGGCTGAAACTTTAAAAGCATTACAAGCATTACAGGAAATATATATTATTACTAGCTGACCCGGCAGACTTCGTACTGCCTCAATCGATACATAAAAGACCTAAACATTTGTATAAAATAAACTGGGCCGTAGAGACTTCGTTTATGCGGTACTCCTACCCCTACACTACCCCTACCCTACACTATCCCTACCCTACACTACCCCTACCCTACACTACCCCTACCCTACACTACCCCTACCCTACACTACCCCTACCCTACACTACCCCTACCTTACACTACCCCTACCCTACACTACCCCTACCCTACACTACCCCTACCCTACACTACCCCTACCCTACACTACCCCTACCCTACACTACCCCTACCCTACACTACCCCTACCCTACACTACCCCTACCCTACACTACCCCTACCCTACACTACCCCTACCCTACACTACCCCTACCCTACACTACCCCTACCCTACCTCTACCCTACCCCTACCCTACACCTACCCCTAATCTACCCCTACCCTACCCTACACCTACCCTAAAAAATCTTGGCAAAAATATTCAAGTTTTTAATTAACAAAATAAAGCTCAAATTGACTCTACATTTTAGTTAGAAAACGTTTGTATGGGAAAAAGAAAAAGGCTGTTTAAAGGGGTTTTCAGGCAATTATTCGATTTTTTCTCGCCGTAAAAACCATCCTTGAACTTCCACGAACATTAAAAAAAAAGAATTGGCCAAATTGGTCCAGGCTTTGTAGAGTTATGCGCTTACCAACACATTTTGCGATTCATTTTTATATTATAGATGTATGTTTTTGAAAGGCGAAGTCAACCTCAAAGAAATACATAACTTTGACATATTTATGCATACATCGATGTTAAGCCTTCATTTCGTTTTCGAGATGTGTAATTATGCTATTGCTACTTCAACAGGCAAAAGGGCGAGCAGAGCTCCAGCCTTACTAAATTGTTTAAAAACTACAAACTAAGCAACCTGAGCAAGACGGCGTCCCGTGGGACTTGAACCTCGGCTCAGGGTATTGAAGGATTGTGACTTTTATCATTTTTTTAGTGGAGTTTTGTGCTCCTGCCCTCTACTTTACAGTTCGCGGGCCTCTCGGACTTCGGGTCTGCGAGGGCATCGGCAGGTCAAAGTTAACCATGTAGTTTAAAATATACGGGTATACAAGTTCAAACGTAAAGATTCATGGAACATATCCTTTATGAGGAGCTGGTGTCTGAACTAGGTAAGAACTTGTATGGGCCGGATTGCTTATGCGTACCCGGCCCCCGCCAACGGCGGATCGAAGGAGTGTCCGGGGTGTTTTAGTGGTGTAGGGTCCTCTCCTCGTGGTATGAGTTTAGCATACCACGCTATGGAGAGGGCGAGTCCCACATATCCCACCGCCAGCGCGCGAATACGCTGCAGCGGCGGTGGAAATGCGTAAATGCATGTCCCCCCGGACAACAAAAAAAAAGGTAAGAACTTGTATACCTCACACCACCCAGCCGTCGACGCAGCATAATGTAAATTTTGGATATGGATACATAATATAAATAATTAGTATAAGAATTAGATCTATGTTTGTTGGTTTCAAGTACTAAATTAGTTAATGTGTACTTACTTTTTTCTTCCAATAGCTATTAGTCTAAACTTATGATTTACTCGTGCGCAAGTCGCGTCATCAATGCCCGGCGCCCATATACCTTGTACTGCCTGCAATCAAAATGTAGTACCACTTTTATCATTGAAAGTGAAGTAGTAGCGTAGTTCATCCCTGGGTCCTAGACGCGGCGTGTATACTATGGTGCTTTAGAGTAAAAGCAAATTATAGTCTGAATACAGTTATGTTATAAACAGCACCGTGTTGTCTTGACCAAAAAATAATCGTTTATTGAGTCGACGATCTGTAATTTATGTTTTGTGTTAATGATGAGGAAATGTACGGTACCAAGTTGCAAAATTAATTTGCAAAACTAAAATAAAGGTAATATAAATATTTATTTTCACTATAAAAAGCGTCATACCAGACTTTACACATAATTACCATGTACACTCTTTATCTTTATGTATACTTTTAGGCAGAGGTTCCCAACCTTTTATGGAAGCTCCCATTAGAAGGAAAAGAAATCCAACGACCCTATGTTATATAACAATCATAATCAGAATTAAAAAATAATCAGCTATCTATTTTTCTCTAATATTGTTAGCCATGGCCGAGGGTAGATATTATTAATTTATTTAAAAATATAAAACCAATAATAAAAATGTATAATTCAGACTATATGTTATTATCAATTTATATAACTAAACCACATTTGAATATAAGACACTACTTTGGACTTTTTACTTGTAAACTTATGCTATAAGATATGGCAGGGGCGAACTACGCGGTGTTATATTTTATAAAATATATACCCATAGCAATACGTTTAAACTAAGAAGAATTAAAAATAAACACACTATACTCTACTATAGCTTTAGCCTAGTGTAGTAGTAACAATAGTGCTATTAGAACACACTCGTTTTTATTAAACAAACGACATTTTACACACTTTTAATAGGGTCATTCTTAACACTGAGCTTAGACAAAAAGGATATAAAATACATTATTCTTTTTAGTAAAATAGGTTACAAGTAACACATCGGACTCATTGGCGTAACTTTAGTGGTAGAACAGAGAGGACTAATACTGTACACTAATTTAATATGGCCAGGACTAAAAAGTAACGCCACTTATTTGCCTGACAAATGATATCCTCAGATTACACATAAAAATATCTTTGATAGTAAAATAGAACACATCTTTTACAAACTTTACTTCATCTTAAAGACAATAGAAAAGCAGCCGTAGCCCAATGGCTGGGGCGTCACACCCCACCCATTGCACTATCGACGTGAACCCACTCGTAACACAAGCATTTTAGCTTAGCACGAGGGGTTAACAAGAATACTAGGTACTAGGTCCAGTAGTTTTGGAGCCTATTCAAGGCAAACAAAAAATCAAATCTTTACTCTTTATAATCTATCTATCTAGTATATAAAAATGAATCACTATTTTCCTTGGTCATCGCATTACGCGTGAAAGAATTTTCCAATTTTGCTAATTGATTGCCACTAGAAGGTTAGATATATGAAAGAAAAAGAATAATAAAGTTGAGCGGAACATTAGAAATTATCATTAGTTATTTGTTCGAATGTAATTTACATACTGTCTGAGTCGGTTGTTTAAAATATGTAACTATCAAAAATTTATAGAAAGCCGCATTTATTGTAAGTGTTGTACGGTTACATTTTAAGATAAGGCTCCCACGGAAGCGGGATATGACATGCCGCATGTGACACCGCGCGGGACTGCTAGTACTAGTATAGCTTTACATAAAACAAGCCATGTTTCTTTTACCTCTATTAATAACAATCAGTTTCTATTTATTTCAATCCCGGCGTTGTAGTCAGAGACCCGGGGCATGTTAATATTACCATCAATATTTGCGCAATGCATGAAAATGGGGCTGCCTACTTTACTGGTTATTAGCTTTCTAGCTCAAGGATTGTTATCCAGACCACAGGGTACAAAATTATAGAATTCCATAAAATTCCAACAACATTAACACGACATAGCCTTACACATACTTACCCTCAAATCAGTGTCGTACATAATCTGAGATCAAAACTTCATTTTAATAATAAAATGTAACTCAACAATGTAAATCAGTGGTACCCAAACTTTTTTTACACATTGACCCCTTCAAAAACTTAATTGCTTTCGGTGGACCCCCTGTTGCTCTCTTTCTATCCTAATAGTCCCTTACAAGCGTCCAATCTCCCGTGGACCACTTTGGCAATCACTGATGTACATAAACCTAAAGATTTCATGAGAAGGTATCATGAGAAGTTATTATATTTAAAAACCATCATCGGCCCGGATAACTGAACATGAGGCTACCTCGAAAGGGATGTTGTCTATACAGCACACAAGTATACTCAGCTGCACGTTACTTGGTTTACAATTGCCATAAATTATGTCATGACAAGTGAAACCAACAGCTTAACGAGTCCCTCAACCAAACAGACCAGAGAAAAAAGAAAGGATTGACGTATGGACATTTATCACATATCAGTTTTCATTCATAATTGCCAAACCTTACTTTTTTTAATACAATTAAAAAATGTCTTCTGTATTATTATTATTTATTTATACTTTTATAGTATCTCGGCTAGTGCCGGTATCTAAGAGCGACACGGACCAAAGTCAAGAGCTACTCCGATAGATGTTGGTCTCTTCCGTGCACTGTAGGAATTTACTTACAATCCTACATGTATTCAAAATCACAGCCTTCTGTACACCGTGATAAGTATATGATGGTAAACCTAATAACTGTAAAGCTTGTTGAAGGCAAGATCAGGCAAGCAGTTGATTCAACTGCTAATTGTCTGTATCCTGCTCTTCTCCACTAGTTTCTATTGCAGCTGAGATTATATTCTATTCATTTGATATTCAAAACAAAGTTCTTTTACCCAAAGGCCCTTTACACTATCAAATATGAGAATTAGAATATATAGTCACTTAGGTACAGAAGAGAGCAGTAAAGTTCATTATTTCTAAATTAAAAATTTGAAACGTGGGTACGATCATAGTAAAATTAGATTTTGTAATAATATGAATGATTGTATAGTAAAATCTAAATTTTCGCGTAATATTAGGGAGGGAAACGTTAGTTACTTATAAATGGTTGCAAATCCTGATGTCAGAAACTGCCATTTGGTGAATAAATACTTTTTGTAAGTACTTATATAAAGTATTTATTCAACCAAATGGCAGGCAGAATTAAGTATAGGTATTTACAAATTCAGCCCACTAATGGTGTGAAACGTAGAATCAAAGTTTGTATGGAGAAACTAAATCTACGCGAAGTTTCTTAGAGGATACTTACATTAGGATCGAACTTGAGATTTGGCGCCGTTAGATACGCCGCCCTTCCATCGTTGAGTGTTATACCGAACCCGCACACTAGGGGCGAGTACTCGATGTCATTCACGTGGATGTTATCCTCTAGAATCGGTTCCGCTGAAAATAAAAAAAAAAACATTAAAATTTGTGTATCAAGTTTCATTAAGGCAATAAAAAAATATGCAGGTTTTAGTTGCAGAAACTGCGGCGTGCCATATCGTGTAAGTGCCAATAGCTAATAATGTTGAAAATCAAATGAAGCAAATTTATATTGTGCCCTTTAAAACACAAACAAAGAAATCATTTTTTAACACATGAAATTGCACCTTATTAACAACTGTCACCATAATATGTCGGTCTGAAGAATAAATAATCTACGTACCTTTAGAAACCTGTTGGTTAATAGAGAATGGTACGCGTCCAAGATCGAGGCAATAGTCTCTGTTCTGTGTGCCGTCCCACCGATACCTCAGGAGGTGAGCTCTGGTGGTGCAGACCAAGATCTCAGTACCAGAGATACAGCACATGCGGGTAATCTGACCGTCCCACACCAGCACTTCTTTGAACTGGAAATTGGTGAGATAAAAATAAAGGCATTTAATTTATTTTTCTAGATCTTCTCCGTGCTTTGGAAAGCTTGTTAACATAGATAAGACTTTCTTTATTTGTACTTTAAGGCCCGAATGATATAACAAGCTTATTCTAAGGAACGGGAAGAAGCTTTTCCCTGCAACAGTGTACTATTGGTGATTGTGGCAAACCATCCCATGTGTAGCAGTGGACATTATATGGGCTGATGATAATTTTAGTATGTGATGTTGCCCAATGGCTAGGGCGTCTGACTTGTGATCATGGGGTCGACGGTTCGATCCCCAACCATTGCACTACCGACTTGAACCCACCCGTAACACAAGCATTTTAGCTTAGCACGAGAGGTTAACAAGAATACTAGTAGTGTGAAAGAAGCTCTGATGGTAATCTTTAAAAACAATGCAATGATCTGGGGTATGTGGGACTCGTCCTCTCTGTAGCGGTAGTTTGCTAGTCATACTACGAGGTTAGATGATACCACGAGGAGACTCTACCCACTAAAACCTCCGCCGGAGAAGAGTGCGCCCGCGAAAACGACGCGTCCCCCCTCGTCCTTCTGACGCTTAGTTTGCAAAGTACCATCTGATGCCCTCGTAGACCCGAAGTCCGAGAGGTCCGCGAACTGTTAAGTAGAGCGACAGTTGCACAAAACTCTCCTAAATGACTAAAAGTCATAATCCCTCAATCTCATCGCCAGCGTCCGCCCTGAGCCGAGGTCCAAGTCCCACAGGGGGCGCCGTCTTGCGCAGGTTGCTTAGTTTGTAGTTTTTAAACCATTTAAGGTTGGAGCTCTGCTCGCCTTTATGCCCGATGAAGTATCAAAAGCCTCGTGGCAACCTACGTAAGTCCATCCAAAAAAATAAGGGTACTCCTCCGTCCGCCGTGAGTGAGGTTGGTGAGGGGCCCAGGAACCCATGGCTTTTTGGTCCCCCCTCCGGCGGTGACTAGATTTACTTAACAGTATCACTCACATAACTCTCGTTCCGATGAATAGAAACGAAACGATACTTCTAGATAGCATAGTTTTCTAATGGTGAAAAAGTTTTAGGGATAATGTCACGCTTCGCACGGGTGCTATGCTAACGTATTATACATATTAAATCACGCTGTCTATTAATAAACCCGCATCAAAATCCGTTGCGTAGTTAGTAAATATCTAAGCATACATAGGGATAGACAAGACAGCGGGACGCGACTTTGTTTTATACAGGTTGGATCAATAGTGAAAGAGACAATTTATTCACAGATGTTCTACGTATTTACATAAGACATATTATGCGTTGATGTGAACACTTGTTTTGTTATGTAAAATGACAATTCTTTTCATTAAAAAAATATGTAAATTCCCCTTATAATATTACTAGCTTCCGTTTAACGTAGCTCCAGTTTTCTTGGGAATTTCATAATAAAATATAGCCTATAGCCTTCTTCTATTAATGGGCTTTTTAACACAATATTATTTCAAATCGGCCCAATAGTTCCTAAGACCAAACCATAGTACCGATTTATACGAGACTTTAATTGTTCATTCATTCATCATCAGCCCGTAAAACGTCCACTGCTGAACATGGGCCTCCTCCCGAGGGACCGATTATGCCATAGTCACCACGCTTAGCAGGCGGATTGGTGACCGCAGTGTTATGTTGTAATACACAAGGGAAACGCTGCTGCCCGTTCCCTGGTTCGTTTGTTATAGATGATGTTATAACAATCGGGACCAACGACCTATCGTGCTTTCCGAGGCACGGAGGGTAGTCCCTCAAGCAACCAGTCCCGGAAAGAAATCTTAGAATTTACACAAAGATTTCTTGTCCGATGTGGGGATCGAACCCACGACCTCCGAGATTTAAAGCGAGCCAATTACCGCTACGCTACGGAGGTTGTTATGACTTTCATTGTTGGATATAGTTTATAAAATCCATATTTTAATAATAATTATTGTTTTTCTGACGCATACGTCACGAGGCTTTTGCTACTTCACCGGGCATAAACTCCAGCCTTAATGAATGTTTTAAAAACTACAAACTAAGCAACCTGCGCAAGAGGGCGCCCCCTGTGGGGCTTGGACCTCGGCTCAGGGCGGTCGCTGGCGATGAGAATGAGGGATTATGACTTTTAACTAATATACAAAGCAGCACTAAACTCTATTCTAATATTAAAAAGTTTGTGACGTTGTATTTAGCTTACCTATAGTTAATTTTCTTTAAATCTTACACATAAATGTAAATTACCAATAATAGTATAGTCCAGTTTGGGAGACAGTAGGTACCAGTACTTTTTGTATAATTGTGCATTCACTATTCTGTAATCATTAGTTGGTAAATATTAGGCCGTGTTTAAACCAAACTGACTGTCAGCCGCCGAATGTGAGCAGACTCACTGTGAGCCCCAGTGTAAACGTGAAAATAAACGGTATTTTTCGTTCACAGTATGCTGACAATACGCTATAGTTTACGTCTGTCCGTCCAATCAGCGTCCGCGGAGCATAGTGACACGCTATATTAATCGGCGGCTGAATGTCAGCGTCTACGCATAGCGTAATAACGTATCGTCGGTTAGATGTGAACGAAAAAATGAATATGTATGGAAATACAATAAACTGCGTAACGTTCGCTCGCTTTCGGCGGCTGACAGTCAGTTTGGTTTGAACACAGCCTTTTTTACAGAACCGATTTTGAAAATTCTTTTACCAATAGAAAGCCACGTCATTTGTGAGTGACATAGGCTATATTTTAAGTTAAAGTTTCCACAGGAACGGGATCTACGCGGGCAAAACCGCGCGGGCCAGCTAGTGTACAAACATTGGTGATTTTACTGCAATTTTAGTGAAAGTAACATTTATAGTCTTAATAATGTATGTACACATCATGAATAATTCATTTGCTAGTAATAAAATAGAAATGCAAATACTATGAATTTGAATTTTTACTATTATTTGAACCACTGGTTATGTAGGCCAGATATGAGATAACAAACTACTAACACAATACATTAAGTAGTGCTTGAAAAGACGTCCCATACTGAGAAGAAATATAAGTTGAATAGATCATGTTTATAAATAAAAATGTATCCTCAAAACATATCATTATCATCAGCCCGTATAACGTCCACTGCTGAACATGGGCCTTCTCCAGAGATAGCGTATTTGCCATAGTAACCACGCTTGGCAGGCGGGTTGGCGACCGCAGTATAATGTTGTGCCACACAAGGAAACGCTGCTGCCCGTTCGTTTGTTTTACGATTATTTTAAATGATGTTATAATAATCGGGACCAGCGGCTTAACGTGCTTTCCGAGGACGACGGAGGGTAGTCCTTCAAAAAACCAGACCCGGAAAGAAATCTTATAATTTACACAAAGATTTCCTGTCCGGGGTGGGGATCGAACCCACGACCTCCGAGATTTAAAGTGAGCCAAATACCGCTACGCTACGGAGGTTGTCAAAACATAATGAACGCACATAACTTGAGAAGGACAAGACCCGTCAAAAAGGGACCCTATTATTAAGACTGCGCTGTCTGTATGTCACCAGGCTGTATCTCAAGAACCGCGATAGCTAGACAGTTCAAAACAGATGATGTTTTCCGTTGCCGCTATAACAACAAATACTAAAAATAAAATACAACAAACGTGATTTTCTTTTCCCCCTTTTTTGCTCTATATCAATAACGGAAAATGGCACAGAACCCTCGTGCGCGGGTCCGACTTGCACTTAGCCGGTTTTTTTTTTTGTTTTATTTGACAGCTCCTGTACTAGGGAAATTAATCCCTGTGTCGCGGAGGACTTTACAAACCCATAATTCACGGACAAAATAAACTCAGACTCAGAACAACTATTTGTGGTTCACACAAATAATTGTGCCGACTGGGAATCGAACCCCGAATAAAGGTCTCAGAAGCAACTGCCGTAACCACTGAGTCACGGGTGCAATCGAAGATTTGGCTAATTCATAGTTTATTGTGTTAATAATTCTGAAGAAAGGTTTTTTTTTATTGCAGCTGAGATGTACTAGAGAAAACGTTGGAAACAATCACGGGTACTGAAAAACTCAGAATATTTAACGGGCAAAGCCGGGAACATACAGCTAGTCCTACTAATATCATAAACGCGAAAGTTTGTAAGAATATATGTTTGTTTGTAAATCTTTAACGCAAAAACGACTAGAAGTTTGCACGCGGATAGTTTATAAGCTGGATTAACATATGGGCTACAAAATATCACGCACCGACCCACTGGAGCAGCAGGGGCGCACGCGCATATGTTTGTAATGTACATGGTATTTAAAAGTCTAAATCAAACCCATAAACAACTGTGTTAATAAAAAGTGAAGATTTATTTATTTTATAAACCAATCTATACTAATATTATAAATAGGAAAGATTTGATTCATTGTTTGTTTGCATTGATAGACTCCGAAACAACTTGACCGATTTTAAAAATTCTTTCACTGTTGGGTAGCTACACTATCCCCGAATGGCATTGGCTATATTTAATCATAAAGTTCCTACGCGAGCGGGATTTACGTAGGTAAACCGCGCGCGGGAAGTTAGTGTTAAATAAAATGCACTGATTCATAAGTTGATTGAACTCCTTAACTAAATATTACACATTATTTGTATTACATATTTCAGATTAGGTAATACAATATGTGTTACATAGGATTAAGACATTGCTATTATACCAACTAATAAAATTTTTAGTAAGACATATATATTTTTATACGCGGTGTTTTGATTTAATTGATTTTAAACTTTAATACAAGTCAATAGAATTCAAAATGTTGTAAGTACTATATTTTTTTAAGGATTATATTATGGTAGATCACTCTAATAGTCCCCTTTTATGAAAAGCATTATGTAAGTAACTAAGGACTCGCCCCGGCTTCGCACGGGCGCAATGCTTGAATCACGCTATCTATTAATAAACCCGCATCCAAATCTGTTGCGTAGTTTTAAAGATCTAAGCATACATAGGGACAGACAGAGGGAAGCGACTTTGTTTAATACAGGTTGGACCAATAGTGATAGAAACAATTTATTCACAGATGTTCTACTTATTTACATAAGACATATGGGTTGATGTGAACACTTGTCTTGTCATGTAAAAGATACTATAAAAGGTACTTCATATTAAATAAAAGTATACGCGGGTCACAATCGCGGTACGATTTTAAGGTAAACCAAGTCGAAACGCGGATTATTAAAAAGGTAATGATTTGAAAGGTGATGCTTTTATTTATGGGTACAAATCACGAAAGTTTAAAAACATTTAGTTCATATTGTACTAGCTGCATCCCGAAATTTTAATCCCTCTGCTCCAGTGGGTCGTTGCGTGATGTTTTATAGCCTAAATTTCGCCCTCTTGCTAAATCTGTTCAGTAGACTTTTACGTGAAAAATTAACAAACATCCTATCAATCCATACAAACTTTCGCGCTAATATTAGTTAACTTATATAGCCGCACAGCCGAATTTATGAGTCGGCAAATTTGGCCAAAAATCTTTTTCTTGTAGCAAAAAGAATCTTAACTTCTAAAATGCTCAATAGTAAAATTTATAATTTCCAATTTTATTTTTTTATAAAATAGTATAGGCGGCAAAATTTGAATAGCTTACTGGCAGTAAATGTGTAAGTCCGCCACTGTAGCCGAATGTAGTTATCATATACACAAAGAACTGAAGAAATAAAAAAACGAACTCTACATTATCTAAGCTTTATGTATTTGTACACATTGTCACATTGTCACTTAATACTTAAGGTAGCCTCAACACTTAATAATCTTCAGAAATAGCTTACCAAAGATATTCTGAGTGAGGGTATAACTTCTTTGACGAATAGTTCGGCAGAGTCCCGACGGAGGCTAGCGGTGGGGGGGTCATATTGTTGATAGGCTGTGTGCTCACTGTGCGTCTCCACATTGTACAGTATCAGGTGTCCTTCCGATGTCTGAAATGATTAAAAAAAATATAAAAGATTTTTTTATAATTTGTATAAATGACAATATTGAAAAATCCCCGGGAATATCAGATCGACGGACAACTAGTTTTAATATAAAACATACTCTCAATCAATGTCTTACTCATCAATTAGTCAAACATCATAAATCTATTTAAAAAATATGAATCTTAAAATTGATGATGATTAATTTTTACCTATATACTTTTTAAGTATGGTAAAAACTGCTTTAGTGAAAGCCCTCCTTCGGGAGGAGGCCCATGTTCAGCAGTGGACATTATATGGACTGTCGTCGATTGATTTACTAAACTTGATTCAACTATTCCAAAAAAATAAAAAGATGCCAATTTGAATTGATACACAGAGTATAACATGACAGAAAATAAATTATGTATATAATAGTTAAAATGTCTAAAATAAATGACTAACGTTTGAAAATTTGCATACACTAACAGACGTGAAATCACCATATATGGATTTACATATTAACAAGATTATAGTGTAATATCATAAAAGGAGATAAGACAAGTACTAGTTAGCAATGTCATATCGTTTTTACTACAATAAATCTTAGTTTTTTATGGTTCCGTACCCGAAGGGTAAAAACGGGTCCCTATTACTAAGACTTCGCTGTCTGTCTGTCACCAGGCTGTATCTCAAGAACCGCGATAGCTAGACATTTGAAATTTTCACAGATAATGAATTTCTATTGCCGCTATAACAACAAATATGTACTAAAAAAATATTTAAGGGGAGCTCCCATACAACAAACTTTTTTTTTGCCCTCTTTTGCTCGATATCAATAACGTTGTTGCCGTTTCAACTCACACGTTTTTTTTTTATTTATTTGCTCTACTAAAATTAGTGTTGCTGGAGAATTTACAAACACACAATTCACGGACACAAAGCACACCCAGACTCAGAATAATTATATGTGGTTCACACAAGTAATTGTCCCGGGTGGGAATCAAACCCATAACACCTGGTCTCAGAAGCAACTACCGTAACCACTGAGCTACCTGTCTTAAAATAATGCTTTATGGCTTTTTTTTTTGGATAAATGCATTAAGCATTCCCACCACCACATTGGTGAATGCAGGTACATAGAACACTCTTCATAGCTATGGCATGCTAATCAAACCATGAGTAGATCACCCACTTAAACTCCCTGGATGCTCCACCTTATGCCAATAATGAGGGCATCTCGAAACTGTAGATGTATAATATCTGTTGTTCCCACAATTAAGCCCATGACCAGATAGTCAACCATTTTTTTTTTAGATATCTTGCAGAGTTTAATTCAGACAACTAAAATTCTTGCTAACCCCTGCTACCCTGTGCTAAGCTAAAATGCTTGTGTTACAAGTGGGTTCACTTTGGAAGTGTAATGGGTGGAGATGGAACTGATCGCAAGTCCGACGCCCTGGCAATTGGGCTACGGTCGCTATTGATGTTTTATGGCATATATGTGTGTGCCGAACCCCATCATAACTCGAGTGGTTTTTTAGAAGTACTTGAGTAAAATACATACAAATAAAAATATAAACTTTCACATGTATTAGGACAACATACTGAAATGCATATCATAGAAGAATCTGGCTTCCATTCCACTCCAATGTTGATTCCAAGTCTTTGTAGAGATTCTGTACTCCTTTTGTGATATACTATGGATACACTAGGCTGAAAAAATAAAATAATAATTATTGCAATGTCCTATTTTTAGTGTTACTCAGTATTAATATCTGTGGTTCACCCTGAGTGGGAATCAAACCTATATCACCTAGACTCAGAGGCAACAACCATAACCATAACAGCAGTGCATTTATGTCTAATTATTAAGTATTTGCATTTTTCAAAATAATCACATCAAATTTTCTTGTTAAGGTTATTTACCTAGAGTTAGAACCATTACTGGGAAGAAAGGAGGAGTGTCAAAAGACAAAGGAAAAGATGGGAGGATGATATTGTGGAAATGGCTGAAAAGAAATGGATGGATAAAGCTCAAAACAGAGAAAACTGAAGGAGAATGGAGGAGGCTTTTACACTAATATATAATAATTTATAGGTTTTCTCAAGTCACAAATTATTTTATCAGTTAAGTAATTTCCTAGGTATTCCTAATAGTGATAAATGCTATAATGAGTTATTTTGCTCCAAAAAAGATAAGTATTCTACAGGAAGAGAGATAAAAAAATACCTAAAATACATAATCAGTAGGAAACCAAGTTACGCTATGTATGTTTGTATAAATGTATTATTTATAGTAAAGAGTCTGTTTGTAAAAGGCAATTTATATGACAAGATCGGAACTCCAACACACTAGCCATTGGACTATGGCTGCTTCAATGTTGCTGTATCAATGTACTTAATCACTATGGTCCCTGTTTAAAGCAAAAGCCTCCTCTATCCTCTTTCATTTTTCTTTGAAGTGAGTAGGTACATCCATTCAATAATTAGATAAAAATAATGTTCATACAAAATATAATTCTATATTAATGTACAACAACATTTTATACTTATTGAAGCATGGTAGCTTCAATAACAATTATTTTTATGTATATTAAGTGGAATGTCATAGAACTCTTAACCTATCAAAAAATGTACTAACAAAGTATTTTTTTCAGTATAAGCTCTTAACAATCATAATATATCTGTTATTGTAAAGCTCAATTTATACTAATAAAAACTTTTAAATATTATTGATACACAAAGAATTATGATACACTAGCTTCCCGTGGGCAGTTTCACCTGCGTTGCTCCAGTGTCTGTGGGAACTTCATAGAAAAAAGCAGATAGCCTATAGGTTTCCTCAATAAATGGGCTATCTAACTCTAAATGATTTTTACACATCAGACCAGTAGTTCCTGAAATTTGCTCAAGCTCATTCAAGCAAACAAACAAACTCTTCAGCTTTAAATTAGTAAAGAACTATAGATATCACTGTCTCTGGTTTTGTTTGTTTACAGAACTTAATTCTGTAAACAACCAAAACTTGATGAACTTTCTTGATGAAATTAAAATGTATGCTAAATACAGCTATTAATATCTTTTGTTCCTGAATAGTGTTTGTTAAAATCAATTTGATAGAACTCTTGTGTGCTACAACAATGTTCATTGTTACAGATTTATTAATACATACTTAAAATATATAAATTTAAAATGCATGCTTTAATTATAAACACAATAAAAATGTATGTAATTGTACAATCATTCCCATATAATTTTGAGTATTCTATAATTACACTACTCTAATTCAGACGAAATTAAAGATTTGTACGTTTCATCAATGTTTACTTTAAAAATACGCACCTTACAAAACCAAACAGTGAGACAATCATCGCTCAATGAAGCAAACAATACTTTGTCTCTATTCGACACAATCTGCCGTATAATTTGATTATCTGCACCGAGGTTTTTCAGAACTTTGGGCCATCCTATAGGAAAGTACATGTTGTTGGATAAACATTTGCCACTGTAATATGATGTGTCCGATAATGACCACTTCAAATATAAAGAATGCTACAATTATATGCACATATAAGAGCTAAATTATTTAAATTAATAGAATTTTGATATGATTTGATATAAATTTGATAAATATGATTTGATTCCAACAGTACGAGAGTACAAACGTCAACACAATTCGCAGTCAGTAATGGTAAATGTCATTATGTCACTAGATAGATACTTGAAATATAATTTTTCGTCCAGAATCAAAAAGTATACATTTTGAAGGGGCGTATCGCAACAAACATAAATTAAATAGTCCGACCGTGTATAACCCACTATAACCAAAGACTAGATAAACTTTTTAAATGTTGCCAATAAATAGACGTTTTCTATTACGTCTGGATAATGTTAATTTGAAGAAAATACATCATGAAACATATTTCTCTCATTTTACATACCTTTTAAAAACCAATCAACTTCAAATCTACATTAAAAGTTATCCCATTTACAAAATTTGTAAAAATTGTTGGCACTCTACTTTCAGAATTTAGAAGAAGAATGCAGGTAATAAAGTTCCTGTCTACTGAAATTTATTACATGAATAAAATAAATACATACAACTAAAAGTAGGTTATTGAAAAAAAACTTAACATAAAAAATACTCCTATTCTAAATATACTCTACTTGGCAAGGTTCCCAGAATGCTCGCAGCATTACTCCGTCAAATGGCAATGCTTACCTGCCGTGCAAAGTAAAAACCAGCTGTGAGTTATATATAAATTAATTTGGCTCCTGGTCCCCACGGCCCTAATTCATTCAAAATTAATTCTAGAATAGGCACTCATAGGGACTATATTTTATGACAAGATTATCTTGGAAGCCGGTCGGGACACTATTGAGGGTGCGGGAATTCCAAAATTAATAATGGCAACCCTGATTAATTGGTTTTGGATTTTGGCAATTCGATGCTTACTACAAAAATCTTGATTTTGCATATATTTTCATAAATATTATGAATGTACGCGTGTTAACTAGTTCTTTTCCATTTGTTTCATTTATATAAATAATATGTGATAATATTAGATGTACCGAGTACTATAAAAACATGTCCGAAGATACTGCGTTAGCTTCTAAGAACCTCTGTACAACAGAGGATGCTTTTGAACAATTCCAAACAGATTCAATGTACGAAGAGGAACAATATATAACTCTGTCGGACATCGTGCCACAGCAGTCGAAACCGCCGGATATCAAAGACTTAATAGAGCTCCCTTTTGAGAATGAAATATTATTAGGTTCAAAAAAAGAAGTAAACATGGATGTGAGTGTAAACACAGAAGGTATCAAGTCCGTGCAGCAAACTGTAAGTTCTACATCCCTTGAATCTATAATAAATATGCCGAATGAAGACAGATTTCCCGAACAAGATTTAAATAATTCTGAAATAAACAATGCCAGTATAAATATTTGCAACTTGGACATTAGTAGTAATCAAAATAATAGTATTAAAACAAATGATGGTGGACCTTTTAATAATAGTAGAGGTGGTCGTAGGAGGGGACGCAAGCCTAAAACCGATACTAATAATCCAGAAATACTAGACAAATCAATTACACCATTTAGCTCTGATCCAGAAAATACTGAAATATCTCCTAGCACAGGCCAAAGAAAGCGGGGTAGACCTAGAAAAAAATCTTTATTGCCAGATGGTACTCCTGAACTTACAAAACCTAAAAGGAGCAGACCAGGTAGGCCCAGGAAGTCATCAATTGAATTAAATATTGAAAATGGAGCACAACCTGATGATAGAACTCTTAACCCTAATAATGATGGTTCAATTACATCTCAATTTGAGGCAATAAAAAATGATACACCTAAAAATAATTATGAGACATTAAAGAATACAATTACAGATAAATTACAAGAAAATAAATCGGACCCTGGAACTACACCTATGGGAGGTAAAAGAAAAAGGAATTCACCAAAAACATTAGGAAATGCAGATTTAAATATAACAACTAAAAGCAATTATCAGGATACAATATCAAAGGAGTTAACACCAAATAATGATGTAGATGACATATCACTTAGCCAATTAAAAAATGTTCCTGACATACCATGTAATGCAGCAAATGAGAACTTGACTACAGAAGGTAATAATGACTCTGACTTAATGGACACAAGTTTGAACATTGATAATACTGAAACTAAAACTAAGAAGAAGGGTAAAAAAGGGAGGCCCAAAAAGGTAGGTAAAAATACTTCAACTGATACTAGAGTAACTGTACCTACAACCATTGATGATGATGAGACAGATGATTTATGTCTTAGTACGCTGAAAAAATTGCAAGGTGAAGAAAGAATTGATACAACAGTAGATATAAACTCAGCACAAACTGAGACAGTTGATAATCAAGAAAATGATTTATCGTCAACTGCAGCTTCTAATGCAATCGGCCAGGACCTTAATACTGAAAATAATTTAGAAAAACCCCCAATTGAAACAACACCTACAAAACGCAATACTAAAATGCCTTTAATGTCAGATTTTGAGTACAATATAGACAGTGTTATAAATAATGAATTAAGTCTCAATGGAGATAATTCATTACTCGTAGAAGATACCTCTAAAAGGCCTATTCGTCGTAAGGTTTCTAAACGCTATGAAGAAGAATCTGATGAAGATCCATTTGCCAATATAGAATTGTCAGATGATGAACCAAAAAGACGGAAGGGAAACCGGTACTACTCAGATGATGAATATGTTCCTGGTAGAAAAGATTCAATCAAATCTGTAGAATCAACAGATAGTGATATAAATGATGAGGATTATATTGATGAAATAAAAACACAAAGACGGAGAAATAAGAAGAAAAAGTCAGAAAGTACTTCACCTCGCAAGAAAAGCAAAAAAGATGTTGAGTGTACAACTACATCTGATACTAATCTGGCTACATCTGTAGGTCAGGCAGACAGAGATAACTCCAACTCATCAATTGCCAAAAGTGACACTAGCCAGTCTAAACGAACTGTTAACTCTTGGGGCGGAACCAATGAGTTTGAGAATTTCTTAGCTAAGAAAATGGAAGGCACAAATCTAAAAATTAAAAAGGTCTCTTCAACTAAATCTTCTGATAATCAGTTAACTCCTTTAGAAATACCTGTTATTAATCCTGAAGAAAAGAGAACTGTACAAAAGTCTTGTCAAACAAATGAAGTAAACACTGTTTCCACCGCTGTGCAGACCAGTTCACCATTTGAGGTAAACATGAAAGAAACTGTTAGTTTAACTCCTGAACAGTCTAAAAAAGCATGTTTCTTCTTGGAAGGTATTGTGAAAACTACAGCTGAGTTAGGACAACTGATGACACAAAAATCACAGGATTTTATCAAAAAGAAAATAAACACTACACATGTCACAGATACAATGAAAATGGACTACTGTGTTAAAAAATCTTTCTTGTTATTCAAATTGGCAAAACACAACCTTATGCAGATGGAAGAAGATCTGGCAAAACAATATGAGGAATTCCTACAAACTAACAATTTATCATCATGCAGAGAAGAACCAAAGAAAGTGGTAGCTAAACCCAAAGAATCTAATAGTGATAGTGATTGTGAAATTGTAGATGAACAACCTCCAGCTATGTCCAGCAAACGTCAAGAAAAACCAAAATTCAACCCAAGAACTGTATTCCTCAACAAAGAATTATCTATAAAAATTGCTAAAAAACCAAGTGAACCAGCAGCACAACCCAAGAAAAAAATTGACATTAAAGGAAGACATACTGTATGGATAAATGACACAGTAATGGTTAAAAAAGTAGCCCCTACCCAGTCTTTTTTAGCCCAGGACAGCCGAAATAAAAAACCTCCTGATACAATTGTTACCACAAAAATGGTAAGTGATTTTTTTAAGGAATATAACCGACAAAAAGCATTGTCGGTTTGTGCCCCTTTTGTAACCTCAGATTGGCTTAATGTGGGCATAAAATGTGCATGCCACTACTTTGTGGTTGAGCCGATTCAGTTTAACACAAATACTAATATGTCTCCAAACACTAGTGTCCCTGAAACTAATAATAATTATAATGTTGTAAAACCTACTATGAACAATTTGGTTCTTTCAAGCCCAGATACACTATTTAAAATATGCTTTCAATTTGTGAAAAAACACCTGCATGATTTGAAACAAGTTAAAAAAGTAGTCAATCAAATAAAAGATGAATGTACAGAAGAGAGACATATGCCTATGACATTACTTCAACTAAGCTTAAATAAATCATTGAATATTTTTAAAGAAAATGAAGCTGTTATGGTGTGCAATTATGATAAAATTGAAAATGTAAAGATTACAGTACCTACTACTGTACAACTGTTAAAAACACTATGTCACAGAAGAATAGTAGATCTTTTATTTGATTCCAGCCAAGAAACCACTAGTCAAGAATTACAGAAAACTTATAAGAATGGGCACAAACATGAAGAGGGAAGTAATGTTTGGGACACTCACAGCCTTGAAAATTTATGTACATTAACAGATACTAATTCAGACTGCAGCAATGATTTTGACACTTATTCTCTTAAGAATATATATCCACCAATTTCAAGAAATGGTTTGTCTAAAAATGAATTGGTCACTCGTTCACTACAAACTAATTATTCTCCTGTCGGTTTGAATCAGATTAAATCATTATTAACTATATGTGTCGAATTTATACAGAAAACACAGTATGAAACACATAAAATAAATGTTGTATTACCAAAAACGTTAAAACATCTTACCATAGATAAAATCAACAAATTAATACATGGACAAGTACAAAATCAGATTAGTGATGGGATTATAATAGAAGGTTTAACAATTAATAGTGTCAATACATTGTCTGAAGAAGCTTTTCTAAATTTACATCACACAAATTTGCCAGAAAGTCATGGTTATTTGAACTATAGTGATAATGATGACCATGATTATGAAGAAAACTATGATGACACAGAAGAAAATAATCCAGATGAACAAAGTTGGATATCTCATGTACAAATGCAGGAACCTATATCATGTTTTAGCCTTGCTAATTCTGAAGTTAACCAAGAAACTGTAAACGAAATAAATGATAGTCTGAATATGCCAATAATAACCAGAATAAAATTAGAACCTTTAGATGATAACATAGAACAAATAGAACTACCACAAGTTAGGATAAAATCAGAACCAACTCCAGGTTTAGATGAAATGACAATTATACCTAATTTAAAGGCCGAAATTACAGATTACATACCAACAGGACCTCTACAAAGGCAAGGCACTAATAGTTATGACATTGATGCATTTGAAAACTTTGTAGCAACCAATAAAATGATTCATGCTCTTGCTCATGATGATGATGAAGATATGTATAGTCAAAGTGGACAAAGAATACGCAGACAACATGAACCTGACTATGTTGAAGGTTATGACCCTAACTTGAGTCTTCTGCTGCCTCAAACATATGAACCTTTCAGCATTGAAAATGCAAAAGGGAGGCTCATGGAAAGCAGTTCTGATGAAGACAATAAAAATAAAAAAACGACAACCAAAAAGAAAACGGATAAACGTAAAAAAAAGAAACCAGATCCAAAACTTTCAAAGGAGCCAGTACCTTCACCATCCAAGAACAATAAGGAGCTTGTGCCGTCACAAACTAAAGCCAATAAAGAACCTCCACCATCATCACCTAAAAATGTTAAGGAACCAACATTGTCAACTAAAATGAAAAGACAGCATATTGAAGTTACTACTCTGACCAGAAAAATGAAAGAAAGAATAAGACAAGAAGAAACAAAGGATGCTAAAGATTCGTCCGATTCTGACTCTGAAACAATACCTCTGCTTAGAAGTAGAAAAAAAGTCGATAGTGAGGAAGCTGATAAGGTAGGAAATAAAGAGAAATTGAAACCAAAAGATGCACAAATTAAAGATACTGAAATACAATGTAACAATGTGGATTCAACTGCTCAGAATGATGATGATGTAGTCAGTTTCAATGGATTTACAGCTATTGATCAAAACGAAATTTCTTCATATCACAAATATATGAAGTATATTTACAATAAAATCATACCTGAAAAAGAGAAAAGTTTGAATGAAATAGATGATAAAACAGCAAAAGCAAATTCCCTCCAAAAAGATCAGTTTGCACCTGAAGCGCCTGTAATAAATCCTGAAGAGCAGGTAGAACTGTTAGAATGTGAACCTACAATGCCTATTTTTGAAGACAATGATGAGAAACCAGTGAAAAGACAAAAACCAAGAATAGGTCCTAAATGTAAATGCCCACGACCTGACAATGTTACACCTAAAGAATTGCCTTACACAGACAGACATGGTTGGCACTGTTTCCCACTCAATACAAATGATACTAAATTATACCAAGATGCTCTTATTTTACTTGAAAAACTACCAGAAACATTTGTACAGACCTATTTTGAGTATCAAGAAATAGGCATCAAAGATAGAACTGACATTGAAATTGACAGGTGAGTTACAAAATAATATAGATTATCCATATATTTTATTATAGTCTTTATAACTTATTTTCTTTGTTTGAATTTTAGGTTGACAAACTTGAGTACTTTAAGTAAATCGAATCAGATATCCGATGGCAAATCTAACAGGAAGAAAAACGATGCTAACATTGATGGTGGAGTGACAATTTCTCAGTCCAGCAGCCAACCCAATAGTCCCATGGATAATGATGACAACTTTGCTAAATCTAACAGGAAGAAAAACGATGCTAAAGTAGATGGTGGAGAGGAAATTTCTCAGACCAGCAGCCGACCCGATAGTCCCATGGATAATGATGACCACTTTGCTGAGTTGGCTCCTTCTGATGAGGAAGGTGCTAGTGTTGACAATGAACTGCCACTTTCGGTGGTAAGTAAGAACAATCTAGAATAAGAATGTTTTATTTTCTATTTATTACAGTATTACTTACGAAATGTAACAGAAAATATATTTAAGTTTAACTATGACACATGCACTACTATATACACGTGTCAGATCTTTAAATATATTTAAAGAGCTACTACTATAATAAAATATATTTCTAGATCTCAGAACCATAAGGACGTAAGCATTTAGTGGTCAGTGCCAGTTTACAATAAGGCACATACAACAAATGTGTCCCTCGTATAATCCAACCTTATCACTTAAACGGGCAGAGGGAATCAATCAATTCTAAATATACCTACTGCCCGGTATGTTTAGAATTGATTGGTTTTGATCTTTATTACAAGAACATAAAGTTCAAAATATGGTGGGTTCTATATTCCCTCGTTTAAGGGTTAAACTTCTGAGCTCTAGATATCTGTAAGGCAATGCAGCAATGCTTACTACTCATTAAGCTTCAAATTCTGGATTTGAAGTGCAAAATATTAGTGCAAGTTTGTTACATTAGGCTTTAACTATTCCTTTTACTTTGAGGGGAAACCGGTAAATATATATTATATTACTAACACACCATTTTAAAATTTCCTTCTTGATCTAGTTACAGAAACAAGCCGAAAATAGCTTTGCAAAGAATCTACTTATGAACGACAATGACAGTGATTCCGATTCCACTGTATCGAAAGTGAAAGAAGAGCCAGTGGAAACTACCGATGACTCAATTAAACTGAGAAGTAAAGGAAAACACAGCAAGAAGAAGGCATTAGAACCACCAACCAATCCAGAGGATTTAGTACTGACTGCAGACATGTCCATGAAGACAGAACTCACATTGTTGCATGCTCCCGTTGTTATGAAGGAAGTCAGTATACCGGTTTCTAAAGGTCCAACAACCAGGAACAAAGATGTTAGTATATTATGTTAATTTCTATGATTTTATTTTCATTATTTTACTGAGACATCCTTTGTGGATGAGGTTGTGGATGCTCTGAAGGACAAAATCATCATCATCAGTCCATATAAAGTCCACTGCTGACAATGTGCCTCCTCCCGAAGGAGGGTTTTGCCATAGTCACCACGCTTGGCAGTCGGGTTGGTGACCGCAGTATTATGTTGTAACACACAGGGAAATGCTGCTGCCCGTGCCCTTATATATGTTCGCGATAACACAATCGGGCCCAACGGCTTAACGAGTTAAGAAATCTTAGAATTTACACAAAGATTTCTGGTCGGGCGTGGGGTTTGAACCCAAAACCTCCGAGTCTTAAATCGAAGCTAATGTCGCAACGCTACTGAGGATGTCTGAATTAAAAATTGAACTGCTACATAACAAAATACTTCATTCCCCCTTTTTTTTACGAAAATATCGCTGATGGAGGATCTGCATCATCGTCATCATCCCATATAACGTCCACTGTTAAATATGGACCTCCTCCCAGGGGAGGCTATTTGCCATAGTCACTATGCTTGGCAGGCGGGTTGGTGACCGCAGTGTTATTTTGTATCACACAAGGAAACGCTGCTGCCCGTTCCTTGATATACGATTATTATAGTTGATGTTATAACAATCGAGACCAACGGCATATCGTGCTTTCCCAGGCATGGAGGGTAGTCCCTCAACTAACCGGACCCGGAAAGAAATCTAAGAATTTACACAAAGATTTCCTGTTCGGCGTGGGATCGAACCCATGACCTCCGAGATTTCATGACAGAATGCTTATTTTTTTTTTTTAATTATGGTTGTATTTCATATAACCACACAATACAATACCACATACAATAGAATAACATTTAATTGCAGGGAAGGCAAAGTAAACAGCCCTCATCATCTATCAAGATGAAAAATGAGGAGGATTCTTCGTCGGAGGAAGAAAAGCAATGGGTCAATACTAAGGAGAAGTTGCTGAAACGTCTAGGGAAGAAAGAAGATGCAAGGTTTATTTTGTTTTTTTCCTTATGTAATTTATCTGTACAAAATATCTGGTAAATTAATATTCTACACATAATAAATAGCTATAAGCCTTCACTAATGTTAGTACTGGAAATTGTTATATGGATAAACTAGCTTCCCGTTCCCATAGGAAGTTTATAAGTAAATATAGCCTCGATAAATGGGCTGATTTGCAATGAAATGTTTTTTCAAATTGGACCAGTAGTTCATGTGATTAGAGTGTTCAAGCAAACAAACAAAACCTTTAGCATTATATATTAGTGTAAAGATTATGCCCTATAGGAGTACCCTCCAATGCCCCCGTATGCCCGATGTCCGAGAGGCCCGCGAACTGTAGAGAGACAGTTGCACAAAACTCGCCTAAAAAAATCTAAAAGTCATAATCCCTCAATCTCATCGCCAGCGACCGCCTTGAGCCGAGGTCCAAGTCCCACAGGGGGCTACCTCTTGCGCAGGTTGCTTAGTTTGTAGTTTTTAAACCATTTATTAAGAGCTCTGCTCGCCTTTATGTACGGTGAAGTAGCAAAAGACTCGTGGCTTAATAAGTATGTCCGTCCGAAAAAAAAGGCCCATAAGTGTTCATTTTTTTTAAAATGGAACACTTTCTAGAAAATTTTACTTCTAAGAGGTTGAAGGTTGCAAATTGTAATACTGATAATGCCACTTAATTAGATTAAGTAAGAAGTCCCTATTTGCTGCAATAAAGTAACTACGGCAGTTTCCTAGTCCAAACTAAAAATCATTTTTATTTTTGCATCATGACTTTTACGATCCCAAGTCCAACTTGCCATCATGTGGTAGACGGATCGGTCCTACCCATTCACTACCAACGTGAACCTACCCGTAACACAAGCATTTTAGCTTAGCACGAGGGGTTAACAAGAATACTTGTAGCGTACAGAAACTCTGATAGTAATCTTAAAAAAAATAAAAATGTTACGTCTGTATTGAAAGAGATTATTCCATAAAACTAATAAATTATTCCAGTGCGGATGATGCTAAGCGTGCGAAGCTTGTAAGCGAGTTTATAGAACGGCGGGGCGGACAACCTGGCGTACGGAAGCGGAGTTTCGGACCACGAGCCAGGCGGTCAGCTAAGAAGTTTCTGGAAAGGGAAAAGCAATTGCGGTAAGTTGGAATTATTAGTTTTTGAGGAGTATTCCTCATTCAGCACAATTTTTTTGAAACCCAAAGGTTTGTGCGTCAAAGTTATTCTGAAACAGGTATAGTTTTGATGCTTAGATTTCTTTAATTTTTTAAGTGCGAATCAAACACGATAAATGTGACTCGTGTGCATTTTTCTCAAAGTGGTTTATATAAATTTTCCCCGGAAACAGGAGCGACGCGAGGTGTTTTTTTAGGTAGCCTATACGTTAATCGAGCTTATTAACTATCCCCGTGCAAAGTTTCAGTCAAATCCATTCAATAGTTTGCGTGAAAGAGTAACAAACATACATACTTCCACACATTCAAACTTTCGCATTTATAGTATTAGTAGGATGGTTTGTATAGTTAATAATATATAAATAAAAATAGATAGACTCTTTACGACTTCAATACATTTAATGGATTCATACAAATATTGTAAAATCAAAATAAATGTATCATGCCTTTACAGGGTATTATCGAGGGAACTTTTTGGTGAACAGTCATCAGATCCGACTACTAAAAGATCTGCTGCTTACTTCAAAGGTCGGCGAAATATTAGAAAAGTAAGTTATTAAGCTTTAACAAAAACTACCTTTCTGACGGACATATAACTTAAACGATCATATGCAGTTTTGCTACTGACGTATTCAAATGAAATTTTTATGGTATTAAATAATTATTATTATTTTGTGGTTTTCAGGTCATTGACAAGAAATCTTTGACTTTGAATACTATTATTGCTGGTATGGAAGAGGCTGAGAGGAAAAAAAGACTGCATATGAGACAAACTAGACTGGTAAGATTCATTATTAACATTTATAAATGGTGTGAATCTTAATAAAGTGGACACATTGAAAGTGTTGAAAATATAAATAATTTTATCGAAATGAATTTTAATAAAAAACATATTTTAATAAAGAATTTTAATATCTAAACAACTGCGTGATGTAACTAGATTGTCGGCGGGTCAGGATCTTTATTCACAGCAACTTTGATCTTAGGGCTTTTTTCACAAAGATCTGTTTCTAAAATCAAAGTGTACATCGTTTTTATTTTAAACTGTGCAATTTGCGGCGAATAAAAAAAAAACATCCGAATCTATCGAGTCAAGTTCGAACTAGGCTTGGGTAACTCCGGACCCATCTATATCTTCGGATATATATCCACAAGCGGACACATATCAACTCCTTCCCCTTGAAGAAAAAATGATATATCCTATATCCGAGTAACTCCGACCCACTCCGACCAAGACCGAATCGAATGCAAGTGTATCCTAACCATAGAATAAGTATCCGTGATCCGAACGCAGCGTTGAATGACACTGACACTTGGGTGTGTTGATGAATATAAGCAAAAAAAGCGCTGTAAGAAAATAAATCTATTATGTATTAGGCGCACACGCTAAAGTTAGATTCTGTATTAAAGCGATAGAGCAGCTTTAGGGACAAAAAGGATGAACTGTTCCCGCTTATAATCGTTTTCTGTTTTTGTTAATATTTTTTACAATATTTACATTTACCCAGCGGGGGGGGGGGGGCAGCCCCCCTTCCCCCGCTGGGTGAATTTATTAATTTTAAAGTCACATTCAAATCATTGCAATTTTTAATGTCATCATTTTATTATTCATTTAACAACCGTCACCGATTTCGCTATCTCTTTTATCGCGTCCGGAACAATTTCATTGTTCTTATCTTCGCTAAATTTACTGCCCGAAGTATATATTTTATAAATATTATTTGTAACTTCGTTTCCCAGAGAGAGTTGCTTAACTGCGAGGAGAACGAGAATGTTGTAGTCATAAACGATGAGGTGTGCCTGGAGTACGACTTCGAGGAGAACCGCCCCGTTGTCACCATTCATCCGTTCTTCACCAAGGTCATGAAAATGCATCAGGTAATTTGATACTGTTTACATAGTTATAACTAAAGCTTTAAGTGGCCGTAGCCCAATGGCTAGGGCGTCTGACTTGTGATCTTGAGGTCGCCGGTTCGAACCCCACCCATTGCACTACCGACGTGAACCCACTCGTAACACAAGCATTTTAGTTTAGCACGGGGGGTTAACAAGAATACTAGTAGACTGCAAAACTCTGCTAGTAATCGTTTAGACAAAAAGAAAAAGAAATGCCAAGTAATAGGCAGGAGCGTTTACCTGTATATGCACCAGACGCCTAGGCAGATCTTTAGTACAGCCCTACATAGGCGTTATACGAGCTACTTTAACTACTAGAAAACCAGGCCTCTCGCTAAATCTCTAAAGCTTTAAACTTCACTCACGAAACAGAATAATTAACAATACCGCATAATGGGCATGAAGACTAAAAAATCTATTTAGTCTGTCAGTTAGATTACTAAAAAATATTGGACACGTATTTTTTTATTTATCAAATCAATAAAAATTGACAATGATACGGAGCAAAAACAAACTATAAAGTTCAGGAGACAAGAGAAAGGCTTGTGACGTCACTATTAGGTAAAATTATACCTAATAGTGACGTCACAAAAAATTTCCACGCGCTATATCGTAATTTTTTTGTTTGTGGAACGAAAAAAAAATACGTGTCCAATATTTTTTGGTAATCTAACTGACGGACTAAATAGATTTTTTTAGTCCACATGCCTATTGACAATCGCTAATCTATCTATATATCTAGACCTCAGAAACATAAAGACGGATCGTTCATTTGCTCGTAAGTGCCAATTGACGATACGGGCACATACTACGAAAGTTTCTGATGTAAAATGTCACATCCAACCTTATGCTTCTGAGCTGAGATGTAGATTTCTTGACAGATGAAATTACACCCTAGTAACAACTGTCGTACGTGTATACGTCATTAAAATTCATTTGGTTTTCTTTTTCCATGACAGTACATAGGTGTGAAGTTCATGTGGGACGCGTGTTTCGAAAGTCTGACGAGCATCGAGTCCGGGCACCCGGGGGGGGGCTGCATCCTGGCGCACTGCATGGGGCTCGGCAAGACTCTGCAGGTGCTAGCGTTGCTGCATACGGTAAGGATATGAGGTTTTTATTTAATAAAACCGACTTCCCTTCTAGTTCTTTCTATTGTAATACGTAATTCCCCACAACCTCCGTAGCGTAGCGGTATTTGGCTCGCTTTAAATCTCGGAGGTCGTGGGTTCGATGAGCACGCCGGTCAGGAAGATTTCTTTCCGGGTCTGGTTGGTTGAGGGATTACTCTCCGTACCTCTGAAACCATGTAAAGCCGTTGTTCCCGATTGTTTTAACATCATATGTAATAATTGTAACCCGCTTTCCAAGCGTGGTGACTATTGCAAATAGTGTCCCTCGGCAGGAGGCCCATGTTCAGCAGTGGACGTTAGATAGTCCAAAGTCTAAAGGCTATATTCAATTTGAAGTGACTGTAGCCCAATGGCTAGGATGTCGGACTTGTGATCTTGTGATCGCCGGTTCGATTCGCACCTATTTCACTACCGACGTGAACCCCACTCATAACACAAGCATTTTAGCTTAGTACGATGGGTTAACATAAATACAAGTAGAAGTCAAAACCCTGCTAGGAAGCTTAAAAAAATAAAAAAGTATATGAAGTTTCTACGGGAACGGGAGTTACGCGTTACCGCGTTCGGGAGCTAGTAACTAGTTAAAATTATTTAAGTTAAATTTAAAAATTGAGATGAATAAATTTAGAGCACCGGCAGGACTCTCATTGACGTTTGTATGCTGACAGGTGCTGACTCACCCGCGCATGGGCATGCAGCGTGTGCTGGTGTGTTGTCCGCTGTCCACTGTACTCAACTGGGTCGATGAGATACACAAGTGGATCGGACCTGTCACCAACAAGATCAAGGTAAGATTGCAGTGTTAGATAGCCCATTTATTGAGAGAGGCTATAGGCTATATTTAATTATGAAGTTCCCACGGGTACGGGAGTTAAGCGGGTGAAACCGCACGGGTACAATGCTGATGTATTATACATTTAAACCTTCCTCTTGAATCACTCTATCTATTAAAAAAAACCGCATCAAAATCCGTTGCGCAGTTTTAAAGATTTAAGCATACATAGGGATATAGGGACAGAGAAAGCGACTTTGTTTTATACTATGTAGTGATTTATTTATTTTATTGTATCAGACAGAAGGCGTCAGGCATAACATACCGAACAGAATAGTTTTAAAATTTCAAAACATAAATGTCAAGTTTACAGTATGAACTCTTTACCAAACATATTGCATTCATCAACATACACCCTCGTTTCGGTGCCCAAAAAAATGATGTGTCATGAGTGTTGTCTTGTTTTTACACGACGCGTAATACGCAATTTATTAAAAACAATCTATACAATAAAACCTCTAACGAATCCTCAGAAGCATAAAGACGGATAGTACTATTATACTTCAGAAGCATTTGGTTGTAAGTGCCAGTTTACTATAGGCACGTTCGCCGAATATTTCTGACGTACAATGGCAAATCCGACCTTATGCTTCTGAGCCTTGAGGTCTTTCTTTACTTTCTTTAAAATCAATTTATTGAGTCAGAGCTTCCCTGTAAACGATATTTGATGTTAATTTATTTTGTGGTAGCAAAATAAATTGATTTTCAGGACCTCCGACCTGCGATAGACCAACATACAGTTGGCCATGAGACGCCATTGACGCCTATCGCTTATTATTATTATGGTGCCGTCTAACCGAGCGGCGTGGGCGGCGACCATGCGACATTTTTCCAAAAACTTACATTTTAAAACTTGTGATGTCTTTCGAATGGAATATCCAAATTGAATATTTCAAAAAGTTATATAATGGTTTTGATAAGTATTAATTCCAAAGTATAAATAAAAGAGTTTTTTGTTTAAATGAAAACACACGTATTGTGGCAAAACATACAGTATGTTAACTAACAGAGGGCGTTCCCGTTAACCCGCAACAGTATGGTACAACCCGCTCGGCATGGTGCGCATGCGACGTTGCCGGTTTGGGCAATACTTAGGTACTATTCCGCGCTACTATTTTAATTTTAAACAGGAGGTTTCGAATTTATTGCCAATTAATTATTTTTTTGAATTCGGATTATTTTATGCTTATTTTTCTATGCTGATATTTTTGTTTTAATCTATTAATGATATAGATTAACGAGTTTAAGGGAACGCCCTCTGTTATTTAACATACTGTATAATAGTTAGACATATGCTGTCGCGATATTTTTTGTAGATAATTATAGGTTCTGCAAAGACGTAATACATTATTTTGATCTATAATCAATATTTTTCGCAGAGCACGCGATGTAAGAAAGTTTTTAGGTAATCTTTTCACACCTTGGGTTACATTATTGCAGTTTAAGTATGTTTGTAGTATTCACCAGAGATAGTGAAATAATTTTTCAAATCGGTCAAGTAGTTTCGGAGCCTATTCAATACAAACAAACAAAAAAAACAATAAAATCTTTCCTCTTTATAATATTAGTGTAGATAACGTTATGCATTTCTTTTTCAAGCAAAAGAAAATAAAAAGGAAACTACAGGTGGGTTTTAAATAACTTATTACTTACCGTAAATTATGCGATGGATTTAAATAGCATAGTACAGTGTTCCTCAAAGTGTGTGTGGCGGCACAATGGTGTGCCGTAATCATTAGTGCCTCAGAAAAATAAGGTTACCTCATAAAGCTAAAGAGAAAGACAGAACAAAAGTACTTACACAGATGCAAACCACGCGAACTCACGAGCGAGGCGTTTTGTTTCGTTCATATGTAATAATTATGTTGTTTCGATTAATATTACCTTTTTTTTGTTGTCCGGGGAGAAATGCATTTACGCATCCCCTCCGCCGCTGCAGCTTTCCCGCGGCGGTAAAAGGGTATGCGGAACTCGCCTTCTCCATAGAGGTGGTATGCTAATCATACTACGAGGAGTGGACCCTACACCACTTAATCCCCCGGACACTTCTCCGTCCGCCGTTGGCGAGGGCCGGTTGCGCTAGGCAATCCGGCCCACCGGCGGCAAATTCAATTAATATTAACTACTTATAAACTGATTATTCATTTATGGTCCAAACAAGTTTCGTTTTCCTCATTGGTCCTTGTACACAAATAGTTTGCGGAACACTGGCATAGTACACTTAAAATAACAGAAATTATCAATGTGTCTAATCCAATCAAATAATACCATACCCTTAAATATACCAGGGATCGGCCAGCAGCGCTTCCTTGTGTGTTACAACATAACACTACTGTGAAGTAAGACTCACATGCGGACAAGTTAGGACTTGTAGACATGTATAAATTGTAAATAAATATGATTTGTTAACGTGTAACCGCGAGCGCACGCAAACCACCACCGATTGCGGGCGGCTCGCAAAGGTATAAATATAGGTCGATTTTATTGTATTATTTATTCTGATTTGGAGAGCTGTAATAAACGAACGTCTTGAAGAAACAACCAAGAATTTAATTTCAAATCCTACAATACAGTCCACACCCTACAACTACGGTGACCAACCCGCCTGCCAAGCGCCTCCCATGTTCAGCAGTGCACGTTGTACGGGCTGATGATAATGAAATATAACGCTCTTCTTTTTAACGGTACAAAGTTATACAAATTTACGTAATTTTCTTTCATAATTTCTGAAACTTAATAACTTTGAATTACTTGAAAATGTACTCCTCTAACAAATAGATGTAATTCTAAGTATTTTTTTTTTACTTATTCATCTCAGGTGTTCGAGCTATCAAAACTAAAGAAGACCAACCAAAGGGCCTACCAACTAGAGGACTGGTACAATGGTGGCGGCATATTAATCATAGGCTACGAGTTATTCCGCAATCTGTCCACTATAGATCCGGACGATGTCCGACCGAAAATTTTCAACAAAATCCGGACAGCTTTATTAGACCCAGGTCCGGATATCATAGTTTGTGATGAAGGACATTTGCTGAAGAATGATAGTACAGTACTAGCAGTCGCTATGAGCAGGGTGGTCACAAAGCGACGCATCGTATTAACAGGCACGCCAATGCAGAATAATTTGAGAGAATATTATTGTATGGTGAACTTTGTGAAGCCTAATCTCCTTGGAACTTACGCTGAATATTCTAATCGGTAAGTTCGCATTTAATGAACAATAATATAGATAAGACAATATTCTATTTAATTTTTTTTTTGAAATTACCAAAAAGTATAGGACACGTATTTTTTTTTAGTTCCTTAAACAAAAAATGATGAACATACAGCGCGTTGGAATTTAATGTGGCGTCACTTGTAGGTACAATTTAACCTATGAGTGGCGACACAAGTACCCCACTCCTGGACATTATAGTTTGTTGTTGCTGTGTGTCTTTGTAATTTTTTATTGATTTGATAAATAAAAAAATACGTATCCAATATTTTTTAGTAATCCAAGTGACGGACTAAATAGTTGTTTTTTTTTTTGCCTTCTTCCTTATTATATATTTCCATTTTTATTCAGCGTCAGTAGATTGCTTAAAAAATCAATGACTACGCTTTATGCGAAAGCAACAACAACATACGTTAATTTAGCTTTATATTTCATTACATTTAGAAAATTAATACAAAATATACTAAAGTATAGAATCTAAACCTAAAAAATATTTTTTTAATTCCGAGTTGTTTTGGAATGTCTGTGGTGAAAATGTTTTAAACTTGAGTAACTCCAAATATATCATATGACAGAACTCTTATTAAATTTTAACTTTTCAGGTTTGAAAACCCAATCATGAACGGCCAGCACCGAGATTCTCAAGAGGAGGACATAAAGCTAATGAAAACGCGTACTCATATTCTGCACAAAATACTAGAAGGTTGTCTCCAAAGGCAGGAGGCATCTGTCCTCTACCCGTACTTACCGAAGAAACACGAATACACAGTGTTTATCCCTCTGACACAGTGCCAATGGGACTTATACAAGCATTATTTAAGTAACTATGCTAATAAGTGTAAAAACAGCGTTCTGAAAGACTTTCACATTTTACAAAAGATTTGGTCGCATCCACAAGTACTGCATAACTTTCAAACGAATGTAAAGGATAAGATTAAAGGTAGGATTTTTTTTACAATTAAAGTACATAATAGCCTTCCCATGGGTGCCGTCAACGATTATGGGGTATTCAATGGATAAATGGGCAGCAGCATCTGTCAGTTCAACGTTAATTACCATCTTATTCCAATCACCAATCCACCTGATGATCCAAGCGTGGTGATTATGGCAATATCCCTCAACAATCTTGGCTTTCCAAGGTCTGTTAAGAGGAGGCCCATGTTCAGCAGTGGACATAAATGAGCTGGTGAAGTGAAGTGAAAGTACATAATAGTGGGAAAATACAGGAATTATGTAGTCAGTGTTACCTTATAACTACAAACGTGTTGATGTTCCATCGATGTCTATTCTAAAAGGACTCAAATGTATTAATATTTGTAAATGAATTGTTTCCTAGATTATTTTTTCACATGAAGGTTAAAAGAGAGAAAGAATTGACGTATTGATATGAAGGTGTGGTCAAATACTAACGTTTCGTTAGATCAGAAGCTCCCAAACTTGTTTTCTCGTTGACCACTTTAAAACTACTAGTTTCGGCGAACCATATATATTCATAATTCATTATACACGGGTATTAACGCGATAAAATTACTTTTATATTTCCTGACGTTTCGAATCAAGTTGCATTGATCGTGGTCGCAGGCAGACTGGCTCGGCCTAATCGCTCCGTGGTTGAGGGCTACGAGTTACCAACTAACAGTTCTCCATTTATGAACCCTATATTGCTATATTTCTATCACATTACACACTTACAACTGTGATCTTGATTTTTTTACACCGTCGACTCTCCCTTGGACTCTTGGGGAAGAACTTTGCCTTAAATTGTACTTACATTTTTAGCTGAAAAGCCGGAAGATGATCTCGCAACCGAGGACCAAGAAGAAATAAAGCCAAACGCGACGGAACTATGGTGGCTGGAGTACATGGACGGCGGTAATATAATGGACGCACTCGAGAGCTCTAACAAGTTTGTAGTTGTGTTCCGGATACTGGCTGAGAGCGTCGCTTTGGGTGATAAAGTGTACGTATATAATTACCCTTGTATTATTTTTAAGTAGTCCCTGCGTCGTCCGACATGTTATATCACACCGACCTCGGACGCGCTACTTTCTCTAAATTGATTAAAATTAATAAATGAAAAATAGCTATGAATACGATTCGATAGGCAAGTTATCATAGGCATGTTTGTTGATGAATAATATTTATCTCATCTGGTTATCAGATGGGTGAAGGTCGATCTTCCACGTCTAGAGGAGAGAGAGAGAGGAGAATGCGTATCCAATATTTTTAAGTAATTACTGACGGACTAAATATATTTTTTTAGTCTTCATGCTTATTAAGGAATAACACTCCGTGCTTAGAACACGTTCGAACTTTTAATCCGGTTGTCATAACAACATCTGTGATAATCATTTACCAAATAACAGAACGGAATTTATTAGTTTAATACAAAATTTCACGGCAATCACCAAATCATCCTCCAAGAGACTGGCAATTGTCTATTGGTGAAGATCTATGTCCCGCATATATACACTTATACAGTCTGATTACAATGTTTGAAAGTTACGAAACGATACAACAAAATCACCGATTTCAATTTACTAGAATTTCCATTGGTTTGTATCTAATTGTGGACTACACAGTTTAAAGATGACGGTGATATGTCCATAGTTCAAAACTAGATGGCGCTGCCTAATCATTATGCAACTACCCTCAGGCTAATATTCTCCACATCGCTGTTCTGCTTGGATGCTCTCGAGTATTTCCTGAAGAAAATCAACAATTGGAGCCTGGGGCACGAGTACTATAGACTGGACGGTTCGGTGCCGGTCGAGGTGCGACAGAAATGGTGTCGGGAGTTCAATGCCGACAATAATTTGGACACTAAGTGAGTTGGTACCTTGATTGTTAGAATCTATGTAATTTATTTAGAAGAACCTGTGTGCGTCACGTTTTATTTAAAAGAGTAATTAGTAGCTCTTAAATATATAGTTCTGCTACTTCCGCGCGCAATTTCACCCGGGTAGTTTCCATTCCTGAAAAAATATTTAACTGTTAGATAGCCCATTTATCGAGGAAGGCTTATATTTCATTATGGAGTTCCTACGGGGACAGGATTTACGCGGATGAAACAGCTAGGGAAGCTAGTTTATTTATAAATGTGGAGCTCTATAACAGGTTGTTCCTGGTGTCAACACGGGCCGGCTGCCTTGGTCTGAACATGACGGCTGCTAACCGCGTCATCATTCTGGACACATCATGGAACCCTGCTCATGACATACAGAGCATATTCAGAGTCTACCGCTTCGGACAGAAGAAGGACTGCTATATATACCGACTTGTGGCCATGGTGAGCAATTTGCCTTATTAATCATATCACAACTACATCATTCTGGAGACATAATAGAACTTTCATCATCATCATCATCAGCCCGTATTACGTCCACTGCTGAACATGGGCCTCCTCCCGGGGGAGGGTATTTGCCGTAGTCACCACGCTTGGCAGGTGGATTGCTGACCGCAGTATTATGTTATGCCACACAAGGAAACGCTGCTGCTGTTCCTTGATATACGATTATTATAGATGTTGTTATAACAATCGGGACCAACGGCTTAACTTGCTTTCAGAGGGACGGAGGGTAGTCCCTCAACCAACCAGACCCGGAAAGAAATCTTAGAATTTACACTAAGATTACTTGCCCGGCGTGGGGATCGAACCCACGACCTCCGAGATATAAAGCGAGCCAAATACCGCTACGCCACGGAGGTTATCATATAATAGAACTCTAGCTTATGATAATTTATAGAGCATAGAATCTACTGCTTTAGAAATAAGAAAAACTGCCACATTGACACCGGTGGCTCATTGGTAACGACAGTGACTTGTGAGACCTGATGTTCTGGGTTCGAATCCCGATTCCCACCCGGGACAAATATTTGTGTGAACCAAGAAAAGTTGTTCTAAGTCTAAGTGTACTTTGTCCTTGAATTGTGTGTTTGTAAAGTCCACCGCGACACAAGGATTTAAAGGACAAGTGAGGAGGTGTCTTTAAAAAAAAACATACGACTTGTGGCTATGATTTGATTATCTTTGAACTAATAATATACCTATTTGGTAATCGTCTGGACAGAGTGTGGAACTAGGCTAGACTAATCAAGAATCAAGATTTTATTTCTTTTTTTTTTAATGGTTACTAGCAGTATTTTTGCTGTCTACTAGTATTCTTGTTAACCCCTCGTGCTAAGCTAAAATGCTTGGGTTACGAGTGGGTTCACGTCGATAGTGCAAAGGGTTGGGTTCGAACTGGTGACCTCAAGATCACAAGTCCGACGCCCTAGCCATTGGGCTACGGCCGCTCAGATTAAGTCTCTCTTGAGTGTACATAGCCTTGGAATACAGTGCATTACCTACCTATGTATAGTGAGAATAAATGCTATTATATCTCCCGATTTTTGTAAATCCAAGTTGAAATTGAGTATCTCTTCAATGTAAAATACGAGGAAGCGTTTTTATGTTCGCGGAATGGGGTATAAGGAGGGGACATAGAAAACCCAATTATTTTTCCTTTATAATATATTCACCTGCAAGACGGATACTTTTTTCAGATCTTTTAATTTATACCCTCATCAAAAATATTTTCTCTTTATCTTCAAAATACGCCGAAACTGCCCTTCTCTGACCTGACTGAACTCCTTGACTTCATCATCGAACTCTAACTGAACTCCTTGACTTCATCGGTGGTCAATTTATTACCCGGCAATCCTTTTTTCATTTTTGGAAACAGGTAATAATCACTCGGGTCCAGGTCTGGGCTGTAGGGTAGGTGATTCAAAATATCGAAGCCCACCTTATGCAGGGCAGTCAATGCAACGCGGCTCTTCTGGACGGGCGCGTTGTCGTACAAAAGCAGCACACCTGGCGTCATTTTTCCTCGTCTTTTCTTTTTGATGGATTCTTTTAGTCACTCTCATATTGAAGCTTAGTATTCTCCGATTATATAAACACTTTTATCTTTATAATGGATCAATAATTATATTCCTTCCGAGTCCCAAAGACCGGTGCCATCAGTTTCCCAGCTGACTGTGACACCTTAAACTTCTAGGGGGGTGTCTCTTTTATGCCACTGCATAGAGTCTTGTTTCTACTCAGGTTCATAATGATAAACCCAAGTCTAATTTCCAGTAACAATTCGACTCAATGCACTAGCCTTGTCTTCATTACAGAGGTCCAAAAATGCACGTGAACACTCTACGCTCTGTTGTTTTTGCGGCGGTGTCATCTTGGGCTCACCTTAGTCACGTCAAGGATTTAAAAAATGGTTGTATCGGATAATCCAACCATTTCTGCGACTTGTTTGTTCTGTAGTCGAGCATCGTCAAGAACAATTTTTTCGACTTTTTGGATAAGTTTTGGCGTGGAAACCTCGCTGGCTCCTGCCCGGCTTGGGTCGTCTTCAAGGGATTCCCTTCCTTGTTTTAATAAACTTGTATACCATGTTTTTTCCTAGACAAGAATCGTCGTAAACCAATGACATCTCATTCATTACAGTCGCTACTGATTTTCCTTGGTTAATAAGGAACTTTAGGCACGATATTAGATTTTTTCGATATTTCACTTTTTACTCCTGATTATGCTGCATGGTTGACGATAGCTAAAATACTTATTGTCTAATAACAGTAAAACCTCGTTTTTATTCTAATTATGAGTCACTGAACACGTTAAAAACCTAATGAGCCTAATCAACCTCCTTCAACCCTCTCATTCCGCGGACTTAAAAACATACCCTCGTACACTAAGAATAACAGATCTTAAATTTACGCTTGACAGACGTATTGGTGATTGCATTAAGATGGGAGTATTTTTGAGCTAATAGATAGTGCTGCCCATCCATCAGGTGTATGACCCTTAGTCGCTTCTTACGACACCCGTAGGAAGATATAATTATTTAAATAGTTAAAATTATACTGAGTTATGAAATTTGGTGATCCCAGGGTACGATGGAACAGAAAATGTACGAGCGCTCGGTCACAAAACAGGCCGTAGCGTGTCGAGTGGTCGACGAACAACTGATCGACCGGCACTATAACATGGCCGAACTCACTGAGTTGTACAAGTAAGCAATTTGTAGTAATGCTAATAATATCTGTTATATTTGTATTGTTTTAAATTCATCTTTTTGCAGCCATAACGTAATTAGTGATGTTAGTTTAGGTTAAAAACTATTTTAAATTACAGATAATACTTTTTGAGCAATTTCATTGGTCATTACTTGCAAGTTAAAATTTTTATAATCACTCGAAGTAAGCAATTTGTAAAGGGTGAAAACTCTACTAAGTTTAACTTAAACTTAAAATTTATTAAGTTTGTTTATTTTATAATAAACTAGCGGCCCGCCCCGGCTTCGCACGGGTGGACTTTTATACCCTACCCCTGCCCTACCCTACCCCTGCCCTACCCTACCCCTACCCTACTCCTACCCTACCCCTACCCCAACCCTACCCTACCCCTACCCCTACCCTACCATACCCCTACCCTACCCCTACCCTACCCCTACCCTACCCTACCCTACCCTACCCCTACCCAAAAGTAGCTACCTCCCTACCAATTTTCAGCCAAATCGGTTCAGCCGTTCTTGAGTTATAAATAGTGTAACTAACACGACTTTCTTTTGTTTTTAAAATGTATTCTGCTATTCGGGACGGAAACAAATCCAACAAATCAAAAACCATGGCAATCGGTCAAGCCGTTCTCGAGTTATAAGTGTTGTAACAAACACGACTTTCTTTTATATATATAGATTGCATTGTACTTGCTGAGTGTGCGGTGTGCGGTGTGCAGGTTCGACGAGGCGGGCGCGTCGGTGGCGGGCGGCGTGGCGGTGGGCGTGAGCGACGTGGTGCTGCTGCGCGTGGCGCGCGAGGCCGCGCTGCACGCCGTGCACGAGCACGACAGTCTGCTGCGCGGCTCCTCCGAGCAGGACCTGCCCGAGCACGAGCGCAACGCCGCCTGGCAGCAGTTCGAGCAGGAGCAGGCGCACAAGCGTACGTATAGCGAGCACGAGCACGACAGTCTGCTGCCGTGAGCGACGTGGTGCTGCTGCGCGTGGCGCGCGAGGCCGCGCTGCACGCCGTGCACGAGCACGACAGTCTGCTGCGCGGCTCCTCCGAGCAGGACCTGCCCGAGCACGAGCGCAACGCCGCCTGGCAGCAGTTCGAGCAGGAGCAGGCGCACAAGCGTACGTATAGCGAGCACGAGCACGACAGTCTGCTGCCGTGAGCGACGTGGTGCTGCTGCGCGTGGCGCGCGAGGCCGCGCTGCACGCCGTGCACGAGCACGACAGTCTGCTGCGCGGCTCCTCCGAGCAGGACCTGCCCGAGCACGAGCGCAACGCCGCCTGGCAGCAGTTCGAGCAGGAGCAGGCGCACAAGCGTACGTATAGCGAGCACGAGCACGACAGTCTGCTGCCGTGAGCGACGTGGTGCTGCTGCGCGTGGCGCGCGAGGCCGCGCTGCACGCCGTGCACGAGCACGACAGTCTGCTGCGCGGCTCCTCCGAGCAGGACCTGCCCGAGCACGAGCGCAACGCCGCCTGGCAGCAGTTCGAGCAGGAGCAGGCGCACAAGCGTACGTATAGCGAGCACGAGCACGACAGTCTGCTGCCGTGAGCGACGTGGTGCTGCTGCGCGTGGCGCGCGAGGCCGCGCTGCACGCCGTGCACGAGCACGACAGTCTGCTGCGCGGCTCCTCCGAGCAGGACCTGCCCGAGCACGAGCGCAACGCCGCCTGGCAGCAGTTCGAGCAGGAGCAGGCGCACAAGCGTACGTATAGCGAGCACGAGCACGACAGTCTGCTGCCGTGAGCGACGTGGTGCTGCTGCGCGTGGCGCGCGAGGCCGCGCTGCACGCCGTGCACGAGCACGACAGTCTGCTGCGCGGCTCCTCCGAGCAGGACCTGCCCGAGCACGAGCGCAACGCCGCCTGGCAGCAGTTCGAGCAGGAGCAGGCGCACAAGCGTACGTATAGCGAGCACGAGCACGACAGTCTGCTGCCGTGAGCGACGTGGTGCTGCTGCGCGTGGCGCGCGAGGCCGCGCTGCACGCCGTGCACGAGCACGACAGTCTGCTGCGCGGCTCCTCCGAGCAGGACCTGCCCGAGCACGAGCGCAACGCCGCCTGGCAGCAGTTCGAGCAGGAGCAGGCGCACAAGCGTACGTATAGCGAGCACGAGCACGACAGTCTGCTGCCGTGAGCGACGTGGTGCTGCTGCGCGTGGCGCGCGAGGCCGCGCTGCACGCCGTGCACGAGCACGACAGTCTGCTGCGCGGCTCCTCCGAGCAGGACCTGCCCGAGCACGAGCGCAACGCCGCCTGGCAGCAGTTCGAGCAGGAGCAGGCGCACAAGCGTACGTATAGCGAGCACGAGCACGACAGTCTGCTGCCGAGAGCGACGTGGTGCTGCTGCGCGTGGCGCGCGAGGCCGCGCTGCACGCCGTGCACGAGCACGACAGTCTGCTGCGCGGCTCCTCCGAGCAGGACCTGCCCGAGCACGAGCGCAACGCCGCCTGGCAGCAGTTCGAGCAGGAGCAGGCGCACAAGCGTACGTATAGCGAGCACGAGCACGACAGTCTGCTGCCGTGAGCGACGTGGTGCTGCTGCGCGTGGCGCGCGAGGCCGCGCTGCACGCCGTGCACGAGCACGACAGTCTGCTGCGCGGCTCCTCCGAGCAGGACCTGCCCGAGCACGAGCGCAACGCCGCCTGGCAGCAGTTCGAGCAGGAGCAGGCGCACAAGCGTACGTATAGCGAGCACGAGCACGACAGTCTGCTGCCGTGAGCGACGTGGTGCTGCTGCGCGTGGCGCGCGAGGCCGCGCTGCACGCCGTGCACGAGCACGACAGTCTGCTGCGCGGCTCCTCCGAGCAGGACCTGCCCGAGCACGAGCGCAACGCCGCCTGGCAGCAGTTCGAGCAGGAGCAGGCGCACAAGCGTACGTATAGCGAGCACGAGCACGACAGTCTGCTGCCGTGAGCGACGTGGTGCTGCTGCGCGTGGCGCGCGAGGCCGCGCTGCACGCCGTGCACGAGCACGACAGTCTGCTGCGCGGCTCCTCCGAGCAGGACCTGCCCGAGCACGAGCGCAACGCCGCCTGGCAGCAGTTCGAGCAGGAGCAGGCGCACAAGCGTACGTATAGCGAGCACGAGCACGACAGTCTGCTGCCGAGAGCGACGTGGTGCTGCTGCGCGTGGCGCGCGAGGCCGCGCTGCACGCCGTGCACGAGCACGACAGTCTGCTGCGCGGCTCCTCCGAGCAGGACCTGCCCGAGCACGAGCGCAACGCCGCCTGGCAGCAGTTCGAGCAGGAGCAGGCGCACAAGCGTACGTATAGCGAGCACGAGCACGACAGTCTGCTGCCGTGAGCGACGTGGTGCTGCTGCGCGTGGCGCGCGAGGCCGCGCTGCACGCCGTGCACGAGCACGACAGTCTGCTGCGCGGCTCCTCCGAGCAGGACCTGCCCGAGCACGAGCGCAACGCCGCCTGGCAGCAGTTCGAGCAGGAGCAGGCGCACAAGCGTACGTATAGCGAGCACGAGCACGACAGTCTGCTGCCGTGAGCGACGTGGTGCTGCTGCGCGTGGCGCGCGAGGCCGCGCTGCACGCCGTGCACGAGCACGACAGTCTGCTGCGCGGCTCCTCCGAGCAGGACCTGCCCGAGCACGAGCGCAACGCCGCCTGGCAGCAGTTCGAGCAGGAGCAGGCGCACAAGCGTACGTATAGCGAGCACGAGCACGACAGTCTGCTGCCGTGAGCGACGTGGTGCTGCTGCGCGTGGCGCGCGAGGCCGCGCTGCACGCCGTGCACGAGCACGACAGTCTGCTGCGCGGCTCCTCCGAGCAGGACCTGCCCGAGCACGAGCGCAACGCCGCCTGGCAGCAGTTCGAGCAGGAGCAGGCGCACAAGCGTACGTATAGCGAGCACGAGCATGACAGTCTGCTGCTCGGCTTCTCCGAATACAAACGGACACGATACCGAAACGAACGACACAGATGCTCGAGTTGCATATGCATAGAGGTGGAAGACATAAGTAGAAATTTCGCTCTGAAATCGTGAATGACCAAGTTGTTTTTATTACACGTAGTAAAAATATAATCTTTGTATTTCTTTACAGAATTCGAAAACAAGCTAGTCACAAACATCCCGAAGCTGAAATTGAAACGTATAGAAGGTCAACAAGACTACAGCAGTACGTACCAGACGCCGACATTTGACGCTTTCGATGCCAAACCGGAGACATCCGAAGATAAAACCAAACTGAAGAAGGGCAGACCGAGAAAATCTCGAAACGAAGTGGGCCAGAACATGAACGATACTCCAAATAATGAAGAATTCATAACTGACGACCAAATATCGGCAGTTTATTTTGAAAATAAACAAGATCTCGCTGAACCCGTTAAAAACAAGAGAGGCAGACCCAGGAAAAGTACTATAACAGACGAAACTCCAAGCACCAGCAGAGTGCAAACCCTTGGCAACACATTTCCAGATCTTGATGACCCGATATCTAAAAACCAAGAAGAAATCATGGTCGAACAAATCGCAGAAATTCTATTAAAATACAACTTCCATAACAAAAAAGATATCACGGAAGTCAGCAATTTAGTCACTACTGTTACAAACATCGTCAAAAAAGGCTACATTGAAGAAGGGACTGACGATTTAACCGCTAGCGTAGCTCGGATCCTATTGATGAAACGAATGTCCATTCCTGTGCTTAACGATATTATGAGCGAATCTATTAATAATACTATTCGTGTACCTTCCACAGCCAACGAGGATTGTTCAAACGATACACAAAGAGCAGAAAATATTTCTGCTAAAGGCACGAAAAGACGAGCCGCTCTTGTTGCAGCTAAAAGTATAGATATCTTTTCAAAAAGCGACGATGTTATCAATATAGACGACGATGATCATTTTGACAATATGGACACGGAATTCGTGCCCGCCGCAGATGACACTAATAGCACGGCGACTAAATATAGGAACAAAATACGAATGAAATTAAATAGGAATTCTAAAAGAACAGAAGTCGTGGTATCACCACCTCCTGAAGATATCCTCTCTGATGTTAATAATGTAGACAGTGACACCGATACATCTTCCGAAACTGATACGAGTAAGAGGTCGCAGAATAAAGCATCTAAGAGTTTAAAGGATACAGATGTAGAACAACCAAGTTCAACGTCTCAGCGGAAAACTGCAAAGAAAACAAACCAAAAGAATGATAAACCTGAAGCCGTCGTGCTATCGAGTGATGATGAACCTTTAGAAACGCGGAGTCCTTCTCGAAATATCCAGACTACAGAGAAGACTGTAGAAACCCCGGTGCCTCTACCGATGTCTATATTATCAAATGACAATTTTATAAACATCGTGGCTCACACTTATTTGGAGGGGAACCCAATGTTGGATGAAGACGCGGCCATGTTGGCAGCCCGCTATAGTGTTCAGAAAGTACTCAACGAAACGAATCAGACGGGCAAACCAATATACAATGGAGCTATTTATGATATTGCAATGAAGGTGAGAAAGTTGAATAAGTTTTTTGGCGTTGTGTAGAGTCCCCCGAAAATCAAAACATTGAAATTGTCAACTTTAAAAATAAAAACATGCGGCTGGTTGGTTTTATAAAAATGTTTTGTTTTACGATGAAACATTGGCCGAGAGCTGGCACCAATTTTTGGGGTATTGAGGCAAGCTGAAAACTTGTATACCTCATTATACCTCTCCTACTATACCCCAACACGGAACTTCAGACCTGGTGGGTAGCGGGGCTAACTCTACCCCTAACTCCTTTTTTCTTTTTTTTTCCAAACATATATTTAAGCCAAGGGCATTTGCTTATCGAATATCTTATTTTAATTTATAAATAATACAATTTCCAAATTTCAAATTTCCTCAAATACATTTTTATATAAGTATTTTTTAAATGTTTGCATGCGCCTGGCAATGTTAAAATCCCGACTAAATCGTCTGGCTTATTATTTTTAATATTCCTTAAACATCGATTCGATTCGAAACGATCGAACACAGTTTACTACAACATGAAAAAAAAATCATATTGCCTCAAATATATTTTTAATATTCTTAAACATAAAAATAAATTGGGGTTTTAGCCCCGCTACTCACCAGCCAGGTTTGCAGTTCCGCGTTGGGGTATAAAAGGAGGGGTATGTCACAGGTTTTCAGCTTGCCTCAAATACCTACCCAAAAATTGGTACCAGCTCTCCTACTATAAATGAATCATCCCTGTATTGCAATACTTGAGAAACGCTCAATTCACGGACACAACTACACCCAGATTCCGAACTTGCACAATTAATTGTCATGACAACACAAGTTCTCAGAAGCAAACAACATCACAAATGAACCACCGTTGCAGTCACTTTTGTTCAATGGAGACTCTGCTTTATATTTCTGACTTGACTTAAATTTTAGGCCACCAGTTAGATAAAATGTAAAAATTTTAACAAACTTTTAATGCATTATTTTCATTGTCCTTCCCAGGTATTAGGTAAAGATATATTACAAAAGATGCACACTCACCAGAATACTTCTCAAGACACCGCCAACAAGCAAATATCTCAACAGATGGATACCTTGATCTCTAACAAGAATACGAGCAGCCCACAAAACCGCGAACAGAGTCGAGAGACAGATACAAGTGTTAATAAAGAACCTCACCTAGTGCAGTGTGCTAAGCCTAAAGCAGGCGGAGTGGTGCCTGTTGGATTGTAAGTATTTTTTATCTTTTAACTTTTGACAGAGTGAATCGATTTTCATGATTTTTTTTTTATTTGAAAGGAAGGAACGGAAGGCTTTCCGTTTGGTCCCATTTCAATTTGGTCTAATTCATCCATGAGCAATCGAAATAAGTCTTAAATTTGCATTTAGTGTACAGGACTTCAAGGGTTCACCCTTGTTTGGTATAACAACTTTTAGTCGAAAATCACTTCGGCTAATTTTAGTTACAATAAAGTCATTACGCATAATTATTCATTTGACTAATTAATTAATTGGTAGAATTTTATTTATTTCTTTGAAACAATGTCATTTCACCGAATTTTCAAATGCACTAATTTTATTTAAACTAATTTCATTTGATGTAATGTTCATGTGGTATAACATGTATTTTATCGAATATTCTATTGGCGTAATGTAGTGTAGAAAAGAAAGGTTGAAACGTTGTGTTTGTTGTCAGTGCAATCCGACTCGGATAAGTTAGGTTAGAAGACTAAGGCGGGAGCGAAGCGAAGCGGAGCTCGGCGGAACAGATTTTTTATTCACAATTAAACCTAAAATAAACCTCATATGGCGTCTACTAACTAAGCTCGACGGAGCCCCGATTCGCGGGGCTCCTACTTCAGAGTGGTTTAAAAAAAAAAAACCACGAAGACTAAGGCGGGAGCTCCGCTTCGCTTCGCTCCTGCCTTAGTCTTCTAACCTAACTTATCCAAGTCGGATTGCACTGACAACAAACACAACGTTTCTTTTCTACACTACATTACACCAATTGAATATTCGATAAAATACATGTTATACCACCTGAACATTACATCAAATGAACATTATACTTCGCTTTATATTTTATTATATTTGCGCTATTAATCAATAGCGCAAATGTTGTTATCGCAAATAAATATTCGATGAAATGAAAATTATGTTAATCCATATTATACAAAGTGATTATTTTCTTAAATGTTGTTCGAATTAGTAACATTACATCAAAAGTTGTTATACCAAACAAGGGTGAACCGACTTCAAGAGTAGTTTGATGAGAGTTTGGTTAGGTTCTGATTATTGTTTTTTTTTACTTTTAAGGGCATATTAATCTCGGAGGTCGTGGGTTGGATCTCCACGCCAGACAATAGATTTTTTTGGGTATATTTCTAAGGTTTATTTCTGGGTCTGGTTGTTGGTCCAGGAATCGTATACCAGGGAACGGACAGCAGCGTTTTCTTGTGTGTTAGCACATAATACTGCGGTCACCAACCCGCCTGCCAAGCGTGGTGACTATGGCAAAAACCCTCCCTCGGGAGGACGCCTATGTTCAGCAGTGACGTTATAAGGGCTGATGATGATGATAATGATGATAGTATCATTATATAAAAATCCCCAACACAATGATACTGAATGTTAATACCATTTAACAGGATTAAGTCCGTTCGATGCGGTCCATCGAAGGAATCACTCGGCGAGGCGCCCGAGGAATGCATTCTACCCGACGATGACGTCACAGTGTCATCGCCCGCGCCTGCCTCCACTGGTTCTTCTACCAGCGGGCGCGGGCACAGGCGGCCGGGACCCAAGAGCTCCAAGCTGACCCGCCCGCCAGCCGCCCCCGTCGCGCTCACTGCCACCGCGCCCGCTGCGAGCGCCTCTCCCGCCCCCGCCCCTTCGCCCCCGCAGAGCATCGCCACCATCTGCTTGGACAGTGACGAGGAGGACACCCCGCCACCCCCCGCGCCCCCCTCGTCCAAGTCGAAGCGCTCGGTGCAGCCGCTCGTGCTCAAGCAGGTGCTCATGCCGGGAGACTCGCAGCCCAAGTTCGTGTTGCTGCCCGCCCCCAAAGAGGTGGCCATGAAAAAAGTAAAAATCATCCCCTACTCGAAGACGGTCCCGACTTCGACTCCGAAACATGTCCCGACTTCTACTCCGAAGCCAGTCCCGACTTCGACTCCGAAGCCGGTCCCAACTCCGACTCTTGACTCCGCTCCGATGTCGACTCCGGCCCCGATCCCTGCGCACAAAGCGGTTCCGGCTGTGAGTTCGACTCGCACTCGTGGGAGCCGGCCGGCGCCCTCGCCGAGCGCCGAGCAAGCGACGCCCGTTAGAGTCGCGACTCGCTGCAAACCCGGAGACATATTTAGAATCTCTAATACCGGCGCCATCGAAGTGATCAATCTCGACGATGTAAGCAAGTCGAGCGCCTCGGAGCCGGGCTTCATCGACCTTACGAGCTTCGACGAAGCGCCCACCGTCGAGCCGGGTACATCTAAAACTATTGCGTCGAAAGCGAACGCATCCAAGTCTAGCGCCTCTAGATTGAGTAAACAGAAAACGAGCAAACCTAAGTCCAGTTCGAAAGGCAGAACGAACGTCGATTCCAATTCGTCCGAGGATTGCCCGCTGTCCATCCTCAAGGACGTGGTGCACATACAGGCCTCCGACGACGAGTCGGACGACAGACGTCGGCGTTCCCTCCTCGTCAAAACTGATTCGTCAAAACACTCCAACATAAGTGTGCAACACGTGGTGTCCTCTGATCTCAAAAAGCCGTCAACGTCCAAACCGTCGACGGCGAGCGCTCTGTCTTCCTTGCCTTCCGAAATTATAAAACAAATTCAAAGTTCTAAAGGAAAATCGTTCGTGGAAACTGATAAACATACTAAACAAGATTTGTTAAACAGAATAAAACCGTTGTTGAATAAAATCCAAACGAAACCGACCGAAAAGGCTACTAGTTCTCTAAATTTGAAGACTTTGAACCCGGAAACTAGTAAAATTCTGAATAAAGTCGGCCAAGAATTAATAGTGAATAAGGCAACAAAGTCTCAACCGTTAAAAGACTCTAAAACTTCTAGTTCTAAAAAGAGCACTGCAATCGAGATCAGGTATGATATTATTATTACATTATTCTATGGTAGTAAAATCATTTCAATTGGAATCAATGTACTAATCACTCCTATGTTTCATGTTGACTTACCTGATTCAATAAAGAGAGAACCCAATCAATTTCTATTAGTTGACTACATTAAACTAACATAATTTAGTGTGTAATTGAGACACGACTTTTCTTGTTCTTGAACTGGTCCGAAATAACTTTAGTAGACTTTAGTAAAGGATATGCCAAAGTTTTAAAACAAAAAATTGAGTTTAAACGTATTGATATCTTGTTTGATTTTAAGTATGGTCTCTCAGTTCACACTCATCATTAAATGCATCGGAGTTTAAAAACAAAATATGGTACATTGTAATCCTAATAAGTTGATGAAATTTGCAGCACGTCTAAGTTGAAAGACAAAAAGCGACCTTCAACGTCGGTGGAGACTACCGCGCCTAAGAGAAGGAAATCAAAACGTGAGTATGAAGCTCTATTAAAATTAAATAGAGTTAAGGGAACACATTGTTACCACAATCAATAGAAGTTAAACTTTACCAAAAAAATAAATAAATAATTGTTTAAAAAAAACTAAAAAGCATTATTTTATAGCTAACCAAACTAAAAAATAGAAAATAATTTCAAAGGGTTTATATTACAGTAGTAGAAGATCAAATAATCAATCAGAATTTATCACCTCAAAATAAAATTATAATAAAGTTTAAGTTATTAACAGAATAATTCAATTAAGAGTAAAAAGCGTGGGGTGCTGGATAAAGTAAATGTCACAATCATTCTATTGGCAACTATCTATGAGAAGAGAGTTATGAAAAGTGGTAAAATGCACCCCATTTGAAATTTAAAATTATTTTCAATTTTTAGTTCCGTTAGCTATAAAAGCGTGTTTTTTTAGTTTTTTTAAACTATTATTTATTGTTTTGTTCGATTTATCAATTAGTTATTTGTTGACATGTGGTATTGGAATTCCTCACAAATCATTTCGCAATTTCATCATTTCATCCAAAGCTTCACTGTTGCATGGAGTTTTTCCTGTTAACTATCCGAATACCGTCTAAAGATCTTACACGACTAAGTGTTACATAAGCTTGTCCAGCAGCAAACAGTTGATACGAATGCAAAGTTTCAAATTAATCAGACTTCTGGAAACTGGTGAAAATTAAGTTCAAACAGATCGCGCGTTAGCTCTGTCTCTTTTACTAACGTCCTAACAAGGATAATGGGAAACTGTTATCAAATTATTGCATTGTCATCGGTCCTTGATACGTATGCAAAGTTTCAAATTATTCAGACTTCTGGAAACTGGTGAAAATTAAGTTCAAAAAGATTCCGTTACATACATAGATACATACATACAGCCCAAGCTTATAAAAGCGTGTTAAAAAGGTAGCCACGTCAATATAACAACTTCCTCGATTTAACGAATCCCCTTGAATTGTTCATAATAGTCAATGTAAAATAAAACCCACCAAAAACATAAATGTAAAAAAGGAAAGCCAAGTTCAATACAAAAATTAAGCTTGGCTGTGGGCTTCGCCGCAAAAAGAATGGAGATCTGAATGAGAGCCAAGTTCTATGCAAAATCGAAATATGTATTTATAGGAACAAAATAACATTATGAACAAGTATTAAACTCTTATTCTTTGGTTTAATGGATACCTATAGATTAGATTTGAATTGGACTTTCCAACTATAAAAAATACTTCTAATTAACGACTTTGTTAATCTAATACCATTATTTAACGTTCCCACTTATAAAATTACCCTTAATCTCATAGATGATTTATGTCCACACGTTTTTGTGGTAAAACAAGCTTTGTTGTTTGTTGAAAAGTAATGTAAACACTGCTTGTCACTATGGTTAAAGATTCAAGTTGCAATGGCTCAAAAACGTTAAAGATGTTCCTTTCTTTTGCATAAAGGCGGTCATGCTGTATTTATATTATCTTCATATGTAAATTATATTTAAATATTTTTTTGAACTGCCAACTCGACATCATGTTGTCTCCATTATCAGCATGTGCAAAATTTTTAAGAATTAATTTTGTCAATAATTGCTTGTTTCACGAATTTAAGTTTTAACTCGTACATACATTAAGTAAAAAATTATAGGTTTCATTAAAATTTGTATGAGGAACCTACTAATTTTATTTTGTATAAAAGTTTTATTATCGCTACACAGACATTTCGAGAAAGTTCTTCAGTAGTAAGTACTATGGATCAGGGGTGGACAACTTAATAAAACCTACGATCGACTATTTACGTTGAATCGCGTTTCGCATAAGTCAATCAAATGTAAAATATTTTGTTTTTTTTTCAGATTATTATACGACAAATAACTATGTTTTGTACTGTAGCACGCATTTGTAGACTGCACTAAAAATATATATTTTTATTATATATAAAATGATCGACTGTAATAATTATAGCTGTCGGGATAGGCAAGTCGATCGCGATTTACCGCTGAATCTGATATCTACTGTTGAAGGGAAGGCATATAGTTTTGAAGCACATTCTATTAGCCCCCTAAAGCAATTTGGCCTTGTTTTCAGTAATAATCTAAATTGTCAACTCAGTTTTAATTGTGTTTTCTTTTATTTTCAGCTATGACGTTGATGGACTTCGATATTGACGACATCGACGATATAATAGAATTTAAATAACCCATAGTTTATGCAAGCTCTATAATGACTCCGCGGATTCATAATACAGCTTCTATGGTAACTTTTAACAGTTCAAGATTTATCCTAAAATTAAATGTTAAAGATAACTTAGCTGGCTTATTCAATCGATGTTTGCAGAATCCATGTTGCAGGTTTACTTTTGAATTTCTGTTTTAAATTCTTTATTAGAAATGGACATCTATCTAATTATACCCCCCATGCTCTGGGTCCTGCATACATATAATTGAAGTTGGCCAGTGTAGTTTATTATCGGACCTGTGATTTTCTTGTGTGTAATAATTTGACATATCGACGGAATAGTGCAATATCGCGTAAGTGACAATTGCTAATAAGGTATAATTTAATCAGTCAGTAAATATTTTCTTTAATGTGTAGTAAATGGTGAAATATCAATTTGCTACATTTGATCTTCAACCATATTTATTAGTTATTGTCACTTAAGCGGTATTGCGCTATGACCGACCATAATAATATGACATTATTAGGAAGGAGAAACAATGACTTCCTTTTTTTTATTATGTTTGTATATTGATAATATTTCAGTCTAATTTGAAAACTCATTTAGACTTAGAATAATTGGAACTTTTATTACTTTAGTAAGGGATAATAATCTCGCAACAAACCTAAAGTAAAATTAGTCCCTTCGGTTCTGAATATTTTCTAGACTGCAGTAAGTTTTATGCTGTAAAACAGTTAACGGAATCCAATATAACATTGTAGCGAGTTTTTCAGTCTACTATCGATATATAAATTAAGGTGATGATTATTAAATAAGATCATCTGTAGCGCGTGAGTTCGCTGTTTTAGGTGTTTTGTCTCAGTAATCTTAAACAGAAATAGTAAACTTCTACTAATGAGCCTTTTTCGAATAACTTGATGTTGCTGAATAGTGCTTCCTGTGATAACAGCAATTAAAACATAATTGAAAAAATATTAATTTACTGCAAGGCTTAATGTTTTACATGCTTCATAAGTCTTACTCCTTAGTTTTAACTTGAATGGTATATTTTATTTGTAGTATTCGCAATTATTAACATCAGAATTGAATTATGTTGTTAAGTTGCATGCCGCCATCTATATTTCTTTATTGCTTATTATAAAGGTACATTTAAACCGACTTGTGTGAATGTGATTATTGTTTTTATGTGAAAAATTATTTGAGTCCTATTCTTTTTGGTATTTCTATGATAGATAAAAATTATAAATTAGATGTTAAAGTGTAAGTGTTGTTACTATGTAAGTTGTGCACATTTAAGCTTGAGTTTTAAAAATCTCAGTTCCTTAGTTTTTTAGATGATTAATGAAAATTGTCGCAAAATTTTTGATTTTGTACGTATATTAATTTGTTGGTTGTAACCGTTGTCTATTCACTGGTAGTTAATACAAAAAATATACGAGATTTTATGCAATGGTATGGACAACGAACGATTGATGTCAACCTCCGCGGATGGAACTTTTCACAAATATTATTCGTAACAAACAGATTCATTTTAATTTGTAATTATATTCATTTAAGTGAATAACTTAGTTGATTTATTAAACAGTAATTACAAGGTAAGATTTTATATATAATTAGATTTTAAGCTTGCAAATATATAAAAGTAAAATAAAAATGTTGTTTTTGTTCGATATTAGTTTAAGATATGAAAATAAAAGCCAAATTATTATCGCAACTGTATATTTTCTTACTTACAACAAAATATATTACTTTTTTTATAATTTATGTACTTACTCTAAAATCGTTAAAGCTTCTACATATCATAAAAAAATCAAAGATAATTTCATAATAACCAATGTTACAATGCCTGACCAGTCACAATATCACTTTATTAACTTAAATAAACTTAATCAGAATGTGATACTTCCTGGCACGACCAGAGCAGCGAACTCTGCACCCATAAAAAAATATGTGCTGTCGTAGTGACAAACATATTTATTTACATCATTTTAGACTGTCGGTGTAAACCTATCTCTTTTGTTGAGTGTACACTCTAGCATGACGATATGATAGCTACAATTTTCAGAAACGGCTACATTTTTTGCAACAAAAAGTACAAAGTACAAAAAAGAACTTAATTTAAAACACAAAATATCTACTATCTTAATCAAAAAGTTTTAAGCCTTTCGTTCTTAGCCTGTACTGTCCCACTGCTGAGCAAAGCCCTACTCAAATTCCTTCTAGAAACTCTTTTACTGGGCCGCTTCAAACCAGCCCTCATGGTAAGCGTCTAGGTCGTCTCGCACCCTCTTTTTCTGGGCGGGCCTCGGCGTCGCCGTCCATCTCCCGGCACTCTTTATTTTTATTTTTTTTAATTATTCTAGATGCTTTGTTTTAGTTACTTGGTTTTAGTATGTAAATCGCAAAGTAACGCCTGATTTTATGAATTATAGAAAATAATATATCTACTTTGTATTAAATAGGTAGCGCAAATGAATCAAGAAATCGCCAGAAAGTGTCACATTCGAATTGATTTACAGTTTTGTATAAGATCTTGTTAATAACAACTTAGAAATATATTTTTTTCTTATTTTGAACCATATATAATATTGTTCATTCCCTACCAAAATCTATCACTATTACATTGCATTTCAAAAATTATACTTATATTGTACTAAATAATTTTACTTTTATTATTATCATTTTAGCATTTTCATAATGAGAGCACCAATGTGAGGATCTAATAAACAAATACTGTGATATTTTATTTCACTGCAAATAAAACCAAAAGTTAAACAAAACCGTCAGTTTAAACAACATGAACAAGTAAATATCTAAATACAAATGTTATTGAGTTAGGCTTGTTGCCAATCACAATATCTATACGAATATATAAAGCTGAAGAGTTTGTTTGCTCCGACGCGCTAATCTCAGAAATAACTGGTCTGATTTGAAAAATTATTTCAGTCCATTTATCCAAGAAGGCTATATTTAATTACGAAATTTCTACGGAAACGGGAGTTACGCTGGTGAAACCGCGCGGTGAAATAGTATGTTACTACTGGATAACGTACGGACCAGTTGTTTCTGAGATTAGCACATTCAAGCAAACAAACCAACTTTTCAGCTTAATATACAGGGTGTCCCAAAAGGTTAAGTAGCTGGGAAAGGGGGTGACAGGGGTGGACACAATGGTCACTAGAAAAATAAAAAAAAAATCCGCTCAGGGTATTTTAAAAAAAATGGCATTTTTTTAAAAACTTTAAATTTTACACCTTGTTATTTTTGATGTTGATGTTGATGACCTTGTTGTTATTGAAGATTACATAACAGCATTTTTTTTAAATACAGCCATATTTGTAGGTACAGTTAGCACAAGGTGTAAAATTTTTAGTCTTAAAAAATGCCATTTATTTTTTTAAACACCCAGAGGGAATTTTTTATATTTTTCTGGTGACCCTTGTGACCATCCCTATCACCCCCCTTACCAGCTACGTAATCTTTTGGGACACCCTGTATAAGTATTAAATACATGTATGTATTAAATGCTTTAGCATTACGCTAGTCGAAAACTTTTAACTTAATAGTTAAAAAGCGACACATTTTGCCTTATTTACAAATAAGGTATACAATATTTTAGAGTGCAGTTGCAGTAGGTACTGGAATCGGAGTCAAAGATCCTCTTTGCGTCGCTGAGTCACAGTGTAAGTAAGCGAAGTAAGTAAGTAGTAGCGGAACCAATCACTACAAAGTATAATACCAAGTCGCTTTTTTTTAACCACCCGAAACCTTGTTATACTTCATAAAATATAGCTTGATCTCTGCGTCAGCTGTCAGTAAAATCACCATCTAAATAAATATTGAGTAAATAAAATCCAATTCCTAAGAATAAACTTTGGATTTCAAAGAGAATAAATGTATTTTATATTAAAATATTTATTTCATGTAGTAACGTTTGTAATTAAATTAAATCCAATTATGTTACAATATCATCAATAATATTGTAGTGGAACTATTTAGTTTAAAAAATATATTATTTTTATCTTTGGTCGGCTCATGACAGATATCGGAAAAGAAAAAATGTTGTTGTCATGGTGATGTAAAAAAACGAAAAATATATTTTCCGATTGTGTGTTTGAATCAAAATATTTTATTGCTGTTTACTCCTTCCCTATACTCCCGCTAAAATATTAAGAAAAGTCGATAATTACTATCGACATTTATTTAAATATTAACAACCCTAGGAATGTCAGTATGCCATATGTCGCATAGATCAAGCATCTTTTATGAAGTATAGTTTATTAACTAACTAAAAAGTTAATCAACATACGATTCTTATTATTTTCCGGTGACATTTAACTGTGAACTTTCAGTACCAAATAATAGGTAAAATAGCGATTTATAACAAAAACTGAACTTTCTTATCCACAGTTGCTCCAAAGCGGGTTCTATCGATCGATAGAATTAAATGTTAGTTTGAGAATTAAGACATGTAATTTTTTAGGGTTTCAAACAACGCATCAATTACAAAATCACTCAGAAGTATCTAGTTATTTTCTTCAACAATTTTCACTAAACATTTTTAGTTTTTGGTTTAATTTTATCTATTCACTGGTGTGCAAAACTAAGAGTTCTTAATATCTACATTCACCGAGAGTCAACAACTCGAGCCAGCCGCGACTTATCGAAAGTGCATATAGAGGCGAGTAGGGAAGATCGCGCGTCGCACGGACTGGCGGTCGCCGGAGTGCACGGACCGGTCGCTGACGTGTCGCCGGCTGGAAACAACAAATTATTCATTTAAATTTGTGTATGTTGATGATTGTTACTATTTCACATAAAAACTACTGAAGGGATTTGGCTGAAACTTTGTACGGGGGGGATAGTTAATCAGCTTGATTAACATATAGGCTACAAAAAATCACGCTCCGACCCACCGGAGCAGAGGGACGCGGGCAAAACAGCTAGTAGTTAAAACATATTTTGGCTTATCTATTTATTTGATTATTGCTACTTATTATTATAGTAAATATAGGTTTAGCCTAAAAGCTGTCAGGTATGAAAATACAATATTACAGACATCCACTGTGACAGAAAACAGACCAGCACGGGTGAAACCGCGGCCTGTTACAATGTATTTTCTATAGCTATCCTTCTCATATAACAATAAAAAAAAATACCCATATTTAAATATATTGCACGAGCTGTTCATAAACGATCTAAAATTATGTTTTTTTAAATTTATAAACAGCCAATCATTAAATTGACTGTACTGTGATGGGTCAGTGATTATGGTAGTCGCCTCTGAGACCTAGTGTTCTGGGTTCGATGACCCCGGATGACTATCTGTGTGAACCACGGGAAGTTGTACTGAATCTGGGTGTGCTATGTGTCCATTAACTATGTGTTTGTACAGTCCCCCGCGTCACAGGAGTTTTATTCCCTAGGGAGTGGCCTTTGGTTAACGTAAAAGTTTGTTGCGCAATTAGCGTATAACTTTTTTATTTAAAAGTACTAACACAGTGTTTTCCATTTGCCGAGTCACGACCCGGTACCAGGCCATCAAAACAAAATAACGAGTCGCAACATTGCATCGCCTTGTTTCAAAAATAATATAGTTAACAGGTATTGAATGGGTGACGAACATTCAAGTAGTTAGCCAGGAGGCTTTTGCTACTTCACCGGGCATAAAGGTGAGCAGAGCTACAAACTACAAACTAAGCAACCTGCGCAATTGGGCGTCCTCTGTGGGACTTGGCCCTCGGGTCAGGGTGGTCGCTGGCGGGTGGATTAAGAGTTTTTGACGTTTAGTTTTTTTAGGAGAGTTTTGTGCAACTGTCGCTCTTCGTTACAGTTCGCGGGCCTCTCGGAATTTGGGGTCTACGAGGGCATCGGAAGGTTCTTCGCGGTGCTGGCGCTGTGCGAGCGCACCGTGTCGGCCAGGGACGACGTGGACTTGTCGGGGGGGGGGGGGGACTACTCACCCACGGCGGGCGGCGTGGGCGAGGACGCGGTGCTGGCGCTGTGCGAGCGCACCGTGTCGGCCAGGGACGACGTGGACTTGTCGGGGGGGGGGGACTATTCACCCACGGCGGGCGGCGTGGGCGAGGACGCGGTGCTGGCGCTGTGCGAGCGCACCGTGTCGGCCAGGGACGACGTGGACTTGTCGGGGGGGGGGGGACTATTCACCCACGGCGGGCGGCGTGGGCGAGGACGCGGTGCTGGCGCTGTGCGAGCGCACCGTGTCGGCCAGGGACGACGTGGACTTGTCGGGGGGGGGGGGGACTACTCACCCACGGCGGGCGGCGTGGGCGAGGACGCGGTGCTGGCGCTGTGCGAGCGCACCGTGTCGGCCAGGGACGACGTGGACTTCCAGACACTGTCGCGCTTTTTCTAAACAGAACATAAGCAAAATAATCAGCACAGGAAAAAAAAACACTAAAATTTTGCAAACGTAAAACTGTGTAAAAATAAATTAAGACCACCGCGCCGGCAGGACTCTAAAGTAAAAGCTCTAATTAATTAACCATTCATCCATGGTGAGTCATCACTCCTATCTTTTTATATTTTCGTATCATCAAACTTGAGAGGTTCATCAGATTCAAATACAGATTTTAGTTACGTTTCATTTGAAACTCATAAAACACATTTGGTATTTCACTCTTGTGTCTTTTCTTTAGGAATACGCGCAAGGCACTAGTAAATATGATTATATACTCACGGCTCTCCGTTTCTGTTTCTTGATTTCTTCTTCAGAACTCAGAATCTCTTGTATTCGAACTTCTCTTTTAGCACTCCTTACCTAAGGCAAGAAAAAATAGAAGTACAATTTCAAATACGGGACCAACAGGGCTACGTCCGATCCGAACCCGTGAAAATATGGTCCGTAGTAGCCGTAAACTATTTCTATGGTAATTTACGCACTAGATCCGAGATCCATTATCCCATTTCTTTCCAAATTTCTAGACGGATCGGACGTAGTGCGAAACCGCTATAAATCGAGCGCGTCAGATTACCCTAAAACGGGCAGTGGCAATATAGTTACCACCATATTTTGAACTTTATGTACTACAAGTACATAAAGTTCAAAATATGGTGGATACATAAAGAACAAAACCAATGAATTCTAAACATTATTCTGCCCGTTTAAGGGAAATAGGTAGATCAATTACTTTGCAAAGAAGTGTTTTTTTTATTCAACAGCTCTTTTTACGTCCACTGCTAAACATGGGCATGTCAGGATGATAAAGGATTATTGCCATTACACCACGCTTATCAGGCGGATTGATGAGCAGTAGGATAGTAGGTCGCCTTGTGCTTAAGAAACCACAGGGCAAATAAGTGTACATTCCAAAAATATATGCAATTCAGCGTGACACAAAGGTTTCACTTCCGTACCCGACTTGAGCGAATACCAATCAATTGTAAAAAATATTCGATTATAACATCTAACCAGGCCCCTCTTCCCCACTGGGCACACTGGGCACGTGCCCAGGGCCCCGCGATGGTTTAGGGCCCCCTAGTCCCTACTCCAAACGTTAACCGATAGCCACTGAGGACTGCGGGTTACTTAGTGTCGATTACTTTGTGTAATCTACTCATTATATCTAATGTCACTGCAAAGAATTAAAAATATATCTAAAACTATTCATATCTGCGATATTTCTAGGGGCCCATTATCGTAATGTGCCCAGGGCCTCTGATAGGCGAAGGACGGCCCTGCATCTAACGAATCTATTTGGATTGAATATAACTTTGAATCGATGCAAGAGATTTATTATCACGCTATGATTGTAATATTTATGACTAACAAGCGACTTGCCCCAGCTTCGCACGGGTGCAACGTAGATTTATTATACATATTATAAACCTTCCTTGATTTACTATCTATTTAAAAAATACCGTATCGAAATCCGTTGCATATCTTTAAAGATCTAAGCATACATCGGGACAGCCAGCGGTAAACGACTTCGTATAAAACAATTTTGTAAAGTACTTACTAATTTCTGTTCAACTTTTAATCGTTCTTCTATTCTATTGAGCGCTACTTTCAATTCATCTTTCAATGTTAAAGGGAACTTAAGATGAGCTCTCTCATCACGATACATCGACACGCCATTGAGGGGAGCTCGGGCGAAGAACGGGTGCAACAACAAATGATGGATGGAGGCGCCGCCATGCTTGCACGATGTGCTGGACAGGCATAGCCGGAGTACAGATTCTAGAAATTAAATAAAGAAATTAACGAATCTATATCAAATATTTATTTTTAGGTTGAAAACCTTTCTCTTTATTTACTTGTAAATATATATATATTAAAGAGTATTTAATTTTAAAGTAATTGTTTTTTCGATTTAGAGCATTTAGATTTAGACTGTTTTATTTTTATTTCATTATGATTAATATATGTATATATATATTTAAACAACTAAAGGTAGGTATTTTGTTATGTTTTTTAAAGATTATTTGTAGCAAAGTCTATCACACTACTAGTATTCTTGTTAACCCCTCGCGCTTATCTTAAATGCTTGTGTTACGAGTAGGTATTTACTGTATTTGAAAAATACAGTAAATTCTTTGGATTGGATTATTATGGGTTGGCAGCACGACATAGCGTAAAATATTAAAAAAAAAATTAAAACATCAATTTTATAAATTATACGGGAATACTAAGGGAGTCGATGTAAGGGGCGCCGTTTCATGCAACCTAGATTATCTTGTAACAAATCATTCATTCAATCATTCAATCAATCAATCATTCAGTCATTATGCCATTTACATTTATCATTACAGTCTCATTGAGGTTATGACCGGTGAAGTAGCAAAAGCCTCGGGGCTAACGACATATGTCTGTCCGAAAAAGAAAAAGTCTCCTTGAGGAAAACTTTTCATGTGAAAAATTAACGTTTTTATTTGCCTTGTATTCATTATTTGTAATGATGATCACTATATCAACTCTCTAAGTACTCCCCGGTTTATTAAACTTTTTTTAATACCACCAACATGTGTTATTGTATTATTTCAATTACCTTATTCCTTTCTTACCTAAATCCTCATTGATATGGTCGGGGAAGTAATCACAATAATAATCGGGCGGCGGACAACCCATAGCCATTTCGTAGATAGTTGCACCAAAACAATACACATCGACTGCCTCAGCGCTGGCAGTTCGCCGCAGCTGCAACAGTCGCGCTCGGGGGAGCGTCGCCGCCCCCGTGAACAGATTCTCCACGTCCATTAATAATGCTCGCTGGTGTTCTATAGTTATGTTCCCCGGGTGTAAGTGTCCTGTGAATTACGATGTTTTTATAAGTGGATTATTTATAAAATAGAAATGGAAGATAAAAAACTTAAATTACAAAATGAAAATGCTTAATTCTGAAATTTAAAATTAAAATCTTAAACTAAAAATAAAACTAATTACTTAGTTAAAAGAAAAAATAAATAAAAAAACTAAAGAATAAAAGATAAACTAAATAGAATAAAATAAAAACTTTTTGTTTTTTTATGAGAGTTTTGTGCAACTGTCGCTCTACTTTACAGTTCGCGGGCTCTCGGACTCCGGGTATTCGAGGGCATCGGAAGGTGCTATGCAAAAGCAACGCGTGCTAACTCGTCGCTTTCGCGGGCGCACTCTTCTCTGGCTGGTCGGATAGAGTGGTCTCTGTGTTCCTAGTTTCTTGCAGTCTCTGTATCCAGTACGGTCGGAGCGTGATTTTTTGTAGCCTATATGTTAATTGAGCTTATTAACTATCTCCGTGCAAACTTTCAGCCAAATCTATTCAGTAGTTTTGCGTGAAAGACTAACAAACATAGATTCTTACAAAGTACTACCCGTCCGAAGCCGGGACGGATCGCTAGTTATTAATAGTAGGTATTGTAAGTAAGTGAATATTTTTTCATACCTATACGTAAATCATATATGAATTATATTGAGATATTATTTTTCACACATGATACTCATAATCACAAATAAATAAAATATTCCTTACCATGCGCTATTCCCTTTTCATGTAAAAACTTCAACGCCTGCAGTATCTGATATCCATAGTGTGCTATTTGTCCCATAGTGAATGGTTTCCGTATCCTAGGGTTGCCATACTTCGATAAATAACTCTTGTTATATTCTGTGCCGTACAAAATATCTCTCAGACTACCGTTCTCATGGATTTTCCTAACTACATACGTTCCCGTTTCTAAATTATGTATAGCTAATACTTGATCTATGTAAGGATGCTGGAAACAAAATAAAATTATACGTTAGTTATCTAAATACTACATAGTATATAAGGTGCTATAAAAATATCTGCCACGGCTGCAATGGGAGACAGTATTGTGTTTATAGATTACAATAGTGAAGAAAAATTATTGATAATTTGTCATATTTTTTTTCATACAAAAAATTGTACGTATAAATTTGAATTGATTTATTGGCATAACACCATTCTGTAGACTTAATAAGCTGTTGCCGCACCGCACGCCGCGCGCGCCGCACCGATTTCATACGCTGTTGCCATTCTTATCAAACGATGCCGCCGCGCGGCGGTTGTCAAAGGACAGCCCCGCACGCCCCCACCCGCACCCGCACTACCCCGTTCGTCGCACGCGCTAGCCGATCGCCGGGCGCTCGCCAGTCGCCCCTCGGAAGATAGTTTTAGCGGTCAGCGACGGGAATATCGCGCGCCTTTATTAAAAATGCCTCCCAGACGACGGTATTCTAATCAAGAATACCTTGAAATGGTATTGTGCTACCGCGAGTGTAACTCCGTAACTGCACATGCCGTGAACTTATACCAGCAGAGGTTTGGTGTGCGAGTTAGTCATCATACCATTCTGGATGCCATGTACAGGTTTAGAGACCAAGGCCGCTTTGACCCGCCTCCGGTTGACGCAGGCAGGCCTCCATACTAGTGTACTCCGACGTAGTGTTGTGCGGCCTGACCATTTTCAGACTCGGTTTAGTGTTAATGTGCGTGTAATTAACACTAGATACTGGGGAACAGAATACTAGGACCAGTGTTTTTGGACAGATTGGACGGAGAGTCGTATCTGCGTTTACTACGAACCCGTGTGAGAAGAATGTTGGAACGTATTCCTCTTGAAGAGATAAGACACTTCAAACATGATGGAGCACCACCTCATTTCGCCATCAAAGTACGGGAATTTTTAATCGGTGTGTGGTACGGCGGTGAAAGTTGGATAGGCTCGGGCCGTGGAGGGCCAGTGCCGTGGCCTCCTCGTTCGCCGGATTTAACCCCTCTAGACTTTTTTTTGTGGGGTCGTGTAAAGGACCTAGTGTACGGCTGAACTGGACATGATATCAGAAGTGTGGTAGAACTAATAAGGCGAATCAAACGCGCATTGAGACAATTAAAAAGTGAAACGGACACATTAAACAAAGTTAAGAGACACGTATGTAAGCGTGCCTACATTTGTGTGCAACGCGGACTAGTGCAACAGTTTTGTAGATAAGTAGGTAGGGAGTGTGTAAATAACTGTAAATACGGTGCAATTGTTGTAAATAAGATGATTAACTTTTAAACACGCCAAGTTACTGTAATTTATCGTTATTTGATATGAATCTTTACCTTAGCTCTGCGGCCTATGCTGTTAAAACTATGAGACGACTCACTGATTTGGATACTGCTAGAATGGTTTACTTTAGTTATTTTCATAGCGTAATGTCTTATGGAATTCTTCTGTGGGGAAACTGTGAGGACATTGACACCATTTTTGTACTACAGAAACGAGCTGTAAGGTCTATATATAAACTTGGGCCGCGGGTTTCCCTACGGGAGAAATTCAAAGAGACAAATATTCTTACAGTCGCATCACAATATGTCTATGAAAACCTTTTATATGTTCATAAGAATATAGATAGTTTTAAGAAAAAAAGCGACACTCATAATGTTAATACTAGATCTAAGCATAATCTCGTTTTACATGCTACACGTCTCCAATTCTTTTATGGGGCAATGTATACGCTTCTACAACAAACTTCCTTATAATGTTAGAGATCTTTCAACAAACAAGTTTAAACGATATGTCAAAGATAAATTATGTAAAAAGGCTTATTATAAAATTTCTGATTATGTTAATGACAAAACTGCTTGGGAGTGAGTTGCTCTGAAACAATACTGCTTTATTAATCATTGTAAAATATAATTTATTTAAAAAAAAAGGATTCCTCTGAGTTTCTTGCCAGTTCTTCTCAGAGTTGCCACGTCCAGAACTGGTGGTAGTAAAAGAATGGGACGCATCATAAGAACATGATTTAAAATATTTTAAATGTGTCTATTTGAATAAAGAATTTTTGACTTTGACTTTGAATCTAAGTACCTACCTATTGTTTAAAAAAAATAAAAAAAAAATGCGATTCTTACACTAACTTGACAGTCCAAAGTCTTTTTAAGTGTCATGGGAAGTTTATCATCTTATTTACGTAAGTTTTTTGGAAGAATGCAGAAGCTGGTAAGTAATTGCACTTTTAAAACACTTGTTTGACAGCGTATTATTGCGTACCTACACGTACAGATAGTGATTTCAGTTTTCATTCACGGAACAGATGGAAAGAGATAGCAGTTGTTTTCATTGACGATGCGACACATCGCGCGTAATTTGTGAACGGCTTTATGCAGAGTATAGTCAATGTTTATTTAACTTATTTATTTTCTCAAATTGAAATAACTGTTCCGGGGTACGAAAGCTCTTCACTATTGTAATCTTTAAACATAATAATACCTCCCATTAAAGCCGTGGCAGATATTTTTATAGCACCTTATATAAAAAAGTCGCTTTCTCTGTCCCTATGTATGCTTAAATCTTTAAAACTACGCAACGGATTTTGATACGGTTTTTTTTAATAGATAGAGTGATTCAAGAGGATGGTTTATATGTATGATATACATCAGCATTGCGCCCGTGCGGAGACGGGGCGGGTCGCTAGTAATAAATAAATAAAACTGAAAAAATCTTTCCGTGTTCATCATCAGCCCGTAAAACATCCACTGCTGAACATGGGCACGGAGGGTAGTCCCTCAACCAACCAGACCCGGAAAGAAATCTTAGAATTAACACAAAGATTTTCTGTCCATCGTGTGGATCGAACCCGCGACCGAAATTTAAAGAGAGCCAAATACCGCTACGCTACGGAGGTTGTCAGTGTTAGAGTTTGTTAGTTCAGTGTTAGATGGCCCATTTGTCGAGAAAAGGTTATAGGCTATATTTAATTATGAAGTTCCCAAGGGAACGGGAGTTATGCGGGTGAAGCCAAGCACTATTTTGCACATTATTGATAATATTCTAATCATGGCTATATGTCACGGGTTCGAAAAAAACTTTAAGCAAATAAAACATTTGAAGGAGATTACAAATGAGATTGTGCCCTTTTCGGAATTTTATATATTTATTTACTTTTAGGTGTTTTAGAAAGAAAAACTATACCTCCGTGCCTCGGAAAGCACCTACAATAATCACAGATATACTAGGGAACGAGCTGTAGTATGTTCCTGTGTATTCGACCAAGACATTAATCCGTCTATCAAGTGTGCTAACTATGGCATAAGTCCGAGGACCGGCCCAAATCGCGAGCTTCACCGTCTCAATACTTCGATGTTCGACATAGCTTTTAACCCAATACTATCGTTACGAAAATCAGAGTAGCAAGTCAAAGATCTATCGGAACTTGAGCTAAAGCTCCGAACAATCTATAGTAATTTGTATCTGATCTCATGCGATCTGTGGCAGATGCGTAAGACATTTTTTGTTTTTCAGAATCTTTAGCTCTGTCAAAACGGAAAAAATAGAGAATAGGTACAATACTACGCCTTATGATGAGTCTCGGAAGGTCGTTAGTTCGATCCCTGAACAGCCAAAACATCTTTGTATAAAATCTTAGATTTCTGCCCGGGTTTAGTTGGTGAACTAGGACGTTAAGCCATTGGTCCCCTTTGTTATAACCATCATAATCGCATGCCTAGCGTGTTAACCATTGCAAAAACATTGGCCAAGTTCAGCAGCGGACTCTACACGTGATGATGGTGATGACAATGAGAGTAATTACAAATATAAGTTGCTTTACGTACAGAAAGATTTAGCAAGCTCTTGAATGCAGTTTGCAGATCCTTGTCACTGAGATGCCTATCAACCCCGTAGCTCTGCCACGACAGTAAGCAGTTTGTCCTATTCTCCGTATCGGTTACCTGTAAATTACATAAATCTAATCAAAACATGGACGTTAGAAATGAGTAATGACTCCAGAGTCATAATTCGCCTGTTTTCCTAGAAAAAAACATGGCCAATTTATATATTAATACGTGATGCAATTTTTTTGCATCCTTTTTACGAAAATTGCGCGGTCAGAGCAGTATCAAATTTTACTTAGAGAAGAAGTGCAGAATGATTTTATTATTTTTAGTATATATAGAGAAGGACATAAGCACATCGGCGGTGGGAATGCGTAAATGCAATTGCCACCGGACAAAAAAAAATACATAAGCACATAATGCGCTATTTTTTTTTATTATGGTCAAATTTTGACCACAGTGCGACCACTAGTAGATTTAAATGTACAAAATTTCATGATTGAAAGTTTACATGTTTGTTAATCCATCAAGCCAAAACTACAAAACGGATTTATTAAATTTGGCATTCACAGAGACGCGCGTAGTCTATAGTCTTAGGCGGAAAGAGCACCACTAAAATTAAATCTAATATATAAAGCAGGGTTTCTTAAACTTTTATCAGACACGGACCACTTTCACAATTTAAAAAAATCCATGGACCCCTTAAAATTACTACTTAGTTAATGAGAAGAGTGCTGCTGTTTGGCCTCAATGAGAACGAATAAATTGTGGGATTGTCTTCGACAAGACTGACCTACTGCGGACCCGTGATATACATGCTACGGACCCCCAAGGGGTCCGTGGACCCCACTTTAAGAAACCCTGATATAAAGTAACATGTCCTGACTGACTGACTGATTCATTAACGCTGAGGGAAAACTACTTAAGTAGACACTACTAAAAAAAGGATTTTGTAAAATTCACCTTAAGGGGGTAAGAAAGGGAGGCATTTAATCATAAATCTCCTAGGGGAACGGGAGGTTCGCGAGTTAAACCGCACAATGGAAGCTTGTTCAAACATATATGTAGTTTGAATGGTGTCCACGAAGAAGTGAACTACTTTAATACTTTTCTTCAAGCCATCAGATGTGGGCCGCCCAACGCTACGCGCGGCTACCCGTGTCTCCGTAAATGCCATCATATAGTTCAATACGTAGATTAAGTTTCAAAGAATAAAAGATGTTATTGTATGCGCAAAAAAATAAATCAATGTAAAAGGTAACTAAAATACAATATGTGCGTCAACAACTCCTATCAGTCTGAGTCTGAAGTGACGTGTTTTTGTACATATCTATAATATAATTGTTATTTAAAACTTATTGTTAAACATAAAAGCGTAGGAGGGTATAAATATATCTGCAGTTTTTGTCCGATACATAAGAGAAATATTTTGTGACTCACCATTATAAAAAAATATTAGACGTTATTACGTCTAATATTTTTAATTACCTAGCCCTACTTTAAATTGAATTATTTTATATAGTCCGGTTTGACGAGGAAGGAGCGAGCTCTTTGCGTCTAGGTGTCGCGGGGGTCACTCTACCTAGGCGCAAACAGCTCGTTCCTTGAAGAAGGCTCTCGGTTAGAGCCGAAACCGTGGTCGTGAAATCGCCAAAACTACATGTAAGTCAAACTCGACTTTAAATTGAATGCTTGTAAAATTGCTAGCTAAATTCGTGATGATTCAAGAATGCTGTAAGAGTATGTTATGGTTGCGAATTCATGTATCACGAACAATTCTGTACCTATACTCAAAAATATGCCAAGTGCGTGTCTAATTGCTGATCTAATTGCCGATTTTAAGGCAACTTCCATCAGAAAAAGTACTAAATGTTATTTTATTATACGTTCATAATCTTCGCAAATTTAAAAAGTAAATAAGCAGGTTATCTTTATGAAAGTCGGCAAGTCGGTCACTGTTACTTGTTTACCAGTGTCACTTATCAAATTGCTATCTTCTTGTGCGTATTAAAATACAACAATACCTGCCTGTTGCCTTAATGGCAACGGAATATAAAAAATAGCACGCCAATGAGTAATATAGAGGAAAAGCATTTAAACGTAATTGGATTATTTTCCCTCAATTATATTTAGAACTAGTAGCAGCTTATTTTTTTCGGTCTGACATATAGGTACATAATTATAGTTACTAGGGACTACCCTCCGTATCTCGGAAAGCACGTTAAGCCGTTGGTCCAGATTGTTATAACAAGCGTTTACCTGGGAATGGGCAGCAGCGTTTCTCTGTGTATTACCTACAACATAATACTGCGGTCACCAACCCGCTTGCCAAGCGTGGCTATGGCAAAAACCCTCCTTCGGGAGGTGGCCTTTCTATTAAATAATATTCTATTAAAGACTTAGGTAATAACTTAAAATTACAATTACATACATGTCCCAAAGACACAAGACAGTTTAACTTCTTCTCAGGTCTTGGTGAGCATCGATGCTCATTGCCATTTCCAGTGTGTGCCACTGTCGATATTAGCTTACAAGAGTTGCTGTGGTCGGAGTGTGGGTGGGACTTATCCCAGTTTTATTAAAAAATAAAAAAGTTTCGTACAAGTACCATTACATAGTATAAAACACTAAAAGTCATAATCTCTCAATCTCATCGCCAGCGACCTCCTTGAGCCGAAGTCCAAGGCCCCACAGCTTAGTTTGTAGTTTTTAAACCATTTATTAAAGCTGGAGTTCTGATAGCCTCTTCTACGAAGTTTGCCTTGGTCAAGTTACAAAATCCTCGTGGAACACATCAGCATTACACCCGTACGAAGCAGGCGCGGATCGCTAGTTCAATATATGTACCAAGCGTGGTGTAGCATAACTCGCAGATACATTTTAGGTGGTATTGTTACAAGCTTCTTACGTGGACGCTGGCTTATCACAGAGCACAATATAAAAAAAGAAAAACAGATACCAACAGATAAATACTTACTAAAAAATAATGTTTCCGTATCCGCCAGCCTATGTCAGGTAGTGGACCTTTGAGTTCGTATCTACCGTCACCTCGTAACGCTATGGACACCGTTTGAAGAGCTTGCTCTGAAAAAAACAAATGTACATATTTAAAACTAAGATTGTGGTTTTGATTTCTTCTCTTATAATAGTGGTTAAGGTGCAACGTTCGCACTTATGCTATTTAACGGACAATATGATCGAACATGGCTTTTCATATCTCTTACATTATTAGACTTTGCGAATGTAACAATCAATAATAAATCTATTCTATGTTAAATCATTATAAGGTCAAAATCTTGAAAAAGGCCTAGTGAATATCTCCTATCTAATTTTATGTTCGCAATGTAATGTGTAATTAACATAGAATTAGTATTGCTATTTACATTTACAACATAAATAATCTATTAATTTAAAAGGTCCTGACACTTTCCGTAATTTGTTCCGTTTCCCCCAAATTGTCAGCTAAATGCATAAAGTGCAAACGTTGCACCTTAATACTACTTGATGCTCTAAGCCCGTGGTCGTCAAACTGCGGCCCGCGGGCCGCATGTGGCCCGTCAATGATATTAGTGCGGCCCGCGGGCTAATGGTTTCTATCAACAACAACAACTTGGTCAACTGAAACAGCACACAATAAACAATTAAATGTGCCGACCCGCTGTGATACCCTGCATTAGCAGGTGATGATTGTGATACCTTGAACAGGAAAGTTTGACGACCACTGCTCTAAGCAATCTACGATTGTGGACTATCCATAAGTAACCTAAAAGCATAGGTTTGTAACGTTGTCGGTATCGCCCCCTAGTGGGCGCTCGTGGGGGGCGGTAGAATTTCCTATGTATTCTTGTCTGGCATTGGTTGGTTAAGTTATAATGTCCTTTATTACAATTAGGTCTGAATAAAATATTTTGACATGTTTATATTTTTTACTAATTAGTAATCATGACCTTCAACCACGACCACGAACAGCAAGATAAAAGAAAGAGAGGGAGATAACTATTGTGAATTTGTGACGACAATAGTTAATAGGTGGGCGTTTTGTTATAATTGTAATTTTTTTGGAACCTTGTCTCTTAAATGATTTTCAAACAGTCTTGTCCTTTTAACTCCTAGCTAAAATGTAGTACGTACTATATTTAGGTTAATTTGCTTGTGCGCTAACTCGTACCCGGTACTCTTTCTTAATAATACAGTTGAAAGGTTTCCTACTATAAATACACTGTGGTTTTTAGTCGTTATTACATTATTTATTTTTGGTATTACCTACAATCGATCTATGTATGTAGGTACTTTTTCAATACCATTATACATTACTAGATTCCCGCGCCCGCGAATCTCCCGTTCCCGTTTTAATTTAATTTTTCAAATCGGTCAATTAGTTACGGAGCCTATTCAATACAAACAAACAATCAAATCTTTCCTCTTAATAATACAGTAATACCCCGACTTACACTACCCCGTTTTACGCGAATTCGGAGATACGCGGTGTTTATTTTTGATCACCACGCGCATCGGCGTGTTCGGTTTACTGTAAGTTAAACTGCTAACCTAACCCAATATGAAACGAAAAACACTGTCTTTTGGAGTGTAAATTAAATATTATCATTATAACCCTAAGAGCACTTTGAATCTAAAATAAAAAAAGGAAATAGCAAAGATATTTGATTGAACCAAATTATAAGTCAAAATCTTTCTATTTTAATTCAGACGTCACGGTTTTTTTTAGACTCTGGTCCCGATTACACACACATTATAATTATGTATTTATACGGAAAGTTAAACCCCGAGTTACGCGAATTCGGCTTACACGGCTATCCCGTGGTCCCACCTATCGCGTAAGTCGGGGGTATTACTGTAAATTAAACACAACCATTCGTACAACCCGTCTTATATTGCAAGGCTCAATTTGTCATGTATATATTTATCATTGGCATTTCCTTAGGGGTAGTGCTGCCAGGCATCCGGATAAAGCCGGACATACTTAGGCTTTTTAATTGCGTATCCGGCCAAAATAAACGAAGTCCGGTTTTTGTTAGGCTGTCAACATTTCGCAAACGAGCGACCGAGCGCAGGCTAGTCGACAGTCGATCGCTTCTGCAGTCTGCAGTCCCAGTAAAACTTGATTTTATATTATACTATTAACTTGTCGCAAAATTCACAATAACGTAGCGTGTCCGGGCTTTTTGCCAAACTGGCTGGTCCGGCTAATAGATTTGGCGACCTGGCAACCCTACTTGGGGGCAAACATAAATAAATATTACGTTTCGACAGTAATATGTACTAATCGTCCTGGCAATTATTATTCGCAATTTCATCCGTCAAGTTTTTTTTTGTGTTGTAAGGGGTAAGATATTTGTTGCATTTGATCTTCAACCTTATTAGCTATTGTCACAAGCGCGGTATTGCAGTATCACCAACGAACATATATCTCCTCTTTAAATTAGATCGTGGCGAAAAATTTAGTCACGGGTACATCATAATCCATTACAATATTATCTAATGTCAAGCGACTTATATCTCACTCTAACTGTAGTTCAAAAATCCGAGCCAAATACCGCTACACTACGGAGGTTGTCTAATAACAGCACAAAAAAAAACTCAATTTGTATATTTAGTATGTTTCTGTGTATTGCGCAAAGCGTCGGCGGGTCGTCTAGCCCTCAATGCAGGCAATTGAGACATAGCATACGTAATCGCGTGTCGTTAACTCGGCTAGGATTACTAGGATGATCGTATGTCTTGGGGCCTTGACCGAAATCAGTTAACGCTTCAGTGGTAGTGTTTCACAAACCTAGTAGGTTTGTTATTTTTATGTGTTTATTGAAAAGAATATAGTAAAAACGGTAAAAAATATATATTATATTTATATATTTATTCTCATTATGAATTACCATTATGAAAAAAGATTGCATGTAGCGGAGAGGAGAATGTTGAGATGGATATGTGGTGTGACGAGAAAGGATAAAGTGAAAAATGAGTATATTATATAGTATATTTTAAGTATAACATGTGGATGGATGGAGAGGTAGAGGAAGGCCAAAGAAAAGATGGATGGATTGTGTGAGGAGTGATATGAAAGAAAAAGGAGTTAGCGATAGTGTGACTGGTGACAGGACAAAATGGAAGAAACAAACGTGTTGCGCCGACCCCAAGTAATATGGGATAAGGGGACGAAGAAGAAGAAGAAGATGAATTATCCTTATCATCAGCTCATATTATAACGTCCAATGCTGAACATAGGCTTCCATGGATTGGGTATACCCACGTTTGGAAGGCGTGTTGTTAACTGCAGTATGATGCAATTACATCGGTAGGCATTGCTGACCGTTTCTTGGTAGAGATACACATGGATGTATAGTTATTAAATCGAGATCAACGTGCTGAACATAAAGGTGCTTTTCAAGATACACGATACCCAACCAACTAGACCCGGGAATAAATCATCAATTTTACAAACCGTTCGCGGGGCGGGAATTGATCTATTCACACCAACATTATAAAATTTATTAATTTTTTTAGACTTTTAATACTGTAATTTTTGTATGTTTTACCAATATGTTTGACATATTATATGTGTATGAACGTGGACGAGGCAAAGGGAGTGTGTAAGGATCGTAGCAGGTGGCGTTCTGTAGTTTCTGCCTAGCCCCATGGGAGAAAGGCGTGATTATATCGAGGGGTGAAAGGCTATTTGTTTGAAGCGACATTTTGGACGATATGGAGTTATATACATATTCGGATTCAGCGAATTTTTCTGCGTCGTCTGAGCCGGGTTTCGTACAATTCTGAGCACTTTTATGGCGCTTAAAACAATGCCATTTTAGTGCATAATTCTCAAACATGATGTATGATCCGACTTCAAATTTGCCATATTTTTTTAGTATATCATTTAAGCTGTATACAAAAACAGAGAATCGGATCATAAGCCGTTATTCCCTTCCTAAAATTTTTGTTCGATGGCAGATAAATCGTTTTTCGATGTAGCTATCTTTAGATGAAAAGTCCCTTCAAACATTTTGCTTACAACTACTTACTCTGTGCAATGTCGCTTCAACCAATTTGCCGTCAGCCAAATTCATTAAGACATGTCGTCGGTTCAACCCTTTCGCAACAACTGTTTTTCACTGTTTAGAACAACCAAGTTATATAACTCCTTTCAAAATCTGAGACATCAAACAACTCTTTAAGAATGTTCATCGTTGCTTAAGCCAACTTTCCTGTATCGTTAATAAACCCAAAACCCAAACCCAAATTGGTAGTTAAAACAAAATAGCCTATTCCTATTATTATTGAGTAACGTCGATTCAATCATTTTGCTTTCTCCTGCATAAGTACTGTAAAGTCACTTAAACCATTTTGCCTGCTGCTGATTAGTGACAACGTTGGAAGTTGAATCATTTTTCTTTACTCTAAAAATAAGGCGATACAGATCATTTTGTATTAAGCGACAATTAATCTTATACTCATAACTGTTTTTTAATTGAAAATTATACCAAAATATTCAGGGATTTTTTTTCAATAAAAATTTGCGATCCCCATTATAGAAAGAGCACTAGTTTTTTCATAACGATTTTTTTTCCAAATTTTGAATCTTTAAATGGCTCTCTGTAAAGTTCGTAAAATGTCGCTTCAAACAAATAGCCTTTCACCCCTCGATATGTATGTATGTATGTATGTATGTATGCTAGAGCAAAAAATAATAACTAAAAGTATTCAACCTGAACCAAAGATATGGGTACAACAGCATAAGTACGAATAAGTTCTCAGAAATCACTTTCAGATAATAATATTATACATATTTGCTAATAAAAGAATAATACGGAGGTTGTTGATACAGCTAATACAATGTACAGACTGTGTGCATATTATTTACAATGTATTTGAGATATCAATAATACATTTATCATACCATTTATTACCATAATCTTTAGAGCTATTGTATATTGAAGTTATTTCTGCATACACCATAAAGTGGCAGAGCGCTAGGGCCGTCTTCACTACAGTATAAAACAAAGTCGCTTGCCGCTGTCTGTCCGTCAGTTTTTTTTAATAGATAGTGATTCAAGAGGAACGTTTATATGTATGATACATCAGCATTGCACCCGTGCGAAGCCTAGGCGGGTCGCTAGTTTGTAAAAATATAAAAAGCATAATTCCTCAATCTCCCCGCCAGCGACCGCCCTGAGCCGAGGTCCTAGGCCCACGAAAATCTCTTTTAAGTCAATTTGCTTAGTTTTTACTTTTAAGCAATAAAGAAAAAGCGTTCATGCCCGTGAAACTTGAACTACATATATTATGTCCTTCGGAAAATACGGCCGTCCAATATATTGAGGGCCACTTGATCCTTGTGTACCCATGGCCCAAAGCCCTTTATGATGTGATAAACAAGAGAAAGGCTTCAAAAGAAAATACAATAGGTACTTCTCTCAGGAAGATGGCAATGATGATGCAAATGTAAATAGCAACATGAACTTTATTACCTTGCAATAAAAGATCATTTAGGTTTTACGAACCTGTGTTAGAGGTGACCCTCTAACACAGGTTCAAAGTCATTTTAATATGTAAGTTTTAACGATATTAAAGAAGTATATACATAGATCGATTGTACTATCTTTAAGTATTAGCAAAGACTAAAAAAACACGGTGAATATAATATACTTTTTTATAGCTTAAATAATTACAAATTAATATTGATAATTACTTCGAAGCTGTGTTAGAGATGTTGTATTTACAACCTTTTGTTTTAAGGCACTAGAGATCATATTGCCTTGTAAATTGATCAAAAGCAGTCACCTTGACCTTGTCATTCTCATATGTGGAAAAATATGTTTATTTTTAACATTTTAAACTCACGTTTCGATAGTAAAATTAATAGTAAATCGTCCTGCCAACCTACCACCAACAAATTACGGTTTTAAACACAGTAATATTAATGGACTCCGTTTTCAATTGAGTAACAACAGTCTAAGTTACTTATAGTTTTTTTTAGACACAAACTGTACCAACAATTATCGTAGATCGATAATTATATGTAATTTATATGCCATACCATTCAAAATATACGTCATTATTGCACATAATATCTTGATAATAGTAATCACTATACTTAAAACTGTTCACTGTTAAAAGGTAAATGTTTTAGCAGCAACTTAAGCACCCAAAATAAATACGGAAGATAAACTTCCGCATTTTTTCGCATCTTTATCTAATTATATTATCTAGCTTTTAGTGATTTAAAAGTTTACCTGCTAAATCCAGTGAGTAGTTGAAGGGGTCCAGAAAGTTTCTAACTTGTAGGGATTGAGACAATATTTCATATTTTAACACTTCATTAATATAGTTCTGAAACAAAACAAATATTTTTCATTACATAATTAGTATAAAACAAAGTCGCTTCCCACTGTCTGTCAGTACCTATGTAAGCTTAGATCTTTAAAACTACGCAACGGATTTCGATGCTGGTTTTTTTAAGTAGATAGAGAGATTCCCGAGAAAGGATTATATGTAACACAGCATTACACCCGTGCAAAGCAGGGGCGGGTCGCTAGTTTTTAAGTCAAGTAACTTGAAGTAGATTATTTAACACATTATTAGAAGCTTTCGAGATAAAAAGTTATCCTGAGTTCTTCCGAACATTTTGATGAAATTTGGTACAAATATAGACTAGAACTTATCTATATTTATACCAAATTTCATAAAAATAGGTTCAGTGGTTTGAGCTTGAAGGCGTAAAGAACAGACATACAGACATAGTTACTTTTGAATTTATAATATTTATCGGCGCAACCACATAAAATAAGCATAGCAACAACACTTCATTAATGATAAACACATAAATACAATTACTCGTCTCATCAAAATAAATAAATTGTGAATCAATGCATGATTTGATAGAAACACAAATATGTTCATAAAATACTAGACTAATAAATAAGTATTCAGGATCAAATTATGATTTGTAAATCGTTGAAATATTTGTAGAAATAATTATCTGTTCACATAGTTTGAAAATTATCAAACTAAATTGTTTACTGTTTGTGAGCCGCTCGTTTAGTATAAATACGGCCGGCGGACCGATTGCAATTCAGTCTCGCTCGAGCTGCCGGACTGTACGGAGCTCCTCAATTTACTGGAATAAAACTTGAAAACCATATTATGGAGTTTTGCCGTTACTATGGATCAACATCCCTCGATAGAGAACCATCCTGATGAATGTGACGTCAGCAATGATGACGTCACACCTTATTAAAAATAACGATGCTCGTCCTTCCTCGTCATCAGAAGTGGGACTCGAAGTGATCCTTGGAACGCTGCTTCATCACGACCTGTTGCGACTCAACCTTGGCTTCAAGCAATGGGGTCTACGCAACAGGGGCAACAGCCGATGATCAATGTACCTATGCCGAATACGTCCATGGGTGGGGTGCCACCTTAATTCTTCATGCACATGATGCAAATGATTCAGCAAATGTCCGAGCGTTTATGCAAGAGTTGTGGGAAGAGGGCGAAAACGAAAAGTCGCTCATGATCAAAAAAAAAAAAATGCACCTCTCTAACATCCGAGGTCTGCACTCCGATCTCATCCCGGTCCATCACCACCATGAGACCGAAAAACCATATCTGCTGTTCCTCATGGAGACGCAAATCAGATGTCCTGCTGACGCAGCATGCTTGCGCCGCCCGGGGTAGACCCTGGAGCACAGTTTTAAGCCACGCGCTGGCGCCTGCGTGTGTGCTCGCGATGACGTCTGCTGTCGGAGTCTCCGTAACATTGAGGATTCCAGTTTCTCTGTATTGTGGGTTCTGGTGGACACTGGCTTGGAGCAGATACTATGCTGGTGTCTATCGGTCGCACACCGACAACATGGGGACAACCAGGTTGTTTCACTATCTTTCAGACTCTGCTGAACTGGCTCAGCTCAGGTGCCCATCGGCGCAGCTTGTTGTTCTGGGGGACTTCAATGCCCACCACCAGGAGTGGCTGTGCCCATGCCGGAGCACCGGCCATGCTGGGGGATTGGCGTGTGCATTCGCACTGACGCTTGGTCCCTCCCAACTGGTGACTGGACTGACACGGGTGCCCGACATTGATGGCCATGCGGCCGGTTGCTTGGACCTTCTGCTGACAACTGATCCAGACCCATGTGAAGTCGCGGTTTCCTCGCCGTTGGGTGGCTCCGACCACTGTCTGGTGAAATCTGTGTCTGTCTGCTCGCCACCCGATCCCGATCTCAAGGGGACTAGGCGAGTATGGCGATACAAGTCAGCAGATTGGGATGGGATGCGGTATTTCTTCGCGTCTTACCCTTGGCTGCGCTTATGCTTCTCTTCAGACGACCCAACTTGCTGCGCGGAGGCTGTTTCTGGGGTGATATGCCAGACTATGGAATATTTCGTTCCATTTTCTGATGTCTCACTCCGAGACAAGGCCCGTTCATGGTTCGGCGCTGAGTGTGATAGTACTGAAGCACATAAGCACTCTGCTTGCCGAGCGTGGGCGGATGCTCGAGCCCGCAAAGCGCGAAATGTTCGGGGGCTGAAGAGAGCCTTCAATGGTGCTGCCAAGTCTTGCAAACGTGCGCTACGCAGGGCCCGCTTTGACCATATTGGACGCATTGGAGCCACACTAGCATCTTACCCATCTGGGAGTAAAGCTTTTTGGTTTCTTGCCAAATCGGTCGAAGCCTATTTCTGTCGGTCCTCTTTTCCGCCACTGCAGGAGACGAACGGTTCATTAGCTCACACCGCCAAGGAGAAAGCAGACTTATTTGCATCTCTATTTACTAAGAATTCACAACTAGATGCTGCTGGTAAAAGTCCACCCAGGTTACCTCATTGGACTTCTACATTCGGCAAAAAGTGGTACTTAAACATTCTTTGCACTCTGGATGTGAATAAGGCTGGTGGTCCTGACGGCATTCCTCTCCAGGGTGGGGCGGTACTTCACATCTTTCTATCTATCTTCAGATATTAGCTGGATGCTCTGGATGCATTGGGGCGTCGAGCGAAGAGTCATAGGCAATGGCTCACTTGTGGAGGCAAGTCTTCGGAGCCTCGAGTGGCCTGCCTATCGGTTTTTTATCGGTTACATTTCAGGGAGTGTGCGGAGGTTCTACATAACCTGATGCCCCCTTCACCCTTCCATCACCGGACGACTGGGTGCGGCGAGCGGTTTCACCCTTTTGTTGTTGACATTCCTTCGATACGCACGAGGCGATTTGCTTCCTCTTTCGTGGTGCGGACGGCTGAGGAGTGGAGTTCTCCTGCCGGGGTCAGTTTTTCCGGAGCGCTATGTTCTGGAGGTAAACCTAAATTTAAACTTCGTCGTGCACCACAACCTGGTGATCAGGTAACCGTATCGGCAGAAGATGAGCCACTACCATCACCTGAAATAGAAATAGAGCCCCGTACCAAGCACATCAAGTGACGGGTTGCCTCAGCAAAAACTACGAGATCAAAGTGAAGAAGATTCATTGCCACAATAAACTGTGAGTTGAACATATTTACAAAATATTACCTTGAATTTAACTCTTTTAGAACCTGTGTATAAACACCTTCAACCTAGTTCCATACTCCCAGTAGAGCCTCTGTGTACCACGGCGAACAGGACCGCCCAGAGCACAGCATCATTACATCCCCTACGAGAATCTCCGAGAACCCTACGAGAACCTCCGAGAACCCTACGAGAACCTCCGAGAACCCTACGAGAACCTCCGAGAACCCTACGAGAACCTCCGAGAACTCTACGAGAACCTCCGAGAACTCGTCGAGAACTTCCAACATCTTACACACCTTATTAGCATTGATATTCCTAGACTAACATAGAAATGCATGTTTTTGCATAACAACTAAATATAAAGCAACGCAAGTTGCTCACAGATACCCAACTCAGAGAAAGTTATTTCTATTATTGCAGATTTCGCGAAGAACCCTACGAGAACCTCCGAGAACCCTACGAGAACCCTACGAGAACCTCCGAGAACTCTACGAGAACCTCCGAGAACTCGTCGAGAACTTCCAACACCTTATTAGCATTGATATTCCTAGACTTACACAGAAATTACTATCTGTAATAATAAAAATAATACTCCCAAATATTTATTCAGTTCTGTCTTTAAATAAATTATTTAATCTGTTTTTTTAATGAAAACGTAAATAAAATTCGTATAAAGACAACCGATTGGTAAATTGTGAATGCCAACTAAATAATAAAAGTAACTGGACCAAAACTTCTTGGACATGCCTATCTGAGTATGTTTCGCCGGATCGTCTCGATGAGGCCGCGTTGAAACCGGCAGTAGAATAACTCCACTGAGTTTGTTTCGCCGGATCTTCTCAGTTGGGGCGTATTGGATCCGGTGGTAGCACTAAAGCGCGTTCGTTGAGATACTTATGGTCCGTCTAAATAATAACATACTCAAAGGACAGAACTTAGATTTAATCATAGATGCAAAATAATAAAATAAAATAAATAAAATTGTACAATTACGCGACGAGAATCAACGAGGCTGGTGCAGAGCGCGCACCGCCTGTCAGAATGGCCGTATCGGCGCAACCACATAAAATAAGCATAGCAACAACACTTCATTAATGATAAACACATAAATACAATTACTCGTCTCATCAAAATAAATAAATTGTGAATCAATGCATGATTTGATAGAAACACAAATATGTTCATAAAATACTAGACTAATAAATAAGTATTCAGGATCAAATTATGATTTGTAAATCGTTGAAATATTTGTAGAAATAATTATCTGTTCACATAGTTTGAAAATTATCAAACTAAATTGTTTACTGTTTGTGAGCCGCTCGTTTAGTATAAATACGGCCGGCGGACCGATTGCAATTCAGTCTCGCTCGAGCTGCCGGACTGTACGGAGCTCCTCAATTTACTGGAATAAAACTTGAAAACCATATTATGGAGTTTTGCTGTTACTATGGATCAACAACCCTCGATAGAGAACCATCCTGATGAATGTGACGTCAGCAATGATGACGTCACACCTTATTAAAAACAACGATGCTCGTCCTTCCTCGTCATATTAAATAGGGATAGCATGTATAAAAATATTCTTAAATAGCTTATGAGTATAAAAAAAAACAAACAATATTATCGTTCAATGTCATGACATTGCCGTAAAATAAATAATTCAACAAAGTTTAAACCTTTATACATTTATAAAAAAAAAAATATGATTGCATCAAATTGCACAGAAAAAAACGACTATTATTTATTTTGTAATACAATACTAATTATAAAACTCAAAATCCAATTAACATAACATAATGTTTTCATTGTTGCACACACTCACTGAATTTAAACCAGTTGTAAGAATAACATTATATAATAAGTTTCTAACTAGATCATGTTCAAATAAAATGCACAAAAAGTAATTATGTTAAGAGGACTTGTCTATTGACTGTAACGGTGGTTCAGTGGTTACAACAGTGGCTTCTGAAACCTGGTGTTCAAGGTGTGACCAGGGACAATTATTTGTGTGACACTGATAGTTGATCAGTCTGTGTGCCTTGTGTTTGTAAAGTGTGTTTGTAATGTGTGTTTGTAAAGTGTGTTTGTTATGTGTGTTTATAAAGTGTGTTTGTAAAGTGTGTTTGTAAAGTGTGTTTGTTATGTGTGTTTATAAAGTGTGTTTGTTATGTGTGTTTATAAAGTGTGTTTGTTATGTGTGTTTGTAAAGTGTGTTTGTTATGTGTGTTTATAAAGTGTGTTTGTAAAGTGTGTTTGTTATGTGTGTTTGTAAAAGCAACACAGGGATTTACTCCACAAAAATATAAAATATTTCAGTTCCAACAGCCAAAGCCCAAAAATATGATACATTTTAAGTTAGAAATGAAAAAGATGAATAAGTAAGACTTATAATAAAGTATCAATACACTACTCTAGTTTTTTTATGATTTTGTCTGCATACATTTCAATTTCTCCTAACAAACAACTTAGTTCATCCGCTTACAGGCATCTGCTAAAAGAGGATTTCAAGGAGGACTAAATTGATATAAAATGCTTTGTTCTGTTTAACAAAGAGATACAGATATTTACTATTGCCTTAGTAATAATAAATATATGTAAGTCTGCCAAATTGTAGTTCAGTCTATTAAGTGAAAATTTAATAAATTTATACAAAATTTATTGTTTTTGTTTGATATGCAAGTTGTACTTAATAAATTAATTAATTTAATTGTGTATTAACTACATATTTAATTTATTTCTAGCAACATCTCATGTCTTCATTTGCCTTAGAATGCTGCTCTGCTACAAAATTATATTCAGAGACGCAGAGAGTCTATATGTGTGCAAATAATATCACAAAGGCATCAAACCTTTTCTCGTTGCATACAAATTAGCAGATTATGTATTTCAGACAATTCAAGATTTTTTAAATGAGCATTATGTTGTACCATGTGACTTTATCTTTTTTTTTCTGTATGTTGTATGTATACACATATAATTACTAAAAATGGGTGCGGTAACAAAACCATAATGCTGTACATTATGGTTTTGTTACCTTTATATAAAAAATTAATCTACAAACCTGCAGTGCCACTTGTCTCTCGGCAATAAAAGATGGTTGCATGTTCCCAATAAGTTTCTTTGGTGGTATTGGCAACTCAATATTGGCCTGCTGTAGAGCTGTGTGTAGGGCTGCAAAGTCTCTGTACCGGCGGGAAACATTCCAAGTATTGTCCTTTGAAGGGCCTCGCTGTACTCGCAATATGTACTCCTACAAAGTGAAGGAAATTTTGATTATTATGTCACTGTCTCATCTGGCAGTGATAAGTGCCTTGGACTGCTATGCTCCTTCATTCAGTTGCAGTGTAAATTTAATAGCCTTCATGTTAGCTAAACTATGTATTTGTTTGAAAGAGTAACAAACTTTCATATATCAACTCATGCATCTTCAATATTAGATGGATGGACAAAGTATGAATAAAATTAATTTATAAGCCAATATCAAATTTCCTAGTGAACATTACAATGGAGTGTAAAAGTAAAAGTGTGTGAAAGTATATGAGAATTGGCAGGTTTTCAATTACCTAGTTTGCAATTTAAAAGAATACCAATAGCTGTACAATAGGATTTTATTTAATTATTATTGAAGTGTTATTATACAATTATTGCAACAATATCATTAATATGTGCACTTTTAAAATATACAACCATATGTTTCACTTACCATAATAACACACAAAAAAACAATTGACTTCATAAATAATTTATTACTAAATACTTTATTGTATTATCCTATGTATTATAGATGTTACGTTAATATTGTAATATTTAATTACATTTATATAATATTCTTGCAGTATATAATAACTAATATTGAAATAGCAAATAATACTTGGAAGGTAATTTGTTCACTTTAGGGATTTTTACTACATAATGTGATAATCGACAAATGATTTCACTATACCAATGGGGCGGTGCGATATCCGCCAGATCAGGCGGATGCATCACTAAGCAGATTAATACATCGCGTCACTAACGAAATACCTACGAAGCCAGCTAACGTATTACATGATACGTTTATTGGAATATTAGACAAAATATTCAATGCCGATATATTTCAATAGATTTAACAAGGGAACTTGATTGATTTTGAATAAAAACAATACTTACTGTGTGTTTGTTGACGTTTTGTGCATTTTCAACTCTACAAGTTAGTTTTTCCGTATCATCTATTAGGGCTTTGGTTTGGGATGTCTTTTCAAATATAGCCATCACAGCAGTTAATAATTACTCACTGAACAGTACAACAATCACTATTAAACATTTTTATCACTATTAAAACGAAAATCCTAAGTAATTACATTTACGGATTCGATACCAAATATTTACGCATAAGCTCCGCTAATTTAATACACAGTTGTACTTTTTTCACCTTTTAAATTTTAATGATCCGAACGCAATTGAGGACTAATAATTTATGTAGTATTAAAACAATAAACTTGCGACGAATGTTAATACACGAATATTGACACCTGCAACATTTGATGGCTGACATAAAACTTCAAACTTCACACTCAGCTGACATGTACGTTCCATTACAAACATAATACAAAGTGTGAATTGAGGTATTGAGACATAAAAAAGGTAGTATAGATAAGATAATTATATCGATAAAGTTAATAAAATAAATGCTAAGCAAAAAAGATTTTGAGTACATGATTTGCTAAATATTGTTTTATTCAGTAGAGATTGTTTCAAAGTTAAATAAAATTGACAAATATCTAATAATTGTGTATTAAATAATATATTCTTATTTACTAAATATAAAATTACTTAAACTACTCATTACTATTGTAAAAAAGGAACTTCTAGTGAATTGTACTAGTAAAATCGTTATTGATTATTTCCGTAAAATGGCATGTTCAGAAACATGTAAGAAAATTTGTTAGATTTTTAACTTCGTAAGTTTTCTTTTTTTTTACCTATTTTAATGAAACATGTGGAACGAACAGAAATTGATTATTCAAAAATATAGTTAACGTTACTGTATAGAGTTCACAAATGATAAATATTTACATAAGTATGATGAAGAAAGTTTAATTATCATTCTTCTGAACGCATTTTCTGCAGAGGATTTTACCATAGACAATTATTGGTTATGTCATTTCCTGTTCTACCGCAACGAGTCGCGAGCGGAGAACACCGACTTGCACGGGCCTTCTATTCATCTGCCATTAGAAATAAGAATTAGTGAAAAATGTCTCTCATCTCCGCTCGTATCGCCGGCTCTGTAGCCAGGCGTTTGCCAAATGCCGCCGCGCAGGTAATTATTCCTTTAATTATTTAATTAAATGTGTAGCTGGAGTTATTCAACGTGAAAAACGTACCCGGTTATCATGTCCCAAGAACGTCCACGGGTTTCAAGTGATTGCTTAATTATTCATTAATAATAATTTCCAGTTGATTATGTAACTATTCTTTCATATTAATAATTATTCTAGATTATATTTTATAAATGTATTTTTAGTTGAATTACTCTGTTTTGTATAATCGGTGTTATGTAATATGGGCGACTCGATTTTCAGAAGTCCACATCTATGGAATTAGTGCTTCTTATTAAAACATTTAGTGTTAAACGTGAAAAGGAGTGCGTAACGTGACGATTTAGTGCATAATTATAGTTAACAATGTGTAAATTTGTGTTTGTGTTGGTTATGTGCAGGTGTCGAAGGTGGCTGGCGCTGCAGCCCCCGCTGCTGCGGTCGCATCGCGCAAGTTCCATGTCTCATCCACCCAGAAGGCCGCCGAAATCTCCACTATTTTGGAGGAAAGGATCATGGGTGCTGCTCCCAAGGTTAGTTGTCATTTCCAGTGTTACATAAACTCATCCTTATCACGTTAAAAGGTTATAATGATATACTGATAACTTAACACAGATTTTTAGGATTAATTTTTCAAGTATTGAATAACCTATATCTATACAAATTATTGATCTATGACCTGATTTCTATGTCATTCACTTTAGGACTTAGCCTTATTTCCTCCTTACTTAGTAGATTATCAGCTGTTTTGTGTCAATACACAATGAATTCTTTGAAGGCCAATTTGCATGGTGACAAAAAATCTTATAAATTCTAATTACCCATTATAATTGCTGTATTTTAAAGGATATGCTGGAAATATGAAGCAATGTATCAACCCAACAATATTTTAATTTTTTTACAGAACTTAATATTTTTTTAAAGTGCTAATGATAATTTTATTTAAATTTATTATCCTGGTAACATGGTCCTTATTTTTGTTGAACAGTCAGACTTGGAGGAGACTGGTCGTGTATTGAGCATTGGAGACGGTATTGCCCGTGTCTATGGTCTCAAGAACATTCAGGCTGAGGAGATGGTGGAATTCTCCTCCGGCCTTAAGGTTTGTATTTTTTTTTTGTATATTTTAAGATAAAGTCACACTTATAGGACTGCAATCCCTTAACCCATTGAACCTTTTGAATCAGATAAATGTTTTGAAGTGTTAAGGGTTATTTCTTATTGGCAAGTAAAATATTTTTAGTTGTAGTTATAACACAGGATCTGTGATATTAATTACTAGAGACCGGATTATATGCAACATAAAAAAGCTGTTATATGCATACAAATATGCATGAAAATTGGCAGAATATGCAAAATTTAATGATAAGTTTTAATTCAATCAATCAATTCAGTCCCAAAAAATGCAGAACTAATAGTTAAAATTTTATTTTATTTTAAAATCAGCATACAATTAGTAAATTATCCTTGAATAGGCGACCATAGGTGACATTACACATTACAGTTTATTACATACAAATTATTTAAATTTTTGTAAATGTAAATTCACAATTATTATATTATTATATTATATATTTATTTTGTAAATAAACCATTTGGTTTAATTCACAATATTATCACTTTTTTTGGATGACTGCACTGCACTCAAAAAAATAATTTAAATATACCGATAATATGCACTATAACTCAATATTAGGTAAAATATGCTAGTACCATTGAATGGCTTAATTATGCCAATGCATATGTAAATGCATATAATCTGGTCCCTATTAATTACTAAAGAGCAAGACATATGTAGTATATCAGCGAGCCTCATAGACACTTAACATACTTTTATGGGACATTTGATATATCAACTATGACAATGATTGTATCAGGTTTCTCAGTACGGAGTTATGGTTTAATAATTATACTTATTTTCCCAATTAACAATCCTTAGATTTCAACTAGGTACATAGTTTTAGTTACCAATCCTGAAATGATCAAAAATCACATCCAATTTTGAGTTTGCTCCTCCTTCCCTATATAATGGATTCTATTCACAGAAGTACAGTACAAAGAACTATAGAATGAAGTAGTGTTTCCCAAACATTGTTTTGCCATGGCCCGGTAATTTTTACACCACTGCTCCGTAACCTGCTTTACTAGCAGAGTTTTAGCACACCACTGCTATTCTTGTTAACCCCTCATGCTACGCTAAAATTAATTAATTAAGCTTGTAAAAACGAGTGAGTTCATGTTGTTACTATACAGTATGTTAAATTACAGAGGGCGTGTTCCCTTAAACTCGTTAATCTATATCATTAATAGATTAAAACAAAAATATCAGCATAGAAAAATGAGCATAAAATAATCCGAATGCAAAAAAATAAATAATTGGTAATAAATTCGAAACCTCCTATTTAAAATCAAAATAGTAGCGCGGAATAGTACCTAAGTACCTAACGTAGTACTAGCATTGCCCAAACCGTCAACGTCGCATGCGTACCATGCCGAGCGGGTTGTACCATACTGTTGCGGGTTAACGGGAACGCCCTCTGTTAGTTAACATACTGTATATTATTATTAAAATAAGTTGGAACCTTTGAGACCTGGTATTTTATGGCCTATTCGAAGGCCTGGTACCGGGTTGTGACCCGGCAAATGGGAAACACTGAAAAATCATTACTGATTCAGACTTATGTTCTGTAGAAATTAAAAGACATGGATCACCAAAATTAAATTTCTTTTCTCTAGGGTATGGCTCTTAACTTGGAGGCTGACAACGTTGGTGTTGTAGTATTCGGTAACGACAAGCTGATCAAGCAAGGTGACATCGTCAAGCGTACCGGTGCCATCGTAGACGTGCCCGTCGGTGAACAGCTGTTGGGTCGCGTCGTCGACGCTCTGGGTAACGCCATCGACGGCAAGGGACCCCTCGACACCAAGACCCGTATGCGTGTCGGTATCAAAGCCCCTGGTATCATCCCCCGTGTGTCTGTGCGCGAGCCTATGCAGACTGGTGAGTGATTAATTTTTTTTCTTTTTTTTTAAACAGGATTTTTATATAAGATATAGATAAATGCAGTTTTATTATACTGTTACTGTAAACCAGTGGGTCATATCATAGCATGTTTTGTATGTTAATCCAGTTTATAAACTTATAAAATCCATTCAAACATTACTTACCCTATTAGGTCTTACAGCAACAGAAATAGTTTTTATTGTAAGTACACACACAATAAAAACTTTTTTCTGATTTTATAAAAAAATCAAACTTAGTACTAAGTCATTAAAGTACTACTACAATCTATATGTAATATATTGCATTTCGTTATTCAAACTTTTACCTGGAAATCTGCCGCCGCGCCGCCAATAAAATAAGGCTTTTAGATGAAGTAGGGCGTCAAAAGGGTGAGCATCGCTGCAGAGCCCTGCTAACACTTATCCTGGTAAAGAAGCAAAAACGTCTGGAATAACTACACAAATATGTCTTTCTAAAAATAAAACATCATCTTACCAAACATTGTTACGTAACACCCTACAAATTTTGCCATTTTAATAACTTTATCTACCCTCAGGTATCAAGGCCGTCGACTCTCTGGTACCCATCGGTCGTGGTCAGCGTGAGTTGATCATTGGTGATCGTCAGACTGGCAAGACTGCCCTGGCCATTGACACCATCATCAACCAGCAGCGTTTCAACAAGGGTGATGATGAGAAGAAGAAGCTGTACTGCATCTACGTCGCCATTGGACAGAAGAGGTCCACTGTCGCCCAGATCTTGAAGAGGCTGACTGATGCTGGTAAGAACTTTGAAATATCGCCATTAGATCCCCTTGGTCTTTAAAACTTTTAGCAGAAAAACAATGCAATATCAAGTTTTGTCTTTTTTGTGAGTCAAAATGTTAATGGATTTAGGATAAGAAATCATAAATCCATTAACATAACATAACACAAAGCGGCCGTAGCCGTATGGCTAGAGCGTCGGACTTGTATGTAGATATGTAGTTGCCGGTTTGATCCCCACCCATAGCACTACCGACGTGAACCCACTCGTACCACGAGTATTGTAGCTTAGCACAAGGGGTTAACAAGAATACTAGTAGTGTTCGAAAACTGCTTGTAATATTTAAAAAAAACGTATCATCTTTAATTGTGTGTATTAACCTCAATCAATTATTGCATAAGGAAATACTCAGTCTAATTTCATATTTCCACATTTTCTATATGTTATGAGACTTATTGCATGTACATTCCAGGTGCCATCAACTACACCATCATCGTGTCCGCCACCGCGTCCGACGCTGCTCCCCTGCAGTACTTGGCTCCCTACTCCGGCTGCGCCATGGGAGAGTTCTTCCGTGACAACGGCAAGCACGCCCTCATCATCTACGACGATCTGTCCAAGCAGGCTGTTGCCTACCGTCAGGTAATACGAGCTTACCTTGACCTTCTGTTCTATTTGTATTCTTTTACCATAATCTCCTCATTAACAATTTTTTTTAAACCTATTTTGATCTAACATACTAGTCTACTTAAACCAAATCTCTTGAGTTTCTGGCGAGTCCTTCTTAAAGTTGCCATATCCTAAAATTGTGATAGGAAAAGAAATGGATGCATCTTAAGAACATGAAAAAACATTTTTTTTCAATCTGTATGAATAAAGAAATGTTTGACTTTTAGAAATAAATCAGCAATTATTCTTGTCTGTATGTAACAGCCTATTTTCGTAAATTTGTATTGAAACTTAAGTCTACACTTGTAGAGACGTTCACGTGAAATAGTGTAACTAAGTAGTAGTACTAAGTGAAGTTCAATAAAAAATGACTGCATTTGTCTTATAATTATTTAGTTATGTGACAAATAGAAATAGAACTGCATTAATAATATTATTAATATAATTATTAAATTTTAAAAATAAATACTAAATTCGTCTAAAGTTCAAGAATCAAATCAAAATCTTAAACTGAAAACTTATCTTTGTGTATCTATGACAGATGTCTCTGCTGCTGCGTCGTCCCCCCGGTCGTGAGGCCTACCCCGGTGATGTGTTCTACCTCCACTCCCGTCTGCTCGAGCGTGCCGCCAAGATGTAAGTTAACTTATTAAATTAAATTCAAAATAATAGCCATTAGTATTATCAAATGTTTTTTTTTTTCATTCTAAATTTAGGTCACTACCCCAAAGTTAGAAGTATTTTTTTTATTTTTGTAAAAAAATTGCCTACCACCGCAATCAGTGACGATCTTGACCATGACAAATTATGATTGTGTTAAAATTGATGTAAGATAGACAGAGAACAATCAACTATAGAATTATATATAAACATCAATGTGTAATGTACCAGAAGCTACACATATGCGTCCTCCAACAAAAATATCTTGTAAATTATCCAAAAATGATAACCAGAAAAAGGGAATACAATACAAGACATATCAAATCATCTTGTAACCTGTAAATTTTGTTGTCCTAATCCTATGTCTACTTGCAGGTCCGACAAAATGGGTGGTGGTTCCCTGACCGCCCTGCCCGTCATCGAGACCCAGGCCGGTGACGTGTCCGCCTACATTCCCACCAACGTGATCTCCATCACTGACGGACAGATCTTCTTGGAGACTGAGCTCTTCTACAAGGGTATCCGTCCCGCCATCAACGTCGGTCTGTCTGTGTCCCGTGTAGGATCCGCTGCCCAGACCAAGGCCATGAAGCAGGTAAACCATTTTATTAGAAAAAGAGAAGAAACGAATGTAGCTTACTCCTTTTTTTTTTGCGTTGACTATTTGGTGATGCAATATAACAAGTCTTTATATATGCAGTTGGTCAACTGGGCTATTCTTTGAAAAACTATTAATTGGATTTCTTTTCTGGTATTCCGCCAAATTTAATGTCATTAGTTGATGCCAAATGTATTTTGCAATTTACTAATAGGTAACACAGTGATGTGCAGCTAAATTACTAGACTAAGTCTCCTGTCGATTATGATGCATTTTATAGCAGCTTTAGTAATTGTTCAAGTTATCCTTTCTTTTACAGTCTTACAGATTTATGATTCATATATTCCTTTTGTCTCCAAGGTGGCTGGTTCCATGAAGCTGGAGTTGGCCCAGTACCGTGAGGTGGCTGCTTTCGCCCAGTTCGGTTCTGACTTGGACGCTGCTACTCAGCAGCTGCTCAACAGAGGCATGCGTCTCACTGAGCTGCTCAAGCAGGGACAGTATGTGCCCATGGCTATTGAGGAGCAGGTAAGAGATAAGCAATTATTTAAAAATATGCAATATTTTTGTCATAGAACAAAGTAACAATGAAAATCTCCAAGGAATCTTGTTGCTGTTTAGTGCGGCAAATAACTGTCTACTTACATTATTGATATGTTAAACATTTTTGCCACGAGCACTACAAGAAAACAATTTACTCAAGTGCTAAAACTGTTGAACATAATTTTGTTTTTACAAAATAACTTACAAAAATTATCACCGACAGGTCGCCATCATCTACTGCGGTGTCCGTGGTCACCTCGACAAACTGGACCCCGCCAAGATCACCGATTTCGAGAAGGAGTTCACCCAGCACATCAAGACCAGCCACCAGACCCTCCTCGCCACCATCGCCAAGGACGGACAGATCACCCCTGAGTCCGATGCTTCACTCAAGAAGCTCGTCACAGAGTTCCTTGCTACTTTCACCGCCAAGTAGAATGTTTAGAGTTTCCAAACGTTGGCCTTGATTTGAGATTGTGAACGATGCATTTAGGATTCAATCATAAAAGCCTTTCCTCGTCGCGCAGTCTCATTTCAAATCCATAACTGCGGTTTGTGGAAGCAATACGACTTGTAATTCTTCCATAAGCCGCCAAGTAGTTGTAATCATTCGTATGGAATGTATTGGATGTTGATACAATCATGGAATGTATTTATCTCGAAGTCAGGAGTGGTTATATATTATTAAATACCGTAACAAGAATTTGGTCGTTTTATTTCAAATTTTGTTGATGCGTTTCAAGTTCCAACTGTTATTATACTGAAACTGGTATTAGTCGAAGGTGTTATGTACCCAGCGATGGACCGTACCCTCCGGCTTAAACTTTTTTAACCATCATGGGGGAGACTTAAGGAAAAAAGTTGCCATAGACGCTGTACTCGTTAAGAAAAGTAGCCATGTTTGGAACAAATTGTGCTACTCCAAACACGAACAGTGTACTTCTTCGTAGTTGACCAAGAAAAAAATATTTTTGCGGTACCACAGAACAGAGATTTCTTTACTCAGAAAGAGAAGAGAGATTTTTCTGTTCTGTGAGCGGTCCCGATAAGTTTTCTTGCTTGGAAGGATCTGCCAATTTTTGGATGCATGATAAATTTGACCTTCCTTTGGGCAGTCGCAGGAAAATCTTCAAAAATTTCACCGAACCTGCGAAGACTGATCCATCCTAAAAAACAAAATGTCTAAGGTGGATAGAAAGAGATATAATTTTGACTGCACCGTTGGCTCAGTGGTAACGGTAGTTTACATTACAAGACAAATATTTGTATGAAACAGAAATTGTTGTTCTGAGTCTGGGTGCGCTTTGTGTCCGTGAATTATGTGTTTGTAAAGTCCCCAGGGATTAATTTCTCTAGGGCGAGAGTTGAAACTCTTCCGGGGGAATGGGAACTCTTCCTGCGTATGACATTCAAAGCAACTTCAGGTTGGGCATGCTGACTTGATCCCCATACCTAATCTTATTTATTTTGTACTAGTTTCCCGCGCGCGGTTTCACCCACGTAACTCCCGTTCCCGTGGGAACTTCATAATTAAATATAGCCTATGTCATCCGTCGAATCTTGCCAATGGTGATAGAATTTTTCAAATCGGTCCAGTACTTTGGGAGCCTATTCAATACAAACAAACAATCAAATCTTTCATCTTTATTATATTATTATTAGTATAGATTATAATTATAGGAGCCGGTAATTCGAGATTTCCATTTAAAATAATCAATCATAACTTTTCCCGCAGTAACTAGGTATCCTTTAAAGCGACTTCTACAGTAGCCACATAAACTGCAAGAAAACTCGGCTCTTTCTTTTTGGAGACCATCTTGTTCAAATCTTCAGTCAGAATAATTTAACGCTTACTAATGAGAAACTACTTCTTGCGACCTCAATTGAATGCCTGACTCGAAGGGGGTCCCCTTCATACTAGTTAATTAGCGACGCGGGGTTACAAGGGCCTCGAATCTGTGAGGCAGAGGGCTACTTACGACAATTACGGCGGTCGTGGGTCGATCCCCACGCTGGACAAGAAAATCTTTGTGTTGATTCTAAAATTTCTTTCCGAGTCTGGTTGGCTGAGGGATTACCCTCCGTGCTTCGGACGACAGTATTATGTTACAACATACATAATACTGCGGTCACAAACCCGCCTCCCAAGCATGGTGATTATATAATTTCCTCCCTCGGGAGGAGGCCCATGTTCAAACTTAGACGTTATACAGGCTGATGATGATAACGAAAGACACTGTACTTTTAAAATAGGTTGGTTGAGTGATATAAATCACTTTGGGGATGGATTTTTGTGTTTTGCCGTGAATGTAAATTGATTTTTACCAACATCATTAATTTTTGTTAAAGTGTATTAAATTATTAGTATGTTATGCGTGATGAGCAAATGAATAATCCAAAATGAAACTTTAGCGTTACTAACCAATATTCAGTTTTCAATGAGTAGTGGTGTTTAGTGAGGCATGGCTAGCTCAAAAGACTCAATCCTTCCTAGCTAAAAAATGACATTAGTGATTAGGTTAGCAGATGATAAACGCGCATTGTTGTTTCACCGCGCGCAGTAATATTTTTGATTTTTAAACTCTAAGTAACTTTTCTTTTTATTAAGAAACATTTTTATAAATATGATTCGGGCGTACTAAAGTAATCTATCGTTTTATTCTGACATACTTTTTTACTTTTACAGTGTTTTAAAAATTGCGCAAAATGGAGTTTTTTGAAAAAGCGCATGTTTCCAGGAGAAATTCCTCAAAAAAGGACAGTAAATCGGAAGAGATGGTAAAAAAGCAGCTTAAACAAATGCTACATGGGTACAAAAGAAGTGACAACGAGCTGATTATGAGCAGCGGTAATGCGGGAGACGATGTTGTCGAGATGCACAGATCATTCGACGACTCGACCTCGGTAAGTGGGTTTTCTGACTTAAACCTCACTCTTTCTGATGTCGAGGATGATGTGTCACAGAAATCCGACTTTAAATGTATATCCGAACCGGTGTCGACCAGCAGTCATGCAAATCTGTCTAGTTTAACTGAGTTACAAACAGATAGTTCTGAAAACACAGACAGTCAACAATCTGTTAGTAAACTTGATCCTATACTTGAAGCTAGCACTGAAGATATTGAAGACTCAATATCTGAATATAATGATGATATTGTTTCATTATCACAAGAAAGTTTATCTGAAGATACAAATACAAGTGCTGATATTTCATTATTAGAATTTGAAGGATCATCCACAGAAATTGATGATACAGATTCTGAACCTTTCGATCCTGATGGCTCCTTAGCAACTAAAATACTAGCAAAGCTAAATGAAAGCCAGTTGAAAACTAATAAAAAAGGCAAGAAACGAAAATTAGATATAAAACTTAAGAAAAATAATTCTAAAAATTCTTTAGATGATGTTACAAATAATAAGAATAAAAAGAAAAGTGTAAGTACAAGTCAAACAGAAATTGAGATAGAATGTTTAAAAATATCAAGTGACGATGAAGAGATCAGTTTAGAAAAGGATAATTATGAAAATGATTCAGTATCGACATATGAGTCAACTCCATATATTTCAATAACAGCATCTGAAATGGAAGACCAAAGTCTCCGTGAAATATTAGGAAATTATAGACATCCTACAATGAGAAACTTGCCTTGTGAGAAACAAAATGTTGTTTGTTCTGCCAATACACCATTATTTGAGACTACTAGTGGTAATATTATTAATGATGATATTGATAGTCTAATACCAGAATTTGATAATGATATTATAGTGGAAGATTTAGAAGCTGAACTTGATAATACTGAAGTAGAACCTATTGACGAATCCACTGAATTATATGATGATACAATGCAATCAGAGTCATCTGTAGAAAGAGAGCTATCAAGTGAAGAGGAACTTATTAACTCTTTACAAGTATATTACCTCAAAAATTCATGTATTCTTGTATTAAAATATCCATCACAATTATATGTTCATGGCAAAGTAAAAGTTAAACCTTTAGGTGGCACTGTAGAAGTGTTTGGTCATATTTTAAAGGACGAAGCAGAATTATTTGCACCAAACAATAGTTTTGCACAATGTATAAAAACTGTGCAGTGCCCAAATAAATATTACGGATTGTTTAGAAAGCTAACTTCGTCAGGATTATCTGTTTGTGAAGCTGAGGATATTGTAACATCTATAAGTGAATATGATTGTGTTATTAAAATGACTCCATTAGTTGATGTTAAAATGTCATTTGTTGAGAATAATGTATCCACTGATTTGTTTACGAGGCCATCAAAAGATGTTGATGAGAGTTTAAAAGATGCCTCAAATAAATTGGGTTGCAATCTTTACTCGAAAAAACCTTGGAGGCACTTTGAAGAGAATGAATGCTGGCTTGAAGCTGTCAAATGTGGTTACAGTAAGTAACTTTACTTTATAATGGACTTATTAATTAACAAAAATCTGGGGAATCTGGATCTGGGAATACACAAATATTATAAATATCAACACCCTCTGTAGCATAGCTGCATTTTGATCGCTTTAAGTCTTGAGATGGTTGTGAGTTCGATCTTCACGCAAGAAATCTTTGTGTAATTTCTAAGATTTCCCTTTCCAGGTTTGGATGGTTGAGGGACTACCCTCCATTCTTCGCAAAGCATGTTTAGCCATTGCGTTGGTCCTAATTGTTATAACATCATCTATACCAGGGACCGGGCAGCAGCGTTACCTTATATATGTTACAACATATTACTGTGGTCACTAACCTGCCTGCCAAGCGTGGTGACTATGGCAAAAACCCTCCCTCAGCAGGAGGCTCATGTTCAGCAGTGGATGTTGTATGGGCTGATGATGAATATTATAAAGAGGAATAATTTGGTTGTTTGTTTGCATTCAGTAGGCTCAATTCTACTAATTAACTAGTAACTAGATTCTTGCGTGCGGTTTTACCCTGCTTTTTTGGACGGATATTTATTTAGTAATCGCCAAAGCTTTTACTATGTCACTGGGCATAATGGTGGGCTGAGCTATATTATTAAATGGTTTATAAACTACAAACTAACTAATATTCACAACAGGGCGCTCCCTGTGGAACTTAAAGACATCATAATCTGGTCCACATACATTATAGTTATAAATATTTTCAACCTCACCCTTTTTTTAATTATTAATAATCTAAAAACATTTTATTTTAGAAATAATGCTTTCAATTTCAGATAAATACAGCAGAGGCATTGTGTGTGGCGGCAAAGGTTTGGGCAAGTCCACATTTGTACGGTACTATGTGAACAAATTGTTGGACCAAGGCCCAGTGCTGGTCATAGACCTGGACCCAGGCCAGGCAGAGTTTACTGTGGCTGGCTGTATATCTGCTACGGTGGTCACAACACCCTTGTTGGGACCTAACTTTACACATTTGAAGACACCTGATATGTGGGTATTTTGTATCAGATAGGTTTGTTATAGAAACTAAAAATATGCAGTCTATCCAATTCCAATCCTACTAATACTATAAACGCGAAAGTTTGTAAGTATGGATGGATGGATGTATGTTTGTTACTCTTTCACGCTAAAACTACTGAATGGAATTGCACCGGGATAGGTTATACGCTGGATTAACATATAGGCTACAAAACACATCGCTCCAACCCACTGGAGCAGAGTAACGTGCGTAAAACCGCGGCCCGCAAAAAGCTTATACCTAATAGTTTAAAGTTTGTATGCCATTCGTTAATCATAAAAATATCGCTGATATCTTACACAGGCATCGCATTTATAAGCTGGATTAACATATAGGCTATAAAACATCACACTATGACCCACTGGAGCAGCATAGCAATCCAACGCAGGTACAACCCGCATGGCCTAGCTAGTTGATAATGACTATCAATGTAGAGGTGACTCTTTCAAATTAAGTATGTTGTTAATTACGATTGGATAACTAGGCATCACTACATAGTATAAAACAAAGTCGGTTTCTCTGTCCCTATATCCCTATGTATGCTTAAATCTTTAAAACTACGCAACGGATTTTGATGCGGTTTTTTTTAATAGATAGAGGGATTCAAGAGGAAGGTTTATATGTATAGTACATCAGCATTGTACCCGTGCGGAGCCGGGGCGGGGCGCTAGTATAGGTATAAAGGTTTCATCCGCGTAACTCCCGTTCCTGTGGGAACTTTATATTTCAGGTGCAACGTTTACACTTCAGGGGCCTGAGTCTATTATCGTAATGGTGTGTCGTGGAACTGTCACTGACGGCTCGATGGTCGGTTTTTTGCACATTTGGTTATCTACAAATTCAAAAGACAAAGAAAACCGACTATCGATACGTCAGTGACAGTTCCACGACACACCATTACGACAGTAGACTCAGGCCCCATGCATTTAATGCAGAAATTGTCGGAAAGTGGCATGTTATCTGATATATTTAAAGATAATTTATTTTGAGAAAGTATGTGGTAATAACATACCTATGTTAAGTCATCATTAGATCAAGAACAGAAAAAACCTTGGGAATATGGTTTTGCCTGTAGCAAATTCTATCCGGAGGCCCCTCTTAGTAATAACTCGGAATAGCTCAACGAGTTTTTTTTTTAGCCCTATTAAGCCACCTATTGTGAATGATTTGGATCCATAGGATTTTTTATTTATTGGATCCAATTCTGGCTTGCGCATATCTTGGTGTGCGGGGCCCCCGAAATCCGGGGCCCATAGCATTTGGTACTCTTGCTTTATGGCTAATGCGGCACTGGGTGTATTTATGGGTACTTGTGGTAAACGTGAACTTGTATTAACAAACTCTTTATTTCTAGATGTTTTAACGTAGGCATGATCAACGTAATGGACAACACCATACGGTTCGCCAAAGCCGTCACCGACCTCATCAGCTACTGTCTCAACAACCAAGCTTTTATGGAAATGCCGTGGATCATCAACACTATGGGCATGACCACACAGATGGGCCTCAAGTTCATCTTACTAACTATATTACAAGCCCAACCAACGTTCCTCGTGCAAATTGATACGAAAATTGCGAAAAAACGATTCGAATGCCATCTACAGAGAGACACTATCCTACAATTGTATGAGAACTTCAAACAAGAGTATTTGTTCAGAAATATTGTGTTGCCAGAAGATTTGGACTATACATTTGTATTAACAAGCCACGTGGAGGGCTCCAATAAGCATAACACAGCTCAGTCACCGAAGATAGACAGATATTTTAACTTCGTGTCGTATTTTGCGAAGTTACTGGAGATTAATAGAAACAACAATTTACTAGCCATTGTACCTTACGAGTAAGTAGAATGATGAAACTTTATTCATTTCCTTTTCAGTTATAACTGGACATAGGACGGGGTTTTTGTTTTGGGGAGCAGGGAAGTAGCATTATTGGTTTCTAAACTACTAATTAAATAACCTGCGCGAGAGGGCGCTCTTGGGCTTGGACCTCTGCTCAGGGCGATCAATGGTGTATTGGTAACCATAGTTACTCAGGATTCTCTTGGTATAGGTATACATAGAGCCATAAGTCATGTTATTACAATAGTGACCAATGGCTAATTATGATTTCATGAAGGCTAAGGCTCTATAGTCTCTAGCGATCAAACTCTATAATAAATATGCCATAGGTATCAGACAAACATTTTACAAGCACGGGAGTCGAACCAGCCATCTTACAAGCAAATTTTCAAAGTTTAAGGGAGTATTATTGTGTCTACCAAGAGTATTATTTTATAAAGCACTTCCAATTATCCATTAATATCAATATTAAACACTAATGTCGTAAAACAAGAAATTGATAGTAAGGGTCTCTATAAGAATTGCAAACCTCTGAGTTTTTGGGTACTCTATGGATAATTAGCAATATTTGACATTGCATTACAAGAAGTAGGATAAAAAACATATAAAGAAAACACCGGCCCTTGCTCAGAATAGAGCGACTCGCAAGTTTTTTTTGTCTATGGGACTTATCCCAGCTATGCCACTGCATCTCCTATACCTACTTAAGCTAGGATCATTGTTTTATGTTACCCATTATAAGTTAATATTGGTAACAACATTAGCTTATCACCTTACCATGTCGCTCTACCTTTGAAAAAGCGATGAGTTCACTCACCACTTGCTAATATTTGCCGCAGGAAAATGCAGAATGTTTCACTGCCCTTTTTTTTTTCATTTTTTCCTTACAAATTCGTAATACTAGGACTCCCCTCTCCATAGCGATGATTTGCTAATCCTACCACGAGGAAATGGTCTACACACTAAATCCCTCGGGTGCTTCTCCGAAGGCCAGGAAGTGCAGATGCATGACATTTAGTGCAGATTGCACTGCTCTGTTGTCATAACTCGCGTATCCCAACAGAAGCACGTTGAACTATCTCATTGTCGCCATAGTTGGCGACAATGAGATAGTTAGCTGTTGAAGTGATCAAATTACCTACTTCCGAAGTCCTCATAGACCCGAAGTCCGAGAAGACCGCAAACTGGAAAGTAGAGCTACAGTTGCAAAGAAATCCCTTAAAAACTAAGTCGACGGGGGAGGCCTATGTTCAGCAGTGGACTACAACAGGCTGAGATCATCTCAGCCTGTTGTAGTCCACTGCTGCATTCCAGCAGGTCGATTTCCAGCAGGAACGATCGCTAGCGGCCTGCATCCACCGACTCCCCACGACCTTTATGAGGTCGTCGGTCCATCGTGCAGGCGGTCGTCCTACGTTGCGCTTGCCAGTTCGTGGTCTCCACTCGAGAACCTTTCTGCTCCATCAGTTCTTCGAGCTATGTGTCCTGTCCATTGCCACTTCAGTTTGCTAATCCGTTGATATATGTCAGTGACCTAAGTCATAATCCCTCAATCACTCAGCCAGCGACCGCTCTAAAAGATATCAAAGATATAAAAACTGCAGTGGTATTCGCATGGCAGAGAAATATACAGTCAGATAAGTACAGACTTGCAGGAAGTACAGTCAGCATCAAATTGATAGTGACAGTGAAGATATCCAAATATTTAACAACTTCCAAAATGATCATAATTATATAAATATTTATTAAATATTGACGCATCTTCAATGATCAAATAGTTACGAGCATTCTCCGTGTTCAATTATCCCGGAGCACCACAACGCCTAGTAATACTTCGTTATATTCAAGCCACCGCAACCCCGTAACAGCTAAAACGCCATCGGTATCGGCATCCAAAGTATTCAAAATTACGGGATACACTAGAAAACTCAACTTTATTTTTACTGTCGGACTATTATCTGATGCTGACTGCACCTAGACATATTGCTTGGGTATATTCTAAGTCTAATTTATATAATATCTTATTTAACAACCATCTACCTATTATTTTTCCATAACTCATTCATTGAATACTTTCTATTGCCATTCTTAACGTATATACTCCATCGCTATTTCCAATTTTCCTTATAAAATACGTTACGTTACTCAACCGCAGCGGCATACACGCAATTAATTCTTCGTCATACAAATATCTACAGTCATCATGCAACATTATTGAAGCCCCTTCGTAGATGACGTCACCTCTAATAGTGTAACTCATTCAAAAATGATGTAATAATAGATATCAATTGTACGTCTCGTTGCTGCTGACAAGAATTTATTTTCATAGGGCTAATAAATGGTAGAATTAGCTTTGAGATCGTGTGGGACCGTTTATTAGATAGTAATGTCATTCCTTAGCAGTAGGCTAGGCAGTTATAGCCAAAGACTGAAATTTAAATCGGTCAAGGTGATTGGAATTATTTACCTTGTCACTGTTGTCTTAAACTTGAACTTTGCGATTTCTGTATATACTAATAGCAACAGGTAAACCAACAGGTTGTTATGGAATCTAGTGCAGTCGATGTAAAAACACATAGACCGTACTTCTGAATTGATGACTTATTCAATACTTAGTAGGTACCTAATATCATTGATGGAATAAAATGTCACGTTAAACTGTTTATAGTAGATTCGGTAGGTAGGTACATGTTTTGAGTAAACGACCATATTATATACTTACATTTAGTGTGAAGTCTCAAAGAATTCCAACACGAGAATCAAAAAAATTACTATTATCCCATTGATGCTTCCATTTCACGAGCTTGTGCTATTTCCGGCAACATTTGGACGTCGAGTTTTGTCGTGTCTGCTGTAGTAACCTCCGTCTTTTATCGTATAAAATATGATTCATAATGCCTTGGCCTACACGGCGACTCAATGGAAAATACTTGATGCATTCGAGGAATTTTATAAAGCGCTGTTACTGTCATGTTTTCTTGTTATAGTTCTTTTGAAAACTCTTGTTTGTTTGCACACTAAAGGCTGTGTGACTGGTCTATTTCCCGTTGGTTCCCTATGATGTATCGATTGGTACTATTGTCATTATGACTGTAGTAAAATAGATAATAATAAAGCATTAGAATATTGTTTTAAATATTCAGATGTTGACTGGTTTAGACAGCAAATAAGGATATTAGGTTCAGCTCTTAGTATCCTTATCTTCCAATGGTACCTACTCAAGTTACCACAGGGAGAGTAATTTTAGTAGTTCTGAACCGATTTCCAGTTCAAATTCCACCAAAAAAGACACCTAGGAAACTGCGTGCACATGTTATTAAAATTCTATTATGATTGTTACTAGTCCTTCATTTTGGTTTACCTACATACATTTTTTATAAATATAACGAATTAAATCTAACGATGACTACCGAGCAACTTGTAAAACAAGTTTGCAAAAAATACTACATATCTTCATACCGAGTGAATCAGCTGATTGGTATGTTTGTATGGGCTCTCAGATCAGACTCAGATCTCAAGTCGTTAAAATAAAAGTATATTATTTTAACGACTTGAGATCTGAGTTTACATATAGTTTTTTTTATATTATTTATTGTATATTTGGCTATTAAAATAACTGTTGTATCAATATACCATTGGTAAATAAAAAAAGATAATGTATTTAGATAAGTTTCCAGAAACAAGAATGATTCATGCAGTCAACAATGCGTCGTTAATCAACTTGTTATCATTTAAACTTCTACGAAAGTACTGTTGTTTCAGAACACAGTGGCTAATGGAGAACTTTTGAAACCCAGAAGTTGTCATATGTTTTGTAAAAACAATTATATGTGTACTAGAGTATATATAAATAGACTTGAGATGTTAAAGATAAGTGTTCGGTTATAATTAGTCAGTCAGTTAGATTACTAAAAATATTGGACACGTATTTTTTCATTTTATTTATCAAATCAATAAAAAATGACAAAGATCAACAACAAACTATAAAGTTCAGGAAAGTGGGGCTTGTGACGTCACTACTGGCTAAAATTGTACCTAGAAGTGACGTCACACGAAATTTCAACGCCCTGTATCTTCGTCATGTTTTTGTTTGAGAAACGAAAAAAAAATACGTGTCCAATATTTTTTGGTAATCTAATTGACGGACTAAATAGTTTTTTTTATGTCTTTATGCCTATTGTATGCCTGGGGATGGATATTCGTTTAGCTGTGTATTAGAGGACATCATATAGAATTCTGTGATGGCTTCACAGCCATCAGAAGTACGTAGGTTGCTGATAAGAATGGAGGGTTATTACATTCGCAACATGTAAAAAAAAGGCCAACAGAAAAAGGTAGAAAAATGTCCACCTTAGATTCTTTACGAGTTAGTTTTTCTTATTTATTTCTAACTATCTATGTTACGCATTGTAATTATTCATAATCAAACAAAGTAATAATATATTTTGGCACATTAGTACAGTCCGATTATATGATAATGACCTCTATATAATTAGTCATAGAGGTCAATCTCCCAATGTGACGTCATCACAAAATATGTCTATTCATAATGTTTGTGTGTGTTATGATAATACGTAAATAAGCAAACACCTGGTTTTTACGATCTATCTAAAAATAAGCCCTTTTATAATCATGGCATCAACTGCGTAAATTGGTGGATAGAAAAACTAAAGCAAGTAGGTATCAGCACTAAGGGCCAATTTTTCAATCTGAAGATAAAAATTATTAGAGTAAATTTTAAATTTGACAACTATATAATATTCTGTCAAAATTAAACTTTATTCATTTTTTATCCGGATTGAAAATTTGACCCAGTTAATATTTCTTATTGTTGCAGGGTAAATTTATCTGATTTGAATGTGATAACTAATGTGAAGGTGCCTATAGAGTCTATACTAAAGGTGCTCAATGGAAAAATAGTAGCTCTATGTCAACTCAGCGGTGGCGATAAGGGAAAAGTGTTTACTTTAGAAGATAAGGCGCCGCTTTGTCATGGACATGGTAAATGCAGTTTTTTTATGGACTAGCATTGTTTATGCTTTCAGAGCCTGGTGCAACATACCACTGATGGTTCTCTCAGATTTTTTGTAGTTTTGGCTAGTGAGTTTTATTTATGTACCAGATGTAAACAATTCAAAACAAAAAAATAATAACTAATACATAAAAAATGATTGGGTAATTGAAAAAAATATTTTCATAAAGTAACAAGAATTTAATCCATTTCAAGTGTAGTAATTTTCAACCATTGTTAAATATTTACTTATAACTATAAATTCAAAAAACATTAGTCATGAATTGGTATACATCTAGCAATAAATAAAACTCAAGACAAAATAAAAATTTCAGAAACAGTTTAACCCATATGTTTACGAGTCAACAATAAATTAACATGGCCATTTTATTGTTTCTTTGATAAAAAAATATGTAAAAAAAAAAAAGTCAATATTTTGCATGCAAAATAGAAAACTTTATTATGATAAGTTTATAGTCTATTAATATGTTATTTAGTTTTCGAACATGAATATGATTAATCAAGCTCCTTAAAATAGCCATGTCAACATATTGGTGACTGCAGCTATGGCAAATTACAATCATGAGTCCCATAAAGTATAAGTGTAAGAATAGATATAAAAAAAGAAAACAAACTTAACATGTTTTCATTAACAATTAAGCGTTATATATAAATTGTAATGGTGTGACTCATCATAGTAATTGCAATAGATACTTATGATAGGTTAAACCAAAGATTAATTCCATACATTTTGTGTGGTTACCAGTTAATTCAGACTTCAGTAAAGTAGAAAATTGTGTCATCAAGTAGAAACTAATACCTTAACTAGAATTTATCTCAGCACAAAAACTATTGTGGTCCCAAAGTATCCAAATAAAAATAGGTCATCAATAAAAAAAAATGAAATTATCAAAATTACTTCAGATTTTTTAAAATAATCTTTAATAACATCAAGGAACTGGTATTTTTGTCCATTATTAAAATGCTTATAAAGCAGTTATGATCTACATTTAAAAAAATAAGTTTTGAGAAGTTGAACACCATAAAAATATACCAAGTCTACTGATTAAATGCATTTCATTTTGTTATTCTGAAAATTATTGTAGTAGACATACATGAATTCAAACAATACCCAAGATATGTAGAGAAATATTAAATACGAATATCATAAAATATGTTATCAATATGTGTAATAAAGTGCTGATTAAAAACAAGTATGATTAAGACTGTTATGTACCTTCTGTTACTCATAAAGGTGTATTTGCAGGTCTGATCCGAGGTGTGGACTTTGAGAAGGCAGTTGTGTACATATTGAGTCCAGTGGCAGTGCACAAGTTAGGCGACATTGACACACTGGTGTACTCGGACTGGGCACCTGAGCTGCAGGGTCTGGACAGCTCGCTGCCGGCCGGCACGCCCGTGCCTTACCGTTCGGCAGCGCATCACACACACAAACAACTTATGCTTTCGCCACGCCGCCGCTTCAACCCGCTACAACTACTAAAAATGTCAAGGAGTGCCTAAATTGAAACTTTCGATTATTGGTTAATAAATTTGTAATTGGAATATATCCAAAAATAATAAATCTTAAATTATATAAAAGGAAATCTAATTAATTATTTTGTTAATTATATTTGACGATAATTTTGTACTTACAAGGCTAATGAAACATAACATAAATGATCATATTTAACTTAAATAACCCCATCCTAAACACCTTTGCTTTATAAATGCTGCATTAAAATTTTATAAAAAGTCAAAAAGAGTCTAGAAAAGAATGACATGGGGTTCCTTTATTACTAATAAATTATATTAGGAAGTTATGATTTCACACAAACAATAGATTACAATAAACTGTCCTATTGGATCAGATGATACGTCTCAGAGACGTGTCGGCTGACAGGCACTTAGATGAGAGTTGGGCTCACGCTCCGTGTCAAATAAACATCCTACACAATTTATACACCACTATTTTATTGAAAAATTAAAATACAAAATACCGAACTAAACAAGTCTCGGTGAGTTGCCACCGGTCGAGGAATATTCTATATGTAGAAGAAATGCTACTCGATTATATAATGTGATATTATAGCATGAAAAATACCAGTGGCCCTGCCGGAGACGGGAGGTCCACATATGCCCCCAACTACTTTTGTTAAGGCATTTACGCTTACTCTTTATAGATAATCTATAAAATATACAAAGTACCAATTGTGAAGAGTAGCCACACGAATACTGAGAGGATGTGCGTGCGACGCGGGCGACTCGCGTCAGCAGTCAGTATCGGAAGGAAGCACTGTGTGGCCGACCTCGCGACCGCTGCACAGTCCGAGTCGATTCAAACAAAGTTATCAGGCAGTATGCGAACGATTCATAAATCAGAGTTCTCCCGACAACAAACACGATTACAGCAGGGAACACCTAGTCTTCTTCTTCTTTTTGACTTGTAACGCGGCACGGGTCGCCGTCTCGAACACCTCGCGCACACCCTCCTTGCTCTTGGCGGAGCACTCCAGGTACGCGAACGCATTAATCTTCTCGGCCATCGCGCGGCCCTCTTGGGGCTTCACTGGCTCCTGCTTCATCTTGCGTAGCTCATTGATAGTGGCTGGGTCGTTACGCAGGTCTTTCTTGTTGCCCACTAAAATGATGGGTACGTTAGGACAGAAGTGCTTCACCTCGGGCGTCCACTTCTCCGGGATGTTCTCGAGCGAATCGGGCGAGTCCACCGAGAAGCACATGAGGATGACGTCTGTGTCCGGATAGGACAAGGGGCGTAGTCTGTCGTAGTCCTCCTGTCCGGCCGTATCCCATAGCGCCAGTTCCACCTGTTTGCCGTCCACTTCGATGTCGGCGACGTAATTCTCAAACACTGTCGGCACGTACACTTCCGGAAACTGATCTTTAGAGAATACGATCAGGAGGCATGTTTTACCACAAGCACCGTCACCGACGATCACTAATTTTTTGCGTATCGCAGCCATCGGTCCTGTAAAACAATACAACGCAAATAATTACGATGGTGTCGAGCGTCAACGCCTTTCATGACTTATAAATATGGCCGCCGTATAGGATTATGGGTAGGGAGTAGTCAGACAAGCCCTCAATGTGAATAAGCACCTGAACTAGCGGAAGAAGAACAGCACCACCACATAGTACCCTCACATGCGAGGGTGTTATTTATTATATTTTGTAGATACCTGAAGATTGTGGCTAATTTCTGGAGAATATTGGCTTATCGACACTTTTTAATCGTCTTTGCTCATCACAAGCACTTTCGTTCGTAAGTCACTGGTGTTGCAACTTTGGAAAATACATTATAGGTGTGAAATTACAAAAAAATATTAAATTCTATAATAAAAGTACGTTAAATGAAGTAGAAAATTAGTTTATTAATTTAACCACACAATATGATAAATAACTCGTGAAAAATGGAAGTGAATACCCAATAAAGTTAAATTACAATTTGTTTTTGGATTGCCAGTTAGAAATATTATGATTTTGACACATGTCACAAAATATAAAGCTGGGACCATACTAGCTTAATATGTCAGAACCGGATACGATTACCGTTCCGATTGTTTAACAGTGTGTTTATCACGAAACATTTATAAGCCGCAATAATAATATTTTGTTCGGATTATTTTTTTATCGTTAGTTTGCAAAAATAGTTTTCTGCTAACTCATTTATCCCAATAAATAAAGTAGGTAGGTACAGTTTACCAAAATAGATTTGTAAATTATATTTTCTTACATACATTTAATATACAACATAATTCGATAAAAGTTATAGACACTTATTTCGCAAGATAACATTCCTTTAACGTAAATACTTAATATAGGTAGGTATATACTTATTCTATGGGTATAGGTACTTAACTATATTAAGTGAGTACTAAGGTAGAATAAAACGTTTTTAAAATAGGTAATTTTTAAATACGTTTTTTTACACTACTTGTAAAAAAACGTATTTAAAAATTACATATTATACCCTTGATATAAAACTACTAATTAAGACTTGATATCTGAACTGTGATTTATTTTCCTTATTTTTATTATTTTCTTATATCTGTTAACTAAGACAAATATTTAATCCTTAGACAAAAATATTACAGGAATAAAATTGAATTTTGATAGAATTTCTATACAAAGTACCTATAACAAAATTAAAATGTGTTCCTGTGATATTTTTATCTGACGATTGAAATATTGGCTTTTAGTCCTTTAAATCCCTCTTATGAACATACATGTAAACTAACTCGCCGATATTTGGAAAGTCTCCTAACACAATTCTTCAGCCCAATTCATTCGTTCCTGATGTGGGTAACACAGATAAAAATAACAATGTCTTTTTGGCACGGTGTGCTCTACAGCGTAACTTGAATGGTAAAGTAAATACACTTGTCTCTGCCTTAAGCTCTTGACCTCAATTTTATTGAAGAATTATTTCTGTAATCTCATTGGTCTAAGACTGGTAGTGGCTTATTAGACTCCTTAACTTATTTCCTTGTAGACCCCTTTAAAAACTTTACTGTTTTCAGTGGACCCCCTGTGCTCTTTTTCGATCATGCTACACACTTACAACTTATAAATCCAATTTTTTACGCCATCGTGGACTCCCGTCTAAAGTCCTGTGGACCACTGGGGGTCCACCTAGACCCCTTTGGGAATCACTGATCTAGGCCTGAGGTCTCCAACAATCCGGCCCGCGACAGCTTAAGACTAGTGTCATCAATCTAGCCCGCGCATCCAATGTCTTATTTTTTTTACTATTGCTGTGATAAGTTTAAAAAGACAACACAAAATGATAATTACTCGGTCGCGCACTTTGCGACTAGTCTAGAAATAACAGTTTAGTTAAGGATTGAAAAATTAAAACTGTTTGGGTTTAATTTTCAATCCTTAACTATACTCTAATCTAAATAAGCCAAAATATGTTTTGACTATTTACAAATACATGTACCTAATAGGTTTACGTAAATAAAAACTTTTTTTTGACTTGACAAGTGGCCATATAACATCGTTATGGCCCTAAGGCTTCAAAGTTTGGAGACCCCTAATCTAGGTCGTCGGTAGCCATTTCAGTGTAAGGTCGTCATGCTAGCCAGGTTGGTATCAGGATAAGATACAGAGGAGTAAATAGATCTTTTGAGATATCTACTTAAAAAGCTAGTCACTAATAGGTAATGAACCAACGCAATAGGGAGGCATTACATATTATCCTAAGGCCAAGTACCGAAGTTTGAATAAAAATGACTGCATGGATATAAATAAACTGTTGACGGCGTCGCGTCAACAGGCTGAATTATGAGATCATACACGTTGACAGTTAGATAAGTTATAATAAAATGAACCGTAGACACTATATTGCCATGTACGTATTTGCATCATCTTCATTCTGTATAATGTCCACTGCTGAACATTGGACTCCTTTGAAGGGGGTTTTTCATAGGTGATGTTATGACAGTCGAGCACAATGGCTTTACGTGCTTTCCGAGGCACGGAGGCACGAGGCACGTGCCTCAACCAACCTGACCTGGAAAATCTAAGATTTTACACAAAGATTTCTTGTCCGGCGTGGGGTTCGAACCTCTGACCTCCGAGGCTGAAAGCGAGACTTAAACCGCCACGATGAGTAGGTTAACTTTTTACTGAATGTAGGTATTTTATGTAAATTTTTAGATCTGGATTATTATATATTTTGAAAATGCAGAGGGAAAAATATATTTTATAGATCATTGTAATACTGGAAGTTAAGCAGCTTTAGTAACACCTTTACCTACTTCCGCGGAGTATCTTAAGAGTCGTAATTATAGTAGGTACCTACACTAGACAGTGGTTATATGTTTGTGGCTCTAAGCGTCGAAATATTGGAGCCGTGTGTGTGGACCGGGAGCCAAATCAATATATTAAAACCTCGCACCTCTTGTGAATGTGGCACGTTCATGAAAGACAAGCGAAATTTATTTGTTAGTAGCGTCGCCGCGGCGACTCTATGAACAAATACCGTCACCGTTCCAGTATTACAGGCCTTAGTATTTTATAAGTTAGTTTTAGTTCAAACTATCTACTTCAAGCTGAACAGTTTGTTTACTTGAACGCGATAATTTCAGAACTACTGGTCCAGTTTGAAAAATACTTTCAGTGTTAGATAGCCCTTTTATCAAGGAAGGCTATTTAAATAATAATAATGAAATAATGAATTTATTCAGCACTTAGGTATTTACATACACTTGTACTTGTCAGAATCACAATGTTACACAATTATTCTTATTCTATGAATCAAACTAGATACTTAATTTAATTGCAGGATATTTCAGACAAAGTAGTCCGTCCGTCAGCTGGTCATTTAATTAAGACATTCAAACGGAAACGGGAGATAGGCAGGTATATGTAAAGTTGTATTTTTCTATATTACCCATACAAGACTCCTTAGACACTCTTCCAAGATACTGAAGGAAGCTGTCAGGTAAAAGATATTTTCGTGGATTTATGTCTATAAAAATCAAGTCGAGGACGTTTTTAAAAAAGGCCAGGTTAAAAGTACCCTAAACCAAAGGACATGCATGAGGAGATTGATGAATGTAGAAGAGGTGAAAGTGGTATGTCAAGATCGTAGCAAGCGGAAGAAAGTGATTTCTGCCTACCCCTATGGGACAGAGGCGTGAATGTATGTATGTATGTTTGTTTATAAATATAAAACAGGTCAAAATAAAACAATATATTTTGACAATCCTCCTTTAGTTCCCTTTTATTTACAAAAGAATTAATCCAACAACCTTACATTATGTAAACTTAACACAAATAAATAAACATTGAAGATTATATAATAATAAATAAATTGTTTTAATCATGATAAATACAATTTATTAAGAACATTCTCCAAACATCAAAATATGTTAAATTCACACAAATACTTTATTAAAACGTAAAGTTTACCTAAAAGGCACTTAAAAGCAGAATAAAGGTGTATTTAGTGCATTTATCAGTCTAATGAATTAATAAAGGTAAATATTTAGATATGTATTTAAAACCATCTTTCCTTTTTCTGGTACCAATATTTTATATGACAATCACAATTATAAAGTATATTTATTTAATAACTTTAGCACTATAAAAGTACATGACGGATATTCTATATATTGTACTATAATATAATATAATTCTATATATAGTATAAAATATATTACTTTTTCAGCTTCAAAAACCTATTTCTTTATTAAGCCGTAATTTTAAGCACAATAATATATAATAGCAATATAATAGAAATATATAATAATAAGTAAGCACCTACGTGAACATAGAAAATTAATTTGTAGTGATTTTATTAAAAATAAAATAGTTAAATGCATGAAAATATAAAATTCGGCATATAAAGTTAATGTAAAAAAATTAATATCCAATATAAGTGTGTATATTTAATAATAACACTTTATTGATTGTATAACTATAAGTAATAAAGAAAGTACAAAGTTACTTGAAAATAATGTTTTCATTTAAAGAATACTTTAAAATCAATGTCTAACAACTTTTCACCGTAAAAAATGTAAAAATAAATGCATAATTATTGTGAGAAATTATATACTATTTAATAATAAAAGTAAATAGTCATAAGTGTAAATATAAGTCATGGCAATATTTTTTTCATAAAAGATCTATAATATACAAAGATTTAAATAATTCTACTATTGCTTTCTTAAAATCATATTTAAACTCCCGCGGAATGCATGCATTTTTTTATATGTGTCAGTTACTGGCACAGGAGTGTGCGAAGGGTTTTATCTTTAGTTAGTAAATACTCTTAGTGCTTTAAGAAAGTCTAAACTATGTATATTAAATTATTAATTTGTATACATTTTAAATGTAGTCAAAAATCAAGCCTAGGTGGGTCATTTATTTCTGTTTTTTTTTTCATTCCAAAAATATATTATTTTAAATATCTGTTAATTCGATAAAAACAGGCAGCTTTCAAAAATAAATCCTTTAACAATTGATAGGAATTCAGTAAAAGATCTTGATCAATTAAAATTATGCCGTTACAAGAGTTTAAAATTTATCACATTAATACAGCCAGTCGATACCATCAGTCATGTTTTACAACTCTTCAGACGCCATCTGTAATAAAAAGAAGAAAGGATTTTAATATAACAATTTGCTACTTCAACGGGCATAAAGGCGAGCAGAGCTCCAGCCTAGATAAATCAATTAGCAAGACAGCCCCTTAAAAGTCTATTGGAGAGCATAATGGATCATTGACATGGCCAATTGGTCATTGAAAAGTTTATTACAAACAACTTGAGTATTGTATAGCTTGATAGTTCAGTGTAGTCTTTATTTAAAGAAGGAATATACAACGTAATTTTTAGTAGTTTCCAATATACAGCAAAATGATTTATTTTTGGTACTATAACCGATATATATTCATATGTACTTTTTCAATAGTATGAAAAATTACAGATTCAAATTTAATCTGTAATTTTGTAAGAGGTTCGTTTGCACTGCCTAGATTATTTCGTATTGCAAGGCACGTATAGTAACTTTTTGCTATCTACATTTATCATGGTCTTCTTTTTGAGGAAAACTTTCTTATATTTTATTTTTTAACGTTATGTTTCGTTTGCAATGGTGATGGCAATTGTCCTGCCAATGATTAGTATCACAATTTATTTGCCAGAAGCACTGATGATCTCCAGGTGGACCCCAGGGGTCCACGGAGTACAATCTGTATGGCGTATCGGAGTAAGCCTCGCTTTGAGCCTCCGAGTTCGATCTACACGTCGGACAAGTAATCTTTGTGAAAATTCTAAAAAAATATTTCTGGGTCTGGTTGACTGAGGGCCTACTCTTTGTCTCGAAAAGCACGATAGGCCGTTGGTCTCGATTGTTATTACATCATCTATAACCAAGTATACCAGGGAACAGGCAGCAGCGCTTCCTTGTGTATTATGGTACAAAATTGAAGTCATCAACTCGCTCGCCAAGCGTTTGGCAAAACCCTACCTATATTCAGCAGTGGACGCTGTACGGACTGATAAATATGATAAATGGTTTGACTATACAACTATTGCTACATTATTGATTGTCTTAATGCAATAAGTTGTTTAAAAAAAAATCTTTTTATAATATAACTTTGTAGTTTTTATAGATAACTTTGCACAGGAATTTCGCACAAAATAGTAGATTTTGTGATGTTTTATTACTAAAATTATAGTTTCGAACATTATGTAAATCAGCTAACCCCTTTTAGGCCACTTTCTAAACATTTATGATTAATTGAATTAAACTATGAATATTACTAATATTGTATTGTTAAAGGACATTTATGAAATAAAACAAGTTTTTTCATTTCAATAATATTATTTTACTATAAACATATTTTACATCTGTATTTTGTGCGATTTTCTCAGCATCTACTTAAATCTATTACACTGTTATTTGAAAAAAAATGACAAAAATGATACTAATACACAAATATTTCGTAATATAATACTTCTTAGTAAATCATAATATGTAGGTACTTTAACTTTTAATATTTATCAATTAAGTTTATATGTTTAATATTTAAATAAAACCCTAATATAAATTGTATGCAGTATTACATAAAGTGTACTACTCCAAATAAAAAAAAGATAAATATTGGAAACAGAAGAAATTACGAAAGCGTATAGCAATTTCTAAACATTAATTCTATCACTTTTCAACAATGAGTATATTAATGTATCTTTAGAAAGGAGAAATAATAAATCGATATTAATTCTCTTGGAAGCCATTACAATTTTATATGAAATAACTTTGAATAAGCGTTCAAAAGACAAATGGCACATGATGTAATTTTCAATGATATTTCCGAACAAATGTAAAAAAATACACAAAAAAAAGAATAGGCGAGGATTGTTCTCCAAGGTCCATTATTATAGCCAGGCAATAGGTAAGTTTCATTATTATAAGAATTCATTGGTTTAAAACTTTATTAGAAGCCTACAGAGTTCAATATATGAAGTCACTATAAAATATGATCACTGCCTGGTAAAGGGTTATATCCTAAAACCGTTTTAATAATGCGGAACCAAGACAACTGTGGTAAATGCTAGCAATACTAAGGTCGATAAAAATATATTGTCATTTGTCAGAAATTACGTTGACAGCTGTCAAATGAACGGTTGAAAAGGGTTTAATGCTTCACTTCTTTACCTTTTGCCAGGAGACGATGCCGTAGCTGACTCCGGCGCCTAGGGCGAACATTAGGGCGTAGGGCAAAAACTTGAGAGAAGGCCCGAAGCGCTTCGCCATCAGTGTGCTAATGAACTTCAGTTTGCCTTCTGTGTAGGGCGGGTACCGGCCACTGTGAATAAAAAAATGCACTTAGAACGCATTTCCATTATGTCGTGTCGATATCTTGTTCTTCAAAGCGTCGCGGCTTGTTTATTTCATTGGTGGTATTCACATAAGGGCGACACGAATTACTGTTGCTTAAGACTTTTTTGCAATAACAAAGTATTTTCAAGGAATGGATAAAAAGAAGGGGTAATAGGAATAACTAGAGAACAGTCATCCAACGATAAGTAATCGTCACGACATAAAAAAAGAGAGACAAGGAGCTCGAGGTGAGCGAGAGAGAGACTCAACAAGGGTCTACGTTCACAAAAAAAAAGGGGGTTCACAAGTTATAATTTTGTATATATTTGAATGATTAATATTGATAAGGACACAACTATAAACGTTGTACATGTATGTTGCGGCCTTTTCGTTTAGTAAACTTTTTTTATCAACAACTTTTACTATGGGACAAAATCTGAAATCGGGAAAAAAAATCCAGCTGTTCTTTACATTTATGTTCGTTTAACTCGTCAAAATGCTGGGAACAGCTGTTTTTTTTTCGTTTTGTTCAGGTTTGCTCCTATAGTAAAAGTTGTTTGTAATGATGAGTACAATGTCCTCTTAAGAGGTTGTTTGTGTTTTACAACTAACCCTGCATAAAACAATACTTACGAAGCCAGCTTCTCTCCAATTGGCGAGAAGTTCTTAATAAGACAGCTCTTCTTGTGTGTAAACGTGTCAAACGTAGCTTTGCCGTGGTATGCGCCGATACCGCTGTGACCGACGCCTCCAAACGGTAGGGTCTCAACTGCGATTAGAATACTTATTAGAACGGAGTAAGGACGTATTTTGATAAGCAAGAATAAGGTTACCAAAAATATATTTTTTCTGGTAGATGTACAAAAATACACTCATTAAAAAATAATAATTACCTGAAAATATATTTTTGATGTGTTCTGCTGTGATATACGAAAATGGTTTTTTTTAATCTAATAAGTTTGATCATTTTAATAAAATATAACGAAGAGATAAAGATGTGTAAAGATAAATAAGTATTTTTATAATATCTATATGTCTACTAGAGTCTATACCAACTTTTCCCATTTGACTATCTAGGTTGGAGCTCTGCTCGTCTTTATGTCTATTTTTTTTTTACTATTAATAAATGTGTACAAATTTACCTAATGGATCCAGCTTGAGTTTAAAATAAAATTAAGTAGGTCATGAACTATTTTTTGACAGTGATTTAGACATAAAGATATTATAATACTTATTTACCTTAGACCAGAGATTCCCAAAGTGCTTCAGGTCCCCAGGGACCCACAGGAGACTCGACGGGGGTCTATCTACGTGTGTAATATGATAGACATGGAACAACAGGGGGGTCCACTGAAACCAGTAAAGTTTTAGAGGGGTCTAAGAGAAAACAGTTTGGGAACCTCTAGTCTACACTGGCTGACCGTACATGCGTTGCAAAGCCAAATACTATGAAAAACTCACGATGATCGCACAATACCGTTAATTAGGTATTCATAAGCGACAGCGTAGTATTCCTTACCAAATATTTTAATAAGCATTGTGGTATTAGTTACATGCTATGTCGCATTGTCGAAAAAATAATTATTCATTATTATCATTATATTTTATACTAGCTGACCCGGCAGACTTCGTACTGCCTCAATCGATACATAAAAGTCCTAAACATTTGTATAAAATAAACTGGGCCGTAGAGACTTCGTTTATGCGGTACTCCTACCCCTACACTACCCGTACCCTACACTACCCCTACCCTAAAAAATCTTGGCAAAAAAATTCAAGTTTTAAATTAACAAAATAAAGCTCAAATTGAAAAACGTTTGTATGGGATAAAGAAAAAGGCTGTTTTAAGGGGTTTTCAGGCAATTATTCGATTTTTTCTCGCCGTAAAAACCATCCTTGAACTTCCACGAACATTAAAAAAAAAGAATTAGCGAAATCGGTTCAGCTGTTCTCGAGATTTGCGCTTAGCAACACATTCAGCGATTCATTTTTATATTATAGATTTATACATTAAGTCCATTTTCGTATAACATTGTTTAAGACTATAATTCTATTTATTATTAAGCACTAAGTATACATGCACCATGCTTTAATTTACAGGGAAGTTATAGGAAATATTATTGACGACATTTTTCAAGCAAATTAGTACACTATACGATTAAAAGTTTAACTATTAAAGAATTAAAACAATAGCTGAAAAAAATAGTTAACCTATTCCAAAATAAAATATTACTTTTACTTTTTAATTGCACAAAAATATTTAACACTGTCTCTGAACTACTTTAACGGATTCCAAATTCAAATACTGTTCTTTTTCTGAAGTATTGTACACAAACATACACGTACGTATAACATAAGAAAAAATGATCTGTAACAAATTGTCAATGGTGTCTATTGGGGGGAGGGAGTGGCTTCTCCAAATTTATTTATTAATTTCATTTAATTTGCTCCTTATATTTTGACATCTCGTTTTAATTAATAACCATGTTTTACCTATTTAACTTTTAAGCTCACTCGCTCGCTTTTAAGTTGTTCACTATTTTTATAACAAATGTTGTGCATATCTGTAATGGATGTAAACACCTAGCCCTATTTTTTTTGTATATGTAATACCTATTTATCAATGTATGTGTTTATGTTGTTGATGTGCCTCAATAAATAAATAAATATTCTAAATTCAAAAACTGTTTTTTACTTAAATTATAAAAATAATAGAAACGAAATCTATAACCGATTTTCAACAGTACTTTTTCCAAAACTAATCATAGTTTTTTTACTTAAATTATAATTAAAAAGAAAAGAAAAAGTAGAGTATATCCAAACCTCCCATCTGCATAACCGTATCATTAATGCACATGCCGCCACTGCTAGTGTTGCGAACGAAATTGTCCAGCACCGCCTTGCTCTGGCTGAACAGGTACAGCACTAGCGGCTTCTCTCTACGTACAACATAACGTATCAGACCTCCACCCAGGCATTATTTACTAACAGATAATTATTACTACTAGAGTATTATAAATTATTACTAGAGTATTATATTAGATATTTACATTACGGAACTGCCAAAGAAATGAGATATGTAACTTTTTTAAATATTACTATTCATTAAGTAGCAAACAGTTTATAAAAACTTGCCAAATTGAATAAAATATTATAAAAATACCTAAGTTTTTTTAACACATCTCCCGGCGGAGTAAAACGGACACAAATTACACTCAGACTCACAACTAGCTTTGGTTCACACAAATAGTTGTATGATGCGGGAATCGAACCCATAAAGGTCTCAGAAGCAACTACCGCAACCACTGTTCTACACTACAGTTAAATTCAAGATAAATGGATCATATTTTTATTTATGACAAATATTCGGTCTTATCTTATCCGTTAACCAGCATAAAGAAATATTTTAAATTAACAATACTCAAATAACAATTTATTCATTGGCAGTTACGCTAGACATATTCAAGTTTAGAATTAATTACATAAAGTAACAATATTAATCTGTACAACGTAAAAATTATTCATAACAATATTATAAATTATACAATTTCAGCCACCACCGACCAGAAGGGAATTCAAAAATGGCGTGAAATCCACCCCGTAACCATGGTAACATTTGTTTTAACCAACCACCAGTAGGAGACCAAATAAAATAATGAACCACCACCTATAAACGACTGCTTGCAAAAACATAATATTTTTATTAACATTATTATTTTGAAGTCGTGTATATGACAGACATTGTCGTGTCAAAGTATTGTGTACATTGCACATCTTTCTGATTTTTTATGATTCGGTATGTATTGTTAAGTGTTGCCAATTTTTTTCTGTTTTTTATTTGTGCTTAACTGTACATTGTGTGAAATTGTGTATTCATACAACAAAAAATAATAAAAAAATTGCTAAAATAAATTTCTTATTAAACTATCAAAACAAACAAATATAAAAAGCCAACTTTTCTCAAGTTAAGGGCAATTAACGAACATTTTAGTTTTGATTTCTAGTCTATAACGTCCTTAATATTGTACTTTACAGTGTTTTTTTACCTAAGAACTAAACATTCGTCGCTGAGACTACACTTTTGACCCAGAAAATACCTAAATGGTTTTAGTTATTTTCTGAGTTACAAGATTTCGTTTTTTATTTCTGTGAGCGCACAATCACAATACAATTTATGTTAAATTCCTTACACGCAGAACACTTCTGGCGGGTTTGGGATGCGATTTTTCAGGCGTGACCCCGGATTTACCTTGGCCTTTTGTCTTGATTGTTCTTCTTTTATTATATGTATACTAGACAGAAGTAGCAGCTTATAATAGCAGCTTAATACTATAGTAGAAGATCCGAACCTACATCGACATTTACCTAGCTGATAATAGAATGAAACATGTAAGTATCCTAGAAAATACTCTAAAAATGGGTTGGCTAAAAAAATCCTGGACAGACTATTTTAATTTTTTTTAAATGATTTTTCATTAAATGTTTGCAACAGTTAATTAAAAATCATTAAAAAAAAGATAAGGTAATAAGTAAGCTTTATTCTGACTAAAAGTATGAAACGTATAGAATGTTCAGCTGTTGGGTTGGACTGGACAAACTACTGGGTTGCCAGGTACAAAAAGGTGTGTAGATGACAGTTACTTTAACTTGATTGGATAATAACAAAATTATAACAAAATAAGTTCTGCGTTACTTTAATTTAATCTTTTTAACATTTCATAAAACAAAACATTTTTTAAATAATAATTAAAAATAGTCTGTCCAGGAATTTTTGAGCCAAACCATGTTTAATATATTTTCTAATATACTTAATTTATTATAAAAGATGTTTCATTCTATTATCAGCTAGGTGAATGTCGATCTAGGTTCGGATCTTAGACTACTACACTTAACATAATTGGTAGTGTTCCCATATTATTGCTCAATTTACAGCAATTTATTTTTGCAACTATGAACATTTGTGACCATTTTCTTTCAACCAGTGCTCTATTATTGTAATACTTACAAATGGTTTCTATTGATGCCATTATTGTTATTATCGACGCTGACATTTTGATCGCCGCTGCAATAATTATTTGCTTTTGTAATTGGTATAGTAATACTAAGCCGGACACACTTCGGTAGTTTTAAGAGACCTTATAAAACTAATTTGAGGAGTTATACAATACCTAGTTATACAATAAAGTAAGAGAAGAACCGAAGTCAATCAGTATTTCTTAACGTTTTGATAACATTTTTCTTCTGACGGACATTATTTAGTTAGCCCCGAGGCTTTTGCTACTTCACCGCACATAAAGGCGAGCATAGCTCCAGCCTAGATAAATGGGACTTGGACCTCGGCTCAGGGCAGTTATGGAGGGATTATGGCTTTAAGTTTTTTTTTTGGGGAGTTTTGTGCAACTGTCGTTCTACTTTACAGTTCGCGGGCCTCTCGGATTTCGGGTCTACGAGGGCATCGGAAGGTTCTTAGCAAACTAAGGGTCGAGGGGGCGGAGAAATAACATAAATACAAACTAAATATAATGATAAAGTTCCCACGTCAACGGGAGCTACGCGGGTAAAACCGAACACGGGACGCTAGTTTCCTACATACAAAATATAGTAACGTAATTATGGAGTCTTACGAACGAATGTTTAGTTATCGTATACTCAATACATTACATTGCGATATATTTTAGTAATTAAAAAATACTAGCTATTTTTGGTTATCTAATTAATATCTCCGTCTTCTCCGTGGTCAAAATAAATAAATAATAATAGATAGATTTACTATCTATTATTATTTATTTATTTTGACCACCACTAATTAATATTACTTAAAGAAGAGAAGGCAACAGACAAGCATTGCCATTCTTCGGGGCAATGCAGCCAACATCCTGGGAACATTGCCAAGAAGTATATAGATTTAGAATGGTATTTTTAAATATAAAGATTACTAGCAGAGTTTTTGCACCCAACTAGTATCCTTATTAACCCCTCGTGCTAAACTTAAATTGCTAATGTTACGAGTAGGTTCACGTCGGTAGTGCAATGGGTGGGGATCGAGTCGGCGACCATATGATCACAAGTTCGCCGGCCTAACCTTAATTTCAGTCAAAATTAGTTTTAGTTGTATATAGTACATGTATTTTTGTACGTGTTTTTTTATTATGTTTGAACAAGCAGCCGAAGTTAACAGTCGTCTCCTTACCGCCGTAAAACATGATAGTTTCGTTGATACAGATACTGCCCGAGCGCGTTTGTTCAGTAAACAACTTTTGTATTTTGCTTTGTGTGCTGAACAAATAAAGCACTAGCGGATGTTCCCTGCAAAAATTTGGACGGTCACACTATGGTTTTGGGGCTGCCATAGATGTTATAGGAGAAAATAATTTGCGACAAGATTTGAGGGTCGTGTTAAAAACTTACAATCTTTGCTATTGAGTAAATATATCTGTACCTCAGAAGCATAAAGACGGATGTACAGATCTTCAGAAGCATTTGATCGTAAGTGCCAGTTTACGGTAAAGGCACATAAGACGAATGTTTCTGAAGTAATAGCACACCCGACTTTTCTGCTCTAGATATAATAAATCACTACTGTAAACGCATTAGATGACAGAATAGTGTGTATTTTAATGTTTTAATAATATCCAATCCATCAGCCTTATCATTATCTCAGTCCACAGCTGGACAAAGGCCTTCAATGGTTTGGCCCATAGAACTCAAGTCTCACCCTCCGTATCAAGTCCCAAATTAGAAGATCAACTTGATTTGATCTTCTCATTTGGACCAGAATACACACAAATTAAGCCCTTAAACCGTTTACCTATCCGTTACTAGGACTGGTAAAAAATTTTAGGTTATTAATTTCCGCCATATAACAATACCATTTATTGTTATTTTAAATTACGGTTCATTAAAAAAACTTTCGTTTGATATTTATAATTTATGTATGGCAGCCCCATGAATATTTCCCATGACTTAAAGTATCACACATAACCTTACTTATCCTGGATTCTCCTTTCTGAAAACCTGGTTAAATATGTATAGTAAAAGCAATGATAAGACCCGAATCGATTAAACTAATAATCAATTGATTATGATGATATCATTAAAATATAGAACCATATTGTCTCTGGTTTTCCTCGTAAGTTTAAATTGTGCAAATGGAAACGAAATGTGCGAATATAATGGAGACGATTCATGGCATGTAATGTTATTTTCTATATATTAGCCAATTGTTATATTGTAAACTTTTAAAATGGGCGTTTCAAATATGCTCCCAGTTTTCATAATGTGAATGGTATATGCATTCAATAGAGTTTCACACACACACAATTATGCCGATTATAAACTTAAATATTCCAATAACTTTGATTTAAAATAAGAAGACAAAAAAAAAACACAATAAGCTGACATCACAAAATAAATATCAATAAATTATTTAAAAAAAAAAAAAAACAGCACAAACAAAAGACGATCACAGTTCAAAAACTTTCGAACGTATGTCACTATTTAAAAAATAAACCGATCTTACCTCTCATTGATGAACTTTATCGCTTCATAAGCATTCTCAATGGTCACTATAGGGAGGATGGGTCCAAATATCTCGTCCTGCATTATTTTGTCGGTGGCCGTGCAGTTGGTCAAGATGGTCGGCTCGATGTACCTGTCGTTGGCGTCGTAGGAGCCCCCGATGGCCACCTTGTCTTTGCTGGCGTCTATTAGCGATTGGAGACGACTGAAAATATAGTGTACATGACTATATAAATACTTTTTCTTTAATATATGGAAAAAAATGGAACCCTTAACGTAGCGTGTCAGTTTCCATGTTTGGTTTGACGATAAGAAACGATATGGCCACAAGACATTTAAAAACATTTTTTATTGAATAATTGATCTTATTTTCATAAAATTACACATTTATTTAAAAGTGATTGTTCTAAAATAAGTTGTTTCTAAATCTTATCTCCAAGCTCTTAAACGCTACGAGCCCGAGGCATATTACTCTCATTATAAGCAAATTGCGAATGTATTCCTACTTTAATACCGGGTTCTGGTTAGACTAAAAGCCCGAAGTATTGTGCCCTTACGTCCAGAAGTGTGGAAAACCGTTATATTTATAGAACGCGGTATATGTGATATGCAATATACAAGACTAGAAATCTTTGAGTAAATTCTAAAATTTCTTCCCGGTTCTGTTTTTTTGAGGGACTACCATCCGTGCCTAGGAAAGCACGTCAAGCCGTTGGTCCCGATTGATATAACACCATCAATAACAAGCGTATACCAGGGAACGGGCGGCTATGGCAAAAACCCTCCCTAGGGAGGAGGCCCATGTTGAGCAGTAACTGATGATGATGTTATAATTCCAAACAAAGAAATAAAAATAAACAGCGCTTGCTTGTGATCAATTCTTATTAAGAAAATAATACCTTTAGAAAATATGTATACCGCAAAAAAAAATACATGATTGTATTCGGCGTGCTATTTACGTCAATAACCTCATTGATAAAAAGTTAAAATATCAAAAATCCTCACCCAAAATGCCTGTTGTTAACAATCCTGCACAAATCCGGTGACTTCTGTGCATTATCACCATACCATTCCGTCAGCACCTTCTTGGCGGCTTGTACAAACTTGTCCTGGATCTCTTTGGTGCATAGTATGTAGTCGGGTGCTATGCACGTTTGTCCAGCGTTTATGAACTTGCCCCAGAGAATGCGTTTAGCTGTGACTATAATGTCGGTTGTGTTGTCGATGTACACTGGACTGCAAACGGAAAGTGGCGGTTAAATTTTATTTTTAATCTTCAAGTTCGAATGAGGATGCGATCCAGGTGGACTCCAAGAGGGGTCAACGTCGGCATAAATAAAAATCGGGTTCCCAAGTTTTAAGTGTTTAATATGATATAAAGGGAGTAATAGAGGGTCTACCGAAACCAGTTAAGATTTTAAAGGGGACTACGAAAAAAGAAAGTTCCTAGTATTTTATAAATAATTAAATAAAAATCATTTTTATTTACGTAAACCTATTACAGGCACTTGCAAATAGTCAAAACAATAATTTAGTATTCAGTTATCTATAATATTTTATAAATTTTCAAATTTAACACGTATTTAAGTTATTATTTTAATTATATTTTAGTCTTAACGTCTTAGTTTATTATTTAACTATATTGTGTCAAATAGCTTGTTCTGTCTATATTAGGTTAGAACAATTGTCATTATGTAATTTGTATCTAAATACCGTGTGTATAGTTTCGTTATAAATATAATTTTTCGTTCGAAACCTATAGAGTCCTTCACAACTCTTAGTTTGCAAAAAAACTCTTCTTTGCCGGTCGAGTAGATGACCAGCGGCCAGGCCAATTATACTGTACAGAACTTGTATATTAATTATCTTGTGATCTTGTATTTCGCGATAAGGTTAGTAGGGATGCTTGGTACTAGATGGCGTTGCGTTACTACATATGTCCGTTCAGAAAGTTTTGTGCAACTACCGCTCTATTATACAGTTCGTAGATCTCTCTATTTTTAATTGAATCAGATACTTATACCCACGTACAAAGGGACTACGGCTGTCAAGAATGTCATTTTTTTTTAATATTACTAGCAGTGATTTGCATTCTACTAGTATTCTTGTGAACCCCTCGTGTTAAGCTAAAATGCTTGTGTTACGAGTGGGTTCACGTCAGTAGTGCAATGGGTGGGGTTCGAACCGGTGACCTCAAGATCACAAGTCCGACGCCCTAGCCATTGGGCTACGGCAGCTTTATTTTATTTTCAGGGCCGGCCTTTGTCAATCTCGAGTTCGAGTTACATGCGCAAAGTGCCCGGAGGATAATACTACGTCTATACCAGTGTGCTACTAACGGAGTCAATATTAACCTTGATGACCTCTGTTTTACGAAGGCCTTTTAGTTACTTACCTTTTTCCTCCGAGCTCGAGGGTGGTAGGAGTAAGGTTCTTGGTGGCTGCCTCGTACACGATCTTGCCGACGTTAGTGCCTCCAGTATAGAATATGTAGTCGAACTTCTGCTTCAGAAGCTCCGTGGTCTCTTCCGGACCTCCCTCCACGCATATAATAGCGTCCTGAAATATAACAATAACTTCATTATCATCAGTCATCATAAGACTCCTTTTTAGGGCACCGTCTTAATAATAGGGTCCCGTTTTTACCCTTTGAGTACAAACCATAAAAAGTAAAAACTATTGTTCCAATCAAGGGCCATAAGTCGAATTTATGATTTTGTAGCATTACTATTCGTATCTAAGTAAATACATATTGTAAATTATTTTATTTATGGAATAAAACTGTAACGTTGATAAATAAATACATATTATTTATATAAATACCATATGAATATCATACATATGTAGGAAAACGGTATTATTAAATGTTTTTGTATTACGTGTTGACCTCAGTATGTATTTATGAATAAAAAGTGTATTAACCTTGAAAGGTGGAATTTTAATGAATTCAAGTTTAATAGATATTATTAAACTTTATTTAAATGTAAATGACAGAGTTGTTAAGACTAGTATTATAAACATGTAAGTTTGTCTGTTAACGGATTTGGATGAAATTTGACATTGTCTGTTCATTACCGGATTGGCCAAGTCAAACAGTTATTAAATTAGATAAAAACACATGTATCTGAATCAGAGGCTCCCAACTGTTTTGTTCGTAGACCCAACCCTTTTTTACGCAACCGTCGAGTTTGTCCGTTGTCGACCCAAAGGTGTCAAAGTGAACCACTTTGGGAATCACTGATCTAAATTCTTCTAATATACGTTTTTTATTAGGTCCCACTTTCAACGTAATGATCTCATTTTTGCAGTCAAAAAGTAAAGACCCGTATTGCCAAAAAAAAATCAGGCAACGCTGAAGCAGATATTCCAAGGAGGTGCACCTAGTTCTGGCGGTACTCATGTACTACACCATCTTACAGGGGTGGCCAACTTAATAAAACCTAATCGACTGTTTACAGTGTGCGATCGACAAATGGCATACATAATGTTGAATCACGTGTCGTATAAGTCAATGGAATGATAAATAGGTATTTTTCAGAGTATATAATACTCTGAAGAATGACAACACAATCTTTGTGCATCTGTGGCACGTATTTGTAGAATAAAATGGACTAAAATATCACTTTTTATTATATATGGGAAATGCATTTAAGCATTCCCACCGCCGCTGCAGCGTATTCGCGCGCTGACGGTGGGATATGGGACTCGCCCTCTCCATAGCGTGGTATACTAAACTCATACCACGAGGAGAGGACCCTACACCACTAAAACCCACCGGACACTCCTTCGATCCGCCGTTGGCGGGAGCCGGTACGCATAAGCAATCCGGCCTCCGTTGGCCACCCCTGCGATAATACAATCACACAAAATACTTACATTATCCAGATACTTAGGTACAGTTTCGGCCACGAAGTTAGCGCAAGCCACCGACAGTTCACTGGGTTTGATGATGCAGGCGTTACCAGCGGCGATGGCACCGGACATGGGCAGCAGCAACAGTTGGAGGGGGTAGTTCCATGCGCCGATGACGAGAGCTACGCCGTAAGGGTCGTTGTAGACCACCACCTCGTCCAAGATGTTGACTATGCCTTTTGGTGGCTGTGGAGAATTAATGCCGATACATAATAATTTATTATGTTATCACAAAAAGTATTTGTGTAAATTCTAAGATTTCCGAAAATTTTCTAAAATTTAAGATTCTAAGATGCCCGAAGCCAGTAAAAAGAACGTTAAGCCTGATTCTTATCACATCATCTTTACCAATTGTAAACCAAGGAAATGGCAGCAGCGTTTCCTTGTGTATTAAACCATAATCTATACTAATATTATAAAGAGGAAAGATTTGTACCTATTTTTGTATGTTTGTAATGAATAGGCTCAAAAAGTATTGGGCCGATTTAAAAAATTCTTTCACCATTCGAAAGCTACATTATCCACGAGTAACATAGGCTAAATTTTATTTTGGAAAAAAATAGGGTTCCGTAAGATATTTGGGTTTTTCTGACACAAGGTGTAAAAAATCAACCAGAAAAGTTACTTATTTTGCGTACGCTGCCTAAACTATAAAAGATAGAACCATAAAATGTTCTAATTAATTATAGATCTTATAAATATCTACAAAAAAGTCCGCGACACACTATACCTATCTATGTCGAGTGAGGCACAACGACCATTTTTTTATTTAGAAATCTTGAATTTTTTTTGGACTACATTTAAACGCGTTTATTTTACTCATGCTATTAATCCTTATCAAAATAAATTATTTCATCACTAAGTACAGTTTATGTAGATAATATTTGGTCTTTAAATGATTAAAATTGGACGTTTGGTTTTGAAGTTATGGCGAAATTAAAATATTACGATTTCTGCTGCACGGCCCGTTGCGAAGTCTAATAATTTTCGTGCGATTTTTTTTAGATTTCGTTCTTAAAACTACACCTACGCAAAAGTTCTTCTCAGAGCTAATCAACAGTTCTTTTCAGAGCTTTGAAAATGCCTAAAATGCCTAATCCCTAAAATGCCTATTAATTACATCATTAATTATATTTTCATCATTAACAACTTTAACATCCACAGAAAGACAATCTGTGCAGCCTGCGGATAATGACTGCGTTGTCGATGTTTATGTCGGTGTCTGTGAATTGACCTGGGAATCATTTTGCTGACCGTGTCTTTCCTGGGTAGGCTTTTTGCAGCGGTAACCGACATCCGCACGGAGCCGCGGGCGACCGCTATCACTACATCACTACATATTATAAACAAAGTCCCCTGCCGCGTCTGTCTGTCTGTTCGCGATAAACTCAAAAACTACTACATCGATTTTCATGCGGATGTTACCAATCGATAGAACGATTCTTCCGGAAGGTTTACGTATATGATTTGTTTAGTTTATGTGTACATTTGACTAATATAGATATTTGTCAGAGGTGTCGGAAAAAATTAAGCCATTTGGGAGCTTTCAACGAAAACGCTGCCTAAACCCTATGAGATATAACAAAAACAATGTATGGTGGCAAATATTCTTCTCTTTTAGATCTACAAAAAAGTCTGCGATAGCATATGTCTATCTTTCAAGGTTAACTTGCTATATCCATTATATCTTAGAAAAATGATAATTTCTAATGCGGTAATTGTAAAGCTAATCAGACGGATTCAGTATTTATCCTTATCATTTTAAATGAGTTAATATTCTTAAGCATTTCATGCAGATTATTTTACCCCTACACTATATACTTTTAATGAATAACTTAGAAGTTATCGCAAAATAACAGCGCGTGTTTTAGGTAGGCCTAATGCGATTATGCGCGCTCGATCCTTAAGAATTATAGGGCAAATTTTTTGTTTTGTGTTCGTTGTAACCATGATGGATAGATACTTGAATACCTATTTATTTAGTGTTTGTTGTATTGTTAGTCCTGAAGAGTATAGGTATTTCATACGATAAAAGTATACCCACCTACTTATTTCACTGAGTTTTAGTAGGTCATCATCATCATCAGCACGTATATCGTCCACTGCTGAACATGGGCCTCCTCCTGAGGGAGGGTATTGCCATAGTCACCACGTTTGGCAGGCGGGTTGGTGACCGCAGAATTATGTTGTAACACACAAGGAAACGCTGCTGCCCCTTCCTTGATATACGATTATTATAGATGATGTTATAACAATCGGGACCAACGGCTTAACGTGCTTTCCGAGGCACGGAGGGTAGTCCCTCAACCAACCAGACCCGGAAAGAAATCTTAGAATTTACACAAAGATTTCATGTCCGGTGTGGGGATCAAACCCACGACCTCCGAGATTTAAAGCGAGCCAATTACCGCTACGCTACGGAGGTAGGCCGAATGCGATTATGGGCGCTCGATCCTTAAGAATTATAGGGCAATTTTTTTGTTTTGTGTTCGTTGTAACTATGATGGATAGATACTTGAATACCTATTTATTTAGTGTTTGTTGTATTGTTAGTCCTGAAGAGTTTAGGTATTTCATACGATAAAAGTATACCCACCTACTTATTTCACTGAGTTTTAGTAGGTACCTATATTAATTTGTTTCTGTTTGTTTTGACCAAATTTCGCCCGTTTGTTAGAGGTTTAAAGACATTATGTAGTATAATTATCAGTATTGTACCCGTGCGAAGCCGGGGCGGGTCGCTAGTATATTTAATATAGATATCTCAATTGAAGACTCCACTGGAAAAACGATGAATGTCGATTTATCTATACTATAATAATATTATAAAGAGGAAAGATTTGTATGTAAGTATGTTTGTAACGAATTGGCTCAAAGAGTAGTGAACCGATTTTAAAAAGTCTTTCACCATTTAATTGCTACAATATCACTGATTAATATAGGCTATATTTAATATGAAGTTCCCACGGGAACGGTAGCTAAGCGGGTGAAACCGCGCGCGGGAAGCTAGTACTTATATAAAGTTAAAGAGTTTGTTTGCTTGAACGCGCGAATCATAGAAACTACTGGTCCGATATGAAACATTATTTTAGTGCTAGATATCCCATTTATCGCGGATGGTTATATTTAATAATGAAGTTCCCACGGGAAGGGGATTTACGCGGGTTAAACCTCGCGTGACAAGCTTGTTGTCAGAGATAAACCGTTTATGATTTTGAATTGAAATTGAACTATTACGTAACTAAAACTGACTACGTCGGGTCTACCTATTTCTTATAATTGTTTAAAATAATAAACCTTAAAGCCACCAGATGGCATTGAAACATAATTTTCATAAAAACAGCACATGCACAGCTCTTTCCGTGAAGTCTTTAATAAAATTAAAATCCTGTCTTAGTAATCATCTTTTTTATTAAGTATTATCACTTACACAGATTTATCATCAGGTGCTAAATTTCAGCCAATTCCGTTCAGTAGTTTTGGCGTGAAAGAGTAACAAACATACATTCATCCATCCATACTTACAAACTATCGCGTTTATAATATTAGTAGGATGTTCGATATGTTTAGTCGTTAATAAACTTGCAATTTTGATGTTGACATAACCCGTGAAACCGGTTTCCAAGTGTTTCCTACATTGACGTCATACCGCAAACTGAGAAGTTAAATACTTATTATAAAAATAATTTGTTAAGTGAATGATTCATTATGAATATCTTCAATATATTTAACATTGCTATTTGATATGGCATAGGTAAGCCTCGGAAGATATAAGTGAATGAGATAATTCTAGAGCTCAGAAGCGAAATGACGGATGTGCCATTATACGTCAGAAACATTCGTCGTATGGGTGTTTACCGTAAACTGGCACTTACGTCTAAATGCTTCTGAAGATAAGAGTACATCCGACCTTATGCTTCTGAGGTCTAGAAATACAATTACCTACATAAACTGTAGGAAAGAGTTCCAAGGCTGAATGTGAGCGTTCCTCAAATGGGTGAGCAACGCGAAAAACGCAAGTGTCGAGCTCTCTTCTCCCTCTCCCCATTGTAAAGCGACAGTTGCACAAAACTCTCCTAAAAACTAAGTCTTTATCCCTCAATCCCGCCAGCGACCGCCCTGAGCCGAGGTCCAAGTCCCACAGGGGAGGTCCTCTTACGCAGGTTGTTTATTTGTAATTTTTAAATCATTTATTAAGGCTGGAGTTCTGCTCGCCTTTATGCCCGGTGACGTGGTGACGTGGTGACGTAGCGAAAGCCTCGTGGCTAACTACATAATTATGTCCGTCCGAAAAGAAAGTTCTTTGAAGCTGAACCCATATTGAGTGTGAGCGTTCATCGAACGTGGAAACAATGCGAACAACGCGAGTGCCGATCACTCTTACTCTTTGACCGCAGTATTATTTGTACCACACAAGGACACTCTGCTGCCCGTACCTTGATATAAGTACGATTATTATAGATGATGTTATAATAATCGGGATCAACGGCTTAACGTGCTTTCTAAGGCACGGAGGGTAGTCCCTCAACCAACCTGACCCGGAAAGAAATCTTATAATTTACACAAAGATTTCCTGTCCGGCGACATGGGGATGAACACACGCCCTCCACAATTTAAAGCGAGCCAAATACCTTACAATATACAATAAATAGTTTGTATATAATGTATATGTAATACAAACCAGAACAAATACAATATACCTAACTACATTTATCAGATCATTTTTTCGACTCTAGTCTTAAGTTTCATAAAACGTAAATACCCAACCAAGAACATGCGTGTTATGAGTAAGTAAAACAAGCTCATAAGTATACCTAACTTGTTTGAAATTGTAATTCATGAACTTAACCTTTGCTCTGCATCATGTAGGTTCTTATAACCTGAAGTAAAATGTATTCGTTTGAGTGATTTAAATATATTAAGTATTTTTATTTTCAATATATAATAGGTATATATCAATAGTTATTGAGTAAGTTTTCATTATTTTGTCTTGATAAGTTTATGGCGAATTATAAACAAGCCTTTCGCCAAAATATTATTATGATCATTATAACAATGTTGTTGTTTTCTGACTTCTTTAAAAAAATATATTGTAAAGTATTTATTGCTTTCATGTGTTTACATATTATCTTCATCTTCATCTTACAGTTAACACAGTATCAACATGAAACTGTTAAGCATGATTAAAGGAATCGATGACAGAGTAAATTGTCCATAGTTAATAACGTTAGTTGTAACTAATTAATTGAGTAAATTAATATAGCTGGATATGAACAGGGCCGTATCTTTGCCCGGTAAAGTAGCATAGACCTCGTGGCTATATACATACCTACCTAAGTCCAAAAAAAAACGAAGATCAAGAATAATCTATTTTTGAAGTTATAGTTTTTTTTGTCAAGTTGCAAGTGTTTGTAAATACCTAAGTGCTGTATACATTTATGATTTATTGAATACGGGAATATTTGAACAACTGCTGCACACTAACTGAATTTTCGTAACAATTTGGACTTTCACTAAACACACATAAATTTAAACGATGATGCATATACACGGTGTATACCTATGCATCATAGTTTAAATAGGTATAATACACCAAGTGCCTACTACAAATTGTTTGTAAAAGCTAATAAATGACGTAAGTAACATAACGGCAAGAATTTTTCCGTAATTGTTTAATCTTACCGCTTCTTGGAAAATAAATAAGTAATAGTGTAAGTTCTAACACCACGAACCTACTTAATACTTATTAACTTCTAAGAAGCGGTACGATGAAAATATACGGAAAAATTGTTGCCGTGGAGTTCCTTCCTTGGGTAAAGTGCTTTTAACAAGTTATGACGCAGGAAATTAATCTTTATTTAATATCATGGTACGTTTTCTATGACTATTACTTTTGCTGTGAACCTAATTGACGCTACAATTTCATATCTATTCCATTTATTTCCGAATTTTTGCATTTGGTCTGAATTTATTATTAAATGATTTTTTTTAAATACTTATGATAGTCACACCATCGTCATTAGCCTGTATAACGTTCACTGCTAAGCATAGGCCTCCTCCAGAAGAAGGTTTTTGCCATAATCACCACGATTCGCAGGCAACTGCACAAGAAAACGCTGCTGCCCGTTTCCTGGTATACTTTTGCTTTAGATGATGTTGCAACAAACCAGGACCAACGGCTTAACGTGCTTTCTAGGGTAGTCCGTCAACCAACCAGCCGCGGAAAAGATGTCTTTTTAGACAAAGATTTCTCGTCCTGCGTGAGGAACGAAGCCAGAATACCGCTTCGCAACAAATTTTGTCAGACACAACAAATGTACTTCACATGTTATTACAGTGTCACTCACCTTTTCAGGCTCGGTCCACTCATCCAAATGGTGCAGCGTACTCTTCAGGTCGTTGATCAAGTAGTCTACTTCAAGTAGCACTGCCTCCATCTTCGATCTCCTCAGATCTTTGTGCAGGGCCTCGATCATAGCGTTGCGGTTCTCTTCGTACATTCGCAGAAGATTCTTTAGCTGTTGGCGACGCCATTCTATAGGCCGGGTTTTGCCGCTGTTGAACGTGTCCCGGGCTCGTTGTACTGCCTGCAAAAGATAAAAGGTTACTGTTAAAATATAGTTATATGGATAAGTACCCAGAAAGTTCTTTTTCAAATCTGTGACACTAAAATTTAAACACCTTGTTCACCTATTGAAGGAGGCTTCAAGGAGTGCTTTTATTTTGCTACATTTTGTACCTATAATGCATAAAGGTGTAAGCAGTCAGCATTCGAGCGGTCTTCATATCAAAATTTTCTGATAAAATTCGATAAAATATCCAAATCGAGCGAGCAGACCAGCTGGCAAGTGAGATAAACAATTTAATTCAGTGGCTCCCAAACTTTTTTTTCTTTCAAGTATTTACTGGTTTCGGTAGATCCCCACAGTTGTGTACTCGATTTTGTTTTACACCAACTTAAGACTCCCGTCGAGTTTCCTGTGGACCCCAGGACCACTTGGTGAATCATTGTTATAAACTAAGCTAAGTTTAGCTTATCTCTGTAGTTCGCGTTGTGAACCGACGCGACGTATGAAGACAGGTGAAACGATGCTGGCCGCCTTGTTCGCTATCTAAATGGTGTGTGTAAATTCGATGTTTTTAAAATTCAATGTAATTAACGTTCGGTATCTTAAGCATTCGATTTCCTTAACTTGCTTAGCGTTCGCGCTGAACACACTCCACGCTCTGGTAAAACGCGGCCCTCACGTGGACTCATGCCTAATAATAATTCTATATGATATACCTATTATATTCAAATATATTCCATGCTTTGAGCTCTACTAATTATAAAGAGGAAAAGTAATGAAATAATAATGAATTTTATTCAGCATTTAGGTATTTACATACACTTGTACATGTCAGAAGATAAATTAATAAAAAAAACCCATAACTAACAGATAATTCTTACTCTATAAAATATCCGACTAGGTAACTAACAGTAGTAGGTAGGCAATAGCAAATCAAGTGTTTTTGTTGCTTCGCGCTAATTTTCGGAACTGTCAGTCAGATGCAACAAAATATTATCGTATACAATCGCTCCGTAGTTGTGTAAGGTATGTTATAACAGTTATAACATAGGCCAGTAGTGACCAACTCAATAAGACTTAAGACCGTTGAATTATTATAAGCGGCCGTAACAATGGCTATGGCTAATGGCGTCGGATTTGTGATCTTGAGGTCGCCGGTTCGAACCCCACCCATTGCACTACCGACGTGAACCCACTCGTAACACAAGCATTTTAGCTTAGCACGAGGGGTTAACAAAAAGAATGGGGCCGGATTGCTCATGCGTACCCGGCCCCCGCCAACGGCGGATCGAACGAGTGTCCGGGAGGTTTTAGTGGTTTAGGGTCCTCTCCTCGTGGTATGAGTTAAGCATACCACGCTATGGAGAGGGCGAGTCCTACATATCCCATCCATATATCATCCATAGCGGTGGGAATGCGACAAAGCATTTCAACCCGGACAAAAAAAAAAGGATTTAACAAGAATACTAGTAGATTTACCATACAGATAGACAGGTTAAAAAAATACTCAATTAATGATTACACGTGCCTTGTTATATAAGTAGCCTCCTCACCCCAACGATATTAATTTAGATTTGTCTAACTAGCTTCCCGCGCGCGGTTTCACCCGCGTAGCTCCCGTTCCCGTGTCAACTTCATAATTAAATATAGCCTATGTCATCCGGGGATAGCGTAGCTTCCCCACGGTGAAAGAATTGTTCAGATCGGTCAAGTAGTTTCGGAGCCTATTCAATACAAACAATCAAATCTTTCCTCTTTATAATATTAGCATAGACTTTGTTGCTGTGCCCGACAGGGTTTATAATTGGTACCACATTTTATTATGTTAAAACACCTGTAAACACATTGTGAAATGTAATAAAGTATTGAGTACTGTGTGCGATCGACCAGTGGTATACATAGGGTTGCCACCTGTCTATATCATATAGACAGGTGGCAGCAATTAATATTTCAGTCAAATGTACTATCTATAATATAAAAATGAATCGCAAAATGTGTTGCTAAGCGCATAACTCTACAAAGCCTGGACCAATTTGGCCAATTCTTTTTTTTTATGTTCGTGGAAGTTCAAGGATGGTTTTAACGGCGAGAAAAATTCGAATAATTGCCTGAAAACCCCTTAAAACAGCCTTTTTCTTTTTCCGATACAAACGTTTTCTAACTAAAATGTAGAGTCAATTTGAGCTTTATTTTGTTAATTAAAAACTTGAATTTTTTTGCCAAGATTTTTTATGGTAGGGATAGTGTAGGGTAGGGGTAGTGTAGGGTAGGGGTAGTGTAGGGTAGGGGTAGTGTAGGGTAGGGGTAGTGTAGGGTAGGGGTAGTGTAGGGTAGGGGTAGTGTAGGGTAGGGGTAGTGTAGGGTAGGGGTAGTGTAGGGTAGGGGTACTGTAGGGTAGGTTTAGTGTAGGGTAGGGGTAGTGTAGGGTAGGGGTAGTGTAGGGGTAGGAGTACCGCATAAACGAAGTCTCTACGGCCCAGTTTATTTTATACAAATGTTTAGGTCTTTTATGTATCGATTGAGGCAGTACGAAGTCTGCCGGGTCAGCTAGTATGTTATAAAACAATAATATAGTACAAAAAGTACTATATTTATGTGCTTATCCAAAATTCACCCCCTTTTAAAATTTAGACCGCATCCTCAGGTCGGCGTATGAAAACAATGAATTGTTGATTTATTTAACATGGATCTCACATGCTCACATACTCTTATAATTATTTTAAAGGTTTTTTTACCTTGATGACCGAAGCAAAGTGTAATGACAAATACACATGAAAAAATGATTAAAAATAAATGTGTACTAAGTTTTTCCTGATTTTCCCAAAAATACTATATATTTAGCAACTTTTTGCAAAAAGTACTATATAAAACAAAAAAAAGGATGCAACCCTAAGGTGGTATACATAACGTTGAACCACGTTATGTATAAGTCAAAAAACAATAAGAGGTTCTTTTCAGATTATTATACGACATACACAAACTTTCTGCGTCTGCGGCACGTACATATTTGTAACACTAAAATATTACTTCTTAAAATGAAAATATGTAAAACGATTTAAAAAGCTGCCGGGATCGACCCTTTGGCTACCCCTAACATAAGCTATAATCCATTAGTTAGAGCATTTAAAGTGAAACGGTCGCACTAGGTATTTAACAGACATAATTACCGAAAAGCAGCATTTCTTTTCAGTTAAAATAATAGATGATTACAGAGAGATGAGTTACTACTGACAGACAAAGATGTAAAACAAACGTTTTATTTACATTGGTATCACATATACTGTCATTTATATTTAAACACTAGTAATTATCATATTACAAATGGACAGTAGGTATTATTTTATTTATATGTATAGATTTATGTAAATTATTCAATTACCTACCTATGTAACCGAGTAAAATAATATTACATAACTGTTAGTCGATTTCACATAACTTGCGTTTTAGAAACTGCGCTCGCGCATACAAGTTGGTCTGTTATTTAAAAATCAATACCACGTTTTAAAACTGGAAGCAATTATGAGAGGAAATTCAACATAATTATTAAGGAAAGATTAGCAGTACTATTCGATAACAGGAAAATCGTTCAGGAAACGTTTGAATGTAAAAAAGCTATAATTAACTGCAATTAGAAACATCTTGACCGGACAATGTTAAGGCGATACCTTGTCATTGTTCAGCGTTCTCAATAATTATATCTAGATCTTAGGAGCATAAGGACGGATGAACTATTCTACTTTAGAAGCATTAGGTCGTAACTGCCAGTTTACGATAAAGGCAGAGGCAGATTGAGCTTTGAGAGCACCGCGCGCCGTAGGCAAGCATCTCATCGGCCCCCCTATTTTATAAATACCCTAGAACTAGTAAAAATTTGATCACTGTAGTCGGCGTTATTACCTACATGTGTTCTAGAGGTTACTCGAATTTGGAACTGGCTTTTGTTTAAAGCCTCAACTACGGTTGCTGTTCCAGTGTCTATTCCGCTCGCGCGCCTCTTTGTACCTTCGCGCCCCTAGCCACGTGCCTAGTTTGCCTTAAGGACCGCCTCTAGATAAAGGCAAATACGACGAATGTATCTGACGTATAATGGCACATCCGACCTTATGACCTTCTGAGCTCTGGATTTCAATATATTAATTGCACTATTTTTCTTGTGGCAAAATATGATAATACTAGCTTCCCGCGCGCGGTTTCACCCTCGTAACTCCCGTAGACCGTCGTCATCATTAATTTGTTATACCTAAATAACGTTTTAAGTATACTACTTAGATGAATAACCGTTAGTACAATATTTAAGAACTATTACATTAATCATGATTAAACATATTACTGTATGTAAAGGTGCAACACCGAAAAAATATGTTAAAGAAAATTTCCTCGTCAGAATTTGAAAGATTTTAAGTGTCTATTGTGACCTCGGGGCAGTTGCCCTGGATGCCCTCCCTTAAATTCGGCCTTGGATACCGCGCTCGCTTAAAACCATAGCTCCGATAATGCGGCTACTCAATATTACAATAAACACATTATCGTATGGTTTAAAGCGGACGTGGATAAGACCCTGTGATCCTATGTCCTTGTTATTTTTTCTTGTAGTATTATTTTTACACTGTTTACTACGCAAACTGGGATATTATTTCGATTTCAATCAAAACTCATTGCACAAAGCTGGCTCGGGTACGTAGTATTTTTTGCCACACATACGCATTTATCTAAGGATGAAACCAAGTAAAAGTAATGATTCAAATGAGATATTGCAGGATTTAATACCTACTACTCTTAAGTATAAATAGTATGCGGATCCAATAATTGCACAGTTCAACAAAATTTTGCTTTTTACAACTTCTATTTGAATTTTTGTAGTAATCAGTTAATTAAAATCTGAACACTTATTCCAATTTATATATAACGAGTAACGACACATTTTTGTCATATATGCTTGTAAATATATAAAATTATGCTGAATAAGCTATATTTGCAACTTTATTTAGAATTGTATAATATCGTTATTCCTTAACTTAATATATTAGATTGATAGTCAAACAACTGACATTTTTGAAATAGTTTACAAAAAGTTTCTATGATTAAGATATTAAAGATTTTGTTAGTCTTTATTTTTCTAATACATTCCAATAGAGTCATTTTGTATGAAGTTTTAACTGATGGCAGTCAAATGTTAATATTTTCATTACAGCAACAAAATCATAAATGTAAATTGCAATCAGAATAGCTACTTACAAAAACAGTCATTACAAATTTTAGATACTAATAGATTTAATAGAATATTTACCTATGTTTTTAAAAGGCTTAAAAAAGCCAATTTTCTACTTTTTATTGTCAAATATCTCTAAAATTAGACGTGACAGTATATTTTTAGTGATGAAACAATATCCATCATTCTCTGAGATGACAAATAAATGTGTATTTTTCTGTGCACCAAAAATCTTGTCGACCTGTGTTATATTCAAGTTGCTATCCCAAGCCTTACTAAGTTTTATCCAATTAAGTTTATATTTACCTACCACCATCATGTTTTGCTACCTGCGCATACGCACAAAGAATAAAAAGGTAACTTTATTATTTTTAAAGAATTTTGTGTTCAAACAAGTTGAACCATCAAGTGACCTTGCGATTGACCATGGCCTTATGTACGAGGGAATGGACTGCCTTTGTAGTAGGTAAAATAACATTCTCAAGTTACACAGTTAAAGAACCGAATATACAACAATCAGCCAACCTTTTTAGGGTTCCGTTCCTGAGGGTAATACGGAACCCTATTACTAAGACTTTGCTATCTGTCACCAGGCTGTATCTCAAGAACTGCGATAGATAGACAATTGAAATTTTCACAATTGTATTTCCGTTGCCGCTATAGCAACAAAATACTAAACTACTAAAAACAAAATAAAATAAGTATTTAAGTGGGACAACAAACGTGATTTTGCTCGATATCAATAACGGCACCAGGTAGGCTTTTTAAAATATTAACAAAATACTTATTTTATATTTATTTTAATAATAAATAATAAAAATGATTAAAATTAATATTTAGGGGAGGCTTTAAAAAAAAAAAAATAATATAGTGTAATGCTGCTGATCTAGTCAATGGTGCGGAACCCTTTGTGCGCAAGTCCGATTAGGACGTGGCCAGTTTTTCTAATAGGTAAATATTCAAATATTTTACTACACCTACTTAATAAGCTATTTTAATTAAAAGTAATAAGATAACTAAATTAATTAACAGTGAAAATTGCAAACGACCTATCATATTTCCAAATATAAACCATCGAGAGAATAGTGTTTTATTCTATAGATAGCTTCTCGCGCGATGGTTCACTCGCATAGCTCCCGTTCCCGTGGGAACTTTTTAGTTAAGTACAGCATGTCTTACTCCTGGATAACACAGCTTTCTAATAGTGAAATAATTTTTGAAATCGATCCAGTAGTTTCAACAAATACTCTTATCAAATCTTATATCTTAATATTATTAGTATAGATGAGTGATAGTGCTCTCTCACACCCTGTCAGAGGTTACAATACCTACATATTTATGAGTGTCTATTAGTATTATGTATCTACATGTACGTTGACCTCTCAATTGCTACAATAGAATAATTCTTCACCATAAAATATATTTACAATATCAGTTGTAGAATTAATATTATTAATTACCATTTATTAAACACTTATAAGTACCAATTATACCGATATTATACCATTATACCAAGTCTTATTTAGTATAATACTGTAGTGAGGTTAAGGTTTTAAGCCCTCACTACATTGATTGACCGGTGTGATGTTCTGGCAACTAAAATATTAATCATTCGATTTAAATTTTGATTTTAAGTAGAGTGTCAGTGGCAGACTTACAAATTTGCCGCCAGTAGGCTATTCAAATTTTGCCGCCCCTACTATTGAACTACTGAATGTTTTACTATTTAAAATTTTAGACGTTAAGTTAATTTTTCTGTAAATGTTAGCCAAATTTGCCGCCCCCTAAATTCTGCCGCCCTAGGCTCCAGCCTACTTAGCCTGCTGGTAAATCCGCCACAGTAGAGTGTAAATACAAAAGTCGTAGAGGTTTTTATTACCTACAACTTTGGCATTTAACTTTTTTCGATAGGACTTGTAATCGAGATTTACCGATTTTTACCCTTAAAAACTCATCCCCTACTACTTTCCAACCTCAGATCGCCCGTAATTTATTTATCTTTTCATTTTAGTGGTATTTCTTCCCGACCCTGGTCTTTAATAGACAATTTGCAATCAGTATTACTATCGAAAAGTAACAGATGCTTTTACATTTCTATGCAAATTACTAAATACTATAATACATTTCACAATGTACGTGTTATAATAAAATGTGGTACCAATGATGAACCCTGTCGGGCACAGCAATAGATGTAATCTAAATTAGGTAGTTAGTTTAGACAAGCTCCTTATAGTCCAAGATCTCAGTAACACCATACTATCGTCATTTTAGGAAAAAATATTTTTTTAGGATATAGGTAGTGTAACTTAAACTTAGAAAGGAATAGATAGGTACTCGCTAAGCTGAAAGCGGGGCTGTTTTAGGTACAGGTAGTAGGTATCAAAGGTGGAAAAAATCATGCTAACTTACGTCAAAGTAGCAAGGCTGATTTTTAGATATGTCATGTATGATATTGTTATAAACATAGCCATTCCTTTATACTACCGATCCCAAAAATTTCATCTTTCTTAAAATGACGTAAGTCTGGGGAGACTGGGATCTCTCACTCTATTAGGTACTACGAGATTAATTTTAAAACACAAAATATGTATAGATATATAATATAAAATAAAACTGATAATTATATTCAAAAGAAACTTACATCAGCAATGTTTGTCATCTTCGGCTTTGAACTTGTTATTCCTGAAACAAAAATAAATAATGTTAATACCTGAATTGTAGAGTTCAAACACTTAACTAGTAGAAAAGAGTAAATATTTGGCTGTGTTTATAAAAGAGAAACTCAAAAGTCATATCTCTATCATCATCAACAGCCCGCTTACGTTCACTGCTGAACATGGGTCTCCTCTTAACAGACCTTGGCAAGCCAGCGTCGTTGAGGGATATTGCCATAATCACCACGCTTGGCAGACGGATTGGTGATCGCAGTAAGATGTAAACCTTGAGCTAATAGATGCTGCTGCCCATCCATCAGCCATATGTCCCTTAGTCGCCTTTTACAACACCCATGGGAGGACATGGGGTGTTCTATTCTAAGCCGGAATCCACACGGCAACTATACAAATATATGAATAAAGCTTTGTTTGTTTGCTTGAACGCTCTAACCTCCGGAACTACTGGACCGATTTAAAAAATGATAGTGTTAGATAGCCCATTTAACGAGGAAGGCTATAGAGAGATTCTACGGGAACTGGATTTGCGCGGGTGGAGGCTAGTGAACAAATACTAAAAAAACTGCTTATATATGACTGAATAATGCACTAGAATAAAACATTGTGGTTAATAATATTGAGGTATTAGCTAGAAAAGTTAATAAGAAAAAAAAATGTTGTTTTCGGTAAAAAAAAATAGCTGGCTCAAAAACCCGAGTTACTTCAAACCTGAGTTATTTCATATAATATTAACTATCTACCAGTGACAGTCCCGTGAAAATCGGTCTAACCATTACTGAGATCCAACCGGGCTACCGGTTGCACCGATTTAAAGGGTTTCAACTCAGATTTTTCTTCTCACACACAAACAAACAAAATATTTTTTAATTGAGTTATTGTTTATAGTACCCACGTAGTTATATTATAACATTATTAAGTGTTTTCGTAGTTTAACAAAAGCGACAGGAAACTTTAAGTCTTAGTGTAATAAAGTGCTATAATAAAGTATTCTGTCGTTTTACACTATAAATACCTACCTAAGGTAATATTACTTTTCTCGTGAAAATGCTACTTTTTACGCCGTCTCATATTATATTTATGAGACAACTTCCGTAGCCTAGCGGTATTTGGCTCGCTTTAAATCTCGTGGGTTCGATCCCTACGCCGGATAGAAAATCTTAGTGTAAATTCTATGATTTCTTTCCGGGTCTGGTTGGTGGAGGGTCTACCCTCCGTGCCTCGGAAAGCACGTTAAGCCGTTAGTCCCAATTATTATAGCATTATCTAGAGGTATAATAATCGTATATCAAGGAACGGGCAGCAGCTTTTTCTTGTGTGGTACAACATAATACTGTGGTCACCGACCCGCCTGCCAAGCGTGATGACTATAATAATATTATATTTAACTATATGGCACTGGCAACAGTCGCTTGTAAGTATGTACAAATAATGTGTTATAATAATGACGTAACACAATTATTTATGTCCACAATAGTAATAAATAACAAGGACAAATATAATTAAACATTGAAGTCATTGTCCAGACTAATTTACAATGTTTAGGTGCTTACTCCATATCAGCTATACCAGGGGTGGCCAATAAGACTCCTACAATATTACTTTACATTATCTTTATAATATATAAAGCTGTAAAGTTTGTTTGTTCGCTTGAACGCGCTAATCTCGGGAACAAATTAACGAGGAATAGCCTTCCTATATATAGGCTAATTTTATTATGAAGTTCCCACGAGGATGGAAAAAAACGCGCGGAAAGCTATGTATACCATTAATTAAACACTTTGTAGTGAATGTCTGACTGACGACTCTATGACATAGTCATTTGTTAAGAAAAGAAAACAAAAAACACCTCTGAAAATCAGAAGGGGATGAAGCTCCTTTCCCTTCCTCCTCAGATGGACACTTCATATAAAGAATACACCCTCCAAATTTCAGCTCTTTCAGATCACATTGTATAAAGAAATATAAATCTACGCGAACAAAAGCTAGCATGCATATAAAACAACATCATTCTCATTAATTATAGCTTACAAGCTGCGCCCCGTTACTCTGCTCCAGTGGGTCGGAGCGTGATGTTTTGTAGCCTATATGTTAATCCAGCGTATAACCTATCCTGGTGCAAAATTTCAGCCAATTCCGTTCAGTAGATTTGGCGTGAAAGAATAACAAACATCCATCCATCCATACTTACAAACTTTCGCGTTTATAATATTAGTAGGATATTAATTAAATAATGAAATAACAATGAAACAATGTATTTATTCAGCACTTAGGTATTTACATACGCTTGTACTTGTCAAAATCACAATGAAAAAGTACTGTAATTAATAGGTTATTATTCTTATTCTATGAATAAAACTACTTAGGTAACTTTAACTAGCAAGTGTAACCTGTGAGTGCTGCTAATTGTAGGACATTACAGACAATGTACTCCAGTTGTCTGTTGGTCATTAATTCCTCTACTCATAATAAGTTCATATTTACATTAATTATAGGTATATATTGAAAATTTATAAAAACATACAATTGAGTGACACACACCTGGGGGCATGCTTATGGCGTTAGGACCACAACCCAGAGGTGCCACTGATATCAAAGTCAAGATTTATGGATATAAGAGGAAGTGATCGCTGGCACGGCCTACAGTAGCTGGATCACAGGGCAGAGGTAGGGCACAACACAGTCCTTGCCGGTGAGGATTCTACCCTAGCTAACCTGCGACCTTTCACTAGCTACCAAGGTTTTTTTCATCATCTTTTGTATTACAGTGTGGCCATTTTTTTTAAATATCAGTTTTGTTTACAATATTTCATTTAAAGTATATCGTGAAATTACAAACACGCAAAAAGATGAACCTCTAACTCTTGAAAACAGAGGGAGCATCCACACACTTTACCAAGGAACAAGCTATGTGAGAAAATAATTGTCTTAAGGGATCACACACTAATGTTTTAACAACTACCTCAAACACAACTATCAGAAATTATTAATAATAATGGTATGTAGTAAGGATAAATTTAATTTATAAACAGGAATATTGTTTAGTAAAAAATAATATATAAAATGTGGTTACAAAATTCCACACTCAGAAAAGCATCTAATTAAAGCATAGTAATTTTTGTTTTTATTCTTGGTTCATTTTATTTACCTATAGGATACTAATATTAAAAAGTGGTAAAGTTTTTTATTTTGTGGCATTGCATTGGCAATCTCTGGATCTACTGAACCAATTTTGAAAATAATTTATTGCCTATATAAAGCCATGTTATTTGTGAGCGTCATTGGTTGTTAAGTTTTTCACAGGAACACGATCTACGGGGTTGTATTTAAATAATCAGTAATGTTAACCATTACCAAGAGATGGCAAACATACATAACATTCATTTTAAAGACATTTTATAAAGAAATGACTATATTTCATTAACCAATTGGTGTGAGTGACACACCAATTGGTTATTGGTGTGTACACACCAATTACTATGGTACGTAGCAAAACCATAGCTAAATTGTTTAAGCATTATTGGCAGGTTTGAAATGTGCCAAAATTGTAAATTAAATTATCTCTTTTTTTTCTAGTATGAGCTAAAATTAACTATAATCTTCTATTCAAGAGGTATAAATTATAGAAAAGAATGTATGTTTACACTGATTTGTTAAATGTACATTGATTAAGTGTATTATTTTCTAAGCTAGCTGTAAATAAAGGAAAATTCCATAATAACTAATAATAAAAGTATTATGTATTTTATTCATATATTTACACTTACTTAATATAATGTATTTCTCGTAATAGAAGTTATATCATAGTTTTATGTTTATTTAACTAAGTAAACTTTTGTACAAGAACATGGATTATCGTGAATAGTTTAAAATATTAAATTTATATAATATTTTTGTAATATATATTAAATTTACTACATAAATATTATATAACAAAACATTTATATATAAAAACATACCTACCTAAACATGTAAATATAAACCTTTATTAAGATATTATAATATTTAAATTAGTAGTAAGTTTATGTACAAAGTTATGAGCATGTATCCCACCATTAAACATAACAGTTTGGTGGCAAGATGAAATTCTGTATAATACTATTGTATTTGTTTGGTCCTTGAGATGTTACATAAAAAAAGTAATAAAGAAACCACTATTTTAATAAACTTATGACTTCAACAACTAATTTAAATTACTTACTTTATGTATAATTCCACTATTTAATACTTTTTAATAATGCTTAATAACATAATAGCAATGAATAATTGTTATAACAAAGTATTTTTTAATGATGTTTAACGGTTATATTAGTTATAATATAACCATTAAACATCATTAAATGGTTATATTATAATTATATTAGTTATAATATAACCATTAAACATCATTAAAAAATACTTTGTTATAACAATTATTCATTGGTGCTATCATGTGTCTATAACTAATAATTACTGGAAAATAACTGAAAGTATATTAAATTTGGAAAACAGTATGACTTAGAATTAAAAAATCTAATATGTATGATTAATCAAACGAATTCTTGAAATTAATGATCGTGTTTTGTTTTTAGTGCCCGTAGAAAGTAAAAATACGACGCTATAACAAACCTAATGAAAATTGTACCAAACCGTTTTACTTATACATCTAAGTATATTAAATCAGGGTCAATATAAATTAACTTACCGATAGTCATATTTAAAAGTCACTCTTATCACAGACAAGTTCAAAGTTCTTTAGTATTCACAAAATTAAGTGATTAGTAAATGTTGTAATTACGCGATAATACAATCTATTATCAGCGAATTAAGGATACTGCTGAATCTGACAAAGATATAAAGTTATCTGACACTACAATTTATCTTTTATCGCTCACTTATATGTTTTAATTATTTTAATGCTTTTATTATTAAAATACACAATTTCGTTGCACACAACTTTCTGTCAGCTGATTATTGAGAGAAGTGAGTGAATGAATGAATGGCAATAATGAATGAAACACTCGTAAATGTCAAATATAGGGCTTCCAAGTTCCAATATATATTTTCCATCGCCCGTATTCGTTGACTTTTGACTTTGACACTTTATAGTAATTACGAAGTAAATTTTCACTATGCCTACGACTTAAATTTTCTTCATTTTTACGTTTACTGTTTGAGCAAACGAAATCGAATATTTTCGCTTATATTTAAAAAAGTAAACAATGTTTTTTTAAATCAATTTAATAAAAACAATGTATTGCTTTCAAGAATCTTACATAGTATTTATTATTTAGCATTCGCAAAAAAAAAAAATTTAAATACGAGTTGATAGTCGATATGAAAGTAAGAGATACTTTCAAATATTTAAAATCGACTATTTGGGTATTTAAGTATTTTAAACATAGGATATTAATTGTTAAATAATCTATCAGTTTTGTAAATATTCAGCGCAGTCCAGCCACTTGACAAACAAAAATGTGCTTTTTCAACAATATATTTTTGTCGTAATTATTACAGAATATTATTTAACTTTTACCTATTTATTGAACAATAATATTAATTTCAATATGAACTGAGGCTGTGTCGTAACACACATACTAGTAATATTCCATCTTTCTAATTTTTCTTAAATATCCGATAAATTACCCACATTTACAAGAAAATTGACTGTTCAGTACTGATCCAATTGTTTGTTAAGTCATTCACTATGATGATTGAATGATTGAAATGAAATAAGTTCCGCCCGTGCACTGCTAGCGCCATAGCGACTTAGAGCGGAAGTTTTACATTCACTTTACTCGACCTGTTTCATAAAATATTTGCTAGATGGCGTTTTAATAAACATAGTATTTTAAGACCAATGCCGAATACACTACTAATAACAGAGATGCATCCTAAGAGCGGATTCGCATTACGTCCGATCCGAACCCGTGAAAATATTTGTCTAGAAATCGGATGAAGAATCTCGGATCTAGTGCGTAAATTACCATAGAAATAGTTCTACGGCTACTTCGGACCATATTTTCACGGGCTCGGATCGGACGGAATGCGAAACCGCTCTTAGAGTATATCTAGGTAAATAAGATTAAATCTGTTCAAAAAAGTTTTATTATAAAGAAGAATTTGAGTACATACCGGTCTATTATTACAAGCGAGTGATATCTATATCACTTGCTAAGTACGTCTGCAAGTGCTGAATGTCTGTCCCGTCGTGCCACTATTACCGATATAATCTGTTCAAATCTGGCAAAATTTCTACCTAGGTAGATATATCCAAAAATTAAGAATTATAAAGATTTCCTGTTATCTAATTGCTTAAATCATAGAGTAGGTAATGATACAGTGAAGTAGGTACCGAGCCCAAGACGTGCCCTGTATTAAAACTTCTTGGACCACTACCACTCAGAGCCATTTTAGCCCGGGGCCCCAAAATCATCATATAACTTCGTATAGCGTCAACTGCATGAACATGAGCCTCCTCCCGAGGGTGTGTTTTGCCATAGTCACCACGCTTGGCTGGCGGGTTGGTAATTGAAGTATTATGTTGTAACACACAAAGAAACGCTGATGCTCATTCCCTGCAACGCTTGTGATAGATGATGTTATAACAATCGGGACCAAAGATTAACATGCATTCCGAGGCGCGGCGGGTAGACCCTCAACCGACCAGAAATAACACAAAGATTTCTTGTCCGGTGTGGAGATATTTCACGACCTCTATTGATGCGGATATTATAGTAACTACGACCCTGTAATAATGACTAAAATCAATTAGTTATAGCGTTTTAAAATTCTGATTCTGATAAAATTTAAACTTTTTTAAAACCAAGGCTAGCCGCATAATACTAACTGGAAGACTTTGAACTTACAAATAAATACTATTTATAACAAAAATACCAAAAAACTTGTTAATTTAATTTAGGTCAAGAAGTTTTATTTTTACCACGTGAAAGTACGTAGGTAGGTCAATATTATGTAACCTAGTGAGTGTTGAAATATATGTATTTAACTAAAGCTATTATCAATGCATGATGTGAATTAATTGTATGGACCTACCACAGTTCACATAAAGCGTTTTAACGATAGACGCATTCAAATAGGAAACTAATATCGAATGATGCATTCTTCGCAACAACTGCTTTAACAGTATTGGCTAAACGAATAGGTACCTGGGGGTTTTTTTTTTTCAGAAAGACTTTCGTAGTTAGTCACTTGGCTTTTGCTACTTCACCGGGCATAAAGGCGAGCAAAGCTCTAGCCTTAATAAATGGTTTAAAAACTACAAACTAAGCAAACTGCGCAAGAGGACGCCCCATGTGGGGCTAGGACCTCGGCTCAGGGCGGTCGCTAGCGATGAGATTCAGGGATTATGAGTTTTAGTATTTTAGGGGGCCTCTCGGACTTCAGGTCTACGAGGGCATCAGATGGTTATCTGGGGGGTACGTAACGATATTATAGTATGACTTCGATAAAAGTGTCTTCATTACTGTTGGGTTATTGTAATGCATTCCTATGTTATTGTTCCTGTATTATTGGAGCAACATCTTTTAATATTATAAATGCGAAAGTGTGTATGTGTGATGTATGTATGTTTGTTACTCTTTCACGCCAAAACTACTGAATGGATTTGGCTGAAATTTTCCACGTCTGACAGGCGGGTTGGTGATCGCAGGAAACGCTGCTGCCCGTTCCTTGATAACGATCATTTTAGATGATGTTATAACAATCGGGACCAACGGCTTAACGTGCTTTCCGAGGCACGGAGGGTAATCCCTGTTCAGTACGGGAACATAAAATAAAAAAGGCGACTTACGCGAAAACTCGTTTATTACAAAAATAATTAAAATGTAACAAAAAAGATATTAGCTGTTAGGCGAGCAATCGGTAAGTGGTTGTTCGGGGGTTATCGGTGACGGTTCGGGCGTTGGGTCCATGGCCATGACCCCGCACTCCTCGCAGTCCCCTATCTCGCCTATTGGCGATTTGTAGAAGCGCCAACATATTCCCCCCCCTTGAAAGCCCTTAGCTTTCAAGACTTTCTATTTCATTGGGCCTTGGCAGTAAACATATTCGGTTAAGCGCGCGTCGGATAGTTCCTCTCGCAGTCCTTATGTCAGCGACACGCGTTATGCCATCGGGTCCGGGGAATAATCTTTCGATGCGTCCTAGACGCCAGTGTAGAGGTGGAGAGTTGTCGTCCTTTATTAGGACCAGGTCGTCCAATTGCAGAGCGTCCTTGGATTTGGTACGCCATTTCGTGCGTAGCTGAAGCTCCGTGATATATTCATGTGTCCATCGACGCCAAAAGTGCTGCTTGACTTGTTCAATGCGCTGAAACCTATCGAGACGATTGGAGTCTTCGGTTTGTAAAGATGGCGCTGGCAGTGAATTGAGCGGTCTACCAATTAAAAAGTGGCCCGGAGTTAAGGGATAATAATCAGTAGGAGAGGAGCTCAATGGACAAAGGGGGCGGCTGTTTAGGATACACTGTATTTGTGTAAACAAAGTCGCTAATTCCTCAAACGTTAGATGCGCAGACCCTAAAATCCTAGCTAAATGAAATTTACAGGACTTGACACATGATTCCATTAAGCCATTAAAGTTCGAAGCGTATACAGGAGAGAAGCAAAATTCGACACCCTCTCCAGCGGCAAAGTCAAAAATAGAGTCGGAGTTAGCATTAAAAAACGCTTTAAGCTCCTTTGAAGCAGCAACAAAATTTCCACCATTGTCGCAATATATTTGTTTAGGTAACCCTCTACGGGAAATAAATCGTTTTAAACTTAAAATAAAAGCGTCTTTTGAAAGTTCGCTCACAGCCTCAAAATGAACGCACTTGTATCTAAAACATATAAAAATACACAAATAGCATTTCGTTATTTTACAACCACGACCTTTGCGATCCGTGATCATAAATGGCCCAGCGAAATCAGTCCCTACGGTAATGAAAGGAAAATCCGGCACGAGTCTTTTAGCGGGTAGATTACCCATAATATTTTGCATAGTTTTGCCCTTAAAACGTCTACAAACATGACAATTACGCGCAGTCTTCCTAGCCAGGTTTCGTCCGCCGATAGGCCAATAACGAGTTCTAATGGAAGCTAGTAATGCTTGTGGACCTATTACCTTGTTTGTTGAATTTTTACAATTATTTATAAATCTATGTATATAACCAAATACTCTATGTAAATAATTTAGTTTTGAATAATTTTCCCATTTTATTACGCATGAATTATTATTATTTAAATTATTAACAATTAAAGTATGTACTTTCACTTCTGGTAAATTATGAATATCTATACTACTTTGTGTCTGCATGGTAGGCCAGTCAGATTCTGGCAACAATAAAAAATTAGGGCCATGCCACCACATTTTACAGCCAACCACATCGTGCGGATTGACGCCACGAGATAGTAGGTCTGCTGGGTTATGTTCTGTGGGTACGTGATGCCACGACGCGGTATCAGTCAACTCTCTAATTGCGGCAACTCTGTTAGCAACAAACGTCTTTAAATTCGATGAGCCTACTCGTAACCAACTAAGTACAATACTAGAGTCGGTCCAATATACGTTTCGTGATATTTTGCGACGTAAAGCATTTGACACCGTAGAGCTCATTTCCGCGGCTAGTAGAGCTGCCGATAGCTCGAGACGAGGTATGGTTGTTGGGCTTGATGCAGGCGCAACTCGAGATTTAGCACAAAGTAGATGAATATGTACCTTTCCCTGGTTGTCTGTACATCTAAGGTACAAACAGGCACCAAAAGCTCTTTGAGAAGCGTCCGCAAAGCAATGCATTTCGCTAGAGACAGGATTGTTAATTGATACCCACCTTGGAATGGATAGAGAATAAATGGAATTCAGACCTTCAACGAAAGTTTTCCATGTTTTAACGATCTCTTTAGGAGCAGGATCATCCCACTCGAGCTTTAATGACCATAGAGTTTGAATCAAAATTTTGGGAACGATAGTGCACAAGGATAGGAGGCCCAGGGGATCGAAGATTTTGAACGTTGACGATAAGATACTTCGCTTAGTAACTAAATCTGAATCTATAATTGTAATGGGAAAACGTAGAGTATCTGTGGAGGGATTCCAATCTAAACCTAACGTATTAGTTGATTTGCTAATAGTTAAATTATCATTTGTTTGCTTAATGTCAGTTAGTAAAGAATTAACATTAGAGCGATATTTTCTAAGATTAAAGCCTGCTCTACCTAAAGCTTTGGATGTAGACTGTTGAATATGACGGATTTGATTTTCATCATCACTACAAGTTAACAAATCGTCAACATAAATATCATTTTGTATAATGTTTTTGATGAATTCCTCCTCACATTCCTCACCTGTTTGCCAGAGACATCTTGTGGCAAGAAAACTAGCGCTAGAGTATCCATAGGTAACCGTATTAAGCCTGAGAGTTTGTAATGGTTTGTTTTCCGCCTCACGCCATAAAATAAGCTGTAAATTTCGGTCAGACTCATCTACTAAAACCTGACGGTACATCTTTTCAATATCCGCTGATAATACGTAATGATGTTGACGAAACCTAATTAGGATATTGAAAAGAGAGTCTTGAACCTTGGGCCCTATCATAAGAATGTCGTTTATGGACAAACCAGATGAAGTGCGAGCCGATGCGTCGAAAACAGCGCGAAGGCGCGTGGACTCGCTATCCTCACGAATGACGGGATGGTGCGGAACAAAATAGGCGTTTTCAGGACGGTCTTCTTCTGAAATTGAGAGATGTCCTAAGCTAGAATATTCGGTAATGAAATTTACGTAGGCAGCTTTAAGCTCAGGTTGCTTGCGAAACCGACGTTCAAGATTTAAAAATCTACGCCTTGCTATAAAAAATGAATCGCCGAGACAATCCGGCTCATCAATTAAAGGTAATTTTACACAAAAACGACCATTTTCAGTTCGTTTTGTGTGTTGTAAATAATTTAGTTCACAAGCCTTTTCTTGGTCAGTATAAATATTTTTCGGAGGTAAAGCTTCGAGCTCCCAAAACCTTTTTAGATCATTGTGAAGCTTTGTTAAACTATTATTATCGTCTCCGATATTAGAAAAATTGCATTGTATTTGAAAATTATTTTTGGGTATAGTGTCATTACGATAATAGTGCATAGGACCTGCAATGAGCCACCCGAATTTAGAATGATGTAGAATAGGATTGCCTTTACCTAAAGAGTGCTGCTTGGTTCCAATAATGTCCCAAAATAGGTCAGCACCGATAAGCAGTCCTATTTCAGAAGGCTCGTAAAACTTGGGGTCTGCGAGTTCGAATGACTTTAAATTAAGATGTGTGACGTTCACACTTGACTTAGGTATTTTACCTGAAATTTGAGGTATAACTAAACATGATGTAGTCACGCTAAAAGTACCTACTCTTGACTGGATACACACATTACAACGTTGTGCCTTAAGCTCTAAAATAGTGTTACCAATACCATAAACGTTTTGTATATCAGAATTTAGTGTGCTTAAATTTAATTTATCTTTTAGAGACTCCGTTATGAACGAAGACTGACTTCCATTGTCTAGTAAAGCTTTAGTAGTAATAGACTGGTTTGTGACCGGATTGATAATATCTACCAAAGCTGTACATAATAGAGTTTCAGAAGCTGAAATGGCAGACATAGTAGTGGATTCAGAATTTATAATGTTAGATTCAGATTCTATGGGCTTATGTAAATAAGTATTGTGACGTTTTTTACAAATTCTACAGACGCCTGGGAGTTTACATGAACGCTGATTATGGCCTCTACGCAAACAATTTGTACATAATTTTAAATTTGATACTAATGAAATTCTATCATCAATTGATTTTGATTTAAATTGAGAGCATTCATAAATACGATGATTACCATTACAGACAACACAATTTAGCGATGATGACTCACCTTTTTCAGTAGTCATAAAAGATTTTGTTTGGTCAATGAAAGGTTGTTTATTTGTACTGCTGTGATTCGGATGTGATTTAAAGTTAGATGTTTTTTCCTGCTTACTACGATAGACAGACTCGAGTACATCAGCTCGGCCTTTCAAAAATGTCATTAAATCGTTTAAAGTAGGCATTTCCATATCCTCAACGTTAGCATGTATGTATTCCTCCCATTTAACTCTTGTGTTGCTATCTAATTTCGCTGAGACCATATATATGATCAAGGTATCCCAATGCTCAGTTGGTTGCTTTAATGTACTTAAGGCACGTAAATTTTTTGTCACATGATCTACCAAGAATCTTAGTGACTTATCAGATTCACGCAACGGCTCAATATTAAATAAAGATTTTAAATGATTGTAAATTAATTGTCTAACATTATTATAGCGTTCAAATAAAAGTTTCCAAGCTTCAGGATAATTACTGTCTGACACTTCAAGATTACTGACCACACGAGCAGCTTCACCCTCCAAATATGAATTTAAATAATGAAATTTATGAATATTTTTAATTTTTGAATTATTATGAATTAATGAAGTAAAAGTGTCTCTAAATTCCAACCATTTGTAAAAGGTGCCATCAAAATTGCTTATTTTAATGACCGGTAAACGAAACCCAATGACTTCGTGGTCATCTTCATCGGCTGTGTTGAAACTGTTACTTGGGTCTATTAATGATTTTTTAGAAGCACTGTTTGCTGATATAAATACTTGAGCCCTTGCGATTGAATTGTGGAAAGATTGTTCAATTAATTCCCTAGTATCTAACTCTGAGCTAAGATTTTCTTCATCTAACGTCTCAATTTGACTCTGCACGCTGTCGAACTCGACAAATAATGCTTCTATCTTAACCAATCTCTGTGTCAAAACGTTAACTTCGGTCGCAGTTAACTTTTTTCGTTGTAATTCTTCCAACTGATTAGTAAATTTAGTAACACGTCCTTTAATAGAAGCGCGTTTTAAGTTTAATGTTTTATAATCCATTTCCATAGCTGCGAAGTTAACGCGTAGACAAATAAAGCGATTAGTTAAGGTTTAGGTAATAATATATTGAATAAAATAGAAAACGATACGCTCCTCACTTGTTGACTGTTGTCGCGGAAACCGGTTCCAGTCAGCTGGTGGCTAGCTACGTCACGGGTGGGGCGGTCGGCCGCGGCCGGCACTAGCAGTCCGAGCGCAGTAGTAGTTAACGTGAGGACACGCAGTGCACCGCTGATATGCAGATAGGCGTCGCAATCAGCTGGAATAGAATGTTGGAATGCCTTGTAAATAATGTACAATAATGTTTGATTAGGTATACCTATTGAAGCAGAGCAGAGAAGAAAGGGCGATAGTGCGATGCTAAATAATTGTGAATTTAAATTAAGCAAATTATATGGTGCAATGAATTGAATTTAGAAACGTAATGAGCATAAAATATTTAATATTATAAATCCTTGCCTTACAAATGTGGTGCAAATGACGCACGCAAGTGAATAGCAGTAGGTATATAGTGGACAAGAAAGTATTTGAATTTTATAGATAGTTAAGCACGGTTTCGATGCGTATATGTATATAAGTAGGCACTAAGAATGTTTAGAATAGGTTTAGCTATTATTGTTTCAAATGTATGTTGTAGGTTCTAGGCAATATAATTATTGCAATAAAGACTTTTAAGACGTAAAAAAGACGTTGTAAGCTTTGACAATGATAGGCGACTTGTAAGCTAGCTTTGAAGTAATAAATTGGTCGATAGAATGAAGAATTACCTATGTGGGTAAATTCTGGTAGGTATTGCGCAACTGCTTGAGGGAATAGCTCCCCGCTCACACAATTTGAGTGTTGTGGATGGAAAAATAGGATTAAATAGGTAAGAAAAGGAACGGGCTCACTTTTGGCACACTGGCAGAACCGCTGCGTTGGCACGTAGACACCGCTGCGTTTGACCTCAGCTTGGCCGGCTCCGAAGGCTGCTAAGGTGTGTCCCTGGTATTCCTCTCGACCGTAGTTTTGCTATAGGCTGCTGCGCTGCTAGACTTGTAGCCGTTGTGCGTCTTCGAAGGTTTCTTTGTGTGCAAGTGCAATGGCGGCAATGTGCAATGACTCGCAGGTATGGCGTCCTTCAAATGACCCGACACGAAGCGCGGCGCGGCAGAATCGGTATTCGTCCGATGATTGTTTATGATTTTGTGATTTTACACGGTCGCCACTTATGTTCAGTACGGGAACATAAAATAAAAAAGGCGACTTACGCGAAAACTCGTTTATTACAAAAATAATTAAAATGTAACAAAAAAGATATTAGCTGTTAGGCGAGCAATCGGTAAGTGGTTGTTCGGGGGTTATCGGTGACGGTTCGGGCGTTGGGTCCATGGCCATGACCCCGCACTCCTCGCAGTCCCCTATCTCGCCTATTGGCGATTTGTAGAAGCGCCAACAATCCCTCAACCAACCAGACCCGGAAAGAAATCTTAGAATTTACACAAAGAATTCCTGTCCGACGTGGGGATCGAACCCACCACCTCCAAGATTTAAAGCGAGCCAAATACCGCTACGCTACGGAGTAACATAAACCTATATTTAATTTTGAAGTTCCCAAAGAAACGGGAACAAAGCGGGTGAAACCGCTCGCGGTAATGTAGTTGTTTTCCCCCCTCGTCCTCCTGACCCTTAGTTTGCAAAGAACCATCCGATGCCCTCGTAGACCCGAAGTCCGAGAGGCCCGCGAACTGTAAAGTAGAATGACAGTTGCACAAAACTCCCCTAAAGAAACTAAAAGCCATAATCCCTCAATCTCTCCGTCAGCGACCGCCCTGAGCCGAGGTCCAAGTCCCACAGGGGACGCCCTCTTGCGCAGGTTGCTTAGTTAGTAACCATTTATCTAGGCTGGAGCTCTGCTCGCCTTTATGCCCGGTGAAGTAGCAAAAGCCTCAGAGCTAACTACATAAGTCAGTCCGAAAAAAAGAACAAAAGAAACACGCGCGGAAATCTAGTCTAGTAATACAATGCAAGTTAATACAATGACGGTACTTGCATTATTAATGTTCCCTTTTAACCTAGGTCGTGACACCTGTCAAATGTCAGAATTAATTGAAAGGCTTGCTGGCTTCACATGTCAGAAAATTACTATTTTAACATTGTTAAACTGAAAACATGACATTATATTCTGAAATACTAGGAAATATGTTGTAGTTTTAAAATAAATATCGATCGTCTTTAAAATATTCAAACCTTAGGTATTAACGTGAGAGCGGGCAGGTGCAACACACTTTTATTTACAGTGAGACTGTAATTAGTGCATTGGTGGTTTGATCGGGTGTTTTGGTTTTAATTTCTACAATTCATTATAATAATTTCAGGTGAATGGCGACGGCGACGTTCAAATGAGGGCAATTTCTTTTTGCCTAAACATTTATATTAAGTGCCAATTGAAAATGATAAATTAGGTGTCCTAATAACTAAAAAGGCAACAACTTAAACCTATTTTAGTTAAATTAGCAGTGTTTTGAATTGTTCTTATCTTTCCCTGGCATGGGTCGTTTCAATCATCCTTTTTTTTTCTTTTTTATCTGGGGGGAAATGCATTTACCCATTCCCACCGCCGCCGCTGCAGCGTATTCGCGCGCTGGCGATGGGATATGAGGGACTCGCCCTCTCCATAGCGTTGTATGCTAAACTCATACTACGAGGAGAGGACCCTACACCACTAAAACCCCCCGGACACTCCTTCGGTCAGCCGTTGGCGGGGTCCGGGTACGCATGAGTAATTCGGCCCCTCGTTTCAATCATCCTACCGGAGTAATTGCACAATACATATTTGTTCTGTCCAAAAAAAAGGTTTGGTATGTTATGTTTCAACGAAAAATAATCTGTAATATTATGCAGCTAAAGCATATTATCGTAAAGTTACACAATTGATTTAGTGTCACTATCAAATTAAAGCAGCTATATAATAGGTACCTTGGTATAATGTTTTGTTTGACTTTATTCTACAATACAATCAAACCAGTCGTAGGTACTGGTCAGTGACATTGTCAATGTCTTTGACTGCTGATATATCACTATTCTTTACTTGATTATTTGTTCGTTTGTTTGTAAATATGGACACAATTTGGTAGCATGCCAAGCGGCGCGACCGCAGCCAATAGCTATGGTAAACTAATAATAAAGCAAGGAGAGGGATTACCTACTAAAATCTTTAATTGCCATTGATGGAGGCACCTCGATCTAGATGGTCACGCATCTTGAGGGCTTAGAATAAATGCTACTACAGCGGATCAATCATCATCAACATCAGCCCGTATAACGTAACTGCTGTACATGGGCCTCCTCCCGAGGGAGGCTATTTGCCATATCCAACACGCTTGGCAGGCGAGTTGGTGACCGCAGTATTATGTAAAAGGAAACAAACAAGGAAACGCTGCTGCCCGTTCCTTGATATACGATTATTATAGATGACGTGCTTTCCGAGGTACGGAGGGTAGTCCCTCGACCAACCCGACCCGGAAAGAAATCTTAGAATTTACACAAAGATGATCTGCCCGGCGGCGTGGGGATCTAACCCACGACCTCCGAGATTTAAAGCGAGCCATATACCTACTAGAATCTTCAAAATAAAGGCGTGTAGTAATTATTGAGGTTAATAGTTTCTATAGAAAATATATTAAAAAATGATTTAGGACCTGGAACTACTAGATTTCAAAAATTCTCTCACCATTAGAATGCTACTTTATCCAGGAGTAACATAGGCTATATTTAATGATGAAGTTCGCACGGGAACGGGAGTTTCGAAGATGAAAATACGCGCGGGTAGCTGGTCAATTATAAAAAAAAGAAAAAAAAAAAAAAATATCCCAGGAAAAATCCTATTGTTCAAAAAATGTTCCCGCCCAGTTACAAAATAAATTACGTGATCTTTATCATTGTCAATGTCAAGAAGTTTCGTTTACATAACAAGTTGGTACCTACTTCTATTACATCCACAATATTATGCGTTGAAAACATGTGTGAATTAGCTTGTTGACACTATGTGACCCCGTCCTTGCTAGGTATGGGTTATAAAACAATTTGAATAAGACGAGGTATTGTGAAGTAATCGGAAAACTGACATTTGAATATTGGGAAAAAACTAAATCAGTTTCATAAATTGACATAATTAATTTTAATAATTGAAATATTTTTGATTGCATAGAAAACGCTGAGTAGCTAATAATATCGTTACGTTATTATTTTTTGAAAATATTAATTCAACATTATTATACATTAACCAGCGACCCGCCCAGCTTCGCAGGGGTGTATTGCTTATGTATTACATATACATATAAACCATCCTCGTGAATCACTATATCTACTAAAAAAAACCGACTGACCGAAACGACGAACCACTTTAAGATTGGTTTGAATCTATAACGAATATTTTTTTCCATAAAAAATCCAACGAAACTATTACCAGCGCTTTTACGTCTGCTTTCATTTGCGCCCGAATCCCCAACATCAATATTAGCATACTTTTTCAATAGCCTACCCTGACCAATAGTTAGACAATACTCATTGTTGACAGAATGTCAATGGCAGTACGCGACTGGAGTACCAACGCTGATTACCGTCATTTCGAAGAATATTATCTACATAGCTTGTTGTGCTGTAGGATTACCATAAAATAGTGTGAAGACCTTACTAGACATAAGTATAGAACGCAGGGCTGTCAAGCATAGTATCCAATAAATTATTTTTGGACGTGCCCGGTAAGAGAGGAGGATTTAGGTGAGGGTTTAGAATGATGAAGGTATCTTCCATTCGGAGTTTGAAGCGTTTGGGATGCCGAGTTCGTGTTCGAAGAGATGAAGCACCGGGTTTTTTTTGGGTAGACCTCTCTTCGTGGAATTAATAGCGTATAGGCTGAACTGAACTTATATATAGAACTTATAGAAGGAGTTGGAAAGTAAATTCCACTTTTTCCCAGCGCAAAGCGGGAGACATAACGAGAGATATTTATTTACAGAAAAGATATTTACGATTAGATAAGCCAATTGTAAAGCACGACGGAATAGAGTGCATACATACAAATAGTTATAGTCCACCAACTAGCAGATTCAGTGGCAAGTGTAGATCAGTGATTCCCAAAGTTGTCTAAAATACTCCCCAGACTTCCCTGTCCAGCCCTGGGTCTACAATTAGTCCAGTCTTTTGGGGTCCACAGCTCTCGTTGGCGTGATAAACGGGTTCACTAGTTTCAAGTATGTAATAGATAGAAGTGGAGCAACAGAGGGTCCACAGAAACCAATAAAGTTTTGAAAGGGGTCTACGAGAAAACTAGTTCGGGAGACTCTGGTGTAGAAGTAATTGATAGTCGATAAGTTGGGCCTGAGGCTGTAGGCTGTGGTCCTAACCACCCACGACTTACGCACCTGACTCTGAGTATTCTTTGTACTGTATGGTTTCTGGTTTTGGTTGACCTCCTGTTGTTTCACTTCTATCTATTACTTATTACTAGTGAATCCGATTTTTTGCGCCAACGGGAGACTCCCCTGTGGATCCCTGGGGGACCACTTCCAGGGGTCAATTGTAAGTAGGCGTAAAATGAAGATAGAAGTGGAGCTAGAGAGGACTGAAAGACTGAAACCCAGTAAGTTGGGCCATTAAGGCCATAAGGCCGTAAGCTGTAGTCCTAACTGTCCTACTGTATTTATAACTAAGGCCCACAGGGAATACCTTAGCCAGACAGTATACTGACAACCCTGTCATTGTTTATATTTACAAAAACCATAAAATCGTTTGCCACTTACTTAACATTTGAGTGTTAATATTTAAAACGTCATACCTAAAGAATCCATTTTCCGTCAAGTTATTATTTTATGGCTTGTTGCAAATGTATTATTTTATTCTAGGTAAATAGGATTACATATCATACAAAGTTACTCAAAATTGTGATGTCATCATCGCCATCAGCCCGTGTAACGTCGACTGCTGAACAAAGGCCTCCTCCCGAGGGAGGGTTTTGCCATAGTCACCATGCTTGGCAGGCGGGTTGGAGACCGCAGTATTTGTAACACAGAAGGAAACGCTGCTGCCCGTTCCCTTGTACTTATACGATTACACAAACAATCTTGTACGGACAAGATTGTTTGTGTAAAATCTAAGGTTTCTTTCCGGGTCATTTCGGTTGTTTTCAGATTTAGCGGGGTGAGAATCGAATCTGTGATCATCAGACATTGAGCCACAAATTATATTGTACCCTATGAAGGTGCCGAGTCATGTATAAAAATATAGATTTTTTAAACGACGTAGCAAATGGCACGAGTAATACAACTGTATGGTAATTACTAATGATGCTTACTATAATAACAGACAATTGCTGTACTCGGGCAAAACACGTATGATCAATAGGCTGAGCCCGCATTGGGTTCGTTCCTAGTACGTGTGACACATGCGGCCGACGGCGCCGCGGCGGGAGCCAGCCTTAATTAGTTGTACTTTTTTTATTAACACGCTTTTATTAGCTTGGGTTGTATGTATGTAACGGAATCTTTGAACTTAATTTTCACCAGTTTCCAGAAGTCTGATCAATTTGAAACTTTGCATACGTATCAAGGACCGATGACAATGCAACAGTTTCCCATTATCCTTAAAAAATAAAAAATAAATAATAGTTTAAAAAAACTAAAAAAACACGCTTTTATACCGAACTAAAAATAGAAAATAATTTTCACCTCAAAATAAAATTATAATAAAGTTTAAGTTATTAACAGAATAATTCAATTCAGAGTAAAAGATTTCCTGTCCGGCATGGGGATCGAACCCACGACTCCGAGATTTAAAGCGAGCCAAATACCGCTACGCTACGGAGGTTGTCTTTATTTATTAACTTAATAATTTGACAATTAAAAATTATTTTTTGCATGCATAGTAAACGTTGAGTAGCAATACATTTTTATCAAAGATAGTAATGTCGTCAAGTGATCAGCCTCCTAGAATTTGGAGGGTGTATTCTCTATATTATGACGTAGGTATCCAAGAAGAAGAAGGGGCCGGATAGCTTCGTGCGTACCCGAGCCCCACCACCGACGGATCGAAGGAGTGTCCGGGGGGTTTTAGTGGTTTAGGGCTTTAGGGTCCTCTCTTCGTGGTATGAGTAAGCATATCACCGCTATCATATGGAGAGGGCGAGTCCCACATATCCCGCCGCCAGCACGCGGATACGTTGCAGCGTCGCGGTGGAATTGCGTAAATGCATTTCCCCCCCAGACAACAACAAAAAAACAAAAAAGGTATCCAAGAAGAAAGGATTTTTTGAAATGACACCTCTAAAATGAATAAAAAAATACGAGGCGATAGTCGAAGCCGCGGGCGATAGTTAATCTATAATCATATATAAAGCTGTAGAGTTTGTTTGTTTGCTTGAACGCATTAATCTCAGAAAGTAGGTACTTGTCCGATTTGAAAAGTTCTTTCACAATTAGTAACTTACTTTATCAAGAAGTAACATAAGCTATATTCAATCATGAAGTTCCTACGGGAACGGGAGTTAAGCGGTTGAAATCGCGCGCGGAAAGCTAGTCTTTACTTATAGACAAAGCTGAAAAGTTTGTTTGTTGCTTGAACGCGCTAATCCCAGGAACAACTAGTCCGATTTCAAAAATTTATTATATTTTTATTTATTTTTTATTTTAAAAAAAGACAACTCCCGCACTAGGGAAATAAATCCCTGTGTCGCGGGGGACTTTACAAACATTCATTTCACGGACACAAAGAACACCCAGACTCAGAACAACTATTTGTGGTTCACACAAATAATTGTCCCGGGTGGGAATCGAACCCAGAACACCAGGTCTCCGAAGCAACTTCCGTAACCACTGAGCCACCGGTGCAGTCGAAATTCTTTCAGTGTTTATTAAGTAAGACATTCGGCAATATTTTATTATAACGTTTCTACGGGAACAGGAATTACGCGGGTGAAACCGCGTGCGAGAAGCTAGCAATCATAATATAAGTATATAGGAACTAATTTGCATAGTAAAAAACTGCAAATTATGTTGTTACGTATTTAGGTAGGAGTGTCATCAATAGTCATCATAGTTCATATTTTTTTGTATTCCGTGCCTTTTGATATTTACATCATTATATTTTTTTACAACTTTAATGAGATAGAACATTGTTTCCTAATTAGTAGTACGTTCGCGTTTTTTTGGGCCGTGTGGTTTCCGGCTTGGAATAGACCACCTGATGTCTCCATGTTCAGCAGTGAACGTAAAAGGGCTGGGATTGAATTAAGATTTTTTTTTTAATTGTATTTAGCCCTAAGATTTTTGCTACTTCTCCGGGCATAAAGGCGAGCAGAGCTCTAGCCTAGATTGGTTTAAACACTACAAACTAAGCAACCTGCGCAAGAGGGCGTCCCCTGTGGGACTTGAACCTCGGCTCAAGGCGGTCGCTGACGGGGAGATTGAGGGATTATGGCTTTTAGTTTCTTTAGGGGAGTTTTGTGCAACTGTCGCTCAGTACAGTAATTACAGAATTAAGACTTTAGTGCACTTATGTTCCCGCAGACATACTAGTCGAAGGCATAGGTTTTGGAAGCAATTTTTTTTTATTGGTGGGAAATGATTTGACCCTTCCCCTCCGCTGCCGCGGTGTGGGGTATTTGGGACTAGGATTGCCACCTTCTTTTTTGTTTTATATACCTAGTACTTTTTACAAAAAGTTGCTAAATATATAGTACTTTTGTGAAATTCAGAAAAAGAATAGTACACATTTATTTTAATAATTTTTCGACGTGTATTTCTTATTATTCTTTGCTTCGGCCTTTAAAATAATTGTAAGAGTCTGAGCATGTTATATCCATATTAAAATAAATCAACAATTCATTGTTTTCATATGCTGCTCTGACGGTGTGGTCTAAATTATTAAATGGGGTGAATTTTGGTTTAGCAAAAAAGATATAGTACTTTTTGTACTATATTATTGTTTTATTAAATAATATATACTTAGTACAGTTGACTAAAATATAGTATGATACGATATAGAACGAGTGGCAACCCTATTTGGGACTCGCCCTCTCCATTTGTGATGGTATGCTACCCACGAAACCCCCCAGGTAGTCTCCGTCCGCCGTTGGTTGGGGGCCCAGGTACCGCACTGATCTGGGACCTATTTAACATGATAGTGTAACCTATACTAAAATGCTTGTGTTACGAGTGGGTTTACGTCGGTACTGCAATGGGTGGAGATCGAACCGGCGCGGCGACGACATGATCGCATGTCCGATGCTTTAGCCATTGGGATTCCGCCGCTTCTATTCAATTTGTTTTGTTTGTTTGCTAGAATGCGGTATTCTCAGGAACGAGTAGTCCGTTTTGGAAAATTCTATCAGTGTTAGATAATCCATTTATCGAGGCTATAAGGCTATATTTAATTATGAAGTTACTACGGGAATGGGAGCGAGTGAAAAGGCACGTGTTAAGCTAGTACCTACCATATAACTATAGGTATCTGGGGGCACGGCAAAGCCAAAAAAGTCGAGAAAGAAAAAAAAAAAAATTGGAGCCCGGCCGTACCTATCTTTTTAGAATTACAATAACATTGGCAAAGTAAAGTAACCGTTGTTGGAATTCAAAAACTACAAGGTACTGGAAAGCAAAAAGAAATGAGACGCCATCAAAAACATAATTGATAAAAATACCAAATTGAAACAGGATGTTTCAATTTGGTATTTTTACTAATGTTTTTACTAATATTATAAATGCGAAAGTTTGTATGTGTGGATGTATGTATGTTTCTTACTCTTTCACGCAAAAACTTCTGAATGGATTTGTCTGAAAGTTTGCACACGGATAGTTTATAAGCTGGATTAATATATAGCCAAAAAAACATCACGCTCCGACCCACTGGAGCAGAGTGACGCGGGTAAAACCGCAGCTAGTCTTACATAACTAATATATAATCCTAAGGCACAAAATACACAGCATAATATTATTACTGTATTCACAAGACTATATCAATATTTAACTAGGTGCGCGCACTTAATTCAGCTAAAACGTTTGTCTAGTGTTAGCTTTGAACTAGCTAATTGTATGTATAATAGTGATGTTGTTTCATGGTTTATTCATTAAGTAATGTGATATTACGAATTCATTTTTGTACTTGACAAAAGGAGCAGTGTTATACGATTGTAAATGTATGTATTTTAAACCAAGGTAACAATATTCACGGGCGGTAATGGTACTAAACATTATTTTAAAGAATAGGTACGCCAAGAAGCGCGATGTGCTGTAAATATCAGTAGAAAATATTTCCAAAGCTAGCTTAAGGCTATCATTTGACTAGCCGTCATGTATCCATAAGTCTTGCCCAGTCCATTGCTGGACATAGACCTCCCCTAGTTTGCGCCGAAACACGCGCTCCGCATCCAGTCTATTTCGGGTACCCTTCTCAAGTCATTAGTCCATCTAGCAGGGGGGCATCCTACCTTACGTTTGCCGGGACGCGGTGACCTACTCATGGACGCGTCTGCTCCAACGGATATCGGTTCTTCTACAGACATCGCCAGCCCATTGTCATTTCAACATGGTAATACTGCGCGCTACGTCAGTAAATTTTGTTCTCTGTTTCTCTGTTTGATAACTTCATTGCTAAACTTACTTGAGAAAACTCAAGTATAGCTCGTTGAGCGACTTTGCATTTATGAACGCCACTGTAAGTAACCATAATAATATCTCGGTACGGTTAAGAATCTATACTAATATAATAAAGAGGAAATTGTTTGTTTGTTTGTATTGAATAGGCTCCGAAACTACTGGACCGATTTGACAAATATTTTACCGTTGGAAAGCTTCACTAGCACCGGATGACATAGGCTATATTTAATTATAAAGTTCCCACGGGAACCGGAGTTACGCGGGTGAAACAGCGCGCGGGAAGCTAGTTCTTTATAAACACGGCGGTCAGTCTCACTCCATTATGATTCGACGGATAATTTTGATATTTTGATCACGGTCCGTGCACGATCATATTATTATTTCCTGCAGTTATCATGTGTTAATATTTTTGTGAGCATATAAAAGGATTAACCGTGTCCCTGTATGAATTAAAAATGAAAATATACTGATTTCCTGGTTATGATGGATCAGTGTGTGTGATAGTTGATTCGAAGTAAAAAAAAATCGTATGGCCTACAATTTTACCAAACATTGTTTTTTTTTTCGGACCACGAGGCTTTTGGTACTTCACTGGGCATAAAGACGAGGAGAGCTCCATCCTAGACACCGAACATTGTAAATGCTGCTGTTAGTATAGAATTCTAGATCTCAGAAACATAAGGATTGATTTACTATTATAGTTCAGAAGCATTTGGTCGTAAGTGCCATTTTACGATAAAGGCTCATACGACGAATGCTTCTGACGTATAACGCACATCCGACCTCTTGCTTCTGAGCTCTAGAATTATAGATCTATTGAAGTTTGTAAGTCTAATAATTGGATTTTGTCACCATCTTCATTACCTACATTGCTCGTGCCTTCGTTCACGTAAAATAAATGAGCTATCAAACAATGAAAGTTGCATCTATTAGGTTCTGCCGTCGTACAGATTAAACAGCAACCGGAATACACGGATAAAATAAAATGTAGCCTATATCGTCCCTTATAAAATTATATTCTATTTTCCAGTGAAAGTCCCGCCAAAATCAGTCCAGTCGGAATAACCAAACACATACCGACGACATTCAAAAAATATTCATTTGTATTTTTGTTATGAGTACCCCACATGCATTCATATGCATTTAGTAAAAACTTGTTATTTTAAATTACAAACAGACACTTCAATTTGATTTATTTGTATAGATATAAATGTTTTTATGGCACTTATGACACATTGTAGGTTGTGACAAAAACCACTGAACTGATTTGCAATTTGTATTATGTTTTTTTTATTGATCAATCCATAAAATAAACATTATATTATAAACTAGCTTCCCGCGCGCGGTTTCACCCGCATAGCTCCCGTTCCCGTAGGAACTTCATAATTAAATATAGCCTATGTCATCCGAGGATAGTGTAGCTTCCCAACAGTACAGTGAAAGAATTTTTCAAATCGGTCCAGTTGTTACGGAGCTATTCAATACAAACAAACAATCAATTTTTTTTCTGTTTATAATATTAGTAGATATAGATGATCGCCGACGGCTGTACGTCGGCATTAAAATACTTCTTTGACTTTTGTTGTATTTTTTTGTATTAATATTATAATTTATAAATGAATTAAAAGTCGGCAATTAACAAATTTAATTCTGAAATTAACAAATTTAACCCACCGTGTTCAGTTTTGTGTTCCATATCCAAATTAGTAGTTACATAGTCAATATCGTCTATGTTCACGATGTGTTCACTAACTCGCGTACCGGCGCCTGCGCAGTCATTTGCGTGTATCTCGGCGGGCGGACTCATCGTCACTGGTCGAAAAGGAAGTGAAAATTGTGATAGTACTAACCAATATATGTTTATGTTCAGATAGCTTAATTAAAGGAAACTGTTAACCTTTTAAGACCTGAAAAGTGACTTATTTTTTGTTTTACAGATGGACTTGTAAAACCATTAGATCGAGCGTTAGGTGATTAAAGGTCCAAGGTTTTAGGCATATGGTTTTAAAACTGCAAATGTAAGGCCTCGGCTCACGGTAGGTGCAGACAAGGGGATGGTGGAATTATGACGTTTTAGATTTTTAGGCAAGTTAGGTGCAGCTAGAGGTCCGAGAACTGTAAAGAGCGACTCTTTACACTTTGCGGACTTCTTGGCAAACAAAATTGTAAATTAAGGGTCGGTGATGGGGTGTGTTATAAGTAAGTGTATTGCTTACATAGAAAGGTAAATAACTTTTGGAGTTGTCTGTAAGTTTAACCGAAAATTTACTATAGGTACCTCATCCTATATCAAATCAAAAGTCATGTTAGTAGCTGGCTTATAACAAATAAGTAGAAGGATGAATATAATTTGTTTTGTAACTCTTTTACGTAAAAGACACGAACTAAGACCCTGGAAAAACCACGTGATTTTTCAGGGTCCTTTCTGTTCCCGTGGTCACCTCGTTAAACATATACCCTATGTAAGTCCTGGATGACGCACCTATCTAATGTTTAAAGAATTTTCAAAATAGGATCAGCATTACCGGAGACTTAATCACAAGTCACAAACTTAACCTCTGTACTTATATTTATAACTAGTGACTCGTCCCGGCTTCGCACGAGTGCAATGCTGATGTATCATACATATAAACCTTCCTCTTGAATCACTCTATATATTAAAAAAAACCGCATCAAAATCTGTTGCGTAGTTTTAAAGATCTAAGCATACATAGGGAAGGACAGACAGCGGCAAGCGACTTTGTTTTATACTATGTAGTGATAGTGAAGATTCACAAATAGATTAGGTATTGGCAATTAATCAGGGTGGCAATCCAATGCGAAAAAACACATTTAATTTATAAGCCATCACATTGTTATTATGTTTGTTAGCATATATTTTAATTATTCATTTTGCAAGTTATTATTTACCGAAAATTTCCAAAATTACGTTCCAAGTCACGAGAGCTCGTTTTTCGAGTTAGCTCATCTATAGTCAATTTGTAATTACTTTGTAACAAGACAATTTAAATAGTATTATAATAAATGTAAATTATCTTATATTTAACTAGCTGATCTGACAGACATTGTGCTGTTTAACGAAAACTATATTAAATAGAACTTTTAATATAAGGCGTGATAGCTCTGAACTAACATTGATGTGTATTAAGAGCAGCACGCATTCTGTCAATGTTATGTAAAACGATTATTACCATACATTTATATTGTCAAAAACTCCAAGGTCACATTAGAAAATGTAATATGGTGGATAGGTATTTTTTAAGTTTTTAAAATATTTCGCGCCATTTTTTTTTTTTTCACTGGCAGCGTTAGGGAGCGTCGCGGTTGGGCGACCGCCCAACGCGCCAGATATTTAGGGGCGGTAAATTGCCAAAATTAACCGAAATATCATAACAGTGCAATTTTAACTACAAAGGAATTGGCGGAAGAACTAGAAATTGAACCTGTGCGCTAGTAGTGCTAAAACCGGCACTGTTTTTTTTACATAGAGCACAACAAACGAGGAATTAGCGAAATGGGTTCACGCTTGATGCGATGACCAAGGGAAATAGGGATTCAATTTAATATAAATAAATACCTAAGAGGAACATGTATGCTACCGGTGCTATTAGGTAACAAGGGAATTACCACAGGTTTATTTATTATGTCACCTCTTTACCTACCACAATTAAGAAGTCTATGTATTTTGTATTTGTCAAAATTCAAATAAATGGGTGTACCGACTTTGAGTCCGTGAATTATTATTATGTGTTTGTCAAGTCCCTGCGACATTTAATTGATAGTTGTCTTTTTTTAGCGTTCCGTACCAGAAGGGTAAAAACGGTGCCCTTTTACTAAGACTTCGCTGTCTGTCTGTCTGTTTGTCTGTCACCAGATTGATGAAATGTTAACAGATGATGTATTTGTATTGCCGCTATATATAATAACAAATACTAAAATTAAATAAAAATAAAAATTTAAGGGGGGTTGCTTTACAACAATTTTTTTTTAACATATTTTATTTGATAGCAATAACGGCAACAGGTAGCCACTTGAATATGGTACGGAACCCTTCGTAGAGTCCGACGCGCACCTGGCTGATTTTTTTTAACTTTTAATAACAATATTTTTTAATAAATTAATGATTTTTTGTGTATAAAAATATAATGACAATATAATTAAATCGTAGAACCTAAATAAAGAAATTACTTATGTATGTATTTTTTTGGTTATGAATATGACAAAAGTCTTTTGTAGTTTATGAAAAAATACATACGTAATGAACGCCTAATTCACTTACGTTGTATTTTTTGTAACTTAAATAATAAATCATTATGGAGGACTTTTGAAACTGCGTGAGTATGAACGAGTATTTTTTATAGTTTACTTGTAATCGGATTATCAAGGATTGTACTTTATAACTGTAATAGGTAAGGTACCTACATACAAATGTACTTTTTTTTTGTTTTTCTGACGGACATATGTAGTTAGCTCTGCGGCTTTTGCTGCTACTTCACCGGACATTAAGGCCAGCAGAGCTCCAGCCTAAACAAATGGTTTAAACTCTACAAACTAAGCAGCCTGCGTAGGAGGGCGTCCCCTGTGGGACTTGGTCCTCAGCTCAGGGCGGTCGCTGACGGGAGTTTTGTGCAACTGTCGCTCTACTTTACAGTTCGCGGGCCTCTCGGACTTCGGGTCTACGAGGGCATCGGAAGGACATATGTACTACAAATATCAATTAATTCATATGTTTAATAAAGGGGAACGGTTGGTTATGTTCCTTTACGCAAAATGAAGATCTCATGAATTAAATTTTAAAAGTATTAACTTTTAAAAAGAGCGTCTGGATACATGCACCCGCCTCCGAACGTGGCACTGCCGACGCATTCCACTGGTTACCCTCTAAAATCTAAATCAAGAACCGGGGGACTCCCCAGTCCTCCAAGGGCCCCAAGTACCATTCCGGATTTTGGAAAACCGTGTAGTTACTTAACTACCATAATAGAGTTAGTACTACTGCTACTTTACCAACCTAACATTACTGTAACGGTAGAAATGACTTGACAAGTTAATTTTCTTCTCAAACCGCAATACGACAGCTATAATGCTAATAATTATTAACATTTCAATGATTATCTATAATTATTGAAATTAACGGCTTGAGAACACTTCCAGAAACATCATTATAGTGTGTAATAAACTAATAACATACCGACATGATTGAATGTTGAGCAAATACAAATATTTTCACCGTTACGTAATCGACTGGAACATTTTCGTGAAGTAAGACAGTCATCATCATCATCATCATCATCAGCCCGTATAACGTCCACTGCTGAACATGGGCCTCCTTCCAAGGAAGGGTTTTGCTATAGTCATCACGCTTGGCAGACGGGTTGGTGACCGCAGTATTATGTTGTATCACACAAGGAAATGCTGCTGCCCGTTCTGTAGTATACAACTGTGATAGATGATGTTATAACAATCGGGACCAACGGTTTAACGTGCTTTCCGAGGCACGGAGGATAGTCCCTCAACCTACTAGACCTGGAAAGAAATCTAAGAATTTTACAGAAAGATTTCTTGTCTGGTTTGGGGATCGAAGCCACGACCTCTGAGTTTTAAAGCGAGTCTAATACCGCTATGCCACGGAGGCTTTCGTAAGTAAGAGAGTAATTAAATGAAATTAAAAACAGTAATGAGTAAATAATTTTTTTTGGATAATTCAAAAAACAAATACAGACAGACATTCACCTAACGATATGACTATGATTTCGATTAAAAAACATTAGGTACCTACTGTAGGGTTAGTGTAATTAAAAGGTCGTGAATCACCTGGCCATGGAATCCCCTCGCTGGAAAAGAAATATTTATAAAGATTCTGGGATATCTGTCCTGGTCTGGTTGGTTGAGGGACTAAACTCCGTGCCTCGGTAAGCACGTCAAGCCGTTGTTCCCGACCGTTATAACATCATCTTTAACAATCGAACCTATACAAGGGAATGAGCCGCAGCGTATCCTAGTGTGTTGCGCTTGCAACAAAATACTGCGGTCAACCAATCCACCTGCCAAGCGTGGTGACTATGGCAATAACTAACATGGCCCCCGGGAGGATGCCAATGTTCGTTATATGAGATGATGATGATGATGTTCACTTATAGACAATTATTCAGAACCTAAGCGCGCGAGTCCGACTCGCACTTGGCCGTTTTTTTATAAATAGGTCCGTTTTCATGTTTATATTATTACTTAAGTTGCGATAAGGTAAACTTTTACAAAACATTACAAAAAATACACAAAAAAAACTACTTGGAAACTAAAAAGTAGGTGGAATTATAAAATTAGTAACAACTCGCTTTATTACTACTAACAGTTATTACTTGCTAACTAGCGAAACTGTTAAAATATTCATATATAATTACACGGTGAATGGTGTTCGTTCTTAAAAATAGACATTACTTTCAAAGTTCCTTCATAAAACAATAGTTACTCATAATGTGATCAAAGTTTTCAATTATTTTTTAATAAACCCTGATTTTCCCTGCACTCGTTTTTTCCCAAGCGTGGTGACTATGGCAAATACATTATTATTTTTTATTTTTTGTCCGGGAGGAAATTCATTGACGCATTCCCACCACCGCTGCAGCGTATTCGCGCGCTGGCGGTGGGATATGTGGGACTCGCCCTCTCCATAGCGTGGTATGCTAAAGTCATACCACGAGGAGAGGACCCTACACCACTAAAACCTCCCGGACACTCCTTCCGTCCGCCGCGGCGCGCCGTTGGCGGGGGTCGGGTACGCATGAGCAATCCGGCATGGCAAATACCCTGCCTCCCGAGAAAGCCTTTTTTCGGACGGATATGTGTAGTTAGCCACTAGGCTTTTGCTACTGCACCGGGCAAAAAGGTTTGCAGATCTCCATCCTTACTATAAGGTTTAAAAACTACAAACTAAGCAACCTACGCGTCCCCTGTGGGACTTGGACCTCGGCTCAGGGCTCAGGGATAGGGATTTTGACTTATTTTTTAGGTGAGTTTTGTGCAACTGTCGCTCTACTTTAAAGTTCGCGGGCCTCTCGGACTTCGCGTCTACGAGGGCATCGGAAGATTCTGTGCCAAGTAAGGGTCTGGAGGGGGAAGGAAGCTCAGCAGTTGTCGTTATATGGGCTGATGATTAAACTAATTTCTCGTTTTTATTTACGATCTGTAATTTAGTGGTTTTATGATCTTATCTTTAAGAAAGTCTCCAAACTTGAGTTGGCGCCTGCAATGTAACCTTCAACAATTTTAACATGAGAGAATTTTCATATATTACTAACTTTTAGAAGAATTAAACTACTAAATCACAGAATAGAAAATAAATTTATATTCAGACTAAGTAAAGGTGTAAATTAATCTAAAATAAAATTTTCCAACGTAAACTTATCCGGAGCACGAAGGCATTAAATCTTGCTGAAATGCAGTTCAATTCGTTAAGTAGGCAAACATAGGAAATTTATGGCTTTAAAATATTGAATTTATATTCTAATTCAGAATATAAATTCTGTAACTTGTGTGTATAACATGAAAAATATACGAAACTTCCCGCTCTCATATTCACCCGCATATCTATGTAACATAGCCTATGTTGATCAAAGATAATGTAGCATTCTAATGGTGACCCATTATATTGACATATTATAGCCCATTTATCGATGAAGTCTATATGGCATATGCTGTTAATTACGAAATTCGTTCAGTAGATTATGAGTTTATTCATAACAAATCTACAAATCTTTTCTCTTTATTATGGTATAGATAATATAAAAGTATTGATATAGATTTGTAATAGATAACTGCTTTTCATAAAGCGGAATTTAAGAATATAAGCAGCTTTGATCGTTTTAAAATCCGCTGTGATCGTGGGGCAAAGAACCACGTACAATTTGTGTATTTTTAAGACATAGGTATAACTACGTATACCTACATACACTTATACATCTAACTAAGCTTTTCATTAAATGTCTGCATTTAAAGCATAAATTTTAAAATAAGTAAGACTTAGATTTCTGTTATCTTCGTTTTTTTTGGTGATTATTTATTCCTTGAATAGAACTCAATATAATGACTGTGTTAGCCTTCGTCTAGTCTTTGAAATGAACATGTTATTGACCCGAAGTTTTTCATCTTTATGAATAATTTACTTAGCGTAGATTTTCCATGGAATAACTATAGCATACCACGCTATGGAAAGGGCGAGTCTCACATACCTCATCGCCTGTGCGGGAACGCTGCAACGGCGGAGGGGATGCGTAAATGCATTTCCGTCCGGACAAAACAAAATAACAAGGAGAGATTTTTCAATTCACAGATAAAAAAACCGTTTAAAAATATATGGGGGATTCATTTTTATTTTGATAGATATTGTATAGTAAAGACGTGCAAACATGAATTACAGTTTACATTTAGTCCGTCGGGTGCCTTTCGTAGCCGTACGGCTGTCACAGAATGTAAATGGGACAAGTAATAATTCCTATTATGCATTTCAATCTCTTTTCCTTCTTCTCATTCGTTTCTTCAATGCTAGATGGTGACGCCTTCACATGGTGAGTTGTGTTCGCCAAGCTTCCCGATCTGCTGCTCTGAGTTATGTTTGGCAGATCGATATTTTTAGAAGCTCGGCGCGGCGGTCCGAACCTACTTTCTTTTACTGCATTATAAAATGCCGTCCGGTCCGGAATGATGCGAGCCGGTTTGACATGTACCTTTGACAATATATCTCCCTCGGTCTAAGATAGTACCTTTGGCACTAAATTTCTTTCGGCTCAAAAGTCTATAACAATACCAGTAGAAGGGTCTATATCTAGGAATATATAAACCTTTCGTTTACTTTCGTTTGTTTACTTGAACGCGCTAATCTAAGGAACTAATGGTCCGATTTGAAATATTCATTCAGTGTTAGATAGCCCATTTATCGTTGAAGTCTATATGCTACTAATTACGACGGAACCGGGACTGACGCGGTTGAAACCGCGCGCGGGAATCTAGTAGTGACATAATATACTTTTATTATTATAAGCATATATAGTAGAATACTCTTTATTGTACACAATATAGCAAACAGGGCAAAACATACAACAAAGAAAATATAATACACACACGGTACAATGGGCGGTCTTATCGCATTAAGCAATTTATTCCAGACAATCTTTGAATGGATAATGAAATGCATTAGGTAAATGACTGATAGCAAGTAATAAATTGAGGTCGATTTACTTTAATACCAATAATTTGGTATCGCTACAACTCGCTACTTCGGTATCGTCATTTTTAAGGTCATTCGTCATAGGTAGGTAAGTACGATCACTTTTATTAGATGTCTAATTGTTAACCTTGTTAACCTAATGACTAATTATCAAAAAATATGTATTAGACTTTGTATACCTAACAAGGTGACTCTAGAATAATACATATACTTTTTGTTAAACAAACATGCACTGTAATGGAATTACCATCGTTTTCCGCATATAGTAGTAGGGTGTAAGAAAAAATGAATAGCCGCCAAGAGCAAAAAAATATATGTTAAAAACGATAGTGTTTTTTTGTTGTCATTTAAAACTAATTTAAAGGTAAAGTATAATGTAAATAGGATTATTTACCATTAATATTATAAACGCGCAAGACGGCCGTTGAGTAGTGTAAATGAGACACATAGGAACTGTAATTCCTGTTTACATGTTCCAACGTTTTAAAAGTCTGGCAGGCCCGCATCGTCGTGGCGCAGAGAGAGCCGGACACTCGCTGTCACCACTGTGACTGTGCCCGACGATACGGCGCAGCACACGGTGGTGGAATGTCCGGCGTAGTACCAGGACAACAAAAAAAAAAAGTCCTGCGTCCTCGGTCTGATTAGTACTATAGAGGAACGGTTGTTGGTATTCCTCCACAGAAGATGAAGATCTTCTTACCCGAGATAGGTGGTATGCCGGGCGTGGCGGTTATCGGACATTTGTTTCTGCTTAGGACTTGTATATGTTGGCATGCGGACTTGTATTTTGCGATACAGGTAAGTTGGGATGCTACCTAGATGGCACTGCTCGTCTCCTTGTAGTTTGTACGGGTATTGTAGATGTCACTCCAGTACCATAAGCTACACCTGGGGAAATGACCAGGACGAAAGCTGCCTAAAGTAACTATTCCATCCAGACGAAAGTTGGTTTTTGATATAAACGCGTAAGCACAATGGATTCCTTTATAGAAATATTGCGCGCTAGGCATAAAAATCATCAGCCCGTGTAACCTCCATTGCCGAACATGGCGACCCCGCAGAGATATTTTGCCAGTCATCACGCTCTTGGCAATTGTGACTATTTGGTAGGTTTTAATACACAGGGAAATGATTTTGCCGTGTCCCCGGTATGCGATTGGAAACATGACCTGACCTGACATGTTATTTCAATCGGGACCAACGTTTTATATGCTTTCGAGGCACGGAGAGTAGTCTCTAAATTCAACTACTTCCCGAAATAAAACTAGATTTTACAATTGCTTGTCAGGCGCCGGGATCGAACCTACATGTTTTACCATTACGCCACGGACGTTATCATAGTTTGGAGCAGAAATACAGAAAATTCAAATATGTAGGTATATGCCAAAATTGCTACAGGAGTTACCTAGTCCTACAGGAGGGTTCCATCGATGCCCTCGTAGACCCGAAGTTCGAGAGGCCCGCGAACTGTAAAGTAGAGCGACATTTGCGCAATACTACAGTATTGCCTAAAATACAAAAAGTCATAATCACTCAATCTCATCGCCAGCGATTCTGTGAGTCGAGTTTCTAAAATCTCATAAATTATTAAAAGGAAATACATCCCGCATAGCGCGGGAATTATAATAAAACCGGTGCATATAATACCTAGGCTGCAATCGCACATGAATGAAAAGAGTGAGCGAAATAGATTAACTACCTACTTACGTACGCATTTTTACCGTTACGATTTTCACTTTAAGTCAGTTAAAATGCGTTTCACAATGTGTAAACCTATCTCTTTTGATGACTGTACATATCACGCACTATTATTTTCAAGACGGTAAAAAAAATCACCCAGTATATTTATACAAAAGTTATACGTTGCGTAATAGTGTTTAGGTAGTAAATTAAAATTAACTAGTCTCCGAACTCGGGTTGGCGATCAAGCTACCATAACTGATTTCTTGTTATAAAAATAAACAATAGTTGTTATCTAACGTGAAGCGTAACAATTCGTTTCAGTTGTTATAGCTCTCAATTTACTTTCAAATTCTTTCTTCAGTGTTTTGTTGGAAGTGTTTTGATAGGATTTCGATATAAAATATGAGTATGATTTTTTTTTTATATGGCAATTTTAGCACTGAGAATTTAAGTCGTTGGCGAAAAGAATTATTTTGATTGTACAATAATTGATCTTTATATATTTAGACCTCTAGTTTTGATTATTATATACTAGCGACCCGCCCCGGCTTCGCACGGGTTCAATGCTGATGTATCATACGTATAAACCTTCCTCTTGAATCACTCTATCTATTTAAAAAAACCGCATCAAAAGCTGTTGCGTAGTTTTAAAGATCTAAGCATACATATGGACGGACAGACAGCGGAAAGCGTTGTTTTATACTATGTAGTGATTATTAAAAACTTTTCATAAAAATAGTGATAAGATTTTGTAGGTATACTTGTATTACATAGATAAATAAACGTATCGCCTTGAGGTGTTGATAAAAGTATTTAATCATATTAATATATCGATTTAGACGGCACTTTAATTCTTAGATTCCTTATAAAATCCTTATTTTACGTGGATAAAGTAGCAGGCAGTAGCTAATTTATATAGATATCACTTACAAAGTATAAAACAAACGCGTTTCCTGCTGTCTGTCCGTCCCTATGTATGCTTTGATCTTTAAAAATACGCAACAGATTTTGATGCGGCTTTTTTTAATAGATAGAATAATTCAAGAAGGTTTAGGTACATGTATAATAACGGGAGCTATACGGGTGAAACCGCGCGCGGGAGCTAGTATATAAATAATAACTTCCCGCGCGCGGTTTTATATAAATTAATCCCCATTTCCTTTCGTCATCGCACCCTTTTTTTCGGATGGACTTAGGTAGCCACGAGGCTTTTGCTACTTCACCGAGCATGAAGGCAAGCAGAGCTCCAGCTTTAATAAATGGTTTAAAAACTACAAACTAAGCAACCTGCGCAAGAGGGCTTGGACCTCGGCTCTGGGCGGTCGCTGGCGATGAGAATGAGGGATTATGACTTTTAGGGTTGTCGCACCACGAGTGAATAGATGATCCATTACGCTAATTCTTTTTGTTGTGTTTATTAGTGCCAGTAGAAGGTCCATATAAAAGAAAAAAAAGTTGATTCTTTCTATTTATAAATTTCAAAAAATATGAGAAGTTACAAAAACCCAGTAAGCCTTAGTTGTTATTAATTACAAAGTTTCAAACTCCGTCATCTTTAAAAATTAACAGCTTATGTCACCCGTCGTCTATCGATTTTTGAAGTTAATTTTACTGGAAATAAGATTAATTACATAATTAGTGTTCCATACAACAAATAAATAAAGCCAGTTCTAACATATATATTAATTAATTACATACGGAGCTATCCGAAATGATAAATATCCGGAAAAATGCAGCAGTAAAAATAACAGTGCGGAAGAAAACGCGCGGTAACGACTTCATCTTGAACTTGTTGTTTGTTTACCATTAAATAGAATGAGTACTAATATCTACATTTACGTGATTTTAGAATAATTAAATAATATTAACTTATTACTTCTAATCTACCAAAGAAAACTTCAAACCATATTGATATAATAATATAAATAAAACTGCGGGTATTGCTTGACAACGCCTTAACCGATTTGGCCGATTCGATTTATTCATCGTTTTCATCATTATAGGAACATTATTTCTATAAAAATCCACGGGGCAGCTTCTGAATATTTATTTTATTAACAACTTGTTATCTACAGATACTTTTTTTATATAATATTATAAATAGGTAAAATTTCTATGGTTGGATCTACTCAACCAATTTTGAAAATTCTTTTACTAATAGAAAGTCAACTTTTTTGTGAGTCACTCACTCACTTAATGAGATTTATTTTATAACAAGGTTCTCAAGGGAACTAGATTAATGAAATCGCGGGGAATGGCTAGTATATAAATAAAAAACAACATAGGTAAACAAAATATGATGCGCCGGCCAAAATTATGTAAACAAACTCACCGTTTCCATTCACCGCATTCACCTGCTTCAACTCCGGTGTTTCGATATGTATCACAGGTATCTCACTGTTTTCAGTATCAATTAATATTTCTTGATCGATTGATGAATCGATATCAATAATATGCACGTCACTATTCACACTCGCGTGCTGTCCCGTCGGCGCTGACATTTCAACTAACTTTATAGAACACTGGTTAATAAATGTAGAATGCCAAAAAGATCTAAACGAAAAGAATTTGCAATTTTTTTTTAAATTGTATCTGACAATTCAGTAGATTTATTTCTTTTTTCAAAATTTAACTTAAGACCACATTGTTTTGTGTAATTTTAAGATAGGTAATCTATCCGCAATAATTTTTTTAATGCGCATCAAATGTGTTGAAATTAGTAAATTGATAAAAATGCTAATCAAAATTTATAAATTTATATATTTTTTATAAACAATTGGTCGTTTTATTTTTTCAAGTGGACATTTGTATGTAGCCACGACGCGGTCGCTTTTGTTACTTGACCGTACGCGACTAATGTACCTATTTTCTTTCATTCTTCAGAAGTCTAAGTATATCTGGCGGTTATACGTATAATGACTATGACTTATATAATTAAAAAATGTTACTATAAATATAGTTTTTGCAATTAATATTTTAAATAATAATATGCCAAATTATTAAGTTCTCCCATAATTAGTCAGGATACAGTCACAATAACATCGGAAATTGAATATAATATTTATTTATTTATTTAATAACTTTAGCACTATAAAAGTACATGGCGGCCTTAATGCCAGAGACAATAATCTTGCAGAATCTTTTTTTTATTGACGTCGAAGTCATATCGTTATTATTTGGTGTCGTTGTTCGTAACCATGTATTTTAAAGAGTGTCTCGTACCTGCGGTTGCCAGGTTGCCAAACCTAATAGCCAGGCAGCCGAGCCATTTTAGACATTTTGACACTTAGGTAAAAAAGCCGGACATTGAAGATTTTGTGTTTCAATCTAAATGGGTACGACAAAAGATTGTATGTCAAATCAAGCCTTTTTTATTTTATTATCTGCGCTCGAGGATGGGAGTGACCGAAATTCGTGGCCATGCTCGGCGCACGCTAGTTTGCGATATGTAACAAAGTTAACAAAAGCCGGACAAGCCGGTCATCGTTTATTTTGGCCGGACACGCAATGAAAAAGCCTGACTGACAACGCGGATGACTGACAACGGTACTTGTATCCATGCATTTGTAGTGCACATTCGTTTCAGTCAGATTTAATGTTTTCAGTAGGTAACTACATCATTTTTATACTGTATTTTTTTTCAATTACATGGTACAGGTTCGCGAAAATTTACCCACGAACGTTGTGTAAAAAGCGATTTAAACAGCTGTTTCACACTCTTAATTAATGTGACTGATAATGAGTAAAGAATATTTATAATCATTAATTAAATATTACAAGTACGTCTACATTTTAAAGTATAAATATTTCCATTAAAACTAAGTACTACGAGTAGCTATTGGTACTTGCTATAAAATTATAATTAAACTTGTTTTCGAGTAAATCTTTAACTTGTCGAATATAGGTAATATAACTACCTCGTTAAATTTAGATGATTATATATTATGTATAAGTAGGTATCTAATAATACAAAGTATTATATTGTTTGGTTTCTGCCTTAAAGCGCAATACACACTGTGCCCGCCGAGCCGCCGACCTATGTCGGCAATTTTTTGTCGGCGGGCTAGTTGGCAGCTTCACTTATGGCAAGTTGGAAATTTTGTCGGCGGGTTGAGATGAGAAATTTATTTGGCAGTTAGTGATTGCCACGTGTCGAAAAAGGTTGTGTCATTTAATTTGTGTGGTGTATTTTGGATAATTCAGTAAATAGAAATAATCTTTAAAAATCGACGATGACAGTGATCTATGGGTCGAGCTTCGCCGGGCAACTGAGCGCAGGCGTACGCAAGCCGCCAACATGTCGGCGGGCAACACGCGCGGGTGCATGTTGCCGACATGATTCTTTTCATATAGGCCGCCGCACGCCGGGTTGTGTCGGCGGGCTGTATCGGCGGCCCGGCGGGCTCAGTGTGTATTGTGCTTAAAATAGACATAAAGCTGGGAAGTTTGTAGATGTGGCCATGCGATGTAATGGTCCATCGATCAATTATTTTTTTGACTTAATAATTCTTCGATGATTTGAAGATATGGGCTTTGCAAAAATGTATTTTGATAATGAATACGAAACCTCACGATCGTAAATTTACCGACTTTATGATCGTAAAAGAACTAATAAAAAAGAGTGAATTATGTGGAAATGTAACTATAATTAGTATCATCAGTACTACAGACTAGTAATTGTACTTTGTATTACTTCAAACATACTTTAAAACAACGTCCATTAATTACATAAAGTGTTAATTAGAGAGATCTGGATAATGAATCAACGTATAATACCTACATACATATATGTTATAAAATATCTTTTGGAATGATAATTCTAGATAAGGTCAGGTGGGGTTAGAGGGACGCCAGGTGAAGAGAAACAGTAACTCTTAGATAGAAAACTATAAAGCCCAGCTCTATGGTTACTCTATCGATAAAACAGTATTAGGTATAGTTTCAATATTTTATGGATAGATGGCACTACAACACAATAAGTAGGTGAGTAAAACAGAAGGAAAAAATCAGTTGACACACTATAAAAATGTGACCTAGCGGTGTTTTTTGTGGGCGATTTTTTAAGGGATAGAAACATCTGTGATACGGCAAATTTTGCTGGTAAGTGTAATTCTAATGTTGAATCTTTATTTTCCGCATGTTATGTTGTTTGTAGCATGTGTTTTTAGTGCTTTTTCGATGACATCAAAAACATAACCTACAAAATACCAAGCCGGGAAAGAGGAGCTACCATACCAGGTTAAGAGAAACATTATGTTCCTCTTTCCCGGTTTTAGGGGTAACAAACATTTTGCAAGTTGAAAATCACCTATCTAGATTAGGTAAGTATAAATACATGGTTTAACTCATCTTGGCGCGCGGAGCTATTTGTGCATGCGCTTTATACAGCTTTAATTTGTGTGCGCGCCAAAATGTGTTGATATCTCTATACAACAGGCTTGTTATTTTTTTTATAGAGGGTTTGATCAAGATGATTATAAATATCTTGTTTGTTAATCGCTAAATTGCATAAAACACACCACACTAATCAATTGTTAATAGAATAGAATCTATTCCTGTAATTTATTTTTACTGTATTGGAGGTACAAATATATTTATTTGTTACAGAAAAAGTAAAATGCCTCGAAATTATATAAGAAAAACGGAACGGAGCTCTTACCCGAAAGAAAAATTGTTAGAAGCAGTGGCGGCTGTTAAAAGTGGTGCACTGTCGGGTTATGCAGCTTTATTGAAAACCTGAACCGATTATCATTACTTTTTGATAAGCCTAGTATATTAGAATTTAAGGCCTATGCCAATTTGATTTTAGAAGTTCCTATTCTATTTTTTTATTTTGGTAATATTTATATAGAAAGTAAGCAAAGGTTTTTTTAGTTTTGTTTATTTATTTAAATAGAATTGATTGAGACTGATTAAAGTAATGGAGAATATTTTTTAGTTATAAGTTGAGAATATTTTGGCGCAGTGCAGTATATTCGTTTATGCATAACGATCAGAGTGAAAAAAAGACAGAAAAGTGTTTTAAGATTTTTGTACGTTTGTTTAAGTAAAACAAAGATTTTTACAATTATTTGTGTTTGTTTTTATTCAGTTGAGTTACTCAAAGTTGGAAAACCGATTTAGATACATTTAAAATAAAAACACACTCAGTTAGTGACATTCATCGTATATTTTCCTTATTTTTTTTATTAAAAACTAAATTTAAGTATATTATTATATTTTTAACATTCTTAGTTTACAACCCCTGACCTTACTAATATGTTCCTCTTACCCCAATTTTTTTTTATTGTTCGGTAATGCTAAATTAGACCATATTTTAACTATGGTATGGTTTCATTTCCATTACGTCGAAAGGCAGTTCTCAAATTTTTAGAGATACATATAAAAATACGTGTTTTTACTTGTACGAATCGAAGCGTTTCTCTTACCCCAAACTTCGGGAAAGAGAAACAATTAGAAGACCTGGCTTTGTAGTCAGATTGTTCCGTTATTACTGGAAGAATCAATTTCTGTGTTAAAATAACAGTAAGCATGGTTCGCTAGCGAAACTTTGTTTGTATTGCTATTAGAATACGTACATATTTTTACTTGCTGGAGGTCGTAATGTTCAAAAACCAGTAAACTATGTTCCTCTTACCCCACCTGACCTTAACAAATTTATAATCTATACTAATAAATAAAGCTGAAGAGTTTGTGTGTTTGTTTGTTACAACGCTATAATCTCAGGAACTACCGGCCTGTTATCCATATTTATATAGCTGAAGAGCTCTGTTTGATTGTTTTAGGGCCGATTTTTCAACCGTCAGTTAAAAGTTGTCAGAGGAATAAATTAAAAATTTGACAGATTTTGTATTGACGTTCTGTCAAAATTAAAATTTATTCCTCTGACAACTTTAACTGACAATTGAAAAATCGGCCATAAGTGAATTATTTTTAATGACCAGAATCCATCACAAACCTTGGTAAGCCAGGATCGTTGAGATATTCTCATAATCACCACGCTTGGAACGCGGGTTGGTAACTGCAGTAAGATATTAAGTAACCTTGAGTTTATAGACGAGGCGTATGTCCCTAGTCACCTCTTAAGACACCCATGGAAAGTCATGGGTTGATCTGTTCCAAATCGCCTACCACACGCACGGCATAAAAGCTTTCTATTCTAGTAAAATATTCTGTCTATACGTATGTTGCATTTAGTTTTTATATATTTACGGCTAAAGGTAGGTGTGAACATAAACTTAAGATTAGCCGGCTACAACTAGGTGCAGCCGACCACATGCGGTTAAACTTAGATCAACCTCAATAAGTCCCAGTTCAACTCCATTGGTTTAGGTTTAGGTTATATATTTTTTTTAACCACCCCAACACCTTTTTGTGCCGTGCATAGGTTTTGTTTAATTTAATTAAAACCTAGTTCTAGCCGGAGATAAGTAGAATACATCTAATCTAAGTTTAACCGCATGTGGTCGGCTGCACCTAGTTGTAGCCGGCTAATCTTAAGTTTATTTTCACACCCACCTTTAGCCGTAACATATACATAACTATTTAGTATTTGAAATAAAGAGTTAAAAAAGAACTTTTATCTTTCACAAACTTTTCATAGAATTTTATTCTTTTTTCATGCCAGTGTCATTCTGATAAAATCTGGTTTATTTTCGTTCTCATTTTGTTTTGTTGTGTTCTCTCAAGTGCAGAACCAACTTATTGGGTTATTGTTATCTAGCATTTTTAATATATTAATGGTGAATAAAATACCTAGTGCTCCAATTTATTGATAATTTGATAAAGTACACATGTAACTAATTATAAATAAGAAAATAATGAAATGATGTCACGCTGAGTATATTGTTAAAATTACAATTAAATAACCTAAAATTCAAAGATTTATATTAAAATTACTCACACAACGATGTGTTATCATTGGTTTTACATAATACATAATGTAAACGTATCATTGAATTACATTAGGTAAGTATTTATTTACCGTAAATTTAACGTTGAATATTTAGAGTACATTGACTGCGAGTGTCGAACAAATTTAAGTAACGACTTCAGTAGGTAACAGAAAGCATTACCAATTAGATAAAAAAAAATACATGTTTGCCGTAAATACCTACTGAAATTTGATGGAACTCCCGTAAACACCAATTTTTATTAAAAAAAAAAACATTTGAATAAGTACATAATACAAGCACGATATGATACACTTTGGGGATAATTTTACTCAAAAGATTTTGTATTTTTTAAAGACGACTCCTAGACTCCTCCTGTGTCGCTGGAGAATTTACAGACACTTAATTCACGGGCACAAATCACTCCAATTTTTTTCGGACGGACATACGTAGTGATGTGTATCGATCTCCTTTGAGAAACTCTCTGGTTTTGATATTCTTTATTATAAATAGTTTATTATCGTCAATGTCATACGTCTTGTCATATTATAAAATGTACGGCTTATTTAAAGTGAATTAAAGCCTAATTAAATGGTTTGTCGTCTTAATTATATCAATGTACTGCCGAGATTTTATTGCAACTGGATGGATATTGCACGAAAGATTCGTAAAAAGTGATGCTGGAGGTACGTTTGCTTCCATCACGCTGCAAACTTCAAGTGGTTTCTTTTCACCTCCAAAGTTTAGAACAAGTGACTTGTGTTCTTTAAGCAAATCATGCCCAATGATTAAATCAGCGCAGAGATTATTAACAATCAGTAAAGGACGCTTTTTATAAATGTGATCATCTAATTGGATGGTAGCATGACATACACCCTCAACGAAGGACACATGAGATAGAGTCGCCAAGGAAACTGTTTGCTTGCATGGCCTTTGTTTCAAATTAAGCATTCGAGCCAGATTTTTGTTGCGAACGTTCTTTCGGCATAATACTGGTCCTGGCACTAACCAAGAAGGTATTGTCTCCCCATTCGTGGATCTTCTAGGATAACCAAATAATCTTTCTTGTGGAGTTGTATTCGTAGAAGTGCATAAAAGTGAACGTATCGAGTGTAACGCCACGGGTAGAACCTGTTCCCACTTCTCCATGGATAGTTCTGAAGATCGGATGGCCAACTGGATCGTTTTCCACAATGTTCCATTTAAACGTTCAACTTGGCCATTTCCACGAGGGTTATATGGTGTAGTATGACTGGAAGCTATTGCCAGAGAGCGTAGGAACCCGTTAAGTTCAGCAGACATGAATGCAGTTCCTCGATCACTATGTAGATAGAGAGGTGTGCCGAACATAGTAAACAAGTCTTTTAAACATTTTATTATAGTGGCTGAAGTCATATCTTTACAGGCGTATGCAAACGGGAACCGACTGTACTCGTCTATTATCGTAAGGAGGTATTTTCTTGGTCCTGGTAATGGGCCTTACGACATAGTGATGGTCGAGTCTACAGTCTCGAACCGACAACTGGCCCCGCTTCCCGATCCTGCTTCACAAGGAGATCTGCCCGACTCAACTCGGCCATCTGAAGTCTCAGATAATAATACACAAAGAGAAGTCTCCGACTCAAACACTACAGGGGAAGAATGATGTGTATCGATCTCCTTTGAGAAACTCTCTGGTTTTGATATTCTTTATTATAAATAGTTTATTATCATCAATGTCATACGTCTTGTCATATTATAAAATGTACGGCTTATTTAAAGTGAATTAAAGCCTAATTAAATGGTTTGTCGTCTTATATCACGTAGTAAGCCCCGACGCTTTTGCTACTTCACCATACACAAATCACTTCCAGACTCAGAACAATTCAATGGTTCACACAAATAATTGTCCCGGGGTTGGGAGGATCGAACCCACAACTCCAGATCTCATAAGCAAATACCGTAGCCTGATGGCTAAGGTATTTGCTCAAGCGAACTGATGTTCAGTTTGATAGAAATACATCACTAAATAAATACACCACTAAAAATCTTAAGTTAAAAAAAAAAAAAAAATTCGCGACACTTAATAACTTTACCTTTTTTTATTAACACGTAAGATATATTTTTTTGCCAGTTTACTGTAATATTTTGTAGCTTTTATAACTAAACTTTTTAAATCGAATTTTTCACACCTGAAGGAGTTTTGAGTAAGTGTCACACTATTCACCGTTGTCTATGATCGATGCTCACACAGTTAAAATAGCTTGTCTATTATACCATCCTACACACACAGAAATACAAATCTTCTGAATTTTTTTGTCTTCTAAAACTTCTTTCACCATTGGAAAGCTACATTCACCCTGAGTGACTAAGGCTGTTTTTCCACAGAAGCTGAGCTGCGCGGAGTCGAGCACAGACTTATAAAAATTGACCAATCACATTGCTCAAAATACACATCTCATCTCCGCTCCGATTCATTGGAAACACTGTTAGCGGAGTTGAGAAGATTTAAATTAAAATGTATGGTGCGCGGAGATAAGCGGAGCACAGCCGTGTCGAGCTTAGTGGAGCTGTGCTGTGCGGGTGCGGGTGAAGCGGGGCTGTGCGGTATAGAGCGGGGCTGTGCGGTGTAGAGTGGGGATGCGCGTGGTAGAGCGGTGTTGCGCGGGGTGGAGCAGGGCTGGAAGAGGTAACGCGACGTCAGGCGCGGGAGTTTGATTGTTGCAATTTGACCTTCCGCTAGTCTCAGCTCTGGTCCGCTCCGGTCGTCTCAGCTCCGCTCGGGTCCACTTCACCCAGCCCTGCACCGCTCATCTCTGCGCAGCTTTTGTGGGAACACCTACCTATTTACACGGCTCTGCTCCGCTTAACTCCGCGCAACTCCGCTTCTGTGGAAACGCACCCTTAGCTATATTTAATTATGAAGTTCCCACGGGAAGCTATCTATAATAATCGTATATCAAAGAACGGGCAGTAGCGTTTTCTTGTGTGGTACAACATAATACTGCGGTCACCAACCCGCACTATGGCAAATACTCTTCCTCGGGAGGAGGCCCATGTTCAGCAGTGAACGTTATGCGGGCTATTTAGTCCATCAGTTAGATTACCAAAAACGAGTCCAATATTGTTTAGTTATCTATTTACTATGCCTATTGTTTGTATTTAATTACACAATGGTGTCACAAAAACAGTAGGTGCACCAACATAATTACAAACTCAATTATATTGAACACCACGTGTATATGTTACGGGCAATTTGATAAGTCCGGGCATTATTAATACAGACTGGTCTGTATTAATAATGCCCGACTCAATTGGGCAATGTGATTAAAACAGCATGATATTAATCACTTCCCCGGCCATTATGAATAATGCCTACCCTATCTTGGGCAAAGTAATAAAATAGGTGAAATGTAGTGTTTTTGTTTTATTAAATGAAATTAAACTTACAAAATTTAATATGAGCAGCGCAAAACGTTTTTAAGTGGTAAAAAAAAAAAAACCTAAACCTAAACTAATTTATCACAGTTACTTTTAGTTAGTATTTTATTCATGTTTGTTAATTATAATAAATACTAGTTAATTAATAAAATTCATTTATCACATGGCCCGGCTACAAGTAGGGAATTATTCATACTGCCCGGTCCAAGTGATAAATTCAAGCTATCTCAAACACTGACTTATTACATGGACCACGGGCCGTCGGGCATTATTAATAATGACCGGTCAAAGTGATGAATTAATCACTTTGCCCGTCGCTCTTGGGCATTATTTGGCCGGTCCTTATTAATAATGTCCGGTTAATCACGTTGCCCGTAACATATACATCCTCGTGTACCTTGTAATTAAAAAACTGACCGTAATTATTTGTACGGCATTTTTCTGTGAATTAACATATCATGTGTCAATAATAACAGTGTACGACAGACACAACAGTGTATATTTAAGGTGAAAATTTTGATTAGTGTGTAGCGACAGGCGTCGTACGTCAGATGACGTCAAGAATCCTATATCGCGCAATAGAAATTCGCACGCCACTTAATGCTATGCAAGTTCTAAACAATAAACAGTAACAAACGGCCAACCACGTGATCCGTCTCCGTGGCAGATTCAGTTAGAGACCCTGCTTCTTCCAATCCTGGCTGATTGGCACTCCCAGGGAACATTTCCCTGGTGAGCTTGACCTCGTCGAGCGCGAAAGGCAGCGATGCACTGGATTTGATACAAGCGCCGCTTAGTTTACTGAAATTTTACTTGCCAACTCCTCCTATAAACTTTCTGATTAAATTCGATGTGGGATCCAAGACATTTACGTGTCCCGGGACTAGCCTAAGCCTAACAGTTTAGAGCCTCTTCCGTGTGTGCCGCTGTTGATCCTGGCTTACAGGAGTTACAGTGGCGGGAGTGTGGTAGGGATTAGTCCCAGTTTTTTTAGCACGCTGGTCGCACCTACGGAACACTCTTAAGGGCTAGATCGCACTACATGGATTGACCACAAGGGTCCTCGGACGCACATCGAATGACCCAACTGTTTTTACAGGTGGCGACGAACACCACTGAAAAGGCCACCTGGTCTGAATAGTGTTACCTTACTCTTAAGTCTCCGTCGATCACCTCACGACGACAAATGGTCGTAGGCCCTGCATACCACCTCGTCCGGCAAAGAAGACCTTCTTTTTCTGAGGAGGAACACCTCCAACCGCTTCTCTACAAGGTACTTGATTGTCTGACAGTGGTACTTATGCAATAACAATACTTGGCTTTAAGTATTCACTTGAGTAAGTTATGTCTCTCTGTTGTGGTCTCTATTGCTATGGTAATAGAAATCAACAAAGTGACACCTGAATTTCCCAAGTAAACCCATAGTCTCAAGTGTTGTTTTTGGAAACGTCTACATAAGACAAAGCTTTTAATCATGGTTAAAGGTTCGATTCTCAAACTGCCGACTGGCCAAAAATTCTGAATGTTAAATTAGAATTTTTCTGTCTGGTTGTTTGAGAGATCCTGGCCAATCCTGGTGATTATAACAAGACCTTCTTTTTGGCAGGCCCATGTTCAGGAGTGGACGTTATTAAGTCCGATGATGGTCAATAGATTTAAGCAAAAATACTAGATTCTAGATAATTTTTACAAAGAAAAATAAAATCCTACTTAAAACACTATTCTTAATTGAAACTAAAATAATTAGAAAATACGAAAATTAGAATAGGTTACGTCTCTGTGCGTGATTCAAAAGGAAAGGAACTACATTTATTAGACGCAAACCAAACAACAGAGAAGAGAAACAATAATTGAAGGACACAATAATAATACACCATCACACATGATATTTCTTATAAATCTAACAAAGATTTATCTTAATTACTTCCATATTTCAATTAGATGAAGCACCCATGACATAAGTTCGCAAAAGCTAAAAAGATTGAAAATGAAAATATGTATAAAGAAAACATTTCTTGACTGATGAAATCATTTGACTCGCTTTAAATCTCGGAGGTCGTGGGTTCGATCCCCACGCCGGGCAAGAAATCTTTGGGTAAATTCTAAACTTTCTTTCCTGCTCTGGATGGCTGAGGGATGACCCCCCTGTGCCTAGGAAAGCACGTTAGGCCGTTGGTCCCGGTTGTTATAACATCATCTATATCAATCGTATACAAGGTAACGGGCAGCAGCGTTTCCATGTGTGTTACAACATAATACTGCGGTCACCAACCCGCCTGCCGACGTGGTGACTATGGCAAAACCCTCCCTCAGGAGGCCCATGTTCAGCAGTGGATGTTATACGGGCTGATGATGATGATTATGAGAAGCTCACTTAAAGCAACTGTTACGCGGTATTGCATGTGTCTAAAACCACTCAGTTCAGCATATCCTACTCGAGGCTGTAGCTCTTCTTTTTTTGGACTACGTAGGTAGCCATGCGGCTTTTGCTACTTCACCGGGCATAGAGGCGAGTAGGGCTTCAGCCTTAATAAATGGTTTAAAAACTACAAACTAAGCAACCTGCGCAAGAAGGCGCCCCCTGTGGGGCTTGGACCTCAGCTCAGGGCGGTCGCTGGCGATGAGATTGAGGGATTATGACTTTTATTATTTTTGGGGAGTATTGTGTAACTGTCGCTCTACTTTACAGTTCGCGGGCCTCTCGGACTTCGGGTCTACGAGGGCATCGGATGGTTCTTTGCAAAACTAAGGGTCAGGAGGACGAGGGGGGAGACGGTAGCGCTGATTTTTAATTGTACCTAAAGCTGGTAATAGTACGAGGAACAAGGAAGTTTAACGTTACGGTTCGTTCCATTGACGGCTTTGTTACTTGTTACGAGATCTTTTCATTATGTCCACCGGTTAATGATGCACTATCAACTTGTTAATGTTCCACTGACTGAGTAGAAAAGAAATCTTATTTCCTGATTACTGTTAAATCATAACATATTACGAAACAGAAACCTTCGGCAACGTATTGTTATTGCAAAATATAGTGACAGTTATATTCAAATTCAAAATTCGTTTATTCCGTAAAAATGGTTACATTTGTTTGGAATCGTCATAATTTTTTTCCTACCGTGCAGCAATATAGCAAAACTAATGGCCTTAGGTCAACCTAAGTCTAAGGGGTCATATTGGGCATTACATGGGATAACGGCGCACGGCTGTAGTGGGTGTCGGGGTTGATAGGTCAGCATTCGCGCCATTTGTGTTGTTAACGAGTAGGTACACCCAATGTGGGGTCAGCCTAAAATGTGTAATTCTTAATTCCTCAATCCCCCCGCCAGCGTCAGTCCTGAGTCTTAATTCTATGGAGGGCGCCCTCTTGCCTTGGTTGGTTAGTATCTTGTTTTTGGACCATTTAATATGGAGTACTGATCGCTTTTATGCCCGGTGCTACATGAGAAAGGAGAATAACTAAAGTGTGTAATCATAAATAGATTTTTATAAGGAACTAGAGCTCCTTGCTAGCCAAGGTCTGAAAAGAGGAAGCCCATGTTCAGTATGGGCATTATACGGGCTGATGATGATGAATCTATACTAATATATAAAGTTGTTTGCTTGAACGCACTAATCTCAGAAACTAACACCGATTTGAAAAATTATTTCAGTGTTAGATAGCCCATTTAAATTTAGTTAAAATTATTAATTTATTTTAAAGATTAGCCCATAAAAAACATCAGTCTGTCGTGATTCAAAATCACGTTTTTGTATATAGTTTAATGAGATATCCTCTAATGGTTTTACCAATTAACCTGAAGTGTGCCTAATCGGTTTTTAATTTTAAAATAATGTCTAATTCTATTAGTTCCTATATTGAGCTTATGTTAATTGTTTTTTAAATATTATAAATTGTGCATTAGTTCATCCAAATGATTTAACGACGGGATAAGGGTGGCTTGTGCTATTCACATACATAGAACTGTACTGGCATTGGCGCCAGGGTCGGATCTACATGTGGGGTTTGACTTTGGGCTGCAGCCCAGAGTCCCGTGGTTACAAAGGGCACCCTTAAAACGATAGGCGTTATTTTGAATTAATAAAAACGATTTACAATTTTAAAAAACCAATCGTTAGGTTGGTTACCTTGAGATCAACTACCCATAATAATATATGTGCGCGTTATTTGAGAAATGCCAATTAGTTGAGTAATTAGGTAGGCCCATAAGTAGTGTTAGCACAGGACCCATGCCATGCCCATGATTAGCGGTCCTTGGACTCCAATGCCACTCAGCAGATTGATAGGCCTTATTTTCCAATCCACCCACTATTGGTATTTACAAAAAGCCTATAGGGCCTTTTTCTCTTTTTTTTTTCAGAACGACATACGTTGTTAGCTACGAGGCCTTGCTACTTTACCGACTACTGGAATAAAAAATAACAGCTCGCGTGTAGGCCCCGTAATTTATTACCCATCCGCGCTGCTTTACAACTTCTCTAGTTGTAAATTACCCTTTAAGACTACTTATTTACTATTTTTTATTTCCTTCTTTACTGTCTTCGCTGTGTAGGTAATGGAGGGAAGTGAAAACGTAAGTCTTTTTTACGCCTACTAATCTTTTTTTATTAAATTCGTTGCAGGTCCAATGGCAGTTTAACTTTTTCGTGTTACTTGGTAAGCCTAGGTGCTCACTGCCATTTCACAGTTGATCCTGGCTTACAGGATTAACTATGGTAGTGGGAGTGTGGGTGGGATTAGTTACTTTACACCCACAACGTTGTTAAAGTTCTAACACCACGAACAAAATTGTTAGGAGATTTTGACATTTTGATGCTATTTGCTGCTTGATGACACGTTGTTTCAGCCAATACACTCATTGTCCTTTAGAGCATCACACTATAAGGCCTCTGCCCACAAAGCGTCGTAAATACCGTCGTCGGCCTCGGGGCGTCTGAAACGACCCGGACCACGAGATAACAACTTACCAACTAGCAGTACAGAGACTACGGAATTTATCGCATTAAACAATTTCTTCCAGGTGAACTTTAGATGAATAATAGAACTTATTAGGCAAATTGGTAGTGTGCAACTAATTAATTAAGGTTGATTTAATTTTGTACAAAATTAAATTGACCTCAATTAATTAGTTACTTATCGACCAATGACCAAATCATTGGTACCAAATTAAATCGACCTATTTATGTCGTTGATACGTACTTAAGTAGGAATTAAGTTTAATATATCAAAACTCCAAAAATAAATAGATAATAGTATTGAAACTGTTTACAGCTGAATGTTAGTAATTTAACAGTAATTTCCACCATTTTATTTCAATATAGCATGGTAAATGTATGTACCCTTTCATGCTGTAAAATAGTCTGTTCCTTCAAATTCGCTTATATTATAATGTAACGATATTATAATAGAAACTTCGACTTATATTTAGTTATAGCCTAAATCTATTGTAAAGACTATACACAGGGTTATGTTTAAAACATAAACAACCTTTGTGGGGGTGAAAGTACTGATGATTATAAGCAAATTAAAAATAACCCTGTATTTTTTATAGTCATGCAGCGGTATATCATACGCAGTAGGTATACCGCTACATGTTTGTAAAGACAAATCGCGTTAATCATATAATACCATTTAAAAGATGGTGTCTAAAATACCAACATGTCAACCGAGTTTGGTCCTCATGAAATGTAAAAATTACAATTATCTGAATTTAATGATTACGTATTATTATTATCTAAAATAGCTTTACGTTTAAATTAGCTACATGCGCTGTGTGTCTCTTAGCTATTTTTCCTAGTGTGATGTCAACGATATGTTGCACACGTTACTACTTAGCGGACTAGTTTAACATAATATCCATTTATTTTTTTCTACTTGCACTAGTAGGTACGACATTATCGTTTTGTATTGTAATTTAATAAACTGATTAACAGGATGTTGCGTCAATGACAGCATCGTGTGAAAATGTCGGAGTAGGTACTTTGTCGCACCACTTAAAGAAAAACTGACCCTGCAGTTTGAGTTGTGTTGGATCATCATTCAGCCAAATTGTTTTTAATATCGGAATCGCAGTATTCCACGAAACGACTTATTTCTTCAATCCGTCAGCCAAGCTTGGAAACTATGGCAAAACTGCACTCGGGGGTGGCCCATGCACAACAGTGGAAATTATACAAGCTGATGATGATGTTGTGCATCAAACTGAAACAACCAAAATTGTGATAAAGCGGTCATACTATTTGTCTAAAATAATCCATGTCACCATGTCCCTTTTCGCGTATATTCAGGAATGCGAACTGTACCTGGGCAAATCCAGGATAGTTGTCATGCTGATTCAGATAATCTCCACTGCTAATGGAGAAGTCCAGTCTCATAAACCCCGCCGAACTCATGGAGCTACTACTATCCTCGCGACGCGACGGCGGAGAGGTTAAGTAAATCATTTCCGAAAATAAAGGCTACTAAGTATGTAACTGCGCAGCTGGGAATGAATTTACGAGTAGGTAACGATTATAATGTGCTTTTAGATAATTATTTTTAACGGCACACTTAATAGCTAGACTTAATCACCTTTGTGTCGTCGTTTTCCGCGAGAACATGGATTAAAAGGTTATCTGCAGTTGTTCATACATTTTTTTTTCCTGAAGACTGTAGCGACATTTGGAGAAAAGACATTTAAATAATGTAAAATATTAAAAGTAACGTATACCGAGTCGAAAGAAAAAGCGGCACGACCGTACAGTTCTTTTCTCGATGCAGTTTAAGTTTTTTGACCACCCTATAACTTCGTAGCGGAGAAAACTAGAAGTCTGAATTTTCAGTATCCAAGCAGGCATTGTATATACGCGGTTATTACATGGATCTTACAACTCTTTACGGTAGAGGAACTGAGTTGCGTGACTTGGTGTTTTCACAAGATACAAGTTTAAAAACGATGTAGTTATAACTACATCACTTTTCAAATATAATTGGACAGATGTTGCCAACTTTGGACTTGCCAACTTGGACCTCAACTCGGGGCTGAAGTCCCACAGTGAGAACCATGAGAGTTGTTTAGTTACTGTTTTTAAACATTATACCTGGTGACAGCCTTTATACCTGGTGACAATTCATTTTGTTGATTAAATTTAATACAGACATGGACTAAACCTTAGGAGAACAAGGCTACCATCTATCACGAAAAATAGGCTTAAAGGTATTTAAACAGCGGATGAAAGTTGGTATGGAAGTTCGTCTCTGTCGAAAACAAAACTTCTTTGGCAGTGACCCACGTTTTACGTCTGAGACAGACAGATGGGCATAACGAATGTAAAAAGACTTGAAGAGAATCTGTCTTCACTACGGAATACTAAAGAAAAGATTGCTTCATAATTCTTTAAACGGATAAGGAAGTATATTTTTAAATTGCTCGTACATTATTATGGTTTATATAATCATACCTACTGCTATTCATCGTTCATAATCTCAAGTAAATTAATGACTTCACATTATATGACGAGTTCAACCGTAACTAGCGAGGGTCTCGGGTTCGGTCCCCAGGTCAGGGAAAACATGGTTTTATCTACTTTATCAGCCCGTTTAGATCCACAGCTGAACATGGCCCTTCTCTTAATAGGAAACCAGTGTTGTTGAGGAAAATTGCTATACCTAATCACCACCTGAACTGCCCCGCTCCCTTCGAGGCTGACCCATGAGGAGTAGAGACGCCTCTACACTCCGGGCGTCCCTATAATTGGGCAAATGGGCCACTGTAAGTGTGGCCCAGGAGATCCCGCGGTGCCATATTGGCCGCGGGTGTCGTCGGGGGCCCCCGCCAACGGTGGATCGAAGGAGTGTCCGGGGGGTTTAAGTGGTGTAGGGTCCTTTCCGCGTGGTATGAGTTTAGCATACCACGCTATGGAGAGGGCGAGTCCCACATAACCCACCGCTAGCGCGCGAATACGCTGCAGCGGCGGTGGGAATGCGTAAATGCATTTTCCCCCAGACAACAAAAAAAAAGGTCTTCCTCTTAACAGACCATAAAACCATTAACCAGGGTAGTTGAGGGGTATTGCTATAGTTACGACGCTTGGCAGACGGTTTGGTGATCGCATTAAATGATGAGTATCCTTGAGCTGATAGATGCTGCTGCCCATACATCATTTGTACTTCCCTTAGTCGCCTAATACGGCACCCATGGGAAGACATAGGATGGTCTATTCTAAGTCGAAACCATAGTCACCTAATAGAAATGTTGTATTTAGAATAATCGGTTGAACTTTGAGAGTAAAGACACAGTTTGCGCACACGCTTGTTGCACTACTCTAGTCAGCTTTCAAAGGGAACAGTCGGCACAAATTGTCACCCCGTTGACAACTTGGAAGACAATTCCCAGCTGTCACTCCGGGGGACAGGGCTAGAGGGAAATGGGAATAATTCGTCCTGCCAAGGACATGCGCCAGCGCAGATGGTTAAACTCCTTAGAGATTGAATAATTGAATTCATAATAACGCTGTTTGTGTTATTATAACACAGACAGCGTTATTATGAATTCAATGACCCGACCTGTAAAGTTTTGTAGGAAATATTTAGCCCTTCTGTTATTAGGAAATAATTAGCACCTGATATGTATAGTTTACACAATTGTGTTAAGTGACAAGTGATCTTTATGAGGTCGACGGTCCATCGTGCAGGCGGTCGTCCCACGCTGCGCTTGTCAGTACGTGGTCTGCACTCGAGAACTTTTCTGCTCCATTGGTCGTCAGTTCTTCGACCTATGTTTCCTGCCCCTAGTCACTTCAGCTTGCTAATTGCAGGAAAACGCCGAGCATAGCTATTTCTATAGCTCGCTGAGCGACTTTGAGCTTTCTTATGAGACACCAGTCATCACTGGTAACACACATTACCAGTGATGACATTTGATTGATGACTATAGACTTTAATTAAAATTAAATTATTATTACCTTATGTAAATCGATTACAATGAGTTTATATTATCCAACGATCTTTATGTACTAGCGTACACATATCGCAGCTTTAATGTAATAGTGACACAAAATAAGGTTGATTCAACACAAATTGATCCGTAATATCATGCGACTAAAATGCATTATCCTTAAGTTACACATAATTGGTTTTGTGTCACTATTACATTGAAGCAGCGGTATATCTCACTGATATTATACTTTATTTAATTACTTACTATGATAATAATCTAATAAAAGCAATTCAAATCGTTTTTTTGAACAATAATACAATGATCGGAGTTATATTATGTGTCCACTCAGGTTAATAGCTCAGCTATAGATATATTACATCGATTTTCAATAGAAAATGGAGGATACTTACAAATGTGGCTAGTATAGAAAGTTTGTATTACAGGTATTACCACTTTCCATTTCTATATTCCTCTTACTACCTAAGGAAACTAGCCTAGAACACAGGTTCACAAATCGTTTTTCTGCGTATCAGTTATCACTTCAATAATAACCCCAAACTCACGTACGTAACGTAACGACAACCTCCGTAGCGTAGCGGTAATTGGCTCGCTTTAAATCTCGGAGGTCTTGGGTTCGATTCCCACACCGGACAAGAACTCTTTGTGTAAATTCTTAGATTTCTTTCCGGGTCTGGTTGGTTGAGGGACTACCCTCCGTGCCTCGGAAAGCACGTTAAGCCGTTGGTCCCGATTGTTATAACATCATCTATAATAATCGTATATCAAGGAACGGGCAGCAGCGTTACCTTGTGTGTTACAACATAATACTGCGGTCACCAACCCGCCTGCTAAGCGTGGTGAATATGGCAAACGTAAGAGGTACGCAAGTTTGATTGATGTAACAATTGCGAGTATTATCGTTTTTCTTAATTTATTCATAAAATATTAGCTTACATTAGGTATACACCAAATCTAACCTTCCTTAGTTAACACTATTACATAAAATATAAAAGTTAGTTAGTAGTTAAAATATAAAAGCATAAAAAGAAGCATTTAGTTACAATAAATTACTTTGCATTTATTAATCCCAATGCATTTTTTTCCTGCCGATATAATTAACATCTCACACTTTGGCCCCAATATGTAGTGAGGTTGTTATTTGGACCTTACGACTTACGACCTTAAAACCAAACAGGTTCTGCACTCTATAATGCAAATAATACAAAAACCTTATTGCCGTATTAGGACAGATTCATCGTACAAAATACCTATTACATTTTCCATGATCAAGGCTTCAATTTAAACCAACTAATATCATTGTGTACTGGTTACAACCCTAGGGTTGTAACCAGTACACAATGATATTAGTTGATGATACTACTTGTTCACCTAAACCTAGAAATCTCAAGGCAATTTAGGACCTTTTATGTCCTTTGTCAAACCATTAGTTGGCGCGGTCGTAATTAATAATTATATACGTAGTTATTACGCAGAATTATTTAAATATAATTCATATGAATTAAAGTAGTTTTTATTTGAAAAAACAATTATGTATTGCCGTGTGGTCTCCGGCTTAGAATAGACCACCCCATGTCCTTCCCATGGGTGCCTTAAAATTCGACTAAGGGACATATGGCTGATGGATGGGCAGCAGCATCTATTAGCTCAAAGTTTACATCTTACTGCGATCACCAATCCGTCTGCCAAGCGTGCTGATTATGGCAATATCCCTCTACGATCCTGGCTTGCCAAGGTCTGTTAAGAGGAGGCTTATGTTCAGCAGTGGACGTAAACGGGCTGTTGATGATGATTAGATGAATTAATACAACAGTCTCGCTTTAAGTCTAGTAGGTCGTGGGTCCGATATCCACGCCGTCCAAAGTTTTGTGATCTAAGATTTTTTCCGGGTCTGGTTAGTTGAGCGACTACCTGGTGCCTTGGAAAGAAAGAAAGAAAAACATTTAATGAACTCACAAAACGAATACAAAATAGTAATTACAGTCATTAAAAATAAAAAAAGAAGTACATAGGTAAGAACAACACTTGAGGCTCGGACGCCATACATATAAAACACAAACATGGATAAAGGGAGAGAAAAAATACAATAATACATACGCAATAAACATTAGCAACACTAGCAGTAGGCAGCGAGGTGCGGGAAGAACGTTAAGCAGATAGTCCCATACATATATAATATAATATAAATATACAGTTTATAAATATAAGCTAAATACATTTTAAACCAGGGAACTTCCTGACTTCGGGATGGTATTTAGATTCTTGAGAAAACTTTTCTTGTCACACAATTTTAAGCTACGCTAAAATATATTTTTTTGTGAATTCTTTCAATTGTGCGTGAGAACATACGACGCTGACATAGCTAAACGGATTAGCAAACTGAAATCGCAATGCGGACAGAACATATAGCTCGAAGAACTGACGGCCGATGGAGCAGAAAGGTTCTCGAGCGGAGACCACGAACTGGCAAGCGCAGCGTGGGACGACCGCCTCCACGATGGACCGACGAACTCATAAAGGTCGCAGGGAGTCAGTAGATGAAGGCCTGATATAATGATGATGATTTAATTTTGTCTTTTAATTTTCGCAAAGTAATGCCTGATTCAATTAATTATAATCGAAATAATTAATAGATTCAGGTGTTACTTTGCGAAAATTCACGTTAATCTAAATTAAAAGACAAAATATCTAATGTTCATTCCGCAAAATGCGTCTAAATACAAAAATATAAGACCAATACAAGACCTTTCGGCTGCTGATTGCATTTTAGCATGTTTTTATTATCCTTTGTGCATCTTGTGCATTCATTTTGGGGACGGTGCAAAATTGGCTCCCAGCATTAAGACACATTTTATTGCAGAATTAACTCTAGTCTTTTAAATTAGATCAATTTTTCGATCTTGTTTTTTGCCGTACACTTTTCTCTATAATACAGAGTAAATACTGGGATATATGCAGTGGCTAACTGCAGTTACATACAAACCATATATAGCATGTAATCAAGAACCGGTCGGACGAGCAGGTTACATTCAAGTACGCAACAGATTATATAACAGCTTATATTAACCTGATTATAGTAATATTGTGGCGCGTGTAATGCTAGTTAGCCCTGATGTTAAAGAATTTAATTTTTCCGCAAAACTGTTACTCATATAATATAATAATAATAGAACTCGTTTTTCTGCTCATAAAGTTTCCTACAGTGAAAAGCCTACTTTGTGTAATGCATAACAGCGATTCGGTTCTCGTTATGACCCCACTACATTAAAAATTAAAATATCACAAATTATTTGACAATGTATAATGGCGCGAAAATGAGAATTTCAATTTATAAAATTGACAGATTCCAAATTCAAATGTAATATTTTCTTTATTTTTAATTGTAACAGACACATTTATGGTCAGACTAAGTAGGTACAATTTTCTGAACATTAACAATGCGTCATAGGGAAAATTACGGTAGATAATTATAATGCAAGTCTAACAGCTGATAAACATTGTAACACAGGTCCGCTTGTCGTTTGCTCACAGAAAGATTTGGTTGGTTTGCATGGTTTGCATTGAAGAGGCTCTGGAACTACTTGACCGATTACACAAATCCTTTTACCATTAAAAAGCTATGTTATCCAAAAGTAACAAAGGCTATATTATTGTAAATTTGCATACATACATACATAAGCTCACGCCTGTTTCCCAGCGGGGTAGGCACAGACCTCCACTTGCTACGATCCCTACACACATCTTTCGCTTCATTCGCTCACATAACATTCTTCATACTCGTACAAGCACGTCGGTTTAGGGTAGGTAGGTAATTTTATTGTAAATTTACTTATGAAATTCCCATGGGAACGGGAGTTTCGCGGGTGAATCAGCGCGCAAGAAGCTAGAATTTCATAAGTGGTAAAGTAAATCGTATCCATTAGTGTATTCAACCTTTAGTTTGCAATAAACCTTTCGTTTCCTTCGAAGATTTAATTTATAAAGGGTCATTTTAAAAAAATTAAAAGATATTTTGCTGCAAAAATGTTTGTATAATTTAGAAGAGCTTTAGTTTTTTGTTTGTAGTTTTTATTTGTTTTTTGTTAAAGATTTTATATTTTGTTTTAATTTGTATAATTTAAATTCGTTTGTTGTTTTTTTTATCCTATTTATTTTTATTTTATTTATTATTATTTTTTAATTGTAAGATAGTTTCTTGAATAAAATAAATTGAAATACACCTAAATACCTTCAGCCTGCGAATTGTAAAGTAGAGCAACAGTTTCACAAAATAACCTTAAAAGTCTTCATTCTGGAATTTTTGAGCCCCCCTTAGGTCCCCCTAATCCCAGGCCAGGCTAGGCTCAGGAACCCTTTTGTCATTCATAAAAAAAGACTATTCTTTGAAAATTTTCTTGGGAGGGAATGACCTTAAAGAGGACTAACCCTAAATGACATTATCCGCCCGTATAACGTGCACCAATGGAACTTCCTTAAAGGGACTTTTGTTATAGTCACCACGCTTGGCAGGCAGGTTGGTGATCGCAGTTGTGACTGTTGTAACACACTCACGTAACGATATTAGGTACTACGACTTAGACAAAAATGTCTTCGCTACTACCACAGAAAAAACAATATTACAAGTACGTTAGTGTACCTACTACGTTTACTATTAGTTAATGTAGCTTAATTCATAGAGTAACAATAACATTGGAAATTTATTACAATATCCCTACAGTGATAGACATTTTTCTCGAAGTCATAGTCATATCGTTACGTGATTAGCCTCCACTTTACTTTACGTCAGTAAAAAAGAGATTTTTACGAAAACTAAAGCGATGTCATTGCGCAGTCTCCCTATTTTTTTACTTTACATGGCACAGTTTTTAATTTTATACTGCTCGAAATCAAACCTCAAATAAGTCTTGACGATTCATGTTTTGTATAATGTAACGCCCTCTATGTTTTGACGGCGGAAGTGTGTTGATATCGAAGTACGAAATTGTTACGCTAGATGTCGTTAGTAGTATTAGAATGTGAAAATACATCATGAATTATTTTTGTGAAACCGTTTTTTCATATTTTAAGGTTTGTTAAGTCTTAAGTGTGACAGTATGAAATAACATTTTTTTGAACACAACAACAAAATTATAATTTTAATTTTAATTTTAATCATGGATTTTTTACAATTTCGAGTTAGAAGGTCGACGGGGTTTGGAAAATTGCTTAAAAAAAATCGACTTAAAACTATGCAGGTTAATAATAAGGACAAAATTCTTAACTATTAGGTTTACAATTTACCCAATAATCTAGTCAAAACATCCATACAAATTGTTTTAGTAATGTCTCCTGAAATCCGTGCAATAATAATAACCTAATCACCTCATAATATGGTATCCTTGTCATAAATAACTAAGTATAATCAACTAATAGGTCTTTAAAATACCTGTTGAATATATGAAACTTACAGAAGTGTTGATGGCAAAACTTACCTACAACTTTAAACAACGAAGCAACATAAGTTAGTGGTGAAACCACACGTATTATACTTGTGAACAACGTATTTTACTTGTGAACAATAATGTTATAGTAAAAAAGAGGTAGATACGGCACGCAGGCTTGAAAATTGCAACTTTTTTTTTTCGGAATGGCATACATTGTAAGTCTCGAGGCTTTTGCTACTTTACCGGACATAAAGGTGAGCAGAGCTCAACCCTATTGCTCTCGTAGGAAATCTGATAATCGTATTTAGCTTTTCTTAAAAGGCCCTGTGTAATGCAACTTTTTTTTAGTAAATTTTATAAATAAATATATACAGGTATTTTTGCACGTTTTATAGATAAGATAAAGATAAAGATGCATTTATTTGTATGAAGCTTGTGTTACATGTTTTCATGTGGTGTTAAGTTTAAGTTTCAACTTGTTCTGCCGTATCAGGCATACAAAATTACTTGAAATTAAAGTAAATTAATTTTAAAACAATTATTGTATATATTTTACCATACAATCATCTAATAAGAAATCCTTTTCAATTTCTTTTTGAACAAATTCACCGTTAGGGTTTTATATGCACTCGGTATTTTATTGTAAATTTTTGGCACCATACAGAAATGTTTAGTTTAGTTTAATCGTAATATAATAAATTGATTAATACTATAGTCTCTGATAATACTTACGTAGTACGTTTCTAGAATAAATATTTATTTCCAAATAAAACAATAATTATTCATAAAATAAAGTGATTCCATCCAAAATGACGATCGTAAATGGTGGTATAAATAGTCAAGCATTTTTTATGCTAAAAATACAAAAAGAATACTCGATTATTTAAATATTGAAACTTTTTGATTTATTGATAAACATCAAAATATCAAACTCTTTTCCTAATTATCAATATCGTAATAATAAAAGTATATAAATGATGATTTTCATTAAATTTAAATACAAAAAGCAAAAATGCCAATGTAGCGAAACAGGTTCCACCGAGATTTGAACTCGGATCGCTGGATTCAAAGTCCAGAGTGCTAACCATTACACCATGGAACCGGCTACCTATAGTGGCAAAATAGACGATCGTTTTTACTAGTGAGACATATTCATAATCATCATCAGTCTATCCTTATATTTTATATACCCTTTGTTGCCACTTTGCCATTATCACATATCAGTGACGTATTAACATAAAGACGGGTCCCGTATCCATACCTGGAGAAGGCCTGTACTGCACACATTTTCGGGGCCCTCGAAGCCGGGACCCCGTATCATCTCTAAGGCTGATACGACGATGCTGATATGATTACCTAACGTAATCATATGACAATGATTTCGATAAAATGTCTTCATTAGTGTAGACTTAAGAAAATTGAATTATTTTAATGATGTATGTGTTATAGGTATAATAAAATAAAGTAGGTATAATAGTCGTGATTTAAAAAGTTTTTGCTGATAAAATGACTGTCATTTAATCACCAAAACTAAATAAGTTTTAATAAAGTTATACTTGATAATGTTATAAATAAACCCTGTAGGTACTAAGATTGAAAATGGAGGTAATAAAACTATTTTTGAACAGAACGTAATAAATCACAAATGTGAGTGATCTAATATTCCTGTCCCCCAGTACCTATACTTGTTCGTAGTAAAGACATTTTCATTTAAGTCTTCATCATCAGCCTGTATAACGTCCACTGCTGCACTGGGCCTCCTCCCGAGGGAGAGTATTTACCATAGTCACTATTAGTCACCACGCTTGACAGGCGGGTTGGTGACCGCAGTATTATGTTGTACCACTTAAGGAAACGCTGCTGCCCGTTCCTTATTAAACGATTATTATAGATGATGTTATAAAAATCGGGACCAACGGCTAAACGTGCTTTCCGAGGCCAGGAGGGCAATCCCTCAACCAACCAGACCCGGAAAGAAATCTTAGAATTTACACAATGATATAATGTCCGGCGTGGGGATCGAACCTCCGAACTTTAAAGCGAGCCAAATACCGCTACGCTACGGAGGTTGTCCAAGTCTTAGTAGGTTCCTCCAGATCCCCACGTTATACGGGTTGGCCTAAAAATTTGTATCGAATGTAAAAATGTAAAATCGAATATGACAAGAGATAGTAGGTAGATATACCGGTATAAGCTGCTCGAATGCGAAGTGACTCCACCTTACAGAATACCACTAGAGCTGCCAACTTTTTTTTACAAGAAAAAAGAATATTTAGGTCTGGGAAGAATATAATAATATGTAGAACAGTATTTTAAAAAAGAAGGAAGTGTAGGTACTTGTCCCACTTGATGTCTTCAATATTTGACATAAAACATTAAAAAATTGGGTCAGCGTCCAATATATATATTAAGACTTAAGTGTTACAATATTTTTTATGTTGTCGAATTATTTAAGCTACATTAAATGAATACATTGGCATTATTACATAGTATCAAACAAAGATGCTTTCCGCTGTCTCTCTGTACCTATGTATGCTTAGATCTTTAAAACTACGCAAATGATTATGATGCGGTTTTTTTAGTAGATAGTGATTCACGACGAAGGTTTATATGTATAATCAGCATTACACCCGCGCGAAGCAGGGGCGGGTCGCTAGTATTTAATAAAGGCATGTATTGTATAGTCAACCCTGAGAAGACAAGTTTTTTTTTATCGAATACAGTCTGTTGCACTTGACTTAATCTGTATTTGACTTTGCCACCTCTTATCATCCTCTAACGGATGTTTTTTTTTAAATATCTTCTAATCGGGTGATGAACTACTAGAGCCCTGCGGCTTTGCCCACATTGGACTTCTATCTTGCTACCAGTAGGTCACCATGATGTTTAGTCTCTATGTTAATCCAACCTAAAACGATGCTTGTGCAAAATATTTGCAAAACTAGTAGTTGTTGCGTGAAACAATCATCCATACTAACTATCGTGTTATTCTGTAAGTTTTAGGTTTCGACGAGAAGCCGGTTAGGCTGCGCTTTGATCCGTCAATCAGTTATTTCGGACAAAGCGTCTTAATAATATAAATCAATTAGACACGACCGTGAAGTCAAAAAGTTACGCAATTAACCTCCAGAAGTAACACAAACGAGAGACGCAGGGTTTTATTTTATTAAGAGAGTCCCATGGGACTGAAAGTTACGTGTTTGTGATCACGCAAGTAATAATATTAGAATAGACCATCCCATTTCTCATGACAACCTCGGTATCGTGCGATAATTGGCTCGCTTTAAAATCTTGGAGTTCGTGAGTTGGACAGGAAATCTTTATGTAAATTCTTAGATTTCTTTCCGGGTCTGATTGGTTCAGGGACTACCCTCCGTGCCTCGAAGAGCACGTTACGCTGTTGGTTGTTATAATATCATCTATATTAATCGTATATCAAGGAACGGGCAGCAGCGTTTCCTTGTGTGGTACAACATAGTACTGCAGTCACCAACCCGCCTGCCAAGCGTGGCCGATGTTCAGCAGTGGACGTTATACGGGCTGATGATGATGATATTGATCCCATTTCTTCCCATGAGTGTCGTAAGAGGCGACTAAGAAATTTACAACTGATGAGCAGCACGATCTATCATTTCAAATAAATTACCAATGTTACCATTTAACAGCGATCGCCAATACACTTGACAAGCGTGGTGATTTTGGCAGTAACCCTCAACGACAATGGCTAGTTAAGGCTTGTAGAGAAAGGCTGCTGTTCAGCGTTGGATGTAAGCGGGCTGATTAAGCTGAAGCTACAATTATTATTTACTAACTGCATGTCCATTCCAACTATGGCAACCTCCGTAGCGTATCGGTATTTGGCTCGCTTTATATGTCGGAGGAGGTCGTGAGTTCGATCCCCACGCCGGACAGGAAATCTTTGTGTAAATTCTAAAATTTATTTTCGGGTCTGATTGGTTGAGGGACTACCCGATTGTAATAACATAATCTATAATAATTGTATATCAAGGAATGGGCAGCAGCGTTTCCTTGTGTGGTACAATATAATTCTGCGGTCACCAATCCACCTGCCAAGCGTGGTGACTATCGCAAATACCCTCCCCCAGGAGGAGGCCCATGTCCAGCAGTGGATGTTATACAGGCTGATGATGATGATGTTGATGATGATGACCATTCCCATGGGAAATAATTTATAAATCACATGCGAAAGGGAATCGTAAGACATCAATATTTTTGTTATATTAATTTATTTGTAATTGTTATATTAACATTACGCTTCAGTAAGTTAAAATGTTTCAATAATTATTACAAATTACAGTTCTTCTCGAATGTGGACAATCTGAACTTTTGATTCATGCTTAATACCTTCATGTTGATTAGTAACCGTGTCATTATTACCGCTAACTACGTCACCGCCTACATCAATATCATTATTTTCATAGTCATCATCTTCAAAATACTCGTATTCATTTTCTTCATCGTCATTCGAATTCAATTTTCTAGACGTATCATCATCATTTTCATACAAATCGCCAGTAACGACACCATCGACTGCGATTTTAGAACACTTTTCTAGAAAGTCGGTCCAGAATTTTCTTTTATCACCCAAAGGCTTCGTCTTCATTTTGAGTTTCTTATTCATATGTAAGTAGTTGTCAGCCTCAGCGGTGTATGGCTCCCAAGTAACACCTTTTAGTACGTCGTCGTCTTTTGAAGGAGTCGGGTTTCTGTACAAAGAGTTTTACACATATTAGTAATAATATACTACAGCTCTATGGAGTATTATATTCTTAAAATGGTTTAAGTATTAAAATTCTAAAGGTTATAACGGGAAGATATATGGGAAAAGCTATCTACAAAATAAATGAACTTTACTTATTACTAATTATAACTTCTAAATGCAAAACTGGATGACTAAGATTACTTTGGCAATTTCATTGTTATGTTAGGCATATACCTATACATAAATTATGCTATAGATTTAGGTAACGGAATTCAATTAGGTAAATATAATTTAATACTAATAAGTATTATGTTGCAGAAAGTAATATACGCAAACTTTACGACGATAAAGGTTTCTATTTGATGAGTAATAGATTTATGGCCCATTTATATTCATAACATTTTAGCGGTTTTAACCCTTTAAAGGCTCCCAGGTCTATGTCACTTAGTTGTATGTTTTTACAAAAAAAAACTATATTAATCCACTAAAACCTATAATAAATCATATATAAGTAGAGGATTTAATGACAAGCTGACGGACGGACTACTTTGTCGGTAATATCCTAGAATTTGCTATCTGTTAGTTATCTAATTTAATTCATAGAATAAGAATCATTTGACATGGGCGCTGGAAAAGTAGTAGGTAAGTATTATAATAAAAGATAGTACGTACCCTGTTTTAGCAAAGTTACTCCACATCCGAACCATTTTCTTCATAACTTTAACCTCGTTCTGTTCACTAGGCAAATCAAAAATCTGTTCATAGGTTTTCTTCATGGGGGTACAGACTAATAAATAGCATAGTTCATCAAGAATAGTTGCTCCTGCATTCTTAATGCTGAATCTAGATCGTGTCATAAAGTACTGGGTGTTTATGTTCCACTCTCCTTTGAAATCAAAAATATAATAAAATACAGGAGACTTAAGTGTCTTTGAATATGTGTTCGCTGCCAAATCTATGGCAAAGTTCTGTAAAACATCCTCCACATATACCGCATGCTCCAATATATTCGAGGAATGAATCGATTTATCTTCGTAGTAGTAGTCAAGAATTTTTCTATTTGCTTCTTCATAATTTTTGTTTTCCCGATTAAATCTAATGTTGGTTCTAATTGGAAACTGGAATAAGTTTTTTTGAATGGAGTGTGTTACTAATCTTGGGTCAAAAATTAAATGAGAAACTAAATCCAGACCCTCCCGAGAATTAAAACCAATTATTATGGGTACATCGTTAACTATCGTTGCGTTTTCTGGTAATGTCGTAATTATTCCATCTTTAGCATTGTATTCTACAGTTGGTGTAAAAGGCCGGGTGTTTCTTTGATGAGTTTCATAGGATTCATTATCTAGTACTTCTATCTCGATGCTCACTAGTTTTTCTGCTTGTACTTGTTGTAGTCCTTCTAACAATTCTTTGCTATTTGTAGTTGTTATATTTAAGGCTACGCCGAGTTGAAAAGCTTTATTTTTAGGTTTGTCATAAAAGTAAATTGGTTCTAAGACAGATCCACCTTGAAGAATGGCACCTGAGAAAAGACCAGTGGCTTTTTCGGTGTAAAGTAGAATATTAGCAAGTGCTGCTCCGCCTTTACTCCCCATAAGTGTAACTTTTGAAGGATCTCCACCAAATTTGTCTATATTATTTTGAACCCATTCTAGGCCAAGTATGTAGTCCCTTATACCATTATTGCCTGGTATAACTTCATCTTCAGTGGTTAAATATCCTAGTACACCAATTCGATGACTAATTGTGACGACTACGATACCCTCTTCCACTAAAAAGTCTGGGGAGTAATCATCGGTTCCGTTGAACCAAGTACTAAAATAGTCATTATACTCAAATACAATAACAGGCGCATTTCCTGTGATGTCTGGAGAGAACACGCTAACGTACAAACAGTCTTCTGAGCCAGATAAACCAAATGGAGCTCTTAACCTCATTCGAGAGCTGAACTGCATACAAGTTGGTTTATTTTCAAACGCTTCAAGGGTTCCATTCCAGCCTTGATGAGGTAGCGGTGGCTGAAATGATCAAAAACCCAGCTTAGAGATAAAAATAAAATAAAACGTTGATCGTAATTTTGAGTTAAATAAATAAATAATGTCACCATACAAAATACACAACGGAAAGATTTATCAAGTTATAAATATCCTCAAAAGATAAAATATGTAAATATAACGTTTCATAAATAAAGAAGTAAAGTACTGCTTGCTAAATTTGCAAAATAACAAGCATGTAAATCCTTCAAATACTTAGATAATTTATTCCGTTACTTTGCCCTCCCTTTTTAACTATAATCCCGGGAGGGTTGTTCAAATATTTAAATGTTTTCACAGCTTTGGTTACCCTAGAATTTCCAAACATCCTTACCTGAAATCTTAATTCTCCTGTAGGCGTATCCGCAAAAGGTATACCTTTAAATGTATAATAATCTTGCTTCTTATATAAAGACTGTTCTATTTTTCCAACTGCAATACCTTGTTTTAGGTTTATTTCCACAGTATTAATACAAAAAGACTTATTGAAAAAAATAATAGTCACCAGAAAAGTTAAGAGAATCATTGTTAAATTTGGTTAAATATATCGATTTATTTCCAAACAAATAGTGTAGTTATGAACACATGGCGTGTGCTTCTTAGTAGTTTATTAATAACTAATGATAATATTAAAGGAGTACGTGGTAGGACTATTATCTTTTATAGATAATGGATATAAAAAACCCATTTATCAGGCATTTATATAGGTAAACCCTTTAAACTCTGTATTATAGATTAAATTATTATATTACTATGTTCTTAGTTTTTTTTTGGCAATCTGGCGACTTATTCAGCATTTTCTGCCAGTGTCATGTTATGAAAATTGTAATATATGTAATTAATGGGTAGTTTTAGGTACATGCTGAGCCAAACTGTATGGTCGCGTCAGTCGCTAAATATACGTTGCATAGCGAAGTCGTTGTATCATTTCATTCCCGAGATACCCGAACTACCCCCGATATACTTCATTATTTTTTGACACATTGTTAATTATTTTTTGACAATAGAATTCAAAATAACTCACACATTGTCACATTAATTCATTATAAAATTCTTAATATTCATTCACAAACTTAGTTGGCCTAAAATTACAAAATGTTGTTCTCGAAAAAAATATCATATAAGAAAAAAGCCTGCGTAGGCACTCCTTACTCCTTATAATATCAGCTAGTGAAGTTTCGTCTTAATAGGTGCTAACGTTTTGGAGATGAGACGGACGGACAAGCAAACAGATAGACAAAATAAAAATAGCCGTTATTGTACTTTATAAAATTAGCTATCGCTTAGTGAAAGTGCCGTCATCTAATTAATCCAGCCGTTTATTGAGCTTAGCCGGAACAAACTTTTTATAATAATAAATAAATTGTTGAATACCAACTTAAATTTAAAAATAATAGAAAAAAACTAAATAGTTATGATGACAGGAAAGGTGTGAATATAAAAGAGACGTCTAATGGGGAAAAATGGAAGAGGATGACATATTGCGCCGACCCCAAATAATAGGAGCAGGGCAGGAAGATGATGATTATTTAAATATTTAATTTCGTTTCCGGACAGCATCGTGGACGTCCACTTTTGAAGTTAGATAAAATAAAATAAAACAAAAATTACTCTTAATGATATTTATTTACAAATAAAGTTAAGCTAATACACTTATAGATATTTACAGTTCGTCTTTTTCGCCTCTAACAACTCCATCGATAGCCATAGCTTTGTATTTTGCGAGGAAATCATCCCAGAAGGTGATGCGATCATCATGAAGCTTGGTCTTCATCTGGAGTTCATCACTGATGACAAGGCATTCCTTGTTTTCTTTAGTCGCAGGAGTCCAGGTAAAGTCACTGCCATCGGGAGTTGGATTTCTGTGAAATAAATAAACGATTATTAATTATATGACAGTAATTTTTAGGGCTTTTATTATTTCACTCATTAAAATACAAACATATGAAGCGGCAATCTAGGCATATATTATTTTTAATTAATTAAATATTGGATAACGAAGTAAGAATAATAGTCTAAACTTTGAACAAAAATTCACACGAATAAATTTTAATAATTTAGAACCACGATAAATGATTTGAACAAGTATAAGTATATTGAATTCGTTAAGAAGTAATGTAGCAAACCAAAAATATAATTTTTGTACAATTTAGTTCGTAGTGCTCAGTATAGTCAGTATTTATTAACCATATTATTATTCTAATGAACAGCTAAACACAGGTTTCTGCCCCGAGGCAGTCACCACGTGTGGCAGGCGGCTTGGTGGCTGCAGTATTATGTATAAATACACAGAGGGAAACGCTGTGGTCTGTTCCCTGGTATATAATTGTTATAGATAATGTTATAACAATCGGGACGAAGAAATCTTATATTTAACACCCGGTGACCTCTAAAATAATGTGTACAATAAGTTAAACCAGTGATTGCCAAAGTTGTCCAAATGGACTCCCAAGGCTCCACGAGGGCCACAACGGGGGACGTTGGAAAAAACGGGTTTCCTAAGTTGTAAGTGTGTATTATGATAAAAAGTGAGCAATACCGAAATCAGTGTACGAGTTTGAGCGCTTCTGAGTTAACAAACATTTTTAAATCTCGAAAAAAACAACATTCAATAAGATTTCTCTTACCCAGTCTTAGCGAAGTCGCTCCACATTTTCACCATGTTTCTCATAACCTTCAATTCTTCGGAATCTTCATCTTTGAGTAGTTTAATGTACTTCTTTCTGATTTTTTTGCAAACAAACAAATAGCAAAGCTCATCTCCCATGGTTGCACCCCACGTTCCTTCAGTGGTTACTGCTTCTTCAAGAATCTTATTCTTCCTCATGTTTAGTTCTCCACTGTAGTCAAATGTGTAATAGTACACAGGATCATTCGATTCGTTTGTGTACTTTCTCACAGCATAATCAGTTGGATAGACACTGAAAACATCACCAATGTATGTTATGAATTCACCTGGTTTGCTAACCTTAACGTACCCATCTTCAAAATATTTTTTTTTAATCTCACTGATAGCCTGCATATATGTATTAGTGTTCAATTCGAAGCGAAAGCCTGCTCGCACGGGAAGTACAACAAGAAAATCTCTATCAGAAAATGTAAGGTACTGAGGTTTACGAAGGTAACGTTCCAACATTTCTATGGCTTCTCGAGAATTGTATCCAATCATTATTGGAATATCTATATCTAGAGACATATCTTCGAAGTCTTTATTAATTATTGCGTCTGGGTGATCGTGTTCTATTGAAGGGCTAAAAGGCGTAGCTGCCGATTGATGTTCTCTGGATTCATCAGCATCCACAGATAGAGGTTCAGCTTCAATAACTTTATTCACGGGCAATTTAGACAGTTCTTCTATCAAATTGGCACCACTCACCGCTGACCTTTCAAGAGTTTTAGCTAAAGCATTTGCTTTATCTCGAGGATTTCTTGGAACATAAGCGGAATTATAAATCGTACCACTTTGTAGTATGACTCCGCTGAACAATCCTTTGGCTTTAGGTGAGAGTATTAAACTTTCAGCTAAAGCTGCACCCCCACTGGCGCCCATTAAGGTGAATCTTGTGGGATTACCGCCAAAAGCATGAATGTTTGCTTGAAGCCATTTGAGAGCTAAAAATATATCTCTGAGGCCGTTATTTCCTGGGAGAATTTCATCTTCATAGGATAAGAAACCTAATACTCCAACTCGATGGCTAATAGTGACAAAAATAACATCTTCTTTCATAAAAAAATCTGGTCCGTATTCTCGTGTGCCATTGTGGGTAAATCTAAAGTTTTCATTGTACAGAAACACTATGACAGGCAAGTTGGGGTTGTCATTGTTTGGCAGTTTTGGTGTATGAATGCTGAGGTGAAGACAATCATCTCTCCCATAAAATCCCTGTAGCTTTGAAGGCCTGAAAGGAAGATTATTTTGGGGACATCCCAGCTTTTCTTTTTTGACATCAAGAACTTCAGTCCATCCTTCGTGAGGTAATGGTGCCTGAAAATCAGGATTAAATAATAATTAATTATCTGCATTGAATGTACCTGTTTGGTCGTGAGTATTGGTTTAATATATAGGTATTATTAGGTAAATCTCAGATTTACGTAATTAGATATATAAACCCTGGATTGATGCCTATATTTAACACACACACATATACATTACACCTGTGTATTAAAAGCTTATTACATATAGTATTTTAGTAGTTTATTTTACCTGTTGTAATATGGTTATTAATTTTTATATAATTAAATATAAAGATGATCATGTAATTAGGAAATGACTGTGACTGTGTATAAAAAAACAAATTCTTACCGTATATTTTAATTTACCGGTCAGTTCCTGACCGTATGGGATGCCCATAAATGAATAATACTTCTCATCTTTCAAAATAGACTTGGCTTCCAACCCAGCTACTTTTCCCAAATTAGTTTCAACTATAACATCACAATTAACTTTAATTATAAATAATATATTTATTAACAAACACAGGTTTATTCTCCCCATGTTGAATTGTTATACTGATAGTTAGAAAGATTACAGTATTCATTGTACCAGCTACTTCAAGACTGACGTGTCCTGTGATAGCGCACTAATCTGGGTTTAACAAATTCTTATCTTTAGGGCGATGTGAATTAAGTGTGTTTTACTTAATCACCGGCTACCATTTTAATCTTGCTATCTAATTTATTTTATTAATGTTATTTATAGTAACGTTCATATCATTTTCCTTACAATTCTGTTAAACTTTCCTTGAGTTTCAGGAGTTTTGAAATTATGGTAATATTTTACGCTTTTTTATTTTACTATTGGATACCTCATGGATTAAGAGCCAGCGGCTGCCATTCAATAAAGGCTGTTTTTTTTTCTGGCTCCAACACTTGTAGGAAACTTACGGCTAGTAAGATCATCTACTATCTTTTCAAAATATATTTTGATTTATATCTTAACGTATATAGGAAGGCCTTTTAGATACTTCAATTAACTTAAATTCATTCTGGAAGGCAGTTCTATTGAAAATTATTATAAAGTTAAGTTAAAGATAAAAATAGATTTAGTACTTCTTCATTTAGGCTTTAGTGTATCACGTCGGGGTCACCAATTTAGTGGCTGATTCGTCTCGGGGTCTCTTCGAGGTAAGTAGTGAAACGCAAAAACAACGGTGAGGGAAATGGAATTTATTTACAAGGGAGTCTACTTAAGTACTTAAATAGATTTACAAGTGGTTGCATTCCGAGACAGAATTATCCAATTAGCATCGACTTAAAAAACTTACTTACAACTAAACACAATTGTAAGTGGCGCGACGGCGGCGCAACGATTCGAGTGTTTGATGACTGATTTGTGTGATGTACTTTGTAGGTTGCTACAAGGCAGACGCGTCCCCCGAAAGGGAATTTAACAAGATGGAGACTTGTGCAGCAAGCGTTTACTTAAAGAACATAAACAGAAACATATTTCGATCTAGAGTTTACGCTGAATTACTTTTAAGGAGACCTTCTTGTGTCTGTCTTGTGTCTCATATACATATATGAAATGTTTTTATTGTATATAACGCTGCCCAGTGGCATAGATTAAGTGGCTTTATATTTTATAAGTTAGCGTTAAATTGTTATTTTTCGTTGCATATATGTTCGTATTTATTTATTTATTTATGTATACATACAGGCCCGGATTTAAAAGTCCGGAGACCCCGGGGCAATATATTTATGAGAAGAGGCCCCCTGGCCACAAATTAGTTTCCCTTTAAATGTGTAGAAAATTTGAAGTATGTAGGTACATACTTTTCTAGAAGCATGTAGGTCTAATTTAAGTGAACAAATACAGATGAATAACCGTTATTACAATTAAGAACTATTACGTTAATCATGATTCTACAAAGTACTATATGTAAAGGTACAAGACCGAAAACATTAATAAAAGAAAAGTTATTGAGTTTACTTGTCAGAATTTTAATCTCTATTGTGGGGGCCCCTATATTGTGGAGGCCCCGGGGCAGTTGCCCTGGTTGCCCTCCCTTAAATCCGGCCTTGTTTGTACACATACACACAGAAGATATAGATACAACAAGACAGACAAACAGCAATGTACAAAGGTACTACTTATTTCTTAAGAAATCTCTTCCAGTAGACCTGCGAGACGAGAAGTCAGAAGTAGAAAATTTAAAAGCGTTTAAATGTTGTTTAGTAAGAACATAATGTTCTTACTTTATGTTCTTACTAAATAACAAACAAGTGTCAACCTACTTATATAGTATATACGTAATATGTACGTCAGTTTTATTTTTATTCTAGGTTAACACTCTTCCCTGTAAATAGCCCAAACAGTTTACGAAAGTGTGAACTCCAACTAAAAAACTCAAAGGTTTATAATATGTGATACTTTGAAATTTCCTAGAAGCTGTGAGTGCGAGTATTTTCTTCACCTCGCGTTAATATTACATGAAAACTTTAAGTTATGTCTAGTGAAAGAACAAAATAATAGGTATTAGAAATTTTAGCATTTTGCTAATATTAAACTGAGTTCGGCAGTATATGCAGTAAAAACTATTAGACGGCTAACTGATGTTCATACGGTTGAAATAAGCCATTTTATTATATTTATATTTTATTTTCCGAGGATATTAACACCATTTTTATATTGCAAAGCCGGGAGGGCTATTTACAAACTAGGTCCACGAGATAGCTTGAGAGAAAAGTTCAAAGAGATAAATATTCTAACCGTCATCACAATATATTTATGAGAATTTGTTATATGTACATAAAAATATTGATTCATTTGGTAAAAACAATTCTTCAAAAGAAATTTGGCTAAATTTGGTCCAAGCACAATTTGTTTGTTGAAACGGGAACCCAAAGCGATGTGTTGTATTATAATTAAGCACTCGAATCACATCACCTAAGCTCTAAAATATTGAATTTTATTATGTGACCATTTGGATTTACAAAAGAAAAAATATTTAAAAATAAAAAGCGACTCATGCACATTGTTTTTGTGTCAGTCTAGTTAAGATCGAATCGAACGTAACTTTATTAAACTGAAAAATACTCGCCCCATATTGCAGCACTCATAACTCAATTAAATTCACATATGAAAGTTAAAACGACGCGCTGCATCCATTAGCACAATGTATCATGTGAAACTTAATTTCTTTTGCTCAACATAAAATAGGGAGACCAAAACATCTAGGTGGAAAGACGTAAGCATTTTGTTTTCCAACAATTTTTTAAATCTCGCTTTTCTGCATGTCAGTTTTTAGGACATTAAAATTTTAGTTATAGCCTCGGGGAGTAGGGTATATGGACCCTGCTCTCTATAAGCCGACACTCTCATGAGTATCATGGAAGAGGGAAGTCCTGGTATTCCAGGCGTCCCTGTAAGTAAAAATGCCTCTTATGAATCCTGAAGTGCTAGAATCCGATTTGTGGAGTCCACTCGTGCCGCCAGAGGGCACCAAATGTGCAAGCCAGTAGCTGTTCCCCTTACAAAATTGGTGGTTTGAAGGAGCACCTGGTAAGCTCTCTCAGCGATATGCTTAGCGTGGGAGAACGCAAGAAGGAGAGGGTTACAATCTTCGGCGAAAGCATTTTCTCTCAACAAAAAAAAGGAAATACAAGATATACCGTACATCTTCCACCTTATGGTCCATACTTTTGGGAGCAGTCATAACTACATTAGCAGTATTGGCAAAATCAATGCAGATGTGTTGGTTACTATTTTAGGTTATTAAAAAGTAACAATTATGGAAGACAGGGTTCTATCGCTGCACAATTTTAAGGCATATCATTATTTAGCCGACCGCTATGAGAATGTATATATATGTAATCTAATGAGAGATGTAAAATATGTGTACAAATTACACAAATTTGAAAACAATAATTTATGGTATTCATAATTCATCTTTATTGGATGTAGATGCAGTCACAATGCCGTCGACAGCCACTTGTTCCCATTTCAATATAAATTCGTCCCAAAAATCGAATCTCTCTTTGTATAAATTGGTGCCGATTTCCATTTTATTGTCAATATGAAGGTATTCTTTATTCTCAAGTGTGTATGGCGGCCATTTCAACTCTTGGAGTAATTCGTCATTTTCAGGAGTAGGATTTCTGAAACAATAGTTTGTTTTCGTTATATTCGGTACATTGCAGTCTGATATTTTCACTATTACAGGATTATGCGAAAATTTTCAAAAGAAATCACCGAAATTGAAGCATTTCCATCATTAAGTGAAAATGCAAAAACTAGCTACCTACATATAAATCGTGATAGCCAAGGCATTTGTGTTATATGATTATAAATATTCACCAGTATTACTGAATATATAAGGTACAAAAAAATTACTTTACTGAGACCTCTAACTCAAACTCTGACCGTGAATACTCGTACAAAAGGTAAAACCAAATGTCTTATAGAGTTTTAAAGTAACATCACACTTTTATATATATTTATCGGTTTTTTTATTAACTTACCCATACTTCGCGAAATTTGTCCACATCCTGATCATTTTCATTTGGAAAATTCTCTCGTCAGACATTTCTTCAGCGTGTTTCAAATATTCACTCTTCAAATCTGGACATTTGAAGAGGTAGCACATCTCATCACCTGAAGCGGCCCCCATCGGTAAATCCACACTAGAAATCTTGTTTATGTTATTTTTATTCTCATTAAGATTACTATAGTAATCGAAAAAGTAGTAGTATATTGGCTTAGAAGACCTTTTTGAGTATTCGCCTGCCATATAATTCATAGCATACGTCGTTAATGAATCACCCATTAGGTTTATCATATCAGGTACACTTTTCATGTTAATTTTACCGCCCGTATAAAATGCCTTTACCTCTTCTGTAGCTTCAATGAAAGCCGCCTTCAAAGGGTCGAATGCAAATCTTAAACGTCTTGGAAACAATAAAGGAAAATCTTTTCTTAGGAAAAACATGTATTTAGGCTCTATTATATATTGTAACGTTGCTTCCATTCCTTCTTTAGAGTTAAACCCCATCATAATTGGTATGCCTATGTTTTCTGTAGAATCTTCAGGATATTCTGTCAGGAGACCATCGTCTTGTTTTTCAACTATAGGAGCAAAAGTAATAACACTTTTTTGGGTCATTTTAAAATGATCTGTGTGACTAGAATGAAACTCTTTGGCTATTAAGCCCCCAGTAGATGTTTTTTGAAGTTCTTTCAAGAGTTTGAGTCCATCTTTTGACCCAATTTCTAGTAGTTCTCCTAGTCTAAAGGCTCTGTCTTTGATGTTTTCTTGTAAATATGCAGTAGACCAAGATGATCCACTTTGCAAAATTGCAGCACTAAATAAGTGTTTTGCTTTCGTGTGAAGAAGTAAATCAACGCCAGCCGCACCTCCTTGCAATCCCATCAGAGTAATCCTTTTAGAGTCACCTCCAAAAGCTCTGATATTATCGCGTATCCATGCTAAACCTTGAACAATATCTTTCAATCCAGAGTTTCCGGGTAGAAGTTCATTTTCTAGTGACAGAAATCCGAATACAGCTAGTCTGTGGCTGATAGTTACAACTAAAACATCTTCTTCAATGAAAAAATCTGGGGCGTAATCCTTTGTTTTGTTATAGGAGTTAATAAAATGATCATTAAATAGAAAAACGATGACTGCACGCCCATTTGCATCTATCACTGGTGTAAATATATCCAGATATAAGCAGTCTTCGGCTCCATATTGTCCCAAAGGTTGCTCCTTTTTGACATTATTATTGAATTGGAGACATGCGGGTTTTTCTTTTGTTGTGCTGAGGGTTTCTTCCCAAGGGTCAATCGGTTGCGGTGGCTGAAAAATAAAATGAATATGTTATTTTTCGGATATATTGACGTGAAAATAGCAGTAAGGTGAAGATAACACTTATCTAACTTTACTGCTGCTTTCGCATTTTATTCATTGTTGTATAAAAAATGTGATACTCCTTTGGAAACAATGTAAAATAAGAATGATGGTCATCCAAAAGGCAAGTATAAAATGTTTTTAGTTCAATTTCGGTAAGTCTTAAGAAGTCTTGCGTCGCCAGATTAGTTTAGCCGTTCTCAAGTAACGCCCGTACATACATTTTGGGAGATTAAGTTTTTATTTTTATTTTTGATATAATTCTCTTCACAATACGTTACGTTAGGTTAGCAAAATAATCAAGACATTCTCTTAAATGCTATCTATGTAAGAAACTGTTGCCTGATGTAGGTTAATTGAGCATCTGAGTAGCAGGTCACCAGTGCCGTCGATTCAAATTACTGTTATTATTAATAAAATTTTACCAAATGAGGACAAGCGAAAAAAAAATTCTACTTACCATGAATCTTAAATCACCTACAGGAGGTGCCGCATATGGTATTCCCATAAATCCGTAAAATTCCACATCTTTTATTAAAGTCTTCAAGATTTTTCCTTTCACTTCACCGTGAGTAGTTGTCACCACAGGGTTTGTCACGCATAAAACTAAAGATACACATGTAAAAACGGTTGTTATACTTAGTATTATTTTGAAACCCATTTTTTATTTTTTTCTTAATTACAACCTATATTCACTGACTTATCAATAGTTACTGGACGAAAGCAAATGATATCGTATTATCTGCAATACGTGTTTAATATCTTTATTGTGGATTATATATTTGTATTTAAATACTTAGGTGATTATTTGAGTAAGTCAAAAAAGTCTTATAAACACGTAGTTTACATGAAAAGAAGAATATTTTGCACGCGTTAACTTTAACTATCCATAGGAGGATGAAGGTCGCTGAGGTATTTAAGCTGAAATGGCCATTTCAGCTGACGGATGAAGCAGAAAGGAGTGGAGAACACGAACTGGCAACTGCAGCGTGTCCTACGCTGCGCTTGCCAATTCGTGTCTTGCACAACAACCTCATAAAAGTCGCAGGGTATCAGTGGATGCAAGCCGCTTGCAATTGTTGCCGCTGAAAATTGGTAGGGGTGCCTGATGACTATTCAGCAGTGGACGAAACAAAATGGGTAACTTTACAATAATGAGTTTTAGGCACATGATATTACAGATCAATTAACCTTATTTCGTATTCTATTTTAATCCGTATTTAATGATATTGAAAAAAAAAGCACTAAGATTGATTCTATTAACAAAAATAAATAATTTATTTTTGGAAGTAGATTTTTTGAGTATCAGCATCTCCTAACAATCGCGGTGTATCATTACGCAAAATCAGATTAATATCAGAGATTTAAAGAGGATGACATGAACATTGCACTGAGAGTAAGTAGTATTAGTAAAGAAATTTAAATTTTCGGTGTATAACATTTTTATGCTTTTAAGGTTAACAACTAGAAATACCATAATATTGTACTATATTATGAAAACATTTTACGGTCCATTTCAATGTTTTGAATGACGTGCCGTAAGTACTTATAAAGATGCGAAATGTTCAGTCTAACTTTACGAGCTATGGTTGTAGTATATAAGACTTATATAATAATTATAACTTTAGTAGTTATTGTCTGTGGTAATACAATTCTGGATAACTTGTATACGATTAATACAAATGGGACTACGATAATTGGTAGAAAACTGCATACTATATTTGAAAAGAAGCCTTATGTTGCTTTTTGGAAAATTGCGTATGCTGAAGCCCCAGTAGGAGCATTAAGGTTCAAGGTAGGTAGGGTAAGAATAAGAGTATGAGTAAGTAGGCAAATTTTATTAAAAAGAAACCCTCTGTGGCCTAGGGGTAAAGTTCTGAAAAAAATAATTAAAAAATCTAAAAGTTCTTCCTGTACCTGGTTTGTCGAGGGGCTATCCTATATGACTCGAAAAGAATAATAATATAGTAGTCCCGATTTTTATAACATCATCCATAACAATCATATATCACGGAACACTTTCCATTTTTGGTAAGCGGTCTAATAATTCTGCGTTCTGCCTGCCTGCCAAGCGTGGTAGCCATTGCATTTTATTGACATTTTAATTATTTAGTAATTTGGTGCTTACCTATTTTTTGATTTTCAGGTCCCAACCTTGATAGATACATTTAATAAGCCTGATTGTAACTACAGTGCTTATTACAATGTATCATGTAGTTCAGGTTTCACAGAAGACTGCCTATATCTCTCAATTTACATGCCCATTAAAAATACTATGTCTAGTTTCCCCGTAATTGTCTGGATTCATGAAAACTCCCACAAACACGGTCCTGATTTTTTAATAGAAGAAGATGTTATTGTTATTACAGTGTCTTTTAGGACTTCAATATTTGGCTTTTTAAATACTGAAGACGCTTTCACTGAGGGAAATATGGGGGCTAAAGATATTATAGCTGCATTGAAATGGATTCGAGGAAATATTTGCTATTTTAATGGAGATGTGAATAAAGTTACTGTTTTTGGATCTGAAAGGACAGCTTCAGTAGTCGCTTCACTGCCACTATCCCCTGCCGGTGATGACCTATTCAAAAGAGTAATAATTCAGGACGGCAGTGCTTTATTACCTAGCATTTATAGAAATAATAATTTCGAAATATTGAATAAATTATATTGGAAAATAAAGGGGCCGTTTAAAAAAATGAATCGAACGGAATTATACAGCGTACTATCAGAAAGAGCTGCTAAAGAATTGGCAGAAGCCAGCCAAAATTTGTTCGACAGCACTGAAGTTAGAGACAGTCAAAGGCTGATCAATTATTTTGGTCCTACAGTTGAAGTGTCAGGAAAGGATCCATTTATGAACAAACATCCATTAGACGTGTACGAACAGAAAATTACTAATGACGACGTCGAAGTTATGATAGGGTATACAAACTTAGATTCCCTTCACAAACTGGACGGTTTCATAAGTAACAGGAAACTTCTAAAGTATTTAAATTATAACTTTCAGTATTTATTACCGTTTGAAGGTAGATGGGACGAGTACGGGTCCAAAGAGTATAAGATTATAAAAAAGAAAATAATGGATTTTTACTTCATAAACGGGACATTAAGTGCGAGGAGTTTGAGAAGATACGCCAAGTATTTGTCGGACCAAGTTATATATCCGGTATTAAGGCAAGCGCGACTACATTATCAATTGTCGTGTAATCATGTTTACTTGTACCGTTTTACCTTCAAAGGGTCCTTCAACATCGTGTGGAATACGTTATTCCGCAATTTGGAATTGCGGGGAGCCACAGCGGGCGACGAAATTTGTTACCAATTCAAATGTAAATCGCTAAACGATGCCTATAATACAGCTCTCTCTAATGAAAGGTTTTTCATTAGGAAGATGGCGAGGTTATTGGCGAATTTCGTTAAATTCGGGTAAGGTTAATGCAGATTAAATATTATTCGCTCGGATACTTACTTCTCTTCTTTGAGTTAATGAATTTTCATTTAAGCTGTGGTTTAAATTATTAACGCAGTATTATTTGCAAATTGTTTGTCGGTTTATCGTTAGCTATATAAAATTAAATGTTAAGAAGCTCATAGAATAATGTAGATTTGAAAGAATTTGTACTTATTGAGTTTTTATTGAATAAAAATTGCATTGCAATAAACGTAATTAGTTTTAACGCTATATAATTATAAAGATTATGCCGTACTATTATGCCTTGTGGTTTCCGGCTTAGAATAGACCACCCCATGTCCTTCCATGGTTGTCGTAAAAGGTGACTAAGGGACATATGGCTGATGGATGGGCAGCAGCATCTATAAGCTCAAGGTTTACATCTTACTGCGATCACCAATCCGTCTGCCAAGCGTGGTGATTATGGCAAAATCCCTCTACGATCCTGGCTTGCCAAGGTCTGTTAAGAGGAGGCCCATGTTCAGCAGTGGACGTCAACGGGCTGTTGATGATGATGATGATGATGTGGTGTGGTTTCCAGCTAAGACCAGACCACCTTCCTATGGGTGTCGTAAGATGCAACTGAGGGACATACAACCGATAGATGGAAAACAGCATCTATCAACTTAAATATATTCATACATTACTGCGATCACTAATAGGCATATTAGATCGCAGTAATGTATGAATGTAAAGCATGGTGATTACGGCAATATCCCTCAACGACAATGGCTAGCCAAGGTCTGTTAAAGTGCAGGATTATGTTCAGCAGTGGGCGTAAGCGGGCTGGTAAAGTAAATTTAAAAAATATTATAACGTCGCTTTAATATGCTTCTTTGTAAAAATAAATAGTTCTGCCCAATGAGTGACGTATGAGTCGACTAAGGAACATACATCTAATAGATGGGCAGCAGCATCTCTCAGATCAGAATTACTCCAATCTTACTGCGATCACCAATCCGCCTGCCAAGCTTGGTGATTGCGGCAATATCCCTTAACGACCCTGGCTTGCCAAGGTCAGTTAAAGACGAGGCCCATGTGTAATGGCTGATAGAAACAAGGCTCCGCAATTCTGAATGTGGCAGGCTTATTGACAAATAATCTCCGAGTTTTGTGAAAATATCTAGTATTTCATAAAAAGGGTAGATCCCTTTTCATGAAATACTAGCTGCAACCCGCGGTTTTACCCGCGTTATTCTGCTCCAGTGGGTCGGTAGATAGAAAGAAAGAAAATGCATTAGATAGTGGCTTTGATTTCTACACCAATCAAATAATCTGTATTTAGAAAACAATATAATTGTCTTTTTCTTGACCGACCAGTGCCTTTTTATGTTTTTGCCTAAATACTGGAATGGCTTGGAAAATTTAAAGGAAACCTAATGAATATATGAAATAGAAATTCATCATCAGCCCGTATAACGTCCACTGCTGAACATGGGCCTTCTCCCGAGGGAGGGTTTTGCCATAGTTACCACGCTTGGCAGGCGGATTGGTGACCGCAGTATTATATTGTAATATATACGCTGCTTCCCGTTCCTTGATATCCCTCAACCAACCGGACCCGGAAACAAATCTTAGAATTTACACAAAGATTTCTTGTCCGGTGTGGGGATCAGACCCACGACCTCCAAGACTTAAAGCGAGCCAAATACCGCTACGGTACGGAGGTGGTCTAAGGTTGTCTAAGTTACAAAACCTATTTTTAATTATGAAGTTCCCATGGGATTGTAGCGAAACGGGTGAAACGGCGTGCGCGAAGTTAATTTTATAAATAATACATTTTTATTTTGTTCTGATTGTAGGAATCCAACCCCAGATACATTTGATAATGTTTTGGGTAACCTTCAATGGGATCCGTTGACTTCACACCGATCCATGAGAGCATTGAACATGGCTAGTGAGATGAAGATGGTGAACATTCCTGAAGAGAAGAGAGTCAAGTTCTGGGACCAGTTGAGAAAAGATTTCTTTTGTGATACCAAAGTTCATGATGAGTTGTAGTTTGATTTTATGTAGGTATAATTACCCTAGTATTGAACATTTAACTGGCAAAATTGAGGGAGATAGAAAATATAAGTGAAAATAATTTATTAAATACAATAATATTTCTTAAATAAATCGTTTTTTTAGAGTTGTGAACCTCAAAAGGAACCCTAAATATAATACAAAGGATCTCTATTCAGATCACTCGTTTATGTGTCTGTCAGTCTATTAAGACCTTACATGCCAGGGGCGTGTGGAAATATTAGGGCAAAGTTTATATCGAATACTAAGCTCATACAAGTGCAAAATCCGTTGCTTGTCATGTGATCGGAACCAATGGTTTAACGTGCCTTCTGAGGCGTGGGGGCCGGTCCTCTACCAATCAGATCCGGAAAATAATTTGATTTTTTTTAAAGACTTGAATGTAATGGCCTCCTGATACCCACTAAAATTCCCCAGGTGCTCATCGATCTAGCGATCGCGAGGATTCCAGGTGACATGCCGAAGTCTTGGAATCGTCTAGATCTTTAATTTTTAATACAAAGATTTACTGGCATAGGTACCTACAAACTAAACCCATGGCCTTAAATACTTAGGGCGACACTTTTACCGCCGGTTAACCTATTATGTATTAATCGAATAAAGTTAACGAGAACATAATGTTACTACCGAAGGTACATAACGTCACATAAGCGTATGGCAGCACTCAGATTTTATTACGTTTCAGCCATCAAACTGAACTCACTAATGGCGTGTAATCATTCCATTTGCTGCGTAAAACCACCATTAGAAGATTGGAACAGTAATACCGTTAATTACTCAAATTGGCGAGGGATTTAACCACATATTATGGGCAGACGGAATAATATGGGTACTGTGTATAATTTGTATTGGATTATTAGAAATATTAATGCATGTTCTCATTATACTGTGTACGTAAGTTTTTTTAAAGCAAATCCCGCATTAGGTAATCGGACTACTTACTTAGACTAAGGACCGTAATCTAGACACGCGGTAGTGTGTCAAGCCAAGTTCAAGTAACAGAACTGGCGAGCAGCACCGTGTGTAAATATTACACACGGTGTCCATCCATTTGGAGCCACTTTTGAACACCTCATAACTCAAAAACTACATATATGAGAACTAGCCAAGTCAGACCTTAGGCTACAATATATGTATTAACCTAAGTTATAAGAAGAAATTACATTTTATGTTATTATAAATAAATTTCAGGACTGACCATTAAACTTGGCACCCATTTAGATCTCACTTCTTTTGTCGTTGAAGTCTACAACCAAGGCATATAATATCATTATATTGAACTTGGCTCTCTTTTAACATTTATGTTTTTGATGGGATAGGATATAATCCTTACAGGTAGCGTCACATGTAGACTACTGCGGGAGTAGCGGGTGATAGGGTTTGGAGCTTTGCACTTGCATACTTGGCGTGGTTTACACGCTTGCCCGATGTGGGGTCAACCTTAATTATTCCACCTTTAAGAGGATAAAAAAAGGTGGCAAAGTATGTATAGAGATATCGATATCTACGCGGACGAAGTTGATGGCGACATCTAGTCTCTACTTAAAATATTGGGTGTTTTATGGTTAACTTGCAGAGAGTAAAAATATAGTACTTTAGTAGTTAAACATTTTGAACATAACTATTTATATAGTTTACGTTACACTTTCTAAAGAAATGACACGTATTTTTTTATTTATCTAATCAATAAAAATTGACAAAGATATACAACAACAAACTACATATAAAGTTCCGGAGAGGAGGGCTTGTGACTTTGTGTGTGGGAAATTTGTACCTAGAAGTGACGTCATACGAAATTCCAACACGCTGTATCTTCGTCATTTTTTGTTTGAGAAACGAAAAAAAAATAAGTGTCCAATATTTTTTGGTAATTTAACTGACGGACTAAATATATTTTTTTATTCTTAATGCTTATTGTATATGGTGTATTATGAGAGTGTATATTTAAGGATTGGACCTTCCTCATTATACTATACAACTTCTAAGAAAAATAATCCTACAAAAATGCCAATTTAATGCCAATGCCAAAAAAATTGCCTATTTAATGCCAATGCCAAAAAATGCCAATTTAAAAGATCCTATATATTTTCACCTTTGTTTGAAAAAGATTTGCCTATAGTTGACTTATATTATATTATCTAAAAAAAGGAAAGATAATCAAATCTTTCCTTTTTTTATCATTGAATTTCTCCTACCGGCCGTTATACTGCACCGGCGGCTCAATGGTTATGGTAGTTGCTTCTGAGACCTGGTGTTCTGGGTTCGATTCCCACCCGGGATAATTATTTGTGTGAACCACAAATAGTTATTCTGAGTCTGGGTGTTCTTTGTGTCCGTGAAATGAATGTTTGTAAATTCCCCGCGACACAGGGATTTATATCCAAAGTGCGGGAAATGACTACAAAAAAAAAAAACTGATGAATAGGATTTTATTTTAAATTTTGTTATGTTCTAAAATATTAAATAGTTTCAGGAATATCTGGTTTAATTCATTAAAGTTACCCATTTCATTTAATTTCATGAAAGTCGTTAGATGTCAACGGTAGAACGCAATCCAATATAACCGCATTTTCTTATTTTTCTCTGGCTGTCGGGTCAAGATAGATTGTGAGTCGTACAGTCGGATGGGTTGCAGACTCAGTTATATTACAGTACAAGAAATTGGATCAGGTTAGCCACTGCATTGGTACAAAAAAGAATAATAAGAGTTTAGTTTATGGATGAAATTATTCACATAGACCATGTTTTTGTGACTACAGTCATACATTTTGAGTCAACTTGATTAGGTCACTAATAGACTCAGAAAGTTGTGCTGGTCTGTGCTTCGGAGACAAATTATATCTTGAAATATACGAGTCGGACTTAAGCACGTCGATTTCCGTACACACACACGTATCTAAACACCATTATAAAAGTGAATATACAACTAAACATTCTGGGAATATTTCAAGCATTGTCGTAATATCAAGCAAAAATCGGCAAAAAACACGTTGTCCGGGAACCCAAAATAAATCGCCTGTGAAAAGTCTAGTTATCACGGTTCATGTTATACAGCCTGGTGACAGACAGATAGATAAACATACATAAAGACAGACGGACATTCAGACGAACCGATGGACAGACAGACTTCAGACAGAGATGCAACTAAAACCAAGATCATAAGTCATTATGTAACGGTGATTTGTATTTCAAACAAATAGTTGTCCGGATGGGAATCGAACACAGATCACTAAGTCAAGCTAATACTGTTACGAATGAGTCGGTAGTGCAGTGAATCTCTTACACAAAACATTTTAACAACTTCCTCTTTCTACCAAATTGCATTTACAAGCAACTAAAAGAGACAACGATAGAACATTGTTCTTTACATACTCAATAAAATGTCCACGATATGTTCACAACTAACAATTTGTGTTCCCAACAACAAACTTTAAAGTTGTCTCCTAAATTATAGGAACCGACTAAAGTTTGGCATCGACTTGCTTAATAGAACGATCGAAGTCTAAGTTTAGTAAAGTAGGTCTCTCGCCACTGGGATCAGTGAAACTGTACGATGAATATACATGAAAACAGGGTTAGCTACGACAAGATAAATATTAAGACTTATAATGATCATCATCATCATCAGCCCGTATAACGTCCACTGCTGAACATAGGCCTCCTCCCGAGGGAGGGTATTTGCCATAGTCACCACGCTTGGCAGGCGAGTTACCACACAAGGAAACCAGACCCGGAAAGAAATCTTAGAATTTACACAAAGATTTCATGTCCGGCGTGGGAATTGAACCCACGACCTCCGAGGCTTAAAGCGAGACATATACTGCTACGCCACGGAGGCTTTTAATGATAATAATTCTTTATCTCGAATAAATAACAAGTACACAGACTACAAGTTGAAACGGTGATCTCTGAAGTAGTAATGAAACTGTGTTACAGATATCAACCATCTCTCCAAAGTTCCAATACTATATCCAAAATTGTATTTTTTTTTAAACGATTGATGTAAACCGAATCACAGTATTATGTGTGCATTTGTTTAAGCATGCAGTGAGTGCCTGTGCTTGTATGTGGCAGGATGTGCATGCGGATCTGCCCGGCCCCCGCCAACGGCGTATCGAAAGAGTGTCCGGGGGGCTTTAGTGGGGTAGGGTCCTCTCTTCGTGGTATGAGTCGCCCTCTCCATAGCGTGGTATGCTAAATACCACGCTATGGAGAGGGCGAGTCCCACATTTCCCATCGCCAGTGCGCGAAAACGTGGTAGCGGCGGTGGGAATGCGTAAACGCAATTCACCCGGAAAACAAAAAAAATGAAAGAAAATGGGAAAAAAGAGGATGGGAGTGTGTAGTGTGCGTGTATGTTTACTACTCACAGACCTCTAGTTATTACGGTTGGAAGCGGTTTGTTTTCACAGTGATTCTTGCATCCTGCATCTAGTTGGTAGATGTCCTCGTTTTGTGTGATAGATAGCCGTCTTACGAGGATTCTTAGCATCCCTAGCCCCGCCAATACCATGACCGCTACGGTATCCAGACCTAGGTGCTGGGGACTCGTGGTCGTGTGTTGTTAGAAATAATCAAATGATGGATTATTAAGGATTTTCTTAAAGTAACGCCTGATTCTAATTATCGAACTAAGTTGAAGTTTAATCTCTGACCACAGTGATCAGCGAAACTGTACCTACAACAGAAGTCCAATTTTAGTTTTATTTTTCAAAAGATTTATGCTGTTAATTTCGAAATCGCGTCATATTTTATGTTTAATTAATCCCTACATGGCAGCCCTCGATATAGAAGTAGATCGTTGAAAGTTAGGGGTGCTATTTTGGACATATGTGATCGAGTGCAAATAAACAGTAACTCTGTGCTGAATGACATCATATTTCCCAGAGTAATGTATTATATATTTTAATATTAGTACGGAATAAATAAAATATATATATTGCAGAGTATAGTAACAGTCCTCCCGACCAATTTATGTCATGGCAGTGGCCAAACTCTAACTGTGCAGACCAAATTATAGTATTCCAGTATTCTTAATATACTTTTATATATTAAGAAGTACTTATAGATTTTAACATTATAAAAAAAATCAGCCATTCTAGCGAATAAATTTCTACTTAAAGTCTTAGTTGCAAATATTTTCAAAGTTTTACAATTTCCCAAATACCCGATGCATAATATTTCTAGAAGTTATGCATTGCGAACCGAAGCTAAAACCCATTTTATACTCGATTATTAAAAACAAAATAATCAGCAGTTTTATAGAAAATGTTATCAGAAAAGTGTAATGAAATAACAACGTCTTGTAGCTTGTAAAGTAATTTTTCAACACGAGTAATTCTCTTACAGAATAATAAAGTTATTCCTGTTATTTTATTTTCTAGCAGTGTAGAGTAGTTAATTTAGACATTGTTTCACAAAGCAGTGCAATTGAAGTACTATAGAGCAAATAGCAAATTGCGCGAATTGATTATTATAAAGATACAAAAAAACTGGTCAAGTGCGAGTCGGACTCGCGCACGAAGGGTTCCGTACCATTTTTAAGCGTCTACTTGTTGCCGTTATTGATATCGAGCAAATATACGGCAAAAAAATGGGAACCCCTTTAAATTTTCATTTTATTTTATTTTTAGTATAGAAATACATCATCTGTGAAAATTTCAACTGTCTAGCTATCGCGGTACTTAAGATACCTGAAGAGCCTGATGACAGATACACAGATATACAGATAGCGAAGTCTTAGTAATAGGGTCCTGTTTTTACTCTTAGGGGTACGGAAATCTAAAAAGTAGGAAAAACAAAATCCGTCTCGACCGCGTACCTAATACGCTTTTTGTAAATTTATATGCCATCTATTACTTTATGTCCATCTTGGTATTACCAGACTTTACCACTAAATAGTATAAAACAAAGTTGCTTCACTATGTATGCTAAATTACTACACAGTATAAAACAGCTCGGTCTTTATTTAATGTGGGTTTAAGCCTGAAAGTAATAAAGATTTCAGGACTACTCTGCTCCAGTGGGTCGGAGCGTGATGTTTTGTAGCCTATATGTTAATCCAGCGTATTACCTATCCCGTTGCAAAATTTCAGTCAATTCTGTTCAGTAGTTTTGGAGTGAAAGAGTAACAAACGTCCATCCATCCTTACTTACAAACTTTCGCGTTTATAATATTAGTAGGATAGGTTTATGTTATATTTAAATCTATACATATAATAAAACAGTAAAAAACTGTGTCTAATAGAGCACGAATCCAAAAAAAAAGCTGTCTGTCTGTTTATCTGTTTGTCTGTTTGTTTGTACACGCTAATCTTCGGAACTACTGGACGGATTTGAATGATTTTTTATTTTGTTGTATAGGTATTAAGTCTGGACAACATATAGGCTATAATTTATCTTGGAAACTTGAACACCTGATGCAGAACCGCAACAGACCAACTAAACTATAAGAGATACAAAAATGGTACCATAGCAAAAATTGTTCCATGTGATGAGCATTTTCACCTGATGTTGAACTCCAAGAGCCCAGCTATACTATAACATATATAAGAATGACGTCTTAGCAAGAGTTGTTCAGCCTCATGAGCACTCTATGTTGACGTATAAAAATTGAGGATCTGGAACACCTGTTGAGGAATTCCAAGCGCCCTGCTACACCATATACATATAGGAATGTCGTCTTAGCTAAAGTTGTTCGGTCTGATGGGCATTTCCTGTTGACTGATAAAAATCGAAGATCAGAAACATGATTTCCACATCAGGAAATCAAAGCTATCACTAATTTCACTGTATATCTATATATATAAAAGAAAGTTGTGTTTGTTACAACACTTATAACTCGAGAACGGCTGGACCGATTGCCATGGTTTTTGATTTGTTGGATTTGTTTCCGTCCCGAATAGCAGAATACATTTTAAAAACAAAAGAAAGTCGTGTTAGTTACACTATTTATAACTCAAGAACGGCTGATCCGATTTGGCTGAAAATTGGTAGGGAGGTAGCTAAGAACTGGGAGAAGGACATAGGATACTTTTGGGTAGGGGTAGGGTAGGGGTAGGGTAGGGTTAGGGTAGGGGTAGGGTAGGGGTAGGGTAGGGGTAGGGTAGGGGTAGGGTAGGGGTAGGGTAGGGGTAGGGTAGGGGTAGGGTAGGGGTAGGGTAGGGGTAGGGTAGGGGTAGGGTAGGGGTAGGGTAGGGGTAGGGTAGGGGTAGGGTAGGGGTAGGGTAGGGGTAGGGTAGGGGTAGGGTAGGGGTAGGGTAGGGGTAGGGTAGGGGTAGGGTAGGGGTAGGGTAGGGGTAGGGTAGGGGTAGGGTAGGGGTAGGGTAGGGGTAGGGTAGGGGTAGGGTAGGGGTAGGGTAGGGGTAGGGTAGGGGTAGGGTAGGGGTAGGGTAGGGGTAGGGTAGGGGTAGGGTAGGGGTAGGGTAGGGGTAGGGTAGGGGTAGGGTAGGGGTAGGGTAGGGGTAGGGTAGGGGTAGGGTAGGGGTAGGGTAGGGGTAGGGTAGGGGTAGGGTAGGGGTAGGGTAGGGGGTAGGGTAGGGGTAGGGTAGGGGTAGGGTAGGGGTAGGGTAGGGGTAGGGTAGGGGTAGGGTAGGGGTAGGGTAGGGGTAGGGTAGGGGTAGGGTAGGGGTAGGGTAGGGGTAGGGTAGGGGTAGGGTAGGGGTAGGGTAGGGGTAGGGTAGGGGTAGGGTAGGGGTAGGGTAGGGGTAGGGTAGGGGTAGGGTAGGGGTAGGGTAGGGGTAGGGTAGGGGTAGGGTAGGGGTAGGGTAGGGGTAGGGTAGGGGTAGGGTAGGGGTAGGGTAGGGGTAGGGTAGGGGTAGGGTAGGGGTAGGGTAGGGGTAGGGTAGGGGTAGGGTAGGGGTAGGGTAGGGGTAGGGTAGGGGTAGGGTAGGGGTAGGGTAGGGGTAGGGTAGGGGTAGGGTAGGGGTAGGGTAGGGGTAGGGTAGGGGTAGGGTAGGGGTAGGGTAGGGGTAGGGTAGGGGTAGGGTAGGGGTAGGGTAGGGGTAGGGTAGGGGTAGGGTAGGGGTAGGGTAGGGGTAGGGTAGGGGTAGGGTAGGGGTAGGGTAGGGGTAGGGTAGGGGTAGGGTAGGGGTAGGGTAGGGGTAGGGTAGGGGTAGGGTAGGGGTAGGGTAGGGGTAGGGTAGGGGTAGGGTAGGGGTAGGGTAGGGGTAGGGTAGGGGTAGGGTAGGGGTAGGGTAGGGGTAGGGTAGGGGTAGGGTAGGGGTAGGGTAGGGGTAGGGTAGGGGTAGGGTAGGGGTAGGGTAGGGGTAGGGTAGGGGTAGGGTAGGGGTAGGGTAGGGGTAGGGTAGGGGTAGGGTAGGGGTAGGGTAGGGGTAGGGTAGGGGTAGGGTAGGGGTAGGGTAGGGGTAGGGTAGGGGTAGGGTAGGGGTAGGGTAGGGGTAGGGTAGGGGTAGGGTAGGGGTAGGGTAGGGGTAGGGTAGGGGTAGGGTAGGGGTAGGGTAGGGGTAGGGTAGGGGTAGGGTAGGGGTAGGGTAGGGGTAGGGTAGGGGTAGGGTAGGGGTAGGGTAGGGGTAGGGTAGGGGTAGGGTAGGGGTAGGGTAGGGGTAGGGTAGGGGTAGGGTAGGGGTAGGGTAGGGGTAGGGTAGGGGTAGGGTAGGGGTAGGGTAGGGGTAGGGTAGGGGTAGGGTAGGGGTAGGGTAGGGGTAGGGTAGGGGTAGGGTAGGGGTAGGGTAGGGGTAGGGTAGGGGTAGGGTAGGGGTAGGGTAGGGGTAGGGTAGGGGTAGGGTAGGGGTAGGGTAGGGGTAGGGTAGGGGTAGGGTAGGGGTAGGGTAGGGGTAGGGTAGGGGTAGGGTAGGGGTAGGGTAGGGGTAGGGTAGGGGTAGGGTAGGGGTAGGGTAGGGGTAGGGTAGGGGTAGGGTAGGGGTAGGGTAGGGGTAGGGTAGGGGTAGGGTAGGGGTAGGGTAGGGGTAGGGTAGGGGTAGGGTAGGGGTAGGGTAGGGGTAGGGTAGGGGTAGGGTAGGGGTAGGGTAGGGGTAGGGTAGGGGTAGGGTAGGGGTAGGGTAGGGGTAGGGTAGGGGTAGGGTAGGGGTAGGGTAGGGGTAGGGTAGGGGTAGGGTAGGGGTAGGGTAGGGGTAGGGTAGGGGTAGGGTAGGGGTAGGGTAGGGGTAGGGTAGGGGTAGGGTAGGGGTAGGGTAGGGGTAGGGTAGGGGTAGGGTAGGGGTAGGGTAGGGGTAGGGTAGGGGTAGGGTAGGGGTAGGGTAGGGGTAGGGTAGGGGTAGGGTAGGGGTAGGGTAGGGGTAGGGTAGGGGTAGGGTAGGGGTAGGGTAGGGGTAGGGTAGGGGTAGGGTAGGGGTAGGGTAGGGGTAGGGTAGGGGTAGGGTAGGGGTAGGGTAGGGGTAGGGTAGGGGTAGGGTAGGGGTAGGGTAGGGGTAGGGTAGGGGTAGGGTAGGGGTAGGGTAGGGGTAGGGTAGGGGTAGGGTAGGGGTAGGGTAGGGGTAGGGTAGGGGTAGGGTAGGGGTAGGGTAGGGGTAGGGTAGGGGTAGGGTAGGGGTAGGGTAGGGGTAGGGTAGGGGTAGGGTAGGGGTAGGGTAGGGGTAGGGTAGGGGTAGGGTAGGGGTAGGGTAGGGGTAGGGTAGGGGTAGGGTAGGGGTAGGGTAGGGGTAGGGTAGGGGTAGGGTAGGGGTAGGGTAGGGGTAGGGTAGGGGTAGGGTAGGGGTAGGGTAGGGGTAGGGTAGGGGTAGGGTAGGGGTAGGGTAGGGGTAGGGTAGGGGTAGGGTAGGGGTAGGGTAGGGGTAGGGTAGGGGTAGGGTAGGGGTAGGGTAGGGGTAGGGTAGGGGTAGGGTAGGGGTAGGGTAGGGGTAGGGTAGGGGTAGGGTAGGGGTAGGGTAGGGGTAGGGTAGGGGTAGGGTAGGGGTAGGGTAGGGGTAGGGTAGGGGTAGGGTAGGGGTAGGGTAGGGGGGTAGGGGTAGGGTAGGGGTAGGGTAGGGGTAGGGTAGGGGTAGGGTAGGGGTAGGGTAGGGGTAGGGTAGGGGTAGGGTAGGGGTAGGGTAGGGGTAGGGTAGGGGTAGGGTAGGGGTAGGGTAGGGGTAGGGTAGGGGTAGGGTAGGGGTAGGGTAGGGGTAGGGTAGGGGTAGGGTAGGGGTAGGGTAGGGGTAGGGTAGGGGTAGGGTAGGGGTAGGGTAGGGGTAGGGTAGGGGTAGGGTAGGGGTAGGGTAGGGGTAGGGTAGGGGTAGGGTAGGGGTAGGGTAGGGGTAGGGTAGGGGTAGGGTAGGGGTAGGGTAGGGGTAGGGTAGGGGTAGGGTAGGGGTAGGGTAGGGTAGGGTAGGGTAGGGGTATGGTAGGGGTAGGGTAGGGTAGGGTAGGGTAGGGGTAGGGTAGGGTAGGTGTAGGGTAGGGGTAGCGGTAGGGTAGGGTAGGGTAGGGGTAGGGGTAGGGTAGGGGTAGGGTAGGAGTAGGGTAGGGTTAGGGTAGGGGTAGGGTAGGGTAGGGGTAGGGTAGGGCAGGGGTAGGGTATAAAAGTCCACCCGTGCGAAGCCGGGGCGGGCCGCTAGTTATAAAATAACACAAGCTGGGAGTACCTCGACGTGGTGAAGGCGGTAACAGTTTAGGACTGATTTTGGATGAATCATTGAAAATTTGACTCTACTGGCCAAAAATCCTATTTATTTTTTTATTTTATCGAATAAATATGCCTTCGGGCTTATGTTATTTGAGTGTTTAATTTCCTTTTCCATTTATCTTCGTGACACGGTAGCCTACCCGGCAACGCAGGGGAGCAGTCACTTAGATTTTAATTGATCAGGTATCTTCAGACTAAAACTATAACCATGCGTAGAAAGAGGTCAAATCTTTCCCAATGTTCCAAAGAAGCTAAAAGATTAAGGATCATAAGATCCCAAGAATCTACCGAAGAGCGTTAGGAGAGACTTGATGCTGTTCGAGAACATCAGGCTGCAACTCGCTCCGTGGAAACCTCTTCGGATCGCGAAGCACGTCTGCGTTCTCAGCGTATTTACGTATCTACATCCAGGTCTCTAGAGACCAGTGAAGAATATGATGCGCGACTGTCCGCTGATCGTGAACGTCACGCATTGTCTCGCGAGTCGGAAACGTTTACCGATACAGAATCACGCTTGAGCCCTGTTAGTAGATGTGCAAATACGCTAAGAATGGCGTATTTGCACATCTAATAACAGGGCTTTGGTCTTCAGGCGGCTAACTGCTGATCGAGATTATCATACATTGTCCCGAGCACGCACACAACAAAATATTCATAATCCGTTAGAAAGTGCGAAGTCGCGGGCGGAAGCTAGTCTATACTAAAATTATAAAGAGGCAGTGTGTGAGTTTGTGAAGTTTGGGATAATCTCTGGATCTACTGAACCGATATTGAAAATTCTTTTATCAATAAAAAGCCATGTCATTTGTGAGTTTTATAAGCTATATTTTAAGTAAAAATTTCCACGGTAACTTGATCTACGCGGGTGAAACCGGGCGGGACTGCTAGTATGCAGTAAACCTACTTCTAACTAATTATTCATCATTGTACCTCTGAGTCTCCTAACAGATAATATAACTTCATATTTAGCATAACCATTTACCATCTTATTTCAAAGCTGCAAACATGAATTCACCGCATAAATATTTATAAAAGTTCATCTGAAAGTAACGTCTTAACACATTAGCATGTTCCTAGCTAATGAGAAAAGCCATAAGGAAGCACTAGACTACTTTGCACTTATAATAAAACAGGTGAAAGAAAACTTGGAGGAAAATAAATAAATAAAACTTTTAAAACTTTCGCATTTAAGCTATACGTGTGACTATTCTGCTTTCTTAGTTACGATTAACAGTCGTAAATGTTGATGTTAACCTATAATAGGCACTTGCAAATAGTCAAATAATATTTAAGTATTAATTTATCTATCATCACATCATCAGCCCGTATTGGGCCTCCTCCCGGCGAAGGGTATAATGTTGTACCACACAAGGAAACGCTGCTGCCCGTTGCTTGATATACGATTATGATAGATGATATTTTAACAATCGGGACCAACGGCTTAACGTGCTTCCCGAGGCACGGAGGGTAGTCTGTGTTTCTGTTTGTACGTGATACGTTGTGACTATTCAGCTTTCTTAGTTACGATTTTCACTCGTAAATAATACTTACGTGACGCGTCAAAATGTGATCGTAGGGCTTAACTTATAAACGAATTCAAAATAATTTATCAGCTAAGTGCGAGACGGACTCGCTCATTTAGTGCTCTGTATCATTATCAATACAACATTAAAAAGATTTTTTATTTTATTTTAATTAATTGATTTATGCCAGCTTAGAATATACCGTCTCTTGTCTTCACAACGGTATTGTAAGAGGCGACTAAGGATTGTGATATCATCGATGGATGGGCATATTAGGTACTATCTTTTTGCGATCACTAATCCGCCTATATCTGGAGCTCTGCTCGCCTTTATGCCCGGTGAAATAGTAAAAGCCTCGAGGCAAACTACATATGTCCGTCCGAAAAAAGAAACTTTTCGGCAATTCTAGCTTAGTGACGTAAACGGGCTGTAAAAGATTTATTATTATTAATACCTGATAATAAATTTTTTACAGTTTTATATGAATACACAATTAAATATTTTGTGAATATTTAAAGCGTCTACCCGTAGTCGTTATTAATAACGAGCGAACAACGACAAAAACACGTTTGTTTTCCGCTAAGTTAAAAGTTGATGTTTTTTGAGTATTTGTTTATTCCAATTTTTTGTATTAACTAATTGTTGTTATAGCGGAAACCTAAATACATTATTTGTGAAAATTTCAACTGCTTAGCTATCACGGTCATTGGTGAGTGGTGACAGACATATACTAAGAACCCGGGTCCGTTTTTTCCTTTTGAATACGGAACCTTAATAAATATATAATGGGCATGAAGACTAAAAAAATATATTCAGTCCGTCAATTCGATTACTAAAACATATTTGAAACGTATTCTTTGAGATATCAAATCAATAAAAATTGTCAAAGATACAGTGCAAAAACAAACTATAACCTTCAGGAGAGGTTGGTCAGGAGGCTTGTGACGTCACTATTTGATAAAATTGTACTTTGAAGTGACGTCAACGCGCTGTATCATCGTCATTTTTTGTTCGAGAATAAAATACGTGTCCAAAATTTTTTGGTAATCTAAGTGACGGACTATATAGATGTTTTTAGTCTTTTTGCCCATTAATAGGCTTATAACCAAAGCGGGACACAAAAAAGCGAGAAATTATCCAAATTGTTGTAATAGAAAGGTCCAAAGGTTGGAAAAGATAAGATTACAGACAGGGACACCTTATAATCTGGTTTTTTCTCTCTCACGCCTAGTTATTTTGCAGGAGATTAAATCAATAGAGTAACGAAACACCTACAAATTAAGATTGCTCTAATTAATATCCATTCGATCTCAATTACGTTTGAAAACAAATTATTAAATTGAAGATAATAACAAGCCAGCATGTTAAACCCACCATGTTTGCCGGCTGCCATAACCTATAGATAGGTATATAGGTATATAGTACACCAGGAAACGGGTAGCAACAGTTGCCTGAGTATCTATACTAATATTATAAAGATGAAAGATTTAATTGTTTGTATAGAATAAGCTCCTAAACTACTGGACCGATTTGAAAAAATCTTTCACCGTTGGAAAGCTATACTATCCCCGGATGACACAGGCTATATTTAATCATGAAGTTCCCACGGAAACGGAAGCTATGAGGAACTACTTCCGATTTAGATAGACCTTTTATCGAGGAATTATGAGATTCCTACGGGAACGGGTGCTACGCGGGTGAAATCGCGCGGGAAGTTTGTTGTATTTCTTATGAAATTATGCATTTCACTTTACTTTTCCATATAAATTATTATTGAAATTTCAAACTTCTCCATCCCCGTAATTTTCGTAAAATGTTTTTTTTTACCATCTTGAAAATAAAACATGTCTAAGGCATAGTTATTTTATCATTTTATTTTGTTTATAGAGTGTAAATAGTAACGGTAAAAATGCGTACCCAATTAGGTAGCCATTTTCCTCACTCCTTTCATTCCTGTGATTGCGGCCTTGGTATTATAGGCACCTATTTTATTAGTATTTCTTTTCACTAATTATCGAAGTCCAAATATACTGTGGTCTATAGATTCTATTGCACTTACACAACACACCACATTATTGTCAACACGGTAAAAACGTCACCCAATATACAAAAAAAGTGCTTTTACTGTACTCTTTGTGTAGTATATACAGTGTCAATATGGATTGGCACATGAAGATCCATTTATTATGCATAAATGCCGTCATTGTTGCAGGCAACAGCGATTAGGGGGATAGAATCCTCGAATTTAATATTAAATTTTATTTTATCGTTCAGCTAAAGTACTTTGCAAATAAGGTAAATTTTATTCCATTCCCGATTTATTATTGCCAAATAAGTATTCAGCATTGGCCATGGCCAAAGTCACATAGAAAGTTCAAGTAAAAGAGAAAGAGATGTTTTTCTTTCTCTTTTACTTGAACTTTCTATGTGACTTTTGTCGACTTTAATTAGTCTTTGATGTGTTAGTTTAATTTATTTCAGCACGATTTTTTTTATTGTTAATACGTATTATCTCTAGGTATTTTTGATTGAGTGTAAATTCAATCTCATAACGTCTTTTTAAAGTATTTACTGTTTCCTAGAACTCTCCCGTTTCTGTAACTCTTGTAAGCCAGGATAAATGAATGAACGAATGAATGAACTGTTACAGTAATATTACAGTCCCCACTCGAGGCTAAGCATAGAACAACGGCGAGGGAGGAGAGCTATAGGTTTATGTACCGTCAGTGAGTGACAGACAAAATTTCCAAACTTTAACTAGTTTTAATTCTTAAAGTACCGGTTAACATGGAATGAAATTTGCAATATACCGTATTTATACAAAGTCTGCTTGGTTATTGAAAATTCTGGCTCCTATACGATATAACTTCGTTTATCCACAACGAAGTTATAGGGGGCCGAAAATAGCCTGAGTTGCTTCGATAAAAGAATGGGACGAGATGGCCGTGCAACATTTTTTTTTTCTTCCTCGACTTTGGAATCTAATGATGATGATTTCTATGATAAGGACCTATCCCTCTAATTTAGCAAATATAAAAATCACTACATAGTATAAAACAAAGTCGCTTGCCGCTGTCTGTCCGTCTCTATGTATGCTTAGATCTTTAAAACTACGCAACAGATTTTAATGCGGTTTTTAGTTTAATAGATAGAGTGATTCTAGAGGAAGGTTTATATGTATGATACATCAGCATTGCACCTGTGCGGAGCCGGGGCGGGTCGCTAGTATATCTACTATAAAACTGACACATCTAGTTTATTTTTCCCTACCTGCATAATATATCATCAAATCCCTGTTAGCAATAATTTATTACTCAGTGAAATAAAGATTAATGAGCGTACCAAATCCACAAGGTTATTGGGCGGCAATAAATTGTGGATAAAGCCTGGTCATCACCAAGAAGTGAGAGGTAAATCTGGAGCCGCTATCTACTATAAGTATTATAACAACTGTTATTAGATTAGTAATAGTTTAATAATTATTTTTTATTGGTTTTGTTATTGTATTAGCCTAAATAGTACGACATAATTGAAAAAAGAGTATAACAATAAATGATAAAATTCTAATACTTATCATAAATTTAAAATTAGAATGTTTGGTTGCTCATATTATGTATATAACTAAATCCTGCGAAATAAACTATAGTAATTGAAACGATCTATGGTATACGGAAAGACTTATACTTATACAACAACAAGATTTAACATCACGTTAAAGAATTGTAATGGAACTACTTACTTTAAAACATATATAATATTATCTTTGGTCCGCTCTTGACAGATATAAAAAAAAAACAAAAAAAAAACAGTTGTTGATTTGATATAAAACTAAATATATATTTTTCGATTGAGTGCATGAATCTAAATGTTTTATTTGCTGTTCACTCCTTCCCTACACACCCGCTTAAGCATCACGTTAGAACAGGTACTGGCGAATTTTGCTGCACCTTAGTTGAATTAGAAGTCACCACTCAACTGCTTATAATTAATTTAATAAAATAATTATTGAAGGAATCCAATTACAGCAATTGGATACTAAAATATCTATCTAACGAAACATTAGTGATCTAAAGATTTTGTTAACATTGAATTGGGAAAAAAACAGTTAAACTATCAAATACATATGTAAAAACTGAATGAGTGAATGAGTCGTTTATCGAGTACGCTCTCCGTCTATTATATCGACTTCTTATATACGCACTATATACGTATGATTAGACATGTTACTGATGTTATGTTATGGTCACGGTTTTAATTCACTTATTTATTAACCTGGTAAATATAAATTGACTTATCTGAGTAAATAAAAACCGGCCCAGGGCGAGTCGGATTCGCGCACCGAGGATTCCGTAAAAACCTGTTTTTATTAAAATATGTTACTAAAAATTTACGGTTTTCACAATTGTAAGTAAAAGTCCAAGGTAAAAGTTCAGGACTTACAAGTGAAAAATTGTAAGTCCTGAAATTCTAAGTACCTTGTATAACAGGGTACTTAGAATTTCAGGATTCTAAGTACCCTGTAGGTTTTGATTCCCTTGCGAGAGTCGAAAATTTGCGGCATAAAGCTCCAAGGGACAGTTATAGATCTGAGTATTTGATATAAATTTCAGCTTGATACCTCCACGCGTTCCTGAGAAAAGTCTGTCTTGACAAACCGACAGACGGTCGGATGGACAACAATGTGATCCTATAAGAAAAAGAAATAAATAAATCTTTTCCGTTTTTTCCTTTTGAGGTGCGTAAGCCTAGAAATATTAAAATTACCGTTAATTGTAAATACTTTTTTGTTGTTGCAGTATTTAATACAGTGGTTTTTTGTTGTAAACCTTAAGTTATAAGTTGGGGCCGCATTAACTTTTTGTTCCTACGACCCTTCCGTGTTATCAGAGGACGATATTCTAAAAAAAAAAACGTAAAATATTAACATTCTGTGATGCATTCTTTGGGACTAAACAGTGAATGAACTAATTTGGGCCCCAAATATATTTGATAACTTTAACACGATGATGCCAGTAACTTATCGGGGAGTTAACATTCTGAGACGCATTTTTTGGGATGAAAAAGTAGTGGGACGAAACAGTGAATGAACCAATTTGGGCCCCAAGTATATCTGATGACTTTAACACGATGATGCCAGTAACTTAACGGGGAGTTAACATTCTGAGACGCATTTTTTGGGATGAAAAAGTAGTGGGACGAAACAGTGAATGAACCAATTTGGGCCCCAAATATATCTGATGATTTTAACACGATGATGCCAGTAACTTAATGGGGAGTCTTGGCTTTGGAGTTGGTTCAGAGAATTTTGATAAGGATCAAAATTAGAATTAAATTTCAAAACTGTAATAAAATGAATTAAATAAATGAAATATTTATTTATTTAATTTATTGTATTGCAATTTGGAATTTAATTCTAATCTATACTAATATTATAAAGTGGAAAGATTTGTATGTAAGTATGTCTCAAAAAGTACGGGACCGATTTTAAAAATTCTTTAACCATTTGAATGCTACATTATCACTGAATAATATAGGTTTTATTTAATTATGAAGTTCCCACGGGAACGGGAGTTAAGCGGATGAAACCGCGCGCGGGAAGTTAGTTTCGAATAAAACTAAAATTATAACATTTCCTTTTACCGTAGTGAGGTCAACAGGAAGTATAATAACACAAAGTAAGGTAGGTAACAAAGTACATTAGCAGCACTATGTCACGGTGCTGTAATGTTTGCGCTAGTGAGTGCCTCTCCGGTTCCTCCGACGAGCTTCCGAAGCTTTCTACCATAAAGTGACTACCTACAACAGATATTATGTTACGAGCCGAGAAAAAACTGAAAGGTTTGTTTCGATCGTCTTTCGAAATGGTAGTATTTTACTGAATACTAGACATGAGCATGACTTAGTAGTACTTGCAACTCGTCGCCATAGTATCATCGACTCTTTTATGGGGCAATGTATTCGCTTCTATAACAAATTCCCAAGTAATATTAGATAATTATATAATATTGTAAAAGTAATGATAAATTGATTATTTAAAAAAGGATTCCTCTGAGTTTCTTGCCAGTTCTTCTCAGAGTTGCCACGTCTTTGAACTGGTGGTTGGAAAAGAAATGAAAGCATCATAAGAACAAGTTTTTTTTTTTAATTGTTTGTGCTAGTGAGTGCCTCTCCGGTTCCTCCGACGAGCTTCCGACGCTTTCTTCCACAAAGTAACTACCTTCAACAGATATTATGTTACGAGCCGAGAAAAAACTGAAAGGTTTGTTTTGATCGTCTTTCAAAATAGTAGTATTTTACTGAATACTAGACATTAGCATGACTTAGTAGTACTTGCAACTCATCTCCATAGAATAAGCAACTCTTTTATGGGGCAATGTATTCGCTTCTATAACAAACTACCAAGTGATATTAGAGAATTAAATAATATTGTAAAAGTAATGATAAATTGATTATTTAAAAAAGGATTCCTCTGAGTTTCTTGCCAGTTCTTCTCAGAGTTGCCACGTCTTTGAACTGGTGGTTGGAAAAGTAATTAAAGCATCATAAGAACAAGTTTTTTTTAAATTGTTTTTGCTAGTGAGTGCCTCTCCGGTTCCTCCGACGAGCTTCCGAAGCTTTCTTCCACAAAGTGACTACCTACAACAGATATTATGTTACGAGCCGAGAAAAAACTGAAAGGTTTGTTTCGATCATCTTTCAAAATAGTAGTATTTTACTGAATACTGGACATAAGCATGACTTAGTAGTACTTGCAACTCGTCTCCATAGAATAAGCAACTCTTTTATGGGGCAATGTATTCGCTTCTATAACAAACTACTAATATTAGAGAATTAAATAATACTGTAAAAGTAATGATAAATTGATTATTTAAAAAAGGATTCCTCTGAGTTTCTTGTCAGTTCTTCTCAGAGTTGCCACGTCTTTGAACTGGTGGTAGGAAAAGAAATGGATGCATCATAATTTTTTTAAAATTTTGTCTATATGAATAAAGAAATTATTGACTTTGACCTTGACTATCTATACCTACTTATATTATAAAAAAGAAAGATTTCTCCGCTTTCATGAATTCTTACACACTTTAGAAATTAGACAACCTCCGTAGCGTAACAGTATTTAGCTAGCTTTAAATCTCGGAGGTCGTGGGTTCGACCACACGCCAAATACACAAAGATTTCCATCTTTGTGTAAATTCTAGATTTCTTTCCGGGTCTGGTTGGTTGGGGGACTACCCTCCAGGCCTCGGAAAGCACGTTACGCCGCTGGTCCCGATTGTCATGACATCATTTATAATAATCGTAAATCAAGGAAAGGGCAGCAGAAATTCTTTTGGTGGTACAACATAATAATGCGGTCACCAACCCGCCAAGCGTGGTGACTTTGGCAAATACCCTCCATCGGAAGGAGGTCCATGTTCAGCAGTGGACGTTATTCGAGCTGACATGAAGCAACACACAAGAAAACGCTGCTGCCCGTTCTCTGGAACTTAAGACCCTCAACCATTTAGACCCGGAAAGATATATTAGAATTTACACAAAGATTTCCTGTCCGGTGTGGGGATCGAACCCGAGATTAAAAGCGTGCCGTTGTTGTGTAAGCTAGGGTGATTAAGGGATATTGCCCAAAATCACCACGCTCGGCAGGCGGATTGGTGACCGTTGTTCTTACAACGGTCACCAATCCGCCGTAGGTTGCCTTGAGCTGATTGATGCTGTTGCCCATCCATCAACTGTATGTTCTAATTCGTCTCTTACGTCACCCATTGGAATATATGGTATGCTATATCGCTGCTTTATAATTATAGTGATACAAATGCAAATGTGTAACTATACGATAGTGAGTTTTAGTCTCATAATATTACAGATCAATTTGTCTTGAATCATAACCTTATTTTATGTCATTATTACATTAAAGCAACGATATTCTAAGCCGTACACCACACGGTACGAATGTTATACGAGTCCAGTAAAATTAGCGCTAGATAGCAATTATTATGATCATAAATATCCTTAATGAAGACGTTATAGTATCCTACGCTTAACGATATGACGTCATTACGGTGACGTAGTTGAGAGCTTTTGTAGTAATATTGCTTTCACTAGAGAAAACCCGAGTTGTTTTAGTAAAAAAAAATATCGTTTAAGTAGTTTATGTTTTGAATTTGAACAAAAACAACATTATTATAATATAATAGTCTATAAATATATAGTTATACATACGAAAATTGCACGGAAGGAGGAGTATGAAATTTCGCACCCTAATTAATATCTATACTAATATATAGGGTGACTGGTAATTAGTGACCGATACCTAAACACATCATTGTGCTCATGATAACAAACAACTTTTACTATGGCACCAAATCTGACATCGCAAAAAAAAAAATCAGCTGCTCCCTACCATGTTGACGAGTTATGTGAACATGAATGTATGGAACAGCTGATTTTTTTTCGCGATTTCACGGTTGGTGCCGTAGTAAAAGTTGTTTGTTATCATGAGCACAATCATGTGTTTAGGTATCGGTCACTAATTACCAGTCACCCTATATAAAGCTAAAGAGTTTGTTTACTTGAAAGCGCTAAGCTCAAGAACGACTGGTCCGATTTGAAAAATGATTTCAGTGTTAGGTAGCCCATTTATCGAGAAATTTATAATGTATTAGGGAACGGAAGCTTGAGAAACCGCGCAAGGGAAGCTATTAGTTTTTATAGAGAAGAAGTGTAGAATGCTTATAGTTTTTAGGGTTCCGTATCCGTAGGGTAAAAACGGGACCCTATTACTAAGACTTCGCTGCCTGTCTGTGTGTCTGTCTGTCACAAAAAATATATTACTTGCAGTTTTGCAGTCTACTATTGTATTAAAAGCGAAAGGACACTCATCCGGAAATCTCAGAAACAACGTTTTGCACATTTAGGACGTAGGTGCTCACTAAGACGGGATTTGAAATTCAACTAGAGGGGTGAAAGAGGTGTCAAAATTTAATAATATAAAATATCTAGACAGAGGAAGCCTTTTTAATACTAAATATTTTAAAAAGAAAAACCATGCTCTAGAATCACTCTATCTATTAAAAATATACTCATCAAAATCTGTTGCGTAGTTCTAAAGATATAAGTATAGGGAAAGTCAGACAACGGGAAGTGACTTTGTTTTATACTATAGTGAAGCCATTACACACATGCCTACAGTCTAAACCTTCAGACCCATCAAACCATTCTGGCGTGATTGAGTATAAATAAACATCCATTCAATGATTTTATAATAAAAAAGAGGTATATACGGTACCCATGTTTGAAAAATGCCACCATGAAATTAAGATTATTGGCACTATACGTATGTATGTCTCGTTTTTGCACACGCTAATTTTCATGCTGTCCTATTTACTCTCTAGGGACCAATTTTGCCTTAACAAAACAAGAGTATGACGTATCTTCCTACCATTTTTTTATTTCACCCGCGTAACTCCCGTTCCTGTGGGAAATTCATAATAAAATATAGCCTATGTCCTTTCTCAGGCTCTAGACTATATCTGTACTAATTTCATTTAAATGGCTTCAGTAGTTAAGGCGTAATTGCGTAACAAACAGACAGACAGAGTTACTTTCACATTTATAATATTAGTAAGGATAGTAAGGATAAGGATCATTGCCATCCACCTAACCCACCCAAACTTCGCATATTATTATATAACATTAGTAGGATTTATAAGTTGGAAAGAAAGTAAAAGTGCGTACTCTAAGTGTGCCAAGGGTACGCATATTCCACTTAAAGTGCCGGTCCTTACCGCAAACTTTTAGAGGCGTACTCTAAAAGCCACGGGGCGTACTAAACCAAGATATCGAAGGATTACACTAAGAGCGACGGTACAAGGGTTAAGGACCCGACAATTTGCTAGTGATGCCTTTAAATTAATAAAGTTGGACGCTAAAGTTGAAACCCTTTTCATGTTCTTTGATTTCCGCGGTCCTTCCGGTGTTGAGGCTACGAAAGTTGCGGGATTTTACTAAACTAAATAGTGTATCGGTTGCGAGGCTAAGAATTCAGCGGGTGATTTCTATATGGTAATGTTTACGTAATGTGTATAATTTAAGTTTCGTTAGTCTATTAGAAAAATGTTTGGCCGCCTTCCATTGGTAAAAAGATTTCATGTTATAAACCCAAAGTCACTGGGGCTTTGGTAGCATAGCGTATCAACCACCAAGGCATAAATCTCACTGCTGCACTGTAAGTCTCGGATGACTTGGGTTGTATTCCCACGTCAGGCAAAAAATCCAAGATTTCTTTCCAGGTCTGGTTTGTTGAGGGACTACCCTCTATGCCTCGGAAAGCATGATCCCGATATGTTACGTAATACTGTGGCTACCAACCTGTTTGCCAAGCGTGGCGACTATACTCCACTTAATACTAAGTTAAGAAGTAGACGATATACAGGCTTACAATGTCTTTAAATCTATATAATAATCCAGATTATTAATTATGCCTGTGCAGAACCAGAAAGTTCGGTCCAGTTATTTTAGCATAAAATATTAACAAAAATCCAAACAAATTTTCCCGTTTATAATATTATTTGAAAGTACTTGCCATCAGTTTCAATACAAAGAACCATTTTATACCACTAACCTTAAAAGTACATTAATTCTAATCTAAAATTCCTTTAATCCATATCAACGTCACATCCGATTGATAATAACAAATGGATATCCAAAGATTGATTGTATCCCATGTAAATATTCCTGAGGGATCAGTCGTGCAGTGATTAGAAACCGCCACCTAACTTAGTATAAGCCACCGTAACGAAAAAAAACTTTCAAGTGTGTTGGTGGATCTAAGATATTTGCGATACTATGCTCTTGTATTTACAATGTGCTTAATATGTTAAAGTTTCAAAGAAGTACAATCCGTGTTAATAAATATAATTTGTAAAATCTTCGCACAGCAACGACAGATAAGAATTGGCTAACAGTGGGGCAATGCTGCCAACATTCTTGTAACGTTGTTAGGTTAGGTTAGATAATTTAGATTTAGAGGGTAGGTATTTTACAAATTATTTTTTCAGTTTTGTTTCAGATTGGTGATCTATTAAATATTTAAATATATGTTATATCTGTTTGTATGTATTTGTAGAGTAAGTCCCGTTTAATTTATATTAGGATATTATATTACCATAGTTACAGAAGCCGAAAAGTTCTCGAATGGAGACCGCGGATCGGCAAGCGTAGCGTAGGACGTCCACCTACTTGATGGACGTATGATGGTTAAGACTGCGGGATCACGGTGGATGCAGGCTGCTTCTAACCGCAACAACTGGACATCTATGAGGGAGGCCTGATGATTACCATAATTGAGTTATGGTTCATAATATTCTAATATAGCGAATTTGAGGTATAATTCTCATTCTCATTAAGTAACTTTTTACTGTTGGATTATTGAGATATTTGTAAAATAAAAATAAACGAGTACCTACATCCCCATCCTTTTAGTAATTTGCTAGATAAATATCAGAAAAAGTGCCTCTTTCAAAAGTGTGAAATCAAATCAGTAAAATCATTTATTAACAAAATATGATATAAAGGTTATCGTTTCTACACATCGGGAAATATTTTTATCTTGAGATCCTTAACTAGGTCTGAGCCCTCAAGATTGATAACCCTGCTATTCCGAGCAGTGACGTCACACAAAGTTGCTGGAAAATTAAAAAAGTATTAGGACCGTGACTAAAGACTTTTTGGTAGGTATGGGTCTCTTTACAAAAATGAGTTATAATTAATTAGTAAGTTTTTTCACATCGGCTTTAGTGCCTTTTCAAGTTTTTGGTATAATACTTAATTGCATAATGTCATTTATTATTGAACTTAAATAAAACCGGTTAGTGAAAATGATAAGTGAAAACGCAGTGTTTTACAGCGTAAGTTCAACGTCATAGTTTGCTACAAACTTTTATTATAAACAGTGATCGGATATTTTGTGGGCAGGTCAAAATCTTAGTAGGGGTGCGATGGCTTCAGCGACCTCCTCGTGGTGCACCCTGGGCAACGTCGGCCACCAATCTTTTGTTGGTGGTCGGCGGCTAACAGCTGGCCAGATGTAGCGGGCCTCGTCTTGCGACTGGAGGCTGGAGGCGTCTTATTGGGCGTCCCTGCCAAGTTACTGTGATATTTTTAATTTATTAATTATTATTGTTAGAAATATTAGATATTCTTTTTATTGTTGTTTTCGTCGCTGGAGTCTTTTTGGGCTCCGGAGGCAGGTGGGTCTCTTTTGAGGCCCACTGGTTGTTGAATGGTGGGGTCTTTTTGGGCCCCATTGGCGGGTGAGTCTTTTTGGGCCCTCCGCACATGTTGTTGCGCTCCCTGCTTTTGTGGGTGAGCTTTGGTGTTTGTGGGACCGGCCTAACCGCCGGTCGAGGAGCTTGCTCCCAACCCGTAATCCCCAGTCATGTTTTGGGGACCGGGGGCCTTGGCTTAACCGCCCGGGTCGCGAGGATGCAAACCTCTATAAAAAATGCCCCAATTCAAGCTGTCGCACCGTGGCGAGGGATGGATGGCGGAGGGGTTACTCCGTCGCAAACGGTGCCAACCCCGGTCGAGCGTGGCGCTGGCCGGGTGTATTTGCCTTGCTGCGGGAATGGGCGTCACCCTGCAGTCGACCCTTTACATCGACCCTTCTCGTGGGATCAGATATGAAATCAATTCTTAAAACTAATAAAAATAGACGGGTGAGCGAGGATAGGAGAGGCGGGAGCGCAAGCCCCCGCGGAGAGGGCGAAAGCCCGGTGGAGGCGCAGGCCAACAGGCCGGCACCATACCACCTGCGTGGGGACAGATCCAGATCTGGAAGTCCCATGGTCGGCCCAAAGAGCCTAGACCAATTAGGAGGGCGCCTTTCGGGTGCATCGTCCACCAGCTCGCTGGTGTCGGTGCACTCGGATCATAGCGGGCGCAGATCGTCCTCTTCCCAGAGGAAGAGGACGAGAGAGAAGCTGACTGTCGCCAGTAGTGGTGCGTCAGAGTCGGAGTCGGGGTCAGAGGGGTCAGCAGGCTCTGTAGTAATGCAGAGCAAAGCCACCTCCCCCGTACCGAAGAGAGGTCGAGGTCGTCCGCCAACTACGGGCAAATACGTGGGCCTCCAGAAGGCCAGGTTGGCTGCTCTAGAGGCAGAGCAGGGCCTACTCAAAGCGCAGGCTGAGCAGGAGCGACTGCCGACGCCAACGCCGGGAGGTGAGGCCTCCCTGAAAGACCTCGATGAGGAGGTGGAGGCCCACGCGGCGGTAATCCTTGAGGTTGCTAAGAAGTCTAGCAACCTCAAAGGAACCTGCCAAAAGGCGCTAAAAGTCTCTGTGGCGGGGCTCAAGGAGGTATTCCAGACCCTCCAGAGCAGAACCGCCACTGAGGAGACACGCCATTTGAGGGAGCAGAACCGCTCCCTCAAGGAGAGAATGGCAGAGTTAGAGCGGCAGCTCAAGGACCTCCGAACGGAGGTGATGCGGAGTCGCTGCAGATCTCCTGCGCCGGCGCCGCCGCCTGCCCAGGGAGTCTCGGAATTCCCGCCTTATTTTGAGGCGATGAGCCGGGAGCTCTTGGGCAGGGTAACAAATATGGTGGAGGGCATTTGTGCTCGTTCCGAGGCGCCGATTCAGCGGCCGCCTCTGGCCCACGAACGCAAGAGGGAGGAACCCTCCCCTCCCTCCGATGGTGCGGTGCCGTCCACCAGTTGGGCGGACGTCACCAAACGGGGTACGGCCAAGCCGGCCGCCCCTAAATCGGCCGCTCCCGCTCAAGGCCCTTCTGGAAAGGGCAAGGGCAAGGGCAAAGGCAAGGGGAAGGTGTCGCCAGCTGCGGCTGCTGCAGCTCCCGCTCCCGCTGCGTCGTCGACGCCGGTAGCGGTGGAGCCTAGGAGGGATGGGGGCTGGGAGACGCAGGTCTCTAAAAACGCTCGGCGCAATGAGCGCCAGCGTTTGGAGGCGTCTCAAGCCCCCTCTCGTAAGGGGTCTCAGGCCCCCAAAAAGAGGAGGCGTAGAGGAAAGCGCAGGGGTCAGTTGCGTGCCCCACGCTCCTCTGTGGTGGTGCTCACCCTTTCTCCGGAGGCGGAGAGTAGGGGCACCACCTACGCCGAGGTGATCCGCAGGGCCCACCAAACCATCAATGTGGTGGACCTCGGGATCACCGATATGCGGGCGCGCAAGGCGGTGACTGGGGGCCGAATCTTTGAGATCCCGGGTGCGGATACCGCGGAGAAGGCGGACGCCTTTGCCGCGAAGTTGGCCGAGTGCGTGGACCCGGCGGTGGCGAAAGTCACCCGACCCGAAAAAAGCGTCCGCGTCCGGCTTACCGGCCTCGAAGATTGTGCGACGGAGGTCGATGTCGTTGACGCGGTCGCCGGGGTTGGGGGCTGTGCGGCGGCGTCTTTAAGACCGGGTGTGATTCAAAGGGATCACACGGGCCTCGGCACAATTGTGCTTGGTGTCCCGGTGTCTGCGGCCGTCAGGCTGGAGAAAGCAAAACGTTTCTTCGTGGGGTTGGTCTCGGCTCGCGTCCATCTGCTGGAGCCGAGGCCCCTGCGGTGTTACCGTTGCCTCACTAGGGGACACGTCGGCTGCAGGTGCGGTGGCGAGGACCGGAGCAAACTCTGCTTCCGGTGCTCCGAGCCGGGGCATAGGGCGGCGCAGTGCAGAGCGCAGCCCAAGTGCGTGCTCTGCCATATAGCCGGCAGAAAAGCCGACCACAGCGTCGGCTCCAAATTCTGCCGGGCGCCGCCCAGCAAGGGTGTGCGGAGGCCCGAAGATCTCCCGGAGCGAGTGGCTCCGGTGGCGGTGGAGGAGGAGATGGACACGGCCCTTAATGGATAGGTCCGTGTTCCGTCTCCTCCAAGCAAATCTCAACCACTGTGCCAGGGCTCAGGACCTTTTCTTGCAGTCCATGGCGCAGTGGTTGATAAATGTCGGAGTTGTCGCCGAGCCATACATGGTTCCCGACCGGCCCAATACGGTCGGCGATCGGGATGGCTTGGTTGCGTTGTTGTTGTCGTCGTCGGTCGGCACCCCACCCTTCTCCAGTGTCGTGAGAGGGCGGGGCTTTGTGAAGGCTGTGGTGGGGTCGCTCACCATCATCGGCGTTTACTTCTCGCCGAATCGCGGGCTGGCCGAGTTCGAGGAGTTTCTCGACGGGGTCGGCCGCCTGCTGAGTCGGTGTGGCGCCGAGGTGCTGTTGGTGGGTGACTTGAACGCCAAATCCACAGCCTGGGGCTGCCCCGCATCTGACCCCAAAGGGCGGACGCTGGAGGACTGGGCGGTGGAGCAGGGCCTGGTGGTCCTGAACCGTGGCTCCGTTAACACGTGCGTGAGGCATAATGGGGGGTCAATTGTGGACGTATCTTTTGCGTCCCCCCCCCTGGCCCGCCGTGTCCAGGACTGGAGTGTCCTTGAGGGTGTGGAGACTTTGTCCGATCATCGATATATCGGTTTCGGACTCTCCACATCCTCCACGGTTCTGACCGCCCGCCCTGCGCCGCCTCCCAGGAGCGAGGGTCGGCGATGGGCGCTGGGGCAGCTCGACCAGGAGCTGCTGAAGGAAGCAGCCCTGGTCCAGGCGTGGGTCGCGGGACCTTGTAGTTCCGATTCCGACGTGAACGCTGTCGCGGGGGGACTCGATGGGGCCATGGTAAGCGTCTGCGACGCATCCATGCCCCGGGTCCGCCCGTGTCCACCGAAGCGACGGGTGTACTGGTGGAGCGCCGCCATTGCGCAGCTGCGTGCGCAGTGCACTGCGGTGCGGCGCGTGTACACCCGGTCGAACCGTCGGAGACCTCGGGACGAGGCTCGTGTTGCCGCGGCCTACGCCGACTACAGGGAGAGTCGGCGTCAGCTGAGTGTGGCTATAGCACAGGCGAAAGACGATGGCTGGGCGAGTACGCTGGAGGCCCTCGATAGAGATCCGTGGGGACGACCTTATAAAGGGGTGCGTAATAAACTACGCCCCTGGGCTCCCCCGGTGACGGAGAGCCTACAGCCAGGGCTCCTCCAATCAGTTGTAGAGGAGCTCTTCCCCAGTCAGGAGGAATATTCGCCGCCAGCTATGGCCATGCCAGCTGACACCGTGATGCCGACCGACGACGGCGACGATGAGGAAACTCCGCCGGATGTCACACCGGCGGAGTTGGGGGCGGCGGTGGCAAAAATGGCCATCAAAAATACCGCCCCCGGGCCGGACGGAGTGCCTGGACGCGTCTGGGCACTCGCCATGGAGGAGCTTGAGCCCAGAGTGCTCGCCCTCTTCAATGCGTGCCTTCAGCAGGGTCGCTTTCCCGCAGCCTGGAAGCTCGGTCGCCTCGTCCTTCTCCGTAAGGACGGGCGACCGGCGGAGTCTCCATCGGCTTACCGCCCAATCGTTCTCTTGAACGAGTTGGGCAAGCTGATGGAGAGGGTGGTCGCGTCTCGCCTCACCACACATCTTGGTGAGGTTGGTCCCGACCTGTACGCGGACCAATACGGGTTCCGCCAGGGTCGGTCAACCATAGACGCGATCGCGAGGGTGCGAGAACTTTCGCAGGAGGCGACCAGCCGGGGAGAGGTGTTGTTAGCGGTGTCGTTGGACATCCGCAACGCATTCAACACCCTCCCCTGGGCGTGCATTGAGGAGGGCCTTAGGCACCATGGGGTGCCCAGGTACCTCCGGGCACTGGTGGGACACTACCTCCAAAGCAGGGAGGTAGTGTACCCGACGTCCGGCGGCGAGACTGGCCGGAGGGCGGTCTCGCGCGGTGTTCCACAGGGGTCGGTGTTGGGGCCGCTCCTGTGGAACATCGGGTTTGATTGGGCGCTGCGGATGCGCGGTCTCCGGGGGGTCAGCGTGATAGCATACGCTGACGACACACTGGTGACCGCCCGCGCGCCCGATCATCGGCGTGCGACCATCTTGGCTACAGCAGCCGTGGCACAAATGGTCGCCCGTATTCGCTGTTTGGGCCTGCAGGTGGCGCTCCGTAAAACCGAGGCCCTTACTTTTCATGGGCCTCGGCGAGCGCCACCTGCAGGCACCCACCTCATAGTGGGCGGCGAATCTATTGCTGTCGGGGACAATATGCGATATCTAGGCATAGTCCTCGACAGCAGATGGAGCTTCGGGGCCCACTTTCAGCGGCTGGCCCCGAAGCTGGTGGCGGCGGCGGGTGCTCTTGGCCGGCTTTTGCCGAATATCGGCAGACCCGGGAGCACCTGCCGCAAACTGTACGCCGGAGTGATCCGCTCCATGGCGCTCTACGGTGCCCCCATTTGGGTCGACGCCCTGAAGAGGCGAAACATGGCCCTGCTGCGACGTCCGCAGCGGGTCATGGCCATCAGGGCGTCCCGCGCCTAGCGCACGGTCGCGTTTGACGCGGCCTGCCTCCTTGCGGGGTCCCCTCCGTGGGACCTGGAGGCGGAGGTTTTAGCCGCCGCGTACCGGCGGAGGTGTGAGGGGGCGCGTTCTGGCCGCGACCCCTTCCCGGAGGGTGTTGCACGGTGGCGGACTGAGGTCCGTCGCGAAACCCTCCGGAAATGGCAGGAGCGGCTAGAGGCCGCGCCGCGGAGCGGATTACGTACGGTGGAGGCGATTCGGCCCCATCTAAAAAAGTGGGCCGGTCGCCGTCACGGCGACGTCACCTACCACGTTGCACAGGTAGTAACAGGCCATGGCTGCTTCGGCCACTACCTGTGCAACGTGGCGCAGAGAGAGCCGGACACTCGCTGTCACCACTGTGACTGTGCCGACGATACGGCACAGCACACGGTGGTGGAGTGTCCGGCGTGGGCCAACGAGCGGGAGGAGCTCGTTGGCGTGGTGGGAGACGACCTCTCGCTGCCGACCATCATTTCGAAGATGGTCCAAAGCGAGAGGTCGTGGGAGGCGGTTGCCTCCTTCTGTAGACAAGTAATGTCACAGAAGGAGGCCGCGGAGCGGGAGAGGGAAGTAGATCCCTCCGCCCACCCGCTTCGCAGACGGCGTGTTGGCCGTCGGCGGCGGGCTGAAACTCGCCGCCTACCACCCTAGGCTCGGCCTCGGGGAGTGGGGGACATGGGCCCCGCTCCCTTCGAGGCTGACCCATGAGGAGTAGGGACGCCTCTACACTCCGGGCGTCCCTATAATTGGGCAAATGGGCCACTGTAAGTGTGGCCCTGGAGATCCCGCGGTACCATATTGGCCGTGGGTGCCGTCGGGGGGCCGGATTGCTCATGCGTACCCGGCCCCCACCAACGGCGGATCGAAGGAGTGTCCGGGAGGTTTTAGTGGTTGGTAGGGTCCTCTCCTCGTGGTATGAGTTTAGCATACCACGCTATGGAGAGGGCGAGTCCCACATATCCCACCGCCAGCGCGCGAATACGCTGCAGCGGCGGTGGGAATGCGTAAATGCATTTCCCCCCGGACAAAAAAAAAAAAAAAAAAAAAAAATGCATACAAACCCAGTTATGATATATGTTCTTAAAATCGGATTTCCAAAATGCATATGAATATATGTGTATTCAGTTGACACGATGAAAATATTTATTTCAGGCACCAAAACTGCTTTTCGGTAAATCGTAACTGAGTGTGTAGTTAATGAAGTTATGTGTTGCGCGATATTTTCAATTTTAATAACTAAAGATATTTTTCCGGATCAGGGACGGTCACCGTAGCCTAGTTGGTAGTGCTCCTGCCTACGAAGCTGGTGGTCCTGGGTTCGAATCCCGGTAAGTGCAAATATTTGTGTGATGAGCACGAATATTTGTTTCTGAGTCATGGATGGTTTCTATGTATTTAAGTATTTATCTATCTATATAAGTATGTATATCGTCGCCTGGTACCCATAGTACAAGCTTTGCTTAGTTTGGGGCTAGGATGATCTGTGTGAGCGGCCCGCCCCGGCTTCGCACGGGTGGACTTTTATACCCTACCCCTGCCCCTACCCTACCCTACCCCTACCCTACCCCTACCCCTACCCTACCCCTACCCTACACCTACCCTACCCCTACCCAACCCTACCCCTACCCTACCCCTACCCTACCCCTACCATACCCCTACCCTACCCCTACCCTACCCCTACCTTATAAGTGTTGTAACAAACACGACTTTCTTTTATATATATAGATTATAAACATCGTCTTATCCATACTAAGATTTTGACCTGCTCCCAAAATATCCTATCACTGATTATAAATAAAGAGTTTTGGTAAGAATAACATAAAAGTTTAGATATCATTGAATTTTTTTTTTTCTGCCTCCGCATTATATTATACTAAAGTCATGGACCTACCTATACTCCAGTGTCCCAGGGAGAGCCTAAGGCCGAACCGCTGATTTTGTCAGGATACCATGTATTGGTTTGCATCATGCCCTTCGATATGTTTACAAACTTAGCTAGCATCTACTCATATCCATCAAACAGCGCTTTACTAATGAAATAACACAGATTTGTCATATCAAACGCTTGATGGAGTATTTCCGTATTCTCATTTGTCAAAGCCTAAAATACACTCAAGAGATTTGGTCGATTCGGAGATATGCTAGCAAGTTGTATACCTACCTAAATTATAAAATGAATGCCTATTCGGCTTTACGTTCAACCGGATTCGGAAATGTTCTTTAGAGAAAAAAAATAGTGCTAGCCTGATATCAGGATGCAGTCCTGAGCCAGATCTCACACCGGTCGTATCGGTAGAACCGTCCCACCGAATTTCGAGAGTGGAGAATTTAATTGCACAGCACACATTTGTGCCAAACTCTAGAATCAAGCCGCAACAGGCCGAAATCGTTCAACTTACTCGACACGAAGATAAATCTTTGATTTCATACAAATTATTTTCAAAACGCGGTGAAACACACTCCAAAATTAATTTCATTACTTAAACATTTTACCGGTATCTCTGCTTACAGCGACACTCTATTACCTTAATAAAGAGTTACACAGACTTATCGTTGCATTTTTATTCAGCACATTAAGGATCGGAATAAATTTGAATCCCTCAACTTAACAAGTGAGGTTACCCTGAGGCAGTCCATTAACTTATTCCGTACAACTTTCTGTCGCCTTTGTAATATCGCCATCTTGGATTTTCATATTTTAAATCTTTTGTTCGAAATTTGCAGCGTTTGTAAACGTTTTTGCGTTATACATTTTCACAGATTCTTCGATATTTCAATTTTGTGTACGAGAAGGTGGTTGATGGAATTTTTGTTCAAAAATAAAAAAATGTTATGCGAACTATATGAGAACTTTTTTAAAGACATCTTATTTTGATATGTCACTGTGTAGCAGAAGACTTTACAACACATCAATTACGGACAAATTGGATATTTAGACTCAGAACAACTATCGTTACGTATCACGTAACCTCACAGTATTGAAAACATTTTTATCGAAGGAATAGTCATATTGTTACGTGATTAGCCTTCGGATAGAGATGGACAACTTATCGATTAACTAGCTTCCCGCGCGGGGTGTACCCGCGTAACTCCATTTCTCGTGGGAACTTCATAATTAAATATAGTCCATAGCCTTTCACGATAAATGGGCTATCTAATTCTGAAAAAAATATCGGTAGTAGTTCCTGAGATTAGCGCGTTCAAGCAAACAATCTTCAGTTTTATAAACAGGGTTGATACGACAGAGGGGCTTTCCTTTAAACTGCATATACTAGGTACCATTTCCAAGCTCTGTACCAAAAATCAGTTAAATAGGAGCAGTAGTTTAGGCGCAAATGATTTTTTAAGTTTTTGCGCCGTTTGAACACGATGTATCTTTCCTTACGATGCGTTGTTACCGCTCTGACGCAAATCATTGCAAAACATCCCGCAACGGCGCGCGCGCGACGTTGCCGCTTTGCTAGGTCAGTGAAATTTATTTACAAAGGGTGGTTAAGTTTTACTCTGATTTGTAAGCTATTTAGTTTGTTTGAAAGAAAAAAAATCTCAATTTGGTTACTTTTTATTTTTATACCGTATCGGATTAATAAAAAACACGTATAGTAAACGTAGCGTAATTTAATGCCCCTCTGTCATATCAACGTAGTATAAGTCTAAGATTGAGCTTCTAATTAATAAACTATTCATTGATTCTATGGAAATATTGATTATATGGAAAATAACCTTGCTAAATTGTTAGCATTTAACTATTTAAATGATTGTAGTAAAAGTAGCCCTATTGCTACTCTTACTATGGACTCAGGTACTTGTTACCTACCTAAGAGTAACCTTGACTTGAATATTAGTAGCACTACTAATGTACCACATTTAAACTAGGTTTAAGGACAAAGGATAGACTGCATGGACTGAATGTGGTCCACCAGAACATGCAAGGTCTACCCGGCAAGGAATTAGAATTAAGTTTATTTATTGAACATTTTAATGTTCATGTTGTATGTTTAACAGAGCACTGGCTTAGAGATTTCCAGTTGCCTTATATTAATAATGATAAATACATTGTACAGAGTGCGTTTGTAAGAAAAGAATATATTCACGGTGGATCATTAATTATAGTTTCATCTAACATAAAAGCAAAAACTAGGCTTGACATTGTGAATCTCTCTATTGAACGCACCATTGAGTTGTCTTGTGTGGAGCTTGAGCACCAAGTAATAATATGTGTTTACCGCCCCCCACAAGGTAATTTCAACTTGTTTGAATCAGTTATGGAGGATGCACTCATGAAAATAAGTAGCGTCAGTAAAGGAATGGTAGTGTGTGGAGACTTCAATGTAAACATTCTTGAAGTAACACCTATTAGTGATCGACTTTTAAACCTTTTCAAGTCATTTAATTTAAAACATATATTTTATGAGCCAACTAGGATCACATCACACTCCTCCACGTGTCTTGATAATATTTTCACTAATTCTGATACTATAAGTTCAAAGATTATAAATAACTTAACATCGGATCACTGTGGACAGTTAGTAGTATTTAACGGCAACTATAAGAAAAAGTCTTGTAAGATTACATGCCGACCCGTAACTACTAGTCGGATACAAAGTTTTAAAGAAGGCATTGTTACTAAACTCACCCCCACAATGCTAGATGGTAATTGTCCGAATAGTAATTATAAATTATTTTTTAATGTAGTTAATAATGAATACCAACATAAGTTCAAAACTAAAACCTTTGATATTAATAATTGTAAATTCAATGAATGGGCAACTCCTGGTATTTATAAAAGCCGGGCGAAGCTATATGAATTATATGGTATGAAACAATATAGAACTGATAATAAATTCCTTCAGTATGTTAGAAAGTATTCCAGTATTTTCAAAAGTATATGCCATTTAGCTAGAGCTAATTTTATTAGTAATAAAATACAAAAATCAGATAATAAGATAAAAGCCACTTGGAATGCGATCAATAAAGAAAGTGGCAAACTTGTTACTTATGATAAAAATATAGAAATAAAAGTAAATAGTAAAATTATAAGTAAGGACCTAGACGTAGCTCAAGAATTTAATAGATTTTTTGCAAACATACCTGTAACTATTACTAGCTTGCTGAACTCCTCTGAATTCGATGCTCAGGTGCTACTAACTAATGGTGTCCCAAAGTGCAAAGTATTATTTGATTTTAAGCATGTTACTGTTAGTGATGTTATTCAAACTACCAAATCACTCGAGCCTAAAAACACAGGCGACCTATGGGGAATATCTGTCAAAATTATGATAAACGTAATTGACATTTTAGCTCCCTATTTAGTTGTTATTTACAATGAATGTATTGACACTGGTACTTTTCCAGATTTAATGAAATGTAGCAAGATAATACCTCTGTTCAAATCAGGCTCTAAGGATGATCCCACAAATTTTCGCCCTATATCAATCTTACCCGCTTTTAGTAAAATTTTTGAAAAACTTATACTCAAGCAGCTTCTTAGGCACTTCAATTTTAACAACCTCTTGCACAGTAACCAGTTTGGTTTTACGAAAGGGCGTTCTACAACTGACGCTGGGGTTTCATTAATAAAACATATATTTGATGCGTGGGAGCAATCGAAAAATGCTATTGGGGTATTCTGCGACCTTTCAAAAGCATTTGATTGTGTTCACCATGATACGCTTTTATTAAAACTACAGCACTATGGCATAGGGGGAGTAGCACTTGACGTATTGACCTCTTACCTTTATCAAAGAGTTCAATGTGTCGATGTAGGTGGAGTTAAGTCCCAGGACCTACCTGTTAAATTAGGCGTTCCGCAAGGGTCCATTCTGGGTCCCTTTTTGTTCTTAGTTTATATTAATGATTTGCCGTACTATTTGGAAAATATTTGTGATGTAGTTCTTTTTGCTGATGACACTTCTCTTATTTTTAAGGTGAATCGAAATAGAAATGACTTTCCCGAAATAAATAATGCTCTCGCTATGTTGACCAAATGGTTTACGGTTAATAATTTGGTGCTTAACACTAAGAAAACAAAATGTGTAAAATTTACCACTCCCAATGTCACAAATATTGGACCCGATCTTGTAATAAATAATGAGGTTTTAGAGACTGTAAAATCCACAGTGTTTCTGGGTGTAACATTAGATGAAAAATTGCAATGGAGTCCTCACATATCCTGCCTAGCTGGGAAATTAAGCTCCGCTGCTTATGCTATTAGAAAAATAAGACAATTAACTAATGTTGACACCGCTCGTCTGGTGTATTTCAGTTATTTTCATAGCATCATGTCTTATGGAATTTTGCTTTGGGGTAAGGCTACTGACATTCAAAGTATTTTTATATTACAAAAGCGAGCGGTGAGATCTATTTACCAGCTGGGCTCGAGGTTCTCCCTAAGAGATTTTTTCAAGAGTGTAGACATATTAACAGTTCCTTCTCAGTACATATATGCTAATATTCTTTATGTTCAACAGAATATAAATCTATTTAAAAAGAGAAGCGATATTCATAAATTAAATACTAGAAATAATCATAAGTTGTTTGCTGAAAATCATCGTTTACATAGAGTGCATTCTTCCTTTGTGGGGTTGGCGATCCGTATTTATAATAAAATTCCTAAGGAATTTCAGGAATTTTCTCAAATTAAATTCAAATTAGCAATAAAGAAATGCTTAATCAAAAAAGCTTATTATACAATAAATGATTATTTAAATGATAATGATGCCTGGTCGCTGGGCTAACCAAGATGACCGTACAATGTGTTATTGGGTCTCTTTGCTAGTGTTACTTACATACATACTTTATATTGTTTTTATGTATTTTTTTGACATATGTGTTTTTTTTTTTGTATCCTAACTTGTAACGTACTTGACATTGTAAACTGAAACGATATAACATAAAAACGTGCTAAATGAAGGTCAACCTGGCAATAAATTAATTGATACGTGCTCCTAGCTGTAAGATCGTCATGCTCCCAATGAATGTCATGGCTTGCGGTGGCGGTGTGGGGCGGGTCGTCTCCTTCCCTCTAATATGGCGAGGGAGGCAATGGCTGCGTCACACGTCATACTCGTGAACGGGTGCTGCTTGCGGTGGCTGGTCGGCTTGTTGCTGGAGTTATTTATTTTATTTGCTTTTGTTTAATTTTGTTTGCATTGTTGTGGTCTTGGTTGATCTCGTATAGCTTTGTTTAATCTTGTAAATGTGGGTGGGTGCAATTGCCGTTGGTTTCTTATTTTAGTATGCAAGAGGTTTTCCTATTAGCTTGAGTAGAATAGATTATTATATTACAATTTAGTCAGTAACGGTTTTGAGCATGCACTAGCCCACATCCTTTTAAAAAGTAAATAATTAAATGTAATAAATAATGAATATAAAAAAAAAAAGATTAATCAAGTAAAAGAAGACGGAAAAAAGAAAACCGGAGTTTCTTTCTGAGTTTCTTCTCCGGGCCGTCCACTTAGGTAGCTAGAGAAACCTGTAGGTTAGCTAGGCTAGGCTCCTCGCCGGACAGACCGAGGACCGCGTTGGCCCCCTGTCCCAATCCGATGATCCAGTGCCTGTAGTCCGTGCCAGTGATCACTCCCTCTTTTTTATATTATTATTGTTACAGTAATATTTCTCATAGCATTAGCGATGCCCTGAGCCGTGGTCCTAGCCCATTAAGGGTGCCCTCAGGCGTGTGTCGCTTAAACGTAAAAATATTGTTTAAAGACGAGCCTCTTTCTATAGAGCTAAATTATATTAAGATTTTGATTAAAGAGGTAATTATTGTTGTAACTATACATATGACGTGACGCTGGACTGACAGACAAGTCATTAGCTAATTATATTATTTTTGTATTTAATTATATTAATCATATTTAATTGTGTATAACTGACAAGTGCAAGTGTATGTAAATACCTAAGTGCTGAATAAATATCGTTTAATTCGTTTCGTTTAATAGAAACTACACAGTGCGTCATATCTAGCTAAAAAATCTTGTCTATAAATGGTGTTAAAATAGTTTATAATAGTGTATAGACACTAAAACACTTCACTAAAAGTTACACAATGAAATTCTGAACAACTATTTAAACAAATATATGTTTGTAACATAATATTTCTTTTTAATATAGGCCATTTCATACAACATTTCTGCCTACGCCAAAATTATAGACCAACTCTGGCTCACAAAAGGTTCTTTAACCAGCGAACCTAACCAAACGACTTATAATTAAACTGATGCGTACAATTATCTTGGAGCAATCATCATTACTCAGTATAATCAGGAGTTCTACTGCCATTAAACTTATCGCTAGACATTAGACACTAGCTTTTCCTTGTGACTTTATTTCAATATTTGTGGTAGTTGAGTTTTCCGTGCGTGTATGTTCTATAATATTAAAAAGAATCGCTGAATGTGTTGCTAAGCGCAAATCTCGAGGACAGCTGAACTGATTTCGCTAATACTTTTTTGTTGTGTGAAAAACCTAAGACAATTGCGCAGAAAATTTGAAAATTTAAGTATACTTAACCTCAATATAACATTTTCTAATGTAACCGCTTGTGACAATGTAAACTTTTTTAATGTGACTTTACGGCGTTGGACATAACATTGACAAAATGTGTGGTGCTCTTAGTGCACTTCACGGTAAGTCCAGAGTTATTACGCCAAATATTAAAAGTTCAATTAAATATGGAGTTTTAGTTAAGACAGGACAACGTCTATCGGGTCAGCTAGTAAATAAAAATAATTTATTTGCACAACAAAACAACAACGAAAATCAGGTTTTTCGATACAGAAAATCTTCTTTTCCAAATCCAATCTATACTTCTCTGGAATGCGCTACCTCTTGGAATAAGGATGGCCAAAACTCGTTTTTTTTTAAAGTTCCTAATTTTGGCGAATCAGACGGGTTCACCAAAGCAGTGAATTATGTGTATGTAATATAAAACTAAAAAATCTAGTTAGTCCGTCAGTTAGATTACTAAAAAATATTGGACACGTATTTTTTTGTTCATTAAATCAATGAAAATTTACAAAGATACAGAGCAACAACAAACTATAAAGTCAAGGAGACGGCTTATGACGTCACTTCTAGGTTAAATTGTACCTAGAAGTGATGTCACACGAAGTTTGAACGCGCTGTATCTTCGTCATTTTTTGTTTGAGGAACGGAAAATAAATACTTGTCCAATATTTTTTGACAATCTAACTGACGGACTAAATATTTTTTTTTAATTCTTCATCCCTATTATAGTTTAGACATAATGTATGATAAAATAATTAAGACAAAAAGCTGCTAAAGGTGTTTCGCGTTCAATCATCATCATCATTTCAGCCGTAGGACGTCCACTGTTGGACATAGGCCTCCCTCATAGATCTCTAGTTGTTGCGGTTAGAAGCGGCCTGCATCCACCGTGATCCTACGGCCTTAACCAGATCGTCCATCCATCTAGTAGGTGGACGTCCTACGCTACGCTTGCCGATCCGCGGTCTCCATTCGAGAACTTTTCGGCCAGCCTATAGTGAAGCACCATGTTTCAGATCCATAAGTCATCACTGGCATCGTGTTCAATGGTACAGTGAATTTAATGGTGGTACCAATGAAATAATTAATTATTACTTATGTTCTAAATATGATATTTATTTTAGCGAAACGTGCCAATACATAAATAGTAATGATACGCCAAAATGTGTGTACGCGCATAAATTTAGAACTAAACGAACGTAATTATGGGTACAAGGTTCGTATGATAGATAAAACTGGTAAATCTACAGGAAATATAATATAGTAACTATAACCGTCAGGCGACGCGATCACGAGCAGCAAGTTTAATACATATTTTATTTATCAGTCAGCCGTTTTCCATTGCTAAACATGGGCCTCCTCCTGAGGAAGGATATTTGCTATAGTCACCATGCTTGGCAGGCGGGTTGGTGACCGCAGTGTTATGTTGTAATACACAAGGGAAACGCTGCTGCCCGTTCCTTGATGTACGATTATTATAAATGATGTCATAATAATCGGGGCGGTGGTAGATAAATTCATAAAAAATATAAAACCAGTTACAAAATCTGTCGCAAACAATACCTATAAACATTTGTTTCCCATAGTGTCGTATAGTGTACTCGTTTGTCTTCGACCAAATTTTAACTTTGTTTCGACTACAAAACAGACTCAATTGTGAACTAAATTTGTATACAAATAAAGTTTTTAGTAGAAACCTTGTTGAGTTCATTTCGTCGCAGGACCGCAGTTAAACGACTTTAAAATCTTATAAAAGATATTAGTTACTGCTAGCAGTGGTGTAGCTATACCGTCTGAAGCCATTGGTCATTTAGTCTCAGTAAAAATAGTTTTAATTTCCTTTTAAAATACAAGTTATTTACTTAGGATCATCCTTGTGTCGCGGATGACTTCTACGACTTTATTCGCGAATACTCAAACTAAGCGCAGAACTAATATCTGTGGTTATCAAAAATATTTGTGCCAGGTGGGAATTGAACCCAGAATCTTGGGTTTCAGATGCAAGTTCTGTAACCACTGAGCCACTGGTAATGTGCAGTATAACTTTTATTAATAAATATGTTTAATAACCAACGCATCAGCATTGCCATCCAGCGTGGCAGCCTTCTGGGCGCGTTCCCCGCAGCGAACTCGGATGTAGAGCTATTGTTAGTCGCCTAAGCCATTAGGTTAGTATTTGTAGATATAGTTTATTTTAGTTTTTTATTTCTCTTTTTACTCAGTAATTAGTTTAAATTTAGATTTTAGAATTAAGCATTTTCTTTTTGGTTATTTAAGTTATTATAATGATTTAATTAATAAATTCACTTTCCAATAATTTTAAGAATTCTCATTCTTATAATTAAACTTTAAGGGCCCATGGCATTTACCAACCCTGTCACCCTCTAGTTACGCCACTCACTCCAGCCAGACTCAGTCGATTGAAGTGGACCTATTCATCGCTCAACGTAACCTCTTTTCTTCAATATTCCTTTAGAAAACTTAAAAAGGTAATTTATTACTTATTAATGTTGGATTTAAGTGCAATTCAAATGAAAAATGAAATTTTCAGTTTTATTTTTTGGAGATTTCTGAAGATTCAGTAATTATATATACTTAACTAGATCTCCCGCGTGGATTCACCCGCGTAGATCCCGTTTCCATGGTAACCTCGTCTTAAAACAGTTTCATCATCATCATCAGCCCGTATAACGTCCACTGCTGAACATGGGCCTCCTCCCGAGGGAGGGTTTTTGCCATAGTCACCACGCTTGGCAGGCGGATTGGTGACCGTAGTGATATGTTGTAAAACACTGGGGAAACGCTGCTGCCGGTTCCCTGGTTCATTTATTATAGATGATGTTATAACAATCGGGATCACCGGCTTAACGTGCTTTCCGAGGCACGGAAGGTAGTCCCTCAACCAACCAGAACCGGAAAGAAATCTTAGAAAACAGTTTATGACACTTAAAACAATGTGCTTTTTATTGTTAACATTTTTTTAATGTCGGTTCAAAAGACTCAGAGATTATTCCCTTAAATTACAACCTTACAAACTCATCAAGTGTTTTGTATTAAAAAGTTAACCAAATATGGATGCCATATTTTGTGATGCTAATATTTTAATTTTATTATGGGTACGTTTTTTTTATTATGACGATTTCTAACATTCAAGTCCCTTACCTCAAATGTTTATTTTCGCACAGACTTAATATTCAATATTCCTTTAGCCACGACATTTATGTTACTTCACTTACCCCATTCTTAAAGTAAAGAAGACTAAAAGCTATGTTTGCGTAAATAATTGTGCTCTGTTATAATATTCTATACAGCTGGTCTTCTCCTCGGTCTGGGTTAAGCCGTCACGGCCCCTGTTATAAAATAGAATAGAATTATCTTTATTCAAGTAACATGACTCAATAAATTAGTAAGACTTAAGACTATATTAGTAAGATATATATAAGGTAAGATATGTTTTTTTTGTAGTGATATTATAATAACATTACAAAAAAAAAACACATACGTAATAGTGGATCACCGCGGTGGCAACCCATGTGATATGGCACAACAGTGACCAACGAAAACACAGTCTAGGCGACTTGAAATCATGCCCAGGATACTGTTGGAGCCGCCCCACACCCTGCGCACCATGGAAGCACACCTTTTGCGCATAGTTGGGTAGAAATAATTTACATGCGCATCCGAGAACATCCCCGATGTGCTACAGAAGCGGGGCAGCCCCACCAGCATTCTAAACGCGTTATTATACTGAACGCGGAGAGCGTTGTACGATCTTTGCGTATATCTAGCCCACTAGCTGCTCGTGTAAAAAGATGTACAGTAGGTTCGAAAGAGGATCTTAACGGGAAGTGAGCATCGTGCATCGTTATGTAGTTGGCTAAGAGGCCTTTGCTACTTCACCTGGTATAAAGGCAGATGTCCAACCTAACTAAATTGTTTAAAACCTACAAACTAAGCAACCTGTGCAATAGCCGTCCCCAGTCGCTGGCGAGAGGATTGATTGACTATGGATTTTAGTTTAGTTAAGGGAGTTTTGGGCAACTGTCGCTCTAAGTTACAGTTCGTGGGCCTCTCGGATTTCGGGTCTACGAGGTATCGGAAAGTACTTTTACATCGCGCAGGTAACTCAAATTGTTATTTACTAACCATTTAATAAGAAAGACGCCCTGTTCGCCTTATGACCTTAGTTAGCCACGAAGTAGGAAACGCTTTGTGACTTATTCGACATAACAACAGAAACAAAAATTCTATAAAGTAATCACTAAACTCCATCCGAACACAAAGAGAATTATAAAAGGCGTTTAACAATTTAAAAGCTTCAGCCTAAGTGAAATAGAATTGATTGGTAAGTGCACGCTCAAAGAATGCATTTACTGAAGCCGGGGTGAAAAAGTCATTCTATTAGCTCGATCTGAAGTGGCTTTACGAGGTTATTATAGTTATTTATATTCATCACCACTTATAACGTCCATTGCTGAACATGGCCTCCCTTAAAGGGGGCGCTGCTTGAGTCACCACGCTTGGCAGGCGGGTTGGTGAACGCAGTATTATGTGCGTAAAGGATTGCTGCTGCCCATTAGTATAAGAAATGAAATGAAATGTATTTATTTGCTAGAACAGGCACTTAATAACATGGTAAAATAATTTTAGACTCACTATATTCGACTTAACAGTCGTGCAAATATTTCAAGAATATGCAAAACAGTAATAATCAAGAAATGTCATCAATGTCATTGGTCATTAAGTACTTTATTAGTCATTTATTATGTTTGTGATGGACAGATCACAAACATAATAAAATGTAGTCTTACATCAAATATATTAATTAGGCACATAAACATTATTAAATATATTAAATCAATTTTCAAGATAATATCTCAATAAATTATTAATTTATTAATTAGAGGATATATAGGGTGACTGGTAATTAGTGACCGATACCTAAACACATGATTGTGCTCATGATAACAAACAACTTTTACTACGGCACCAACCCTGAAATCGCGAAAAAAAAATCAGCCGCTCCCTACCGTTGACGAGTCATGTGAACATGAATGTATGGAACAGCGACGACAATAATTAGTATTTAAATTAGTTCATAGGTCATTGTATACTTAGGTACATAGTAAAACATCATGTCTGCTTATAATTTAAATAATCATCTATAGAATAAAAACATCTGTCACAAAGCCAATGGCTTAAAGTTCTATTAAATTCTAAATTATTTATTTTTCATCAGACGTGGTGGTAAGTGAATGTAACAGAATTAGAACTGCAATTTCTAAATACCCGTTTAAAGTTACTTTATCACTTTGTAAAATACATCTCTTGGCTGGGGCTCTGCTCGCCTTAATGCCCGGAGAAGTAGCAAAAGTCCCGTATCTAAAAACAAATGTCAGTCCGAAAAAAAAGTAAAATACCGTTAATACGTGCTTGTCGGTCTGAATTGTGCCTAGCCGTTAGACGTTCAAACAGGGAATTTGATGAATATATTTCTAAAGTACCCGAGACCAGGATCAGAAAAAGATTTTCCAAAATTCCTTCCATAAAGGAGTTAACATTAACCTGTCCACCCGATGTTTAGTGGCACAGGGGTCCACATTCAAGGACATCTAATGCCAATACTGTAGATGGTCACCACTAACCACCCTTTCCCACTCCCCGTCTAAAATCCGGCGACTTTTTAAAATTAAAATTCCTCCCCTAAATGAGTAAAACTAAGCTAAAGTAAATCTGGGAGTATTGATGGAGATTTTTTTTTTGTATCCGGGGTTGCGCGCAGACTAGTAACAAAAAAAATTGCATTGCTTGCAAAACAAATCGAATTAATCTGATATTGTTTATCATTTGTATGCAAAAGGAGATCTCCCACAGGTCAGTTATTTTCAGATAAGAACTCATACATAAAGCATCAAATTTTCATATCTTATAACATAAATAAACTATAAGCCAAGCGAATCAGTTCTCTTAAAACCGTGTTAAAATTAAATATGGCGTTCAAAGTGAGTATTCTATTTTCGAATAGTCAATTTTCTTTTTAATCTGTTTCTAATTTAAAAATAAAATGAACATCGATTGAAAATCCAACGTTTTATTTGGAAATGCCTTGCTATTAAAGCGGCTTAAAAGTAAATTTAAAAGTAAATCAATTTTTAGAGGAAAATTCAATAAAACAACGAATTTACATGTACCTAGGTTATATAAATTAAATAAATAAAACTGTGGAGGGAAATTTATTCCTTGCTTTTACATTAATAATATCTATTAGTATTCGATGAAATCAAGTGTATGGTTTATTCACAAATATTCTTCTAACTGAGACCATCACAAAGATGTGCCAATAAAAAAAGAATTTATGTTGGTAAAAAAAAACAACACAAAAATTTCTTCTTGTAGTTATTCTTAGTATAGTAGTTCTTCATATGTGTAGTGAGTATGTAAACTCACTACACATAGATATAATAGGTACTATCCCTATGATGTCATATATTTTGGAAGCACCTGACATAAAACTAGCTTCCCGCACGCCGTTTCACCCGCGTAACTCCCGTTCCCGTGGAAACTTCATAATATAATAGTGTTACATATCCCATTAACTTAGGAAACCATATAGCTTTCCTAGCAAAATGGTCTATCTAAAACTACAATATTTTTCAAATCGGACCATTATTTCCTAAGATTAGCGCGTTCATGCAAACATACAAACTCTTCTAGCTTTATATATTTGTATAGATAAAGACTTACTTTACAAAATCGTATTATTTTTTTACAGGTAATGTGCTTGGTTTTGGCGTTAGTTGCAGTCGTCTATGGTAAGTGTGACTTATTCATAGGGCTCAGAAGCATAATGTCGGAGTCAGTTAACGTCAGAAACATCGTATGTGCCTTTATCGTAAACTGGCACTTACGACCAAATGCTTCTAAAGTATAATAGATATCCGTCATTATGTTTCTAAGGTCTAGATTTTAAAGAAGCTAAGTTCTAGATTAGACTAGATTTATTTTTAACAGTAAGAGCGGTTTCGCACTACATCCGATCCGAATCCGATCCGAACCCGTGAAAATATGGTCCGTAGTAGCCGTAGAACTATTTCTATAGTCATTTACGCACTAGATCCGATGTCCGTCTTCTGATTTCTTTCCAAATTTCTAGACAAATATTTTCACGGGTTCGGATCGGATTCAGATCGGACGTTGTGCGAAACCGCTCTAAATTTTAATTCTCAATCGATGTTGTAAATTCTATTTTTGAATGATCCATCTAATGATTTTTGTTATCCAGTGTCAGTGGGCCGTGCCAGTCTTATTTCATTTTAATTATTCTAGCTTTAACTGCACCCTAAGTACCTATACAACGTGTTAATTAAATAACGCAAAACCTCTTAGGTGGGAATTGTGCTCATGAATATGAACAACTTTTTCTAAGAGGCCGACATTTTATCTCCAAGTAAAAAATCAGCTGTTCCATACAAACTGTCAATACCTACTCGACCAAAATGTATGAAAAAGTTGTTTTTTTTTCGAGTTACAAAGTTGGTCCCATATTAAAAGTTGTTCATATCCATGAGCACAATCACCACCTAAGTAGTTGTATATAATAACCCCTTAATAGAGCCCTCAGGCTTGTATCTTGGCTATGTTACTGTTGGATGGATAAAGTAGCTATTTATTTGATGGTGAAATATTTTTTGAAGTCGGTCCTGCAGTTCCGGAGCCTATTCAATGCAAACAATAACTCTTCTCTCTTTATTTTATTAGTATAGACCCCTACAAATATACAAACGTCAAAAATAAAGATATATATTAGACTAGCTTCCCGCGCGCGGTTTCACCCGCGTAACTCCCGTTCCCGTGGGAAATTCATAATAAAATATAGCCTATGTTCTTTCTCAGGCTCTAGACTATATCTGTACCAAATTTCATTTAAATCGCTTCAGTAGTTAAGGCGTGATTGCGTAACAGACAGACAGACAGAGTTACTTTCACATTTATAATATTAGTAAGGATTATAGTAAGGAATAGTAAGGAATAAGGAATAGTAAGGATTACTAGCTTCCCGCGCGCGGTTTTTCTCGCGTAACTCCCGTTCCCGTGGGAACTTTATAATTAAATATAGTCTAATTTAGTAGAATTTGGTTTTTCCAATGGTGAAAGAATTTTTGAAATCGGCACAGTAGTTTTTGAGTTTATTCATTACAAACACAGACACACAAAAATACAAATCTTTCCTCTTTATAATATTGGTACAGGTAGATATATATTTTCTTAGGTATATATAAAGGATAAGAAATAGCAATAATATTTACATGACTTAATTACATACTGATAGCCTTTGCTCTTGCTATCGGGATTTCTTGGAAATGCACTCATATTTAATTAGAATAGTAACATAACAAGACAATAATAGATTAGAATTAACCGATGATATTCAAAGAATGTAGGTGAACTTATACTAGCCTTTGAGTGATTGTTTACATTGTATAGGATCAGGAACTAATCATCATCATCATCATCATCAGCCCGTTCAACGTCCACTGCTGAACATGGGCCTCCTCCCGAGGGAGGGTTTTTGCCATAATCACCACGCTTGGCAGGCGGGTTGGTGACCGCAGTATTATGTTGTAACATACAAGGAAACGCTGCTGCGCGTTCCCTGGTATACAATTATAGATGATGTTATAACAATTGGGACCAACGGCTAAACGTGCTTTTCCGAGGCACGGAGGGAAGTCCCTCCGCTAACCAGACCCGGAAATAAATCTTAGAATCTACACAAAGATTTCTTGTCCGGCGTGGGGATCGAATCCATGACCTCCCAAGATTTTTTTTTCTGAGATTTGAGATAAAACAATTACACGTCATACAAAAGCAGAGGGGGTTCTCCCATTGCACTGGCAGGACGATAAGACAAACAGGAGCGCGTATTGCGTACGAAGCTGGTGTCTTATTATTTTTGGTTAGCGCGCCCACCGGGACCATTGCCTTGTTGGCCGGGACACCAGGACATGACACTCGAAACCGGGACATGTCCCGGCGTACCGGGACGTATGGAAACCCTACGTTAGAGGAATATTATCCCCACGCCTGGTAACCGCTAGTCAACTATCAGTTATTATCTTTGAGTCGAGCAAGGAGGTGGTACTTCTACATTAGTGTCAGAAATACTAACGAATATTGGTGCATCATCATGCCAGGTATTATAATACTAACGAAATTAATTATATCGAGGCCAAGTTTGATTGTCGATTGTTGAATATCGACCAGTGAGTGAATTACTATTTTTTTTAAGATTACTAGCAGCTTTTTGCAGTCTACTAGTATTGTTGTTAACCCCTCGTGCTAAGCTAAAATGCTTGTGTTACGAGTGGGTTCACGTCGGTAGTGCAATGGGTGTGGTTCGAACCGGCGACCTCAAGATCACAAGTCCGACGCCCGACTTAATCATTGAATATTTTTATCTTTAAAGCTAAACCGCATGCTGGGGGCTACGGCAGCAGCAAAGGAGGCTACGGTGGTGGTGACTTCGGTCAAGGGGGACTTGGAGGAGGCAGTGGACGTAACCAAGGCTTAGGTGAATCCGGAGGCAGCAGTGGATTTGGCAGTTCCAGCGGATTAGGTCAAGGAGGGCATAGTAGCCAGGGTGGTGGCTCGGGAGGATATGGACAAGGTGGCCATGGACAAGGTGGCCATGGAACTCAAGGATTTGGCCAAGGTGGCCATGGGACTCAAGGTGGCCATGGCGGATATAAAAGCCATGGATATTAAGCTAAAGTAATAGTTTTGTAGAATAGCTTTCAAATGATGTAATTATTTGCGTTTTTTCAATGTATTGTACAAAATTGTAATTAAAAATGATTTTGGTAAAGATTATCTGTGTTATTGTTTTTGTAAATAGCATCACGCACGCTATTTCATCCCGCATAGCTCCCATTCCCATAGGAATCTTATAATTAAATATTAGCTTTGTGATGGTGGAAGATTTTTTTAAATCGGTCTAATAGTTCCTGAGCCTAGTCAATGCAAACAAACAAGCAATATTTTTTTTCCTTTTTATAATATAATATTATATATAAAGTTTAATTTAAATAGGATTTTCTGTGCCTTTCTATATGCTTATGAAGTCTGAAAATAAACTTTACGACGGCAAGAGTATCTACTTGTACACCGCACAGCATTTTTTTCACAATTTCAATTTAGTCACTAAAATATACCTACTCATATTAGAAGAAGATCCGAATCTACATCGACCTTAAGATCGGTTTCGCACTACGTCCGATCCGAACCCGTGAAAATATGGTCCGTAGTAGCCGTAGAACTATTTCTAGTGTAATTTACGCACTAGGTCCGAGATCCGTCATCCGATTTCTTTCCAAATTTCTAGCCCAATATTTTCACGGGTTCGGATCGGATTCGGATCGGACGTAGTGCGAAACCGCTCTCACCTAGCTGAATATCGAATCAAACTTGTTTTATAATGAATTTAGTATCTTACATGCATGCCTATTTAGGGTAAGACACAGTGAACTGTAATTAATGATAACACCTTTGTATTTTTATACATGTATCTGCAAATAAATAACTTACTTACTTAGAAAATACACAGAAATGGGTTGGCTAAAGAAATCCTGGACAGACTAGTTTTAATTTTTTTAAATGATTTTTAAATTAAATGTTTGCAACAGTTAATGAAAATCATTAAAAAAAAGATAAGATAGGTAATAAGTAAATTTTATTCTGACTCAAAGTATAAAACGTATAGAACATTCAGTTGTTGGATTGGGCCTGGACCTCCGAGGCCTGGACGAACTACTGGGTTGCTAACTTTACAAAAGGTGTGTAGATGACAGTTACTTTCACTTGATTGGATAATATATACAAAATTATGACAACATAGCGCTGTTTTCAATCATAGTTAAAATAAGTCCTTTCAGGATTTGAATATATATTTTCTAATATACTTAATTAATTATAAAAAAAACTTTCATTCTATTATCAGCTCGGTGCAGGTCGATGTAGGTCCGGATCAAAGACCTTAGATAAATTCTCAAGTTTTTTTGTTTAATTATATTTATGACGAAATGATTGCTCATTTTGTTACAACGGATGGGTTAATGCCAGTATATAACACGAGACCACCATTATAACCTGACTACAAACCTAGAACAACAGACACAAACAAAGTAGTACAAACTCCCGCGGAGAAAAATGTACTTCCATTTTCGAGACAAACACTTCTTAAAATATAGTCAACGTTAGTCCTGGATAACGTAGCTATTAAATAACTTCTGGAGGCATTCCCAACAGTGGACGCTACACCTGCTGTATGTGTACACCTAATATATAAAGCTGAAGAGATTGTTTGTGCGCTAAACTCAAGAGATTTAAAAAATTCTTTCAGTTTTACATAGCGCATTTATCAAAAAAGGCTATAGCCTATATTTTATTATGACGTTTCCACGGGAACGGGAACTACACAGATGAAACCGCGCGTGGGAAGCTAGAGTATTGATAGTATTCAAATTTATTATTATCAATTCTGTATTTTAGAAATTAATGTTTAGAAAAAGTATAGGTACCTACCATTTTGTATGATAACTTAATCATAACCTACTTCGGCCAACATGTAAGCTTGTCAATTCCTCTTTATCAGAATATTTTTTTGCCACGGTGTCTCAAACTACGCAGGTCACAGTACACTGGTCGTGTTTTAGTTCGTCTAGTATGCATTGCCGGCCTGACGATCCTATTTGCAACGCGTTGGCTTGGCGTCGGCTGACAAATATAAATAAATTATTTATTTACTACGTGCAATGAAACTTGATAACATTCATTCTCATTGGATTTTTTTAGAGGTCATTTCACTGACCGTTTGGTAAATATTTTAAATAGAATTATAAAATATATTTATTTACTTAGAATGTTGATAGTATCGACATTCGAATTTGTGGCATTATGACCGCGGTATTATGTTAGAAATGCTGCTGCCTGTTTCATAGTATACAATTGTTGCAGATGTAATTACAATTGGGACCCTCTAAGACAACGGCTTTACGTACTTAGTGAGGTACGGAGCCCTGAACCAACTATAGATACCAGGCCTAAGGAAATAATAAAATAATCATTTTTATTTTATAAATGTATTTTATTGAACTTTTATGGTGTGATATGCTACTACGGGGCTACCCATAAATCTAGAATGTTGTAACTTATTCCATGGTGCTACGTGGTGCTAAGTAAATGCTATGATTTCGTTACAAGATTAAAAAAAAGAAAATTAGAGCCTTATGAGAAACTTCTTCTTGCTGTTAAAATGCCTCTCCAGACCCATAGTTTGTAATGAACCTTTAGTTGCCCTAGTTGAAGTCCGAGTGGACCGCGAACTGTAAAGTCGAGCGACAGTTGGACAAAACTGTTCTAGAATCTAAATTACATTCTGTTGCAAATCCCCTCACCGCCAGCCGCCCTGATTTGAGGTCCAAGCCCCATAACTTTTTAAACTATTTATTTAGGCAAGAGCCCTGATCGCCTTTATGCTCGGTGAAGTAGCTAATGGCTTGTCTATACCTGAAAATACTTCTAAAATGCAATGATGAAGGATTAAAAAATAAAGATAGCCTTCTTATAATAAAGTAAGTAATATCTCTTTCTATAATAAGTAATTCAGATGGAAGAGGAACATTTATTTATGCAAACGACAGATCGAGTAATATCTTCGGTCGTTTGGTTTACTTAGAATATGGAATAAATCTTGCGGATCGGTCGCCATTTTGTAAAATGCATTTGTTAAGTTAATAATGAATGCCTCGCTGTTAGTCTAGAAACTAGGTTTAAATTATTAATTGGAACTGGAAATAAAATATCCAATAGATAAGTTAATCTGTTTATAGTTTAGATACTGAATCGTTTAGCAGCGATATAGTTAACTTAAAGTAATTTACACAATTGCAATAGGCATGTAGACTAAAAAAATGTATTTAGTCCGTCAGTTATTTAACTAAAAAATATTGAACATTTACACATTATTGATTTGATAAATAAAAATATACGTTTTATTTATCAAATTAATAAAAATTGACAAAGATACAGAGCAACAACAAACTATAAAGTGCAGGAGAGGGGGCTTGTGACGTCACTGCTAGGTTAAATTGTGCCTAGAAGTCACGTCACATGAAATTTTAACGCGCTGTATCTTCGTCATTTTCTGTTTGAGGAACGAAAAAGAAAACGTGTCCAATATTGTTTGGTATAACTGACGGACTTCTTTTTTTTTGTCTTCATACCTATTTACTTTAGGTATACTATAATTGCCAGAGTCCCTTCTGTGAAGTAGGAAGAGAAATAGAAGACCTTGATGTACGTACTACATCAGGCTTTACTGTACTCGCTAGGTAGCCGGCCGTGTTAATTTGCAATCAAACACACAACTCAATTTTCTTCTTTATACATATTTGACTTCACACGATGACGCTCACTGAATGTTTGCATAATTTGTGGTAAATTTCAGTTAAATTTATTTCAATTATGCGTGTAGTGGTAACGGACGATGAATTTACTTTGTATGTCCGTCGTTTAGTCAATTTAAATACTTTTAATGGCCGAGGTATTGACTAGGGAGTAGATAATGGAAGAGATAATAATAAGGACATATTAAATTATTATTATTCAAAGATATTTTTTCTTCCACCTCTTTCTTTCTACTAGGAAATAGAAAATATTAAAAGTGAACTAGAAAAGCGTGTAGCTTAAGGATTAATTATACCTGCACTTTTCTAAGTTACTTTCTATATTTTCCTTTTGCGGGTCTGACAGAAGAAATTTCATAAGAAATAAGCAGTGGTATCGTAATAACTTTCTTATCTTTCTGTTTTTTTATTTTTCAATTTATTAATTTTTTTTTTTTTTTTCTTTTTTTTTTTTTTAGAAGACAACTCCCGCACTAGGGAAATAAATCCCTGTGTCGCGGGGGACTTTACAAAACGTAATTATTAGTGTAACGTAATTATTAGTGTACCAACATCTATATCTGCGTGGTGTCCGGCTTAGAATAGACCACCCCATGTCTTCACATGGCTATCGTAATAAGTGACTAAGGGACATGCAGCTGACGGGTGGGCAGCAGGATCTTTCAGCTCAAGTATACTCAACATGTTACTACAATTACCAATACGCCTGCCAGGCGTGGTGATTTGTATGGAAATATACAAATCACCAGCAACCCTGTTTTACATTTGTAAGAAAACTCCAGTCCAGTATATACAGAAGGTACTTTATTCCACCAGAAGACAGTTAATCGGCAAGGTCATAAATACACATCTTGGTGAAGCACAAAGACTGTTCACACACATACAGTTTTAACACGTCCAACTAGTTCGGCCGCTCACCGAGTGTTGCCAACTTGATAACTTGTTGTATTGATATGTTTTTACTTTTAAATATTGTATTAATTTATTTAAAAATCCCTAAGCCTTACTAATTTTGTTATACATTAGTTGTACCAGTGTGTTAGGTAACAGTTGAGAAAATCTTATGAAGCAGTAAGTGAAATATTTTGAGATCTCGAAAACTGTTCTAACAAATAAAGTTAAAAAAAAGTTATGTAATTATCTGCATATTTTAAAAGGTTTGGCTTAAAAAAAATTATACGCCAAGTGAAGCTTTTCGTGATAAAATATATTGAATTAAAAAGGGTATTTTTCAAAATAAAACCATAGATTTTATACAACAAATAAATATATTTTCCATTAAGTTTCATGTATAAATTTTAAAATTACCTTTTTAAATAACATTCATGACAACAATATCTCAATAAGTTATTTTACAATATTTGGAAGGTGAAAACTTGAAATCACAATTTTCTATATAAATTATGTATGTATTTAATATTTAAATTTACCATTTCCCCGTCACTATATTATTATAATAAATATTCGAATTCATTATGTATATAATACAATATTTAAATATTGTAGTTAGTATACAATATATAAACTTTTAAACTTTCGCGTATCATAATTATAATATACAGCACACAGGTTTTAACGCGATAAAATTACCTTTTTATATTACACGACGTTTCGATCAAGTTACATTGATCGTGGTCGCGGGCAGACTGGCTCGGCGGTGTCGCTCCGTAGTTGAGGGCGTCGAGTTACCAACTACCCTCAGTTTTCGACCGTCCGCAAGTCCTCTCCACCGATCGCCATTACTACGCCAGAATTGTGCGTGAAGCGGTTGAAATTAAGAAACATAAAAATTTCAACCGGAAAGATAGTTTTAAATTATCGACGACATGGAATTCAATTGTCAAAAAGCTGACACCGCGTTTTGTGCAGTCGGTTAAAAATAACATTTTTTGAACTCAGTGAGTGAAGTGTGTAACCTGCCTTACGACACAAAATAAATTAAAACTGAGGGTAGTTGGTAACTCGACGCCCTCAACTACGACCCCGCCGAGCCAGTCTGCCCGCGATCACGATCAATGTAACTTGATCGAAACGTCGGGTAATATAAAAAGGTAATTTTATCCCGTTAATACCAGTGTGCTATATATTATAGTGTACAATATTTTCATAATTTTGGTATAAGTAGGTATTTTCGACTACATAGTTGTTTTATCTTTCTAAATTATTTACATAAAGATGGTCGGTGCGGCAAGATTTCTTTTATAAGTTTTATTTAAATTGTTTTACTTAATAATTATAAAGAAAATTGTTCACATGTTAATGTCTACACTAAACAAACATGGTCCACAAGAAATTTTAACTTACCATAAAGCATTTACAACACCATAACTACGTATCTATATAATAATAAATAAATAATAAAAATGTAAAAAAATAAAATAATCAGACAGTAAAGATAGATATTACACTGAGGTTAGCCCAAATAATGAAGTGAGGAGGAAAAGTTATGAATAACCGGCCAAGTGCGAGTCGGACTCGCGAACGAAGGGTTCCGTACCATTGTTAGTTGCCTGTTGCCGTTATTGACATCAAGCAAAAAAGGGCAAAATATTTATTTTATTTTATTTTCAGTATTTGTTGTTATAGCGGCAACTGTAATACATTTTGTAAAAATTTCAACTGTCTAGCTATCGCGGTTCTTGAGATACAGCCTGGTGTCAGACAGACAGACAGAGAAGTCTTAATAATAGAGTCCCGTTTTTACCCTTCGCGTACGGAGCCCTAAAACCCCTTTTTTGGAGAAACTAGTAGAAGTAGTAGTAAAACTACTTTATACCTATCTCCTACTTTTAAGTTATAGTAGACGCGTCTCAATCGCGGTCAAATCTTAAAGCAAATAACTACTTTTAAAAATTAAAAAGGTGATGATTTGCCTTAATATTGTACCGCGATTGAGACCCGCGTCTATTATAAATTATGTGTACAAATCGCAAACGTTTAAAAACATTTAACTCCTACTTTTCTAAAATAAAAATATTCTTTATTTTCAAGTTTAAAATATTTTAAATTATGTTCTTATGATGCGACCCTTTTCGTTCTATAATTTTATCTAACAAAGAGAGAGAGAGAGAGAGAGAGAGAGAGAGAGAAATGATCATAATTTCATATTTTGCGAGTCAAATTATTATTATTAATTAGTAATATAATTCCGCTCAGCTCACTACATACTATATATAACAAAGTCGCTTCCCGCTGTCTGCCTGTCCTTATGTAGGTATGCTGAGATCTTTAAAACTACGCAACTGATATTGATGCGGTGTTTTTTAATAGAATTTAGTGATTTTAATAGAAGGTTTAAATATATCATTATCATCAGTATTGCACCCGTGCGAAGCAGGAGCGAGACGGAAGTATTAAATAAAAATATTTTATATGGTACGTATAAATGAGGTGTTCATAAAATTTCACTCTTCTAGCCGAAGAGTGAAATTTTATGAACACTTGAATATCCAGAGCATCATTAGGTGTCAAAAACAGGCATCAGAACAGAGCATCTGATGGGCTTTAAAGGCCTTTTCCAAGTGACAGAGGGGGATTATCCATAAGACAAACTAGCACGTGCCTAAGGGGCGCATGGGCGGAATAGACGCTGTAACAGAAACTAGTTGAGGCTACCACAAGTCGGAATGAAGAAATGCCAGCTCCAAATTAGAGTAATCTCTACCACACATGTAATAACACCAACTACAGTGATCAAATGTTTACTAGTTCTAGTTATTTATACAATAGGGGCGCCGATGAGATGCTTGCCTACGACGCTCTCAACGTTTAATACATCTCTACCAAGTGGTAAAATTATTGAATAGAATGGGCATGAGGACAAAAAAAATCTATATACTTAGTCCGTCAGTTAGATTACTAAAAAATATTGGACACGTATTTTTTATTTATCAAATCAATAAAAATTGACAATGATACAGAGCAAAAACAAACTATAAAGTTCAGGAGACGCTTGTGACGTCACTATTAGGTAAAATTGTACCTAATAGTGATGTCACACAAAATTTCAACGCGCCGTATCTTCGTCATTTTTTGTTTGACATGTCCAATATTTTTTGGTAATCTAACTGACGGACTAAATAGATTTTTTAGTCCACATACCTATTGTGTTACGTTACTTGGTACATACATAAGCTCACGCCTGTTTCCCTGCGGGGTAGGTATAGACAATGGACCTCCACTTGCTACGATGCCTACACACATCTTTCGCTTCATTCACTCTCATAACATTCTTCATACAAGCACGTCGGTTTAGGGTGGATCTTATTTGACGTTTTGCGAGGATGTCTCCGATTTGGTCAGAGAACGTTGGTCGAAGTCTTCCCCTTCTGACTGTGCCACTCACACTCACTGTGCTATTTATAGCATGACATGAACTCCATTATTTTAAGCTTTAAGAAGTGTCATTTCTATCTTTACTGCCGCCACATAATAATATTTGAAACAAATAATAGTAATAATAAAACACTCAATGTCTTTTAAAAACGTACAGTCGCCAACACAGGTGTTCCGTCTATAAACATTAAATGTATACAGCCAAATTTGAAAATTGCTAAGCACATTTTAAGACGTTAAATAAGCTGTTTTGACGATTGTATACAGTACTACACTTTACAAAACTTCAAATCTCTGTTTTTTATTCATATATAAGTAGGTATACATGTAATACATTTTTTTTATTAGCCGCTAGATTTATTGAAAAGCGTATACTTGTTCAAAAAATTGCACTATCAAAATGTTGCAGTCAAGGTCGGGGACAATATAATTTATATTAGTATATGATTTAGGATTGGCTTAAGGTTGTGCGTTATATTCGTTAAATTTATTACATATTGCATAAATATATCTTGTAGATGAACTAATAACTTATTTACCATGTATACATAGAAAGGCTCAATAAAATATTATATAATCACTAGTGCTTGTTATAAATTAGGATATTCAAGCAGATACCGCTAATACGTCCATCGATTTCCATTTCAAAACTATTTTTTTTTTGTTATAATAATCATCTCAAACATCAATATCTTAATAACACTGAAATATATTAAAATATACATATAAATTCATATAATTATTTTAATTAAATATATTATCTATATATCTCAAAATTAAATAATGGAAGGACAACAATAATATGAGCTATTCACTTACACATCGACTAAAGTAAATATAATATTTGGAAGTATCTTAAATGTCTAAACATCAAAAACAAGGGCGTCAAGTCCATAAAATATAATTAAAATTTATTTAAGTAACAAAAGTTTTGTTCTACAATTAACAAAGTCAGAGACAAAGGTGAAACCATAAATAAGAAGAATAAATAACAAATTATTTTCGTCATCCAAAAGTTGGCAAATCGTAAATATAAGGAAATAAGATTTTTCATATAAATTTCTCTGCACCTCGTAGGCATGTAAATATAAGTATAAAAGTATATGCATGTACTCAAATAAATATAATTTTATAGTTGAATTGGCACATTCCAAATACAAACTAGGATAGCACGATATAGCAAATATTATATATCAGCATATCTTTGAGAAACCACAGCATATCAAATTGTTTAAGTAGTAATCATATACATATCATTTCAAGTATATACCACGTAAAATATATAACACATTGGAATAAACTAGACAAACATCGACATAATATTATACGACACCAAAACTTTATAACTTATCGACAATAAGTATAAAATATTTTATATAATATATTATATTAACTTTTTTACGTTACTGTACAACTAAACTCAGAAGTTCCATTGTATTCATTTTCATTGCGACTAACTGTAGGTACTACGCGCTAGGGGCTTATTTGGCTACTAGAGGCTAGCGGGTCACCTTATGAGCTTTCTAGCGAATAATATCCAAATGAGACAAAAGTTCTAGACTTTTCGTTACAGCCCTTCGCTTCGACACTCTTTCTTGCACGACTTGCAAAGTGACTTGCCAGACTTTAGGCGCTAATTAAACTGCCAGTGAGTGCATACACAGCCTAAGTATATATCAAATTTGTTACATAGTTTGGCAGTTGACATATTAACCTGAATTAAAAATACACATGGCGGTTGGTCTGCCTTAATTTATAATTAAAAAAAAACAATATTATTTATCTTTATTTATGTAAGATAATTGGATTTCCACTCTTTGTATGAAATTTCTGATTTTAATTGTTTTACAAAGTCTTCAGTCTGACTAGAGGAGACTGTTCGGTTACATCTCCGAAGTGTTAACACACTTCATTATAAAAAGCACGTAAATTACCTAAAGTAATGTTATATTTAAATTACTATAATACTAGATACACGACGCCATTTATATTCGCGACGTTTTCTACCGCCCACCACTGACGCCTGTGTGGAGAAAGATAAACATTGGCCTTATTACTTATGCTTTTGAAATATTAATACACCTAATTGAAATTCTTTCGAAAAAAGCATAGGATTTTTTGGTTGATTTATGAAGAAAACTTTGCCGCAACAAGTACAAACAAAACTTGTAACGTTTTTAAATATAGGTAGGTACCTAACTTTTACTCACACAGAAAAAATTAGATTTATGATAGAAGAATGAATAAATTCAATAAATTAATTCACAATAAGTAATTTCGGTACTTTTTACTCATTTCATGTGAGAGAAAGATTATATTTCATTACGAAAATAATAGAAAAAGAAAGATATAGAAGATAAGTAATAAGTAATCACAAATAATGATAATGCCTTCACTGAAACTATTCTAATCTGTTTTTGGGCGTAGGCAAAAGCTTAAGTTTAAATTTTTTATAAGTCTAAATTACTCATGATGAATTACATGATTGAGCCTATCTTTATTTTTACAGTTAAATTCTTAATGATTTTGTAGTTTGCGACATCACCTACACAAGCGTCAGTGTGGGCCCGATATTTAAAGTGTAATTAGCTAAACGATGACCCTGTGTCAGTCGTGGACTGCGACCGGGGCGCTCTCGGGTCGCCCCGGGAACAATAGTCTATCTACGAGATTTAGAATCTACGCTCTACGCACGTAGTCGACTCAGGCACTGCCCACCTAACGATACCGAAAAAGACGGTGCTACACTACTCACCTATACGAAGAATTACAATACGTTGCGTTTAGAAATTTGGCAGTGACGGTCGGGGGACCGGCGGAGACCGCGGGGCGACCGCGCGGGGGGCGGCGGGGGCGGGGACCGGGGCCCACGCGGGGGCGCGCCGCGGGAAGGCACGAGGGGGGCGGCGCGGGGCGCGGGGCGCGGCGCGGCGGCGCGGGCGCGCGGCCCCCACGCCCGGCGCCGCCGCGCGCAGTCAGAGCGGGAAGCAGCGCGCCGAGCGCCGCGGCTCGCTGGCGCCGCGCCGCCGCGCGCCCGCCGCGCGCGAGCCCGGCTCCGGCGACAGCGGCTCCAGCTTGTGCATGGAGGGCCGGCTCGACAGGCGCGCGCCGTCCGCCGGCGACGACGCGGCGCGCGCCGACCCGCACTCGTCCAGCTCGATGCGCCCGAGCCGCAGCGCCAGCGCGTACTCCGCCCGCTCGATCACGCTGCTCGGCTCCTCCTCCATCACCGTCGTGTCGGCGACGGTGGACTCGGCGAGCGTCGAGTCGGCGGCGGCGGACTCGGCGCGCGGAGGCGTCTCGGCGACGGCGGTCGGAGAGTGGCGCGTGTCCGCCGAGGAGGGCGAGGCGTCGGCGGCGCGGCGCTCCGGCGTGGTGAACACCGAGTCGGACGCCCAGCTTCGGCTCTCCGAGTTCTGACGCAGGGTGTTGTCGTCGACGCTCCTCTGCGAAGTTCGCCGACTGTGGCGCGGGCTTTCGTCGTCGATGGCGCGGAAATCGAGCGCGCTGAGATCGACGGGGCCGGCGCGTCGTCGAGAACTGTCTCGACGGAAAGAAGGCCGGTGGGAAGAGAACGCCGCGTCGTACAGTTCGCAGAGACTCGTGCGATCCGAGTGCGGCTCCTCGTAGAGGGTCAGATTTCGAGTCTCCGTGGCGTCGGACGGCGTCTCGTCTCGATTCGAAGTGGCCTCGCTGCGCTCGGAGATGTCAAAAGTGAAGCGCGCCTCGAACCGATCCGGACTGAACTGAGGCGCCGAGCGCGAACAGTCATCGGCGAGCTGCGCCTCGGTGATCGAATCCGACGGCTCGAACGGTATGGGGCGGGGAGCGGTGCGGCGCGGGGACGCGTCGTCCGAGTCGGTGGAGCGGTCGGAGCGCGGCGCGGCGCACACGTGGCGCCGGCCCAGCGCCGGCTGCGAGCCGCACGGCGGGCGCCGGCAGCACGTGCGCTCGTGCCGCACGTCCGACCCGCTGCTGCCCGTCGACTTGGAGTGCGGCGGTCGGCGCCGCCCCGCGTCCTCCCTTCCGTAAAGAGACGTGAAATCTTCCGAGCAGAACTTCTCGAACAGCTCCTGCGAACTGAGGCGCGTCGAGCCCGTCGCGTTGTAAAACGCCTCCGTCGGCGATCGTTCCGGTCGCTCGTAGAGGGCGCTCGAACTGGCCCTTTTCGATTTGTCCATGAGGCCGAATTTGTATATCCTGGGCAAGCGGCGTTCGAACACGCCCTGAGAGTGCGCCCGCGCGGGGGCGCGCGGCGGTTCGGACGGCATACGGTCGGACGAGCCGGCGCGGGGCGGCGGCTCGGGGCGCGTGAACCGTCCGGGAGGAGAAACGGCGAACTCCGGTTCGTAGCGGTCATCGTCTTCGTCGGGCTCGTCGGCGGAGGGGCCGTCGCGCTCGAGCGAGCCGTGACCGCATTCGCAGTCTTCGTGCTCGTCGCTGACGTCGCCCTCGTCGAAGGAGGGCGCGCGCGGGCCGCGGCCGAACGCGCGGCGGCGCTCGTCGGCGGGGCCGTCGTCGTCCTCGAGGCGGAAGGAGCGACGCAGCGGCGGGCGGTCGCGGCGCGGGCGGCGCGGCGCGTCCAGCGTGGCGGCGTGCGGCACGGGCGGGCGCGGCGCGGCGAGCGGCAGCAGGCGGTCGAGCGACAGGCCGCGGCGCGCGCGCTCGGTGCGGGCGGGGCGCTTGGCGGCGCGCGGCGCGGCGGCGGGGCTGGTCTCCTCGGGCGTGGTGGGCAGCGCCGCGCCGCGACCGAACTCGATGAACCAGAGTTCGTCCTTGAGTTCGCACTCTCACTTCTTTTCGTTCATATCTTTATTTAAGTAATGAAGCACGTAGTGAAGGACGAGATCGTAGCAGTATTTGTATTCCGTCTGAGAAGGGAAAATGTTATTGTATTGACAAACGGTTACGTTCTGCCTTTACACACTCATAGCATATAAACCCAAGTGTTACCCATAAGTAAAGGATACATGGGTTTAAATGTTACTTACATTAATTGTATTTATATTCATCCCCGTTTTTATAACTTAAGGACATACCATGTTCTCGACGAGTTGCGGTCTATGGCGGCGGACGGTTTTGACCGCTTGAAACACGTCCACCTCTCCGTGTTGAATCACTTGCTCGATGCAGGCGTTGGCAGCACAATATACGCCGGAACGACTTCTTCCATCTCTGTACAAACCACAACAATTCACCTATTATATTTTTATAACAGATATTGCAATCTTGCAATCTTAGCAGATATAAAAATAATATTATCAAACATCAAAATAATTTTATTTTCTTTCTACAAACACACGTTTACGTTTATAGTAATGGGCTTAAGTTCTGATACCTTGATTATACAGGGTCGTTTAACCACATTGCCATAAAAACCTCTATTGACAGACGGATTGTTAATTCTCATAAGATAGTAATTAAACTTGAGCTGATAGATAGGTACTGCTGCCCATCAATCAGCTGTATGTCTACTATTATACGATAAGTAGGTTCGCTTACAACAGCCATGGGACGACGTGCGACGTGGGGCGGTCTATTATATGCCGGCGATACACGATAGTCAAATCATAAAGAGGAAAGATTTGATTGTTTGTTTGTTTTGAATAGGCTCCGAAAATTCTAAACCGATTTGAAAAAATCTTTCAACTTTGGAAAGCTACACTATCCCCTGATGACATAGGCTATATTTGATTATGAAGTTCCCACGGGAACGGGAGTTACGCGGGGAAAACGGCGCGCGGGAACCTAGTTAATTATATATTTAGTGATTATACGGTACGGTGCGCTGGTACGGTGTTATTTTTTCTCTCCTAAGCATCTGCTACGAGATCAGATCAGAGAGAGATGCAGATCTCATTTTTTTCTTTTTCTCTCCGGGATTTTGCATTTACGTATCATGTTTTGCATTCAGCTAAGTAGTACATTAAAGTACAAGTACCTACATTAAATCGTTTAGTTGTATATGCAACTTTCTTAATTATTTATAAAAAAACACACATGGAAGACTTGTAAAACTTACGGTGACACGACGCATACTGGTCCGTAGTCAGTGCGCTGTCGCCACCTCTCCACCATGTTCATTAGTTCCACCAGCGAGTTGGTCGACGAAGGTACCTTGTGACCCATGGGCCAGCAGGTCAGCTGGAACAGCTGGACTGTCTTCGTAGGGGCTTTTACACCAGCCATCACTTCAGTCAGCGAGATGATCTGGCCAACAACAAGATAAATAAATAAGCACGATATTCCAAGAGGTTCGAATTTGCCTATGTGTATATATTCACTTTTTGACTTAATTTTATGCAGACCTATAATTCATACATATTAAAAAGTTTCATTAATAATCCTTACCTTTTTGTTGATTCTAAATATCCAAGTCTTGATATTAGTATAGTGGTTGTGGGAGACATGATCTATGGTGAACACGGGTCCGTATTTCTTCGGGTGCCGGCCTTCGGGCCAGAAAGGCGGGAATTGTTGCTATAAAATAGAAACACAATTAAATGAAAATTAAAGCATTTAGGAACTTCGCGACGTCCTCCGACTTTAACGCCAAATATAAAATGTTATGAATATTCTAATGTTGATATTTGTTTATTGGCAAAACTCAAAGACTATTCGACAAGTAGGTACTACGCATCGTTGATTTGAGTATTCTAAGATACACATTCTATGTGACAATTTCTGCCGGTCTACCAAATAACGTTCATTCCAAAAATATTGTCAGATGGATTTAGGGCACTATTCGATAAACTTGCTTTACTTACAGAATTCTTGGGTGGTACACACAGGACGACGACGGCAGCACATTCATAATCGTATACAAGAGACCAGAATTCGCCCTGTGTTCTGACAAGCGGCCATTCCGTCACTATGTACTCGCGAGGTTTGGTGTAACCCTGCAAAATCAAAAATACATAAGTATAATCTTCTTATTCATCGAAAAAGAAGGTAAAATTTAGTCTTCATTTGGAACCGAGCAAATTCAGGATAACATCGCGAAGTTTATTCATGAAATTATCTTATTATATTTTACATACTTTCTTCAAATTTTAATGCGTCTGCGATGTAAGGCTAGTTTATTTCAAGTTAAACTTGTCTACTAAAAATGTACTTACATCTACGAAAACAGCATTGATGTAGTCTGTGAAATTGTTCCCTTGGAAGGAGGTCAAGTATGGACGAAAATTGTCGGCTGAAAAATATACACTGTCATTATGATTTCGATCTCGCTGATAACTTTGATAACCCTTAACTAATTCCACATTAAACATAACCATATTACTGGGTGATCGGGAAGGTAAGGATATATAAATAAAGGTAAACTTACGTGGAACCACCAAAACGTCCCGATTCTTTTCCCTATTATCACCCCTATGACCCCCTGCACAATCGCCTATCGTGAATCTGGGGGTCTGTTTGCAGATCTGTTGATACTCCTTCTGGTACTCATTGAGCTTAGACACGGGGTCTCTCTGGGATTTCTGCTTCAGTCTTTGTGATAGTTCTGACACTGGGAACCACGAGACCCCACATACCACGTGTTCTTCTAGAGTATCGTAGACAAATTTGTATTGTTCCTAAAACATATAACTATTAAATTGTATGTTTGAGACTTTGACGAGAGAGTGGTTATACCATATAAATAATGTTAAATAAATATTTTCGACGTTTTGGAAACTTTCTATAGATACACCTAAGCAATACTCATGATCGCAGGTTGACCATGATCGCTGACTCTTTGATCTTACTCTTGTAACACAGGTCTATCACCTAGCACAGGAGTCAGGGACTTCACACTTTTTTTGTAACCACTCTCTTGTGTAATAAAGATTATTATTATTATTATATTCACAAGTAACTGTTATTGGATCTAAACTTTCGAATATTAAAACTAAAGGACTATGGGCGGAATCGTCCCCACCCATCAACAAAAATGAAATGTAGCTCAATTGATAGAGCTTGGCAAGATGACATTTTTTTTACTTTGGCGACATTGCCCAAATACATGGGGTTATCATGGTGTGTTACGTTTATACAAATATATATGATGGGTGGGGACGGGGCCCATACATTTTTGCCCATGCCCCTTTCTGGGATGACATAGAGTGAATTTGATAAACACGAATACTACAGATATCTAGCCAGTATTATCTAGGTATAATAATAAAATGCTTTGTCTGACTGACTGACGGACAAAGCATAGTCTAAATTGCTGATTGTAGAAACCTGAACTTTTGGAGGTGTATTCTGATGAAGGCATTAGATATGAAAGGGTTTTATTCAAATTCCATCCATCAAAGGGATGAAAATTGTTGGGAAAGTTAAATTATAAATATATCTACGCGGACGAAGTGGCGGTCAACATGTAATTCTAAACATTTGTTTCAAATTTCCAAGTCAACTATCAAAATATGTATTGTTATCCAGCGTTTCATTGATATCACTAGCCCAACATGCAACTTACCTCATTTTCTATAAGTCCTTTCCTAGATTGTCTGAGTTTCTTCAAAAATCCGAAGACATCAAAACAATCTTCCTCCTCTGCCAACTCCAAGTTGGCATCAATAGCCAAGTAAACGCCAGACCGACCGCCTCCATCACTGAAGGGAGAGAAAACTTACAGCTCTTGAACTTATTATCGGTAAAAGTTGAATATGAAAGCAAGACGGAACCGCTCGAATGGAATACTGATATGGGAAATTCTTTTTAGTTAGTTTTGGTACATATGAATTAAGTTAAATTCAAACTTTACTTTAACGCGCTAAATATTTCAGTGTTAGATGGCCCATTCATTGAAGAAGGCTATATTTTATTATAGAGTTTCTACGGGAACGGGAGCGGTAACGGAAGCTACGCGGGTAAAACTGCGTGCAAGAAGCTAGTAAATTTATAACGCAAATTTAAAAAAAACATACTCACTTGCAATGAACGACCATAGGTCCAGCGGCGGGGTTAGTGGCAAGCCGCCTGCCGACCACCGCGCGGACCCTCCGTCTGAACTCCAGCAGAGCATTACTGAAAGGACAGGTGTGGGAATGCCATTGTGTGTAGTGGAACTGCAGGAGGAATCGCTCTTCCACCACCACCTGTGGGAAGTATCAGTTATTTAATCCTAATATAATAACGCTGACAAAAATCATTTTCAGACATATGTAACCACGATTATGGTGGTCCAAGGGAACGGATGAAAGGGAATTTAATATAATTATACAATGATGGTGTTTACCCTCAAACCCAACCCTTTATGTAATCAATGATATGTGAGTATGACTATCAGATACTATGACTATTTATTATAATACATATGAATGAATCTTGGAAGTCGGAATCGCAAGAGCGACTTATATGAAACTGGAAGTCACTCCAATCGGATGAGCTAGCAATATGTGCGTCTAAAAAGTATAAAATTTAATTTTCTTTAAAAAAAGTTTGTACATTGTTCTCGAAATTTTTATACAAAGTAAATGCTCGAAGCAATACACTTTGTGTTATGTTTTTAAACTTTCGCGATTTGTACACCTAATTTAAAGAAGACACGGGTCAATCGCTCCATCGCGGTGTAGATTGATGGAGATGATGAGGAATACCAAAGAATAGAAGGATGGATTGTGTGAGAAGTGATATGAAGGAAAACGGAGTCTGTGATAGCGTGACGGCTGACAGAACAGAATGGAAAAAGAAGAAATAAATTGGAATAGAGGAAGGGAGACGATGACGGATCTCAATCTTGGTATAGTTTTAGAGCAAATTATTAAGTATATTTTTAATAATCCGATATTTTTTCATGGTCGGATCGTGGTCACGGATAGACTGTCTATCTGTGACCACGACTGGTAAGATAATGCCTTCCCTTAAAATTGTACCACGATTGCGATCTATACTATTGTCTACTATAAATTATGTACAATTTATTTCACGCAAAAAGCAGGTACATGTAACATAAGCGCTTTGGCGTAAATGTTACTACAGCTTTGAAATGTGCTGTTGGCGGCTTCTGTCATGTCGTGATACGAAAACAAAGCCATTCTACAACAAGCTTGTAATGGAACTAATCAAAATTAATGCTGGGATGCACTTTTTGCATGTTTTTACATTCCTTACTGCTGCACCGATGTACACATCCTTTATGCGGGATAGAGGGCGGTACAAAAAGTGCAATTTTGAGCGGGATTAACACTTTTTTATTTTTTAATGTTTTTAAAGCTTTATTTAATTATGTAGTTCCCACGGAAACAGGAGTTACGTGGGTGAAACCATAGGCGGGAGGTTAGTATTAAATATGGCGGTAACCCTGTTTGGCATTTTTTCGCTAAAGTTGCAATAGCCAATTACATATGGCCGCTCAAAAAAATATATTTCTCCTAATATCGGTTATTTTATATTACGTTAATTGAAACTTATTTAAATATAACTATGCAAGCAAATGATTTACTACTCACGTTTTTTTCACTTTTATACAGTCTGAAAGTTCGTATGTGGAAGTTGGCGAGTTCCTCCTCTTGCACTATGCCGACGCTGATGTCGCCGTATGTCTCGTCTTTGTCTTTGTTGGGTGGCCAGTATTGGACACACATCACCTGAGGGAAAAAACACAATATGTACCTAGATATAAAAAATAATAAACGATATTGACATACTACACCTCTCAAAAACTTAAATATCTCATACATTTTGTTAATATCAGAGGGTTTAAAAGTTTAAATATCTGTAAAATTATCAAAAATATTGAAGAGAAAATATATGACACCGTCTAGAAACTACTAAGATATTGTTGGGTTTTGAAATTTAACAATTTAGATACGTATAAAAATAATAATAATTATAAGTCTTGTGTCAGTAAATAAAAACATTAATAGCTATAAACTATTTGCAATTTTTGATTTAATAAAGCATTTCAGAAATTCATAATAAATAATATTATAAAAAATAATGTAGAGATCGGACAATTCGTCAGCCAAATTCTGGTAAAATTGAAGTGTGCTTGAGGGCCATGGCTCAGGGGGGCGCTCAAGCTACAAGTCGAGAAAACCTTTACAATGAACCTTAAACTGATTGAGCTTTGAACGGTCAGTGACTTTATATTTTCACGAGTAAACTACATAAATAAGAAAAACTTTATTCCGTCAGTCACAAATACCGACAAAAATAACGATTTTGCATAATTCCGAATGGTTCAAAATTCCGAATAAAACAACTTCAACAAATCATTACTTCTATTTTGCAAAATTAATATATAAAGAACTCGCAGCGGCACATAACAATGTGACGTGTTCCCAGAATGCTGGTATATACTTTGCCCAACAAATATCCATTGCTATTCAGCGTGGCAATGCTGCCAGCATTCTGGGAACGCTTCCCAGTGACATTTTAGAGTAGTATTTAGTTTTACGTTAGTTTTTTAACTTTTAGTAGTTTTTAATTCTTAGTTAGGTTTTAATTATAGGTTATTTTTGTTAGTTTGTTAAGTTTGTTAAGTTTAGTTTTAGAATTATTCTATTTTACTTAATTAAAAACTATTAAAACGTTCCATTGCTTCTATTTTTATAATTCCTAAATTTCAATATTCCTGACGATTATAATTACTATTCTCAAAATACCGAGTTTCAATAGATCGATTAACAAAAAGTCCGATTGGTGGTACCATTGAGTTACCGCCACCGTGTTGGTTAGGTTAGGCCAAGTATCATAATAATAACAAAATTAAACAATATCAATAAGACAAAAAGGTCTGGGGTGGAAAAAAAAGACCTAAACCAATGCAGGGACTTTTTGAGGTTGAAGTTTTGGTTCTGTTACACTAGTACCATCGTTTTTCGGACCGAGAACCCTTCTAGCATTTGATTCTTCGAAAATATGAAAATCGGAAAACTAACAAACACGCAGTTACGACTTGCGGTTAAATAAATTTCGTGATATTTAAAAATAGGCATTATAATTCTTAGGTATTATGAAATTCGGAATGTTGAAAATCGGAAAATTCTGAATAAAATATTTTGAAGTATTTGGGTGTACCCTATTGTCACATTTTTTATTTTAAAAAAAGATTACTAAGCAGAGTTTTGCAGTCTACTAGTATTCTTGTTAACCCCTCGTGCTAAGCTAAAATGCTTGTGGTACGAGTGGGTTCACGTCGGTAGTGGGTGGGGTTTGACGCGGCTACCTCAAGATCACAAGTCCGACGCCCTAGCCATTAGGCTATAGCCGCTTTTGAGTAATGTTATGGTTGCTTTTTAAATCAAAAGTAAACGCAGTCGCCCGTGTATCACTACGTTGGCAGTATGTAGTATGTAGGCAGTATGTTCTTCAATCAATTATTTCCTAGGCCCTTTAACCTTCTGCCGACAATATCTTAATTATCAAGTCTCAAAGTTATCAAGTTGAAGTCACTTGGGAGGCAACAAATCATAGAGCGATCAACAATAAGCAAGGCTTCCCTCGGCGCCCGTTTGTTTAACTTTACATGTATTAAGTATATTGATATTTAATAAACTAATAGGGAAGGGTTCAAATAATGTTATAGTTATTTGAAGATTATTATGAAGGTCGCATTTAGTGATTATCCTTTAGATAGTAGGAATTAATTGAATTTTAACAAAATCGTAATAAAACACTGATCACAACTGTATATTTTTCTTCTGACAAGAATGCTACACGGAAAAAAGAACAAAGCATTAAAGAAATACACTAAACTCCACGATATAGGATATCGTAATTTGGATTCTATTGTATTGCAAATATTCTAAAATGAAATGTCGAATATCGTTAAACTTTTACTATTATTGTATTATGTATTTTTAACTTAATAAATATCGTTTATCTTTGTAAACATACAATAAGAATACATAATATACATCGCCACATTATGGTTTTGAAACCATACGTGTTCTATTTCAGTAATCTATAGACATAATATCATCTTTTCTAAAATGGGACCTGGTGTTTTGGTTTTGTCCCATCCGGGACAACTATTTTTGTGATCCCCAATTCTCAACCACACGATCCGGGACATTAAGATCACTGAGACTATGAACAATTGGCTATATATCTTTGAATGATGTGCTCGTAAAGTACTCCACAACACAATCATGTGGTGTCCTTAAAATATTTTTATTAATGTATTGTGAGTTTTCGAACGTCGTCATCAACTTCTCGACGACATTCTATATAAGGAGGGCGCTTCGAAGGAACGGCCCATTTCTTCGCCGGTGCTCCGAGTGTAGGGACGTCTTATAATAATCACTGTCGTTTGTTATCAAGGTCACGCAAGCCAAGTTGTTGATAATTTTGTTATTTTCTTTTTTTAAGTCGTTAGAAGTTTGCAGTATTTGATTTAGTTGTATTTGTGTTAATTAATTAAAACTATTAATAAACTGATTTATGTTGAGTGTGTATTTTTTTTTGTAAAATTCCACATGATCTTAAAAATATAAATACTAGCGACCTGCCCCTGCTTCGCGTGGCTGTAATGCTGATGTATTATACATATAAACCTTGCTCGTGAATCACTATCTACATAAAAAGAACAGCATCAAAACCCGTTGCGTAGTTTTCTAAGCATAAGACGAAGCGACTTTGTTTTATACTATGTAATAATTATATATACCAATGTTTGTTTTATAAATCCCTGTGTCGCGGTGGACTTTACAAAACATACAATTCACGGACAAAAGTACCCAGACTCAGAACAACTATTCCCACCCAGGTTCAACCCAGGTTCACACAAATAATTGTCCAGGTTGGGAATCGAAACCAGAACACCAGGTCTTAACAGTCACTGTCGTAACCACTGAGCCACCGGTGGAACGGACGGTCAGTCTGGAATATGTATTTTTTACTAAATATGTTACAGCATTTCAAATGACAAAATGCATATCACACAATACATTTTACATTCCATAATCACATAATTAATACCACATTTTATTTACAGTCACCTAAACAGATAGGTTTACACCCTGTAAAACGCATTTTAAATTGATATACACGTTAATAAAAAGACTTATCTAGTAGAAGCGCACTCTTCGCCCATAAAGAATTACCGGCTGTTGTACTGCCAAAAACATAATTATTTGTATTATTAGATACTGACGGTGTAAAACTATCTCTTTTGTTGACATACCATACGTGGAGCAATATATTTTAGCAGTCATTCTTCGGGATGTAGTTGTTTCCACACACAATTCAGTTAGCATTCACAAAGGTTATTTATATCACACAGAAAATATGTGCACGAAATTGTATTATACAAGTTTGTCACAACATTTTATTACGTTATTCCTTTGCCGGGTAACGTTCAGGTTTTGAAAAACATTTCCAAGAATTTTCCATATTACTACTTCCATATATAATTTTATATGTGAAAATTTGTGAATATGGATTATTGCGATTTTACCCAAAAACTAGATTTTATAACATAGGTAAGTTAGACATGGATTAATATAGCCCGTCTAATTTAAGGTACTTAACAGTAAGACTACGGAGCCTAACATTGTTTGATTAGGCAACGTTATGAAACATGACTTGTGTGAAGTATTCGCGCTTTTCTATTTTGTTGAATTTGGAAAATGGAACAAAATAGAAAAGCGCGAAAAACCGTTTGAACGACGAGGAAGCTGTGAAATACGTTTTAGTTTCAAAAATAGTATTCATTGGGAGCACAGCGTTGGGAAATGACACATCCATCCATGTGTCATTTTCCAGCGCTGTTTGCAAATATGTTTGCTTGCCCGTTTGGTCGAAACTATGTAACTTTTTTTATGTGCAGGATTCCCGCTGGCGAGGATAACACTCTTTTGTCAAAGTCATGTGAAGAATAATTGCCAGAATTGAGTTTTTTTTTTCGGACAGACATAATATATGTAGTTAGCCCCGAGGCTTTTGCTACTTCACCGGGCATAAAGGCGAGCAGAGCTCCAGCCTAGATAAATAGTTTAAACACTACAAACTAAGCAACCTGCGCAAGAGGGCGTCCCCTGTTGGACTTGGACCTCGGCTCAGGGCGGTCGCTGACGGGAAGATTGAGGGATTATGGCTTTTAGTTTCTTTAGGGGAGTTTTGTGCAAACTGTAGCTCTACTTTACAGTTCGCGAGCCTCTCGGACTTTGGGTCCACGAGGGCATCGGATGGTTCTTTGCAAACTAAGGGTCAGGGGGACGAGGGGGGAAAACAACAATTAGTTAGATAGGGCGCAGTTCCAATAGCTTAACATGTCTTCTGACGGGTGTAATATCTTCATCTTTTTAACTTTAAGCTGACACAATTATATAGATTTGTTTCAGTTTCATAAAAGCGGTATTTATGTTTTTATATAGGTACATTAAAAAAGAAATTGAGAGCATCAGTATTATTATAGCTCTTGTTCTCTTATGTAGAGTCCTCAACGAATATAATAGAAAATCTAAACAACATTTCTGTGAAGGCAAAGTGCTTTTTTCCATTAGTGGGGTCGCTGAACTGTGTAGAACATTAAGTATTTCATGTAAAAATAATTTGTACAACCTACGCAATTGTGATAATAGTGCTGAAGTAAATTGAATTTCTCTTTAATTATACTTTAAAAGACAACCTCCCAACCCCGTAATAGGGAAAGATATACCACCGTATTTGTAAAATTCTGTGACACCCCTGTGTCACAGAATTTTACACGACCCTATTTGTAAAATTCTGTGACACAGGGGTGTCACAGAATTTTACAAATACGGTCGTATGGGAATCGAATCAAAACTCAAAATACCATACATGAGCTGACTCCATGACGCTAGCAGAAAATGCATGCTGAATAGATCGGCAGAAAGTTTAAAAAAAAAAACACAAACATCAAGTTTTCCAGGAAAATTCTATACTCATTACTCAGGTGATTTTTCTCCAAACAGCTGGTACTAAATAGTGCAGTAAAATCTTAGAAATAATCTTTGCTGAGAAGGGAAAGATAAAGGTTGGTCTACTCTAATCCGAAAATCACACGGCAGTATAAATTCTATAAATTCATTGAAAACTTGCTCTGACTCGGAGTCTGGTTTTTCTATGTCTGTGAATTATATGCTTGTAAAGTAAACAGACACAGGGATTCATGTCATTCATGTACCAAGTGCGGGACTAGTCTTCAAAGATAAAGATCTTACCTTAATGAAGTCGAAAGTCTTGGTTAGCATGACGATGGCGGCGGCGCGCTCCTGCCAGATCATCCGCCAGAAGTCCACGACAGTCTCTTCGGTTGGACCCTGAGTTACTATGTACGCGTTTGGTTTTAATATACTCTGCGAACAAAATTTTACAAATAAGCATTTTTATTATTAATTATAAAGATATATGGTTAGTTTTTTGCTTTTGAATATATTCATCTAACTTCAGAACCAATATAAAAAATACTTGCACCATTAGAAATAAAGAAAGAAAGAAAGAAAGAAAATACATTTATTTACGGCATATACAAGGAAATAAAAAAAAATAAAAAAATTGATTAGTACCTACCTATTACAAGTATATGCACCATAAATGGCAATTGGCTTCAGTATTAAGCTACATCAATAATCTGAAAGATCATTGCGCAGCGCTGGTATTCTAGCCAGCCCCAGTTTTGACGCCACGCATACCAAACGTCAAATAAAAACATATAAAATATAAAAATCGGCAATAATGCTATCAAAAATCATATTTACTTATTATTCCCACTCATTCAATATTACATTCTAATTTTAATTGCAGAGCCAAATAAATAAATAAACAAATTTCATCAATTTGAGATTTTTTGTTATAAAGATTAAAGACAAAAATAATAAACCAAAAAATAAAATAAAAAACCAAGTACCTAACTAAATGAAGATAACGGCGAATTAATTTACAAACAACATAAAATTTATAATCAATATAATTAAGAATAAAACAATGATAATAATAAGAATAATTGAACAAATTAATATAATTATCCAAGATTAAGAGTATTAAGATTTCGGCCGGGAGTCGAACACATCCTAACATTCCATTACTAAATGGGTAAAAAATAATAATTTTAGTCTGTGCCCCGGCCACTCGAAGAAGCGTCCTTACGCACGGCGGGAATTCAAAGATTCAAAATGTCTCCACGACAAACTATGTCACGCAATGTACAAACTTTTTAGTTGTTTTGAATTAATAAAAGAATACTTGTGGTCGTTAATGACCTTAGATGTTAAAAAGCGACCTTAAATAAATAATTTAAAAAAATAAAAAAAGAATACTTGTGTAAAATGATTTTGAAGTGTTATAGTAATAAATAGTTGTGAGTGTAATGTGTGTTTGTTCCGAATTGGAGTGTACATTTGTATAATTAAATGTATAATTTTGTGGTGAATTTATCTACAGTTCTAAAGTTCCTGCTATACAAAGTGTCTAGTCATTAGAATAGTAACAAAGAAATTTAATGAAGTTGTTAAAACAACGGTAGCTCCTCGGTGGAAACGCACGGTGAGCCTGAATGTTTTTCTTGATTTGGGAATGCGATATCATGACGCACGCTTCTAGAGAAGTCGGAAATTGCAATTAACTTACTAATTTTATTTTAGAGTTATTAGGGCTACAAAATCGCAGGATTGCTAGTCTATATGTACTAATATTATAAACAGGAAAGATGTTATTGTTTGTTTGTTTGCATTGAATAAGCTCCGAAACTACCGGGCCGTTTTCTATAATTATTTTACCTTTAGAAAGATACTTTGTCTAGAAGTGAAATAGGCATTATTGAATAATTAAGTTTCCGCAGGAATAGGAGCTACGGAAAGCTATTGAGAAATACATTCGTAAGTTTTTATAAACAAGATATACAGGGTTATTTGTAAAACACCCGTAACCTCTCAGGACTACGTTACTAACATCATAATCAACAGCTTTTGTTCTATGACTTTTAAAAATTCATCATATTTTAATTCATCAGATTTACACACAAAAATAAAAATATTTAAATTCAACGCTCTAAATGTTATGAAGTCTATGCGAATCCAAAGAAAGCGATAGTACCGACAATAGCGAGGGGAGCGGGGAATACAGAGTTGAAATGGGTTAGATAGGACAACGAAATATTGAAGGTTTGTTTTTGGTAAATGTATTATGTTTTGTAAAAAGTCTTAGAACAAAAGTTGTTGTTTATGATGTTAGTAATATAGTCCTGAGAGGTTACCGGTGTTTTACAAATAACCATGTATAATCGAACTTAATACAATTATATTCAGCCATTCAAATGCTAGGTGAACTGATTCGCTCCATTAAGTTTATGTCCTAGATATGAAGTGGAGCGCAACTTTCTAATTTCTATCTTTATTTGATAGTTCAATCGTGTAAACTTAATCTTTTCAAACTTGTTTTCCTTAGCGATTGACGTCTAATTTATTTATTAAAATTTGGACAAGATGTAGCACTTTTAAATAGTACCTAATAGAATTTTTTGTACAAATAAAAATCAAGAAATATTACTAACATAATTTAGATAAAAGCTAATTACAAATAAAAAAAATACTGTTATATTAAGTACCTACTTTGGAAAATCAGGAAATATAAGGCTTATTATTATTATTTAATAGTTATTGTTGTATATTATTTTTCTCTTGAAAGTCGTTCAATCTACTAGCTTACAGCGCGCGGTTTCACCGATGTAATTCCCGTCACATTAGGAACTTCATAATGAAATATAGCTTTCCTCAATAAATTGACTATCTATCACTGAAAGAACATCAGACCAGTAGTTCCTGAGATTATCGCGTTCAAGCAGACAACAAACAAACTCTTCAGCTTTATATATAATACTATAAAAATATAAAAACGGCCTAGTTTTATGATTAAATTAAAGTGGACTGAGTTGTTTGTTAAACTATAAACGTGCGCTCAATAAAGTGAATAGGACGTTGAGCGTACGTTTATAGTGTATATTGTGCCAGTGGCTCCCAACAGGTGGTCCGCGGACCACTAGTGGGCCCTGGAAACACAGGAAATGGACCTGAAGCTGCCCAAAAAGTTTGCGCTGCAATATGCCTATTAACTTAATATAGTATATTATAACATACATAAGTTATTGTAATTGTTACCTACATAAATACTCTTTGGTTTGAATAGTTTTCTTTCATATTATTTGTATTAGTGTTTTGTTTGTATGTCTATTTATTATTGTCACATTTACTGGAACTCAAAATATATGAAATATATAATTTGTCGACCGTTGCGTATTTATTTTTTATTATCCATTAAAAACACATCGGGCAACGGCCCGCCATCCAGTCGATAATAGTAATAGCATTAATTTCCATGGTCCATAAAGATATATATAAACATTTTGTAAAATGGTCTTTCATCGCTTAAAGATTAGGAATCACTGTTCTAAACCAATCATATCAACTACAATGAAAAGCAGGTTTACGTAACAAAAGCGATCCCCAGAAAACCAGGAAGCCTATTTCAATTCTACACATCGTCAGTCCTTAAGACCCGTTCACTTACTAATGCTGGTATTTTCGTCTGCTTTGAGGGTTACAACTCGTTCAGTCGTTACGCGAAAACGTGACCGAATTCGCAAGGACCTTCTTTGTAACGAATTTATACAATTGGTGCTCTAGAACTTTTATGTTATGGACTTGGATATGTTGAAATCTAGTGGAGTACTGTGGAACAGATTTTTGGAGTACTTTCGAGAAGAATAAAGCTTAGTCGTGTGATGGTTTTGGAAGATAAGCCCACCACTTTGAAAACAAAATTGGTGAAGTTAGTTCGTCACAAAAAAGCGTAAGATTTTTATGTATAGTATATGTATGATGGCTATACAGTGTCTAGTGTATAGTCTACGTGATGACTGTTATTATTTTATTATTCATTTAATAGCTGTTTCTTTTTATATTATTATTATGTATTTTTATAAATCATTGTAAATAAAATAAAGGTGTTAAGATTATTTTGTAGAGTAGCTTCTTTGCTTTTTATCAAAAAAAAAAACCCATAATAAAAAATGCATACCCGAATAATTATTTTCTTTATACCTCGAATAGAACTTAAAATTAATATTTTTATAATAAGGAACTTCGTGGAACTTCGTTCCTATTTCTTTTAAAATAACTATCAACTCGCACCGGTTTCGCACGGATGAAACGCTGATGTAAGTATCTCTTCTAATATTATAAAGAGGCACTCATCTTTATCTTTATCTGATTGTTTGTATTGAAAAGGCTCTGAAACTACTCGACCAATTAGAAAAATTCCTTCACCGTTGGAAAGCTACACTATCCCCGGATGACATGGGCTATATTTAACTATGAAGTTCCCACGGGAACGAGAGTTACGCGGGTGAAACCGCGCGCGGGAAGCTTGTTATACATAAAAACCTTCCTCTTGAATCACTCTCACTATTAAAACAATCGTATCAAAATTCGTTGCGTATTCTTCACATAAATATCTAAGCATACATAGGGAGAGATAGACAGCGGGAAGCGACTTTGTTTTATACTGTGAAGTTCTGGATATAAATTATACTAGTTATCTACTTATCAAATAACTTTAGTATCTATTATGTAATAACTATTTTTTTTCTGAAATTATCTATTGATATGCAATAAAAATAGGGGGGAACGCAAAAGCTTATACAAAACCAATGTAGGTAAATATAACACATTGTTTTATGACAATGTAACTTAGTTATGTTATGATATAAAAACATTAATTATGACAAATCTGGCTGAAGAGGTTAGGGAGCGTTCAAGTATTACGTAACGCAATTCTTGAAGATTTTTGACCCCCCTTGTAACGCACCGTAACGTTTTTCTGGACCCCCCCCCTCCCCCTGTCTAAACGTTACGTAACACTCAAGTGATAAAAAGTCGTAAAAAGTTATGTAATAGTTTTTACACTTGGTATTTGTTTTTTGAAAAGTTGTTTCATTATAAAGATTGTGTTACGTTTGGGTAGACAATTAGACGTACTAATACTTGTATGTGACCAATACCTATAACCAATCTGGCTAACGTTAGCACTAATTGTATTTCCAGATGGATGACCAATCAATCAGCTGTATGATACCCATTGATTATTAACTAATTACTCGACCGTTCTCCGCCAGTTTATTGAAGAGATTTTGCAGCCAGTGAAGCAGTGTATTCCAATTTTCATGATATCGCGACCCCTTTACAAATTGAAACAGTAAGTGAAAATAAGTTGGTAATTTAGAAGACTACGCAAATGTTTTTTTTTGTAATAAACCGCGAGAGTTTTGAAAATAAGCACGGGGGCTTCATGACCCCCAAGGTGGTCACGACCCACAGATTGAAAAGCACTGCTATAAAGAATGAAAACCACCCGTATAACCACGGTGCAAAGATACTCTCTTTTAGTCATACTCGAAATTTGTACAATTAACGTAGGTATTCACGTTGGATGTCCTTTTTAGTTTGAATAGTTGAACTCGCCATATAATTGTAACAATTTTTACGGAATACCTAATTGATTTTGAATCTCAAACAATTTTAAATTACGAGCAATTTTCACCACATCTGATGAGCATTCATTTATCATGAACATTTCATGTGGTGAAAATTTTATGCTAGATAATGGGCAACTATTATACTGCCACCTATCCGCTTGCCAAGCGTGGCGACAATGGCAAAACACTGTAAGAGGACGCTCTTTATGCAGGAGACAAAGATGACGAGACCACCTCCGTAGTGTAGCGGCATTTGGCTCGCTTTAAGTCACCGGACAAGAAATCTTTGTGTAAATTCTAAGAATTCTTTCCGGGTCTGGTTGGTTGAGGGACTACCCTCCGTGCCTCGGAAACGCCGTACGTTAAGCCGTTGGTCCTGATTATTATAACATCATCTATAATAATTGTATATCAAGGACCGGGCAGTTGCGTTTCGTTGTGTGGCACAACATAGCACTGCGGTCACCAACCCGTCTGCGAAGCGTGGTGACTATGACAAAACTCTCCCTCGGGAGGAGGCCCATGTTCAGCAGTGGACGTTGTACGGGCTGATAATGATGATGAAAGATATACAAGCTGATTATGAAATGATTAGGATTTACCAAACCATATGTCACTAATCTACTAACGATTTTGTATTGTCATCAAGTCATTAACGTACCTACTCAATAGCAAGTGAATAGTAATTAGTAAATAATTGATCGATAGGTTAATTAATATGCTTCGAAGACAATCCAATAGTAATCACATGTTCTTATAATATAGCTATAAACTAATGTATATTAGGTACGTGTTTATTGCAACTAATTAATATTACATCGTAATTAAATGAGTGGATACATCTACACTAATAATAATAAAAACCGGCCAAGTGCGAGTTGGACTCGCGCACGAACGGCATTTTCAAAGGCCTACCTGTTGACGTTATTTGCATCAAGCAAAAAAGGGCAAATACAAAAGAGTATGGTATGGAATGTGAGCCGCCCTTAAAAAAAATATATTTTATTTTTAGTTTTTGTTGTTATACTGGAAATAGAAATACATTATCTGTGAAAATTTCACCTGTCTAGCTATCGCGGTTCTTCAGATACAGCCTGGTGACGGACAGACAGACAGCGAAGTCTTAGTACTACTCGAGTTGCCAACTGAAAACCAGCGCTAGGTATCGCCTAGCCTATGCGGAGGTAGCGACTTTTTCGGCAGAATATGCAAGGCGTCTCATTGTTTTGTACATTTATATGTTATATCTTGTGTGTTGCGCTGAATCAAATGTATTTTCTTTCTTTCTAGTAATAGTCCCGTTGTTACCCTTCGGGTACGAAACCCTAAAAAGTACTTAGCGAGCAGTTTGTTGGTTTTACTTCGTTGGTTTACGTGCACTGCTGAACATGGGCCTCTTCTTTAACCTTGGCAAGCCAGGGTCGTTGCAGGCTATTGCCGTAATCACCACATTCACCACGCTTGGCTGGCGGATTGGTTATCGCAGTTAGACGGGAGTATCTTTGAGCTGATACACTATAATATGATAGGACTCGTTCCCTGGTTAGCGTTGCCACCTTTTTTTTCGTTTTATTTAGTACTTTGTACAAAAAGCTGCAAAATATATAGTACTTTTGGGAAATTCAGGATAAAAAATAGCAGGTACACTTTGATTTTAAATAATTTTTCCACGTGTATGATCCATACCGCGCACAACGTTAGGTTTCCACCTATTTTGAAGGTGCATGTTTCATTGATTTCATATGCCACGCTGAGGGTGCGGTCTTAATTATTTAATGGGGTGAAGTGTAGCAAAAAAATATAGTACTTTTTGTACTATATTATTTTTTTATAATAATATAGTACATTTGACGATACTATAAATAGTACGGGTGGCAACCCTAACCCTGGTAAACAATTGTTAAAAATGGTGCTATAATAATTTTATCAGAACCAACGGCTTAACGTACTTTTCCTGGATTTATTAAGCATAGCCGGAAAGAAATGGTAGATTTTACATAAAGATGTCTTGATCCACGACCTTCATCATCATCATCAGCCCGTACAACGTCCACTGCTGAACATGAGCCTCCTCCCGGAAGAGGGTTCTGCCATAGTCACCACGCTTGGCAGGCGGATTCGTGACCGCAGTATTATGTTGTAATACACAGGGAAACGATGCTGCCCGTTCCCTGATTTACGCTTGTTATAGATGATGTTATAACAATCGGGACCAACGGTTTAACGTGCTTTCCGAGACACGGAGGGTAGTCCCTCAACCAAGCAGACTCGGAAAATCATTGTGTATATCTTAGAATTTACACAAAGACTTCTTGTCCGCTGTGGGGATCAGACCACGACCTCTGCGACTTATAGCGAGCCAAATACCGCTACGATACGGAGGCACAGGGACAGTGTGTGTGATGTGTGTGTGTGTGTGTGTAGGACCCGATCCCTGGTATACAATAAAATTGCTGTAGATGGTGTTATAATAATTTAATCAGAACCAACAGCTCAACGTACTTTACCTGGATCGAGCAGAGCCAGAGAGAAATGGTAGATTTTACATAAAGATGTCTTGATCCACTCAATTGTAATAATGAAATAATGTATTTATTCAGCACTTAAGTTTTTACATACACTTTCACTTGTCAAAATCACAATGAAAAAGAACTGTAATTAATAGGTTATTATTCTTATTCTATGAATAAAACTACTCAGGTAACTATAACTAGCAAGTGCAACCTGTGAGTGCTGCTAATTACAGAAATTACAGACAATGCACTCCGTCTGTCCGTGTGTCATAAATTCCTCTACTCATAATAAGTTCATATTAACTTTAATTATAATAGGTTATTAAATCAAATGACACAAAAACACAAGACAAGTGCTAATTCCGCTCAAAAATGTGTCTAAAGTCTTAGGCGCTGGACACACAGAAAAGTTGTAAGACGCAGACGGGGCGCGGACATATGTCTCTACAGCGTCCCTTGCATACAAATAGTATAGAAGCGTCGCGACGCAAAACATACGGAAGAGTCGGGTCGCGGGCGCAACGCTTTTACTTTTGTGCCTGTCCGCGACGCGTCCTCGTCTTACGTCTCTTCTGTCTGGCCTGCGCTTTAGAATGACTTTATGCACCGCCATCACGCCCGCAAAAATGTACATCTTTGAGCGGAGTTAGATTGTGATTTAAATTTTGAAAAAATATGAATAAAAAGCGAACGGTACTCACATCTATGTAGGAAGCATTTATATAGTCGGAGTCGGGCTCCCGGTCGACTGTCTCTAGCACCACTCTGTTGTAGTCATCTGCAAACAATGCTTAATGAGTCAAAGTACAAGATATACATACAAACGGTTAATATCATGGCTCCTGAATTTACTTAAATTTATCAGCTCGTTTACATCCACAGCTGAACATGGGCCTCCTCCCAAGGGAGGGTATTTGCTATAGTCACCACGCTTGGCAGGTGGGTTGGTGACCGCAGTATTATGTTGTACCACACAAGGAAACGTTGCTGCCCGTTCCTTGCTATACGATTATTTTAGATGATGTAATAATAATCAGGACCAACGTCTTAACGTGCTTTCCGAGCCACGGAGGGTAGTCCCTGAACCAACCCGACCCGACCAACATTAAATTTTAGAATTTTACACAATGATTTCCTGTCCGGCGTGGGGATCGAACCCACGACCTCCGAGATTTAAAGCGAGCTAAATACCGCTACGCTACGGAGGTTGTCAATATATCACCATCTAACGTAGATAGACTAAATATTTAAACGAATGTAACGAGGATAAATGTTAGCACAAATAAACATCAATTCCATAATCCATTTCAAATAAATAACGAACAAAATCCGACAGGCAATATAAAGGAAATTTAAACAAAACACAAATACATTGCTGGCTAATGAGAACACTTATCTCACTGACTCGGTGGGTAGCATTCGATGTTTATCTTTACCTCAATTTGTCTTCACACTAAGCATAATAGGTACAACTTCGAGAAACTTACGACAAAGAGCTTGTATCCTCAAGTTTTACTACTTAATTTGAGGATTTCCCTTCAGTTGAATTGAGGAGAAGCAGAATTTTGTGGTATTTGCTTAAGCAAATAAAATATTATATACTAGCGACTAAGTCCGCGTGAAATTATAAGCGGATTTTATAAGCAAAATTAATTCGATGTTAGGTAGCCGATTTATAAAGGCTAAGATTTTTCACTACCAGTATTCTTGCTAATCCCTCGTGTTAAGCTAAAATGATTCTGTAACGATTGGGTTCACTTCGGTAGTGCAATGGATGGGTACCGGACCGGCGCGGGCGACCACATGATCGCAAGTCCGACGCCCTTTTTTTGTATTTTTTTTTGTTTTCCGCTGGAAATTCATTTACGCCTTCCCACCGCCGCTGCAGCGCGCTCGCGGTGGGATATGTGGGACTCGCCATCTCCATAGCGTGGTATGCTAAACTCATACCACGAGGAGACGACCCTACACCTTTAAAACCTCCCGGACACTCCTTCGATCCGCCGTTGGCGGGGGCCGAACACGCATAAGCAATCCGGCCCAAGTCCGACGCCCTAGCCACAGCTACGGCGGCTTTATATTGTGTTGCTAAGAGAAATAAGAGCAGACCGATAAAGAATGTTTCAAAATCCGCATTAGCCCAAAATAACTGGGACGAATGGCACAAGCTAATTCATATAATAACGCGATGAAGACATTTAGTTAAAAATATGAGAATGATACATTAAGTAAGTCATTTAACATTAAAATAAAGTTGACTCGCGAACGACTGCTCTGAATGAACTTAAATCTATGTTTTAATGGTACGAGTCGTAAAAAAGATTTCTGTTTTATAGCGACCTTAATGTAGATGCTGCAAATAAAATTGTACTTTCAAAGAGTCGGGACAATGGATGTGATAAATTTGATGTTTTGAAAGGTCTATTATTAGATAGGTACATAACTACTGCGATGTGCGAACGTGCAAATGTCTGGAGCTTTTTTTTCCGACGGACATATGTAGTTAGCCACGAGGCTTTTGCTACTTCACCGGGCATAAAGGTGAGCAGAGCTCTAGCCTAGATAAATGGTTTAAACACTACAAACTAAGCAACCTGCGCAAGAGGGCGTCCCTGTGGGACCTGGACTTTGGCTCAGGGCGGTCGCTGGCGATGAGAGTAAGGAATTTTGACTTTTTATATTTTAAATATTAACAAAAACAGACTATTTTTCTTTACCTTTTTCAATCTAAAGTAACTCCAAATTAAGTCATAATATACTAATTTTTGTTGCTGTTATTGCCCGCCTTTGATATCGACTCAATAATGTGCGTTTATTACTTCTACATAATTTTAGTTTTTATTATCAATAATTTATAAAGCGGAAGACTATATGTTTGGTGGCTTGAACACGCTAATCACAGGAAACACTCGTTGGTCTTATTTGAAAAAATAATTCACTATTAGAAAGCTTCGCTTATCCACGAGTAACATTAGCTATATTTAATGATGAAGTTTCCACGCAAAAGGGAGCTATGCGGGTGATACCGCTCGTGGGACGCCAAGTTAAGTCGAAAAATGGTCATAAATTAAATAAGAAACACTTACACACGCAATAGCCAGTTTAAATTTAAAAACGGTTTTACAAAAAGTTTCTTTTTCCCCGATGGACTTACGTACGTAGCCAAGAGGCTTTTGCTAATTCACTGGGCATAAAGGCGAGCAGAGCTCCAGCCTTAATAAATGGTTTTAAAACTATAAACTAAGCAACCTGCAAAAGAGGGCGCGCCCTGTGGGGCTTGGACCTAGGCTCAGGGCGGTCGCTGGCGATGAGATTGAGGGATTATGACTTTTTTTTCTAAAACGAAAAATCTTTATTATTTATAATCCAAATACTTAGTTTTTTTTTTTTTCAAGATTACATGCAGAGTTTTGCTTTCTACTAGTATTCTTGTTAACCCGTCGCGGTAAGCTTTAATGCTTGTGTCACGTCGCTAGTGCAATGGGTGGCGTTCGAACCGGCGACCTCAAGATCACAAGTCCGACGCCCTAGCCATTGGGCTACAGCCGCTTCGCTTTACTTGGATATAGCTTACAATGGTTGGTACTAGATTGTTCATTCGATTGGATTTGATTGGAATAGTATTAGTGCTGTCAATGATCCGCTTGTCTGTACCTCCGCTGCACGACCTCATTTTAACTCGACTCGGGACTCGAACTTGGTACCTCACTAGTTGCAACAGTAACTAGAGAGGTACCGAGCATTATTACGGATAGACTATCAAGGCAGTCTTAGTTTCAGTGGGCGTAACATTGACGAAGAATATTAGTTTCCAAAATTCGTACCATTTGAATTTTATCTTTTCTGACTTACCAACCGCCAATTGGACACGTACGGAGACAGATCAATATGATGTGGCGATGACCCTTAGAGCTCAGGTGGTATAACAAGAGGCGAGAACTTGTAGAATTAATGAACAAAAGTTTTTTTTATGCCCCCAATCAACTTATTGCAACGTATTCAGTATTCTTTCTAAAACCTCGTTCTTATTTTAAACTATCGAATGACATCGATCTGTCAATTTCGAAAGATGGCGGAGGGTTTCCGTTTACAATGTATGGGAAAATTTATTTCAATAATATAATTAATAAAATGGAAAGTCACCATTATCTATTAAGCTATTATTTTATTATCGCAACTACATATTTTGATCGAAGAGAAAAATCCAGTGCTTTTTTAAATAGTTTTTTTAGATATAGGTAATTTATTACTTTTGGTAATTTTCATTGTAAGTTAGCTTTTATTATTTAACTACTTATATTTAGTATTCGTTCTTCTATAAATAGTTAAATAACGATCGTTTGGTATCCGTAATTTTGGCTAATCTTAAAACGATTCAACTGTCAAAGCATTTGCGATAAACAAGCGAACGATCCACAGCAAAGTTATTTTGAGTTGGTCTTCGTGCCATTTTGGGCATAAGGATACGTGTACTGTGCCTTTATTTATTTTTTATTTTGTTTGTTGTCCGCGGGTAAATGTATTTACGCATTCCCACCGCCGCTGCAGCGTATTCGCGCGCTGGCGGTGGGATATGTGGGACTCGCCCTCTCTATAGCGTGGTATGCTTAACTCATACCACGAGGAGAGGACTCTACACCTCTAAAACCCCCCGGACACTCCTTCAATCCGCTGTTGGCGGGGGCCGGGTACGATCGTGTACTGTGCCTAGCCCCCCAAAGGGAAAACAATCTACTTTGTAAAATAAATGTTATGACCGCTGTATTTTAAGTTCTTGTCAATCACGGGACCGTGGTACTTGTAGAACGTGTCCAGTCGAAAAGATGGGCCCGAATAGACTACACCATTTCGAAAAGGGCACAACTCATATGGCTCGTCTATTGGAGTTGCACCCTTTTCGAAATTGGTCATTAAATTATAACTGGAGTTATTGATTTACTTACAAGGTATGACTTTTTGATTTTGGTTCTTGTGTAAATTTGTCTTCTTTGTTGCGTGTCGACATGAATGTGTTTCCACTTTCACCGCCGTCTGGAACAAAAAAATATAATGTTATATTTTAAAAGTAAGCCGTGAGGAGTGTAAGCAGTGGGTTAGAATATACCATCCCATGTAGAGTAAGAGGCGAACAAGGGACACATAGCTGATGAATTGACAGCCGCCTGCCAAGGGTGGTTATTATGACAATACGCCCCGCGGTTTTTCCTGCGTTACTCTGCGCCAGTGGATCGGAGCGTGATGTTTTGTAGCCTATATATTAATCCAGCGTATAACCTATCCTGAGATACAAGATAATACTGCGGTCACCTATCCGCCTGCCAGGCATGGTGACTATGGCAAATACACTCCCTCGGGAGGAGGCACTTGTTCAGCGTGGACGTTGAACGGGCTGGTGATGATGATGATGATGATTACTAAATAACCTTAGTGTATGTTGAATGACATATCTATAAGACACATTTTTCGTAACAGTGCAACGCCCAAGCGAATAAAACCCAAGGACAAGTTTGTTCCAAGTTAGAGCATTATTCAATAAAACTCGCAAATTATGTATCCAGTCTCCAAGTTCTAGTTAAAAACAGTATGTTTGCCAAATAAAATGACATAAATAGGTCAGCCCAGGCTGCGCTTAACCTAGATGCCCTAAATAGGTTTCGGGTAACTATTGCGATGTGCTTAACTGGTTTTATTGATTTTATGGCGACATAAAATGACTTCGGCAGTGTTGTGAATCATTTAAGTCTTTACTAGCTCCAGGCGCGGTTTAATCCGCGTAATTCCCGTTCTCGAGGGAACTTCATAATAAAATGCAGCCTATATGCTTCCTCGATAAATGGGCTATCTAACAGTGAAATATGTTTTTAAATGTGACCGAATGTAAATAGTTTCTGAGATTAGCGCGACCAAGCTATTCAGCTTTATATATTAGTAAGTATAAGTATATCATAAATAAATAACAAATGTAATTCAATACTTATGATAAAATAATTTTTCAATTAATGCTTTATTATTTACAAGTGCCTGTAATTGGTAAATAAAAATGATTTTTAGTTTATTTATAGCGAAATATGACTGACGCAGAGTATTACCAGCAATTTTAATTTTAGCTGCGCCCTGCGGTTTTTCCGCGGTACTCTGCCCCAGTGGGTCGGAGCGTGATGTTTTGTAGCCTATATGTTAATCCAGCGTATAACCTATCCCGGTGCAAAATTTCAGCCAATTCCGTTTAGCGGTTTTGGGGTGAAAGAGTAACAAACATCCATCCATCCATATTTATAAACTTTCACGTTTATAATATTAGTAGGATTTGCTTTATAGTTACACATTTTAGTATTATTAACTTAAACCAAGACAGTTGTTATCACGCAATTGTAGGCTAAATGAGATGAAAAGAAGTAACGAAATTTTACTACATTTGTTTAAGTAATTCGCTAACAGTTACCTTTAAAATGCAGTGTTTAGTATTCCCCATCGATAAATAATTTCAATTTTAATCTCTATCCGATTTGAATAGCCACCCATTTTGATCAGTTAATTTCAAATTTTACTAATAAGTTACCTCGCTCTCTCGTGTGTGTCGTGGGTTCGATCCCCACACCGGACAAGAAATCTTTGTGTAAATTCTAAGATTTCCTTCCGGGTCTGGTTGGCTGAGGTACTACTCTCCGTGCGTCGGAAAGCACGTTAAGCCGTTGGTCCCGATTGTTACAACATCATCTTTATCAATCGTATACAAGGAAACGGGCAGCAGTGTTTCCTTGTGTGGTACAACATAATCCATATAATGGTATAAATCATTTTTAGACGTTTCGGGATTACGGAATAACTATGGAGGTATATCTGCTATGCACAACGTGAGCCACGCTTTTCAAAATCATCATCATCACCCCGTATAACGTTCACTGCTAAGCATGGGCCTACCCGAGAGAGATTTTTTTCCACAGTCTGTGGTTTAGCAGGCGGATTGGTGACCGCAGTATTATGTTGTAACACACAAGAAAACGCAGCCCGTTATTCGGTATACGATTGTTATAGATGATGTTGTAACAATCGGGACCGACGGCTTATCGTGCTTTCCGAGGCCCGGAGAGTAGTCCCTCAAGACCCTCCCCTCCACCCTAGTCTCTCAGAGCTAAAAATAAGATCTAAAAAAAAAAGAATTTTTGTCCGGCGTGGGTATTGATCCCACTACTTTTTCCTTCTCAAATCTTAACTAATATTATACAGAGGTAAAGTTTGTGAGTTTGTGACGTTGTAGATCTCTGGATCTACTGAACCGATTTTGAAAATTATTTTACCAACAGAAAGCTACGTCATTTGTGAATGTTATAGGCTAGGGATCCCCAAACTATTTTGGACAAGTGACCCCTTTTCCAAAATGAACTGTTACCTCAGACCCCCATGGCCAAATTACCTACTTTTAAGATCAATCCCCTTATTCATAATGGTCCGCTAACTTAACACAGCTGCTACAGTGTGTTATTTTTCATTCTGACTTAGGTCAATAGAAGTATATCGACCACTTTGGGAATCCCTGTTATAAGCTATATTTTATGTTAAAGTTTCCACGGGAACGGGATCTACGCGGGTGAAACCATGTGAAACAGCTAGTTGTTTATAAAATATTTGGCACCATAGTTAATTCTATGTTCAGAATGTTACTGCGGAGTTATTGGAACAATGTGAAAAATTTCCTAGTCTTTTGAATCATAAATTTGGGAGATTCTCTCGTATTTTATGGTTTAAAATGCTTTCAAGCTTTGTGTACGCGGTTGCCAATATAAATGTACCGAATATTTTACTTTGCTGTTGGTAGCCTTGGTTGTGTAATGAATTGCATTTGAAACTCGATTTAGATATTCGTAGATTATGGTTGCCATACGTCGACATGTCCCGGTTTCAAGCGTCAGGTCCTGGTGTCCTGTTCAACTAGGCAATTGCCCGGTGGGCGCGCTGACCAGAAAGACGAAGAAGAATCCTACTTCGCAAGGGTTATTAACTGACTGGATACACGAGGCTGGACATGAGTGTGTTCAGTTGGTGAAACTCGGAATCAGGATCACTTATTATTTCATCATCTGGACACGCCAAGATATTTATGCATGTCCACTTAGTGAAACTTGCTTTAAATCACTTTTATGTTTTCTTCAACTTTGTCTGCCTGAACGCGCTAATCGCAGTACCTACTGGTCCCATTTGAAAAATAATCAGTGATAGATAGCTCATTTAACGAGGAAGGCTATAGGCTATATTTAAATATGAAGTTCCTACGGGAACAGGAGTTACGCGGGTGAAACAGTGAGATGAAAGCTTACTAACGTGCCTACACTAAATTCGATAACTAGTGTCCCCATCTACCTACACGAATAAAGTAGGTGTACCAACATAACCGCACATCCCGAATGACAGCTGGGAAATTGCAGTAGAATCAATCGTCGTGTCGGTCAGCAGCACACTGATTTTGTTCTTCAAATTGATTTGGTGGAATTACCTACCTAATTCGAAATAAAATATTCCTAATTCAAAGTGGAATTAAAACAAATACCTAATTGGAATTCAAATTAAAAATAAAATATTTGAATTCAAATTTAGAATTTGTCTGGTTACACATTTTATTTTTTTTCTTTGTAGAAAACTCCCACACTAGATAATTAGTTCTTGAGTCGCGGCGGACTTTACAAACACTAAATGGGCATGAGGACTAAAAAATCTATTTAGTCCGTCAGTTAGATTACTAAAAATATTGGACACGTATTTTTATATTTATAACATCAATAAAAATTGATAAAGATACACAGTCTCTGCTAATAGTGACGTCACACAAAATTTCAACGCGCTGTATCTTCGTCATTTTTTGTTTGAGGAACGAAAAAAAAATACGTGTCCAATATTTTTTGGTAATCTAACTGACGGACTAAATAGATTTTTTTAGTCCGCATGCCTATTCACGGCACGAACACACCCAGACTCAGTACCACTATCTGTGGTTCACTGACATAATTTTTCCAGGTGGGAATTAAACCCTGAACCAGGTCTAAGAAGCAATAACCGTAACCACTAAGTCACCGGTTCGGTCAACTAACTCGAGTCTTAATCTTAACTTTTAAACATTTGTTTTAATTAGAATTTGAGTAAAAATGTTTTAAAAGTGGTTTCACACGTACCTACCGTACGTTGTCAAAACATAACAAGTAAAAAAACTTGAAATCCAAGGTTTGTTAGAAAACTAATCGTAAAAAAGAAAAATATGCTCCAATTTTTTTCTCGTTTCTCCGCATAATAAGAATAAAAAGTAAAAAAGAAGTTTCTCCAACTAGCGGACCGTTGGGAAAAAGTTCAGAAATAAATATTATTTCTTCAACAACACAACTTGCAAGGGATTAAGTTGTAAAACTGAATTATACTACACTTCGGTAATCTATTTGGTGGAACTCCATTGTAATTCAATTCAGTAAGTTTATTATTAAACAAGTTTTAAGTCTCCATTTTGCGTAATTCAATTCAAAGTTACGGTTTTAACATTGTAAGCTAGATATTTATGCCCCGCGTCGCCCGTGTCCAAACTTTTATTTCGCTTTGTAATCTATGATTATAAAGCTGCAGTTTGTTTGTTTGTTGGTTTGAACGCGCTAATCTTAGGAACTACAGGTCCGATTTCAAAAAATCTTTCAGTGTTGGATAGTCTATTTATCGAGGAAGGTTATAGGCTATATTTTATTACGAAGTTCCCACGGGCACGGGCGGGACGCGGGTAAAAACCACGCTCGGGAAGCAAGTAAAAAATTCAATAAAAAAATAACTTATTTGTGCGATCCTATAGGTCTATAGACTGTGTGTGATCTATATATACTTATTATTATCTATGATAATTAAATTTTCGAGCGTTTCACCTAGTTAAATAAAATAAAGCTTCGCTTAGTCACAACTTAACTTAACCTAAAATATATTTTTTTTAATTACCGCTGCGGCAATCTGACCCACCACCTCCGAGACATAAAGCAAGACATATACTTACTGTTATATATTTAATAGCTTTCCGCGCACGGTTTCGCCCGGGCCAATCCCGTTTCCCTAGGAACTTCATAATTAAATATAGCCTATTATATAGCCTTCCTAGATAAATGGTCTATCTAACACTGAAAGAATTTTTCAAATCGGTTCAGTAGTTTCTGATATTAGCGCGGTCAAGCAAAAGACAAACTCTTCACCTTAATAAATAGTATTAGATTAGATTGAATCGTTTCTTTGCGTTTTAGTAAAATCTAGACTGTTCAAGACAAGGATGGTACGGCCGCGCCGCTTTTTTGCTCGTCATGGCGGGGACACTGCTGTGTGTGATATATTTTTAAACAAAACATAGAGTACAATTGTTTTATTGGATATGTATCGTACCGTAAGATACTATAGAGATTTAGTTTTTATTTTTAGTTTTACTATTTTATCTTATAACTTAATTTGGTTCAGTAATAACATAAAATAATAATAACATTCTTGTCATTCAATAATAACGTCTTATTCCTTAAAGTCGTTGTAAATAACATTACAAACCGCTAGACATTTAATTTCGCCAAGTTGACATTTGCATTATTTATAAAATGGATCGTAGAAAAAGCCTGCGTTTGCGTGGGAAAGCTAAGATTTCTTTATTGTTCTATACGAAATTGTTATTTTTAGAGAAATTTCTTAATTTCGTTTTTGTCTTACATACCGCGTGCTTTAATGTCCTTTGTAGAAGCCGTTGTTGGTGTTCTTCCACAGATAATGAAGTCCTTCTTTACCGGGCGAGGTGGTATACCCGGTTAACGGCCATATTTCACTGTTTAGAACGTGTATATGTTCGAATTGGCATGCGAACTTCTATTTCGCGATACAGGTTAGTTGAGATGTTACGTCATAGATGGCGCTGCTCGTATATTTGTAGTTTGTACAGAAAACGTCTTATTAATAAACGTGGACTAAAGAAAGATTAACTTTACTCTAAGCATTAACCCGGTACTAACAAATTTCACTATTAATAAACACGGACTAAGGAGCGATTAAGCTAATTCGACTCTAGTCTCGGTGTAAAAGTTAAACCATAGGGATACCTTGTTTAAGGACGGATTAAGCATAGAGTAACTATCTTTGACAGCTGTTTTTACTTTTTAGGTTAGATTGTAATATTGTTTGGTAAAAGTTAATTAAAATAAATAGACTATTTAGAGACGACTTATGGCTGATAGACGAAATTAATGTGGTTCAGAATCAGATGGACTACATTCCAACAATAAGGCGTGTTAAATATACAAAGTTCGTAAAAATCCACTTGAAGAACTTGAAGCTGAATTTAAATCCAAATATAGGTTTTCTCGATCTACGGCTGTTTTTATCATTGATATGATAAAAAATGATTTAGCTGGTGATGCGAGAGGTGGTTTCATACCGCCCCATATGAAAGTTTTAAGTGCAATAAGATCTTGGACACGCGGAGAGGTAAGAATTTGACAATCAATAATGATATTCAACAATCTTTGCTTCTTCTGGGTATTTGTTATGTTATAAATCTTTTATATTTTGTGAATTCAACAGATTCAAGATGACGCAGGAGATATAAGTGGTAAGGGGTATCAGCCAACAATATCACTTGTATGCAAACAAGTTGTTTTAGCATTGGTGGCAAAAAGTGCTCAATGGATCAAAATTCCACAAAATGATGCAGAACAGAGCAATGTGATAGAAGAATTCTATGCGATATGTGGATTTAGACAAGTGATTGGAGCCATTGACTGCACACATATTAGAATACCAAAAGTCAGTGGAAATATTGGACAATATTTAGGATATAGTTCAATTAATGTACAAGTTGTTTGGTATGAAGCCCAACTGTAGCAATATATGTATTTAGTTTCTATATAATTTGTCTTTTAATAAAGTTTACTCATATTATACCTATATTATTATTATTTTGTAACAAAATAATCGAAATCTCACAATAATTCATATCCAAACGTCCATATCATAGATAATAGAAACAAACATCGTCTGTCATCTGTCACTGTCATTTGATTTATTTCATTCGCTAGTTCATTCTTTTTATTTTTTATTTCTACGGTGTTGCCATAGCTTGTCGGTTAAACCAGGCGTAACGAATGTATAGCTAGTCCGAGTTTAGTCCACGTTTATTAATAACGTTATGAAAACGAAGTTAATACTTAGTTACACCAGAATTAGCTAAACCAAACGTAACTTCGGATTAAGCAAGAAGTAGGCCATTTTTATTAATAAGACGGCTACTGTTCATGTATACCTTTACCGTCTTATTAATAAACGTGGACTAAAGAAAGATTAACTTTACTCTAAGCATTAACCCGGTACTAACAAATTTCACTATTAATAAACTCGGACTAAGGAGTGATTAAGCTAATTCGACTCTAGTCTCGGTGTAAAAGTTAAACCCTATGGATACCTTGTTTAAGGACGGATTAAGCATAGAGTAACTATCTTTGACAGCTGTTTTTACTTTTTAGGTTAGATTGTAATATTGTTTGGTAAAAGTTAATTAAAATGAATAGACTATTTTAGAGACGACTTATGGCTGATACACGAAAATAATGAGGTTCAGAATCAGATTGACTACATTCCAACAATAAGGCGTGTTAAATTATACAAAATTCGTAAGAATCCACTTGAAGAACTTGAAGCTGAATTTAAATCGAAATATAGGTTTTCTCGATCTACGGCTGTTTTTATCATTGATATGATAAAAAATTATTTAGCTGGTGATGCGAGAGGTGGTTTCATACCGCCCCATATGAAAGTTTTAAGTGCAATAAGATCTTGAGAGGTAAGAATTTGACAATCAATAAAATGATATTCAACAATCTTTGCTTCTTCTGGGTATTTGTTATGTTATAAATCTTTTATATTTTGTGAATTCAACAGATTCAAAATGACGCAGGAGATATAAGTGGTAAGGGGTATCAGCCAACAATATCACTTGTATGCAAACAAGTTGCTTTAGCATTGGTAGCAAAAAGTGCTCAATGGATCAAAATTCCACAAATTGATGCAGAACAGAGCAATGTGATAGAAGAATTCTATGCGATATGTGGATTTAGACAAGTGATTGGAGCCATTGACTGCACACATATTAGAATACCAAAAGTCAGTGGGAAATATTGGACAATATTTAGGATATAGTTCAATTAATGTACAAGTTGTGTGGTATGAAGCCCAACTGTAGCAATATATGTATTAAGTTTCTATATAATTTGTCTTTTAATAAAGTTTACTCATATTATGTCATTTGTTCTTATTTAAGTCGGTATTATACCTATATTATTATTTTTTTGTAACAAAATAAGCGAAATCTCACAATTCACATCCAAACGTCCATATCATAGATAATAGAAACAAACATCGTCTGTCATCTGTCACTGTCATTTGTTTTATTTCATTCGCTAGTTCATTCTTTTTATTTTTAATTTCAACGGTGTTGCCATAGATTGTCCGTTAAACCAGGCGTAACGAATGTATAGCTAGTCCGAGCTTAGTCCACGTTTATTAATAACGTTATGAAAACGAAGTTAATAGGTACTTAGTTACACCAGAATTAGCTAAACCAAACGTAGCTTCGGATTAAGCAAGGAGTAGGCCATTTTTATTAATAAGACGGTTATAGATTAACCGAAACCACTGTATCGCACCATAAGAAAGCACGGGACGAGATGAGAGTCGGGTAGAGCATGAGTTCACTAAAGATCGATGAGTGAGTGAGAGATTGGTTAGCTCTGATGGTGGACTGACGGAATAGAACGCGCGATTTATCGAGGAAGGATATAGGCCAGTGGTTCCCGAAGTTGACTGGGCTACGACCCATTTAATACAAGTATCGCCATTACCATTATGAATAAGAGCTTTTTAAATAACTGACAAAAAGTTAGTACATTGTTTCATCCTGAATTGCTATTTTTTATAGATCGCCTATATTCAAAAAAAGTATTTCAATATTTTCGCTATTAAATTGTTTCATTATTACGATATTTATTTTGATATCAACTTCAACTCGAGTTAATAATCGCAGTGAATTTGATTACAGTTCAATTTCTTGTTGTGTATTTAGTTTTAATGTTCACCACATTAGGCCATTATCTCGGCCGGTTCCCTCGCGACCCATAGTTTGGGAAGTTGTCACTGTAACGGGAGATACGTGGGCAAAACCGCGCGCGGAAGCCAGTTTAATATAAGTAGAAGAGAAAATTTTCACTTTCCATTTTTTTTTTTTAAATTATATTTACAAAGCTCGAGTATTCGTCAACTGTCTACTTATGGTGCAAATGTATTCAGCCAAAACAAACGCTCATCAACATAATTTAATAACAAAAGTTATGAAAAGTTACGGCGTATGGTGTTCTTCTTTGTCACTAATTGAGATACGACAAATTCGCAGTATTTGGAAAAGTTCGTTTGTTGAAATTCTTTTATTTTATTCTTCGTTGTCATTGCTGTTAACACACAGATAAAACTTCTCGATAATAACTGAACTACGTTTGTAAAATCGATGGAAGAAGAAACGCTGCTGCCCGTTCCTTGATATACGATTATTATAGATGATGTTATAACAATCGGGACCAACGGCTTAACGTGCTTTCCGAGGCACGGAGGGTAGTCCCTCAACCAACCAGACCGGAACCGGAAAGAAATCTTAGAATTTACTCAAAGTTTTCTTGTCCGGTGTGGGGATCGAACCCACGACCTCTGAGATTTTAAAGCGAGCCAATTACCGCTACGCTACGGAGGTTGTTGGAGTTGAAGCCAATGTCCCTATGTTACTTGATCGGTTAAGTAGTTTTCGCGTGAAAGCGTAACTAACACACGGACATTCACATTTATTTTAGTAGAAGGGATTTATTATACACGTATTTATTTATACTTGATTGCACAAAGAAAGTTACATGACATAATATATTGTATTAATTGGAAACAACATGTACAAAGGCGAGCTTAATTCAATAATGAATTCTCTTCCAGCACACCTTTAGGACAGAGATACATGATAATGAGTGCATAGCAAGTGTACAACAGATTTAATTTAAATTGTATTTACCAAATTGGTAAATACATACACACTAACAATTAACATATACAACTACAAAATAATATATAACCATAATATACTAACTTATAAGTCCATATTACATAGTAAATTACTGAGACAAAAACTACAACTTATTCATTTATTTATTTCTGTGTCTTAACTTTTTTTTATTTATTTGTAATTTGTACTGTCTTATTTGATTTAGATTTTGTGTAACTTATCATGCTCAAGATCTAAATCTTTACTAATATTATAAAGAGGAAACGTTTCTAATTTTGTATGTTTGTTTCGAATAAACACAAAAACTACTAAACGGATTCCGATAATTCTTACACCATTAGAATGCTACATTATCAACGAGTAACGACGGGCCTAGTTACATATATTTTTGATCGTATAATCTCTCTCGTTTTAGGTTTTTTTAAACTGTGACATTGGCAAATTTGTGGAAGCCTCTACAGAAGAAATGAACTGAACTGAAGTATGCTTTATCTGTATAATTTTAATTTCTATACATTAAAGTCCTGCTCTTTTTGACTTCCTTTCAAAAATGTCTGCTAAACTATTTATCAAAAGAAGGTTTAATTTATTTAATGTGTTCTTTCAAAGAGTCTCCTTGATTGAATTACTCTATTAAGACAAGTTTTGTCGCTCGCCTTGTGAATTGCCAATTTAATCATCCGCCTTTGTTTTGATCGTTAACGATGTTGATTTTCAAATTAATTACTTTGTTTGAAGCCGTGCCCACGATTTGTGTGGAATCTTAATCTTATTTTTCCTTTTGATATTAATGAATTAATTTAAATCTATTAGCCAAGGTGATTTAAATTACGTGAACAGAAGTAAATTTGTTTCATATATTTTTATATTGTTTGCGCTGAGTGTTTGACTGTGAAGCAGTGCCAGATTAAGATAGCGCGGGGCCTGTAGCAAATTCTGTCCGGAGGCCCCTCTTAATGACTCAGAGTGGCTCAATGAGCTCGATTTTATTTTTAGGCCTAAGTTGGGCCCCCCAAATCATTGCGGGGCCCGTAGCATTTGCTACTCTTACTATTTGGCTAATCCGGCACTGCTGTGAAAACGTTTTTATCAAAGTCACAGTAATACCGTCATGCGATAAGGCTCCTATACAAAATGATACTATAGCGGTACCATCGGTAGGTAGGTACTTGACAAATGTCACTATTTAAAAAATGACAAGCATTCATTGCTTGAAAGAAGAATCAACCAATGAATGCCCGTCATTTTTTTCCCGCGCCTGCTCCCATAAACAGGCAGAGGGAATATAGAACACACCTTATTTTGAACTTAATGTACTTGTAATAAAGATCAAAACCAATTAATTCTAAACATACCTACTGCCCGTTTATTAGACAAATGTCAAGTATCCATACATTAACGATTTTCTGCTAGCGACCACTTCGCTGTAGTGGCATATTGTCTAGCTCCTCTGCTCCCCTTTATGTCCGGTGAAGTAGCAAAAGCTTCTAGGACCTGCATTATTTAAGTCCAAAAATAAAAGCATAACTTAACCGTTTTTGTTCTTTAATTAAAGTTTTCCTTCCTACGTTAAAATGAAATAACTTTAATAACCTTTTGCGAAATAATGAGATACTCATTGGTACTTACTTGGAACTCTAGTTTGTAAAGCACTTGGTATTTTCTCCGCTGGTCACAGAGCTTCGGGAAGTATTTCAGCTCCACTGGCTTGTCCGGGATGGTCTCGCAGATGGCGCCGTTCTCGTCAGCTGTAACATAATATTTATGTTTATCTATTGTTGGTTTAGTTTTATAGTTAGTTTAGTTTAGAAATATTGGTTTGACCGAATATAAAAAGATCAATCCTTTTATAAGATGATTACTTTTGTTTCATATATAGGTACAGTCTACCTATAAAGGTTTACTCTAAAACCCTAGATAAACCATGCTTAGCAGGCATTAAGGTCTGGGTCGCTGACGAACGGCATCAGCGACAGGATGGCAACAACCGAACAGTGCATTTCGCTTGTCGTTCCTGGAACGTGTGGCCGCCTACCTATGTTAATATGAGTTTGTTTTAACGAAATCGCCATCACGTCGTAGTTGTCATACTATTGCGGCCCCAGCGTTATATAAACCAGAGAACTCGGTATCTAGTTTGATTTTACTTATAAAAAGTTTTTATTGTATAAGATGAGGAAGTGTTTTCAGATTGATTGTCACACATAGATCTTATATTCAATTACTTTACACATGATCAGCGTGAAAGATCTTGGCTGCCATAAAAAATAACATTTTTTCAATGACAGTTAGCATTAACTTTCCCTCATTGTATGAAATTAAATTTTCTATGGGAGCTACAGCTATATTAATATAACGCACCATCTTGTAGGTACAGTCGACCAAGGAGATGGGTTAACACATTGTGAGACCCATGTTTAATTTATAATAATATGTCTACGTTTATTAGAAGAGTTCACTGTTATGTATATTTGTACACACGCTGGTTTGCCGCGAACTCCTAACCCATAAATAATACCTAAACATATTTATTGACACTAGTGATCGCCCAGTGGTCAAAATTCGACCATGTTTAAAATTATGTCTACATTCTGCACTCCTTCTCAATATAAACATATTGATTAGTGTGCAATATTTCATACACCTCCGCCCGCGCAATTTTCGTGAAAAGTGGTACAAAGTTTTTGCTTCACGATTAGGTGATACAGAACGATTAACTTATATCATTGGCCGACTGTACTTATAAAAAACTGAATAAGCATGTATTTCTGCCTTAAAACAATAATTGCCTTCTTTATATCTTACTTTAAAACAAATATTGCCTTTCTCATATTCGGTCAAACAATAACCTTAGTGATAAAATGTGTAAAATATTAGTAATTATAGTTCTCCTTATATATTATTATCCTTACATACAGTGTTGTTTACATAAATGTATGTGTATGTTTGTGTTTATAATGCTGTTGTTCTAATCTAACAGAAGCGACTACGCCAGTCTAATGACTAATTCTAAGCGTTATGCAGTTATAACTAAGCCACACCACACTAGGTTAATAACTTCAATCTAATTTCTAAGCTGTCAGAGATATTTGTTACTACGGGCCTAAGCACACCACGTTTTCTTAATGCGCCGTCGACGCGCGATTTAGAAACAAAGTACTGACTTTAGTACCCATACAGGCGCGATACGCACGCAAGTCAGTACTTCGTTTCAAAAACGCGCGTCGACGGCGCGTTTAAAAAACGTGGTGAGCTTAGGCCCTAATACCTACTTAATTTTATAAATAAGAGAGTTACTCTGTCTGTTTTAAGATAGTGCTGTTCATATATACTGTACTGACACTAAGGTCTCGTTTACGAGACGCGGGGCGTCGCGCGGCGCGATGTGAGGCGCGGCCCGCACTGAAATCAAACATATATGCCGTTGTATAAGTGCGAGTGAGATGCGAGACGGCACGCTGCACGCGACGTGCGACGCCCCGCGTCTCCGTAAACAAGGCTTAACTGTCCTTGTATTTGGAACCCTATGCCATTTAATATCCAACATTGGATAGTGGTCATTTTTCTAATAAGGAATAAAAGAAAATAGTTCACAGATTAACTTTTTAGGGAAAATGTGTAACGGCATAGGAAACTAGCTGCGCTCCGCGGTTTTACCCACGTTACTCTGCTCCAGTGTGTCGGAGCGTGATGTTTTGTAGCCTATATGTTAAAGCAGCATATAACCTATCCCGGTGCAAAGGTTCAACCAATTCCGTACAGTAGTTTTGACGTGAAAGAGTAGCAAACATCCATACTTACAAACTTTCGTGTTTATAATATTAGTAGGATAATAAAAACCTTGAAAGGGTTGATAGGTTGTACCTAACATCTTGAAATGGTGAAATTATGATGAATAATTATGGTAGTTAGTCGTCACTAATCCATGAAGTAGAACATACGTGGAATATGTGGAAATCTTTAGAGGAGGCTTTGACGACAGACAAGCTGACCCACACAATCATCCAGTTGCCTATTATTCAAATGAAAGTTAGAAACGAAAAAAACCATTTAGTTTTAGTGAGTAGGCATGTATTCATTGTAATAAGGAAAGAAACAGCAATAACAGATATTTTATCCTATTTAATTTGTTTAAAACAAAAATGTTTTTCGTGTAGCTTAAGTCGTTGCTTATAATAAAATTGCCGGACGATTTATCATCAGATATTAAATTATAATATTTTTTTTTTTTAAAGTTTCCCAAAATTTGTTATACGGGAATGATAAATGGACATTGTTAAAAGAGCTCTAGTGCCTTGCAATACAAGATAAACTAGGTTGTACGAACGCGCGCCCCTGACAGGTTTGAAGTTATTTTTAGGCTTAGATGGATTATACTCCCAAAAATAAATCATTTGGCTGAGTATTATCAAGGACTTAAAAAAAAAAAACGGTGTACCTACATACTAAAACAGAAAATTAAAAGGAATATTTTCTACCGTAAACTTATTTATTTCGACAAATCGTGTGCAGGAAATTTAATAAAAACCCGCGTATATGCGATAAATAAAGTTTTTATTGGAACAAAATTGACATTAGATTGAATGGCGCCCAATTGCGCGCTTTCTAGTGAACGAGATTCGTTCACTACGAACGAGAACGATGAACGGGAACATAATATATGGAATGAAATTATATGTATGAACTGCCTGCAAATGATTTATGAAAATGTGTTTGGCGTGAGTTCAAAGGTGAATGATCTATGAATATTATTGAATAGGTTAGCAAAACTGAAATTAATTTGAGGTAAATAACATTTCCGAATCAAATTGGGCTTGGAATCAACGATCTACGTCAATTCATATAAACGAAAACCAAGTACCTATTAATTTAATATTAAACAAAATTCTATAAGGTATTATTGTAAAAACAATGTTTTTGCTATATTATCAAATCATCATCAGCCCGTATAACGTCCAGTGTTGAACATGAACCTTCCCTCAGGAGGATTTTTGACATAGTCACCACGCATGGCAGGCGGGTTGGTGAAATTGTCATAATCCTGTAATACTTCTGCCTGTTTCCTGGTATACGATTGTTATAACTTATGGGACCAACGGTTTAACGTGCTTATCGAAGCACGGTGGGAAGTCTCACAATCAACTTAAACAATAAGATGTGTCTTATTTTATATAATTAAAAAAATCAAACGCTGTCAAAACTCAAAAAGTTCTACATTGGTTTAACTCAAACTTTAGTATGATATGGAACCTTTATCTTTAACTTGCTTATATTGCGAAATTATAGAGGTGGTTAAGTAGACAATAGGAGGCATGTCCACGTTATGATTTTGTGATTTGGTTCTTAAAACTCTTCCAATTCTGCCCCTAGCAACAGATGGCGAAGTTTATTATTATTATGATTGTTATCAAAAAATCAAAAATTCCTACTATTCCTTTTACTTATCTAATAGCTAAGGATTTTACCCAAACCTTCTGAGAAAAATGTACTCACTTCGATCTTTTAAATAATGAATTCAAACGCTTAGTTACAGACGGTCAAAAACCCTTAGACCTATAGTCTCGGTCCATTTTATTGTTATTGCCACTTGTTAGATTTACGAGGGGAAAATCATGATAGTAAAAATAAATGGTTGTTTTTATAATATATCGAAGGCCGTGAGGTTTCCGGCTAAGAATAGACTATCACATATCTTAGAATATATTAATAATGTAATAAAAAAAACATTAATTAAATATATAACTAAAAGTAGCTCATAAAAAATTAAACTAACTTATAAAATAATTATTACTACTTGGCAAGGTTCCCAGAATGCTGGCAGCATTACCCCGTTGAACGGCAATGCTTAGAATTAAAACTTTCGTGAGTGGTACACATATTTATATTAACTAACCGTTAGTTGCCCGGCGCCGCGTCGTCGAGTCGACTACTCCTTGAGAATGGACCTCGGGATGGTCTCGAAACTAGTCGGACATATCCGATGATGACAAATCGTGAGTTCAATCGGATAGTTAATATAAAAATACCCCATATCTTTCCAAGGGTGTTGTATAAGGCGACAAAAGGACCTTGACCAAGAAGTATAATTGAACAGACAGCTAGCTGATTAATTAGCTGTATTCTAAGTCACTTTTTACGACACCCATGAGAAAACATGGTGTAATATTCTAAGCTGGAAACTACAAAAGAAAGGAGCCTTATAAAGCCTTAGTGGCTCAACAAATGTTAAAATTATTGTAAGATACTTAAGAATCTAGGTTTCAAATCAATACAGTAAAAGTACCAAGTCACTTTTTACGACACCCATAAGAAAACATGGTGTAGTATTCTAAGCCGGAAACTACAAAAAGAAAGGAGTCTTAGATATCAAGCTTTAGTGGCTCAACAAATGTTAAAACTATTGTAAGATACTTAAGAATCTAGGTTTCAAATCAATACAGTACAAGTACTAAGATGCGAATTCTGTCGGTGGTCTAAATTTAATCATCTCAATTTTCAAAATTTAATACAGTCACTACCTACAATACCGAGAGTTCACGTTCCCAACTACATTTTTTCATAGTGTTGTTGTAGAAAGTAATTTTCTAAAAGTCTTAAAAATTATATTTTATTTAATTTTCCGTTAAATCCTAACATTCAACGTTGACAAAATTGAGTCTATGTAAGAACACTCTATACAAACCCTTTATCCAGTAAATGGAAAAATAACAAACCGATATGATCCTAACCCAAAAAATTGTGAAGTCATCTAAGCGAGAGTACAATCCATCTTGAAATATTATAGGGCTATAACAGAATGGGTAAGAGCATATAACAGTGTTACCTAACCCTCCGATAACATGAAAAAAGTGGACCGTATAACGACCAACCTATTTAGATCGCCATTTAACACCAACGACACGACAACGATTTAATTATTTTTAGTTACGATTTAGTTTTTTTTCAGACGGATATTATGATAGTTAGCCAGAAGGTTTTTGCTACTTCACCGGGCATACAGGCGTGCAGAGCTATAGCCTAAATAAATGGTTTGAAAACTATAGGCTAAACAATCAACGCGAGGACGTCCCCTGTAGGATTTGAACCTTGGCTCAGGGCAGTCACTGGCGGGAGGATTGAGGGACTTTAACTTTTTTTGTCTAGGGAGTTTTTTTGCAACTGTCGCTTTACGTTACAGTTTGCGGGCCTCTCGGACTTCGGGTCTATAAGGGCATCGGAAGGTTCTGTACAAATTAAGGGACAACGATTGTGTTAAAGTAGATTTTAGGGATTTGCAATGCATTAAAGAACCTTCTTCACGTCACTTCTGAACATGGGCTATCTTGTAACAGACCTTGGCAATCTAGGGTTAGTGAGGGGTCTCACCATAGGTTATCATCACGCTTGGTAATCAAAGTAAGATGATAAATAACCTTGAGCTGAAAGAGGTTCCTGCCCATTTATTAGCTGTACATCTCTTAGTCACCTCATACGATGGTCTTGGGAAAACATGAAGTGGTGGCCAGTCCCTTATCTCCCATTAAATCATACGCTGGACTAGTGTATGCGGTATGAGTTTGCAGAAAATGTGCTTTTGCTTTTAATTGATAAAGAACGATACACGATACGATTACATAAAACATAGTGAAGAAAATATTTTATTGAACTTTTTTGTTGGCAGACATTATAAAGACAATAAACCTGCAATATAGCAAGGTTTTCCGGTAAAACTATTTCTTTTAATCAATATTATTATCAAGAAGACAGACTAAAAATTTACCCGATTTTAGGCGTGTGGATTCCATGCGATGGCAGGGTCGAGTGCCCGGCGCTTATCTCGTCCACACCCTCGAGACGAGCAAAATAATCGTATTCACATTTTTTTCGGGGATCGTTTACATGTCGTATCGGTATTTATAAAGAATTGTCAAGCATTCAACCCGTCAAGTGATTGTGAATGTCGCCAAATACAAGGGTCAAGTGCGTCGCATGATGACGATGTATTAGGTATTCAGATCGGACCTTTACCCCTTTGTTTAAATTGCCACGAGAATCACATAAAAAATGGCAAGGATAATGAAAAATTTCTAGGAAAGTCTTGTAGGTAAAAATAATAAGAATTATTTGAAACTATGTAGTTAGTGAAATTAGAAATATGTAGTTTTCTTATGGTTAAATAACTTTTGAAATCGGGCCAGTAGTTTTGGAGCCTTTTAAATGCAATCAACCAAATATTCCTCTTCAAAATACTACTTTCCGATGCTCTCGTAGAACTGAAGACCGAGAAGCCCGCGAACTGTAAAATAGAGCGACAGTTGCACAAAACTCCCCTAAAAAAACTAAGAGCCATAATCCCCCAATCTCCTCGTCAGCGACCGCCCTGAGCCGAGGTCCTAGTCCCTCTGGGGACGCTCTTTTGCGCAGGATGCTTAGGTTGTAGTTTTTAAACCATTTACCTAGGCTGGAGCTCTACTCGCCTTTATGCCCGGTGAAGTAGCATACCCTCAGGGCTAACTACATTAGTCCGTCCGAAAAAAAATCTTCATAGTATAGTGGAATCCGTTTATAATGACTTCGAAAGGAATTGACAAACACGTCACAATAAGCGGACGTCATAAAAAGCGTTTTGTGAAAAAAACCTTTTTTATGTAAATATGTACTTAAGTACTTTAATAGGGAAACATAGTATGTATACATACATAGTAAATCAAAATAAAAATTGCCGAATGACACGCCAAATTCCTTTGCGAGAGATGAATTTGATTCTCCATTTTCTAGTCTGCATATTATGGCACCTTTCTCCTCAAACGTTAATGCTTTACAGCGTTGAGATGTCATTTTTTCACAGTACAATGAAAAGCACAAACGACATGCGAAAAACAATGTCTCACTGAGATTCAAAACAAAAACGAGCCACGTGCCGAACGTCGTCGGGAATCAACGAACATTACCGTAGGTGTAAACAATCATGTCGGTCATTATAACTGGATGTAATATATAAAAAATGGGTCATAATAAGCGACATGTCACTGACTTTTTTATAAAGAATTTTATATGAAAACCAAACTTTGTAGTGTTATTACGTCATAATAATCGGTTGGTCAATATAGGCGGAGTCATAATAAACGGATTCTACTGTACTATATTAGTTATTTTTATTTCTCGAGAACCATCGTTCCCATGACAAACTATGCAAATATTATATCCAATAAAATAAATAAATTTTAAACGTTAATATAAATAACTTCTAATGATTGTTTTATCGTTTCTAAGTTTAGCTGTAAGTAACAAACATACAAGTATTAATAGATGATGTAGACGACATATTAAAAGTTATATATTGTTCCTAAAGATACATAACTCACATAGTTTACAAACTGTTATTTTACTTTGAAAGTCAAACAACGCGACAATTCAGGAGCACCGCACCGGAGATCGATCAGACGCAAGATAGGTCGTCACAGGGAACTTCCTGAATGCCTATCTACGTATTGATAGTTTTTATATGGCTAACATCTATCTTGAAAAGAAAAGACTAGAATACGACTGCAAGATATAAGATAAAAAGGTAATTCATTTATTTTGCAAAATAAATGAATTTTACCGTTCGAGAAGGTAATCGGTAAATATCAAACGCTTACAGATATAAAAGAACATAGAAATGCATGTCATTCGCAGCCTACGCGCCTTATCTACATCGGGTACATTATTATCTCCATCAACATGGCTTCCTTATCGGTTACTCATCTGCACCGTCATTTCCAGGAGACCCTACAATGAGACAACGTTCTAAGACGTGTACTGAAAGCCGCAAGATCGCAACGACTGAACAAGACTAACGACAGACATAGTTGACGGTCACGATCCTCAAAGACCAACTATAAAATTTTTGTTTTAAAAGATTACTAGCAGAATTTTGCAGTCTACTAGTATACTTGTTAACCCCTCGTGCTAAGCTAAAATGCTTGTGTTACAAGTGGGTTCACGTCGGTAGTGCAATGGGTAGGAATTGAACCGGTGTCGAAAGAACTTCCCGCAGGAGTTTCTTTCTTCCTTTCTTCTCCGGGTCGTCCACCTAAGTAGTTAATGAAAGGTTGCTGATTAGCTAGGGTAGGATTCTCGGCGGCAAGGATCGCGTTGCACCCCTACCCCTGCCTTGTGATCCAGCGCCTGAAGGCCGTGCCAGCGATCACTTCATGTTATGTTTTTAAATCTGACTTAAATATCAGTGGTACCACTGGGTCGTGGTCCTAACCCCTTAAGGGTTACTCCAGGTGTGTGTCACTTAAATGTATGAATTTTCTTCTATATTGATCCACTAAAACCTAGAAATTAAACATTTTAATTTAAACTCATTATGAGTAGAGGAATGAATGACAAGGTGACAGACGGACTACTTTGTCTGTAATATCCTACAATTTTTTAATTGTTAGTTGTCTAGTTTCATTCAGAGAATAAGAATAATAGCGTAACATTGTGATTCTGACAAGTAAAATTGTATGCAAATGCACAAGTTCGGCGCCGCTGATCACTGGGCTACGGCCGCTAATTAATTAAATACCCAGTCGAATACATAGATTATAGTCTTTTAAATGAAGTTTGACCATAAAATAAAATAAAATCTTTTTAAATTATATCAGAGTTATGTGACACAATTTATGTTTAAATGCCTACATAAACTTAAGAACCAACTTTATAAGACTATTTTCGGAGTTATTTGCCCTTTAAAATAGAAATGATCCTTCGCATTTTAGCCTCATTTAGGCCGTAAACGTAACTAAATATTTAGGAATGGGTCATAAAATACCACCTCTACTATAAAGGCCGATAATGGAGTGCTATCCAGTTTACAAAAGAATATTAATTGGGGTTAAAACACAAATATTTAGTAGTATCAAATCTTGTTAGTAATATTAGGCAAAATATTTGACAGAAGCGTAATTTAACAGGCAGATTAATAATAAATGACATTCAGGAGAAAAGTTCATGATCATCTTCCGCTCCGCTAAATTCTAGGACTGTCTCTAACTGCCTTCCATCATAGTCAATGAATGAAGCATCAGAACGCATATTTGAATCCGCGATTCAACAACCAAACCCTTTCATTGTTGCAGCAAACGACTATACCGCCCTTGCGCACTAAGCGTCGCGTCGCCGCGTCGGAAGTACACTCGGGGTATCGTAGACGACCCTTACCACTATGCCGAGGCCTACCTATCTGACACCACCTGGAGAAGAGTGCACCTGCGAACGTGACGCATCCCTTCCCCCCTTGGCCAATTGACCCTTGTTTGCATAGAACTTTCCGATGCCCTGGTGGACTTCAGATCCAAGATGTTCGCGTACTTTAAAAGTAGAACGACAACTGAACAAAAATTCCCTAAGAAATTTATAACAGTTCCTTAATTTCCCCGCTTGCAATTGCTCTGTTCCGAGGATCAAATCCCATAGTCCCCCTCTTACGCAGGTTGCTCAGTTTGTAGTTTTAAAGCATATAATATGGCTGGAGCCCTACTCACCTTTATGCCAGGTGAAGTAGCTTAAGCCTCGTGTAACTACATCATTCTGTCCAAATAAGCAAGATGAAGTTATTATTGGGTCCAAAACCAGCGCGGAAAAAGGTAGGCAAGCAAGTCAAAGGTTTCCTTTTTAAACCCTAAACAAAGTAGTAAAATGGAGGATCATCTGTAGCACATTAAAAAATAAAAATCTACGTGGATAAAGCTGAGGGTAATGTCTAGTATACCATAATTGCATTAACTACTAATGTTGCCAAATATTACCCCAAAAGCGATATCAAATCACTTATTGACTATTCTGCCCTGATAACAAAGAATGCAGTAATCGACATTTTTGGGATTTTTACTTTTTGCAAGAAATGGGATCCCAAGAAGTTTATTAACATGTAAAAAAATATATTTCATATAAAAAGTTCCCGGAAGTATGCTTTTTAGCTAACGATTTTCGCAGTACTTACATGAAAACTATATCAATGATAAGAAAAAGCGCAGTACTAAACATAATAATATGCTAAAGAAGAATGCAGTATTTGTTGGAATGCCCTAAAATAAAGTGCAGTAATAGCCATTACTGTAACATTTTATTTTAGTATCTATAGACCAGTTGCTAAGCCAAAACGCAGTACTCCACATTACTGCATTTGTGTGTAGTAAAAGATCGCGAGATCGTAACCGTACGATACAGTGCCGCGTTTTGTTGAAGCAAATCAGTGCGTCGTCATCGTTCGGCGAAGTGAGACGTGCGTCACGTGTGCTGATCCCGCGCGCTGTTGTTTTTTAATGGAACGAAATTTTGGTAAGTTTTTATAATTATAGTCTGCTTTTATATATAGTGTATTATAGAGCATCAGGACCTTGAAATAAAAAAGCTATCATCTGACGCAGCAGTCAGATTTTGGTTTTATTATAACCTATAAATACAGGGAAAAGATACATTTTAGTATCTAACATTATCGCTAAGGGTTAATATCTATCATATAGAAGTATAATTTAATTGTAGGAATAAAATCTTAAAATAAAACTTACAACGACAACTAAATACATACTCTGCAACTTAGTTTACATGCTCGTATACCTACAGGATAACTAAAGTTACCTATCTGATAGAATTATTAAGAACATCGTAATATGAAGGTACTTAATATTTCTAACAGATAGGTAAAGTTAGCTATCTGATATGTAGGTATTTCATATTTTTAACAGAAAGGTAACTTTAGGTATCTATAGACAAATCTAGTTCCGATTAGGTAGTTAGTTTATAGTAGATTTTAGGTATTAGTATACGTATATTTCGTGACGTGTGTTTCGATTTGTTACGTTTTTTTTTTATTTTTTTCCCGCTTAATGTACATTTATTATTTATGTATTTCAGAACATTGTCTTCATAATGTCTGTCAAAAATTCCCGCGGAAGAAGCATGTTAGACATGGTGCTGGGTAAATCGGATCGTCAAACAGAACCTTCTACTTCTACAGAATTTAATTCAAACCAGGGAGATGAAGCATTTAGTCTGTTATGTGATGAAACGTTACCAAGTTCTTTGATGGATATATCATTAACAGATCTAACATTTGAAACCAAAGAACCCTGTGAAATGATTCCTATTGCATCTAGTTCAATGATTTTGACAAACGAAGAGCCCCAAGATAACAATTTGTATGACACACCTACAACTGAATCCAGTCATGATGTAAATATGGAGTCCGAAAATAATATAGAACAAGTTACTTCAAAGGAAAAAACTAAATCAGGCAAACCAAGGATGAGACGCAAATTTTGTGGAATCGTTAGAAACAAGATTAAAAGAGAAGAAAAAGAGAAAGCTAGATAAAATGACGGTAAAACCTGGTTGCAATGAAACCTGTACAAAGAAATGCATGTCTTCTTTTACGGAATTAGAACGCATACGCATAAATGAAACATTTTGGAAGTTAAATTATGAAGCACAGGGTTTATATGTAAAGTCGTTGGTTACTGAAAAAGAACACAAAGACAACAAAGACGTATTAAAGATAGCCAGATGATGCGGAAGCACACGTATACATATTTTTTTGAAACAGACAATAAGAAGAAGGAAGTTTGTAAAATATTCTTTCTCACGACTCTGGGATACCACAAAAATAATGATAGACGTGTGCTTGACATTTTGAAAAAGCTTCCTGAAGCTCAAGGGGATCGACGCGGGAAACATGGTAATTCAAAACAATTGGACAGAGAAACGATCAAACAGCATATCGAGAGTTTTAAACCAGCCATTGCACATTATAGGCGTGCACATGCCCCAAATAGAAGATATCTTCCAAGTGATTTGACTGCAACCATGATGCATACAGATTTTATGGATAAGAATCCAAATTTTAAGGTATCTTATGATCTCTACAGGAAAATCTTAAAATAGATATGAACATATCTTTTGCCCAGTTAGGTAATGAAGAGTGCGAACAATGTGAAACTTTCAAACTACATCAAATTTCATGCAAAAATACAGAACATTGTACTGATTGTACTACATACCAGATCCATCGAGAAAAATTTGAAAAAGCACGAACTTATTACCAACAAGATGTAATACAATCTATGAATAGCTCAGGATCTTCAAAATGTTACTACTCTGCTGATTTGCAAAAGGTCATTATGTTACCCAGACTAGACATGTTTAAAGTTGTAATGTTTCGTCCGAGACTTATAGCGTTTAACGAAAGTTTTGTGCCTTTGGGCTCTAGTAAAAAAAACCTTTCGCAGCGGTTTGGCATGAAGCAGTATCTGGCAGAAAACAGGAAGACATTATTAGTACATACAGATCTTTTTTCGAAAGTAAACGTGATTGCGATGAAATCATTGTTTGGACAGACAACTGCACTAGTCAAAATAAAAATTGGGCATTTTTCACTTTTCTGGTACAGATTATAAATAGCCAATTAATTAGAGCAACTAAAATCACAATAAAATATTTCGAACCTGGGCATACATTTATGTCTGCAGATAATTTCCATCATCAGGTCGAAAACCAGCTTCAAAAAGCAAAGAAAGTATATGATTTTTCGGATTTTATAGATTGTGTACAGCTAGCAAACTCGGGAAAAGTTAATGTTAAAACTATGGAAATAAGTGATTTCTACAAATACAAAGATCACTCTTCACAATATAAACTGAAAAAATGTGAAGAGAGAACATATTTAAAAGATATTGTTTGTGTCGAGGTACTAAGAAACAGCATGAAACTATTTGCTAGGACGAGCCATGATGACAACAATATGATAGAAATAGATTTTCTGAAAACCAAACTAATAAAACAATCTGCAATACCGGAACCAGAGAGAAACCAGAACGCACGGGGAATAACTCAAGAGAGGAAGACTGGTATAGTAAGAAAACTAGGTGATATAATACCTCCTAATAGACTGTTATTTTGGGAAAACCTCCCTGTTAACGATGAGTCTGTAGATCTCACTGAAACTAGAGAGCCTCAAGAATAATTATATTTTTTACTCTTCCATAAGATTTATTGTTTTTATAGGAGTTATGTTTTTTATGTTCATAATATTAGTTTTTTTATGGGTATTGATTACCTAAATTTTATTTTAATGTTTGGATTAAGAATATGCCTTTATGTAACGATGAGCCTACTTCTGTGATAATTCAATAATAGTACATAGTCTCATTATGTAGGACAAAATGTAGTCTATTTTAAGATAAACACATTTTTTATTATTATTATGTCCTAAAAGACTGTTAAATATATGATTAGGAGTGAAGTAATTAAAAAAAGATATGTAATTTCATATGAGAATGTATAACTATTATTTTCAAGTTATATGTGTATCTGATATCCATTTCATGATATACCTAGTTTACGTACGTATTTACTTACCAAATTGTTTGCTTTTAAGTTATCCAAGACTGAATACTATTAGAACTAGATTGAAGCAGTCTTATTTACTTTATATATTGAGAAAACGCTTACAATTAAGCAGGTGATATAGAAAATATTGTTGCTACTTAGAGATTAATCTAATATTGTTCCTACTATTAATTAAATATATGTGTCAGTCTAACTGATGTTAATATGAATGTTGTCTTAATAAAGCTTAATTTTCTTCTACAAATTGTTTAATTTTAATATCCCCGCAATCGGTTTAAACCATAGAGCAAACTTTTAAAATCCTTGTAAGAGGATATTAGGTATACATCTACTTAGCCCCGGACATTAAAAAGCGGTATTTAATACTTAGCAATAATGCAGTAATCAACATGCGCTAGACCAAAATGCAGTAATGAGCGCAATTGCTGCATTTAATCTTAGTATCCTGTGGTTTCCACAAGGCCTGATGCTAAAGCTAAACGCAATAATACGCATTATTAATGGAAATACAAATTTATGAAGTATAAGATAATTATCTTTGAAAAGCTTTTATTTTTTCCTATTTTACTGATATATTTGAATGGCTATAAAATACATACATCTTCCTCAAATATGTAAAAATGTCTTTACCGCGTTTATCTCGAAACCGCCATTTTGCGATTACTGCATTCTTCGTTATCACGGCAGTATTGACTACGCAAAATTAGACCGTCAGTCTGCAACCGAAATTTCCTGACCGTTACATCGTGAAACATAACTATTACAACTTAATTAACAACGAAAATTAATTAAGTTACGCGTACATTAAATACGGGTACGTATTTAATAGATTTATGGTCTCTGTGGAACTCTATTAAAATGAGAAATGTTTTTACTTTAGGGAAATATGCAAGTCAGAGTGGATGTGTGTAGGTTTATTATCGGTTTTGCTGAATCATTACTTTTGATAAGGTCTTTTTTAGCTGACTGCGGCGGGTTTGATGGAAAGGTGGAGATTTTACTGGTATCTATACTAATATATAAAGCTAAAGATTTTGTTTGTTCGACCGAGTTAATCTTAAAACTATTGGTGGGATTTGAAAAATTATTTCAGTGTTAAATTTTTTATAAGGCATCTGCCGCACTAAGTGAATAAATCCTTGTGTCGCGAGGGACTTTACAAATACAACATTCACGGATACAAATCACACCCATACTCAAAAAACTATTCGTGGTTCACACAAATAATTGTTCCTGGTGGGAATCAAACCCAGAACAACAGGTCTCAGAAGCCACCGTCGTAACCTCTGAGCCACCGGTGCAATCAAGGACAAGATATCCCATTATATTTCCAAGATATTTCCATTTATCGAGGAAGGCTTTAGGCTATATTTTATAATGAAATTCCCATGAGAATTTGGGTATAAGAGTAATGTTTTATTTATATTTTATCTATACTACTAATATTACTATATCTACTAATATTTTAAAGAGGATAGATTCGTATTTTTGTGTGTGTGTGTGTGTGTGTATATTTGTAATGAATGAACTCCAAAACTACTGTGCCGATTTCAAAAATTCTTTCACCATTGGTAAGCTACATTCATCCTGAGTGACATAGGCTATATTTAATTATGAAGTTCCCACGGAAACGGGAGTTACGCGGGTGAAACCGCGTGCGGGAAGCTAGCATTGTTTAAAATGCAGTGACCTAACGGGGTTCATGTTTGGTTCTGTTACTTTAATATAACATCTTTGTAAAACCCATGAAAGCATTAAGCAATAAATAAATGTAGATGAATACTTAAAAAACTTTAGTATTTTCTTTTGTTCTATGAATACCTACTAAGTTCGAAATGAATGTTCGTAAGTAATGCGAGATATATCCATGGTAAAGTAATTTAAAAAATCCCTAGGTTTAATTGAACCATTTATTTGGCACAGATACTATTTATAACCTGGATTTACACATAATCTATTGTCGTTAAAACTGCGGCCTCAGTGAGTAGAGCCACAATTCAACGGAGCTTTGCGTTTATATTATACTAAAGCCCATGTAATAAACAAAAATGTACCTATGTATACATTATTTGCTTATTTTTACTTTGCCAGGACTGTAGTGAGGTTATGGTTTTAATCCCTCATTACATTGATTGACCTGTGTGACGTTCTGGCAACTATAATATTAATCATTCGATTTAAAGTCTAATCCAAAATTAAATATGAACTTACAAATTTCAAATGTCAATAATATTTATATTTGCAGAATAACATTTGTGCTGTAGAAGGTGTTAGAGTTGGGGCGTGAGCCCGTTATAATTTTATCTATAATAAAAAGTGTCCATTTGTGTATTTATTTGTGCGTTCGATAATATACAATTATAAAGTGTGCCTTCTTTCATTTAAGTGTTTAGTGATAGTGATCGTACCTAGGGATTGCAATCCAGCGGCGTTTTCAATCCAGCTGGATTCTTGCTGGATTGACCTGAATCCAGCTGGATCCAGCGCGGATCCAGCAAAATTTGGAACAAAAATAAAAAGACAACATTTTTAAGACTTTTTTTATTAATGTGTACTTCTTACGATAATCTATGAAATCTTTCACTCATTTGGTGATTTCTTATATCAATTAGCTTTGGTTTCTTAATCATTTGAAATCAAAAGAATCAACTTAAAATTAAATAACAAACATATAACCTCATATAACATTTTAGATAATGTTTCTAAGTAAGCAATATCTTATTACGTTTATGTTTAATGATAGGATGACTAATCAGTATCAATCAGTCTTACAAATTATTTTAAAATTAACTATAAAAAAAGGACCGTAATAATAATACTATTTTAATCTTCAATCAATTTTTGTATCAAAAGAAGCTCCGAAATAATCTTCTCTTCACTCGTTAATCTACACTAATATTATAAAGAGGAAAGATTTGTACCTATTTTTGTATGTTTGTAATGAATAGGCTCAAAAAGTAATGGGCCGATTTAAAAAATTCTTTCACCATTCGAAAGCTACATTATCCACGAGTAACATAGGCTAAATTTTATTTTGGAAAAAAATAGGGTTCCGTAAGATATTTGGGTTTTTCTGACACAAGGTGTAAAAAATCAACCAGAAAAGTTACTTATTTTGCGTATGCTGCCTAAACTATAAAAGATAGAACCATAAAATGTTCTAATTAATTATAGATCTTATAAATATCTACAAAAAAGTCCGCGACACACTATACCTATCTATGTCGAGTGAGGCACAACGATCATTTTTTTATTTAGAAATCTTGAATTTTTTTTGGACTACATTTAAACGCGTTTATTTTACTCATGCTATTAATCCTTATCAAAATAAATTATTTCATCACTAAGTACAGTTTATGTAGATAATGTTTGGTCTTTGAATGATTAAAATTGGACGTTTGGTTTTGAAGTTATGGCGAAATTAAAATATTACGATTTCTGCTGCACGGCCCGTTGCGAAGTATAATAATTTTCGTGCGATTTTTTTTAGATTTCGTTCTTAAAACTACACCTACGCAAAAGTTCTTCTCAAAGCTAATCAACAGTTCTTCTCAGAGCTAAACAACAGTTCTTTTCAGAGCTTTGAAAATGCCTAAAATGCCTAATCCCTAAAATGCCTATTAATTACATCATTAATTATATTTTCATCATTAACAACTTTAACATCCACAGAAAGACAATCTGTGCAGCCTGCGGATAATGACTGCGTTGTCGATGTTTATGTCGGTGTCTGTGAATTGACCTGGGAATCATTTTGCTGACCGTGTCTTTCCTGGGTAGGCTTTTTGCAGCGGTAACCGACATCCGCACGGAGCCGCGGGCGACCGCTATCACTACATCACTACATATTATAAACAAAGTCCCCTGCCGCGTCTGTCTGTCTGTTCGCGATAAACTCAAAAACTACTACATCGATTTTCATGCGGATGTTACCAATCGATAGAACGATTATTCCGGAAGGTTTACGTATATGATTTGTTTAGTTTATGTGTACATTTGACTAATATATATTGATATTTGTCAGAGGTGTCGGAAAAAATAAAACCATTTGGGAGCTTTCAACGAAAACGCTGCCTAAACCCTATGGCATATAACAAAACAATGTATGGTGGCAAATATTCTTCTCTTTTAGATCTACAAAAAAGTCTGCGATAGCAAATGTCTATCTTTCAAGGTTAACTTGCTATATCCATTATATCTTAGAAAAATGATAATTTCTAATGCGGTAATTGTAAAGCTAATCAGACGGATTCAGTATTTATCCTTATCATTTTAAATGAGTTAATATTCTTAAGCATTTCATGCAGATTATTTTACCCCTACACTATATACTTTTAATGAATAACTTAGAAGTTATCGCAAAATAACAGCGCGTGTTTTAAGTAGGCCTAATGCGATTATGCGCGCTCGATCCTTAAGAATTATAGGGCAAATTTTTTGTTTTGTGTTCGTTGTAACTATGATGGATAGATACTTGAATACCTATTTATTTAGTGTTTGTTGTATTGTTAGTCCTGAAGAGTATAGGTATTTCATACGATAAAAGTATACCCACCTACTTATTTCACTGAGTTTTAGTAGGTCATCATCATCATCAGCACGTATATTGTCCACTGCTGAACATGGGCCTCCTCCCGAGGGAGGGTATTGCCATAGTCACCACGTTTGGCAGGCGGGTTGGTGACCGCAGAATTATGTTGTAACACACAAGGAAACGCTGCTGCCCCTTCCTTGATATACGATTATTATAGATGATGTTATAACAATCGGGACCAACGGCTTAACGTGCTTTCCGAGGCACGGAGGGTAGTCCCTCAACCAACCAGACCCGGAAAGATATCTTAGAATTTACACAAAGATTTCATGTCCGGTGTGGGGATCAAACCCACGACCTCCGAGATTTAAAGCGAGCCAATTACCGCTACGCTACGGAGGTAGGCCGAATGCGATTATGCGCGCTCGATCCTTAAGAATTATAGGGCAATTTTTTTGTTTTGTGTTCGTTGTAACTATGATGGATAGATACTTGAATACCTATTTATTTAGTGTTTGTTGTATTGTTAGTCCTAAAGAGTATAGGTATTTCATACGATAAAAGTATACCCACCTACTTATTTCACTGAGTTTTAGTAGGTAACCATATTAATTTGTTTCTGTTTGTTTTGACCAAATTTCGCCCGTTTGTTAGAGGTTTAAAGACATTATGTAGTATAATTATCAGTATTGTACCCGTGCGAAGCCGGGGCGGGTCGCTAGTCGTTAATAATAAGGCAGTTTAAAATCTGACGATAAGAGACTGACTATTTCTCTTTTTGAATTCTCTGAAAGTAAGACCTTAGAAAACAAATTTTATCGATAGTCTTGTCTCCCAACCTGCTTCGCACAGAACTGCTTATGTAGCCGGCTGCTGAGAATGCCCTTTCGGCCTCTACACTGGTCGGTTTTAGGGTCATTAAATACTCATAAACCATAGATAAATGTTCACCTCGCACTCGTTCGGTCTCATAAACGCTCATTTCTTTTTGCAGGACCTTTTCGTAATATAATTGACCACTTGGCTTTTGTTTATTAAAGTTCTCCTTCTCTCTTTTAAGTTTCATCTCAAGCTCTTGCTCTAAAATCATTTTCACGGGTTCTGCGTCATCATCTAGACCATCCTCTTCTAACTCCATGATATCTTTTTGCACCGGTTCTACAATGTGTTGTTTATTTACTCGTTTTAACAAAGTTTTCATCTCCTGCCGCATCGCATTCTTTTTCGGCTAAGGAAAATAGCCAGGTTTTTTTACTGCTTCTTCATACTTTTTTGGATTTTTCAATTACACTAATGTACCAGTAACTTCGGAGAGGCGCCGTTCTGCGATTCTGTTGCGTAGTGCTTCAGCTAGCTCGGCGCTTAGGGAAATGTCCTGGCTATATAGCTTGTCTAAGACAAATTTCAGGGTTGTGTCGGCAGTTATCAATGTGGACTCTCTTCTGCAAAGAGCTTCTACAGCCAGTTTCATTCGCACATTCGCTTGGCAGGCAGGTTGGTGACCGCAGTATTATGTTGTACCACACAAGAAATGCTGCTGCCCGTTCCGTGATATACGATTATTATAGTTGAGGTTATTACAATCGGGACCAACGGCTTAACGCGCTTTCCGAACCACGGTAGTTCCTTAACCAAGCAGACCCGGAAACAAATCTTAAAATTAACATAAAAGATTTTCTGTCCGGCGTGGGGATCGAACCTACGACCTCAGAGATTTAAATCGAGCCAAATACCGCTACGCTACGGATGAAGTTTCATGAATCTATCCAATTATAGAAGGACTAATGGAATCTAAGAATTCTGCTACTTTTCTGCACATACCACTACCTTTGAACCACCCTATTGTTGACTGTTAAAATGTCAGCATTAAATTAATAAATCACTACTTCTATTGTTGCAAAATAATTAGGCGATTAATCCATAAAGAGCTATAAACTTGATCATAGCTATAACTATCTGATAGTTGTGTAATAGTAATAAACTGACTGCTATTGGTCATCAGTAAGTACATTGCAGCATTGCCAAGCTATTGGAAGGCCATCTAAGATGCTAATATTCTACAATTGAGCACTACCTAGAACTATTAAACCAAAGACAATAAACTATATAGTCAGCTAGCCGGTACTTCTAGCTGCAAAAGCATAGACAATAATCTATATAAAAATGTGCATATCAAAATGAATTGGCTAAAAATTTTAAAATGATTGGATTATTTTTTAAATTAAGAAGACAAAACATCCAAAATAGGGTTAATTCCGCTCAAAAATGTGTCCAAAATCCAAAAAATACAATCACCAGCCTCAAAAATATACTTCCATGCAGGAATTATATTGACTCATGTTTTTATAATTACGCCTTTATTAAACCTATTACTTGAGATAATAAATATTGGTGTATGCATCGATTACAATCTTATAATCATTACATATTTAAAAGGGAAATAATTTGACTTAGAAATAATATCTTATACGCCTCGTTAACAACACTATATCGTCGCTCGAACCCAAATAATTGCAATGTTTTAATTTTTTTGATGTTTTGAATACTCTATGGAAAATTTGCCATATACCTACATATATATTTGCAATATATTAGTAAGTAAAACATTTATTACATGAATAAAATACATAGTATACAACTAAAAGTAGAACCACCGACAGGATTCGGAAACCTAAGATGCAGGTTCGAATCCTGCCGGTGCGGTGGTCGAATTTTATTAATCTCAATTTGGAAATAACGTTTTTAATATTAATGTTTAGTTTTTAGTTTTTTTATTGATTGATTAATTTTTGCCTCTCGCACAATATCATATGGGTATGGGTCATTAATATATCCTACTAATATTATAAATGCTACTAACATAATAAATGCGAAAGTTTGTATGTGTGGATGTATGTATGTTTGTTACTCTTTCACGCCAAAACTACTCAATGGAATTTGCAAAAAATTTCCACCGGGATAGGTTATACGCTGGATAAACATATAGGCTACAAAACATCACGCTCCGACCCACTGGAGCAGAGTAACAAGGGTTAAACCGCGGGCGCAGCTTGTACCTATTATAAATGCGAAAGTTTGTATGTGTGGATGTATGTATGTTTTGTTACTCTTTTACGCAAAAACTACTGAATGGATTTGGCTGAAAGTTTGCTCGCGGATAGTTTATAACCTGGATTAACATATTATACGCTGCAAAATATTACGCTCCGACCCTCTGGAGCAGAGTGACGCGGGTAAAACCGCGGGGCGCAGCTAGTGATTCATAATTCTATTAAAAAGATATCCTACAAAGTCCCTTCCCCTTCAACTTAGCTTTCCTTTCAGATCAAACTGCTACAATATAGCTACTAGTATCTTGTTTATAGCTCTCATTAGCACAGTGCCCTTACAACGATAGCTCCAATATCCTTTGTTCTATAGGACTTGTTTTATGACTTTGTAGTAGGGCCTTTGTTCTAAACAATTGCGATGTTATCGACGATGACATCGCAGACATTGGAGCTGTTAAAGAGATACAGAATAGGTTGATAATTCACTACTAAATAGAGTGTAATTAACTGAGTTGTATTATTCTCGTTGGTGTAGCAGTTTAACTCTTGCAATAACTTTTTGGAGGTGTTGGATTTGATCCCCAAGCTGAACAAAAAATCCTGGTGTAAAATCTAAGATTTCCTTTCGGGTCTAGTTGGTTGAGGGATTACCCTCCATGTCTCGGAGAGCATGTTAGGCATGGTCCCGTTTGTTATAACAATAGGTCTTTCACCGATTCAGCCGCCACGCCAGCCCTATTTTGGGTTCCAGAAAGATCGCCAGAGAGACGGCGCGAGTGTATCGAAATTTAATAACTTTGATATTTCAAAACAAAACACAAGTCACGTTTTGATAAAGGTACAACTACGAAACTCTGCAAGCGTAGCGCGTGACCCAACATTACATTTTTTTAAACAATTTAAATGACTTAATTACAAAGATTACACTTATCTCTTTATCTCTTACGGGTTTAATGGCCTTAGGACATTAAAACGTTTCCCTTTTACGTGAGTTGGAGCCAAATCACTTGAATCACCAACATTTGGACGGTGGCCAACCTCATTGACGGCGTAGGTATGAGTAATAGAGATGATAATAAAACAACACGTGTTCTTGTAGCAAGCGGCCGTAGCTTAATGGTTAGGGGCGTCGGAGTTGTGATCGCCGGGTCGATCCCCATTACACTACCGACGTGAACCCACTCGTAACACTAGCATTTTATCTTAGCACGACAGGTTAACAAGAATACTAGTAAAATGCAAAAACCCTGCTAGTACCTAATCTAATTTTTTATTTTATTAAAAATTGTTCCTTTTACACTTTACATCATCATCATCAGCCCTTATAACTTCCACTGCTGAACTTGGGCCTGCTCCCGAGGAAGGGTTTTGCCATAGTCACCACGCTTGGTAGGCGAGTTGACCGCAGTATTATGTTGTAAGACACAAGAAAACTGTTATAGGTTTGGCTGTTATAGATGATGTTATTACAATCGGGACCAACGGTTAGAGTGCTTTCCGAGGCATAAAGGAGCCGAGACTAAGTTTTACACAAGATTTCTTATCCGTCGTGGGGATCGAACCCCCGTACCTTTAAAACTTATATCTACCACTACGCTACAGAAGTTGACACAGGGTGTAAACTTTTAAATACTGGAAATTAATTTAATTTTACCTAGTACATATGCACCTATTAGGTACTATAGATGCGCTGCACAAGGTCATATGCCACTCTTCAGCGTCAAGATTAAATTTATAATCATGTTTTTATTTGCAAATGATTCACGTAATTACAATGATTTTTTTCCAGACCGTTAATTAGCTTTCAGGTAGACGTATGGCATACTGATTCTAAAAAATAAAAATCGTTTTCATCTATCAGCTTTAGTTTTACAGATGGCATGTATGTAATTTTGTCGAAAAATACAAAAAAATAATACCATAAAAAATATTTATTTAAAGCTGATAGATAGAAACGGCTGGTAGATTTAAATTCACTGTATCAAAAGATAAAAGAAAAGTGAAAAAAACTTACGGAAAATGTTAAAAATTAAAATGTTGTAACCATGTGTTATTTTTGGTTTTTTCCCTATTTAACTTGTTTTTCCATTTTGTATTTTATGCATGTTTTTTTTCCTAGTTACTGTATAATTTCATTTAAACTGCCTTTGTACCACCTATTTAAAAATGATTAATTTAACCTAGGAAGGTCCTGTCTACTGAGATACAGGTCGATAGCCTTGTTCAGGGGACAGAGCTTCCATATAGCATGCGCCCAATACTTACTTGAAATAAAGAGTTATTATTATTATTATTTGTCGTATTTAGTAATAATACACTTTAAAGTATAATAAAGTAGATTTTGCCACTTTTTTTCGGACGGACGTACGTAGTTAGCCACGTGGCTTCTGATACTTCACCGGGCAAAAGGCTAGCAGAACTCCAGCCTTAATAAATGGTTTAAAAACTACAAATTAAGCAACCTGCGCAAGAGGGTGCCCCTGTGGTCGCTGTCGATAAGATTGAGGGATTATGACTTTTAGTATATTAGGGGAGTTTTGTAAAACTGTCGCTCTACTTTACAGTTCGCGGGAGATTTTGACACAAAATGGTACTATTAATGAGCTTCGCAAGGTCGTCTGCCGCACATCCTACTGATGTGCGGCAGACGACCTTGCGAACACATTAACTTGTAAATTATAATATTACGTTCAATTTTAGAATACAAAAGTGTTACTATTTATCTGCCGCCAATACATTAATTTAGTATTCATTTGCCAATTTTAGTTTTTTTTTTTTTTTTAAACTATTACAAGCTGCGTTTTGCATTCTACTAGTATTCTTGTGTTACGAGTGACGTCACGTCGGTAGTGCAATGGGTGGGGTTCGAACCGGCGACCTCAAGATCACAAGTCCGACGCCCTAGCCATTGGGCTACAGCCAAATTTTCAAATATATCGAATATAGTTTATACATCGAATGCAGATATTTAGATATGAATAATGGCATCATAGATAAGCTGTTGATGTAAGATTTTCATTGAAGTTATAAATAAGGAATGCTGGGCAACGTAATGGAATATTCGAGAGTGAGTCAGTTCTATCATCTAAATGTTGTTGTTATTGTTTTTGTATTTCTTGGTATTTCGTTCAGTGATGTGTTATTCTCAATGTGTCTTTGGAAAGTTGTGTTATTGTAACCACGTTTCAACAGAAAATCAAATCAATGTGTTTTCTCGTGAACACTTACGAATTTGTCCTTATTTTATTGAGGAGGTTTTATTTTAATTAGTTGAAGCTCTGTTACTTTTATTTTTGTTTTGGGTGCACATATTCACTGCACGGTGCAGTACACGTAAAGGCGAGCAGAGATAGAGAAAGGAGTATGTGTTGTTCTTTGTTAAATCACGTTGAACTGCAATGATTGAATAATCATCATCATCTATCATCATCAGCCCGTATAACGTATAACGTCCACTGCTGCACATGGGCCTCCACCCGAGGAAGGGTATTTGCTATAGTTACCACGCTTGGCAGGCGGGTTGGTGACCGCAGTATTATGTTGTACCACACAAGGAAACGCCGCTTCCCGCTTTGATATACATACGATTATAATAGATAATGTTATAACAATCGGGAACAGCGGCTTAACGTGCTTTCCAAGGCACGGAGGGTAGTCCCTCAACCAACCAGACCCGTAAAGAAATCTTAGAATTTACATAAAGATTCCCTGTACGACCTCCGAGATTCAAAGCGAGCCAAATACCGCTACGCTACGGAGGTTTTCATACTAATTATAATATACAGGACATAGTTTTAATAATGAAAAAAGTAAAATAATTATTGCGATTATTCTTCGAAAAATACATATAAACATCTAAAGTACTCTAAACTTGGTTATTTTTCATATCATCATTAGCCCGTATAAATTCCACGCAAAATGATTTTTCTATAGCCCTTAAAGATACCATTACATTATAGGTATACGATTGGTATAGAACAAGGCTGCTCAACCACAGGCCCGTGGGCCATACTGTGGCTCGCGAAATAATTTTAAGTGGCCCGCGCAAGTATGGTTTATAAATACGTATGAAATTCAAAAATCCCGCTGCGCACAGTACATCCCGATTAAAACTTTATGACCTCTCTGAAGACAATTGACAATGCAGAAATTTTGTTTTTTTATTTAGATTTTACAATAAGATACTCTTTGTTCCTAATAAACAATAATTCAATTTAATTTTCATAATAATTGAGTTTTTATTGCGCTTGTCCTGAGAGTAACTGCAACAGGAAATGTAAGTGGCCCGTCGTTATCGACCGAATCCACCGTTTGTCCCGACTCTTCAAAACGTTGAGTAGACTTGGTATATAGAACATTCAAATGACTTTAAGTGCTTTCAGAAGCATGGCAAGCACCGCAGCAGAGCACCTTCAGCTTCAGTATGTGTTTCCTTTAAATATTTTATATTAATAATACGGACCTACAGAATCCATTAATACCACATTGCCGAAATATTACTTACTGTATTTAAATGGCATTCGGTCTTCAGTCTAATAAATTCATACATCGTTTCGACTCTGGTTCCCATTCGTCCAGGTTTGCTCGGACATTCCTCGTTTCCTAGTTAAGCATCCGGGGAGAATACGAGTGGGGTTTCATTTGTGTTCCGAGATTCCGAGCACCAGCGCCTCTTCGCAAACATCCGACGCTCCAGTGCTCAGTTCAAATGTACGGGTTCTTCGAAAACCAGAATGTTCATTCTGCTTGTCTTAGTCGACAAATTTTAGAAATGGTAACCCTAGTTTCGGCGCATTGTTCTTGGTATTGCACTTCAAATTTTAATAATATTTGGATTTAGAATAACATTTGACGTTTATTAAGGTATATCGGTTTTGCGTATTTGAATTTAGATTTGGAACTATTGACGCCATTTTGATAATCGTGGCCGATTAGTGTGTGTTTGTATTACAGATTTCTTCAAAAAAATTGAGTTAGTATTGTATTGTGTCCCTTAAGTCTAGTAAATGTTTCAACTTTGGAAGCGTATTCAAGTTGTGCTGTAGTCTGGATGTGGTTTATTCATAAATTCAAGCAGAAAATTGTGTTACAAAAACATATTTTGAAAAAAACATAAGCTAGATCAGGACGTTAAGCTGTCGGCTGTATCGGTAAAACTTTATAAGTGCTTCGCAAATGGCTAATCCGCTTTAAATTGGCTAAAAAGGTGATGAAGTATTAGGTGTACCTGTTATAAGCTATCCATGAATTTCATTGCATAGTACAAGATTTTTTTCAAGACGTTTTAGAGAAAGAAGATTTACTCGAGCGTCGTGGGAACCATTTCGAAGCAGAAGTATAAGAATTTACGGTTTTCTTAAATAAAGATTAAACACACCGGAACATACTGGATTGCGTCAGACATTGATAGTGTATAGCTCTCGCGTCTCTTATAACGGATCTTTAAATAGTACTTCCTGCCGTCCCACTTCCCCTCATCGTAGATTTACTAAAAAAAGCAATTCGACTAAAAATCTATTTCTCAAGTTGCATTTTTCAAATTTAGAAACAATCTTTATTAAAAGTTCTATATAATCACTAGGTAGGTACTGTAACGCTTATGGGTGCGTGTGCTCAGCAGGGCTCACTGTTGCTGATCCTCGAAGAGGGTGTGTGAGGGGTACGATCACTATCACTAGCACTCTTTTACAAATGAAAGATGGTAAACTTTATAACTGTATATTATTGAATCAACAAACAAGCACACGAACACTTCTTATTAAAAATAAATAAATAACGGCCAGTAAGTTATGAAGTGAGGGATTAAAACCTTAACCTCACTGCAGTACTTAGTATAAAACAAAGTCGCGTCCCGTTGTTTGTCTTTCAAACTACGCAACGGATTTTGATGCGGTTTTGTTATTAGATAGAGTGATTCAAGATATGTATAATATGCAACTCGTGCAAAGCCGGGGCGGATCACTAGTACCATCATAAACAACCCAATTACCAAACTGCTGACGTTAAAAATTGCAAACTATCTCTTTTATACTACCGTTCACATTTATAATAACTTTGGCGCAAATTTCGTTGCAGCAGCTTAATTTGCTCTGAGTAATTACGGATTGGACCGTACGTAGTACAAGTTTAATGAGACTCACTACAAGGATAGTTTAATGTTATTTACTCGAATTACTCGGCTTAACTTAGATGGAATTGGGTGGAAATTGATTGCTCTGTTTTGTTTAATGTGATTATGGGAACATGTGTTTAGGTTCCTGCCTGTCATCGTCCTGACTCGAGATACCAGCTCTAAGAGGGTTTGCTTAGTTTGTGGGAGGGAACCGGACACTTGATGTCTCCACTGTGGCTGGAGTGTTCGGAATGGCCAATGGAGCGGTAGGAGTTCGTCGCTCATACCCAAAAAGACTATATTACTTAATTATTCTTTAAATAAACAACATGAAGAGAGATCCTACTAATATTATAAACGCGAAATTTTATAAGTAGGGATGGATGGATGTTTGTTACTCTTTCGCGCCAAAACTACTGAACGGAATTGGCTAAAATTTTGCACCGGGATAGGTTATACGCTGGATTAACATAAAGGAAGGACAAAACATCACGCTCCGACCCACTGGAGCAGAGTAACGTATGCGCAGCTAGTATAGTATACAATACGATATTTACGAAGCTAATATTATATTTCTATGTAAGTATATTTTATTCAGTTTTATATTGAGCAGGGTGATGTACTAAACCCCTAATATAAAAAAAAAGTTTAGGTTCTACATTTCATTTCGTAAGTGCATCTAGTGGCGCCTTAATGCGTGGCAAGCGAATTGGTGATCGCAATAAGATGATAAGTAACCTTAAGCTGAAAGACGCTGCTACCCATTCATCAGGTGTTCCGTCTGGAGATCCCGCGGTACCATATAGGCCGCGGGTGCCGTCGGGGGGCCGGATTGCTCATGCGTACCCGGCTTCCGCCAACGGCGGATCGAAGGAGTGTCCGGGAGGTTTTAGAGGTGTAGGGTCCTCTCCTCGTGGTATGAGTTAAGCATACCACGCTATGGAGAGGGTGAGTCTCACATATCCCACCGCCAGCGCGCGAATACGCTGCAGCGGAGGTGGGAAAGCGTCAATGCATTTCCCCCCGGACAAAAAAAAAAAAAAGGTGTATGTTCCGTATTGCCTCTTACGTTACGACACCCATGTCCACCATTAATGGGGTGGCCGATTAGCTAAATCGGATACTTAAACTACTATCATAATTATTAATGATAATAATATTAATTTAAAACAATGTAATAATTCCTACTGTCCTTAATAAAAACATATTGACAAAAACAGATCATAGATGTAGGAACTATTACTTATAAATATAAATAGAATTATAAAAACATCTGCTCAAGTATTACTTAAAATTTTTGCTCGAAGATTTCCAACAGACAATACACATTCAACTCCTCTCAGCATTACACAAACGCCCACAAGATTTTGGTCAATGAAATTCCTTAGCGAGTAAATAATAGACTCTGTTGGGGTACATTTAGGGTTGCCATGTGTCCCGGTTTCTCGAATTTGTCCTAATTTAGAAGGTTTTACTAAACAGTAATAAAAAAACATGTGTTAAATGGTCTGGGTTGTAATCTCTAAAATCCTGGGTTTTCACATTTCTGTACTAGTTATTTTCCACCTGGATTTTGTTTCTGGTTTTGTGAGAGCCACATGATGGATGGGTAGTAGCATCTACCAGCTTACCGCTTTCAGCAATCTGCCAACAACTGCATATAACTCTTCTAAAAAACTAACAGATATAACTGATGAGCCGTCCCACTTTTGCACAGGTTGCTTAGTTTGTAGTTTTTAAACGATTTATTAAGGTTGGAGCCCTGCTCGTGTATATGCCCGGTGAAATAGCAAAACCCTCGTGGCTCGCTTCACTATTGTTATTTTTTTTTTCATATAAAATGATGTTAAAGCTACATACAGTGTGCATCATTGATATAGAAATAAGCAAACGTACACATTAATAGTTTATAGGTACAAAAAATATATAAACAAAAGTTTAAGGTGAATAGCAGGAAAGGGTGATACTATACATATTTTGCTACCACCTCGATTGTCGTCAGACTTGCCTACCAAAGTCGTTCGTCCGAAAACAAACAGAAATCTCCAATCTGCCTGCCAAGCAAGGCCCTCAATGACCCTGATTGACCAGGTCTCTACAGTGGAGGCCACTTTAGAGACCTTGAATGACCTTGAATTATAGTTGAAATATACTAGTTGATATATCTTAGACATGGCAACCCTACATTCAATAAATTCTGGCCAAGTGCGTGGGTTGGGGTCACCGACCTTGTAGACTAGCAGAAGATTTACGAACTTCATGTAGTCACATATTGGTTTTTGTATATTATGTAACTACTTGTATGTAATTGCTGAAGGGCTGTGTTGTTTTTTGGGTTAGATTTGTTTCTCCGTAATTTGTGTTTGGGGTCGAGATTCTGTATAATTTTCTTACGTATCAATATATTACTTTTTTTTTTTTTTTTTTAGGCTCCCGTACTCTTAATGAATGGATTATGGGATACTGCCGCCGCCGCACCGCCGCTGCAGCGTAGTCGCACGCTGGCGGTAGGATATGTGGGACTCGCCATCTCCATAGCGTGGTATGCTAACTCATACCACGAGGAGAGGACCCTACACCACTAAAACCCCTCGGACACTCCTTCGATCCACCGTTGGCGGGGGCCGGGCACATATCGACACCAGCAATTTATACTACGCTAACTCGAAATTTAGGTAAATTATGTTTTTAATGCAAAGTTGTTTAAAATATTGTGTTTAATCTGTGGCATAAAAAAAATGTAAAGAAAAAATAAAAACTAAAAAGTTAAAAATGGTATACAGCGCTAACTAAACATAATTTTGAAAATCGATCGATCTACATTACGCCATGTATTGTTAGCGCCGTATGCGCGGGGGGTGGGACGCGCCGCTTGTTTGTTTACATTACTCCAACGACACTTGTCGCTGTATTGCGCGTGATTGCGCGAATTTATATTTTTATATAAGTAAATAATAGGTTATGGTATCCAGCTTCTGCTTATTTTATAGACCCTGATAGTTAACTTAAATTATAACAAAAATGGCAAGAAAACGGGCATAATATTTAGTGGAATTAGCAAAAACCGACGAAAATTCCTGGTGGAGTATAATAACAACAATAATGAAATTCCACTTTCATTTATCGAGAGAGGTTATTTTAATGTTTTAAAAGATTGAAATGTATTTAAATGTATATTATGTTACAAAATTATATGTATAATAGTAATGCTACATACTTTACATACTTTTTAGAAAATTTAAGAAGTTTTGCTCAAAGCCCGTGTATACTACGCTAACTCACAGTTAGCGTAGTATATAAGCGGTCGTGTATTCCTTGTTTGTCCGTTAATGTACTACTTAGCTTAATTAAAATTTGTCTATTGGTCTAGTGGTGTGGGCCAGGTAGGGTTCGAATCCCGGGCCGGTTTAATCTCTTTTTAACCGACTTCTAAAAAGGAGGAGATTCTTAATTCGACTGTATTTTTTTATGTTTGCTACCTCAGAACTTTCGACTGGGTGAACCGACTTTGATGATTTAATTTTATTTGACAGCTGGTGTTACCCGTGTGGTCCCATTTCAATTAGATCCAGTTCTGACAATTACTTCTATGAGAACCATATAAGTCTTAATTTTGCATGAAGTCGGTTTTTTTGTTATCATCACTACATAGTATAAAACAAAGTCGCTTTCTCTGTCCCTATATCGCTATGTATGCTTAAATATTTAAAACTACGCAACGGATTTTGATGCGGTTTGTTTTTAATAGATAGAGGGATTCAAGAGCAAGGTTTATATGTATAATACATCAGCATTGTACCCGTGCGGAGCCGGGGCGGGTCGCTAGTAAATTATAATCTATTGCCTGTAGCCTAAACATACGTACCTACTTCGGTTATAGAGCGAGGCGATTACCGTGTACCTACCCGCATTTCTAGCTGCAACTTATCTCTTGATAAATAATAATTAATGGTAAAAATATAAATTTATAAGAAAAGGTATCCCGCCCCTACCTTACGGTCGCGTTTGACGCGGCCTGTCTTCTTGCGGGGTCCCCTCCGTGGGTCCTTAAGGCGGTGGTTTAGGCCGCCGCGTACCGGCGGAGGTGTGAGGAGGCGCGTTCTGGCCGCGACCCCTTTCCGGAGGGTGTTGCACGGTGGTGGACTGAGGTCCGTCGCCAAACGCTCCGGAAATGGCAGAAGCGGCTAGGGGCCGCGCCGCGGAGCGGGTTGCGTACGGTGAAGGCGATTCGGCCCCGATATAAAAGGGTGGGCCGGTCGCCGTCACGGCGACGTCACCTGCCACGTTGCACAGGTAGTAACAGGACATGGCTGCTTTGGCTACTACCTGGGAAACGTGGCGCAGAGAGAGCCGGACACTCGCTGTCACCACTGTGACTGTGCCGACGATACGGCGCAGCACACGGTGGTGAAGTGTCCGGCGTGGGGCAACGAGCGGGAGGAGTTCGTTGGCGTGGTGGGAGACGACCTCTCGGTGCCGACCATAATTTCAAAGATGGTCCAAAGCGAGAGGTCGTGGGAGGCGGTTGCCTCCTTCTGTAGACAAGTTATGTCACAGAAGGAGGCCGCGGAGCGGGAGAGAGAAGATGATCCCTCCACCCGCTCCGCAGATGGCGTGTTGGCCGTCGGCGGCAGGCCGAAACCCGCCGCCTACCGCCCTAGGCTCGGCTTCGGGGAGTGGGGCACATGGGCCCCGCTCCCTTCGAGGCTGACCGATGAGGAGTAGTAGGGATGCCTCTACACTCCAGGCGTCCCTATAATTGGGCAAATGGGCCACTGTAAGTGTGTGCCGTCGGGGGGCCGGATTGGGACCTGGCCCCCGCCAATGGCGGATCGAAGGAGTGTCCGGGGGATTTTAGTGGTTTAGGGTCCTCTCCTCGTAGTATGAGTTTAGCATACCACGCTATAGAGAGGGCGAGTCCCATATATCCCACCGTCAGCTCGCGAATACGCTGCAACGGGGCGGTGGATTCCCACCGCCGCGTAAATGTATTTCACCCCTATAGCCAATTTCGAAAATGATGTGGTATTTGTTTTTGTATTATTATGTACAATTTTGATTTAAATACCTATAATTTACTCACGATGTCTGTGATTTGATCTGATCACTTAATAAATTAGTAGTTACTTAAGTTTTAATAAACAATTTAATTGTTTGCTGTAATCGTTTTAATTATACTTCAACTGTAGACCTCTTTAGGGATGATGTTATTTCTTTGATAAAAAAACTATCTTAAGTCCTTGCCTTAGATACTTACACTAACTTGATACTAAATAATCTATCTATGTGCCAAATTTCATCGAACTCCGTTCAGTAGTTTTTGAGTCAGTAACCAATCAGTAATCCATGAATAAACTTTCGACTTAATCCTTTTAGTAGGATTGAAGTTAAATGATGCGCTAATTAGTAGCAAAGGTCAATCTATAGTAGGCTATCTATAATTTAAAGGCCTTTAAAACGATATCCGCCTGTCACGCACTTACCTGTTAAACAACGCTAACTTTAAAAACTTAGAATTTAGGGAAATACTTACCGATATTATATTTCATGTATAATCGTATAAACCTAATAAATATATTCAGCTGAAAAATATTTAAGAAATATAATTCCAACGCAATAAAAATAACTTTATTGAGCATTATGTTTTCCCGTAATGCACTACGCTAACATTAGTTAGCGGAGTGTTATATGTGAAATTTTATTCGGCAATTACGTGCATATACGGCTAACTAACGCTAAATCCAAAAATATAAATAATTAAGAAAAAGTAAATATGGGGAATTGTAATAAATACATTTATTATACAGTGTACCAAATTTCAAAGTAGTATCTTAATTAATGTAATCATAATCACATTTTTCCCTTTGTAAGCTTCTACTGTAAAGTAGGGTTTTAAGAGTTGGCGTAGTATAAATTGCTGGTGTCGATATAAGCAAATGGATTATGGGACCCTATTACTAAGACTCTACTGACTGGCTGTCTCATAAACAGTTTAATAGACTGTTAAAAGTTTCACAGATCATTTGTTTCTGTTGCTGCAATAATAAATAAATATTTTAGTGGGGCATACGACAAATGTAGCTTTTTAACCATTATTAAAAAAGATCATTATTATATTTTCGGTGAGTGAAATTTACGTGTGAGTCCGACTCGTACGACTCCTGGTTTTTGGTATCATTAGGTTTGGGATTCTGCAATCTTTCGAAATTTACAGCTCATGTCATTAATAGCACCATTTTTGTCGCAAATTTTCCAAGAGGATAGATGAAATTACAGATTATAAATCGAACTATTGATTCCTTGATATTTTAAATAACCTGATATTATTTCAGTGTTAGTCCTGTGTAACGTGATGTTTATAATAATATCATTAATTAGTGTTGGCCATATTTGATAGGCTTGTGAAATTGCAATTAATGTTCTATTATTATTTTGATAATCAGTAACTAGTCGATGTGAAGCTGAACAGCATAATATGGTAATTTAAATGATAATGGAATAACAAATTATGAATAAAATATACAGAACCATTAAAAATTGTATAACATTATAATGTCAGTTTCAAACAGTTGAATCATCATCAGCCCGTACAACGTTCACTACTTAACAAAGGCCTCCTCCCGAGAGAGTGGGTTTGTCATAGTCACCATGCTTGGCAGGCGGTTTGGTGAACGAGTATTATGTTGTCACACAGAAGGAAAGGCTGTTGCCCGTTCTCTGGTATACGATTGTTATAGATGAAGTTATAACCATCGGGACAAACGGCTTAACGTGCTTTCCGAGGCATGGAGGGTCAAAAGGGAAGCTCATCCAACCAGACCCGAAAATAAATCTTAGAATTTACACAAAGATTTTTTGTCTGGCGTGGGGATCGAACCCACGACTTCCGAGATTTGAAGCAAGCCAAATACCGCTACGCTACGGAGGTTGTCTGATGAACACTAAAGAGTGAAGATCACGAAGATGAGACGACCGCCTGCACGATGGACAAGAATACCTACAAGTATTCTTTTTAACGTTTCATGCTAAGCTAAATTGTTTGTGTTACGAGTGCGTTCACGTCGATAGTGCAATGGGTGGCGATCAAACCGGCGACCACATGATTGCAAGTCGGGTACCTTAACTCTGCAAGTAATCATGAAAAAAGAAATCGTAAAAAAGGAAATCGATGAATGAGGCCTATGTTCAGCAGTGGACAACAACAGACTTATAAGATCATAGTATAAATGTCACGTCACTAAAAATAGGGCGGCTATTTTTACATAACAAATGGACTACCTCATGGCTGATCATTCTACGCCAATCTAGGAACGAAGGATATATGATATCAGCTGTATCCTAAAAGACCTCGTCAAACATTATGAACATAGCCAATAGATTTAAACCCAACAATAACACAACGCAAAAATGTTTAAAAAGACAACAATGGACCCGAAAGAAAAAAAGAAAATTTGCTCTGGAAAAGAGGATTTTAACAATAGACAAATAATTTTTGACATTGACTCTGAACTCATTTTTATCCCTGTAAGCTTTAATGGTAGCATCACAAAGCTTTGAAGCTCTCAAAACAAACAAACGACAACCTTATTATTTTTAGTTCGTTTAATCCGATTGCCGAGAATAAACCTCTTAAGTACACAACAATGGGAGGCCAAACAACCTCTTTGTAAAGATTTCTGCCTCAGATCTGAGATAGAGCAGGTTCCAATTACTGAGGCTTATTATCTAGACTGAGATTAAGACTATCTGTGCTGTTTGAAACACAGGTATCTGTAGAATTTTTTTTTAACGTCAAATAAACATAGATATTGTATGTAACCTTCACGTTATGGGCGCCGCACGTGACAAATTCCTTATGTGATATTTGCATGGTTTTAGAAAACAACAAAAAACGTGTTATTTAGTTAATTAAAAAAGTGCTGCAAATATTATCATGCATTTTGATTAAGACTTTATAGAAACACAAAAAATGCTGCACCCTAAAAAACATAAACATAAAACCATCAAAAGAAACAATACACTTAAAAAACGTGGACTTCTGATATCTAATAACATTTAAATTTGCTTAAAAGTCATCCAAATTTCACTTTAAATATATAAGTTTACGTAAAAAGATCGATCAATGTCAAAATGACACACGTATCTTTTACGATATTTCCCACAAACTACCGCCAAGAACTTTTATCAATAGCCAAGCTTTAAGAGCAACAGCACTTAAGGTAAAATCCGGTCGATTACATCTGAAAACAAGTTCTCTTAAATTTGTTGCACAAAAAGTTTAGTTTTAAAACGTTCACTAACAGTAAAAAGGTTCGCATTCCCACTAATAAAATAAAAGAATCGCATCCATTGGCGAATACGATCGAAATCAAAATCAGAATAGCATTGGTATCAACTCGGATTGGAAAATTGAAAGTTTAAAACCGATTTAAATCCATGTTTCAACTTTAGGATTGGCTAGAATTGCTTCAATTCAAAATATCGAAATTGGAACGTCGTTCACATAAATGTTCCACTCAAACGATTTGAAACTTTGAAAATGGAACTCTCACAACTCCTGTCCATAGGGAGAGATGTCGTTGTTGGTCGAGAAGGAAGTAAACATGGCGACACTTAGCGTCCAACATGTCGGTTATGCCGCTAGTTTGACAGCCGCTGGGGATATTACGATGCAGAACTAGGCCGGCTTCTAGTTGACGGAATAATATCGCAATAATATTTATCTTTCATGGTAGGAAATTAGTTTGCTGTTGTATAAGCGGATAGCTATCAATAAATGATGACTAGCTAATATCTCATTACGTCATATTTGTAACGACATGTAAGTGTGTCACATCTGTATTTCCGGAACGGTATAATTTGGGTGTCTTTAAGGCTAGAGTTAATAGGCATTTACTGAATGCGCGTGCTCCACCTTCGTCTTCGTTGTCGCTTTCCATCAGGTGAAACTGAGGACAAACGCACTATCAGTTACGAATTAAAAAAAAAAACTGTGATAATATTGTCAACCGAATTTGCCTAAAAGCGCTTATCTCAGGAACTACTAGCCCGATTGGAAAAACTCTTTCACCATTGAAAGCTACGTTTTCCAGGAGTAACAATGGCAGGCTATGATAAGTTATAAAAAGAGAATCTCTTTAGAATAAATGTGTATCCATATTATTATAAAATTAAAAAGTAAAATGTCGCTAATAACATAGCGTGTGGTCGTTATAATATCCAAATGATACAGTCACTTAAGTTTTTTTTTAAATAAGTACAGTAAGTAAATCTTGTCTGCATTAAAGGCTTCTTCAATTGAAGCCACTCAATTGAAGTCAAACACACAAAACAAAGGGAACAATTAAGCAAACTCGCGACGCTGCAGATCTTGCAGTCAAGAACAATGGAATCATAACCAGAGTTCTGTATCCCGTATTCTGTTGACAATTCCTCTTCACGAACAGAGAGATCGATTGTGTGACTGAGGGTTCTAACAAAGGAAATATAAACGCTAATTATAAGATACTTATTTATTTAAACAAATATAACAAAGAGGAAAAACTAATTGTTTGTTTGCATTGAAAAAACTCCGAAACGAATGAATCGATTTCAAAAAATTCTTTCACTATTAAAAAGCTACGTTATCCAGAACATATGACGTAGCTCAATGGTTAGGGAGTCGGACTTGTGATCTTGAGGTCGTCGGTTCTATACCCATCCATTGCATTACCGACGCACGACGTGACACAAGGATTTTAGCTTATCAATATTATTAGACTGCAAAACGATGCTACTAATCTATTATATTTTTTTTTATTATAATATGCTTACAAAATTTGGCGTTTATGATATTAGTGACAACATCCGTAGCGTAGCGGTAATAAGCTCGCTTTAAATCGTGGAGGTCGTGGGTTCGATCCCCAAGCTGGACAGGAAATCTTTGTTTAAATTTTAAGATTTCTTTCCGGGTCTGGTTGGTTGAGGGACTACCGTCTGTGTCTCAGAAAGCACGTTAAGCCGTTGGTCTCGATTGATATAACATCATCTATAATAATCATATATCAAGGAACGGCAGCACCGCTGCCAAGCGTGGTGACTATGGCAAATACCCTCCCTCGGGAAGAGGCCCATGTTCAGCAGTGGACGTTATACGGGCTGATGATGATGATGATATTAGTAGGATATTTAATGATGAACCCAGTTATTATTTGCACCTGGCGTTTACTGTTCTCCAAGGTTAATTCATATCTTATATCTATACAATCGTTACTAATTAGGACTATCTCTTGCCTAAATACAATTTTATTCACATAAAATATGAAAAATACTTGTCCTAAGACGCCTTATTCAATCAATAGGTATCACTGAAATAAATTCAAGGGCACAAAACAATGAGGACACTTAAGCAAATTCGCGACGCTGCAGGCTTGTCGTCAAGAACAATGGAATCACAACCGGAGGTCTGTATGCCTTATTCCGTGGGTAGTTCCTCTTTAGGAACAATGCTAGGATCGATTGAGCGATTAAGGGGTGTCACAAATATCTTAAAAATAATCAAGCTTTTCAAAAAAAAAAAAGATGCTCACCTGTTTTAATTTGTACCAACTATAAAGTTCGTAGAATATTTGGGCAAAAAATTATATAATATTTCTATACCACCCTTGATTCTCCAATAAATTCATGATTTTTTCGCAAAATATTGATGGAATAAAGAACTATGTGTCATCATCATCATCATCAGCCCGTATAACATCCACTGCTGAACATGGGCCTCCTCGAGGGAGGGTTTTTTCCATAGTCACCACGTTTGGCGGGCGGGTTGGTGATCGCAGTATTATGTCGTAACACACAAGGAAACGCTGCTGCCCGTTTCCTGGTATACGATTATTATAGATGAGGTAATAACAATCGGTACCAACGGCTTAACGTGCTTTCCGAGGCACGGAGGGTAGTACCACAACCATCCAAACCCGGAAATAAATCTAAGAATTTGCACAAGCATTCATTGTTCGGCGTTGGGATCGAATCCAGGACTTCCGAGATTTAAAGCGAGCCAAATACCGCTACGCAACGAAGGTTGTATGTGACATCAGTTTATATATCACATACGAGTACATACAACAAAATAAGTAACTTTTCTAAATGTACTACAAATAGTACATTAGCATAGTGAAACGTTGTTACCAATGTTGCATCGTTTCGCAATGCTGGTAGCCTAGCTCTGTTGAATGGTAATGCTTATCTTATGTCTAAAGTAAATACTAGTACTCGGGGAACATGCCGCGCATTAACGAGGTCCGCCGCTACGTGGGGCTCGCATTTGATGAACTATTTTAATGTGCCGAAGGGTGAGTGAATAAATAAGTTGTTGTCTTCAACACTTGTAACAAAATAATGAGTTAATTGTACATTGTATATAACTTACACTTTGACAACTAATGTGGCCCAGCAGTTTACGAATAAGTCTAGATTTACCCTCAGAAGTCGTGGGAGCAATATCAAAGCCGAAAGAGAAAATTTGAAAATTCTAATTTTTCTATATGAGTTCTGTTAATTTAAGGACTAAACTCCGTGGCTGGTCATTCATGACATAATGTACTTACTTTATTTTTTTGTTAAGTACCCTACTTTTCCATAGAAACTGGATCAAACCTATAAATCTAATGTAAACGAAACTGCCTGGATAGATCATCAATCGATAGATCATTATCATCATCCCGTATAACGTCCACTTCCAGACATGAGTCTCCACCCGAGGGAGGGTATTTGCCATAGTCACCACACTTGGCAGGCGGTTTGGTGATCGCAGTATTATGTTGTACCACACAAGGAAACGCTGCTGCCCATTCTTTGATATACGATTTTTATAGATAATCGTGACCAAAGGGTTTGAACCCACGACCTCCAAGAGTTAAAGTGAGCCAAATACCGCTACGCTACGGAGGTTGTCACAAAGGTGTTATAGATTCGATGCCCGTTTGCTAACAACCTTGACCACTTTAGTACGGTGCAGTCAATGTCAATCTACCTTATTTTCCCGTATTGAAACCAACGCCTTTGTTTTAAGTACAGTTGTCAGCTCCTGCCTTGGAACTGAGCCAGGGCTAATGTAGCGAACGTAACTGTATACCAACCATGGGTAAAAAAAATTAAATTGTATCCAGTAACTCATATTCTGTCTTTATCTTGTATGTATACTTATGTTGGTCGAACAAAATTTGTTATACGACTGATATGCTTATCAAATAATAAAAAAAAATATAACAAAATGTTCTGTAGATAAAATTAAGATATTCTTAGTACATTTGTGTATATGTAAATACACAATTGAAATAAAAATATCTTAATTTATTCTTTTAGAACACGTTGTTATTTTGACATTAATGAAGTCTTTGATTTATTAATATATTTAAAAAAACTGATCAAGTGCGAGTCAGAATTAAGTACCATTAGATGACATTATACACTATATTATTTTAAGATTTTTATAAAGAGGCAAGCATCTAGTTTCTGAAGTTATACGGCAACAATATGACATGTGTTGTATGAGAGCTCCATTTAATGATTAATTTATAATCTGATTTTAGTGCTTATTGTTATATTGTCAGCAACAGAAACACACCATCAAATGTGTGATGGTTATCATGGTTCATTAGATACATGGCAGACAGACAGGCAATAGAGTCATACAATTTCTTTAACTTATGGTTGACATACATAGGGCTCAACATTGTATGAGCCTGATTTATATAGGATTTAAAGTTGTTTCTTTTATTTGTCGCAATACATGTTGTCATGTCGCCAGCTATTTCATTTGTTCTAAGACTTTGGAAAATAGTGTACCATGGTTATTTATTCTACTGCTTCTACAATAGCCCGTTTATGTCTATTGTTAAACATAAGACTCCTTTAAATAAAACTTAGCATTTCACGGAGGGAAATTTCCATAATCACCACGCCTGGTAGATGGATGGGTGATCGCAGTTAGATGTTGAGTAACCTTAAGCCACTATTATCTTTATGTTCCTTCCCTTAGTCGCGACGAAACCTATGGGTGTCTTACCATGGGTGTAATGTGGCCTATTTTAAGCCGGAAATTTCACGAGACATGGCCTTGTACTGTTTACAGTAGATTAATCAAATCAATCAGTAAATACTATGTTCATTATCAGTTCGTATAACGTCTACTGTTAAAGATGGGCCATCCTTGAATGGGTTGGTGGCTTAGTCACCACGCTTGTCAGGCGGGTCGGTGACAAGAGTATTCTTTACAACATATACACATGTAAACGCTGCCGTTACCTTGCATACGATTGTTATAGACGATATTATGACAGTGGGGACCATCCACGCCCTCCGAGACCTCCGAGACTTAAAGTGAGACTTTAACATGTAGATATTATATTTTTATTGCAGTTTAAAATGAGTTAACTGTTGAAAATGCATAAAATGCAGTAAACACTAACCAAGCTCTTTAAATTGAAGTAGCAATCCAACTGGTATTTTTAATGTTCACTGGCTGTAAATGCCTAGCTCCGGACATTAAAACAGCCCACTCTAACATTTCCCGTGATTTTCCAAAATTTTATTTCATAGAATTCACCTTGTCTTCAGAATAACCAACACCGTACAAAATAATCATCATCATCAGCCCTTACAACGTCCTCTGCTGAACATGGGCCTCCTCCCGAGGGAGTGTATTTGCCATAGTTGGCAGGCGGGTTGGTGACCGCAGTATTATGTTGTGCCACACAAGGAAACGCTGCTGCCCGTTCTTTGTTATACGATTATTATAGATGATGTTATAATAATCGGTATCAACGGCTTAACGTGCTTTCCGTGGCACTGAGGGTAGTCCCTCAAAAAACCAGACCCGGAAAGAAATCTTAGAATTTGCACAAAGATTTCCTGTCCGGAGTGAGGATCGAACACACGACCTCTGAGATTTAAAGCGAGCCAAATAGCGAGTCAAATAGCGAGCCGAGTCAAAAGGAGGTTGTAAAAAAGAATAAGACAATTTAATCAAGTAGTTTTCAAGTTTAAGCGTATATACATTTTGGCAATTTTTTTAAATATATTTTTGTGACGCCGATTGTATATATTTATATATATGTTGATAATGTTAGTTATAGTTCTCCCGATTCCGGCCATGGCAGCTAAACTTTATACCTTTAGCTCTCTCAGATGCACTCTCTTTTACTTTACTCGCAATATATGGTAGGATGATTACTAATACGACTGGTGAGAGATCAGTCAGACCAACAGTTTAACTGTCTCTCACATACACGGATTAAGCACCATCAACTTCCTGACTTCGGACTGGCATTATAAGATTTTTCTCGAGAGACATTTTTTGTGACACATTTTTTTTACCGGGAGTTGAAACTCGGACTTCGCTAGATCAACAGGCAGTAAATGTAAATAACGGAATAATTTGAATACAAAATCGACTTATATTCATTATTGAAAATATCAGCGAATCCATATTTGTATATTTGTTCAGTAAAGGTTTTAACGCGTTTATTCAGAAATGATGACAGGAATTGATATTTTAACTTTATGAATATTTGTATTTACTGAAATATTTATGAATGAAAGTTTATTTTTTTGTACCATATTATACGCTGATTCATTAATATTAATATAAATTAATAGCCACGAGGCTTTTGCTACTTCACCGAGCATAAAGGCGAGCAGAGCTCCAGCCTTAATAAATTGATTATAACAAGGTTAAGTTTATGAGTTTAGAAGTTCGGGATAACCTCCAGTACCTACTACTGATCGGGTTTCAAAAACTATTCCACGATTTGATATCGAACTAACTAACACAAAAACTACGTTATACGGGACTAATATACGAGTAGACTGTATTAAGATAACGGAATAGCCAATTCAATATACATGTTACGACAGTAATTACTAGTTCACGTCTTTTTAAAGTGTGAAAATATATGTAGGTACCAAGTAGGTAGATGTATGAAATTTATTCTAAAGGAAATCTTTAAATAAATTTCATACTTTCAAAACGTTCATACTCACAAATTTTCCTTTTTTATTCACAAACACAAACTTTATAATATAAATAATTGAAAACTACAATTAAGCAACCTACACAAGAGAGCGCCTACTACGGTAGGCGGGCAGGTTGGCCATAGACTGCATCTCAGAGTGGTCGCTTTTACTGAACTGATTTAGCTCTATGCATATTGTCACTAGATGTAAATATTTCACTCCACAATAGTCAGTAAAAAAATGTACTTAAGACGATTTTTTTTACCGTCAGAAAAGAAATATCGGTCCGATTTTTTTTACTGTCATTCATAAAAATCAAAAGAACTCAACACCAAAGAACAACACCTCCATATAAAATATGTCAAAATTCAAATTTAGTCCACCATTTTTTATAATAATATTCAATTTGTGTGGCATATATATCTGGATATGTCACTTTAGCAACTGACATGTTATAATATTATAAAAAGTTATAAATGTTATGTTCGTTCTAAAAAGCAAATTAATTATCACCATAAAGCCGTCAAACAAATTGCCACAAGCGAAGCTTTGTTACTAATCCGATTAATATTGATATTTGTTTATGAATTGTTCATCTAATTTTCGTATTGGAATTGGATTTCTAATGATTGCGGTTAAAGTTTAGGCTTGTTTATAAATTGCATCCGAGTGATTTATTCCTGCATTTAATCGCAATGTGATTTAGGTTCATCCGTGATATAAACTATTGCATTACTAGACTAGCCTTCCGCGAGCGGTTTCATGTGCGGCAGTCCCGTTCCCGTAAAAACATCATAATGAAATGTAACCTTTATTACTTTTTAATTACTTACCTTTCGAATAGTCTTAGATATTTTAACTGGGTCGGTAGTTCCTGAGCTTAGCACATTCACACAAACAGCTTTATATATTAGTATAGATCCTAGCTATTCCGTAGTTTGTCCTGCGTATTCTATTTTTTTATTTTAGATTTATTTCAATTTTTTGTTGTTATTTTCTGTGGAAGTACGTGTACAAATTGTTACTTCCCTGCTAGAAGCGTGCGTGACATGTACGGCAGAGGAAATACATGACAACTTTAAATAAATGTAAACATTTTTACGGAATAAATAACTTTTTATTTGAAATTGAATGGATGATGAAATGATCAAAAGGTCAAAAAGACAAAGTAGAATTTGTTCCTCGTCTAGACTCCAGACAAACTGTTCGGTAACAAAATTTTCAGTCCACTTAAAATAGTAAAATGTTAATTTCGATGGTAGTAAAATGAAATTGGATTTTTAAAAGGATGCTCGAAATAACTATTTTAATCCAGTCGCGATAGTGATCAAATGTTTTGACTGCATATCATAAAAATTCGCTATGAGAATAACTGGACATTTTTATTGCGCTCTCCAAAATCTAATTCATCCTACTTTTATTTAAACAAGGTGAACAACGAGGTTGCACAAAAGCTCTTCTAATATTACATAGAGTCTTCTTGTGGTCGCCGGTTGGATCCCCATCTATTTGCACTACCGACGTGAACCCACTCGTAACACAATAATTTTAGCTTAGTACAAGAAAACTAGTAGCGTGCAAACCTCTGTTAGTAATCTTAAAAATTAATATATTCATTTTTACGTTTACTTTATCATTCCATTTACGTCCACTGCTGAACACGGAGCTGCCCTTTAACTATGTAGGTCTAATTCATCGCAGTAAGATGGTGTGTATACTTGAGATGAGAAATGCTTTCATCTTCACAGCCAAGACCACGGTCCTTATGTAAAAGTAAACTTCTATTAGTTTTAAACACTTTTTCTTACAATTAAGCTTACGCAAATGTCTGCTAATGGACACTTAGCCCAGGGCTGCACTGATACAGCGACTGCGACGCGACGGTGAGATCGTGAAAACAAACCCATATAAACATTTGTCAGCAGCCGCACTCCAGGATCTACAAGCGAAATTTATTTCGCCGTCGCATCGGGTGGTTCTAGTACGGTACCAGTGTGGTCCGGTGATAGCTAAGCTATTTAATCCTATTTCTTTTTAAATAAATAACCTGCCTCCACTACTGGCAGTGATTTTGCTTATTGCAACTTCTTTTGTGTGTAACTTGTTTAATATTATGTACCACACGTACCACAACCACGCCAAATCACAGCATATTTCGTATAGATAATGAAAAACACACTTTACGCGTTGCACATTTTGTCGACAATACTTTTCACTAAGTAGTAACCACTGCTTGACCACATTTTATTGCTGTGATGTGCTGTGGTTGTGGTACAGCAACTCTCAAAGAAGTTGGTAACGAACATTATTTACCACCTGTATTTTTTCTTTTGCTCCTTCATTACCTAAATGTCAAAATAATTTGATTCACATTTCACACTTCACATTTGCGTTAGAACATAGATTGATTTATCTATGGATTAATTTCTCTAGCTTAACTAAACATTCAAATATTATTTTGTATTAATTTAAATACAGAATAATATTAAATAACTATTTTCTATGCGAGATAAGAGTTAAAATTTGAAAAAGCTCAATTTTGGTATGCTGCACGCTTCAAAAAGCGTTTGAGGCTGTATTAATATCTAGTGTATATTTAATGACCAATGTTATTGCGAAATACTATAAAACTAACGGTTATGTACCATAGTACACTACGTAGGCAACAAATGAAAGCATTAGTGCTGCTATTCTAGCGATTGTAAGCTTTGGTTTTATCAGGATTTCAACTAAAAACTTTGCCATATTGCATTCCTTGCCGAGTAAAACGGTTCCCGCTAAAATAGAACCAAAAAGTTTTCCGATCAAAGTTTTTTAAACACGAATAAAAAAAAAATCACAAAAAAGGAATTCATACTTTTTTATTGTCTTCAAATATCGAATAAGGACTTATAGAATGCAATATAGGCATAGATTCTGAACCCAGAATAAACCGATAGCTTCTAAACACAAATATTTTTTTTTCAAATCCCAACTTACTCTCTGGCTTAAATGTGACTCGGTCTGAAATAATAAAATAGTCCGTTAATCCTTTGTAATAGCGATTTATCGCCCGTAAAACTTTATTCTGCAAGGATTTATTTGAAGCTTTTAAGCCGAGTTTTATACACGTATAACAATTGTTTTAATGAATATAATAAATACATTTTATTGTGTAAACTTTGCTTCGTTGTAGAATGTGTTTACTATTGTGTACTTATTATCTAAAAGGGTAATATATTACGTAAGTGATTGATCTATAACTAAAAATCCCTAAGAGATTGCCTAAAAATTATCTACAGTAACTATTTATTATAAGGAACTCACATTTCTTGCTAGAAACCTAGAAGTTCAAATGCAATGACTATCATATCTTTTATAGGTCTACTTACCATAAATAATTATACTACAAAATAAATATGACATCTTATTAAGTCATAAGGATGACCACACATTGGACCTGCGCTATCCTCAAGCGTGTGTCACATGCGGGCGACGCACGGCGGTGACTCTTGTCTTGCACTTCGTCCAAAAGCTTGTGCAACGCGCAAGCTCAATGTGGAGTCAGCCTTATGATGTATACTTTGTTACCAATGTTCAGTGTAAGTTATAGCTGTTACCATGTGTTCTGTGTGAGAACCATTTTATTTGGTAAAACTGGCACTCAGTACATCACTCCGGGAGTTAAGGAAAGTATAGGGTTACCATGTTGACTTAGTACTGTAGGTATTAAATTTGTATGGCGTTTATTTTCTTTTGAAATGATTGTACAATGTCCAATTGCCCATTTATGGTACATATTTTATAATGTAGTAAAAATTAAAAAAAAATTTATATTTTTGTATGTGCCATAAATAAATCTTCTTTCTTTCTTTCTTTCATTCTGAGTAATAGAGTGGAGAGACTACACTCTGTTTCGAGTAACAGAGTGGAAGGACTACATTGTTACACAGAAAGAACGGTAAACCTCGTTTTGCAACTAAAATAAATATAAACAATGATCCTTCCAAAATATTTACTCTATTATTTGTTCTACATCTCTGTCTCTAATGTTAATGTATCTTAAACTAACGATGCATTGACTCTTGATTGAGCAGAATATGCGTCTAAAGATAACTGCCGAAATAATCCGGATTTTAATTTATTAACTCTACTCACAAATTTGGACTGTATCTGAGAACAAATTAAGGGTAGAGTATTTACACAAAGATTTCCTGTCCGGCGTGGGGATCGAACTCACAACCTTAAAGATTTAAAGCGAGCCAAATACCGCTACGCTATGGAGGTTGTCATAAGGATATAAAAAATTAAAATAGTGACATTCCCTGTTCTTTGTCAGTACTTTGTAATTGGTAACCCTATACTAGTATAAAGAACACGTGTGACTGTACCCACACTGAAACCCTGAGCTATTCTACAAACTTTGTCTGCATTCTGTCGCAGTATTTGTTCTTGCATATACTTGTTTCTGGTTTTCTTATAAACGAGTGTCGGTTTCCACTTACCTGTTAGCAGGATAGAGTACATGTAACAATAGAAAATATATGTATTAGTACAATATATCACATAGAGGAATAAGTTATGGTATCAAATTTGCAGATAATTTGTAGCTTGCAAAGCAATTTATTACAACATTTCTGATACATATTTTATTATATAGTGTAGCATCCGATAATTAATTCAATTATATCACGCTTTCCGAGGCACGGAGGGCAGTTTCTCTACAAACCAGACTCGGAAAAGAATGTTAGATCTAACAATCTTTTATACTTCCTACTTTTTTCTACACAATGATTTATCGTCCGGCGCCGAGAATCGAACCCACGAGTGCCCACGACATGTTTGTCGATGTTTTCTTTACCTACTAACCTTGGCTCTTAAATTACTTATACAGTAAAAAGAAATAACCAAATTCGTCAAGTCGTTCTCAAGTTATGTGCCTACATACATTTTGGCGATTCATTTTTATTTATATAGAAAAAGATTGTTTTCTTACACCAAGTAAAAAGGCTAATTCGTTAATAAATAATCAATATAGAAATGTCAATGTTTGTTCTTATTATTATTATCGTTGTTTGAAGCACCGTAAACCTGATGTTTCCGAGGAGAGGCGCCGCCGTGTCGGCTCGTTTGACCCCTTTAGCTATCGCCCTTGTAGTGTGGTACAAGGGAAACACTGACTGATATTGTGACTCTAACACTAAGATATAATTTTACTTTTTAATTTATCAGCCAGTTTAGGTCATCTGTTGAACACGGGCCTCCTCTTGAACATACCTTGGCAAGCCAGGAGTCGTTGAGGGATATTGCTATGATCACTACACTTGGCAGGCGGATTGGTGATCGCAGTAAGATCTTTGAGGTGAAAGATGCAGATGCCGATCTATCAGATATATATACCCTTAGTCGCTTCTAACGACACCCATGAGATGGTTTATTCTAACCAGGGAACCACACAGCTCAATGTTAATAAAAAAATGAAAATATGTGTAAACGGGCGGTGTCATAGTTTAAATATTTACTTCCAAATGCAACTTTGGAGATATTCGTCGAGTTACGATAACTATTATCGATAGACGGCATCTACGTTAAGCTTATACACGTATTATAAACATATTGATATTCTAGGCATTGGGTCCACTATATATATGATGCAGATTCGAATAATAATTTACTAACACAGGACTGACAGGCTTGTAGCACACCTGAAATAAATTTAAATATAATTTAATAGTAAATGTTACCTATTTATAATTAATGTTATATGCATTGTTAATTTTCTTGACAAGTACAAGTGTATGTAAATACCTAAGTGCTGAATAAAAATCGTTTATTTCGTTTAATCCTGCCGGGAGTCTAGACTTATTTATCTCAATTTTTAAAATATATATCTTACTAGCTGCACCCCGCGGTTTTACCGGCGTAACTCTGCCAGCTCCAGTGGGTTGGAGCATGATTTTTTGAAGCCTATATGTTACTCGAGCTTATTAACTATCCCCGTGCAAAGTTTCATTAAAATCCATTCCGTAGTTTTTACGTGAAAGAGTGACAAACATTCATCCATCTATCCATACTCACAAACTTTCGCGTTTATAATATTAGTAGGATATTGTTATAGTCAATCGAATGATATCAAATTAAACATTTTTTTCAGCTCTTTACTACATTTTATTCATACAAATGTATAACTAATTTCTTTTTAAATCGAAATCGCTAGAAATAAAACTTGTTTGTTTTGTTTTATGCATTCATACTTACAATATTAGTAGGATAATATGTAGTAATGTTACTATACTATATACATTTAGAATACCTGATGTATTTTCATTACAGACACTAAAGTTTTATTAATTTCAATAGATAAATTAGCTTCACTCGCTCTGCTCCTGATTTATCCCAAACCCTGTCTACTCTGGTACAAAGCCTCCGGCTCCCCTAACAAACACTCAGATACCATGGAAAATAGTTTCGTTATGTGATGATGTTAGTTACTGCCACATGAAACTGCATTATTTCAAGTAGATTAGTTTCCTCAGTCGTGAGGTTTGACCGCTTATATCCGTGAGAATTATCCTATTAAAAATATAGCCCAACATCTTTTCTATCCTTCTTCTTCTTCTCTCGTGTCGTTATTTCAACTAATTAGTCTTTAGACTTTATTTAAAGTCATTTTGACCAGTAAGTCACCACTTCAATGGCCTCTGTGGTTCTCGCCATCAGGTCCTCCATAGTGCAGCTGTTAGGGCATGAAGGGCAGGCCAACGTGTGCGACATAGACTGTGGTTGGGTGCCACAGTGACATCGTTTGTCGGTGTCGTCAATCATGCCTTTTCTATACTAGACTATACTAATATCATAAAGGGAAAAGATTTGTTTGTTTGTACTGAATAGGCTCCGAAACTACCTACTGGGTCGATTTGAAAAATTGTTTCACCGTTGGAAAGCTACACCATCCCAGGATGACACAGGATATATTTAAAAGTTCCTACGGGATCGGGAGTTACGTGGGTGAAAATGAAGCTGGTATTTTATAAAGAGGAAAGATTTGTAATTATGTATGTGTGCTGTTAAGAATAAACAGTTTATTCTTAACAACATACATACATGATTTTCACAGTTACAATGCTACATTATCCCAGAGTAAATTAGTATATATTTAATTACGAAGTACCCAAGGGCATGGTAACTACGAGGGTGAGACCACATGCGGGTAGCTAGTCTTTAATAAAGTTAGCTTCTAAATCCTACTTATATTATAAACGCGAAAGTTTGTAAGTATGGATGGATGGATGTTTGTTACTCTTTCACGCCAAAACTACTCAACGGAATTGGCTGAAATTGCACCGTGATACGCTGGATTAACATATAGGCTACAAAACATCACGCTCCGATCCACTGGAGCAGAGTAACGCGGATAACGTTGCTAGGCGCAACTAGTATAAAATATTTGAAACTAGCCTTTCGCGTTCGGTTTTACCCGCGTATTTCCCGTTCCCGTGGAAACTTTATATTATTTTTTTGCTTATATTACTCCTGGATAAAGTAGCTTTCCAACGGTGATTCAATGTTTGTAATCGGTCCAGTAGTTCCTGAGACTATTCAATGCACACAAACAATCAAAGCTTTCCTCTTTAGAATTTTATTTAAGACATAGACGTGCATTTAATAGTTCAAAACATCATTCTACAACAGATCGGAGCAGAGTAACAATTGAAAGTGTGAAAACCTGCAAGTACATACTTTAGTCACGGTTATTTACAGTCAGCAAAAGAGATAAGTTTACACCGTTAGAATCAAATAATGTAAAAAATTTGTTTTTGTCACTATGACAGCCAGTAATTCTTTATGGGTGCAGGGTTTACCTGCTAGCTGTGTACAAATACACATAACAGTAAACTCTTCTCATTATTATTATTTATTTATTTATTTATTATTATTACATAATAGTGCTTAACCTTAGTGTAATATATAGGTCCACAAAACTGTTCTAAACAGTTTGTCTGTGGACTCAGGTGAGTCTTTTATGTTTTCAGTTGGGAATTTAATAATATAGTGTGTGATTATGCATAATTTACTATGTATACTATAGTTCATGGTGTGTGTATACTATCCAATAGGTGTTCCTTTAATAATCTTTTAAACCTGTTTTTATTAGTTTCTCTTCTGATGTCCACAGGCAAGCTATTTAACAAATATGGTAAACGTTTTCTTAATGTCCTATCTCCATAGTAGTTATTAACTCTAGGTACATCATACTTACTGTTAGCTATCGACCTGGTACTGTGACTATGCGATACAAGTGATGAATTATGCTCGTAATTGCCATGTTGATTTACTAATAATAAGTATTTATATTTTAAAGTAACTGGGAGAATTTCAGAATTTCTTCATACATGTCTACAAATAAATTTAAAATACTTACATTTAAATGGGTTTTTCTTTTTATGAAAATACAAACGCCAGTTCCTATTTTGAGGGCATACAGTAGAAAACTAATTGAAGCCTAATTCAATATGAATCTTAAGAAGCTTAATATCAGATAAATATCATTAAATTTTCAATACGTATTTTGCATAAAATATCTTAACAGTTCCCTTAAACAATACAAAATAACTTTATAAAACCCTCTGAGATTTTGGTCGACTATTGAATCAAATTTCAACGTGGTTTGAATAATATAATTTGTATTTGAGATGAATTTTCGCGGTAAGAATTTTAATTAGGTATATCTTAAGTAGTGCCTACTGGTAATAAGTTTATACCGTGATTTTTTAATTATTGCTATTAATTGGCAGGACGACTTGGCATCAGTATTTCTGTCGAAATCCTTACTAATATTATAAACGCGAAAGTTTGTGAGTATGGTTGATGGCTGGATGTTTGTTACTCTTTCACGCAAAAACTACTGATGGCTGAAACTTTGCACGGGGATAGTTAATAAGCTTGATTAACATATAGGCTACAAAAAATCACAATCCGACCAAATGGAGCAGAGTAACGCGGGTAAAACTGCGGGGGCCCAGTAGTCTAATATAATTTTCTTTAACTGGATGATCAAGGAGATGCAATAATAATGTTCACGGCAAAATGAGTTCTATTGACTCGCAATAAAAGATAATCTAGGTTATGAGAGCCGGTGCCCCTAACTCAGATTTGAAGTCATTTTGATCTGCAATTTTTAATGCTATTAAAAAAGTATCTACATAGATTAATAGTACTATTAAAAGTAAATCATTTTGTTGAGTATTAGCAATTAAAAATTGCTCAACAAAAAATGTGCACTTTTTTTTTTATAACATTACTCGCTGATTTTTGCTGTTTACTAGTATTCTTGTTAACCCCTCGTGCTAAAATGCTTGTGTTACGAGTGGGATTATGTCGGTAGTTCAATGAGTGGGGATCGAACCGGCGGCGACCACAAGATCACAAGTCCGACGCCCTAGCCATTGGGCTACGGTCGCTTCATTGGTTCCTTCTTAGTTTTACCTTCGTAACAAAATCAACAGAAAACCAACTTAAATAGATACAATAAAACCTTAAATCAGCTAGTTTCAGTTCGGCAGTCAAACAAAAGTTAAACGCTGTTGTACACACAGCACTAATTGCCAAACCAGTTATCCTATTACAAAACAATACTGCCTAGCCTTAATCGTCAAGTTTCGTTTAACAAAACAAACTGACTGTGATTAATTATTCTGTTGTGTCAACATTGTATGTATAACGTAACTTTTGTATATGAAGAGAAGTGGCTGAAATTCCTAAAACATAAGTCGTAATAAGCATTTGAAACCGTCAAGAAAAATCTCATCAACATAATTTTCAGCCTCACTGCTAGACAAAGAGTCTCTCTCGAAGATGGTTTGCCATAGTTATCATGCTCAACCGGTGGCGGGTTGACCGGTGAAGTAGCAAAAACCTACGTAAGTCCAACTGAAAAAAAAAAGGTGGCGGGTTGCCGACCGCAGTATGTATATGTCACCGGAAAATAATAAGAATCGTAAGTTGATCAACTTTCTAGTTAGTTGATAAAATAACGAGGTTTCGGGTTGTTAAAAAAAATAACATAAACCTAGGTACACCAATGGAGTTCAACAGGACTGATTCACGTTGAGGTTTTTTAGTTTTGTTACAACAGTAGCGCACGCTTAGAAATATAGTGACCTAATTGAAAATACCAAATTTTAGGTAAATGGCGAAAAAGAGATTGTTCGGTCCTTGTAGAAAATGTAAAATATTCAGCTGTTTTAAAAATATATGTAATTAATTAGTTTATTTATATCAAACTTATTAATATCGGTCGATGAAAATGTTGTATTTAGGTCGTTTTATGAATAAAATTCGATATATACGAATATTTGAATTGGGTCCCTATATTTCTAAGCGTGCAAGTAGCATAGTCACGTTAGATTAAGTGTCATAATAAATAAGTAAATAATATAATGATTATGCACGTTCACGGAAACTGGCAACAAAATTTTACAAAATGGGTGGCACGAAAGTTGATCAACTTACGATTCGTATTATTTTCCCGAGATATATGATATAATGCGGTATATAGTGTACTTAGTGACTTTTTTATCGTCTTGATAATAATATGGTATGTTGCATAAGTGGAATAGAATCTATTGACCACAGTATATTCGTTGTAGTGTTTCGGTAGTTTCAAAAATCTCATAAATTACTTAAAAGAAATACAATCTATACATAGCGCATAATAATAAAATAGTTGCCTATAATAACTATAGTCCGATTAATAAAGTAGTTGTAGAGTGCGTGAGCGGGAACCTAAGCGATTTCTTCAGAAACTTGTTCAGAGTACTTAGAGAGAAAACATAATAAAAGTCCTGAGGTCTAGGAGGTGAGGCGGAGGGAGGGGGGAGCTACAAAGACCTCAATTCAAAAATGGCGCGTTTTAGCAGAAAATGTTCTAAGATGAAATGAAAGCTTATAAAAATTTTTTATAACTTTGATTACATATACTTTTCCATATTCCCATCCGTTTTCGAACTACAGGTTCTGGAAAAGTGCAAATAAAAAAAGCTTTAAAATATTCGTTTCTAACTCCAATTCTGTGATGATTCACATTTTTATCCTCTTAGGTCGTGAGGGTCAGGACCCTCACGACCTAAGAGGATAATGGCCATGTAACAGATTAATTTGGGGTAGTTGAAATAATAAAAAAAATAATTTGAAGTGAAAACAAATTTTCTATGACTAAATTTATTTTCTCTAAAGAAGATTAATTTACCACTAACAATAAACTATAAAAGGGACGGCTGGTTAGCTTGGCCTAACTTTTAGTTACAATTAAAAATAACTTAAAATTAATTAAAAATTAATTTTCATGGAAGCATATATCCGGGACCATTCACCCGGACGGTATGTTCTGAAGGTAGTTATTCTCCGGAACCATTCACCCGGACGGTACATTCTGAGGTGAGGCTTCCTCGCCCTCCTCAGTGGTAAGTGGTTCTTGCTGAGAGGGCTCTAAATCATCTTCATCGTCATTCTCGCTAAAAGACACACCGTTGAAGCATTTTCCTTGGCAATGAAGGCACGCAGCAGAACATTTTAGCATAGCTTTGCGACATCCAGATTTGCTGCTGCTACAATCCTTGGCGCAGCGACAAAATATTGTTTTTAGTAAAACCTCGGGCGCTGGTAAATCTTCTGTTGTTCTTGGCGCCAAGATATTACCTTCATTATACCTAGACCTCAATTTTAGGTTCTCAATTTTAGTATAATATAGACCGCATCATCTGTGTCTTTACCAGAAAATACTCCTTATAATTAGGTCGGCAACCTATCTTTACTATTATTAAAAAGAGGTAAAGTTTGTGAATTGTTTGTGAGGTTGTAAGGAACATCTCAGGAAGTACTGGACCGATTTGAATCCTGATCCTTATCAAGGAAGGCTATATTAAATTATGAAATTCCTACAGAAACGGGAGTTGCGCCGGTAATGGTGTTCATACGCGGTGTTGGTGTTGTTCGTGCCACCAGTTGTTTTTGCCATACTTTGTAACGCGCCCTCTTTTGCTTAATTAAAATAAAGGTACTCTTTGGGCACTACAGAGATACGTAAGGTAGCGAGGCACAAAAGCAAACATTAATGAAGTCGTTTCAAACAATAAACCTAGCAAGTATTGACTCTTTTACCTTGCTCTTATTGACAGTTTTACGATACACGATAAAAGAACAGACTTATATTAAAGTCGGCTATTTAACCCCATTCAAAGTTTCTAGTTAAGTAAGCACAAAGGATTTTCTGAAAAACAAATAAGTAAAATCCAGTGAAAACATTAGCAACTCGCTACTTGAATGAGATGAGATGAGTGTTAAACTATGTATCTATGTGTACACGGATTTTATACGACTCATCATCATCATCATCATCAGCCCGTATAACGTCCACTGCAGAACATGGGCCTCCTCCCAAGGGAGGGTATTTGCTATAGTCACCACGCTTGGCAGGCGGGTTGGTGACCGCAGTATTATGTTGTAACACACAAGGAAACGCTGCTGCCCATTCCTTGATATACGATTATTATAGATGATCTTATAATAATCGGGTCCAACGGCTTAACGTGCTTTCCGAGGCACGGAGGGTAATCCCTCCCACCAGACCCGGAAAGAAATCTTAGAATTTACACAAAGATTTCTTGTCCGGTGTGGGGATCGAACCCACGACCTCCGCGACCTATTGCGAGCCAAATACCGCTACGCTACGGTGGCTTTATACGACTACCATAATATAAAATATAGGGAAATAGAACAGACCACAAAAAGAAAATGGGAACCGAAGTTAAAACTCAAAGTCATATTGAAAGTTTTGTTTTCTCGACGTCCGCGCTTTGTAACACCCCTGCTCGCTGACGTAATCAATGACATCATCCTTATAGTAATATGTGTAAATATTAATATCACGTTCTATCTTTATTACTTTGTATGACGTCAACAGAGAAATCATGTTGACAGTGTTGTCATAACATTCAAGTGGGTAGATAAAATTAAATGAATGAAAAAAAAAATTGAACGGAGTTTTGCTAAGATTTTCGCTTGGCAGGCGGGTTGGTAGCCGCACATTGACCCAGCACCGCAACGGCACAGCTTCAGCACGGTGTCACCTCAAATTCAGGCTATGGCTAGCCAATAAGTACGCGTCGCCAGCGAGAATGAGGCACAACTTAGCAATCCGCACGCTAGCTACGAGGAGCAAGCTCGTAGACCACGCGCTAGCCACGAGGTGCAAGCTCCCAGTCCGCGCGCTGGCCACGAGGTGAAAGCTCCCAGTCCACGCGCTAGCCACGCGGTGCAAGCTCGCAGTATGCGCGCTAGCCACGAGATGCAAGCTTGCTGTCACCGCAAACAAAATTTACGTTAAGTTACGATTCCATACATTTTTCCATCGATCCCGTTATCTTAAGACATCAGCAAGCACTTTTAGAAGAATACCAAATATGTAACTATGCTAATGAAATCAATGTCGAGAGTCGCTGGACAGCCAATTAGCGTAATTATATTTAAATTAGCAGAATCGAGCACCTTGACTGTTATGGTAATATTTTACTAAAGAGAGAAACCGATAACGTATTGTGACAAGGTGTGGCTAAGCCCTAATCCGTTTTCTACGAACTGAGCTACGAGTGTTACTACGAAATGTTGTAGCAGTTAGCTACAACTTTTTCGTAGATACCTATATTATATGTAGTACTTGTACTATTGTGTATTATAAAAAATAAAAATCATTTTTACTAACGTCAACTTATTGTTTTGTCTATTTGCAAGTGGCAAATAGGCAAAACAATAATTTAGTATTAATCTATGTATTGTATTTATTAAGAAAAGGTAGGTTGCTAGTAGAAAAAGAAAGGGACGCATAATAAGAACATGATTTAAAATATATCGATATGAATAAAGAATTTTTGACTTTGACTTTTGACTTTGTTCACATTTTATAAATTAGCATATTAAGCATGTACTGTAGTTATTATTTTTAATAATATTTTAATCTTAGCTTTAATATTCAATTATATTGTGTCTAATAGCTTGTTCTGTCTATATTAGGTTAGAACAATTGACATTATTTGGGAGGACCATGAGTATATAACGACGGACGCGATTCAATGCTACCATCGGATCCAATACCCCAGCTGAGAAGATCTGGCGAGACATACTCAGTGGGTTATTCTACTGCCGGTTTTAATACGACCCACATGAGACGGTCTGGCGAAACATACTCAAATGGGCAGAACGTAGGTTTTGGTCCAGTTACTTTTATTATTTATTTGGCATATACATTTTTTTCTTGAACAGTTGTCATATATGTTAATCCAGCGTAACCCAAAATTTCAGGCAATTCTGTTCAGTAGTTTTAGTATCAAACATCCTTACAAACTTTCGCGTTAATAATATAAGTAGGTTATTGACAAAATGACCAAATTTAACATAACTTCGTATCAAGTCATTATTCTTTCCGTCATTTGTTTAACTATAATTAACTGCTTAGCTTGTAAACAAATGTAACTATGAAGAAGATAGATGGTTAACTTCATTTTTATTGCTCTCATAATTGAGCGAGGTGGTACAGCGCATGCGTAGTCCAGCCTCCGTTGCGTAGCAACAAGTGGCCGTGATCACAAGGTGAGGCCAGAAGGTTCACTGGAAAAATCCCTTCTAGTTAGAGTAAGTTTTTTCTATCAATGTTTTCAATTGTTACATTTAAATTACATGGTATTATATTGTACACTAGGAGTTGCTTATAGTCTTTTTTCTCCGAGTGTGACACCGTAGCTAGATAGAAAAAGACTCGTAGGAAGCTAGGATAGGGTCCGGTCGTCCTCGCAAGGCGAGGCTCGCGACGCGTTCTATGCTTCAGACCCGATCCCAGCCCGCACTGGTTGATCTTAATTATATTTTATAATAAGCGATTATCACATGCCATAACAACATTAGTTAATTTTATTTAATAACATTATTTTTGTAATGTAAACTTATTTATTAGTCACGATTAATTTTTCTTTTTGTTTTCATTATCATTGTATTTGACTTATAATAAGTACGATCGATTCGTCTACATTATCAATAAACGTTTTCATTTCATTTAATTTCATTTTCATTTCATTTTCACTAGCTACTCGCGCACGGTTTTGTCCGCGTAACTCCTGTTCCCGCAGGTAAGTCATAAATAAATATAGCCTATAGCCTTCTTCGGGAAATGGGCTATCTTTTACTAAATGTTTTTTTCAAATCGAATCAGTAATTCCAGAGATTAACGCGAACTCAATAGCTTTATATATTAGTATATAATAGGTATAGACATATTTAATAGTGGCTTCCCGTTCCGGTGGGAACTTCATAATAAAAAATGACCGTTTTTCCTGGATAACGTAGCTCTCAAATGTTGAAAGAATTATTGTAATCGGACTAGTAGTGTCGAAACCTATTCGATACAAACAAACAATAATATCATTTTCAATTTCAAGGGAAAAAACTAAAAGAGGTCGTATAAATTTAATAAATGGAATCGTTTCAATAATAGCCATTTAAGTCAGATTTGCATGTTACTAAGAAGACGAGAAAAACGCATTAAAGAGTTGCATGAATTTTAAGTGAAGATTGAGTTCCAAGGAAAATGGAAGGTTTAGTAAGATTATAAACCTGATGGCTATTGTGATGTGGCAGAAAATATGTTCTAGTAGAAACCGCGACCAAAAAACTGATTAGATTTAAGGTAATTGTGTTAAAAAATGCAACAGCGATATTTTAACATATTGATCGTAAATCGTCAAGAAATGTCGCATTAATAACGCAACGTGACAATTTTGTATGTTGCCAAATATACGTTAATTTTTTTCACCATCAGCATCATCAGCTCGTATAACGTCCACTGCTGAACATAGGCCTCCATCTGAGGGAGGGCATTTGCCGTAATCACCACGCTTGGCAGGCGTGTTGGTGACCGCAGTATTATGTCGTGTTCTGCTGCCGGTTCCCTGGTATACGATTGTTTTAGTGCTTGATCCCCACGCCGAATATGAAATCTTTGTGTAAATTCTAAGATTTATTTCTGGGTCTGGGTCTGAGGTACAACTCCACGTGCCTTGAAAAGCACGTTAAACCGTTGGTCCCGATTGTCATAACATCATCTATAATAATCGTTTATCAAGGAACGGTCAGCAGCGTTCAACCCGCCTGCCAAGCGTGGTGACTATGGCAAATAAACTCCCTCGGGAGGAGGCCCATGTTCAGCAGTTGACGTTATACGGGCTGATGATGTTGATGATGTCATTATAAGCACATATCAGTCAAAAACATCGCAAATTATTAGTTAAATGATAATAAGCATTAGCAAAATAATATTCTATGCGTAGTCATAAGAAAACTGCCCATGTTACCCAATAAAAAAAGTCAAATAAACGTGATGTGTTTTCGTTTTGTGTGTTTTTGTTTCGGGTATTATTGATCTGTGAGCTAACAGCTCTTCGCACGCAAGGTTATTTTTCAAGGCTAGCGTTGGAATTAGCAATTGTATAAGTGAGGAGCATTTTAGCAACGAGGATGCGACATACATCTATCAGTGGCGATGGGTCCATATAACACGTCTCACGATACACATCTATAGGTTAACGGCATTTTTAGTTCGTTCTATTAATCACTTACTCGCAAAATGAAAAATACCGAGTTAATTCTTCGCACAACAACATCAATATCTTCTTCATTCCCATGAACTAACTCGTAATACCGCTACTCGTGTACCATCGTTTTAGCATGGCAACCGCAAGCCTAAGTTTCAAAACATTTAATGCAATTAGACCGTGCTTCTCCAAATATGACCATCAATTATTAACACCATTATCATACTTGAAAGACACTGTAGAGTAGATAATGAATACTCATGTGTCATCAGTGTTTCAAGCTGGATGAAAATCATTCTCCCGGTTAAATCCCGTACCACTGGGATCTCGTCTTAAGAAATCACCTATGACACTCAATGTGAAATATTAACGAATGATGTAACTTTATAATGTCAAAAATGTTTTAAAAATCGCTTATGTAGTTCCAGAGATTACCCCTACAACATCACAAACTCACAAACTTCACCTTTTTATAGTATAAGTACACATGTAGAAGATTTGTATTGCAGTTTGTAAGGCAGGCAGCTGTTTTTGCTGCGGATAACATACAATTGACGCGCGTTGTTCTGATACATATAATGTTATTACCATCGATTGATTTAACTGCTACACAACACGATCTAAACGCTCACTCAATACAATGCGTTCCACATAGCGGCGTAGAGGTGCAGTTGAAAAAATACATTGTAACGAACGCTATGAAGAATGCAGTCTTGTCGTAACGCACACGCGGGAAACAAATTGCGCTAATCGGGTGCGTCTTCCGCAGCGTTTGACGCAAAAACAACCGCGCGTATCTTTACTATATACAAAGCTGAAGAGTTTTTTTGCTTGAACGCGCTAATCTCAGGAACTATTCGTCCGATTTGAAAAATTATTTCAGTGTTAGATAGTCCATTTATCGAGTAAGGCTATAAGCTGTATTTTCTTAAGAAGTTCTTACGGGGGCGGGAGTTAAGCGGGTGAAACCGCCCACAGGAAGTTTGTAATAAATAGAGACAAAAACTTCAGGACGTACATTTGTTTTATATCATTAGAAAGCTACATCATTAAGGAGTTAACATTGTCCGTAGGCTCTGTAATTACGGGCCGGCTTGCTTGGTGCGTACCCGGCCCTCGCCAACGACGGATCGAAGGAGTGTCCGGGGGGTTTTAGTGGTGTAGGGTCCTCTCCTCGTGGTATAAGTAAGCATATCACCGCTATGGAGAGGCGAATCCCACATATTCCGCCGCCAGCAAGCGGATACGCTGCAGCGTATGAATGCGTAAATGTATTTCCACCCGGAAACCAAAAAAAGGATAAGAAAAATGTCTCCTAACTTAAAACCGATTATCAAACTCTATAACTAAATTTATATTGTCATAACACATTTCGCCGTTTCATATAAACATGTTACTTACAGACAATAACTTCAAAACATTATTTTTCTTTCCGATATAACTTTTAAGTACGGATTAAAACAAACGAACGTTTATGTGTTGTTATATTCTAAAAAGCATTTTACAAAGAGATTCCGCATAAGAGAGTTTTAATAAAAATGCGAAACATTTGCGTTTTATTCTTAATAGCAAAATTCTCATAAAAACCAACTCGAATTCCAACAGACCCCAAACGAGGAACTATTTTTTTAAGTACCTAATAGCAATAAAAGCGATTAGGCACTCGGAGTTTTTGGTATAAAATCCTGAATTCATTTTCCACTAAAGAGAAAGTTAGTACAAATTGGTGCTCAGCTTAAAGCCGGTTGAATGATTTAAATAGGTATATAATTTACGAGTTTATAACATACTAGCTTCCCGCGCGTGGTTTCACCCGCGTAACTCCCGTTCTCGGGGGAACTTTATAATTAAATATAGCCTATGTCACTCAGGGTGAATGTAGCTTTCCAATGGTGAAATAATTTTTGAAATCGGCACCGTAGTTTTTGAGCTTATTCATTACAAACACACAAAAATACAAATCTTTCCTCTTTATAATATTAGTATAGATTAGTATAGATGACGAAGTAAAATTGCTGAGTTGAGTGAACTACTACAATTTTAATTTTATAAATCAGATAAAAGGATACGAAAGAATGTGTCGCAAAGAACATACTCGTACAATTCAAGAATATTAAGTTCATCCAAAATCAATACTACGTGTCGTACGCAAATAATTAGCTAAGGTGGCAATCGAACACAGCACCCAGAATTTAAGAAGCAATTGCTATAACCACTAAGATAGGATCTTAGAGCGATAGCACACGGCGTATTTTAAGCGCGCAGACGACGCGCGTTTCAGGTACACGCGTTTTCTGCGCCGTAGATACCGATTTTTGCGTTTTTATAAAATCAAACGCGCGTAAAACGCGATATAAACGTGCGTGTAAAGCGCGTTCGAAACTCGTTTGAAGCGCTCATGCCACTGCACCGCAGTTCGCGCGTCTGTATCGCTATATCTGCGCCTATACGCGCAGTTGACGCGTTTCACGATCGCCCCGTGTGCTTAGGTTACAAGGTTGCGTTCAAATCTCGTTTGAAGCGCGTATACGCGTCATATGCGCGTCGTCTGTGCGTTTAAAATACGCCGTGTGTTAGGGGCCTTAGTGGTTATCATTAACTCAGTGGGTTAAGCACTTAGACTAGGTATACATCTATGTTAATATATGTACATATAAAGTTGAAGAATTTCTTTGTTTGCTTGCTTGAACCAACCTTATTTCAGGAACTACTGGTCAGATTGAAAAAAAAAAAACTGTCAGCGTTAAATTAATCAAGCAAGGCTATAGGGTATATTGAATTATGCAGTTCCAACGGAAACAGGCATTACGCGGGTGAAACCGCGTGTGGGTGGGTATTTTGATAAATGGTCAAATTCCTTTCGGAGTTCACGGGTTCCTGGAAAAACTTCTGTCCAAAATTAAACACTTCAAGATTTAGTAGCATCATAGCTTTATCTTCATGCGTCAAAAAGACTTATATCTACCTACATATAGACACCTACCCACATTTACAAACTTAATTACATAATATATCATCAAATTATGTTTTTTTAGCTTCAAGTTTGTTAAAAAATAATGAACTCTCCTATATAGTACACGAAGACACTTAGTAAAAAAATGCAACGGCTTGTTTAATTACTGTAGCCATTTTCTAGTTTGTCACCAGTAAGTTGTGCTCCAACTCTATTTATCAGTGCCGACTCCGGGAGCCGAGCGGAATCTCTTGAGAAATGAGACATTCGTGTTTTTGTTAAAAGCTGAAAGATTAAACGGTAGCCTGGTATCATTGCTATTACTATTTGTACGTAGTTTTATTTTTTTGTGTTTCTTACTAATCGTGATATGCTACTTGTATTGTAATTTTATACAAAGAGAAAAATTGTATATTTTATTTTTATTTGTAACTGGCTTCCCGAGCGTGGTTTCACCCGACTAACTACTGTTCGCGTAGGAACTTCTATATTAAATACTAGCGGTACATATTCAAGGTTTATGAACAGAAATTATATATTTAGGTTCCATATGACAAATACTTTTAGAAATAAACATCATTGTAACATAATTTCATATGTGTCAACTAGCCTATTAAGAGTATGTATTACGATACCTACGGTATTAGTTACTTCTTTGCGGTTGCACAATTTTATCCCTTATTCTTCCTACATAAACTGTCCACAGTATCCATTCCCCGAGGGATTCCGGTATAATGCGTCAGTAACCACAAACCTGTACCTCATGGATAATGATGGGTCAGCTATTTATAAACCTTCTATAATATGCCTTTTGAATATTTTTTGAGGTCACAAAATAGAAGAGCTACTTATTTACAAAAAAGTGTGGCGTTGGTGGAATTAATTTGATTTGTAATGTGATTTTTAGATTGCCTACATATCTATACTTAATATGTATTATGTTTAAAAACAATCCCCCTTGAGTTCATCATCATCATCAGCCCGTATAACGTCCGCTGCTGAACATGGGCCAACTCCCGCGGGAGGGTATTTGCCATAGTCACCACGCTTGGCAGGCGTGTTGGTAACCGCAGTATTATGTTGTAACACACAAGGAAACAGATGCCCGTTCCTTGATATTATAGATGATGTTATAATAATCGGGATCAACGGCGGCACGGAGCCACACCCGGAAAGAAATCTTAGAATGTACGCAAAGATTTTCTGTCCGGCGGCGTGGGGATCGAACCTACGACCTCCGAGATTTAAAGCGATGCAAATCCCGCCATGCTACGGAGGTTTGAGTTAGTGATTATTCATATATGATCATATTTAGGTATCTATGGATAAATTAGAAAAAAACGATTACTTTTTCTTATTTTTTTTACTTTTCAACCGTAGGTTTTCTAACCTTTGTCCTTAAATTTCTCATAATGCTCTAGTTGATTACATTACCATTAGTTTAAACCCATTAAGTACTCATCTCCATAATAATAGCTGTGATTTCATTGCATGTTTAGGTACCTATATATCAAAGATGCCTTAAACTTTTATCCGGAATATTTTACACTTCGAAAATCTGCAACAATATTATAGAAACAAAACGAAAGAAATGGCTAGCCAACCTCAACAAACACTTCCTTTTAATCTAACTTGCGCAAAGAAAGCGAACGAAAGAAAAACAAACAAGTACGCTATGCGGTGTATTAATTCTTTTTTTCTTTTTAACTTGATTATGTGGCGTAACCTCCGTGTTGTACCGGTATAAGGCTCGCCTTGATTATCGAAGGTCGTAAGTTCGATTCCTGCTCCAAATAAGCATACTTTCAATAAAGTAAAAAAAAAAATCCGGGTATAGTTGTTTCGGTAGCACGTTAAGTCTACAATGAGAACGACACTCAAAATTAGATGTCGAATACAACTTACATCACCACGTAGTTTTTATGCTCAATAATATTTAACAATTATATAGGAAAAATTAATTTATAAGGCGGTAAAACTCATTTATAAAAAAATATTATAATTATGTATTTTATAAGTACTCCCAAATGTCAAAATCATGTACTAGCACTGACTTAATTTCCTCATCATCATCATCTTAAATTATTTATCTTTTGTAATTGGTTTTTTTTCTCTTTCAAATGAAAACCAAACATACCCATTGCTTTTGAATTCTTTATGTTCTTTTAATTTTGTTTCTTTTTTCAATATAAGATATAAATAAACAACATGTACAAAAAAGAGCGTTTTTTCTATATTTATAATAAACCAAAGTTGCTACCCGCAATCTGTCTGTCCCCTTGCGAAGCCGGTTCGCTGGTTGTACATAAATATTGTTTATCGGTACTTAATTTTATACATAACGCAGAATACGCACACAGTCTATTATACTAAATCTAACAAAAGAATTACTTAAGTAGCTAAAATCTATACATTATTTGATTACAGTATAAATACACACTGCATTAATTAAAGCAGCACGTAATCAACCGTATTAGTAATTACAAAATACTCATGCAATAAAATAACTCCGTTAACTTGGAGTTACTAGTAGAACAGGCGTTGCTGCATCGCCTCTGAATTGTAAATTTCAGTTGCAGTTTGTGAGGTAACCGCCTTAATGGCAGAACTTGAGCCGGCAGACGTAGGAGCTAAGTATGTTGTAAGTACAAACTTAGACTTATAAATAGCAACAGCTCCTGGTAAACGGTTATACCTGGAAACTGGTGGTAAAGTCGTTGTTTTTTAAGCGTGTGCAATATCGTGTAAAACTTCGTTACATACATTTTCGACAACATGTACGAACGTTTCTTTATTTATAACTAGGTTAACTGGGTATGTCAGGATCGTAGCAAGTATATGGAAATGGTCTCTGCCTACCCGTATGGGAAAAAGGCGTGAATGTATGTATATGTATGTTCCCGCGCGCGGTTTCTACTGTGTAGCTCTCGTTTCTGTGAAAGCTTTATAATAAAATATAGTCCAAGTCAAGTATGTAAGTAATACTACAGTACTTAAGTGCTGAATAAATGTCGTTTATTTCGTGTATTTCTATAAAATTACTATATTACTATGTAGCGATTTTTTTTTGCAATAAACGTTTAAAACAAAGGCACTTCCGCTTCGAAATCAAAGTGTTTGTCTGTCCCTAAGATCCTGCTTAGATCTTTAACACTACGCAGCATATTTTGATGCGAGTTTGGAAGGTTTATATGTATAATGACATATAATACTTCACCTATACGAAGCCAGGGCGGGTCGCTAGTATACATCATTTTACAGAAAGTTCCATGTTATAGATTATCTAAGTATATATTCGGACGTAGAACCAAAACCGACTGTCGGTCGAGATAAACTGTAACGAATAAATTCAATGTCTGTATTTTATATCTTCGCATTGCGATATCGATGTGGAATTTATGCTTGCGTCAATGTACGGTTTTATATCCGCTTCGATTTTATACAGGTAAAAATATATTTATGATTGTTGATAACATATGTTCATACCTACTATATTTTCAGTCTATTCGCATAGAAATACACAGTTGTAAATATATATATTATGTTTACATATAAATAGACCAGACGAATATCCTACTAATATTATAAACGCGAAAGTTTGTAAGTGGATGGATGGATGGATGTTTGTTACTCTTTCACGCCAAAACTACTGAACGGAACTGGCTGAAATGTTGCACCGGGATAGGTTATACGCTGGATTAACAGTTACACCTTGTATTTATTGAATTTATTCCGGATTCTTGGAAGTTAATTTTAGACCTTTAAGGCATCTTGCTATAATGTGTACATTTGTCATTTATCGCACGACAGCCGGACAGACTGATCAAAAATTCTGTAAGATCAAATAATTTAAAAAATGTTTTTAGCTACTTAAGTAATACTTTTGTTAGATTTAGTCTTATACAGTGTAATATTGACAAGTACAAACACTTGTACTTGTTAATATGTGTATGTTAATACCTAAGTGCTGAATAAATTTCATTCTTTCATCATTATTTCCTTTAAATCATATTATAAACAGACATCGTCCGCTCGTTGACACGTTGTTAATTAGTGAACACGCTAATTAAGTGCAGTTTAGTTCAGTCACCAAGTTGCAGAACTAACTTGATAACAAGATAATGAGACCTTAGTACGAGTAAACTGACTAATTAAAATATATGTGGTATGACTATGTTATAAAATATGTATTAATTTTTTATTTTTTTATTGCGACCATAGTTATACTGATGGTAACATTTTATGGGTGTTAGTGAAATGTGATGTCAGTTATGACCATGTATATGCAATATCTATACTAATATATTCAGCTAAAGAGTTTGTTTGTTTGCTTGAAAGCCGTAATTCAGGAACGCGTAGGCTGATGAAAAAAAAACTTTCAGTATATCTGAAATTATCATCATCATCAACAATCTGAGATATCCTATTTATGGAGAAAGGATGTTATATATAATAATGAAGTTTCAATGGGAACGAGATTAATGCGGGCGACACCGCGAACGGGAATAGGTATAATACATTCTTTTCTAACATAATATTTATAATAGGTTGGTATATGTTCCTCATCATCAACAACCCGTTTACGTCCACTGCTGAACATGGGCCTCCTCTTAACACCTTGGCAAGCCAGGATCGTAGAGGGATATTGCCATAATCACCACGCTTGGCAGACGGATAGGTGATCGCAGTAAGATGTCAACCTTGAGCTAAAAGATGCTGCTGCCCATCCATTAGCCATATGTCCCTTAGTCGCCTTTTACGACACCCATGCGAGGACATGGGGTGGTCTATTCTAAGCCGGAAACCACACGGTCTTACGGTATATATATTCCTAACATGATATATTCTTTGTTGGTTTCAGTACTCAAATAAATATATATTTTTAAATGTCGTAAGAGGTGATTATGGGACATACGCCTAATGGATGGGTAGCAGCATGTATCAGCTGAAGGATACTTACCATCTTACTGTTATCACCAATCCGCCTGCTAAGCATGTTGATTATGGCAATGTCCCTCAACGACCCTGGTTTCCTAGTCTATTAAGAGGAGGCCCATGTCCAGCAGTAGAGATAAACGGGCCCATACAGTACAGTACTTTTGTATCAACATAATTAATTATACACAGGTATAAACGCGAAAATATTACCTTTTTAGGGTTCCGTAGCCAAATGGCAAAAAACGGAACCCTTATAGATTCGTCATGTCTATCTGTCTGTCTGTCTGTCCGTCCGTATGTCACAGCCACTTTTTTCCGAAACTATAATAACTATAATGGTGAAACTTGGTAAGTAGATGTATTTTGTGAACCGCATTAAGATTTTTACACAAAAATAGAAAAAAAAGCTATAAATTTTGGGGTTCCCCATACATAGAACTGAAATTCAAAAAAAATTTTTTCATCGCACCCATTCTTGTGTGGTGTCTATGAATAGGTCTTCAAAAATGATGTTGAGGTTTCTAATGTCATTTTTTTCTAAACTGAATAGTTTGCGCGAGAGACACTTCCAAAGTGGTAAAATGTGTGTCCCTGTCCCTGTAACTTCTAAAATAAGAGAATAATAAAACTAAAAAAAATATATGATGTACATAACCATGCAAACTACCACCGAAAATTGGTTTGAACGAGATCAGGTCAGTAGTTTTTTTTTAATACTTCATAAACCGTAAACCGCAATTTACCTTTACAACGAACTACAAGAACTTTTATACTATGTTCCTTGTTGTATTCTTGATATCAAAAATAGGTAGGCACTTGCAACTAGTACGGAACCCTTCGTGCGAGAGTCCGACTCGCACTTGGCCGGTTTTTTATATTTCGAGTTACCAACTACCCTCAGTTATAGTTTATTTTGTGTCGTAAGGCCGGTTGCTCACTTCAATCACTGAGTTCATATTATTTTTAACCAACTGCACAAAACGTGGTGTCAACTTTTTGATAATTGAATTTCATGTCGTCGATAATTTTAAACCATCTTCCCGGTTAAAATTTCTTCTTGCTTCACGCATAATATTCTGGAGTAGTAGTGGCAATCAGTGAAGTGGACTTGCGGACGGTCGAAATCAAGCCAATGATCAATGCCCAGTTGCAATGCATGTTCGGCAAAAGCTGACTTGTTCGTTTGGCATTTCTTAACAGCTGTGATATGTTTTTTTACCCTTTCTGCCATAGTTCCCTTCGTCTGACCTATGTTGACATATGCGTAAACACTAGCTGCGCCCGCGGTTTTACCCGCGTTGCTCTGCTCCAGTGGGTCGGAGCGTGATGTAGATGTATGTATTAACATACACATATTAACAAGTACAAGTGTTTGTACTTGTCAATATTACACTGTATAAGACTAAATCTAACAAAAGTATTACTTAAGTAGCTAAAAACATTTTTTAAATTATTTGATCTTACAGAATTTTTGATCAGTCTGTCCGGCTGTCGTGCGATAAATGACAAATGTACACATTATAACAAGATGCCTTAAAGGTCTAAAATTAACTTCCAAGAATCCGGAATAAATTCAATAAATACAAGGTGTAACGGAAAGGGTATATACATAGAAAGAGCAAGGCTTCTTTGGATTATAACAAACGATATGGCAAGGGTTATTTGATCCTATCTCTACAAGTCCGGTAATGATTGTAAGTAATGATTTTTTTAAATTCATAGATTCCAGAAACCAAACTTTCCAAATTGAAATAAATACATCACTAGCACTCGATCAGCTGATTGAGTGCTAGTGATGTATTTATTTCAATTTGGAAAGTTTAAAACTCAATCAGCTGATCGATGTCAACGAACTATTTGCAAGTAAAAATAAACCTCTTACTCCTGGTATTTCTGAATAAAGGGTTCCGCATTTTTATTTTTTGTTTGCAAAATAATACTGACTTTTCGTAACTTTTATTTTAAGTTGAAACCCTTGCCATATCGTTTGTGAGTTTGTTTGTTTGCACAATACGTGCTCCTGCCTCTTTCTATAGAGCTAAATTATATTAAGATTTTAATTATAGAATTAATTATTGTTATTACTATACATATTATTATGTGCGTGATACTAGACTGGCAGACAGACTATTAGCTAATCCGCAATAGATTTTAGTTGCGATATTTTGTGTTAAACACAATGAAATTTCATTGTGTATAATCGACAAGTACAAGTTTATGTAAATACTTAAGTGATCAATAAATATCATTTAAATCGTTTTCGTTTAATTCGTTTGATAATATCAGGAATTACTGGTCCTGGATGGACCTAAAATAAATTATTTCAAAGTTAGGTAGCCTATTTATCTAGGAAGTCTCTAGGCTATATTTCATTATGAAGTTCCTCCGGGTCGTGAGTTACGCGACTAAAACTAAACACGTGAAACTGTGCCTCTAAAATATAAAAGGATTTTTGTCGGCAAATTTCAATTTTATTCCTAGGCACATCCACCTGACCTATTTCTCGAGTATCGGTCGTATCTAATGCATGTTTTATCAATATATTGGAATATATTTTCAAGTGAGGAAATATTTAGAGAAAGTTACGGTCAAGATCTTGATTCATTATCCTCAGGAAAATAAAATTTAAAAAGATTTTCAATTTTAAAATCATATCTAATAAAAATTGTCTTTGGTCATGCAAATAAAAATGGCTTATGTTTAACTGACCATCAGATATAGTAACATATAACAGAAAAAAATTGAAAATGATCACCAAAATTAAACCCGCATTTTAATGTAAAATTGTATTTAAGCAAAATGACTCCAAATAAATCATTGTTAACCCAAAAGTAGTAAATGATCACCAAAAGTACCTAAATGTTTTACTAATTTACTATTCGGTTCTGGCACTCGCCGGCCGCTGCCGCGGCACCGCTCGCTTCGCTCGCTCGGCTCGTGCGTTGTATGGCCGCAGCTCTAACCTAACCTAACCGATTGTCATTTCTCATTGATTTTATTAAGGTAGAAATAGCGCAATAATTTGCTCGCTAAGATTTGGTGATCATTAACTACATTTGGTGTTCGAATACAATTTGAAGTGCAGTCGTGACTAAAATAGCTAGCACTATTATAATTTTAGACTTTATTTTTCTGGTGTCAAGTATATATTTTTGGTGGTCATTATATTTTATCCCAATAAAAATCCATAAGTATTTTAATACTGAGGTATACTTTTACAGTTATCTATACTAATATATAAAGCTAAAGAGATTGCTTGTATGACTGTTCCCAGGAACAAGTCCCATTTGTAAAATTCTTACAGTGTTACCCCATTTATAGAACAGAGAGAAAGACATTTTTTTTTACTGCCGTAGAGTGAAAATCGTAGCCATAAAAATACGTACCTAATTAGTTAGTTACGTAACGTTCGTTAAAAGAGGTGCATATAAATACATAGGCCGCAATCACACATGAATGAAAAGAGTGAGCGAAATAGCGTAACTACCTACTTAGGTACGCATTTTTACCGTTACGATTTTCACTATGTCAGTAAAAAAGATAAAATAATAAAATAACTATGCCTTACGCATTTATTTCATATACATATCACGCCCTATTATTTTCAAGACGGTAAAAAAAGTCATCCAGTATATTCCATCATGTTGAAACCGCTCGCGGAAGCTATATATAAACAAGAGAACTGCGCTGGGGCCTTATACCCATGAAGAAGCGAAAGCCTCGTGGCTAACTATGTACCTAGTGCACCACGAAGCTTTTGGTAACATTTATGAAAATTTCCGTCCGAAAAAATAATGCATTACTATTACACAAAAAGGGGGACACCAATTACGTAGCAGATCAAGCCTACTGCTACTAATGTGCAATGAACTTGTCCAAGCCAAATATATACAAGGTGTAACGGAAAGGGTATATACAAAGAAAGAGCTTCTTTGGATCATAACAAACGATATGGCAAGGGTTTCAACTTAAAATAAAAGTTACGAAAAGTCAGTATTATTTTGCAAACAAAAAATAAAAATGCGGAACCCTTTATTCAGAAATACCAGGAGTAAGAGGTTTATTTTTACTTGCAAATAGTTCGTTGACATCGATCAGCTGATTGAGTTTTAAACTTTCCAAATTGAAATAAATACATCACTAGCACTCGATCAGCTGATTGAGTGCTAGTGATGTATTTGTTTCGGTATTTATGTAGGTATTTCTGAATAAAGGGTTCAGTCAGTGGGAACAGTCATACAAGCAATCTCTTTAGCTTTATATATTAGTATAGATAACTGTAAAAGTATACCTCAGTATTAAAATACTTATGGATTTTTATTGGGATAAAATATAATGACCACCAAAAATATATACTTGACACCAGAAAAATAAAGTCTAAAATTATAATAGTGCTAGCTATTTTAGTCACGACTGCACTTCAAATTGTATTCGAACACCAAATGTAGTTAATGATCACCAAATCTTAGCGAGCAAATTATTGCGCTATTTCTACCTTAATAAAATCAATGAGAAATGACAATCGGTTAGGTTAGGTTAGAGCTGCGGCCATACAACGCACGAGCCGAGCGAGCGAAGCGAGCGGTGCCGCGGCAGCGGCCGGCGAGTGCCAGAACCGAATAGTAAATTAGTAAAACATTTAGGTACTTTTGGTGATCATTTACTACTTTTGGGTTAACAATGATTTATTTGGAGTCATTTTGCTTAAATACGATAGCGAAATGTTAAAACTTTGGTTACAATTTTACATTAAAATGCGGGTTTAATTTTGGTGATCATTTTCAATTTTTTTCTGTTATATGTTACTATATCTGATGGTCAGTTAAACATAAGCCATTTTTATTTGCATGACCAAAGACAATTTTTATTAGATATGATTTTAAAATTGAAAATCTTTTTAAATTTTATTTTCCTGAGGATAATGAATCAAGATCTTGACCGTAACTTTCTCTAAATATTTCCTCACTTGAAAATATATTCCAATATATTGATAAAACATGCATTAGATACGACCGATACTCGAGAAATAGGTCAGGTGGATGTGCCTAGGAATAAAATTGAAATTTGCCGACAAAAATCCTTTTATATTTTAGAGGCACAGTTTCACGTGTTTAGTTTTAGTCGCGTAACTCACGACCCGGAGGAACTTCATAATGAAATATAGCCTAGAGACTTCCTAGATAAATAGGCTACCTAACTTTGAAATAATTTATTTTAGGTCCATCCAGGACCAGTAATTCCTGATATTATCAAACGAATTAAACGAAAACGATTTAAATGATATTTATTGATCACTTAAGTATTTACATAAACTTGTACTTGTCGATTATACACAATGAAATTTCATTGTGTTTAACACAAAATATCGCAACTAAAATCTATTGCGGATTAGCTAATAGTCTGTCTGCCAGTCTAGTATCACGCACATAATAATGTGTATAGTAATAACAATAATTAATTCTATAATTAAAATCTTAATATAATTTAGCTCTATAGAAAGAGGCAGGAGCACGTATTGTGCAAACAAACAAACTCTTCAGTTTTATATATTAGTATAGATATAGATTAGACGATAATCATCATCATCAGGCCTCCGCCCGGGAGCGGGTATTTGCCATAGTCAACACGCTTGGCAGGCGGGTTGGTGACCGAAGTATTATGTTGTACAACACAAGGAAACGCTGCTGCCCGTTCCTCGATAAACGATTATGTTATAGATGATGTTATAACGATTGGGACCAACGGCTTTTCAAGACACGGAGGGTAATCCCTCAACTAACCAGACCCGGAAAGAAATCTTAGAATTTACACAAAGATTTCCTGTCCGGCGTGGGGATCGAACCCACGACCTCCGAGATTTAAAGCGAGCCAAATACCGCCACGCTACGGAGGTTGTTTAGATTAGAAAATAACCGAAGTGTGTATGATGCTTGTCTTATAAACTTATAAACACGCAACTAGTAAACACTTTATAAGATGTATCAAAATATATCATTCATTATTTTATCAGTAAATTGCATGCAGTAAATAACATTCTGTGCAATAATAAATATTGTTTAAAAAAATAACTTGATAGCAAAAACAACGCTCTTCTATACGAATATTATAAACAGGAAAGATTTGATTGTTTATTTGTTTTGAATAGGCTCCGAAACTACTAGACCGATTTGAAAAATTCTTTCACCGCTGCGTTGGAAAGCTACACTATCCCTGGATGTTATAGGCTATATTAAATTATGAAGTTCCCACGGGAACGAGAGTTACGCTGGTGAAACCGCTCACGGGAAGCTAGTCCTTCAATAAAGTAATAACTATATGTGACACTATAGACTGTTAAAGGTTACCATTACTTTTAAAAACAAAATGTGTTTTCTAAAACATACATATACCATCCTTTTAACACAAAAAAGTGTGGTGTAGGCAGGCATGTATACGTAAGTACGTAAATTTATTTTCTTTTCCCTTTATCCTTTTTCTAAAGATATTGCAAAGTTATCAAAAAGGTTGGAGTCCTAAAAATAGCACGCGATCTTAATACGTCTTTTCTCCACACAAAAAAATAATCTTACATATTTATCGATACTTCAAACATGTCTATTTATAATCAACATCGAAGAATATACAATATAAATAATAGCATTCATTTCTCAACGTGAACAAGTAGTAAGCCTACAATGATAAATGTACAATCGATGACAAAAATAAGCTATCTCGAAACATTTTCCGCACTTATCAATATAAGCTGTTTTCTGTAGACGTCGGTAAATAAAACTATAACTCAAATTGTAGGCGAAGTCGTAAATTATATCAGAATAACGACAAAAAAACTATCGACAATAACTATGTATGATGATAGATAGATTTATCTTTTTCGGTTTTTTTTCGGACGGACATATGTAATTTTTCAAATGGCCTTTGCTGCTATTCCGAGCATAAGGGCGAGCATATCTCCACCCTTGATAAATGGTGTAAAAAATACAAACTAAGCAAGAGGGCGTCCCCTATGGGACTTGGACCTGGGCTAAGAGCGGTCGCTGCCGGGGATATATGAGGGATTATAAGTTTTAGCTATTTGTTTGTTCATTATCTCTGTGGAAACAGGCATCTGAGAAAGACATATTATAGTGCAAAAGTCCGTCAGTCAGTCATTCAATGTCCTGAATGACTGACTGACTGCCTGAGTCTACAGAGTTCTATTAATTAGACATGCGAAATGTAGCTCACTGAAAAGAAAAGAGAGATATAGCTCTTTTGATCAAAAGAACTATATCACTCTTTTAGCTCTTTAGCTCACCGAATAACTCTTTTAACTCTTTAGCTCAATTGAGCTACTTGCGAGCTACAGATCAAATTGAGCCGCACGAGACAACTAGCTCTTTTAGCTCTTTAGCTCACCGAATAACTCTTTATCTCAATTGAGTTATTGGCGAGCTACAGATCCGCACGAGACAACTAGCTCATTTAGGTCTTTAGCTCACCGAATAACTCTTTTAACTCTTTATCTCAATTGAGTTATTGGCGAAATATATGTAGTTCTTTAGTTTGGTTGTTTTGTTTTTATTACAAAATGAAAGCCAATGATTTTCCTTCATACTTGAATAGGCTTATGGCCAAGCGTGTTGACTATGGCAAATACCCTCCTTCGGGAGGAGGCCCATGTTCAGCAGTGGACGTTATACGGGCTGATGATGATGATGATGATAAGAAACCAAAATTAAACTGTGCTTAGCAATATGCGACACGAATGACGCGATAATCCGCCGAAACTATTTAAGTAAATTTAAGAAAACAACGATGTTTGCTTTTTTTACAAAATCACAAACTTATTTCTTAAGAATTTTCATACTTATGTAAAAGTGCTAAAGTATTTTTACTTTTAAAACCACGACGATAAGAGTTATTTTACTATGACGTATTGAGCCGAAGAGTCGGTCAGTGAGCGACATGCGAAATAGTTCATTTGTTCGTCGGGGAAGATCGGGCATTGTCGGGCCGTTGTCGGCGTTTCGTCGGTATCACTCGTTACTAGAGCCGAGTCATTTAGCTCAACGGCTCACCGTTGAGCTAAATGAACTAGTGAGCTATTCTGTGAACGACTGAGCTACTGGGAGCTAGATTGTGATTGAAGAGCTAGTTCAAATGTATCTCTCATTCGCGAGCTACCCATGTCTACTATTAATATATAATTTTGAGTTAAACATGTAGGTTGTATAACATATTAAATTATACCACAACTCAATGGGTGAAAGCAATGAAACCAACAAAATCCAGTTCAATTATTTAAAAGAATGATTTCAACAAAACACTTAGTAATACAAATAAGGAAAATACACCTAATATAAATTAACAATCAACTAATTTCAAACAATCATGAGTTCCTCTCTGAAAATCATTTCCTTTAAGGTAAGAGGCGGTTTAATAGCCAGCAAAACGGGCAGCAGATTCACCCGACGGAAGCCGACGACCGGTAACTTCCTGTAGACAATTACACCGGCGCACAGTAACGTTTGCGACTGTACAATATGCAGTAGATATGATTTGTGCTTCTCAACACTGTGTTTTAACATTGGAAACAGACGAACTGGAAAAATATTAACTTCTAATTGAAAGTAAGTAGAAAAAACGCTTTTGAATGAAAACGTTTTATTTTATGAGAAACTATGCGACTAATTGAGGTGGAATATTTCAAATGGTGTTGTTTCGTTTAATGACTAGTTGATACATTACAGGTAAATATATTTGGTTCACTTTATTATTTTTTTCATAGGAGGCATAGAATTGTAAAGTAAAAAATGCGGGCAGCAGTTTTCACGGGACGGAAAGCGACGACCGGTAACTTCCTGTAGACAATTACACCGGCGTTGGCGACTGTACAATATGCTGTAGATATGTTTTGTGCCTCTCAACACTGTGTTTTAACGTTGGAAAAAGGGGGACTGAAAAGATGTTATCTCTATTTAATTAGTAGAAAGTTGGTAGAGAAAACTATTTTTTATTGAATTTGAATCATTTTATGAGAAACGATGTGACTTTTCGTAGGTGGATAGTAATGTATAGATAAAAATATGGGCAGCAGTTTTCACGGAACGGAAAGCGACAATCGGTAACTTCCTGTAGACAATTACACCGGCGTTGGCGACTGTACAATATGCTGTAGATATGATTTGTGCTTCTTAATACTGTGTTTTAACGTGCGAAACAAGCAGACTGAAAAAATGCTATCTCTATTTAGTTAATAGAAAGCTGGTTGAGTAAACTTGTTTTTATTGAAATGGAATCGTTTTATGACGGGATATGATGTGGTTAAAATTTTTATTCACTATTTAATCCATTATAGGGTTATATATATTCTGTAATAATAAAAAAGCCTTGTGGGTTCACTTTATTACATTTTTTTCGTAGGAAGCAAAGGAATTTAAAGTTAAAAATGCGGGCAGCAGTTTTCACGGGACGGAAAGCGACGACCGGTAACTTTCTGTAGACAATTACACCGGCGTTGGCGACTGTAAAATATGCTGTAGATGCTCATTGTGGCTTTCAAAACTGTGTTTTAACGTTGGAAACAGACGTATTAAAAAGATCTTATCTCTATTTTATTAATACATAGAAAGTTGGTACAAAAAACTTATTTTTATTAAAATGGAATTTAATAAGAAACGATGTAAAGTAAAAAATGCGGGCAGCAGATTTCACGGGACGGAAAGCGACGATCGGTAACTTCCTGTATACAATTACACCGGCGTTGGCGACTGTACAATATGCAGTAGACATACTTTCTGCCTCTCAACAACATTAACGTTGGAAACAGATGGACTTTAATAAATATTTTATCTATATTTGATTAATGGAAAGTTGTAAAAAAATACTTTTTCATTAACATGAAAATGGTTAATGAGGAATTATGTGATTAATTTTGATATATGATAGATTCTTATGTGGTTTAGACTTGATAAACGATAAAGAGTTATTGTTGTATAAGTAAATATGTATGTTTGTTACTCTACCAAGCAAAAACTACTGAATGGATTTGGCTGAAAGTTTGTACGGTGATAGTTAATAAGCTTTAAATTTAAGAGCGTGATTTTAAATCATGCTCCGACCTACTGGAGCAGAGTAACGCGGGTAAAACCGCAGCTAGTTTTAGAGAAACTTAGTACCAATTCGTACACTTCTGTTCATATGTATATAACTACGTTGATCGTTATAACACATAATATACTATAATTTTGACGGCTGCGTGGGTGCTGTTTACAAAGCTTTATTGGTTTATTGTTTTGACAGTATGGGATGTTGATTTAATTATGGCAATATTGGCTTTATTTACCTTGGTACAAGATATAATTAATTATTACTTTCAAATTACCGACGTGAACCCACTCGTAACACAAGCATTTTAACGTATCATGAGGGGTTAACAAGAATACTAGTAGACAAAAAAGGTTTTACCTATTGTAAGCTAAAACCAATTCCCGTGTGGTTTTCGAGAATAGTTCATCCCATGTCTTCCCACGAGTATCGTAAAAGGCGACTAAGGGACTTGTAATGGATGGGAACGACTAAGGGAATGAATAGCATCTATCGGCTAATGGATACAGTAATACCCTGGACTTACGCGATAGGTGGAACCACGGGATAGCCGTGTAAGTCGAATTCGCGTAAGTCGGGGTTCAACTTTCCCTATAAATACATATAATGTTTGTGTAATCGGGACCAGAGTCTAAAAAACAGATCAGAAGAAACATGTTTAGGCGATTAACACACGTACACCGCCCGGCCGCGCGGTCGAGCGGTGCATTCACGTGTGTTAGGCATCTACGGATTTAATAGAAACCAATGCGACATGAGATCCGCTTCACCACCTACCGCGGCGGTGCGCGGTGCCGTGTGTTAATCGCCTTAATAATACGTAAATTTATACATGATCTTTACATTATCACACCTTAATTCTAACATGGTTTACATCTAAGCGATAATACCGTGACGTCTGAATTATAATAGAAAGATATTCAGTTATAATTTTGTTCAATCTTTGCTCATTCCATTTTTTTATTTTATATTCAAAGTCCTCTTAAGGTTATAATGATAATAATTAGTTTACACTCCAAAAGGCAGTGTTTTCCGTTTCATGTTAGGTTAGGTTAGAATTTAGCAGTTTAACTTGCAGTAAACCGAACACGCCGATGCGCGTGGTGATTAAAAATATAAACCGCGTATCTTCGAATTCGCGTAAAACGGGGTAGCGTAAATCGGGGTATTACTGTACTCTCCATCTGACTGCGATCACGAATCCGCTTGCCCAGCGTGGTGATTATGGCAATATGCCACAACGACCACGGCTTACAAAGGTCTGTTGAGAGGGGGCCCATGTTCAGCAGTGAACATAAACGCCTGCCTGATAACGTTAACTTAATATGAAATGATTCGTTGATAGAATTGATAGACCTGCGCAAGAGGGCGCCCCCTGCGGGGCTTGGACCTCGGCTCAAGGCGGTCGCTGGCGATGAGATTGAGGGATTATGACTTTTAGTATTTTAGGGGAGTTTTGTGCAATCCTGCAAATCCAAGTTCGGTCGTTCTACGTTACAATCAAACATACTCTTTAGCTTTACATATTAGTATAAATTGTCAATTTCGCGATAAAGCAGCAACACGGACGTAATGCAACTTAAGTGTTTAGTGTATTTCTTACCAAGACATTTCGCTGCTTAAAAACCAAATAGCCACAAATCAAAAACAAATTAAATGCAAAAATAGTAGCAATTTTGCCAGTATTGGAACAATTTTTGCATTTTACTTGCCTTCCATTTGTGGTTCTTTTGTTTTCAAGCAACGATTTATACCTTTGACTTGTATATCCATGGTAAATAAACCCGTCAATTATCGTGGCGCCTTCTAACGTATATACATTGTATTGGAAACATGTCTTGAGAGAAACTCAGTGATTCAATTTGACAAGACATAGTGCTCTCTGAGGGCGGCTAGATATGTCTACAGACATACGATGTACTGCACTTTGTTATATGTTATCTTGTAGCTTGGGATTTAATATACGATGTTGGAGATGTTTATTTGAGATTACTATATTTCGTTTCGTTATTTATTTGTATTACTAGCGACTCGCCCCGGCTTCGCACGGGTGCAATGCTGATGTATCATACATATAAAACATTCTCGTGAATCTATGAACGTGACGCATATCTATTAAAAAAACCGCATCAAAATCTATTGCGTAGTTTTAAAGATCTAAGCATACATAGGGACGGACAGACAGCGGCAAGTGACTTTGTTTTATACTATGTAGTAATTAAATGACTTCTTTTACTAAGAACTAATATTTAGTATTTTATGTTACTTTTAGTTTTAGTTTAGACTAGCTTCCAGTATGGTTTTACCCGCGTAACTCCCATTCCCGTGGGTACTTCAAAATTAAATATAACCTTTGTTACTCGAGAATAATTTAGCATTCTAATGGTGAAAGAATTATCGAAATCCATCCAGTAGATTTTGTGTTTATTCGTAACAAACATACACACAAAAATACAAATCTTTTCTCTTTATTAAGTATAGATAACGAACCAAATACAAGCGACAATGGACGACCCTTGCATGAGTGCGCTAGGAGAGCAGCCGTCAGCGAGGAGTGGCCAGTAGTTCCTGAGATTGTTGCGTTCGAACAAACAATCTCATGAGCTTTATAATATTAATATGATTAATCTTTACACTTTTTTTTTGCTTTAAGAATAACTGTATTTCTCATAAAGAATTGCATACATCATTCACATACTGAGAAGCAATGTTTAAAACTAAGATTAATAATCGAAGCGCACAGAGGTCACAGAGGTACATATTATTATATAAAATAACAACACAAAATAGCTAAATAAAAGCATTAGCATTTTGCAAGCTAACTCAACTCAACTCGCAACTTACTGAATGGATTGTGCCGTAATTCATGCTACGACCAGATTCTCAAAAATCCGATTTTCGTACAAAAATATCAAAATCTACATGGCAATGTAGATTTTGATCTAGTATTATATAATCTAGTAATATAAAGTAGCTATACAAACTAATAATTATACAAAAATTATAATCATATCCATATATGATTTTAATTTTTGCAATATATCTATACAAAACTATTTTGCAGCGGTTCTCTTTGCATGGATATTTTCTATTGTGAAATAAATTCTCTCATGTACGAAACGCTTTTGAATGGTAGTAGGGACTGGTACCACGAATAACTTTGTTCTATAATTGTGAACTGAAATGTTTATAACTTATTTGAGCTTGTTATTTAAATAATAGAAGTTTTACTTGTTTTATAGTTGTTATAATATAAAATTATTAATTCTTTATTTATATGACATACATTACCATGCTTTTATTACATGAATAAAATACATATAAATAACTAAAAGTAGCCAATTTAAAATAAAACTATCTTATAAAATACTACTATCCCGAATAGAAATCATTTATTTTACACATTACTAAAAGTAGTTCGTCCGACGCGGGAATCCAACAATATACCTCCGAGACTTCACGTTGGTTCTCTAACGCTGTAAGATTCACGACAACAACTTTGAAATTTTAATTATTTCTAAGGGTATATACCTGCTTTATGTCCCATGGGATATTATAATTAAACACAGTCTATGGTATTATTATTTAAATTTTATTTTTAATATTCTGAATAACTTAGAATGCATTTTTTGTGTGTTAATTGCCGTAGCCTTATTAATACACTCCGATCTCGCGAACATATAGTCGCTCTACATAAAATACTAGTAGAGTACAAATAGTTCTGCAAGTAACCTTAAGAAAAAAAAAAGTATTTGATGCTATAGTTTAAAAACAATAAAGTTTTTTCTCTTCAGACTAGCATAGATTGTTAACTTTCATTATTTTCTATTTTCATAATAAACTCTAAGCGATTTTAATTTTCGTTTCTTTTACGAGCTATCATTTTTAACCCTTCAAAATCCTTTTATCCTCGTTTACACAGAGAGGTTTGGACAGTGTTTAACTATTCGATCTGACTGCAGGACGGGTAGTGAAAGTTTCTGAGCTCAGTCAAATTATGTTAGTTAAGTTTTGACTTTAGCGTGTTTGCGTTACTGAGAATTAAAGGGCTTGATATTTTGAACTTGGCTTCTTAAAAGACTTTGGGAAAATTTATGAAATCGCATTGTATACACATTTAAAAAATGCAATTTCATCATCTTTCATGTGATTTTTTTGTAAAGTTTATTCCCGTTAAATAATTTAAATTATATAAGTTAAATTCCGCGGGCTTTATGCCAAAAAAGAAGGGCGTACAAGCATTACTACTACTGTACACGAGACAAAATACCTTTACAAGTTTTTTTTCTATGTATCTATATAATATAAATGATAATTTGCGTGTGTCTATGAAAGTACGTCCATTTATTTATGTGTAAAACTTGATGTTGTTGTAACTATTTAATATAAGTATCGCCCCTCCGATATAAGTAATCTAAATACGTTTGCGTAATTTTTTATTTTTTTCAATATTGTAAAATTGAGCCAGCAACTCAAACAGTGCCAATCGGAACACAAAAATGTAATCACAAACTTTGAACCAGTTCCAAATGCCTTGCAATTAACGAGAACATCAGACACAACACAATCAGGTCGAAATGCTGTGAGAAATTTCGCGCAAATGTTCACAAAGTAATTTAGTTTAATTACTTACTATTAGAAAGCTAAATATTGGTGATTAAAATACGTGTACATCGATTGAAAAATGACCAGTACCTATCTTCTTCAACTGCCGGTTTACTCTAACTACTTACTGAAGTGAATACGTAATGCCAAATATCGTTCTGTATTTTAAAATTGAGATTAATAAAATTCCACCACCGGCAGGATTCGAACCTGCATCATAGGTTTAGCCTCTAATGCCTTAACCAATTAGGCTACGGTGGAACCACAGCCGATCATCGTAATTTATTAATCTCTTTGTAACACGTATCTAGAAAGTTTCAAACATTTTTCTGATCTATTTCACTTCTAACATCCCCCTGAATGTTTTTTCTGGGTCCATATTGGCTCACATAAAATTTTTAATCATATTTTTTTTCTTACTACCGCTTTGTGTTGTCATTACTCTTCATAATTTTATTTTTCATACTTTTTTTATTCATACATTTTTATTAATATCATCAGAACTCTTAACCGTTAGTGATCGCATTTTTTTTATTAATACTGTTACTACCAAGAAAAGTGTGAAATCATATATTTTTTATTCAGAACTTTTTTCTTCATAACATTCTATTATCATATTGCTTTCTAACAAAGATTAGTTTCTGGCGGAGTTGTGGTCACAGTTCTACTCTAACCTAACCTACTTGTCTGGTAGCATCTCGTTTCTGGTACCAATTATATTTTCACTGGAGTCGAAGGAGGTTTACGATTATCATTGTTATGTATTCGAATGATTATGAATTTCGATTATTAGTATAAACAAAAATATGAAAACAAATAGTAGTAAAAACAAAGAGTATGATTTATGATATTATAAATTTAAATGATTATGTTTTGTAATCTTTAGTTGTTATATTTTTGTATGAATAACGATCATTACAGCTTGAAATGGTATGAGAAAAAATTTCGGACTTCCGATGATAGGAGTTAAAAAGTTATGTAAGAAAAAGCGCACCCGCTTTTCTCTATGCACAGGTATTTGACCACTTATAGATTATAGATTTAAACATTAAAAACAATACAACAATATAGATATAAAAACAGAAACCAATTAACTGATCGATCGACGTAAAGCTGAAACCGCTGGGTCTAAAACCATGAAATTTTGACCAATATTGCTTAAGTCGTCGTCGTACTAAGAAAGGATTTTAAATTAAATTCTTAAGAGGATGAAACCTCACAAGGCAACCAACGTAGCATAGCGATTTTTGGCTCGCTTTAAATCTCGGAGGTCGTGGGTTCAATCCCCACGCCAGACAGGAAATCTTTGTGTAATTTCTAATATTAATTTTTCAGGTCTGGTTGGTTGAGTAATTACACTCCGTGCCTCGGAAAGCACGTTAAGCCGGTGGTCCCGATTGCTATAACATCATCCGTAATAATCGTACATCAAGGAACGGGTAGCAGCGTTTCCTTGTGTGGTACGACATAATACTGCGGTCACTAACCCGCCAAGCGTGCTGACTATGGCAAATACACTTCCACGGGAGGAGGCCCATGTTCAGCAGTGATCGTCATACGGGATGGTGATCATGAACATGAAGAGGATGAATAGAAGTCCCAATTTTTTATGAAGGCATCAAAATATAGGTACGCGGACTAAGCGGGCAAAAGGTAATTTATCCATAAAATAAATGTTGAGACCTAGTTGTGGATTCTTGCCTCTTTTAAACACAATCAATAAGACTATTGTAGTTATAGCAAACATTTTTATTTCAGCAAAATAGTAGTATCATCGGAGGTTGGCGATAGAGCGGACACATTTCTCCGGGAAGTAGGCAGGCACTCCTATCACGTGTCTTCAAGGACGGCTCCCCCACCCACTATCCCTCCCTTTTCCGTATCTCCACAATAACACTGTTTCCGCAATCCTTGAGATAGGTGAATTCAAAAAGTGTGTATATCATAAAATGTATTTCTGTGATTCATTTGTGTTTAAGACACTTTGGATCTATTTTCGTTTATTAAAAGTTTCCCACATTGTTTTTGAACAGTAATTAGTATCCTACTTAACATAAAAATTGGCTTACCATATTTGTGACAACTGTAAAATTCATCATCATCATCATCAGTCAGAGTAACGTCCACTGTTGGTCATGAGCCTGCTCCCGGGGAAGGTATTTGCCATAGTGTCCATCCTTTTTTTCATGTTCTTGGGTATTAGAAGTAATTTGAAAAATATTGCTGAATTCGGAAACAAAAAAATATACAAGAGTTTTATTAAATGAAATAGTTATGTAGGTACATTATTTGATTAAAGAAAACTGTTTAGTTCTACAATGCAGTTTTACCATTTATATGTTTAAGTTAAGCTAATGTTCCTTTTTAGTACTATATCAAAGCAAATTTTAATTCGTTACAAAATGCTTTTTTTTTATAGATTACTAGCAAAGTTTTGCAGCCTACTAGATTCTTGTTTAAATTAAAAACTTGGCCTATAAAATAAAAATAAAAAAACATATTAATCGCTGTCATGCTTTGGAGCATCAATGAACGCAGAAAAACGCGGCGTAGAGTTATTTTTGGCATCTGTTTACACATCTCTTCCAAAAACAGAGCCGTTCCCAAATTCCATAGACAAACGAAAATAAAACGGTGCTACCAACACAGCTGTCAAAAGTGTGCCACGATTTGCATAGCCGTCAGATCGAATAATAAAAGTTTATGAGATTTCAACATTCGATACGGAAAATAAAAAAGTAGGTTATCGATACTCGATAGCCAATCGAAATAAGACGTTGCCAGGTAAAATAACTGACGATGGGCCATGATACTTGATAGGTGTTATCTGAATTTACTTTTCGAATTGAATTTGAGAGCATTTGTTTGGAGTGTTTTGTTAATGGCTGTGATTATTTTTACGATCTATCTGCTTATGAGTATAACATCATAAGCATGTTGGCTAGTAGATTCGGATGTAGGTACGATATTAGAAGTTTAGAAATAGGTTAATTTGATTTTCCGGGCTAGGCATCGTGTTTAAATAGAACATTTTGACGGATAAATAGATATTGCAGAGCGAATTCAACCGTATTAATTTTATTTTTTTGTATCTTTTCATTCAGCTTTAATTGATCTAAACTGTTATATAAAGTTATAGTGAAGCGCGTATATAAAATAATGCACGTACATAAAATAAAGTTTCAGCACATAGTAGAAACGATCTCCTCTGATCACCTAGGTGATTTGTTTCCCAGGTGATCAGAGGACACCAATTTAGTCTCCTTTAATCACCTGGGTGATACTAGCTGGGTGATTTGATTCATAGGTGATCAGAGGACACTGGTTCATTCCACTTTGAACACCTAGGTGATATCACCTGGGTTTTCAAAGTGGAATAAACCATAGGTCAAACGATCCAACTAGGTAGGGCCAACTTAGAGAAAGACGTCCATCGTCGAGTCCGACTTCGGAGATGATCTCGTCCAAAATACCTCAGTGCCTCAAGACAAAAGTCTTCGAGATGACATATGGATCTGCAACGTGGTCTCTTACTTTGCCTCATAAGAAAGCTCAAAGTCACTCAGCGAGCTATAGAAAGAGCAATGCACGGCATTTCCCTGCGTGATCGAATCAGAAAAGAAGAGATCCGGAGGAGAACGAAGGTCGCTGACATAGCTCAACGGATTAGCAAGCTGAAGTAGCAATGGGCAGGACACATAGCTCGAAGAACTGACGGCCGATGAAGCAGAAAGGTTCTCGAGTGGAGACCACGAACTGGCAAGCGCAGCGTGCACGATGGACCGACGACCTCATAAGGTCGCAGGGAGCCAGTGGATGCAGGCCGCTAGCAATCGTTCCCACTGAAAATCGACGGGTGGCCTATGTTCAGAAGTGGAATAATATACCTAAGCGTCAAATGATCTCTCATTTATTGCATAATTTTCAAACAAACAAGTGTTACAGTTGTAATGTAAAAATGTAAATGTAATCCATATAGTTTCGGCCTCTTATTTCTCTCCAAATATTACCTAGGTCTGCCAACCGTGCCGGAGTGATCCGCTCCATGGCGCTCTACGGTGCCCCCATTTGGGTCGACGCCCTGAAGAGGCGAAACATGGCCCTGCTGCGACGTCCGCAGCGGGTCATGGCCATCAGGGCGTCCCGCGCCTACCGCACGGTCGCGTTTGACGCGGCCTGCCTCCTTGCAGGGTCCCATCCGTGGGACCTGGAGGCGGAAGTTTTAGCCGCCGCGTACCGGCGGAGGTGTGAGGGGGCGCGTTCTGGCCGCGACCTCTTCCCGGAGGGTGTTGCACGGTGGCGGACTGAGGTCCGTCGCGAAACCCTCCGGAAATGGCAGGAGCGGCTAGAGGCCGCGCCGCGGAGCGGATTACGTACGGTGGAGGCGATTCGGCCCCATTTAAAAAGTGGGCCGGTCGCCGTCACGGTGACGTCACCTACCACGTTGCACAGGTAGTAACAGGCCATGGCTGCTTCGGCCACTACCTGTGCAACGTGGCGCAGAGAGAGCCGGACACTCGCTGTCACCACTGTGACTGTGCCGATGATTTATAACAATACCTATCTTATTGCAAATATTAATTACATTATTTCAGCATCTACACCTATGGTAACTCAATATTGTTATTACCTGATAAGGAATAATAGCCACTATGTAATGAATGAGGGTTACAGTAAATGCTTCGTTATTTATTGGACGTTATATCAAGTGACCCAAATACTACTCAGCTCGAATTTCTTCATTGCGATTACATGTAACCATGTACTTATTTTATTGCTCGGTTTCAGCAATGTCACTACCGTTCCCGCAAGAACTTACATCAGAATAGTAATCTATGTTAGTCTAAGTCTATACTTTTGGCGATACTTTGGGCGTCGGACTTGTGATCCCCACCCGTTGCACTACCGACGTGAATCCACTCGTAACGTTTTATCTTAGCACGAGTTGTTCACAAGAACACTAGTAGACTGCAAAACTATGCTATTTATTATAGGTTTAAGTTATCTTTAAAAAACAAGACTATTATGGAAAGAATATGTTGAAATCGGTCACGATGTATCGGTTTTAGAATGCAAAAAAATATACCAAGGTTGTTTCATGAACGGGGTGATATTACCTGCATTCTATGAAAGAGACCCAGTAGCATAGATTTATTTATAGTTTTTTTATAACTTAGTTTTAGTTAAAGGTTGTTTTTTATAATAAAATATATATGCTTCCTGTAATTCGTTTATGTACTTATTTTAGTTAGTATTCCTTTATTAAGCTATTTCAAATATGTTAATATGTAGCAGTTGCAATCTCTGTCCTTACAATATTGTATATAAATGGATGGTTTACCACCTACCTATATGCTACGTCTAATATACGTATGGACGTTGATTTACGTACGGAGTAAATCTAAACGGATACTAAGGAATTAATTATGTCCGGTCGATGCGCAGTAATGGAAACAATATAAAAAATATTATAAAAGTTGTTAGATACTACTTAGTAAGATGTTTGTACTTTGAGTAAGTTTAAAAAAAAAAGTTTAGTTTTTTTTATTGAGATTTTTTGTCGAAATTTATCATTCTATTTATCATTTTTAGATGGGAAATTTTAACTTTTGTATATTCTTAACACACCTGACTTTAAAATGACTTGAAATTTATTTTAATATATTAAGAAATTATAATTGTTACATTTTTATCAAATTTTGACAATTTCTTTTTATAATTTCGATACTACGTAAAACAAAAGAGTCAACAGAACGAGATCCACATTTAAATTGACGTTTAGTGACGTCACTGGATATGTCACTCACGATCTGCCAGAGACTCGGATTATTTCGGTAGCACTCGTCATTGGTTCGCGCGCAAATCTGCATTGACAGCTCTCATTCGCGCGGGAAACTGACATCGCCATTCTGTTTTATTACTTCCATCTTATGATTTACATATTTTGTATCCATTTTATTCTTTTATATTGGGGGCTTATGGATGTTGTAATAGTTTTATTACACAGAGAATTAAAAGACATCAAATTTGAAAGCGAAATAATTTATGTTGTCGAAATAGTATTAATAATTTCTTATAAAATATTGTGTTGGAAATAAATAATATAAAATATTTTTCAGCACATAAATGTCATTAATCCAAATACTTCTTCCAAAAGTAAAATAAAATAGTATAATATGTACCTAATATAAAAAAGGTAGTCTACAGGCCGTAAAAAAGTTTTATTCTGAATTTATTCTTTTCGAATTCCGTAGATTTTAATTGACAATTGTTTTATAAATTATTCATGTTCATGATTAAACGCACTAATTGCCAATTGTGACCAGAAAATATAATTCATTAGAATATTAAAGCTGAAGTAGCATTTCAGTGAGGACCATTGAAATAGAATTTGTTAGGGTATAACATTATCTATTTAATTTCTTCATGATACTACAGGTATCCTGGATTCGATTCCCACCCGGAACAAATATTTGAATGAACCACAGATAGTAGTTCTCGAGTCTCCGATAAGAATGTAATGTGTGTTCGTGAATTATTTCTCACGACACTGGGATTAGTTTAACATGTGCGATAGTTACTTATCCTACTAATATTATAAACGCGAATGGATAGATGGATGGATGGATGTTTGTTGCTCTATCACGTTAAAACTACTGAATAGAATTGGCTGAAAGTTTGCACGCGGATAGTTTATTATTATTATTATTCTTATTATTATAACAAGCCTGTACTGTCCCACTGCTGGGCAAAGGCCTCCCTCCATTCCTTCCATTTCTCGCGATTTTGCGCTACGTCTTGCCAATTCTCGAAGAAGCCCACCAAGTCGTCCCGCCATCTCCTTCTTGGTCTGCCGCGTCCTCGTCTGGCCGTTTTGACTAACCAATCGGATAGTTTATAAGATGGAATAACATATAGGCTACAAAATATCACGTTCCGACCCACTGGAGTAGAGTGACGCGAGTAAAACTGCGGGGTTTCCTCCGCGTAGCTCCCATTCCCGTGACACCATAATAATTAAAAATAGTCTAAAAATGATAATAAAGTAACTTTTTAATGGTGAATTTTTTTTTAATCAATACTGTAGTATCGCAGTCTATTTAATGGAAACAAACAATCAATCTCTCCTCTTTATCTTAAGCTTAAGTCTTTATCTTTATCTAAGCTGTAGAGTTTGTTTGTTTGAACGCGCTAATCTCAGGAACTACTGGTCCGATTTCAAAATATCTTTCAGTGTTGGATAGTCCATTTAACGAGGAAGATTATAGGCTTTATTTGATTACGAAGGTCCCACGGAAACGGGAGCTACGCGGGTGAAACCGCGCGCGGGAAGCTAGTAGGTAATATTAGTAAACCGTCACACCGCAAACAAAATCCAAAACTTAAAAAATCATAAGCAAAAAAAAAACATTTCAAGTCCATTTTAATACTCTTTACAACTAAATTAAAAAAATAAAAGTATTCATGTCGATTCCTTCATTTATCGTCCATTTGTACAACACTTGACAGCCAGCGATTTAAAAATGGAGTCGCCCTGACAAATGGCGTTCTTTATTAGATCTCGGTCAACCATGCCACTGGCCAGTGTATAAAGATGATTGATATCTATCAATTTACCACTCACCCCAGATTCATTGGGCGGATTTTATAGGTATTTGTGGGATTGAATAGCGGTTACGGGCAAATATTGGGGAAAGTATTTTAGTGTTATTTACTCAGGATAGCTTTGTAGATATAGGTTATAGGAAATTTAGTAATGGCAGTAGTTGTAGGAAACTGGTCGCAATGTCGTTCGCGGTAAATAATAAAATTTTATATACAACAAAAAAAAATGGCAGATAAAAATCCTGAGTTACTAAGCCTTATAATATCAGCTGTCTAGTAGGGAAGTCCCGTATAGCGGTGCTACGGTTTTGGAGATAATGCGCGTAAACAAACACACAAATAAAATAAAAAGTCAATACTATCTATACTAATAAAGCTGAAGAGTTTGTTTGCATGAACGCGCAGATCTTAGCAACTACTAGTCCGATTTAAATAACTCTTTCAGTGTTAGATAACCCATATCGAGGGAGGCTATTACTAGGCTATTTGATTATGAAGTTCTTAGACCGGCTTTACGCGAGTAAAACCGAGCGCGGGATTCTAGTATCCTATAAAACTAGATATCTAGGTACCAGGGAAGATCCCGTCAAAATTTTAGCCGGTTTAGCCATTATTTAGATAATCCGGAACACATTCAGAGATGCTCTCAGTGTCAATATTATCCTATAGGCATTAATATGCATTCAATAAAAACCTGTTAGATTTCTTTTGATTTTTTACTGTGTCTTGCTTTTTTTATGTAATTATTATCAAGGCCTATTCAAACCTGAGCGATATTCGCTGCCGCTGTGGGTAGAGGTACATACCGCGCGGGTTTCGCTCAGGTATTTAGTATCAAGTACCGCGGCTAGAGCGACCTGAGCGATATTCGCTGCCGCTGTGGGTAGAGGTACATACCGCACGGGTTTCGATCAGGTATTTAGTATCAAGTACCGCGGCTAGAGCAACCTGAGCGATATTCGCTGCCGCTGTGGGTAGAGGTACATACCGCGCGGGAGCAGCGGCATGCATCCCGCCCCTCACTCCGCAAGCGGGGTTAACATGACAACAGTTACGCACGATATTCCTTAGCGAAAGGACGCGTTTGCAACATGGCGTCATCGAAACGAACGAATAACGATTCATTTATTGAGATGGTGAAGTGCAATCCAGTTTTATATGATATGTCACTTACGGATTATAAAAATATATTTTTGAAAAATAAAATATGGGATGAGATAGGAGAAAAATGTAACATAAGTGGTAAGTTTTTAATATATTATTATATTATCTTTCAATTGGGTACTAAATACGACTACCGCCATTAAAGAAGTTGACAAATTGTGTACGTACCCTATCGCCTGAAAGTTGCAAAGTTTCAAAATTTTGATATTCATTGTTCATTGCATTATTTTGTTGAGTAGTAAAATACATATTTTGCAAGTACGGGGTATTGCAATTTTTAGAGCGTAAATAATTATGGAGTACGCATGTTGCTTTTATCACTTTTTTAGCTGTAGACACTTTTAGGTGCATGGGTTTGAAATATATTCGCCATTTTTGAGCCAGTAATCCAAATGCATTTTCAACAACGCGTCTAGCTCGGCATAGGCGCTTATTGTATTTTTCCTTTCTTCTATCAACCCTAGAAACTCTTTGATTGAATGGTTTCATTACATGTGCTTGCAATCGGAATGCCTCATCTCCTATTAACACATGAGGTGTGACGTCATTAGTTCTCGGCAATAGTTTAGGCCTTGGAACATTCATAGTCCCATTATTAAACCTCCTTCCCATGACAGAGTTTTCGAAAATTCCACCGTCGCTATTTTTTCCAAAACCTCCAACATCGATACATAAAAAATTGTATTGTGGTCCTACTATTGCCATAAGGACGACAGAAAATTTTTTGAGGTAGCAAAAATAATTGCTGCCTGAATTAGGCGGACAAACTATAGTGACATGTTTTCCATCAATACTGCCGAGGCAATTGGGGAATTGCCACATATTATAAAACTCTTCAGATGTTAAGTTCCACATTTCTTCTGTAGGAGGCTTCATGTATATGGGTTGTAATGTAGTCCAAATAACATCACAAACTTCATCAACAATTTCTGCGACAGTTGAGCAACCCACTCTATAACTGTTTGCAATACAGCGAAATGAATCTCCACTTGCTAAAAATCTGCAAAAAAAAAAATTAATAAGCTTTTTTACTCAAGGTCTAAGCCATTTTTACGATAAATTTGGTTTCTAAGATTCCTTAGTATTTATCACCTTACTTACCTTAACAAATTCAGGGTTTTAAACTAGTCTAAGTATAACTAATGAATAAAAGTAATTGAATAGATTATAAATAAAATATATTTTTTACAGGCGATGAAGCCAAAGTGAAATGGAAAAATCTACGTGACACTTATGGTAAATATTTAAAAACTACAAAAACCACTACAGGCCAAAGTGCGTTTAAATCTTACAGTCGTTACAGCAAATGGCAGTGGGCATCTTCAATGGAATTTTTAAAAGATCACATAGGATTTGCTCCAACTGATACTAATGTGGCAAGAGAAGAAGAAAGCGTATCTGATACCCAAAATATTACTGAACCCGAATCTAATAATGAAAATTCAACACAACGGTCAAGTTCAGTAGCATCATCCGAACGTTATACTTCACGTTCGGGTTCCAGAAAAAGGACTTCTGTTAACGAACATCCTGTCGATAAAGTGATTACGTACTTGAATACAAAAGCAGATAAATTATCGTCGATTGAACATGTTATGCTTGGATATGCAAAAACAATTGACAGTTTTTCGGAGCGACGTAAAATTATAACAAAAATGAAAATAGCTCAAGTTATGATGGAAGCGGAATTGGAAGAAGAGCAAGAACGTAGTCTACAACGAGAAACAACACTGCGATCTTACTACACCACCGAGCCTAACACAAGCCAAAATGATCGTTGTATGTCTCAACAATCATGTTATTCTCGTAGTGAGCCTAACACAAGCCAAAATGATCGTTGTATGTCTCAACAATCATGTTATTCTCGTAGTCCCCAGTCTACTAATGATTCTGAACTGCAGTCTGCTCTGCGTTGTATTCAAGATAATGCTCTATCACCTCTAGCACCTTCACTGACTGGAGAAGGTCTCGATTACGAACACGAAATAGATTACGACCAACAGAAACACTCAGAAATCTAATAAGAAGGTTTAGGTTAAGATAAAAGTTGTGTTAGTATTGTAAAAGACCAAAGTTCCTTCCTAGTTATCTAAAATAAAGATTTTCGTCAATTAATATTCAAATTTGTTTTCCTTACCTCAACGTTATTGCTAAGCGTTCTTCAGGGCATATGGGTTCTCGATATTTAGTGAATGATTTGCTGATATTTTCCTTTATCATATTTAATATTTCATCGAAGTTCTCAGTCGTCATTCTGAATGCATTAAAAAACCGATCTTCATCCAATCTTAATCTTGGATATAAAGTGTGGAATTCCCCATGAATTCGGTGTTGTCTGTTGATGTCATGGATCCAAATTCTTTTCTTAACTGGTGAGTCAATTAAAGCTAATAAAAGTAAAACTTCCTCTTCATCACTATCCATCACTAAAATCAGATGCTCTGCAGAAATTACAAAGTGACTGACGTGTATATTCTTTGGCGACTCAGAAATGACTAACTAACGAAAATTTCTTACCTCTCTGAGCGAAACTCGACTACCGCGCGTTATTCTACCCACAAGGATAGCGAAATCCGTTTTGGTGTGAACAGTAATATTACCGCATACCCACTGGGTTTTCTCTGCCGCAGACGGTAGCGAATACCGCTTAGGTCTGAACAGTAATATTACCGCATACCCACTGGGTTTTCTCTGCCGCAGACGGTAGCGAATACCGCTTAGGTCTGAATAGGCCTTCAATTTGGAAGTCACAGAGAAAATTCGTTGATCCGATAAATTTATTTGGTGAAAACTACTTACTTATGTCAGACACTGGCCGGATATACGAATGAATTGATGTCAAAGTGGACGAACCAAATCATCTGAAAACTGTCAATGGATTTTCATAATACCCTATTATTGACCTTTTCTGTCTTATTTCGTACCAAGAATTTGGTTCAAGTGATGGGTTTTAGAGATTGTACTGTGTGTCACAGATCTATAATAATATATACATAAAGCTGAAAAGTTTGTTTGTTCGTAAGCTTGAACGCGCTTAGCTTAGAAACATTCGTTTCGTTACAAAGGGAGTTGTGTTAATAAAATAATGTCTGACAGAATAAAACGTACCATTGCACATTGTACTTACTATTTTTTGTTTTTAATGTTATCTGTGTACAATGTACAAAAATCAATCATCATCATCATCATCATCAGCCCGTATAACGTCCACTGCTGAACATGGGCCTCCTCCCGTGGAAGGGTATTTGCCATAGTCACCACGCTTGGCAGGCGGGTTGGTGACCGCAGTATTATGTTGTACCACACAAGGAAACGCTGCTGCCCGTTCCTTGATTTACGATTATTATAGATGATGTTATAACAATCGGGACCAACGGCTTAAAGTGCTTTCCGAGGCACGGAGGGTAGTCCCTCAACCAACCAAAATCTTAGAATTTACATTTCATGTCCGGTGTGGGAATCGAACCCACGACCTCCGAGATTCAAGGCGAGCCAAATACCGCTAGAAGGTTGTAACAAAAATCAATAAAATAAATAAAAACAAAAAAGCAATCTACTTTTTATCGCAAATCTACAAAGGCAAATAGATCTTAAACTTCTAGCCAATAACATTATTTTCCAAAATGGAATAACCGGTCCCTGGACAACCGGATTATGTGCCTAAAAGGTCGAATGCCCATAACCGATATCAGGGTCAATATTTCATTTGGGAAAAAGGCCATGAAAATGATGACAAACTAAACGATATTCTTTATTAAAATATAAGCGGTTATACCAAAGGTTAGTTATATTTTGATTTATATCTCCTTTCTTTGGACGGACTTATATCGTTATTATAATAAAAATAATAAATAGTATACAGTATAAAATAATAATATCATAAACATACATTTTTAATCATTTCAATTGTTTAATTTTATGTTATTAGAAACCGCTCTCTCTCCTACTGAGATAATTGTGTGTGTAGTGTAGTTGTGCCCTGACAAGCCATGCTGCTGAACTCACGAACTCGTCTGCTGACAACATTTTTTTGATATCGATGTCCAAAAATTTACAATGACAATGACAATAAATTTGTAATATACTAACTAAAAACTCTGTGGAATGCAATAAATAATTGAGTATTGAGTAGATAGTCACGAAGTTTTTGATAGGTACAGCAAAAAGACCAACAGTGCTCCAGCCTTATTAAATATTAAGTGGTCCTTATTCCGAGTTTCACCAACTCGACACACTCATGCCCAGTCTTGTATGTCCAGATAGTGACTAACCCATTAAATGTCTTACAAACTACAAACTAAGTAAGCTACGCCAGAGGACGACTCCTGTGGGACTAGGACTTCGTCTTAGGGCGATCGCTGGAGATGGATATTGGCCGCGGGTGCCATCGGAGGGCCAGATTGCTTCGTGCGTACCCGGCCCCCGCCAACGATGGATCGAAGGAGCGTCTGGGGGGTTTAAGTGGTGTAGAGTCCTGTCCTTGTGGAGGGAAGACTCAGGAAACATGTTTTTTTTAGTACTTTCAGCTAGTAAAATTTTGTCGGTTGATTAAAGAAGATAAAAACGGTTGGTGAGTAGTCAACTTTCCAAAAAGAAATACACTCTTTCAGTTAATCAATCAATGCAGTTAGTGTAGAAGGTAAAAAACATCACGTTGTGATTCACTGGCGATGCACAGCTAATATAAACACAGAGACATGAACGATATCCCACGTAATCGCTAAATATCGAGATAAACGAAATTTATTCAGCACTTAGGTATTTACATACACTTATACTTGTCAAGAAAATTCACATATAAGTATAAATAGGTAACATTAATAACTTTTAAATTATGTTTAAATTTATTTCAGGTATGCTAGAAGTCTGTCAGTCTTGTGTTAATAAATACGTTCTTAACATTAACGTTAATAACTATTTCCTATATTTATTATAATCAAGCAATTTATCAATTTAAATGAATAAGCACAATAAAAAGATTATCCTTACTAAGATAATAAACACGAAAGTTTGTAAGTATGGATGGATGGATGGATGTTTGTTACTCTTTCACGCAAAAACTACTGAATGGGTTTGGCTAAAACTTTGCACGGGGATAGTTAATAAGCTCGATTAACATATAGGCTACAAAAAATCCCGCTCCGAATCACTGGAGCAGCGTAACGCGGGTAAAACCACGGGGCGCATCTAGTACCTACTATATGGATCGGCCAAGTGACGAGATCAGACGTCCGCATCAAATACCTATCAATATTCATATTTAATTTCGCATAATTTTCCGCGAGGCTGCAGATTAATTCGAGCGTAATCACGCAATATTGACAGTCAAATGAAATTATCTGTCACGGCGGAGTGGAAAATTTATTTATTAGTTTAGTGCATTATTATTTTCCGTAATAAGTTTAATGAGTGGAGCAATCTGTGTTGGTACTCTATATACATATCTCAAATAGACATTTGGCATACAATAGTATGGAAGAAATCTTGTGCGGCCGTAGCCCAATGGCTAGGACGTCGGATTCGAACACCACCCATTGCACTACCAACGTGAACCCAGTCGTAAAACGATCGTTTTAGCTTAGCACGAGGGCTTAGCAAGAATACCAACTAGAAGTGTGCGAAACCCTTCAAAATAATCTTTAAAAAAAAAGAAACCATGCCATGGGAACGGTCCCATGGCAAATTTGTATTAAAATATACCCTATGACACAAACAATATGGTTTTCAATAGGTAAAATAATTTAAAAATAGGATCCATCCAAAAATTACACCGTACTTTTTTTTCTCTGTAAAATATTATGATATAGACAGTCAAGATTAAAACAATCACATCTATTAGTAGACCGACCCTTCGAAACATAAAAATATCTCACTGAACGTGTGCCAACTGTCATTATAATTTGTTCATTCATTCGATTACTGACAGATAATGTTATTAAGTTTATAATACCTAATAATATCCGACGATTTCACTTAAATAACAATTTACAGTAGTTTTAAATTATTTTGTAACTTCCCGCGCGCGGTTTCATCCACTGGACTTTATCTATACAAATGTTATAAAAAGGTAAAGTTTGTAAATTATTTGTGAGATTGTAGGGGATAATCTGTGGATCAACGAATCGTAGGCTACATGTCAACGTTTTCACGGAAACAGGATCTACTCGATCGGCCAAACCTCTAAAACTTAAAATCTAAATAAGTTTAATTTGTGTAGGACATGTTAATATTCAACACTGAAAAAATTCTTTACTGGCATTGATTATAAAAAAAAATGTAAACACTTAAAAATGTTGTAATAAAAACAAAAATAATGTGTTCAACTCACTTAAAACAAAACACGACCACATATCCTAAACAAATAAAACTAAACTTGTAGTCTATGACACTTGTTCTTTTTATGAATGTTTATAATTAGCAATGAAATTCATGACAGATAAAATATATATATTATGTTTTTCTATTTTACACAGCTTCATATCAGTGACTAGGTACCTGGTTAATGTGTATAATAAATCAAAGTTGTTACTCGAGTACCTACATGATAACAAGGAACGTAGACATTTATCACTTACCTTACGTATTAATCTTCGTCATTCTTCACGATAACATCCTATCAGAATTTGATATTGCATAATGTAGCAAGAGATATTTTTTTGTAAGGGATTCCTATTGATTTCTGGATGAAGTGCTACTCCATTGATAACACGTCAAGCACCACACGGTAGTTAAAAAATTTCAATAGCGTACATACGTAATAAACAAAAGCTTAATTCTAGTGCTCAATACAATACCGCTCATCTATACTAATTTATAAAGCTAAAGAATTTGTTTAAAGAACACAAAAAAAGTACTAGGCCGGTTTGAAAAATTGTTTCATTGATAGATAGCCCATTTGTGAAAAAGGCAGTTACGCGGATGAAACTGCGCGAGCTAGTGAGGTATCATCACGAAACAAATCCCAAGTCACAGTTAGAAAACACATTCCTATCTATCGCTTTTTTTTCGAATTGCAATACGGAATAAACATCATATTTACCTACACAAGTTACGGTTATCGATGAATTTAAGAGTTCTTAAGTCATCATTTCTCAATTTCCGCGCCTGCGACCGCCCTGAGTCGAGATCCAAGTCCCACGAGGGGCGACCTCTTGCAAAAGTTGCTCGTCGTCGTTCGTATGTTCGTCCGGAATACCTACCTACTAAATGAAACTCTGATGAAAATACTTGTAATCATTTCATGGCTTTGATTATCACATTTTCAATTTACTTTATTTTACAAGCCTTTATCACCGAGTTGACAACCATGTAACCTGGTTTTAAAACAATATTGAAAATATGAAGGGACGCGGAGTTTTTCCTGAATATTTTATAGACATGTCATTATTAGCATGAATTGTTTTTGTTTCAGGGAATTGGGACGTAAGCGGAATTCAATGAGACGAGAGTTTGCAAAATGTTATAATAATTCACTTTTTATAAACGGACTGGCATTATAATGGTTGCTTTCCGCAGAATGTATATGCCACCGCTTAATTATAAATTCCGTTAGATTATAATCTATTCCGCGAGATTGTAATCTATTGACTATATATTGAACCGTAACATACTGCTAACGATTTATCGTATTATTTGTCAGAAAATAATATATCGAAACTAAATTGGTTCTAGCCACAGTAGTGGTCGCAATTCTAACCTGACCATTGTACATTTTTGGCAGCTATTCTATCAGTTTGATACGATCTCTCGACAGTCTACGCGAGATAGATCATAATTTTATCGGTATTTACAATATCACGGTGACATATTTACTCTTAGTGGTAATCATATTGAAACGTAAAAGCAGCAGAAACTGTGTGGGCATAATAAACAAACAATATTGCGCCTCAAAAATTCAAAAAGACTGCGATCACAAAACCAGACCTGTTAGATTGCATTTTACTCGAACGGCGGCGTATTTTTGTACATGCTACATCGCATCGCGGAGCTCTCGCGCAGGTAGATTTTTAAACATGCTGTCGCTGCCGCTGCCACTGCCGCGCAAGACGCACAAAGATCCGTTCATCCATTCATTCATCCATCCATCCATCGACAAGCGATAAGTCCTACTTCAAATTTTTTAATAGTTTTTTTACTTTATTATTGCAGTCAATTTATTTAGCCTTGTTATTCTAGCCTTTTTCCGTGAAATTATATATCACAAGTACCTAAGTGATAGTCATAAATATTTGAAATAAAATACATATAAAATGTCGACACTGGGCCTGAGAAGCCGCTGCTGAAAATACTTTTTTGGGATTCAGAATTATTTGATTTTATTTATTCCTTAGGCCTAAAACACACACAGGCGACGTGGGGCAGGCGCGGCGCAGGTGTGGGACCGATACGGCGCAGACGCGATTTGAATTATATCAGAAGAGGCGTGGAACAGGAGTTAGACGTTCAGATGCGGCATTTTATAGGCTGACATTGGTGTGATAAGATGTCTTCGTCTTCAGAAGACGAAGATGCGCTTGCTTTGCCGCAATTAAATCATGTGCAAAGGTCCAGAAGATATTGGGTACATTAAAATCAATATCATCACGCATTTTTGGGTTGGTAAATACTGAGCATACCGTATCACAAGCGACATGCTCCTTGCGTGACTCACGAGAACCGACTGCTAGCGACGCGGCGCAGGCAACGAAACGGCGGCGTGTCTGCGCCGCGTCGCTTCAGTATAATTCAAAAACGTCGCCTGCATACATTTTGTATGAAATCGTTTTGAAGCGGCGCACGCCTGCGCCAGGCCTGTTCCACGCCTGCTGCCTTGCGTCGCTTGTGTGTGTTTTGGGCCTTAGTGTCCATAAAATATAAGTAGGTAAGTTGTATATCTGCTTAAAATAAGTTTAAAAATAAGTCATCCTTAGTGCACCCAAAAATATAAGTAGGTAAGTTGGATATTTGCTTTAAAACAAGTTAAAAAAAACTCACCAAGAGAAATGAGGCCGCTGTTGAGCATAGGCAGTTTGATGCTATTAGGTATCGACACCAAGCTGGTCGTTCCTGATGTCCTGAAGTCCTTCTTCTTCGGCTTCTTCTCCATGTCATACCGGGTGGTAGACCGGGAGCGATGCTTCCTTTGGCTGGTGGCCACAGAAGTACCGCGTTGTCCCGTACGCGACGACATTTTGAATCACCCAACGATATTGCCCGCCAATTTATACTATCCAATATGAACGGAAGTATTTGGCAGTATTTAATGGTGTACCGTCATTTTATTTCACGAAACAAATTCACACAAACACTATTTTGCTCAGTTATTGCGATGTAAAAAAAATATTTTGGGTACTTTTTTTTTTGTTTTTTTTTTGGTATGATGTGGTGCGACAAAAGCAATACCGACTAATAAATAAGCGTAATTATTATATTTAAATATATTACTTATATCAAAACATTTACTATTTACAATTGGATTTTATTCTAAAATTTGACACATAATTATTAAAATGGCGATGAATGAAAATGCCGGTCGCAATATCATAAAAGCTCCGTCATGTCGGTTGGGGTATGGCTGTCAGGTCATCGCCTGGAACAAAGAAAAACACAACATTATTATTACGAAACAAAAAAATATAAATATGCATGATAGGTAATTGAATATTCATAACGTTTTTCAGACACTCCTTTATTTTCCATATTCGTACATAGACTAAATGTATGTTTTTCAATAAACAATTCAACTCTCTACACTAGCACATTGTATGCGAATATAATACATCCTTGACCGGTTTCTCACTTATTTTTAAGAAAATTAAAAACAATGGGCGTGTTTATGGGCATGGGCAAGAGTGTTGGCATGGGCGTCGAATTGAACATGACCATGAAACATCACTACGTGGTTGAAACACGTACACTATAAAACCTTAATTCCATAAACTGAATGAATAAAAATCTTTGTCTACAGAATTACACCAATGAAATTACGGAATTAACCCATCGTTGAAAAGATAGATCCATTTTAGTGGTCAAACAATGTAAAGCTGACACGGGTCTTTAATAGACTCGTGTTGAAAATGAAATTTGAATATTATGGTGAAAACTCCATTGTACTTACACAAGCTGTTTTACACTAGCATTATCAAATATCTCTTTCTACTTTTAGTTATTATTATAACGTTTGCTGGATGTAATATATTTAAGTATTATTGGAAATAAGCTCGCATTTGTATATGTTGTTTCCATTGAAAATACTTCATTAATATACTAGCTTCCCGCATGCGGTTTTACCCGCGTTACTTCTGTTTTTGTAGGAAATCTATACGAATATTATAAAGAGGAAAGATTTGTATTTTTATGTGTGTGTATGTTTGTAATGAATAAACTCAAAATCTACTGTGCCGATTTCAAAAATTCTTTCACCGATGGAATGCTGCACTATCCCCGGATGATATAGGCTATATTTAATAATAAAGTTCCCACGGGAACGGGAGTTACGCGGGTGAAACCGCGCGCGGTAAGCTAATCTTTTAATAAAGTGGGTTCCTACTTGAGTGGTTATCGGAATTTATTTGCACAGTATTGAGCTTTGAACGAGTATAACGTCAATGGTGTTATTAAAACAGAATTCAATACGTAGATTCATTCGACTCCGTACTTGGCGAATGAATACATTGCTATAAATAGCATTATCCGATATATCGATAGGTTCAAATATTTTCCGATATGCAGATAGATATAATTGCTATACATAGTTACTTTTCTGTAAGTAAGCGAGTGAATTTACTCAGAATTGCTACGAAATAAGCAAAATACTTTGATATTATTAATGTTCAGCTCCCAGTAATAGATTTTCAACGATGTATTTGATGTATGACAACGGATTGTATAATATTGTTTTGATGAAGCGGCTGTAGCCCAGTGGCGGTTCGATTCCTACCCATTGCACTACCGATGTGAACCCACTCGTAACACAAGCATTTTAGCTTAGCACGAGGGGTTAACAAGAAAACTAGTAGACTATTTTCTTAATATATGCATAACGAATTGTATAACAGAGTTTATATTAAATGTAGATCACTTTAATCTACATTTTATTTGAAAATAGATTGATAGATTGGCAAATAAAAAATATACCTAACACGTCGATCCACAAAACAAATACAAAGACCCTGTTATTTTGTGAGCGTTTTATGTCAATGTATTTTAAAAAGCCATTGTACTTATGACAACGTAAATTAAATATTTTGTCACAAAATTTTGCAATACTTCAAATAATTCCATACAAAAAATAATACAATAAAAGCAAAAAAGGTATTGAAAGCTCGGACAGAATTACAGTGATCCTATGATCCTCTGTGGAATCGGATATTCAGAAGGACGTGATCCGTTTGCATACGTGGTTATTATGTTACGTTTCTTTTTTTTTATATTACTGAATGAGTTTGTATTGACTTTTGTCAAGCGTTTTTTATTTTTAATTATATTTTTTTTTGTTTTTGTTAAAAAGATTACTAGCAGAGTTTTTTGCAGGCTATTAGTATTCTTGTTAACCTCTCGTGCTTAGGAAAAATGCTTGTGTTACGAGTGGGTTCACGTTGGTAGTGCAATGGATGAGACTCGAGCCGGCGACCAAGATCACAAGTCCAATACCCCTAGCCATTGGGCTACGGGACCAATGGCAATAGTTTAAAATTTACTCATGTTATAAATTGTATGGTTTCATGTACACTTAAAAAAAGTTAGTTGTAGTATTGTATGAATGTTACTTTCTCAATAAAGATTTAAAACTTTAAAATGCTACCAAAGCCTTTTCTGCAATTTGATGATTTTGAGCCTTATATTCAGCTTGCAGTCCCCAAGACCCTTTAGCATTTTACAATATGTTAATATGTTTACAGATTATTCTATACTAACTTTATGTGACCGGCGATGCCCTTCTAATATTCTGACGCTTCCCGTGTTTGTTTTTTCAAAATTTTCTTTCATGTAATCCTTGACTTCAGACTTATCAACATAATAAACAACGGTTCAACCAAATCGGTCAAGTTGCTCTTAAGTTGTGCGCCGTACATATTTTAGCGATCCATATAGATTAAGTGTTTACTCGACCCAACCGATGTCAGCTACGGGCGCTTACAGACCAGACACAGGACTTCTACCTACTTGACCACTGAGAGATTACGCGCCAATATCTCACCACCAACCATCAGATTTCGGGCTGAAAATTCTTAATATGAATCCAATCTCATCATGGGGATAAAATTTTGCTGGCGCGGGATTTCAATCACTGACATACATTGCCTGAATCAATTAAGCTATGAATCTCCTTGCATAGCCGCTAGAAGATTAAACTAAAATAGACGCATTTACTAAGCACTCTGGTGTACAGTAAACAGTTAATAAAAAAATATTTTATAAAAAACTATGGCGGTATTCCTTAATACTCTTGGCTGACTTCGCTTATAATAAAAATGTTAACTTTCATGTTCTCTGCCATTTACTGAACTCCCCTGGGTGCGACCCCACTCTGACCTGACACGGCTGATTACCGGTATAACACAGGCTTTCTATCTATCCGGCACTCCGGAGGGATGTTAAAATTACTTAATCCATTATATTTTATCTTTAAAATTATTGTTTTTAATGTTGCTTACTCAATCATTTCGAAGACGTTATAAACTTAAGTATAAAAGATTTTGTTTAGTAGATTGTTTGCTAATTTATACCAATATTAAAATTTTAAAGTTGAACAATTTTTTTGCTCGCTTGAACGTGCTAATCTTAGTAACTACTGATCCGATTTGAAAAGTTATTGTAGTGTTAAATAGCCCATTTATCGAAGAAGGCCAAAGGCTATATATCATCACGGTAATACCAATAGGAGCAGAGCTCCAATGAAGAATGTTCTTAAATCAGGGTTAGTTCAAAGGCGGCAAAGGCTAGCTTATTCATATAAGGTATTACTCAAATATATTCATCTATTTAACGGTGGATAGTACTGTACAACTGTAGTGATCGGCAACTGGATTGTTCTAGTCTAGGGTATTAATGTTACCCTGACTAAAAGGTCAATAGCGCACTTTTATCACTCGGCACTTACGCGTTTGGATCGAAGCAATCGAAGGAACCCTGTTCACGTACATTGGTAGTGACATTAATTTAGTTCAGATTTATGTCATAAGATGACGCTATAATTAATAACTTAAAAGTCGCTATAGACATTCTCCGCCAGTTAATCAGGTTCCCGATGTAATTACTTAGCCCATTTAGTGTGATATTGTTAATAATTAACCACTCCCGGCTTAATATAGTTCAGTTATATCTTACTTAGTGTTTTATTATTTTATTCAGTACTTTGTACCAGTAGGTACCTATACAATTAATGCTCCCTCCCTTCTCCCTTTCGTCCTTGTACGAACCCGATAGTAGAGATGGGTTGGATTAGTTAAAAATGATACCTAATCCACCTAATCCTAGTATTTTAAAATACCTGTTCCATTTACCTAATCCTAATATTTATTCAATATAGCTGGCCTGTTACCAATATTATGTAGGTATCGTATGTGGATTACGTAGGAAATATTCAGCATGATCGTTCCTGTTAAGTATTTGGGAAGTCGGCATATGAAAAGTTTATAATATGTTTTCACTCGTACTAATCATAAATTATGGTTGAAATTAAAGTACTTTCGAAATTAAATTTATAACAATTAATATTTTAGGTAGATTTTTATTAATTATTCCATTCATGGTAGAATTGAGAATTAGGCGAATAGAATATTGTAATTCACTTTTATTTTACTAACTTTGATATCGATACTAAATTAGATATATGTCATATTAGTTACGCCTCTAGCAATGTCAGAGTATTAAAAAAAAAATAAGGAATGTAAATAAAATTGTACTCTATGTAACGAATATTTTGTACCATACCTTATCCTCGACGCTTTTGATTAGGTACGGATTCGGATCGAAAAATACCTAATACACTAACCTATTCTAATATTTATGCCTCACGTCTACCCGATAGTGATAATTATGTGATGTGGATATGCCGTGAGGTTTCCTGATTACAATAGACCACCCCCATGTATTCCGATGGGTGTAGTAACTGGCGACTGAGGCCGCGTCCTGGATGCTAGAGTTGCCCAACTATCGATAGTTTCGCTATCGATAGATGACCTCGAAAAATAGTAACAATATCGACAGTGCTATCGATAGTATCGATACTATCGATATCACAAATTAACTAATACTATTGATTGGAAGCAATTGTATCGATAGTATCGATACTATTACAATATAATACTATCGATAGTATCGATATTTTTAAAGTAATACTATCGATAGTATCGATAGTATCGTTGCATTAAATGATTCAAACTATCAATACTATCGATAGTTTGTAAAACTATCGATACTATCGAAGACTAACCCATGTTTAGGAGCAATAATATCGATACTATCGATAGTATTGCTCCTAAACACATATTGGTTCTCGATAGTATCGATACTATCACTAATATCGATACTACCGATAGACTATCGATACTATTGATATGACGTTAACTATCGATAGACTATCGATAGTCTATCGATAGTCGACTATCGATAGGCAACACTACTGGATGCCAGCGAGCGGAGCGGGCGGCGCGGGCGACGGCACGCGCATCTTTATCAAAGTTCAAAGATTTGTGTGAAGCTGTTCTCGACGACAGCGGTGCGGGCGGCAGGTTTCCTTAGGCACCCCCCGTACCGCCCGCGCCGCCCGCTCCGCCCGCTGGCGTCCAGGACGCGGCCTAAGGGACATACGGCTAATTGATAGACAGCAGCGTATATCAGTTCAAGGTCACTCATTATCTAACTGCGATCACCAATCCGCCTGCCAATCGTGATGATTATGGCATTATCTCTTAACAATTCTGGCTTACAAGTTCAACAGTGGACGTATACGGGCATATGAAGTAAAAAGGAAGTATTAATGGTACCTTTATCAAAACTACGCCATCGTCTTAATAAAGAAAGTGTCTCAAGTAAATACTGATACAATCTTTAGCACATTAAAAATTCGCGTCTCATTAAAGATGATAACTGCGAGCATAAATTTACACTAAACACTTCTCCTAAATGGTCTAATTTACCAGCAGCTTTGTTTGTACAAGCCGGCAATATATCTTTTCTCCACTTACCGCATATTGTGCGCAATAAATAAAAAGGTATAAGGTGGGAGACGACATAAATCTTGGTACTAGCTTCTTCAGGTACAGGCCGTTGAGGCGTTCCTACGATTTATGGTCAAATACCTTCAGTTATTTTGTTTTTCTTTTATACTGAGTTAGATTTTTACCTCGTGCCTCGGAAAGCACGTTAAGTTGGGTCCTGATTGTTATAACATCATCTATTACAAGCGTATACCAGGGAACGGGCAGCAGCGTTTCCCTGTGTATTACAACATAATGCTGGGGTCACCAATCCGTCTGCCAAGCGTGGTGACAATGGCAAAAACCCTCCCTCGGGAGGAGGCCCAGTGGATGTTGTACGGGCTGCTGATGATGAGATTTTTACCTACCATGAAATAGTAGGGTAATTCCGGGAGAGTTGGACCACATTTTGTTGGCGACCCATAACTTTTAATAGAAAATAAATAAAATGACAAATTATATTTTATATAATTTTAGTATTACTACACTCGGTTCCAAAAATAACGGGTCAGTCACATAAACCCGAATATCTCCCGAACTACGTATGCCATCCTAATGAAACGAAGACTGTTCAATTGAGAATTACATTATACAGATAAAAAATAAAATAAAACTTAGTTGCACCCACAATATTAATCTCTAAATTTAAAAAAAACTAGAGTAGTCATATTTTTCTTAAGATTACATTTTTTTTATGATTGTTTTTTTGCTGTTTTTCATCACTTTCTTCATTTAATACTTTGTATTAAATTGCCTCCACGAACTCTTCTGACAGCTTCCAGGCGATTAGGCATGCTGTACACCAAATTTCGGAGCCGGTGCTGAGGAATACCTTCCCATTCCTCCACCAGTGCTTGTTTGAGCTCGGGAAGCGTGATTGGTGGGGGGTTTCGACCTTTCACGCATCTCTGAAGCTCGTCCCAGGCGTGCTCGATGGGGTTTAAGTCCGGGCTACGCGCTGGCCACTGCATGAGTTCGATACCGACCTCTTCAAGGTAGTCATGTACAATTCTGGCGGAACCGAGTGTAGTTCACATATTAATATCACTTTTAAAAATATATATATCTATTGTCCTTAGTTATTGGTCATTTTATAAACATCTAAGAAGTCCATCTATCCCGCACTGTGTGGGTAAGACGGACCACGTAATTAGGAGAGATGGACCTAACAGTCTATGACTTACTAACAAGGTTAAAATTTGAAAAATGTCTTATGAGATAAACAGCGTGTTTTATTAATTGGTGATGGTATTTTCTCACCTATCACACACATTTTTGGACTTGTGCAAGTTTAGTGGGACCAGCATTCGCAAATTGTACATTGCAGCTTTTCTTCACGACTCGAAGTGTTTCTTCATAGTTTTCTCTACACTCTGCACATTCGTTGTCATCCTAATCTTCTATTTCAGAAATGTCACGAAGAGTAATAACCTCTGAATCAGTTCAGGTGACAGAATCATCCATCAGTTTCATCAGCTTTAAAATGTGTGCGATTTTTTTTTCGTTTTTTGTAAACTCTTGGAGGGCCAAGATCATTTGATTAAGTAAGCTGGTTTTTATTCAGATTCCTTTTAAACGTGGACTTAGGTATGTGAGAAATATTAGCTGCCTCACTGACCCCCATGCCGTCTGCATGAGCTTGAACAGCATTTTTAAACTCGCCTTCAGTCCAATCTCCCCTTGAAACTTTACTTTGTCTTGTATTGCAACGACATGGCTGGAAATAACTAAAAAAGATCTTAAACATACATGAAAAGTATTTCTCTTGTAATTAATATAAAAATTAAGGATTTAATTACATAAATTGCTCGTAAGACCTCAACTGTCAGTAACCTTAAAATGGTCCATCTCACCCAAACTGCAGTGGTCCATCTCTCCTGAATGTGCTAGGAGGGATGGACCAGACAATAAAAAAAAAAAACTGGGTAGATGAAATGAACATTTTTGAACTTATAACACAACTTTGTAAACAAAATGACACAAAAAAGTCATTACGGCTGTTGAAAACTATAAATAATAATACATACCTGCCAGTAGGAAACTCCCACTAATAAAAACAGAGACTACCAATAACTTTCATCTATTTTTTTGAATACAAACAATAAGAAAAGCACATAGTTTTTCCACGCAAACGGTCGGAATGGTTGACAGATGCATTGCAGTATTCCCATTTTGAAGAAATAAAATATTTTTGATAGTTATTTTGAAGTGGTCCGTCTCACCTACTGGTCCATCTCTCCCGGAATTACTCTACCAGGAGGAAGAATTTCTTCTCAGGTCGCGCTTTGAAGAAATTGCATCCTTAACCATATCAACATCACTATCAATTTGTATTACACTGGAATCGGGTCTACATTTTTTTTTTAATTTTGTAACTCTTATAGTTTTTGTCAACTTCCATGGCAAAGCAAAATAAGTCTTGCTTTCAGTCTGGGAAACCGTGGTTTTACTTAGTCCCTACGCCGGGCTCCAGATGTGTGAAATGGCTTAGATTTATTTTTAGATCTCTTAGTTTGAGGGCCTCGAAAAGCACGATAAGCCGTTGGTTCCTATTGTTATCACATCATCTATAACAATCGTAACCAGGTAACGGGAAACAGCGTCTTCCTGTGTCAACATAATTACAACTGCGTCACCAAGATGCCTGTCCAACGGGCAGCACCGTTCAGGCGTTGACCTATGGCGGTGTTCGCATTATTCTTCTTTTAAGGAAATTTATGTAGTCAACCACGACGCTTTTGGTACAATACCAGGCATTACATAATTCTCCGCTCACCTACCCACGTGCCAAACAAGACGACTATGGCAAAACTAACTTCAAGTAGAGCCCCATATTGCATGGTGGGGCTGATAATGTTAGCAGGGTATCATTGCACAGGAGATCCCGTAGTGCAATACTGGCCGCGGGTCGCGGCCGGCGGCCATCGGGGGGCCGGAGCTTATGCGTACCCGGCCCCCGCCAACGGCGGATCGAAGGAGTGTCCGGGGGGTTTTAGTGGTGTAGGGTCCTCTCCTCGTGGTATGAGTTTAGCATACCATGCTATGGAGAGGGCGAGTCCCACATATTCAACCGCCAGCGCGCGAATACGCTGCAGCGGCGGTGGGAATGCGTAAATGCATTTCCCCCAGAATAACAAAAAAAAGACTTGTTTTCAAAGTGATAGAAAAACTGCAACATGAAAGTTAAACAAAAGTGTTTACAGAATAACGCCTTTATAAACAGAGTATAAGATAGAAGCAACTTTTTTTATGGGACTTATACCTCTCCCACTCCCGTTACTGTAACTACTGTAAGCCAGGAACAACAGCGGCACACACGGAAGAGGCCCTAAGCTGTTAGATTTAGGCTGGTCCCGGGACACCTAAATGTCTTGGATCCCGCATCGAATTTAATCAGAAAGTTTATAGGAGGAGTTGGAAAGTAAACAAAATAAAGTAGCCAAGATAGAAGCAACTGAGACAAAAGAGGTTTACGGCCTTATCATTTGCTCCAGGCTTCTCTTTATTATTTACACACGACAATGAGCTTATTTATTCTTTTGTGGAAACTACTGAGAATAATCTTTACGAACAATAAAGCAAAGGAATGGTAGAAAGTAAAGCGTTTCATCCAATTTTGCTTAATGCTACTAGATATGGGATAATCTCTTGTCTAGTAATGTTCTGATGTGTCGCTTAAAAAGGCTTTTAAGCGACACATCAAACTCTTTAGCTTTATAATATACTAGATTCCCACGCGGTTTCACCTGCGTAACTCCTTTTCCCGTAAGAAATTCATAATTAAATATAGCCTATGTCACTCAGGGTGAATGTATCTTTCCAATGGTGAAAGAATTTTTGAAATCGGTACAGTAGTTTTTGTGTTTATTCATTACAAACATACACAAAACATTTAGTAGTTATTATTATTATAATTATATTTATCTATATTATTGTTACATCCTCTTTGGCATAAATATTGTGAATTTTAACTAGGGTAACAAACTGGCTCCTGCGATATATATTACTAGTGTAGGAGTCAGGGAATTCTAAAACTGTATGTTACTTATTCGAGTCAAAAAAAAAGTTTTAATAAAAAAAAACACACAAACTGTTATCTATTTAATTAATTCATCATCAGCCCGTATAACATCCACTGCTGAATATGGGCCTCCTCCCGAGGGAGGGTATTTGCCATATTCACCACGCTTGGCAGACGGGTTGGTGACCGCAGTATTATGTTTAACCACACAAGGAAACCCTGCTGCCCGTTCCTTGGTATACGATTATTATAGATGATATTATAATAGTCAGGACCAACGTGCGTAACATGCTTTCCGAGGCACGTGGACGTGCACGAGTCCCTCAACCAACCAGACCCGGAAAGAAATCTTAAAATTTACACAAAGATTTCCTGTCCGGTGTGGGGATGTAAAACTACGACCTCCGAGATTTAAAGCGAGCCAAATACCGCTACGCTACGGAGGTTGTCTTTAAAATAATTAGGTAATAGTATATACCTACCTACTTAAAACAGTAAGTAATTGTTATTGTTAATAATCTTCCGTATAAAGTTAAGTCGCAAGTTACCTGCTACCTACATCGAATTTTCCACATTAAATTTTAATTATCTCATCAACAGCGGAGCTTTCATTTCACGACGCGACGTTGGCAATACATACTTGTTTAATGAAACAGGTATTCATTACCAAGAACGATGGTAACATGGTACACGTACACAAAAACAGGATAAATATTGATAATTATAATTAATGTATCGGTGTAATTACATTATTTACTCTTTAATCAGACGGGTTTTACTGTGTGTGGGTGCGTGTATCGTTACAAGTCAATAAGTAAAATATGCGATGCGTTGTTATAGATGTTTACAGTAAGAGCGATGTTAGCGAAGAGAAGAGACTGAAGAGAGCGACGGGAATCCACGTGGAAAGAATGCGTTCCATATTCAAACTGCGCGGGAATAATGCCTTCTTAATATTGGCATTACAATTCACGCGCACCGCCAATTCTATCAGGCTGACCATAGACAAGCAATGTGTTTATTCTATTCGACTTAAATATACTACTAATATTATAAACGCGAACGTTTATAAGTATGGATGGATGAATGTTATTTACTCTTTCAAGCAAAACCTACTGAATGGATTTGGCTGAAAGTTTGCACGCGGATAGTTTATAAGCTGGATTAAAATATAGGCAAAAAATATCACGCTCCGACCCACTGGAGCAGTGACGCCGGTAAAACCGCGGGGCGCAGCTAGTAACATTCATAATTTATAATTGTAGCTTACTTAATAGACAAAAGCATTCACTGTAAGTAAGTTGCACTGTAGCGGCGCAATGGCGACGCTACAGTGACGCTACGGTGACGCCAAGTCGACGCTACGGTGACGCTACGGTGAAGCTACGTCGACGCTACGGTGACGCTACGAACATATTTTTGCAAGGGGCAAGAGATCAGTGCTCCTTTATTTTGTTCAAAACTGTATATTTTAAAATTGTTATGTTATTTTTCAATAGCAATACTGATGGCAACTATTCGTGTCAGTTATTAGTAAACGAATAAATATCACGGCGGCTTTTTTTAAAAACCAAAATTAAATCTTGTAGAAAATTGTTCTACTGAAAACATTTCAGTAGGTATCAAGATTACGCTCAACTTAACTTCTATACTTCTTATTATAATAGGGGGCCGACACCTCCACTGTTGATTAACATCGAGATTGACTTTCAAACACAATTTGACGGGAATCTACTGCGACACTCTCTCACAAACCCTTTACCGTAGAAACTTTATGTACAGTCAACAAAAGAGATAAGTTCATATCGTCAGTTTCGAACTCACACTCACCCACCGTTTACCCTATATGTAGCTCTTATTCTTTTTTATTTTCTTGTTTATATTATTTTGTATGTGTATTTACCGTGTATAATATGCTGGTTTAGCGTTTGTTCTGCTTACTTGAAAAGGGTTAAGTTTAAGTCCAAACGACAGCAGACCACTGACTCCTAAGACACAGGATATCCTGGTTTAGAAGGCAGGTTTTAATAAATTTGTAGCGCCTTTCAAAAAATGTGCAACACGAGGTAGATATTAAGCAAATTGTAAGGTATTTAATTAATAGAATCAGGCGTTACTTTGCGGAAATCCATATTAATCTAATTTAAAAATACAAAATATCTAGTGTTAATTCCGCTAAAAATGTGTTTATATGCTGTAAGGCTATTTTTGAACCGCCCTCCCACCCGCAAAAATTATGCAAATGCAGGAAGGAATAATAAAACGTGCAAAAAACACAATCACCAGCCGAAGACCCGACACCGTGCACCTCCACGGAGCATCATCAGGTCGATGTTAACCAGTCGAATGTTTTGCGCGTAGTAGTAGTAGCGTTATGTAGCGTAGCTGATGATGCTCCGTGGAGGAGCGAAACACGTGTCGGGTCTTCACTAAAGATTTTTATTATTAAATATGTTTATGTCACTACTACAGCTGGTTATTCTTTATGGCCCAAAAGTTTGCTGCTACCTGTATACAAATACTCATGACAGTAAACTCTTCTTCTAAACGTGTACATATAAATTTAAAATGCATTTCACAGGGTGTAAACCTATCTCTTTTGTTGACTGTACCTACCTTCCGACTTAGCAAGCAAGTGATTGTATTAATTTTTAATTCAATGTTCAAGCGTGATACGGATAAATTTTAATGATCATTAACATTTTGTTGTTTTAATAGCTGTCTAATGACAACCTCTGTGGCGAAGTGGTTTAAGGCTAGGAGGTCCTAGGTTCAATCCCAAGCCGAATAAGTATTTGTGTTAAATCTTAACTTCTCTCTTTCTTTCGGAATCTGGTTGGTTGAAGGACTACCCTTCGTGACTTGGAAACAACATAAAGCTGTTGGACCCAATTATAATAACATCAAATATAGCTATTGTATACCTACCAGGAAACGGGTAGCAGCGTTTCCTTGTGTGTTATAACATAATACTGCGATCACCAACCCACCTGCCAAGCGTGGTAACTACATGGCAAAAATGCTCCCACGGTAGGAGGAGCATGTTTAACAGTGGACGTTATACTGGCTGATGATGATGATGATACATAATGAAGTTGCAGATTATTTATCTTTGTCATACATTTGCAGTATTTCATTCTAACCTACTGTATGACTAAGGTTTAATAATATAGTTTTGTTGTAACTGTACAGTTCAAGAGATGTTGATTGACACATAACATGCACATATCTAATTGTTAACATGACAATATGATATACGACCGTCGACCACTACTAATTTTACGATTTGACACACGTAGTAATACAATAAATGTTACGCTGTAAATTGTCATTGGCGAGTTGAAAATGGGGCCTCCTCTCGAGGGAAACCATGTTCACTGGTTATACCATAGTCACTAAGCTTGGCGTGACTGCAGTACTCGCCCTCCCGACCCTTAGTTTGCTAAGAACCTTCCGATGCCCTCGTAGATCCGAAGCCCGAGAGGCCCGCGAACTGTAGAGTGGAGCGACAGTTGCACAAAACTCCCCTAAAGAAACTAAAAGCCATAATCCCTCAATCTCCCCGTAAGCAACCGCCCTAAGCCGAGGTCCAAGTCCCACAGGCGACGCCCTCAAACGCAGGTTGCTTAGTTTGTTGTGTTTAAACCATTTATATAGGCTGGAGCTCTGCTCGCCTTTATGCCCGGTGAAGTAGCAAAAGCCTCAGGGCTAACTACAAAATTATGTCCGTCCGAAAAAAAAAAAGTGACTGCAATATTATGTTGTAATACATACGGAAATGCTGCTGCCCGTTCCCTGGTATACAATTGTTAATATATCATAACAATCGGGACCAACGGCTTAACTTTTCGAGGCACGGAGACGCACAAGAAATCTAGAGGGACTATTCCTCAAGATTTCTTGTCCGGCGTGGGGATCGAGCGCACTACCTCCGAGTTTTATACCATTGCGCCACGGAGGTTGTCTCGCGAGGTTGGGTTTTGCCATAGTCTACAACCTGCAATATAGAATTCCGAAACAGGCTGTGGTGGCACTGGTACCTACTGTTTACGCGATGGCGATACGTGAAAACAAACTCATATAAACATATGTCGGCGGCCGCGCTCCATGAACGACAAGCGATTTTTTTATTGAAGACAACTTCCACACTTTGTAATTTAATGCCGGTATCTTTAACAACACATAATTCATGGACACAAAGCATTCCGAGACTCGGAACAACTATTCGTGATTTACGAAAATAATTGTCCCGGAACAACAAGTCTCTGAAGTCATTGTCGTAACCACTGAGCCACCGGTGCAGTCGAAATAATTATTTCTTCATAGCGGCGCAGACACCGTACCAGTTCAAGTTTTTAACACGGCTACCCGTTAGTTGGAATACGAATACGAACACCAGTCCCAAAAAGAACATTTCATTTTTTTACAAAGATTTTATGTCAGGCATTCAACCCTCAGCCTTAGATTGAGACTCATGCTACGGCCATAGAGGCCCTCAATATTCATGATATTTTTTTGACTCGACGTCGAACTTAAAACGCGACTGCTACCGCAATGGACCCAGAGACTCTCCAAATTTGTGTGCTGAATTGGTAACTGAGTTTTAAATACATGACCAAATTAATTTTTCATTATAATCTATCTAATTATCTTACGAAGATATTTGTCAGAAAAAATCCTTGTGAGATATCACAAGTGGTCTCTTTGTTCTTAGCATGGACACGAACCCCGTGGGAAAAGGCCAAATGCTGGGTACACAGTCGGTTGCGATTGAATGTTAAGTTGCCTGTCCACTGGAGCGAAGAGGAGCGAAGATAAAATACAAATTGATCGTTCTATAACCCTATATCTGTAGAGCGTAGTAATGTAAAGATGGTAACGTAAGTTAAATATTATTAAATACACCTTGTATATCCCTAATAACCCATGGAAGATTTCGTTTATTATTATGGGATCTGAAACTCGGTCCTTTACTATAGGCTTTATGAACAGGCCCAGGGTCGCTCAACGAGCTATAGAGAGCGCTATGCTCGGGGTTTCTCTACGAGGTCGAATCAGAAATGAGGAGAAACGTAAAAGAACGCGGGTTACCGACAAAGCTCAACGGATTAGTTCGTTGAAATGGCAATGGGCAAGCCATATAGCACGGAGAACGGATGGCCGTTGGGGCCGAAAAGTTCTCGAATGGAGACCGCGGATCGGCAAGCGTAGCGTAGGACGTCCACCTACTAGATGGACGAATGATCTGGTTAAGGCCGCGGGATCACGGTGGATGCAGGCCGCTTCTAACCGTAACAACTGGAGATCTATGAGGGAGGCCTATGTCCAGCAGTGGACGTCCTACGGCTGAAATGATGATGATGACGATTATGGTATTTGATTTACTTTTTGGCCAATTAAATATAAAGTAGAAAATGAAATCATTTTGTAGGTGTCAAAATTGAATCGTTATCCATTAATTGTGTTAAACTCGATGTTTTTTTAAAGCTGGAACACTGCTCGTCTTATGCCAGATGAAATAGTAAAGACCTCGTAAGCGGAGCCGATATGTGTGAATAACGAAATTCTATTGGATGTTAAAAGAACATCTCCTCTCCGCTCGTCTCGTCTCTACGTTGGTGGAGTCCGGGCCTAAGTTCGGGCGTGCAATACAGGCTTTATTTATGCAAGCTGTGGGTAGGAGGCTCAAGTATAGAGCTTTATAAGATTGTTTCGCTTGAAAGAATAACAACTTCACGTACAGGATATTGTACTGTTTATGTGTGAACGTGTTACATCGATGTTGTTCCTACATGTTTTATTACGGTTTATAGTATATGTACTTTCGGCACTTTGTTTTTGATATATTTTCGCAATTATTGTTTACTAGCTGATGCCTCCGATTTTGTCCGCGTGTTGTTTGTTTTAACGTGTAGGTAGACATACAAACATGCATTCTGTGATTAAAAGTATTTGAAATGTTGACCGGGGATGTAAGGTAGCACCATGCAAAATTTCATTTAAATCGGTCCAACAGTTTCGGAGATAAGCCCATATAAATAGACAGAGAAACAAAAACAAAAAAAAAAAGTGTTCTTTTTCACTTCTAATATCCCCCGGACTCTTTTTTTAGCGTATTTTTCTATGTATAGACATTCGACCTCTACAGTTTTATTATGTACCTATAAATAAAGATCGTTATATATGAATCACTACTATGTGCAAATAATATTCTTTTCTTCCAATATTTTATTTAAGATCTGAACTAGAAATATAAACTCCTGTGTAACGTGCCCCCCTGGATGATTTAGATTCACAAATCATATACAATATATATGTTACGGGCAATTTGATAAGTCCGGGCATTATTAATACAGACTGGTCTGTATTAATAATGCCCGACTTAATTGGGCAATGTGATTAAAATAGCATGATTAATCACTTTTCCCCAGCCATTATGAATAATACCCACTCTATCTTGGGCAATGTAATAAAAAAGGTGAAATGTAGTGTCTTTGTTTTATTAAATGAAATTAAACTTACAAAATTTTATACGAGCAGCGCAAAAGGTTTTTAGGTGGTAAAAAAAAACCTAAACCTAAACTAATTTCACATGGCCCGGCTTCAAGTAGGGAATTATTCACACTGCCCGGTCTAAGTGATAAATTTAAGCTGGCCGGCCGGCCGGCTGGCAGGCCGTCAGGCATTTTTAGTAATGACCGGTCAAAGTGATAAATTAATCACTTTGCCCATCGCTCTTGGGCATTATTAATAATGGCCGGTCCTTATTAATAATGCCCGGTTAATCACGTTGCCCGTAACATATATATACTAATATATTATTATTATCATGCAGGACAAAGTCTGTCGGGTCCGCTAGTAAACTATAAACCTTCTATAAAAAGAAGAAGATTGTATAATTCAATAATCAGAGTCACATTAACAAAAACCATCCAATGAATACAGACATAACCTTATTTCAATTAGTTTTTGATTTCACCACGGTACCTTTTAAGTAATATCACCAGTCTCTTATATAAATTCGATTTCATTTCATTAAAAACGAATGAATCTAAAAGCGAGCATCGATTAACATTCCAAGTGATTAAAAACTCTTGGTTCGTGCAATTTATTTAATCTTTTTTCTCAACTAAAAGCCGAGAAAAAGTCAAAGACTTCGGAGTAAAAAGATATCCAATTAGATATAGGAAAGCTGAGAATAAATATAAAAAATTCAAGTGAAACTTAGCAGTGGTGCCATTATTTTCTTCGCCAATAGGTTTGTTGTATTAAATGCAACATCGGGATTTTATTTAAAGTAAGCAGTTAAGCTGTATATTTAGTTTAATAACTATATTTTGCACATAAGAATATTATGTAGATATCAATCATCATACATAGTATAAAACAAAGTCGCTCCCCGCTGTCTGTCTGTACCTATGTTTGCTTAAATCTTTAAAACTACGCAACGGATTTTGATGTGGTTTTTTTAACCGATAGAGTGACTCAAGTCGAAGGTTTATATGTATAATACATGCATAATATAGTAGAGGAACATTGATAATTTTAGAGGTTTCTAATGTGATATCGCAAATAAACACTTTTTTGCGATTGCATTGTAAACGCTGGCTTCAGGCTGGCTGGCCAGCCAGGTTCACCCTACGAGACACAATAATGTTCTACAGTAATGTACACTTTAAAAAGCTCTACTCAAAAGTCCGCGATGGTGTCTAACTTTTAGGGATAACCCACAATAACCAACTTTTATCCTTACGAGAAATAATGGCTTATTTACGAAGTGATTTTAAGCAATACAGCATTAATCCTTATCTAATTAAGTAGCTTCAATACATTATGCATTTAATATAGATTAATATGGATCTTTACATAATGTTATTTTAATGAATATTTTAGAAGATATAACCTACAGATTTAAAATGCAAGGAAATAGCTGGATATAGCGGTTGCGGCACCGGTACCGGCCGGCTGGGGCGCGGCGGCACGGCGCGTGCCTATAAATAGCATTGCACCCGTGCAAAGCCTGGACGGGTCGCTAGTAATATAATATTATAATAATAATATTTATTGTTATCTAATTTTAATTTTGCTATTTGTTTTAATTAAGGATGATATTTTAATTGGGATTATATTTTAGTGCTCGGTTCCGCGCGAGCCATGGGCTTCCTTGGGAGATTATTGCCATAGTTAACACGCTTGGCTGCCAGTTTATACCGCAGTATAGATACATACAATAAAATTCTGCTGCCCGTACCCTCGTATATAATTGATGTAGACGATTTTAACAATTGACACCAACGACTTGCATTTTTTCGAGGCACAGCTAGTCTCTCTTTCAACCAGACCCAGAAAAAATTGTTTAAAATCAAAGAGTTATGATTTTAAACAACGCTTTTTGGTCCTCACGTCACGATCTCCGAGACTTATACCACTTCGCCACGGAGGTTGTATTCCAATCATATCGACTTTTATTTTTCTTTTTTATCTTTTGACATGCGGACATGAAATTAACTTGCTACCAGTTTCTAAGACGCGTAATCAAAAGCCAATGTTACATCTGACTAGTCAACTTCAAAGCCTTCTGTCGTATTGGACGGAGGAGATTGGTTATGTAAATTCGTATAAAATTACTTTTACTGACTTCCTTTAAATTTCGACTATAGATAGCTGTTCATTTATATTGTAAGTACTATCTGTAAAACAGATTGTTTTGGATTTTGTGTCACTAGATGTCGTTCTTTAGAAGTGCTAGAAGGCGCTATAGAGATTCTCATCGTGTCGTATAATATCCGAGTATTGTTTTTTTTAAGATAACTCCCGTACTAAAAACATAAATTCCTATGATCGCGGGTTACTTAACAAACACGTTATTCACATACACAAAGCATACCCAGACTCAAAACAACTATTCGAGGTTCACATAAATAATTGTTACGGGTGAAAATCGAACCCAAAACACCATGTCTCAGAAGCCAATGCCGTAACCACTTAGACACCGGTGATTTCGTGAAGATTTTACATATATATCCTACCTGTGTTTTTTTTCAGTACCCAGTAGCAATAAATGCCCCATTCTAAACGTTCAATATCATTATTTTTCTGGAAAACCTTTTTCATATTTCAAGTTACAAAGTAATCGTAATCGTAAATCGTAGCGTAATCTAAAAACCTTGCACAATCCTTCTGAACTAAAATGGCGGCGTTACTTATTCGCATATAAAACACAAAATGTGAGGGTCAAGAATTCCATTAACCGTTTACTCACTACAACATTTTCAAGGGTACATTTTTCCTGCGGTTGTGGCTTGTTTCGGTTTAATATTAAACGCTTGAGATAATTGGAATAGTCTGCTATTCGGGTATAATGAAGCTGGTATTTTGTCTCACCCAAGGAAAGGCCTATTTTGCGGTTTTAAACAAATTAATTTTGAGTTAATAATTGAATAGGATTCAATTCACACATTGGCCCAAATACAGCCAAATACATACATTCACACCTTTTTCCCATACAGGTAGCAACGTTCTTCCAATTGGTACGATCTTCAAATACCACTTTCCCTTCCGCCACATTCATTTATCTTATCATACTTTTTTGCATGGTGTCGGTGTCTCAGTGATTCTAATATCTGGATTCGTTTCACAAGACAATTATTTGTGTGAATTCCCCTTATTCCAAGTGAGGGATATGCCTCAAAGAATGATTGATTTACAGCAAACTGGGTTAATAACCCAGTTTGCTTTTTTTCTTGTTAATTGGTACATCGTTTTAATTGAATATTCCCTTGGTTTTTTTTATTTGCCTAACTATATTTAATAAAATACTACAAATGAAACGCTATCTCAAAGCCTACGTACTGGAGTAACTCCACTACTGGATATTGGCGGTCAGTCCCTCCACACTAATCAATGTCGAGAGAAAATGAACATGTCGAAAACTAGGACGTGAAAATACCTATGCGAAGGTTTTCGCATTTCGCAAAATACCTATATTTTCACAAAAGTGAAACGACAAAAAACTGACGACAGACAAATCTCGCTCTAGGGAATCAAATCTATATTGTGTGAAATACATCCATATACATTTCTACTCGCAATAGAATAAACGTTAAACAATCTATGCTTAGATGGTGAATTACACCATCAACCCGTATAACGTCCGTTGCTTAACATGGGCCTCCTATCAAAAGGGGGTTTTGCCATAGACACCATGCTTGTCAGGCGGGTGGGTGACCGCAGTATTAGGTCGTTATAAAAAGGAAAACGCTACTGCTCGTTTCTTGGTTTACAATTGTTATAGATGATGGTATAACAATCGGCACCACCGCTTAACGTGCCTTTAAAGAAATATTTTCTATTACCCGATTCTTTGTCTGGAGTGGGAATTGACAACACACAGATATTGAAAAGCTTGAGATATATAACTTAGTCCTTAGTAAGATAAGATATCAATGAATGAATGGCTGCCTCGTTAGTCTAGCGGTAAGGTGCTCGACCTTCGATCCCAGGTCGGGCAAAAAATTTTGTTACTAGTATTATATTTTCTATTTAGATAAATCTAAGTACCAGCCCGAAGTATGGAAGTTGATGGGGTTTCACCCGTGCCTCGAAGAGCACGTTAAGCTGTTAATCCTCACTCGTGTTGGTAAAACTGTCCCACCGGATTTTAAGGATACCTAAAGAAATGGGGTGTACTTGCCTTTGCGCACACATTTAATTTTGTATACTATAAGCTATTAATATTAACATTATTTATATTTTCCGTGAAGATGGCTAATCTCCTTAGAGGTTGGTCGCTATGGCGGAAAACGGTCTAGACGACTACGACGACGACGATGACGTAAATATCAATAATTCTTATGGCAATACAAAATATTCTGATACTTGGAACTTTCTACTAAAAATAGGGTGAAATAATAAAGGGTATTAAGGAAGACTGGAAGACACTTAGAGGTTCACTAGCCTCTCGGGTTCGGGCTCCCGTGAAGAAAATATATTCTATAACGAAATAATATATTCATACTAATAATAGCTTTTGTTTGTTAATTTGCTTGAACGCAGTAACATCAGGAACTACATATCTGATAAAAAAAAAAAAACTTTCAGTGTAACATAGCCTATATCGAGAAAGGTATAGGCTAGGTATATTTTATTATGAAGTTCTTACGTGAACTAGAGTTACGCTGGCAGGAAGCTAGTACTAATATATAAAGCTGGTGGATTGGTGATCGCAGTAAGATGAAGAGTCACTTTGAGTAGATAAATGCTGCTGCCCATACATCAGCTGCATGCCCCGTAGTCACCTCTTACGACAGCCGTAGGAAGACATGGGGTGATCTATTCCAAGCCGGAAAACACACGGCAATTTATTTTATGTTTTAATTAAATTTAATAACATGTATTCCACCACTTGTGTAGTTAATTTATAATAACCTCGCAGCGGCCCTCTTTAGTGCGGCACGTTCTCCGAGTGCTGGTATACTTTGCACAGCAGGTAAGCATTGCCATTTAACAGGGTAATGCTTCCAGCATTCTGGGAACCTTGCCAAGTAGAATAGATTTAGATAAGTAGTATTTTATAAGTTAGTTTTATTTTAAATAAGCTTCTTTTAGTTGTATATTATGTATTTTATTCATGTATATAATAACATGTCATATTTTCCGGTGATGTATGTGAGATAAGTTTTTGGTTCACGGCCGCTTCTACTACAACTAGATTGGAAGTATGAAACCTTTTGATGGATTATATATAAGAGAAAGTTCCACTCGGCTTGCCTCAGAAATTAGTTTTACCCAACTTAGATCGAGTGCTCAGTCACAATGGTATTGTGTATTAACATATCTTTCGATTTCACTAGTTTTGCAAGTTGTTACAACAAGTTAAAGGACGTAAAAACATTACCTCTACTTTTTAGGAGACAAAAAAAACGAAATAAGTCTTTTTATTTATATTTCTATACTAATATACGGACCCGACAGACGTTGTCTTACATGATCATATATTCATCATCAGCCCGTACAACGTCCACTGCTGAATATGGGCCTCCTCCCGAGGTTTCCCTGTGTATTACAACATAATACTGCGGTCACCAATCCGCCTGCCATGCATGATGACTATGGCAAATACCCCTCCCCTCCCTCCCTACCTCCCCGGGAGAAAGCCCATGTTCAACAGTGGGCTGACGATGATGAATATGGTTGAGGTAAGCTATTGCAAAGAAACCACTTACGCATTAAAAAAATGTCTTAAATGATTCGTCTTTTACCTGCAACAAAAATACATTTTTAGTTATTATTGAAGTCAAGTAAAAAATTAAATACAATCAAAAAAAATTCCCTAGAATATTTTAAGTACACATTTATTTTGACTCCACTTAATCCAAATATATTTTTACAACAAAATATATACAGTCACAAAAGAATGAATATCTATGTGACAATATTATTTGAGTAAAATGGTTGAATTTTAATAATCGTGTAAATCTGGAACTTACAATCAAAGGCCCTTCGGAACATAAAAAAATCTCACATAGTTTGTACGATGTGTCTCATTAAACTAATTGCCCGCGCGTAATCTCGTTCCCGTGGGAAATTCATAATCAAATACAGCTTTCGTTACTCAGGGATAATGCAGCATTTTAATAGTAAAATAATTATCGAAATCCGTCTAGTAGTTTTTAAGTCAATTCGAAACAAAATTTATATACAAAAATACAAAAGTTTCCTGTTCATAATATTAATATACATGAGGATACAGCCTACAGCAGGCCAACCTAATATAATTTTAACGCAACATTTTCTACGTTATTAACAGCAATTAATACAACCTATTAATACGACAACCTCCGTAGCGTAGCGGTATTTGGCTCGCTTTAAATCTCGGTCGTGGGTTCGATCCCCACGCCAGACAGGAAATCTTTGTGTAAATTCTAAGATCCGGAAAGGATTCCGGGTTTGTTTGGTTGAGAGACTACCCTCCCTACCTCGGAAAGCACGTTAAGCCGTTGGTCCCAATTGTTACAACATCATCTATAATAACCATATCGCACCCCTAGATGAAGACTCCGGCAACTCAAAAAAACCTCATTTTTCAGAAATGATGAAAAACAGTTTTTAGAGTATATAAGAAATATATCAAAGCTACTAACTCAAAACTCGTAATTTTTGAGTTAGCGGAGTCTTCATCTAGGTGTGCGATATATCAAAGAACGGGCAGCAGCTTTTCCTGGTACAACATGATACTGCAGTCACCTACCCGCCTGCCAAGCGTGGTGACTATGGCAAATACCCTCCCTACGGGAGACACATGTTCAGCAGTGGACGTAATACGGGCTGATGATGATGAATACAACATATCTTACAACTAAGTACTCTTATTAATAAAAAGATCGTAAGTGCATAGAGTTATTTAGTTAACGGTCACCAAAAAAAACTACACCTTCAAAACGTAGGTACAGTCGTACATAAAACCGTTTGTTTGTCGAAAAACTAATCGAAGCTCCGAGTAGCACCTATCCAATTCCGTGCCACGTTAACATTGCATCACGTTGCATCGTATTGTGTAGCGCAAAAGCTGTATCCACAAAGATAACACAAAACACGATAGCCTGCTGAAATCACAGTAGCTTGGTTTTCTACTGTGTTTCGAATGTGTGTGTGTGTCAGGTGTCAGTAGCACTTGACACTTGTCACTGTCGGTACTATTTTGCCGTGTGGTTTCCGGCATAGAATAGACCACCCCATATCTTCACATGGATTTCGTAAAAAGCGATTAAGGGATAAGCAGCAGCATCATTCAGCTGAAAGCCACTCTCAATCTCACTGCGATCACCAATCCGCCTGCCAAGCGTGATGATTATGGCAATGTCCCTTAGCGACTAATAGCCAGGGATAGAAATCGGTAAAGTTTACAATGATTCACTTTCATAATGAAATCGGCCAAAAAGCGGCCGTAGCCCAATGACTAGGGCGTCGGACTTGTGATCTTGAGGTAGCCGGTTCGAACCCCAACCATTGCACTACCGACGTGAACTCACTCGTAATACAAGCATTTTAGCTTAGCACGAGGGGTTAGCAAGAATACTATCAGACTTGAAAACTCTGACAGTACTATTTAAAAAAAAAACGTCGCGGACCCAATTAACCTTAATTTTGGAATCGTTATCACTAAAACAGACGATGTTTCCCATAAACTTGCAACCCCTATATTCCCATCTAATAAGGGTAGTTACTAAATAAAATAAAATAAACTTTTTTTTTCGTATATTATGTGAGTTTGCAGTCGATAGTTTAACACTATCGACTAGAAGAAAGGATTTTCCATACCCACTACATATATGAATAGAATAGCATCGCTAAAGCGGTAATCCCAATAAAAACGAATCTACAGTAAAATACTCCTAAGAGACCTCTCACGTTGATTACAGACAGAACAGAATAGAAATAAAAACGATCACTGCACTGCAAATCACAAAGCACACGTACCAATAACAATAGTAACAAAATTTCAATACACGACATATGAAATAGAAAAACCACACTCCGACGCAACACCATTCGTCGCTTCGGTCGAACTAGCAATCTCATCGCTGCCCAACGTTATGTCGCTCCAATAAAAAAACAAAACTCGGATCATTCGATCTTGCAGTAATAGTATTGTGTTGACAGTACTGGCTCCGTAACTTGTGAGGAAATGGAAGTGACCTCTGACTAACAGTACAAAAGCAACAAATTGTCCAACACGTAAACCAAAATTGGAAAACGGAATGAAGAGTAAACAGGAAACTTTATGAAGCAGAGTTCCAACGAGTGTTACTATTTCCTCACCCAATTTAAAATACAATTTCGTTCTCACTGTACAGTATCCATTCCATTCAGGTAGGATAAGGAGGTAAGGATCAAAACTCATGTAACTGCAATTCATAGATTGTATCTTACCGTGACTTAAATGTATGCCTTTCGCCTAACTAGTACATTTTAAACTAAGTGAAGGTACAAAAAGAAGATGTTGTGACGGGAAAATTTTAAGAAACAAGCCTTGTTTTGTGTTGCGAAAGACGATATCTCATTTGATTTTGATCGCTCCTATTTACTATATTTTAATATCGAATAGTCCCTAAGCGATTGATGTTATATATAAAAGCTGAAGAATTTGATTGTTTGCTTGAACGCACTTATCTCAGGAATTACTAGACCGTTTTGAAAAATTATTTCAGTGTTAGATAGCCCATTTATTGTGGAAGGCTAAAGATTATATTTAATTATGATGTTCTTACGAGAAAGAGAAGTCGAGGTATTTTTAAAGATATTATTCATTTATTTTGATTGCTACAGCTATCATTACAATGCTCGGTGAGGCATACCGTTTTTTAAAACCCCAACAATCAACGTAAAATAATATGTGAGGATATCCTTACATATTATTTTTCATGACATTTAATTCAATACAAAAAGCTTTTATACTACGACTACAACGCTTGTTAAAAAAAATGTATTTATGTATGAAAACGGAATAGAAATCAAAAGGATTTCTGCTCCAGCTCATTACTTTTACGTCTTTAATAGATATCTCGCTTTATATATTCAATATTTTATAATGGTGGTGTAGGTTTAGTATTGCCAATAAAATTATATTCAATGAGGACATAATATATAACAACAAGACAACGGCAAGCTGTAGAGAGCAATTTCTTAAGATCATGTAACTTCGTGGATAAACCATAGAGTTAAACCGAATGACATCTACTACGGATACAAGAAATAAATAAACATGAAAAACTGAGAATATTACAGTAGAAATGAAGAATAATAATTTTAATGACGTTTTTAAACGACTCCCGACGATATTTGTTTTCTACGGACAATTGTAGTTAGACATGAGGATTTTACTACTTCAATATGGCAAATACGCGAGCAGGGCTCCAGCCTCCATCCCAAAGACAAATAAAGTTCCATACAAAAATCTTATTTTCAAACAATTCTCCGCACATTCCCGTAACCTCTCACAAACAAACTGTAGCGTTATATTCCATCTTTCTTACACATACAACAAAACATATACATGAATATTATAACAAAGCTTTCCACTTTATTATAATAAAATATGTAAGGAACCTTTTTTGCAGATAGATATGGTTTCAGTAGCAGATGCTATTTATGTAAGCTTTTTTCATAATATGTTCTGAACGTAAGTAATATTCAATGTGCTGCGTAGGTAAATTTTATTAAAAAAAATATATACAAATAAAATTCAATGGCACTTGAAGTCACTTTGTGATTGTACTAAAGGCGTTAAATGATAATGTTTTTTTTTGTATTCCCATTTTTAACTTTAGAAGCAGAAAGCTGTTTTCCTTATTTTTCTAATGTAGTGCAAGTTGCTTTTTTTTATTTATACAGTAGTATTTGTACAGTGTTCTGGGTTAAATTTCCACATTGGGTAAATCTTGGCTAATTGTTCTGGTTGAAGGTGTGATTTGTGTTTTACGCATAAGATATACTTTACAAAATAAGTGTTTGTAAAGTCTATCGAGACTCAGGGTCTCACTTCACCGGGTATACATTGCGACTCAGGGATTTCAGTTCCCTAGTTGGTACTGAAGTAGAGAAAGAGAGGAAAAAAACAAACATTAATATAACGATCGCTTCATGAAGAAACTATTGCTATATGTTTTATGTAGCCGTAGGCTGATATTAAATTAAATTAGAATATATAGAATATTTTTATTATCACATCAAAGACAAATAGGAAGTACCCGTTATAAAAAAACAAAACATTTGAAGAGGATAAGGCCGGGGTAACATTGGTGCGGTGACTGCGATGTGACGGTGTCAGCAGCAGTTGAAACTAATAAATTTCGCTTGCCTTTTCTGCAGTGCGGCCGTCGACGTATAGTTATATGAGTTTATTTTCACGACATTGCCGTACAATTGCGGCCCCAGTTTATAATAAAAGAGGTTGTACTTCAGCCAGTGGCAAGCAATGGGCATACTTTAGCTAGAATAACCCGTGCGATTTGAAAGCTCTCCTTAAACCACAAACTACTTCTAACATAGGCCCGTTTTTTTAACAGCTCAATTTATGATTTCATTGTAATTGATACTGCATTTGCTGAATTTAGGGTATTTCGTTTTCAGAAAGACAAATGTATTAAGCCACGAGGCCTTTGCTACTTGTCCTGGTAAAAATGCAAACAGGTCTCTAGCCTTAAATTCTGTGAAGTGCAAATTCATTGATTCAACGATATTTAATTCTATACTCCTAAGAAGATAAGAAAATTTGTAAAGAAAAATATAAATCACACGGTACCGTTAACAGTTAGATTGATAAATCAAATAAATGTTATCCTGTGTTTACCAATGAAAATTACATTAAATCAAGTTAAAACCATTATGAAACCGATCATAAATTTTCAATTATTGAACGTAATTAGAGTGACGAATGCTTATGAGTTACGACAATTAATTCGTTGATTACCAAACGTTTTAACCGCACATTGCGTTCAGCTAATATCCGTTTCATTTACATTTTAAGTGCCTCTCGAGTGTCAAGCGTAAGTTCCTAGTAATGACTTTTGAGTAATTGTCACTAAGAACTTTTGCCATAAAGTATTCTAATCGCGGAACAACGCGCGGGGCGTTGAGTGGCGCGACTCGTACTAGATCTTATCTAAGTATACTGATGAAACTATAAAATTCAGGAGGCGGGGGGCTTGTGACGTTACTACTATGTAAAATTGTACTCAGTAGTGACGTCATATGAAATTTCACGGCCATGTATCTTCGTCATTTTTTGTATGAGGAACGAAAAAAGAAAACGTAGGTATCAATACTTTTTGATAATATAACTGACGGACTAAATTGAGTTTTTTAGTTAGGAGTGCATATTGCTTATAATAAAATAATGTTTAGTTTGTTAAAAGATAAAGTCTGAGGTACTCTATGAAATATCCAAGTACGAGTAGGTAACTATAAGTAGATACACTATCCATCCGTCCTGTGACATTTATTTCTCTGAAAGAAGTTCATTATTTCATTATCATCATCATCATCAGTCGGACGAAGGGTATTTGCCATAATCGCCACGCTTGGCAGGCGGGTTGGAGACCGCAGTATTAAACATTTAACAACGGCTTAACGTGCTTTCCGATGCACGGAGTGTAGTCCCTCAACTAACCAGACCTGGAAAGAAATATCAGAATTTACTTAAAGATTTCCTGTCCGGCGTGGGGACCGAACACACGAACTCCGAGATTTAAAGCGAGCCAAATACTACTACGCTTCGAAGGTTGTCATTATTGATTTCCAATCAATCAAATTACACCGTAAACAAGACAATTAAGTGATGAAACATAAATATTGTCAAATAAATTTACTATGCACAACACTCCAACGAAATTCGGGACATCAATATTTGTCATTGGACCCAAAAGGCGTAATCAATGTGCAGTAATAATGATATACTTGTTCAATAAATTACCAAGTTATAATCCAATTTAATTGAGTGAGAGCATAGCTTATAACGTCAAAATGGCTATGTATACCAGGGATTACACGGAAATCCCTTCTCTGTTTAGTCTGTGTGTGGCTGATAAATTTCACGAAATTCACTTATCTATACTAATATATAAAGCTGAAGAGTTTGCTTGCTTGCTTGAACGCGTCAAAATGTTTCAGTGTTAGACAAGCTATTTTTTTCATGATTACGTTATTTGATAATGTTGACGAATCGATCGTACTTACTATAAGTCAAATACAATGATAATGACAAAAAAAAACAAATCTTGACAGAACAGAAACAAATGTCCGTCGGCCGCCCGGCACACCACCTCGCCCGGCAAAGATGATCTTCATTTTCTGTGAAGGAACACCACCAACCATTCCTCTACACTCTATTGAAATACTTTGAACTACAACTTATTTTTTAAGCAATTAATGAGCATTCACAAAATAAATAATCTATTAATATTACAGATAAAAAATTCCATTTATTTTCAAATACTCCGTTGTATACTTAAAGTGGGAACGTTCATAGTATCATTATCATCATCAGCCCGTATAACGTCCACTGCTGAACATGGGCCTTCTCCCGAGAGAGGGTTTTTGCCATAGTCACCACGCTTGGCAGGCGGATTGGTGACCGCAGGGTTATATTGTAATACACAGGGGAAACGCTGCTGCACGTTTCCTGGTTCGTTTGTTATAGATGATGCTATAACAATCGGGACCAACGGCTTAACGTTCTTTCCGAGGCACGGAGGGTAGCCCCTCAACCAACCAGACCCGGAAAGAAATCTTAGAATTTACACAAAGATTTCGTGTCCTGTGTGGGGATCGAATCCACGTGATTAAAAGCGAGTCAATTACCGCTATGCTACGGAGGTTCATAACGTTCATACTTAGTAAGAAAATATAAATAAAATGTATTAACATATTACCCCTTTATCATTCGCGACAAAACGTACAGAATTAATTATTCAACAGTGATCAGTAAGTCATTAAAGGGAATAATACATTTCAATTGGAACCAGCTCATCCAAAGTTTGTTAATTAACACTAGGTCGTACGTACAAATACGTCACTTCATAATAGATTTGAACCATGGCCAGCCAGGCCCGAGAAATTTCAGCTATGGCGCGGCAGCCAAAGAAGGATATTATTATAGTGATAGATTTTAATCATGGTGAGCCATGCCTCAATTTCAGCCATGGTGAGTCATTCCTCAATTTCAGCCATGGTAAGCTATGCCTCAATTTCAGCCGTGGTGAGCCTTGCCTCAATTTCAGCCATGGCTGTGCATTCCGTGGTGGTTTTACCGACACGACCAGAGGGCGATCAGGCGCTGTCAGTTGTACCTGCTCTGAGGCACCGGTGAAACAACACATCACTACTCGGATTTATTCTCAGTAAAGTAGCAAAAGCCTCATAGCTAACCACGAACTATCTGACTTCAGGCTGGTACTTACTTTTAGAGTTAAAATGTTTAGTAGCACAAGTTTTTACCCGATTCGGATATCGGACCCAGCACCTCGCTAATTACAGTTAAACATTTTACCGAGACAACCTCCGTGGCGTACCGGTATAAATCTCGCTTGAGTCCAGGAGCTCGTACGTTCGATCCCCACACCGGACAAGAAATCTTTGTGTAAATTCTAAGATTTCTTTCCAGGTCTGGCGGAATGAGGGACTAGCCTCCGTGCCTCGGAAATCACCTTAAACCGTTGGTCCCGATTGTTGAAGCGTATAACAGGGAATAGGCAGCAGCCTTTCCCTGTGTATTACAACATAATACTGCGGTCACCAACCCGCCTGCAAGGTGTGGTGACTATGGGACTCCCTTGGGTCCATGTTCAGCAGTAGACATTATACGGGCTGACAATGATTATGTTACCGCTAGAACCACCAATCAGTCAATGCGAAATAACAGAAGCATATACGTTCACTCATTACTTCATGATAATATGTCGACTTTGAAAATGCTTAATCATCCGTTTTTGGGTAACGAGGGCGAAATTAATTGAGATCAAAAACCATTCTACATCTTAAATTACAGCTCATACTAATAGGCTCAACAAAGCGGCAGTTAAGTACGACTTTAAAGACCCTTAGGGTTCTAAACTAGAGACAGAACAATTATTTTTGGCGTCTCTGTTTACGTTATTTGAATTGTTATTAGTACAAACGTTTTCCGCTTTCGTAAATAGATGGCAATACGCACCAAATTATAAATCGCAAGCGTTTGCTTCACCCAATTTGGTATGGTCACCAATGTCTTTAAAAATATTTGTTTAAAAATATTATTTATTTTTAAATAAATATTTTACAAATGACAGGCGACAACAATTATAAGGTGATTTGTTTACACTTCTCTCCTTCACTTTATTTATTGCATTTCAGTGCTTTAGTCACTCGAATCAAAAAGTTCCAAATCAGTGGCAGCATATATACTTATATACCTATTTCTTTATTAATTCCGAATTTTCTACTAACCGGTTTTAACCTTTTGAAAACAGCCAAGTTATTTTTATTCATAAATTAAAACTTTTTACTCATACTAGAAATATATTTTATGAGTGCTGAATTATTTATTTTGTTAATGATTTACACGAAACAATTTTTATTAAAGTCCAGTTGGACAATATAATTAAAAAGCAATTAATATAGTATCTATCTAATTAAAAGCAACATGGTTCCATTCACTCCATGAACACGGAACCCTAAAAACGGATTACAACATAATACGAACGCAAGTCTTTCATATTGAAATAGGGTTTCCAATCAAGTTTTCGCTTGAGTGGATGCCCAAGCATGAGTAACACGCAGAATGAAACCTGTTGTTTCTATTCACGATTTCTTAGTTTTACGCAATTAAATTATGTTCATACATAGTAGCATATAAAATCACGATGCATGATAACATACATTATGGAAACCTTATAATTGTACTTGTTTCATTCTTTTTTTAGTTTTAACATCTAAATATTCAGTAGTACATTCTCACTGAATTAAATTGAGTAATGCCCAATTTTGTAATCCTCAGATAAAAATTATCTGTTAAATTTTAATTTCGACAGAATTGATATATATTGAATAGATTGAGTCCACGACCTCCCATACATAAAGCAAAACCTACGCCACGTATGTCGTCTCCTAATAAGTTGAAAACTTTCGTAAATTTTTTCTCATTTCCTTCCTCTCTGCAGATAACTTTATGCCTTGACGTTTAATAGTGAATATGTACCAATATAATCCGTTTATCGTGTAGCCATCCATCGATAGGAGCTTCACATCACTTCACATAATTTATTGCGAGAGATAGGTTGGCAGAATTCGATTAGCGATTCGTGTAAGTGAGGTTAATGAGCGAACAAGCGTCACTTGTTCGATGTTCAAATATCATACTAGGGAATCCACTTTACTTCTTATCACCAAATTAGATATAAAAAGCACGATATTGTTGATATCATTTAATTTGAAACCATTTATATTTATGTCATCATCATCATCATTAGCCCGTATAACGTCCACAGCTGAACATGGGACGGTATTTGCCATAGTCACCACGTTTGGCAGACGGGTTGCTGACCGCAGTATTATGTTGTTCCAAGGAAACGCTGCTGCCCGTTCCTTGATATATTAATTGTTATTAGAGATTATGTTATAATAATCAGGACCAACGCCTTAACGTGCTTTCCGAGGCGCGGAACATCTTAGAATTTACGCAGAGATTTCATGTCCGGTGTGGGGATCGATCCCAGGACCTCCAAGATTTTAATCGCGTTACGTCACTTTCGTTATGTCTTCTTTGCAACATCTCATGGCACAGGTGATAGTAGTGAAATGAAATCCTACAGCTATTGCAAATATATGTAACTTTATCCAAATAAGAGTAGCTCAATCATTTTGTTAGATTTAGGAAAACCTATAGTAAACATGGATACTTTATTCCTTGACTATCGCAATCCCATGGATCGGAAATCCAACAAAAAAGAGATAAGGTAAAGGGCTGACAGCTGATGGATTTATGGGTGTTTCGAATGAAGTTGGTGTAATTCGGAACATGAGCACTTTTACTGTGGAGATTGAATAGCAAATAATAACGTGGATATTACATAGCATTACGGCACTAATATGAGTTCAAATTATGTGTTTCTTATAAATGTATAAGATGGATGATACTAAAGTTCTCCGAAACCGCCTATCATACCGTAAGCTGACATCCAATCTTGCCGCACCAAGCGTTTTGCTTCTTATTTCCTCATGCACAAGGTAAAGCTGTGGAACTTGCTACCGGATTACGTGTTTTCAGGCTTATGGGCAAGCGCGGTCGATCTTAGACCTCATCGTCACATACCATCAGGTGAGATTGAGGTCAAGCACAAACCCATTTTATATAAAAAAGGCTGCCTTAAATTAGGTCATATATTTTTCGTGGCGTTATAACACCCGGTAGGAGAACATTGGTTAATAAAGACGCGGGGCGTCGCGCGTGGCGTTGAGAGTTGCGGATCATATCTATTTTTATAATGAAAATTATTACGTAAACGCGTTCATACAAAGCCATAATATTTTATATTGTTCTATGGCATAATACAACACTACCACTTGAATTAATCCTGTTCAAATAGAGTGAGAGACTCTTTAAAAAATGACAACATCATTTTAAATAACATAAGCAAAAATAGGTTTACATGATTTTTTTTAGCATACCAACAAATTAAAATTAATCTCGTTTTTTTAGCATGAAACTGATCAAGTTACAATTTGTTAAAATAAAATAAAATGTAGCGGCAAAAGTTAAATACACCTATTACTGTTAATGCCTAAATAAACGTTATTACATTATATTAATTTAAACACAAATGATTAAAGATGCTCAGTTCGCTTACAACGCCATCTATCGTAGCCACACAATAAACCTTCCGATTACTAGCAGCGCCATCTAGAACCTGGAATACTAACTAACCTATATGGCGCAATACAAGTTCGCAAGCTAATTCGAGAATAAACAAGTTATGGACAATAACAAATGGCCGTCGGGCGCCAGGCATACCACCTCGTTTTATGAAGAAGGTCTTCATTTTCTTTGTAGGAAACACCACTAACCGTTTCTCTATAAGCAGTTTGTCGGGGTAATTATAGAATATCACTGCATTTTTTTTTCTTTCTTTTTAAATAAGATTACTAGCAGAGTTTTGCAGTCTACTAGTATTCTTGTTAACCCCTCGTGTTAAGCTAAAATGCTTGTGTTACTAGTGGGTTCACATCGGTAGTGCAATGGGTGGGGTTTGAACTAGCGACCTCAAGATCACAAGTCCGACGCCCTAGCCATTGGGCTACGGCCAGTTTTAAATACAAAGTAAAATGTTGAATTCCAGTGCGTAGTGCTGCGAAAATAATATATGTATATGCGATTACGTTAGTGAAGCGATGTCTGTGAAATACTTTTTTTATTTCTACCTTATAAAAACAGCATTTCATAAAATCAAATATCTCTGTGTAGCGGATATGCTGGAAGAAATTTCAGAATTGAATGAAGCGTAGAGCTCGCATTTATACATTGCAAAAATGTGAACTGTACACATGTCGTATAGTTTATGTCGAAGTGTCAATTAGTTTCTGTGTTGTACACACAGAAAAAACAGTTTTCGATGGAATAAGGTGGTTTTTCGATACATATAGAGAGAGGTCTCACCTTTTACCTGAAATAATTGTATTTGTAGAATTTTTCGTTGTGAAATAAAATTTATTATTTCACAGAAATTTCTTCACTAACGTAATCACTACACATGATACTTTCTACTGGTAAAGGGATGGCATACATTTAGGAACCACCTTATCAGCAACATGTCAATTATAACTTTAGGTATTCCGAGCGTTTTTAGACTACGGTAACCACACATAAGTGACCCGATTCATATGTCCTCACCTCCTAAATTAAAAAGAAATACAGAAACAAGGGTCGCAATTCGTATACATTGTAAAATATATGAGTAACTTCAACCTTACAAAGACATCGATCAAGTCACGTACGGAACCCAGGTGTAGCCTTATTTATAACTCAATCTGTACTCGCCTTAACGAGACCCACATAAATTGGGAAGACCTTGTAACAAGAATTAAGGTTGGTTTAGATTACGACCGTAGATATTAATAAAAGCAGGTATGAGATGGTAGCCTTGGTATCTTTAAGGTAATGATAGTCGTAGGTGAATATGGAATTATCATGTAAACTCTTTAAAATCAGGATTAAAATAACAATTAAAAAAAGAATAAAAGAACACTATCTATCTCATTAGTAGTTTTTATATTATTATTATGTATTAGTTTATTGTTTTTAATATTTCGGACGTATGTATGTATATATTATTATGTATAAGTATGCGTATATGTATTAGTCGGATATATATAATCTACTCAACTTACTTATTGTTTTATCTAAAGTCTGTGGTGTACACTGTTCTTGCCTATTTTACCTTTATTTATTACACTCTGAAAATGTTTTGCTGGAAGAAAACTCGTTAATGAGTTAAGCTTGCCATTGTACATCATCTTTAAATGTTGTTTTTACTATAATTTCATGTGTACAATGAAGAATAAATAAATAAAATTAATTTATTACACTATTATTTAATACATTTTTTTTTTTCAGTTTGACTTACGTAGGTAGCCATGAGGCTTTTACTACTTCACCGTGCATAAAGGCGAGCAGAGCTCCAGCCTTAATAAATGGTTTAAAAACTACAAACTAAGTAACCTGCGCAAGAGGGCGCCCCCTGTGGGGCTTGGACCTCGGCTCAGGGCGGTCGCTGGCGATAAGATTTAGGGGTTATGACTTTTAGTAATTTAATACACTGTTTATAACAGTTAACTGTGCTATCAGACCGATTTCAAACATTCTTGCAACATTAGAAAGCTACTTCATCTAGGAGTTACTTAAGCTATATTTCATGATGAAGTTCTCATGAGGACGGGAGCTACGCAGGTGAAAACGCGCGCAGGGAACTATCGTTAGATCCGTTCATAATATTTCTAGAAAAAAAAAGAAATGAAAACAATCGAACCTTTAGTTCGTGTAAAGTTATTTAAAATGTACACTCTGGTGACAAACATTTGAACGCTTAATTTCATACTAAAAAAACAATAGTCTTAGAGCCTTCGAAGATCAACCGTCACCCATTTGATAACTAGATGAGACATACTTTTTGTCAAATATTATTCATTAAAAACCGGCCAAGTGCGAATCGGACTCTCGCACGAAGGGTTCCGTACAAGTGCGTACCTATTTTTGATATCAAGAATACAACAAGTTACATAGTATAAAAGTTCTTGTAGTTCGTTGTAACTTTGATCGATGTTGAATGAATGAAAGGTAAACCGCGGTTTACGGTTTATGACGTAATAAAAAAAAACTACTTACTTGATCTCGTTCAAACCAATTTTCGGTGGAAGTTTGCATGGTTATGTACATCATATATTTTTTTTAGTTTTATCATTCTCTTATTTTAGAAGTTACAGGGGGGGTGTCTCTCGCGAAAACTATTCAGTTTAGAAAAAAATTATATAAGAAACCTCAATATCATTTTTGAAGACCTATCCATAGATGTCCCACACGTACGGGTTCGATGAAAAAAATTTTTTTGAGTTTCAGTTCTAAGTATGGGGAACCCCAATTTTTTTTGTATTTTTTCTATTTTTGTGTGAAAATCTTAATGCGGTTTACAATATACATCTACTTGCCAAGTTTCAACATTATAGTTCTTATAGTTTCGGAAAAAAGTGGCTGTGACATACGGACGGACAGACAGACAGACAGACAGACAGACAGACAGACATGACGAATCTATAAGGGTTCCGTTTTTTGCCATTTGGCTACGGAACCCTAAAAACATGGCTATGATAACTTGCCTATCAAAAAGTGTCCATGGCTAATTATCTTTAAATAAATTTAGAGAAAGTTGAGTGTCGGACGTTGGTGTGATAGAACAGGACACAACATACCAGCTGCACTATGCCTGACCGAGTGTGCATGCTCTTTTACGTTCGTGTACATTTGATTTTAGTGAAAAAGAGCATTTGTTTCCACAATAGTCATTTTGAACCTTCTGACCATAATTATTACTTCTATTACACTCTTTGTATTATTATTACAATACATCTTATTTATATATTGAGATGAAATTCATTTGGTTATCAAAAGAACAAAGTTGTTTAAAAATAATTCAGTCCATGATCACTTTTTGATAGGCAAGTTATCATAGGTGTGTTTGTTAATGAATAATATTTGGTCTGGTTATTAGATGGGTGAAGGTTGATCTTCACGTCTCCTCTAATTCAAGTATACATACATAAGCTCACGCCTGTTTCCCAGCGGGTTAGGCAGAGACAATAGACCTCCACTTGCTACGATCCCTACACACATCTTTCGCTTCATTCACTCTCATAACATTCTTATTACAAGCACGTCGGTTTACTTCAAGTATTTACTATAGTAACCTGAATAAGTAGTGAAAAAATGAAAAACGATTTAAAATTGAGAGGATAATAAACTAGTTCTACATTAATCTTACAACGTTTACTAAGTGCTTAAACATAATAGCCGAGAGCGATAATTTACCCAATTCAAAAATATGTCATAAATTTGATTTTAAGGATCATCTAGGGAATAATAAATATCTTATTAGCCCTTATCAAACGTCTTATGTTCGATTTATCGTCGGTGATACTGTATTACCGCGTAAATGACAGTTGCTAATAAGGTGTAATTTCATCTGTCAAAAAATATTTTCGTTATATATGTTTTAAAGGGAAAAAATTGAATTTGGTGCATTTGATTTTCAACCTTATTAGCTATTGTCACTTATGCGGTATTGTAGTATCACCGACGATATGTCTACTACTATCAACCAACTAATTTATTCAGATAACGTTTCTTGCCTCTTTTGTTTTCTTCTTCCACCACCAGGCTTTTGCTATATCACCAAATTCAAAGTCAAAGTCAAATATCATTTATTCCGTAAAAATGGTTACATTTATTTGGAATACTCATTTTTTTCCCCTACCGTGCAGTGCGTGACGTGGCGACTACTGAGAAACACTGCCAAGAAACTCAGTAGAACCCTCTTTTTTATAATAATATTTTATTAAATGATACATAATTTCGGAGCGACTCAATCCCAAGCATTTTTGTCATTAATATAATCAGAAATTTTATAATAAGCCCTGCTACACAATTTAGCAATTTACCTTCAATATCACCAATATCACCAATCCGCTTGCCAAACCTGTCGACTATGGCAATGTACCTCAACTACTCTGGCTTGCCAAGGTAAGTTGGGAGGAGGCCCATGTTCAGCTGTGGATATGAACGGGCCAATGCAGTCAAGATATTATGAAGAAGTGAATATTTGTGTGAGTAATATACTCACCTAACAACTCGCTAGTCCTACTAAATATAAATGCGAAAGTGTGTAGGTGTGTGTTACTTTTTCACGCAAAAGCTACTGAATGGATTGGGCTGAAAGCTCGCGGATAGTTTATAAGCTGGATTAACATATAGGCTACAAAATATCACGCTCCGACCCACTGGAGCAACTAGTAGCTAGGATACATTATAACATAGTAGCGACCTGCCCCGGCTTTGCACAGGTGCAATGTACCATACATATTATACATACAAACGATCCCTCTTGAATCACTCTATCTCTTAAAACCGCAAAAAACCGTTGCGTAGTTTTGAATATCGAAGCATACCTACATAGGGAGAGAAGCGACTTAGTTTTATACTATACATACATACATTAGCTCACGCCTGTATTCCAGCGGGGTAAGCAGAGACAATGGACCTCCACTTGCTACGATCCCTACACACATCTTTCGCTTCATTCACTTTTATACTATGTAGTGATTTAATCCACAACTTTCAAAAGCAAAAAAACCTTACGATGGTTATATAAAGCCAGCTATATCAACGTTAAGTCAATATGAAATTCTACACGTTCTTCTATATTTTATTTGACTAATTGCGAACAAGCCGTGCAAACGAATGAGACTCAAATAAAACGTGTTGACACTTAAAAAGACTTCAAAGACTTACGAGCACTTTTAATTTTTTGGTCCAATTAAAATCTTGTTGAGTTAAATGTAAAATGTTTGTATTTAACAAGTTGGAAATACTTGCGTACCGTGTTTGAAGTTTTTACTTTAATATAGGGGGTGAAAATCATTTAAAATGACCATTGTGACAAAAATGAAATAAAAAAGAAATTGTAACAAAAATGAAACGCGAACAAAAAAATAACAATAATGAAATATTAGGGCTTGTTCACAATGCGCATTAATATATGACTATTAGGTATTTATTTAATTGATTTCGTATTTGAGTACCGCAATAAAACACGTTACATGTCTTTTATAATTTGTTTTATTAAATTAAAAGGAACATTATTGTAATTAAAAACCTATATTTTCTTTGGAGACAGCAAAAAGAGATCAACGTAATAACAGTCATCCTATAATAATTTATCAGTTTTGAGAAATCACGATGAGAATATTATTCTCAAATTATAAAGTTATGTAAAACAAATCAACAATACAAAAATAATAGTATAATTTGTCAAGAGCTTTCATTGATGTTATGAACTTGAAAAAAGGGCAAACTTCTATAATAAAATTACAGCTCAAGCATTAGAGGCTTCTGCGATTGTTTCGACATTAAAAGACACTGCCTGCTAAAACCTCGCCCCAGAAAACGAACTCGGTTAGCATCCGATTCAGATGACTGCTTGTCTTCACCATTTTAAAGACAAGCACATAATATCAATACTTTGACTGATATCTCGAATTCCGAAAATAATACAACACCGGTTTCTTCAAAACATCGCACGACTCTGCAAGAAGATACATCAGAGAGACTGGCAACGGTGATTCAGACTCTTTAGACATTTTCGATGTCGTTGATAATACTGAAACTTCTCAAGATAAGGTAAAAAGCAATCTAAAGCATATTAAACGCCTGTGGATGCAGACCATACGTACGTCACCGTGACAAATAAAGAAAATGTCGATGATCAGAATAAAATAAACATTAAAAAATATATAAAAATGTGGCACCTGTGACTATTCTGTCTGATGTTCGAGTAAATTATTCACTTAGTGATTTAAGGAAAATGATTAGCAACACAAACAGACAAAATGTGTCTTCTTGTAACCTTAAAGTAGATTTTCCTGAAATTCAATATTCAATCAATAATATCATTAAAGAAAAAACATATTTTTCTAATTCAAGTGAAAGCACATGCATATCAGCTGCACTCCAAAACACTTGTAAAATATTAATTGTAGTCAACACATTCTTCAAATACACTCAGACATAAAACATTAAAATAACGCTCTAAAAATAATATTTCATCAGCTATGTGAATGCGACTTTAGTTCATTTTAGTTATTTCATTTTTGTAACATATTTAAAAAGTGTAACAAATCATAACAAAAATGAAAAACCGCCATATTTTGATTGTAACTTCAAATGTGTTAAGCCAAACAGAAATCTCAATGAGTCCCAAACACCTTGCTTTCCAATAAGGGTTAGCAATAACCTATCTAATCAATCAATTAAATAATAAGAAGTTCTCACTTACCTGCGTTGTTCAAAACAAAACAAAACTGACAAATTAAAATTGGAATTTTGCTCGCCGACACAGAAACACACGTCATCCACTTTTTGCACTCGAGGACAAAATGGCCGACTCATAGTCGATTCTAGCATGTGATTGGATCGTTATGGCGTAAGTGTTGCCATTTTACAGTTACCAAATATTATCAAATTTTACTGTTAGAAAAATGAACAACAAAAATGAACAAAATAATGGACATTATTTTCTACCCATTTTTTTAATATTTCAAATAATTAACGTAAAATGAATTTTACCGAAACTAATGGCAATTAATAACGTCTTGATAATAAGTTCAACAATAATTTAATACTGTAACTAATGTATTTATTCAGACGATTTTTGTGACGCACCTCGTGAAGAGGACAAATTATTTTGTATGGAGAATATTCGAGTTGGATGAGAAAAAAGGAATATAATTTGTTTATTCTTGACAATGAATATATAAATCTGTATAATGCAGCTTGACAATATATATCTTAGTACTGATAAGTACTTTTTACGTAGTAAAAATAATTGTATCATAGAATATCACGTGTGGACAAATTTTTCTACCAAAATGGTCATTTTAAATGATTTTTACCAATGGATTTTACGGCAATGTTATCTGGCTACACACTATGATTAAAATTTAACAACTCGCTTTAAGTCTCGTAGGTCGTTGGTTCAATTCTCACGCCAGACAAGAAATATTTGCGTAAATTCTAACATTTCTTTTCGGGTTTGGTAGATTGAGGGATTACCCTCCGTGCTTTGGAAGGCCCATTTAGCCGTAGGTCCCGATTGTTATAACATCTATAGGTATACCTATATACAAATGAATCCCTATTTCCCTTGGTCACGGTATCTCGGGTAAACGGATGGACCGATTTCAGTAATACTTTTTTTGTTGTATCAGGAGAAGGTTCTTATGAAAGAAAAAATTGGGTAAATTGCGCGGAAAATTTTTAATTTACGAATACTTAACCAAAATATTACATTATCTATATAACTTAAGCGCTTTTGACAATATAAACTTTTTAATGTAAGCTTATGGTGTTTGACCTAACACTGACATAATGCGTGCTGCTCTTAGTACACATAACTGTTAGTTCAGAGCTATTACGCTTAATATTAAAAGTTCAATTTAATATAGAGTTTTAGTTAAGACAGGACAGCGTCTGACGGGTCAGCTAGTCACTTATAAAATCTTATACCAAAGAACATACAACAGCGGTTCCCTGTGTTGCAGCAAAATGCTGAGTTTATTATACAAAGCGTAAGACCTTTTTTTATGTTTTTCAGTGATAGATTAATAACTAGTGCTAACCTATAAGGTTTAACATTTTGCCACCATTAGCATTTTATTTGCATACACATTTCGAGGAAAAATGTATAAATTTGAAAGCAGAAAATATTTTCGTATCTTCCATATAAATCATCAATTCATCAAATTTTCAAATGCCTATGTAGCCACAATTAATTTAACTTTTTTCGTCGTCTTTTGCAGACGACTGCCATGTTTTCCTTCAAATGCAAAATTTTCATCAAAGTTTTCCTTGATACGTCTTCTTAAATAAATGTCAGTTGGAGGCAAAAACATCAAGTTTTTATATAGAGATTGGCTTATACTTTTGCACAGCAGAATCTATAACAAAATAACGTTTTTTCTATATTTTATGCAATATTGTTCATTACGTATCAAATATGAGAATTTACAAACACTTAATAGGCTAGGTGACACATATGAAATTATGTTACAATGATGTTTATTTCGTAAGTATTTGTCATATGGAACCTAATTGTAATATTTTTTGTTCATAAAACTTGAATATGTTTGTATAAACTTAATTTCTTTTGTCTCTGTCTTTAACTTCCGAAAACGCTATCAGTTATTTTGTGATGTCATACCTACATCTTGTTAAAAAACATGAACGCGATCCTTTACTATTACACTTTCTGAGTGATGATGGCATCGATCTCGAACACAGATAATGTATATAGATCAACATGGTTGACATCGTTATCATCTCTTAATGTCAAGCCAATATTAAAATATTTATTTTAGTGCTTTCTAGATCTCAAATAAATGCCATATTTTTTTCTTGATCTAGTAAAACCATTCTTAACCATATAAAAATAATTTCAAAAAAGTGTCAACTAGCCTATTCACGGAGACAAAGCACACCTAGCCTCAGATCTATCCATGGTTTATATAAATCAAAGTAAAAGTCAATATATCTTTATTCATATAGACATATTTAAATATTGTTTTTAAAGGGATAAAATATAATGACCACCAAAAATATATACTTGACACCAGAAAAATAAAGTCTAAAATTATAATAGTACTAGCTATTTTAGTCACGACTGCACTTCAAATTGTATTCGAACACCAAATGTAGTTAATGATCACCAAATCTTAGCGAGCAAATTATTGCGCTATTTCTACCTTAATAAAATCAATGAAAAATGACAATCGGTTAGGTTAGGTTAGAGCTGCGGCCATACAACGCATGAGCCGAGCGAGCGAAGCGAGCGGTGCCGCGGCAGCAGCCGGCGAGTGCCAGCACCGAATAGTAAATTAGTAAAAAGTAAAAGTACTTTTGGTGATCATTTACTACTTTTGGGTTAACAATGATTTATTTGGAGTCATTTTGCTTAAATACGATAGCGAAATGTTAAAACTTTGGTTACAATTTTACATTAAAATGCGGGTTTAATTTTGGTGATCATTTTCAATTTTTTTCTGTTATATGTTACTGACTCATATCTGATGGTAAGTTAAACATAAGCCGTTTTTAAATGTTCTAATGATGCGTCCTTTATATTTTCTTTATTCTATCACCAGTTCTGAATGTGGCAACTCTGTGAAGAACTGGCAAGAAACTCAGAGAAAAATCATTAAATCATTGTCACGGGTGGTCACCGAACGTAGAACGGCCGATCACTTCTGAGCCACCAGATTAGTCAAGTGAATGTTTGGCGCAATTTATACACTTGTAATGCAATATGTCACTATCTCAAGGATTACTGGCAGATATGTCCTCATTGGGTTAAGTCTGCCCCTGTACATGGTTTATGTCGAAATTCTGTGTTCAAAAAAGTACCTGTAAAAAATGGTGTCAGACGTCGTTAGTCGTTTTTTTCGTAACTGTGTGGAATAAACCGACGAATTACCTACATGCAAACAGTTCTTGTAACGCTATTTCAATAAATATGAAATTGCAATTTCTGCTATAACTGGAAATATTTTATTGCTAGATACCAACAATTGAAACAAATTTAGAAAGGTTACCTATTCTTCGGCGTTTAAAATTGGTCCATTACACGTCGAACATTCATCCAACAAACATCGATATTGGGGCTGTGGGACTTGGAACCAAATGATTTATATAAAACCTCGCATTGGCTCTCGTTGATGCGGCACGTTCCCCATTGCCATTTAACGAGGCAATGCTATCAGCATTTTGGGAACGTTTCTAAGCAGCACACATATGTTAATACGATCCGTAATACTTTAAACTCATAGACCATATTATTATGTCCATATTTACTCAACAAATAAAGTCAAAATTAACAAATAAAGTCCTCAGACGGAGAAGTAGATACATAGGACATTCGTGAAAGAAAATCTGAAACTGTGTAAATTTTCGCCCGCGCCATATGTGTCAGAGTCCTAAAAGCAAGCTACGTCAATAATATTACTTGCAGTTGCATCTATAAAGGCAGTAATACACTGCTTTTACTATTTTAAAACGAACCATTTCCTACAAGTCTGAAAGCGTGTCATTCTACATTTTCCGGCAAGACAACTGCTATGAAAGCCGGACATCATCCGGACACAAAATGGCACCAATTATGTAGGTGTAGAAGGCATGGAATATATACTCAGGTCATGCTATTCTGTTAGTGTATCTAAGTGTATTAAAAACATTCGATCTCGCTTACAAATCTCAATCAGCTGAAAAAAAAGGGATTGTATTTTTGAATATTTTTATTGTCTTTTCTGCATAATATAGTGCATTTTTGCGGACGCGGCGGAAAAGCTTAGCAAAAATGCTAACCAGCATTTTGGAACGGGTAATTCCGCTCGAAAATGCTTGATTGCTAATCAAGATTTGTTTTAATTTTCGCTAAGTAACGCTGAATTCTATTATATTTACGGTGTAAGATATGGGCTAGAACTACAGGCATCAGCTAATGTATATGTAACTACATCACCATGTTAAACGTTCTGTGTAGTTCAAAGGAATTGTTTAAAAAATCGATGCAACGTTTGCGATCCGATGGTACATTAAATATGTATGACCTGACTTTTGTTCACAGGTATACATAGATTAGTATGCGTTAACCGAGATCAATGGTACAATGTTTCCTAAAAGCCACGGAGTGAACCTATTTATGGACGTTAGCAAATAGTAATAAAAAAGACATGTCATGTTTGATTTTACTAAATAATTTCATGGTAGCGGTAGGTACTAATTGTTTACACACCGCATGGTGGTGCGTAAACCACCAGCATTCCCAAGAATGGTTGGTGTCAGGCTGGCGGCTGACAGTTGCCAAATCCCTTGCAGCATGTTTGTTAGAAACAAACGTGTTGCGCCGACCCCAAGTAATATTGGATAAGGGCAGAAAGGTAGGTACTGATTGTCTACGCAATTTTCAGTAACAACTAATGATAAATCTTACAAAGCCATTAGTTAGATATGTTAATAATTAATTATTATATCCATTTGTGTGCCTCCATAAATACTAAATGTATTTATGTATACCTACCTACTATAACTTATTTTTTTATCAAACCGTTCACGTCCACTGCTGAACATTATCCCTCAACAGACCTTGGCAAGCCAGGGTCATTGAGGATTATTGCTATAATCGCCACGCTTGACCGGCGGATTGGTGATCGCAATTAGATGGTGAGTATCATTAAGCTGATAGACGTTGCTGCCCATTCATCAGCTGCATGTCCCTTAATAGCCGACGACACCCATGGGAAGACATGGGGTGGTCTATTCTGAGCCGGAAACCACACGGCAAAGCTACTATAACTACGCAGTAACAAACTTTTGTATAAAATATGATTGCTAAGCGAAAACTGTATAAAAACAAAAAGGTGACGGCGAATAAATCCGGGATGGCCATGACGAAATATTGAAAGCTTTTAGTTTGAGCTCATAAAAGTTTCGTATTTCGTAAAAGGCTTACGGAATGTTGGCGACTGTAATACTTAAGCGTTGGGAAACTGCCGCCCGCTTGGGTTTCTCACGCTGGTTGGGCTTTTGGGCTAAGACTACTTAGTGCACTCGGAAGCATTACAAGAAAGTAACATTTCTCAAAAATTTCGTTAGGTACTTTTTTGACTACGGTCACCAGTTTAGTGGTCGGTTCTATGTCAACCTAATTTTAAATTCCTAAGTCATAAGAGTAAAGATATTTTTATTCAACTTCGATTTAAAAACAAAATGATCATATGATTCAATTTTATGGTCTCTTGTTACTAGAAGAAGAAATCAGATACCTAATTGACATTCAAAAGCAGATACGTAAATACATAGAATCAACTATTAAATAGGATTGTTAGACTGTCAAGAGATTGTTAAATCGCATTCTTTTATAACAGTTTGACCACCGTTACCAATATATGGTCCATAATTGGCATGAAGATTAAAAAATTCTATCGCGTCCGTCAGTTAGGTCACCAAAAAATTTTGGACCCGTATGTGTTTTCGTTTCTCAAACAAAAAATACGAACACACACACAGCTCTTTGAAATTTTGTTTGATGTCACTTTTAGGTACAATTTTACCCAGTAGTGACGTCAAAAGTCCCCCTCTCCTGAACTTTATAGTTCGTTCATGCTCTGTATCTTTGTCAATTTTTATTGATTTGATAACTGACGGACTCAATATTATATATATATTTTTAGTCTTCATCACTATTATTATGTCGTACATGAGAAAATATAAAACTGATTTATTTTTTTTATTCAACAGTTTGCGGCAATGTTAGCCACATACTTAATTTCAAAAATGCAGAATGATAAATTTAGACGACCGGTCACCATATGGCCGAATGGTCTAGGAATTAGGAGTTTTAGCTAACATGCATGGTTTAAATCCTGCCGGTAGTCTAAATTTATCAATTTACCTGATCTTATGTTTAAAACCAAATTTACGCTTCGAAAAACCGCCTTTCTACTGCAAAATGTGCAACATCGAGTTTTCCCAAAAACACTAACCAAGTTTCGTGTTGTCTGTTATCCGGTTCTGTGACTAACATTCGACACGGACAGTCAAAGCAATTGCTGTTTGTTTGTACGTACGGCCATGTTTACCGTCAATACGTACTTGTGTGTGCAACTGTTTGTGGAGTGCTTTGACAACTTGTTAAATATGTTGTCAGTGGGTTAAAGTGTGGTATCTCATATTAAGCAACCATATTAAGCAACTAGCTTCCCGCGTGTGGAATACCCGTGTAGCTCCCGTCTCCGTGGGAATTTCATAATTTAATACAGGTAGCTTATGTTACCCAGGGACAGTAGTAGAGTTATTGAAATCCGTCAAAAGTAGTTTTGGAGTATATTCGTAATAAATATACATACAAAAATACAAATATTTCCTCTTTATAATATATGTGTATATATTATTATTATTTTATTTATGAGAAATAGGTTAGCATTTGACTACACCCTGCCTGATGTTAAACATCGGCATATAGCCTAGGATGGAGCACGCTTACCTAAAAGGAACCGGTTTACTCTTGATTTGAAGAGACCCATATTGTACTTATCGGGAAATATAGACCCCGGCAGGAAGTTATTATAGTTTAAATAGGTGTGTTCCAAAGATTTATTGTAATAGATGAATCGCAAAACTACTGGAGTCAATTTCAAAATTCTTTGAACATCATGAAGCTTCATTATCCAGGAGTAACATAGACTACGTATATTTTATAAGCCGATACTCTCGTAGAACCAAAGATCTAGAGGCTCGCAAACTGTTAAAGTAAAACGATAGACAAGTAATCTTCTCAAAATATTATAAGTCATCACTCCACAATCTTCCAACCTTGAGCCTCACAAGGGGCCTCCTCCTACGCAGATTGCTTAGGTTGTAGTAAACTTAAAATTTCATGACTATGTAACAACAGACGTCAAACGACACGTCACGTCCTACATCGCGCTATAAATTGTATGCCGCTTGAGGCTATACACAAGTTCTAAACACAACATGAACAATTGAGCCGCGGTCACCGGACTCAACACCTCAGCAATCCATGAAGATATCCTTATGTGTGGCGGAATACTAACACCCATTACTCACAAATATTTGGCGATTATTCAATACAAGACATTGTCGCAATGATTTACACTCCGCTGCAATTCTGCTCGGATTTATGCCTGATAACTTAATCGGGATAAAGGGGTACAAGATTCATGGCCAGCTACACATATCCGCAATAAAAAAAAGTTGTGAAGAGACCCAAGAAACAATAGAATAGAACAGAAATCTATATTTGTTACATAGGTCAGATTTTAAAATGTAGTAGGTACCTATCATTCATATTCTACCGAGTTTATCGGTGTATAAATATTAGGTATATTATTTCAATTAATATCGTCATTATTTTAAGTCTATTTAAACGTTACACATTGTTTTCGAAAACTTTTAATGTTATATCAGTCAGGAAAATGAAAAACGGAACTTTGTCAGTGTAACTGCCTAATATGAATATCGATAGCAATTTAATAATGTAACGTATTTCAGTAGATATTTTTAATGAAATTGGATGCGATATTTTCTGAGAGGATTAATTTATCTGATTGATGGATGATGTCGATAGCTTAGCGGTGTTATGTACGATTGAACAATAATATTGTTGTTCTTTGTTCTTAAGATTCCCGCGCGTTATTGTACCCGCGTAACTCCTGCTCTCGTAGGAACGTCATCATTAAATCGATGTTTTGCGGAAAAACGAGGCAATTCAAAAAGAGAAACATTGAGAAAACGGTTCTTAATATTCAGGCATTAAAGTTTTTTTCCCATACTTACTCTTTTTGAATTGCACCGTTATTCTCGCAAAACCTACCGTACCGGAAAATAGCCAGTTATAAGTGAGAAATAGACAAAGGAAATAGGAAACGAAATTGTATTGACGAAAACCTAACGGACTGTGTATGTGAACGGAGAAATTGTCACATTCTATGAACATCGCACCGGTAGGAAGATTCAATGTGTTAAATCGGATCAATCTTAATTTGATACCTCTGAGATGAGGATTTGCCAACGAATGCCGTGTGGTTTTTGGCTTAAAAAGATATTTTCTTATGAAAGAATAATATTGGAAAATGTAGGAATACATAACAACTATATTAAATTATTTAATGTCACCTTAGCGCTCTTGACAGTACAAGGTTTTTAATATAAGTTTATGGCGTTTGACATAAAATTGACAGACACATCACGGTTAGTTTAGAGCTATCATGCGTGATATTATAAGTTCAATTTAATATAGAGTTTAGCGCGGCACGTTCTCCGAGTGCTCGTTTTTACTTTGCACAGCAGGTAGCATTGTCATGGTAATGCTGCCAGCATTCTGGAAACCTTGCCAAGTAGAATAGATTTAGAATAGTAGTATTTTATAAGTTAGTTTTATTTTAAATTAGCTACTTTTAGTTGTCTATATTATGTATTTTATTCATGTAAGGAAAATAAGAAAATAACAAATAATAATAATATAGAGTTTTAGTTAAGATAGGATAAAGTCTGTCGGGTCAGCTTGTAAAATAAAATTTAGTATTTGACTGAATAATCGAAAAACCTATCATATCCTATGCTATCCAATACATGCACCAGATGATGTAATACATAGCACACAGGTATTAACGCGATACAATTACCTTTTTATATTACTCGACGTTTCGATCAATGTAACTTTGTCGCGTAATTTTATCGCGTTAATACCTGTGTGCTATGTATTATAATTATGATACGCGAAAGTTTAAAAGTTTATACCAGATGATGTATTTCAAAAGGCAAGCTTAAAGCTTTATTTAAAATTACCTTACCAATAGGGTATGCAGTCAATGCTCGATTATATTTATTTTAACGGTATGTAAGCGTCGCCGGTTTCAATATTATTCAGTGGATATTCTACGAACGTGGCTGTGGCGCAGCATCAAGCCACATGACATGCCGTGTCAGGCATGTCAGGCTCATAAATTTAATGTTGCAAACTATGTAGGAACATTGTTTAAATAGGTATATAACATTTTATAGAAAGTTTCCTGAGCTACACAGCTGCGGAAAAGTAAATGTAGATTTAAAGTTGAGCATCAGATTGCTAATTAACTAGTAATGACTAGTATTAAATCACTGGCAAACGTTTCCCTGTGTATTACAACATAATAACACTGCGGTTACCAATCTTCCCTCGGGAGGCGCCTATGTTCAGCAGTAGACGCTGTACGGGCTGATAATAATGAAATCACTGCCAAGCATGGTGACTATGACAAAAACCTTCCCTGAAAAGGAGGACTATACTGAACAGTGGACTATATACGGGCTGATGATGATGATGAAATCACTACATGTATCTATACTAACTGGTGGTTTCCCACTGGTAGAAATTCGACCGTAATAAAAAAAAAATCACAGTAACACTCTCCTTCTGTATATCCTACTTATATTATAAACGCGCAGAACATCACACTCCAACCCACTGGAGCAGAGTAACGCGGGTAAAACCGCGGGGCGCAGCTAGTTAAATATAAAATATTATTATACGATGTGTAGTTTTTTGCTTCACGTTTTAATATACCTATAGATTATTATCGAAACTAATATTAAAGAGAACGCCCAACAAACATTTTAGAGCTTACGGCAGCCTTTTTTAGAGCTCTTAGTATTATATATGGTATATAAGGGCTCCGATAGTAACATTCGACTCTACAGTAGGGTTAGTTATAAATAATTAAAACTTCCAGAGGAATAACAGTAATAAATTAAAAAAATATAAATCAAGACGGTAGTATGGAGTTTATCGAAACCATTGTATAACTTATTCTTATAGCTTTAAGATGTACAAATCTATAAAAGCAATTGTAAGGTGTCTATTAACACTTACTAACGGCTGATATTCTACTACTGAGGTAGTAAAAGGTCTTGTAACACCTTAAGGCTTACCCTAATAGCTTCAAGAATTATTAAGCGCTGTGAGTGATGCTCAGGTGTGTACTAACACTTACTATCGACTAGTATTCTTAAAAAGAGTTAGACAAATACTTTGTACCACCTAACAAGTTTAGTCGAGCCTTAAGAGTTAGTAAAAAAGCTATAAGGATCTAAGAAGTGTTCATTATAAGTCCTATAGAGCTAATTTCTGCAAGAGTTAGAATCCACCTTTAAATCGTTGCAGGCTACATAATGCAGTTTATAGGTCAACCATAAGTTATATTGAGGTTTTTATAAAAACTTTTATATAGCAGCAAACACTATGTGCAAATTTTATAACTCTTCATTATCAGTTTAAGTTGAGAAATAGGATTTAATTCACTTAACCTAACCTAACCTCAAAAACTATAGTTAGCTACGTTTGCAATGCGGCGTTTATTTTGAAATATTTAATTGTTTCACGGGTCTTCACCCGTTTCACATTCTTTCAAAAGAAAGGCTTTGAGAGAAAATGAAAATATAATTAGATTATCGCAAGTCCAATGCGACGAGCCTATATCAGATGTGGAAAAAAATTATGACACTGTGACTAGAGAAGCGTTGCATATAATGGAGAAACAGTGTTTCCTAAATCAGAATCCAGAAAAAGACTTTTATGTTATCCCAGGCTTATTTCTGATATCAATAGAAGTACAAAATACAAATCCAGTGAACTCGATAACTATTCATATCAAGAGCAATCAACTAAAATACAACAGGGTTCCGTACAACAGCAAATTATCTTCTTTTTTTTTTTTTTTTTAATTTTGTAAATTTTTATTATAATTAACAAACATGAATAAAATACAAACTAAAAGTAACTAATTAAAAATACAACTAACTTATATACTACTATTCAAATTATCTCCGATGTAGAATATCCTATAATCTGTGTCGATCTATTCCTCAGTAGTTCAAACAACTCGGATGACGAACAAGAAAGTAAATATATAAAAAATATAAATTTTAAAAATGATTTATGAACATGGGCTCTTCAAAAAAATATAAGGCAAGCCTATTTAAAAGATTTGCTTTTAATTTTAAATAAGAGATTCACGGATATTTTACCGTCCGATCCTCGAACGATTTTACAAACGCCAACAGCAATTTGTCTTAAAACAATCGAAGGTGGTGAATATTGGCATCATGGGATTATTATGCCTTAATCAAATATAGGTACTTAGAAATTTTGTACCACTGCCAAACAACATTCTTCTGAATATAAATCTTGATGGCTTACCTATATTTAAAAGTTCTTAATATGAATTCTGGCCTATATTGGCTAACATTTATCAAGGTGACACTAGTGATCCTTTCATTATTGGCATTTATTATGGGAAAGGTAAACCAAAAACCTAACTTAATTCCAAGAAGATTTTGGAGCAAGGAGGTTCGTGTTAAGGGTTTCAATGTGAAATTATATTATATCCTAAAGATGTAAAAAGTAAAAATAGTTTTTATTAAAAAAGTAGATTTCTGTACTTCTTACCTCTTTTACAGACACGGTTACACACAGTTTGAAAATAAAAGATTGTTATTTCAAGCAATCGTGTTTTATTTAAGATATGTTTCACATTAGGCTCAAAAGAATTGTTTGATTCTATGACACAATATTCATTACCTTTATGATCGTATTTGATGTTTTTATCTGTTTTTAAATATTTTTAATTCATGTCGCTTTCTTCATCATTGGAAGAATTGTTTGAGTAAGCTTTATTCTCTTCGTCAATGTCTCTTTCTTTCTCCGCTACTTGATATTTTTCTTCAGGGTTATTTTCGGTAATTGTCAAGTAAGTATCAACTACTTACAACATTGCCTTTTTTATGCGACTTATTTACTGAAATAACAGGGATCGTTTTGTTAATAATGAAAAAATACTCACTCTAAGTTCGTGAAATGAATTAACTTAATAAATAAAAAGAAACTTAGTAGGTATTAGTGCAAAGTATAAGAACGTTTTTCATATAAATAGGTAACAATACGTACTATTATTTCAACATTATAAAGAATTCTTTGTACGTGCCATTTTTTTTTTCATCTTTTTTGTATTTAGAAAATATGTTGATAGCTAATATTATTATTACAAAATTATAGTCAGTCAGTCAGTAAGGCGTGTGATATATAAAGGGTTTTCTTCAAACGATAACAGAACCCTAAAAAATATCAGCTTACAGCTCCGCGTAGAACTATTCAACAAGTTAAACCTATAAACTCTATGTTTTTTCACTTTTATAAACATGTTTTAGAACTTCAAGTGCCATGGAAGTGCTTAGTTTCAGTATTTAATGACTACGGGAGGAATAACAGAGTTATCAGGATCCTTAAGTAATCAGAACTAAGACGCCATTTAATAAAGATAATCTATAAAAAAATTTAAAAGAAAAAACTAATTGAAATGTTCCTAGTCCAATTATTTACTTACATTGTTCATAATTTTTAATTAAAATGTCTTCAGGAGCAACCAGGAATTGATAAATAAGACAAATAAAGAAAAAAAAAAATCTGGCAGTATTTTTCACATCATTTTATCATCAAAAGTAGTTATATTTTAAGGCGCTTCAAAAATGAGATGAAAACTAGTATATATTGTTACCGTAAACTTACCTCCGCATGAGATTGAATACCTATAACACCCAGTAATTTTAAACACTAGACTTACCTTAATTATTTTATTAAAATACAACACCACCATGAAATGAATGCGTACTTAAAATATTATCACTATTGGCTTTAACAAGAACGTAAATCTGTACGTAAACAATTTAAATATTTAGCGCTTTCGGTGATATTTATTGCTACTAAATAAGTCCGGTATATTCTTAAGTTATATATTGGTTAAAAGAAGTAACCATGTATAACCAAAAAAGTCATTAAAGTTGTTTCTATAACTTGCTTACTATTTTAGCTTGCAGTTATACCCTGTGTATAACTTATTAAACACTTGAAGTCGTAATCACTGCTACAATAGCACTGTTCTAACTCTTAATAATCACTAATTTATCACTACTGTATAACCATTAAGTCGCTTCAAGCTCTAACATGAACAGGCCCAAACCAGGGTTATAAGAGAGATACAGAACGCTGTATCACCTAATTGTTAGTGCCTTTACAGAACCTTGGGTTCTAAAATTCTCTTAAGCGGCGCATGTAGCACTTATTTTTATAACCAAAATGTTAGTGGATTTGATGGTTTGTTTGTGTGTATTGAAAAGGCCTACTGGGCCGTTTTCAAAAATACTAACGGAACTACCGAACCTCAAAAATTATATCATCACTAGAAAGCTACATTGTCCGAGAGTATCAATAAAAATAAAGCCTATTTAATAGGCATGAGGACGAAAAAAATCTATTAAGTCCGTCAGTTTTTTATTTATTTATCATATCAATAACAATTGACAAAGATACAAAGCAAAAAGAAAACTATAAAGTTTAGGAAAGGGGGCCTGGTGACGTCACTATTAGGTAAGATTGTGCCTAATAGTGACGTCACACAAAATTTCAACGCGCTGTATCTTTGTCATTTTTTGTTTGAGGAACGAAATACGTGTCCAATATTTTTTGGTAATCTAACTGACGGACTTAATATATTTTTTTAGTCCACATGCCTATTATAAACTTTCTACGGGAACGGGAGTTAAGAAAGTGAAACCGCGCGCGGGATAAAGAGTAGAGTACACTTAATTGCACCAAACTTACAATAGAAACCAATAGAAACACCAAACTTACACATAAACAATAGACGCACTAACAATTTTTGGTGTGTATAGTGTATAGCTTATTAAAATTTAGTCCAATTTATCACGGGCTTGTCCCAATTACCCATTGGTTAGTTCCGTCTGAATAGGAATTAGTGCACTCGCTGGTTTGGAAGTAAAACAATAACCAAATAACCTTACTTGTCGGGCGCTGGGAACATTCAAATGTGGTTGAAATAGGTTAATTAAGTATTAAATTTACGAAATATAATAGAAAAAAAGAAAAGTTTAGTAAAGTTTCTTTGTAGGTATGTTAAGAGAAATTCCACTCATTTCATAACGTACGTCACCCTCATTCCCGTGAGAATTATATAATAAAACGAGATTCCCGCGCACGGTTTCACCCGCGTAACTCAAGGTAAATTTAGCTTCCTAATGGTGAAAGAATTTCTGAAATCGGCACAGTAGTTTTTGAGTTTATTCATTACAAACATACACACAAAAATACAAAAATACAAATCTTTCCTCTTTATAATATTACTCTGAAAGATATTTAACTCTGAAAGAATTTATGAATTCGGACCAGTAGTTACTGAGTAATTAGCGCGTTCAAGCAAACAAACAACTTAACTCTTTAGTTTTATTATACATATTAGTATAGACACTACATCAATTTGATGTTTTATTTTTAAGGAGTTTTTTGTGCGTTCCACAAAGCTATTTTTTATTTTATTTTCATGACACGCGTTAGAGAAATTACTTTAAGACAAAGCAAAGTAATGTACTTCAAAGTTAATAAACTACCTTAGTTATGACAAAGGTTTCGATAAAAACAAAATTTGCAAGGCGCGAGAGTTTTCTATTATTCGTAATAGAATCGATTGAGTTAAATTTACTTATGAGATAAAAAATAACACTACATTTCTTTTATATGTATAATGTGCTTTATTTTGTGAAACACAGTTAAAGTTAAACGTTGAAGACTTAACGTCGAACAAGCGAAGGGAAACAATATTGAAAACTATGTAATTATTGTTTAGCAATTTCCGTAAAATTATTTAATTTGTTATAAGTGTCATTTAATAATTGAAGACGTGAGTGGATGAAGGTGATAAGTCACATAATTTAAATTTGGAGTAATCGATGTTAAAGTTTCACTTTTATTTTTTGAGATAAGTCGCTACAAAACTAATGTTTGTATTAAACTATGGTGCCAAGTTGTGTAAATAACCTGAAATATTAATGGTATGAAAGCAACCAAACAAATTTATATTTTTTATTATTTAATTTGAAAAAAAAAACTTTAAATAACTCCTTTTTTTTATACACAAAATTAAACTTTTCTACAAGTTTAGATATTGAAATTGAGATGCTAAGATGAAATGTAGTTGTCTCGTAAAGCCTTAAATGGACGGTTTAATATCTGTAGCCGTATTGTATTGACATTTCGCCTTCATCTATGCAAAAACACACAAAAACTCGAAAATGCGACATATCACCTTCATCCACTCACGTCTTAAATTTATTTGTAAGTCAATATATTAATTTTATTTTTACCCGACTACGCCAGAATGGGTGTGTAGAATGGGTCGCGAAAGCTAATTTTTTCTGGTTTTAGTTCTTATTTATTTAAAAATTAGATAAAAACGTCGACTTTTATAGTTTTATTAACTACCGTTTTTTTAATAATTTTAAAGATTTTGGGACGCATAGCCAAGGAGTGAGATAGAAAATATCACAGCTTATTGAGCTATGATATTCTCTCTCTTATTTCCTGGTGTATAAATATAGGTTACTGTGCTGGACTTTACGCGAAGAGTTTGAGATGATAAGGACCGCTTTTCGCTGCACCATAGAACGGAAAATACCTACGACGCAAAGCGTGACATCACACGCAACGCGTCTACATTAATGCGCCCTAGACTAGATATTTTGTTGTTTTTTAATTAAAAAAATTATCGAATAATTTTAGGACACTTTTTGCAGACTACTAGTTAACCCTTGTTAACCCTTCGTGTTCTTGTTAACCCTTCGTGCTCAGCTAAAATGCTTGAGTTACGAGTGGGTTCACGTCAGTAGTGCAATGGGTGAGGATCGAACCGGCGACCACAAGATCACAAGTCCGACGCTCTAGCCATTGGGCTACGGCCGCTTGCTGATTTGTACGCAAGTCTCTCTCTTTTCTTATCACTATTATTCTGAATTCAAAATCCAATTTTAAATTGATGTCACGTGATATAACATATTTGCCGCAAGCAGAAAAATTTGGCTTATCATCATTTTACTATGCATCGTTCAACTCTGTCCCGTCTCGTTCAGTACGCCATCTCGCTTTAGATGAAATTCATCGATTTCGTATGAAAATAAGCATCTTCACAATTTTGCACTTTTCGTGTTGCTAAGCAAGCGAAATACTAAAAGATCGCATATTATACGTTGCGGTTTAATTTATGCGAAGGATGCTGCTTATGCTTAGAAAATAAGGGGCTAAAGTCAAGATCTTATCTAGAATATATTATTAATAGCTTTCCGCGCACGTTTTCAACTCCCATTTCCGTGGGAACTTCATTATTAAATATAGCCTATGTCACTCAGGGTGAATGTAGCTTTCCAATAGTAAAATAAATTTTGAAATCGGCACACTAGTTTTTAAGTTTATTCATTACAAACATACACACACACAAACATACAAAAATACAAATCTTTCCTCTTATTATCTTAGTATATATGTTACCGGATATGTATGAAATCTAGGAATTGTACACAATTCCTAGGAAATATATACCCTTCCGAGCCTACTTAGGAAATGTGTAAAATAATGTTTCAAAGATTCCTTAATACACACATTTCCTGTGAAATGTATGTATTTCCTAGGAATTGTATATAATTCCAATATCGTATCAGGAAATGTATAAAAAGAATGCTTTCTGTAATAAAACATGTTGCTTCAACGAGAATAATATTTTTTATTAATACAAATAGGTAACAATCATACCGTAAAATATGATTAATGTTATCTTACCAATTAAAGCTTCAAAAATCAACTAGGTATCTATTAACTTTTAAGGTGCATTTATCGGAAAATCACTGTTACCAGAAATTAATAAGAATCATATGTTGATCAACCTAGTTAGTTGATAAACGAGGTTTCGGGTGGTTATAAAAAAAAATAACCTAAACCTACCCATTGATATTTCCGATTGCTATTTAGGAATTACATACATTTCCTAGGAATTGTATACAATGACGGATTACATACATTTCCGTTAACATATACAGGGTGTCCCAAAAGGTTAAGTAGCTGGGAAAGGGGGTGACAGGGGTGGACACAATTGTCACTAGAAAAATAAAAAATAAATCCGCTCTGGGTATTTAAAAAAAAAATGGCATTTTTTTAAAAACTTAAAATTTTACACCTTGTTATTTTTGATGTTGATGTTGAAGACCTTGTTGTTATTGAAGATTACATAACAGCATTTTTTTTAAATACATCCATATTTGTAGGTACAGTTAGCACAAGGTGTAAAATTTTTAGTCTTTTAAAAAATGGCATTTATTTTTTTAAACACCCAGAGGGAATTTTTTATATTTTTCTGGTGACCCTTGTGACCATCCCTATCACCCCCCTTCCCAGCTACGTAATCTTTTGGGACACCCTGTATATAGATAAGCTAAATAAATTGGTATATTATATGAACTGATGGACTGATAAGTATATCTGCTTTAGTTTGATGGATGCAGAATACTTAATGAAAGTTAAAAAATTATCTTTAGATGATGAGTTTAAGTTATTAAATATTGCAGATAACTTCGCGTTGAAGTTTCATTATGTTGGGCTACGATCAAATGAAATGAACCATAGCCACTTATACCGCCCTGATAGCACGACTGGGAGGCGACGGCTCATTGAAAACAATCTCAAATAAAAATATGTCAGCGGCCGCACTCAAAAACGACAAACGAAATTGATTTGTTTGAAGAGTCGCCGCCATATAGTTAGTCAATTTGTACCTGTAGTATTGTAAGTATTTATAGGTTGTATACCTCGACGGTATTTATTTCATAACAAGTGCTTACTACATCAGTGCACCTACCACTTTGTCTCTGCACCTCCCAATGTTGACTGCAAGAGAAAACCTCTGGCATTAAGTCCGCTTATGGACAGTTATGTGCTAAAGTTTTAAATAAATAAATATAGGCTATGGTTACTGATTAATATCAGGCCGCATTCGTTTCAAATAGAAAAAAAAGTAGCTGAACTGATTTGCACTTTTATATAGCGAAACGTTTTTAGTGTGTTTAACAGATGATTAAGAAAATATAATAATTTGCATAAAAATCGAATCTTAGATTTTCATATACACAACTGCAGCCGTGATTGTAAGTATGTGTAATGTATGGAATAGCGCTTTTGTAACAATAATAAATTCTCCAATTTGGATTTTGCAAGTTTGCGAGCTCACTGTAGATTTATTTACTTGTACCTCCAGCTTATACTCCGTAAGGCGAGCTTTTCAGCTTCCTTCAATGAACTGTAAGTGCCCAACGAACGTGTAATTTGATTTATAAATGAACTGTGCACCCTCGGAGGTTTATTAACAGCATCACGTCCGAGTTCTATAACTTACGAATATTGAGAGATTCTTTTGGAGATGGATTACCCTGGAACAAAAAAAAACTTACATTAATACTAAAGGAATAATGCATCATGATGATGATCGGCAGGAACAGACACAACATAGTTAAATAATAAAGTTAAGACAATAATATATTTTAAAATAATATCTTATAAGCCGGATCAATTTGATTTATATAATATTACGAAATTATGTATAAATTAATACTCAATTATTTTTTTAGTATTTGCAAGTGCCTGTCATAAGAAAATAAAAATGGTTAAAGTAAATAAAAATTATTAATAGGTATTTTATTTATCATCATCTCGAATAAGCCCTAGTTCATTATTTAATATAAGAACGTTTTCATAAAGAATTTGTAAAGTACGTCTTAACAACTTTTTTTTTATCTGGGTGGAAATGCTATACATGTTAAGTATCATCTCCGACGCTGCACCGTTCCCAAGCCATCAGAGGGGTATGTGGGACTCGTCCTCTCCATAGTGGTTGTATGCTAATCATACCACGAGGAGATGACCCTAACCACTAAAACCCTCTGGGTACTCCTCTGTCCGCCATTGGTGAGGGGCCCAGTAACTTTGTACATCTGAGGTTACAACTTTTACACCTTAATACAACTTCCTACATCCTAATAAGGTAGATTAACTTTATTCCTACAACATGAAACATAGTTTTAAAAACATAACAGCATACACATTTTGATACGCCCCGTTATTAAGACAAAACCATACAGAATCCCGTTTTTGGCATATTGCCTTCACAGTCAATGTAGTAGGTAAAGGGCTAATGGATTGGACAACAAATTATTCTATATACGTAGTTCCCACGGGGGTGTGTAGCTCCCGGTAAAAGCAGTACTGCATAAAACCATCCATTTTATAACAATTGACTGCCGCTCTTTACAAATCCTACGTTAGTGCATTAACAAAACTGCTGTGAAAAAGAGACATCTGTTACGCTAAATGCTATTCTATTGTCACGTAAAAAAGTAGCTTTTAGTGCCATACTGCCACGGCATAAGGCACTTGCTGTCGGTTCCGGTGCGTGAAACGGTTTTAACTTATATTTAGTTTTTAATCGTTTTTTTATATAGATTGAAATGAAATTAAAGTTTTTTTTATAAAATTATTACTTATTTAATAATTGGCAATGATCTAACAAACTGAGTGGTTTGCGGCTAAGAATCACTTTCCTCTCGACCCTTAGTTTGCAAAAAACCATCCGATGCCCTCGTAGACCCGAATTCCGAGAGGCCCAGGAACTGTAAAGTAGAACGACAGTTGCACAAAACCCTCTAAAATACTAAAAGTCATAATCCCTCAAGCTCATCGCCAGCGACCGCCCTGAGCCAAGGTCCAAGCCCTACAGGGGGCGCCCTCTTGCGCAGGTTGCTTAGTTTGTAGTTTTTAAACCATTTATTAAAGCTGGAGCTCTGCTCGCCTTTATAACTTGGCTAACTAACTAACTACGTATGTCTGTCCAAAAAAAAAGCGGCTTAGAATCACCATCTCCTACAATAATTTATGTGACACCGTTTACAATCATTTATGTGACATCTGATAGTTGTTCTGAATCTGTATGTTATTTGTGTGCCTTAATTATGTTTTTATAAACATAGAGACTGAATTCCTTAGTCTGAGAATTGTAATAAACAAAAAAGATCCAATAAATAAGTTCTCAAACTGTAAGAACCGATCTCCAATATTCGCTGTAAGAGATTTTCAATGAGTGCCCGTTCAATGAAACTTTTTTATTACTTATTGGTTATTTGATACGCAATAGGCAATAGACGGAAGGCAAACGGAATAAAAACTAAATGATGACTCTGGCTGGAATGAAACGTTATTGTTAAAGGCAAATATACTATCACACACAAATCATTACGTTTTTTTCGAAAACAATATAATAGATGTTATGTTATGTATATACCTACGAGCGGTCATCTCTTAAAATTTATTTAAATTGACAGACAATAAAAATTTGCACTTATGGCTGTGCTCAAATCAAACTGAATGTCAGCCGCCGAATGTCAGCAGGCTCACCGTGAGCCCCAGTGTAAACGTGAAAATAATCTGTATTTTTCGTTCACACTATGCTGACAATACGCGATAGTTTACGTCCGTCCGTCCAATCAGCGTCCGCGGAGCGTAGCGTGACACGCTATAGTAATCGGCCGCCGAATGTCAGCGTCTACGCATAGCGTAATAACGTATCGTCAGTTAGATGTGAACGAAAAAGTGAATATGTATGGAAATACGATAAACTGCGTAACGTTCGCTCACTTTCGGCGGCTGACAGTCAGATTGGTTTGAACACAGCCTAACAGATTGTTAGTTCATATTTTTTGTAAAATTGTCTATCGTCTAGAATTTTAATACACTTAGTATTAAAATTCTAGACTAGGCAGAGTTGATAGGAACTGATTTGCTTTGATGCCTTCTCAATTATTTTATGAACGGTGAATTTTCGTTAATACTAGTCTAACAGAGATAATATATATATCATCAGCAACAGCCCGTACAACGTCCACTGCTGAACATGGGCATGCTCCTGAGGGAGGTTTTTTGCGATAGTCATCACACTTGGCAGGTGGGTTGGTGACCGCAGTATTATGTTGTAACACACAAGGAAACCGTTGCCCGTTCCCTGTTATACGCTTGTTATAGATGATGTTATAACAATTGGAACCAATGGCTTAACGCGCTTTCCGAGGCACAGTGCCTCAACCAACCAGACCCAGAAAGAAATCTTAGTATTTACACAAATATTTATTGTCCGGCGTGGGTATCGATCCCACGACCTCCAATATATCAAGCGAGCCGAATACCGCTACGCAACGGAGGTTGTCTATCGTAGATTTCGTATATCGTCCAGAATTTACATACGCAGGCAGAGTTTTGATGAAAGAAACCCATTTGCTTTGATGCCTTCTCAATTCTTTTATGATCGGTGAATTCTCGTTAGGGCTAGTCTGACAGTGATAGCCTTAGCAATATATAACGCCAGTTATCTCCATCAGGTAGTACAAGAGCCTACCAACCGGGGTTACGGTTCAGTGAGCCAGTTATTGCCTCGCTGCGCCATACAACCTCATATATTAAACTGGTGTACACAAACGTATTACTATTGCTTATGTAAAAATAGTGTATGTGCTGCTGGAAGAATTTTAAGCACATTCAAAAGTGTTCTTTATATTCTTACTGCAATTTTAGACTATAACATGTGTTAGTTAAGTTGCTGTTCATAATTTATACTGTATATTATGCATTTTAAATTGTTAACACATTGTTATTTCATTGTCATTTTATCTATCGATTTGATTATATTGATCGAAACCATGACCAATGCACATCGACTGAAATCCATTTACTTGATTTAGAAAGAAAAAAAGAAAGAAAATCATTTAATGAACGCAAAAAACGAATACAAAATAGTAATTAAAAAATAAAAAAGAAGTACATAAGTAAGGACAACACTTGAGGCTCGGACGCTATACATATAAAACACAAACATGGATAGAGGGAGATTTTTTTTTTTACAATACATACACTATAAACATTAACAACGGTAGGCAGCGAGTTGCGGAGCGGGGCGCGAACGAGACTTAGATATTATACAATATCGTATCAGAACGCAGACCGCTCGCGCGCCGCTAGCTGCATAGGTTCGCCAGAAGTGATTTAGGAATTATGTTTATTAATTTATAAATATTGAACAGGGGTGCTTAATTTTAAATACTGCACTGTGTGTTACTGTAACTTTTATATTTTGATATCCCCGCTTGACAGGCGGGTTGGTGACCGCAGTATTATGCTGTAACACACAAGGACACGCTGCTGCCAGTTCCCTGGTTTACGATTGTTACAGATGATGTTATAACAATCGGGACCAACGCTTAATCTGCTTTCCTGGAGAGTAGACCCTCAGCCATCCAGACCCAGAAAGGAATTTATTTTTTATTTATACTTTATATCACTCAGAAAATTACATGACATATATTGTATTAATTGGAAACAACATGTACAAAGGCGAGCTTAATTCAATTATGAATTCTCTTTCAGCAAACCTTTAGGAAAGAGATACATGATAATGAGTGCATAGCAAGTGTACAACAGATTTTATTTAACTAAAATTTACCAAATTGGTAAATACATACATATCTATAAACATAAACACCAATAGTTACATATAAAACTAATAGATATGCCTGCTATATATAATAAACTACATACACTAACGTATATGTCCATATTACATAATAAATCTTAGAATCTACACAAATATTTCTTGTCTTGCGTAGGGATCGAACCCACGACCTCCGAGATTTAAGCGAGCCAAATACCAATACTTTTATACTTTACGAGAATACAACTCCGCCCTTTGATCGCTTGCAAAAAGTTTTCTCCATAGAAAAGTTTCTGTATATAACCTTCATTCATATTATTGTTTAATATAAGTAATACTTTGATACTCTCGGCGTATCTCAAATGTCTTATGGGAAAAGTTTTGTGAGCTACTTTAGATTTATTTGGTATATTTCTCTTATATTTTTTATATGGTAAAATGATTAATTGTGTTATGTTGGCAATAATTTTTATATGGAAAACAAAAAAAAAATGGGTTCCGAATTCTTGGTGCTACTTTTATATAATCCAATTCATTCCATAAGCCTATTTGATGATCTTTATTATACACAATTAAGAAAATTATGTATAAAAAAAAAAACTTTTTACTGTTGTATTAAAATATGTTTTTTTGTTATTTATGTACAATAATAATTTATGCACCATTATAACGGTCAACATTATTTCAGAATTATTATTGTATTAATTTATTTAAACGTTAAAACATATTAAGTCCTTTTGTGGTATTAGGAGCCTTTATGTTACCTACTACGGCATAGCTCAGGCTACTACGCCGTAGTAGGCCGTACGTAGCATGTATTATTATAATTTTACCCACTACGGGACTGATTCCGACAATAATTATTATAAACCACTAGCATCCGGCGTATCACCAGTTATCGTAGAAACTTCATCTATACCAAATAATAATAAAAACTATTGAACAGGTTTCGATAATTCGTTCTCCATTAAAATGCTACATTATCTCTGAGTAACATAGTTTATAAAAGTCCACCCAAGCGCAGCCGGGGCAGACATTTCATTATTATTTTTTAAAGACAAGTCCTGCACTTTCATAATAATTATTCTCTGTTTCACGGTGGATTTTACAAACTCTAAATTCTCGGATAAAAAACGGCTAAGTCACCCGTTCAGTTATTCCTCTATCATTCTACTTTTAATCGAACGACATAAAAAAAATAAACATTAATAAAAAACTTTATTTATTGCTTTACATACTACTGCAGTATAAATAATCTACGCCAATTAGCACAACAGATTGCCAGAGAAAATAAAGCCTTTTTAGCTCATTGCTAATGTGGCCATTATCGTATATTAGATTTAATGCGGTCTAGCTTCGGATTATTCTAGATCTTTGAATGTAGAAGCTTACTCATATAGGTTGGTCGATGGTCTTAGACTCGTAAAATAAGTGACATAATTTCAAGTCATTGTAAAGTAATACAACGCCGCGTTGTAGCGTCAATAGCGACGCGATTTAACGTCACGCTCTTTTCTCTGACTAACGCAATGCAATACGTCTGGCGTCAATGCGTCCTAACGCCGCGATAGAGCGTAGCGTATGCTACTGTCAGTGCTCTGTTTGACAGCTAAATACCGTCATAGTTCTACACAATTTGGCACCGTAGCGCGGCGTCCGCATTATGGGTAGGGCGTCGGAGTTGATGTGATCGCAATTCGATTCGATTCATGGTTCGAAGAAAATATTTCGCTTTGTACTGGAAGGTGTGACTATCATGGCTAGGGTCCCATTTATTCTTCAGGTACGGAACCCTAAATAAGAAGCTTTTATTCGTCTTTGTTCATTGGCTACCCATCACACCGTCTTGTAACAGCGTTATGAATGTATAATGCACATCACGTTTTATCTCATTTACTGAACGGGAGCGTAGCTAGCACTTTTATTACTTCCCAGGGATTTCAAAGAACTTGATAAATCTAGATAATGTTGGTTTATATGCATGGAGATTATGAATAAAAATTTAGATGGAATAATGCTGTTTCTCTTATTTTATTCGGTACTTAACTATGAAACAACTTAAGGAGTAATAAAGAGATGCTTGTGCACAAAGAAAGTTTATAATTTAAAACCTTTTGTCGTTGCTTAGTAATTTAAAAGCATGACTAGATTTATTAGATGTAGATTTCGACCTTGTAGAGTGACCTCGATTCGATGTAGAGTGACCTCGATTCACTCCCACTATATGCGTTCACGTTACGTTTCTCAGGCTGCTTTTCTACCAGAGATGTGCTATGCAGCTATGCTGCGAGGATGTAATAGCTAAGCTGTGAAACTATGTGACCATTTTCACTGATACTAAGCTGTGTAGCGGTGCGAGTAAGATGTGCTATGAAGATTCGCCGCCGCAAAGTAGCTGCGCGAGCAAGATGCGCAGCTTGAGCTATGCGATGTATCGATAGTAGGGAAGCGGCGACTCTGCTCTGAACTGTCTACACCAGGTATCCCCAAACTATTTTGGACAAGTGACCCCCCTTTTCCAAAATGACTGTTACCTCAGACCCCCATGGCCAAATTACCTACTTTGAAGATCAACCCCCTTATTCATAATGGTCCGCTAACTTAAAACAGCTGCTTCAGTGTGTTATTTTTCATTCTCACTTAGGTCAATAGAACTTTGGGAATCCCTGGTCTACACCATTTGCGATCACCCATAGAAGGCGTCCATAGCACGCATCCATAGCACACATCCATAGCACGCATTCTTCCATATAAAAAAAATATCTTAGTTGAATCCGTTTCCACCAGTGCTAAGCTCTGTGCACCAATGAATATGATTGGTGGATATCAAACGCATCCATAGCAACGTAGCATAGCACATCTCTGGTGGAAAAGCACCCTTACTTACATGCCTTTTTAGCATATCTCTCCTCTCGTGTCATGGTCTTTTGCTGTTCGAAACCACCTGTCATTGTACACGTTGTTTTAAAGTTGCTTACTCAAAAACATATCTAAATTTCAACTTTACAGAACAAAGTTTATTTTATCCTTACACCTTTCGATCCACTTGGTAGGTACTTTTGCTAACTGTTTTTTTTTTTCATAATTTACAATGATTAAACTAAATCAATTTAAATTTTCATGCTAAGAGAACTTTTTTTTCTTTTTTTTTAAACTTTAGAAAACAAAAGGGCTGATGGTGTGCATTGCTTATACCTGCTAGATCATGGTTATTACCCTAAGCGTGCTATGACTCTTCATTCTACAAACTTCTAGCCGTACAGGAAGACCGTTACTCGCAAGGTTCAGTAGCTCTTGGATTATAGGCAAGTCAACTAACCTTTATTAAGAGGTCGTATGAAGTCAGTATGTCGTAAATTACACAAATAACAATTACATCTATACTTCACTACATAGTATAAAACAAAGTCGCTTTCTCTGTCCTTATGTATGCTTAAATCTTTAAAACTACGCAACGGATTTTGATGCGGTTTTAATAGATAGAGGGATTCAAGAGGAACGTTTATAGGTATAATATATTAGCAATGTACCCGTGCGGAGCCGGGGCGGGTCGCTAGTATATTATAATAAGGAAATATTTGTTTGTTTGTATTGAATAGGCTCCGAAACTACTTCACCGATTTGAAAAAATTATTAGCATTGTACCCGTGCGGAGCCGGGGCGGGTCGCTAGTATATTATAATAAGGAAATATTTGTTTGTTTGTATTGAATAGGCTCCGAAACTACTTCATCGATTTGAAAAATTCTTTCACCGTTGGAAAGCTTCGCTATCCACGGATGAAATAGGCTATAATTAATTATGAAGTTCCCATGAGAACGAGAGCTACGCGAGTAAAACCGCGCGCGGGACGCTAATAGATAATAAAAATATTCTTTGTCACTTGTGAAGCAAAAAACATTTCTAGTCCGGAATGTTAAAATGATAACTAATGCTGTAATATTATTCTGAAGCGACAACACCGCACAATCCAGCTACTGGTCCGTCAAGTTTTCACAACTCGTTAAACGCAAGAACTTTCAGTGAGCATGTGGAGCGAGCGGGTGTTATCGGAAAAGACAGATTTTATATTACTTACTGCAACACGTTTTGTGTCGGATGAATAAGTATTACTATGTAGTTTATTACATGAATAATATATATATCTAACTAGATAGAGAAATACTCGTAGGAAGCTAGGATAGGGTCCGCTCGTCCTTGCAGACCCGATCCTGTGCCCGTGCTGGTTGATCTTAATTATATTTTATAATAAGCGATTATCACATGCCATAACAATATTGATAAATTTTATTTAATAACATTATTGTTGAAATGTGAACTAATTTATTAGTTAAGATTGTTTTTTTCTTTTTTGTTTTCATTTATCATTGTATTTGACTTGTAATAAGTACGATCGATTCGTCTACATTATCAATGAACGTTTTCATTTCATTTTGAATCTATTCTATTTGGCAAGGTTCCCAGAATGCTGGCAGCATTACCCCGTTGAATGGCAATGCTTACCTGCTGTGCAAAGTAAAAACCAGCACTCGGAGAACGTGCCGCACTAAAGAGGGCCGCTGCGAGGTATTTATAAAGTAATTTGGCTCCCGGTCCCCACGGCACCAATGTTTCGACACCAAAAGGCACAAATACATAACCACTATAAGTTTAATTTTTATTATTATACCATATTATATTCTTTCAATATAAATTACTTCCTCGCGCGGTTTAGTACTTACGCAAAATCTTTAATACATTTACCTTTTATACATTATATAGGTATTCGATTTACTAGACCAGTATATAATATTAAAAATATTTTTCTTAATTATGTATATAAAAAGAAATGTACTTAAATATGTTATGCATTGTAAATGACGTACAACAAGCGCGAATTATTCGTCTACGTTACTAATAAACTATTTCATTTAATTTTTTCTTAGTCCCTCTTTTTCACTTTAAAAATCAGTTTTTCAATCTTCATAATATTGAAAAACTTTTATCTATACGTTTTTAATAATATAATAAAGAGCAAAGATTTAATTGTTTGTTTGCATTGAACAGGCTCCGGAACTAATGGGCCGATTTCAAAAAATATTTTACTAGTAGAAAGCTACGTTATCCAGATGCTATGATATATCTTTACTAATATATAAAGCTGAAGAGTTTGTTTATTTGCTTGAACACACTTATCTCAGGAACTACTGGTCTGATTTTAAAAAATCTTTCAGTGTTAGATATCCTATTAGTCGAAGTACATGACCTATTTATCGAGTTTTTAAGTGTATGTATTAGTTTTTAAGTATGTTTAATTACGTTTATATAATTAAATATGTAATAGTATAGCAATAATAGTATGTTCAAAGTATTCCTTCACCTATTGCCTACTACTATCCTTCTTGCTTCTTTTTATCCATCCAAAGGTTGTCTGGAAGAGACCGCTGTCTGCGATAAGACCGCCGATTGTACATTTCTAACTTATACTTTTATTATTTTATCTGTGTTGTTATATTGGTGTGCAATAAAGAGTATCTTATCTTATCCGATTGCATATAATCACACACGGAGTTTGGTTTCAAAATCGGGGTTATCCCACGAAATCGGGGATAAGAACAAGTCAAATAAAATTACTGTTTAAATCGTCTATTCTGACTTGATTTTCATCATCAATTTATTCGTTAATATAAAATTCATATAAAATTATTAAAATTGATTGACTGCGAGCCCCAAATTAATTAACGAAAATGAAATTGGAGGTCGGTATTTATGTCCGTAAAATATCTGATGCGTAATGCAGAATAGTTAAGTTGCTCATTAACGAACACATATGATTTATAGGTGGTTTCCATTTAGGAAGTAAATAAAGCGCTTAAATGGGTTATAGCCCTTGAATGATATGAGCGTAATACACTGACGTAATTGAACGACCAATTTTGAAAAGGACCCAACTGCAATAGACGTCCCATATGAGTTGTGCCCTTTTCATATTCAAGTAATTAATGTTGGTTCAGTATTTAGTTCACGATGCTTAGTTCTGAGATCTGGTGTTCTAGGTTCGATTCCCACCCAGTTCAATTATTTGTGTGAACCACTGAGTTTTGTTCTGAGTCTGGGTGAGTTTAATTAAGTGTTTGTAAAGTTCACCGGGATACAGAGTTTAATTTAATGCCGGGTTTTTATATTTGTGTGTGATTTTTATGAACTTATGTAGTAATAATCCTTCGTTAATATAATATTCTTTGTTAGAGTAAGCTACAAAAAAACGCAATTTTTTTAATTAATTTCATAATCATCATCATTTCAACCTAGGAAGTCCACAGATGGACATAGGCTTCGCTTTTAGATCGCCAGTTATTGCGGTTGAAAGCGGACTGCATCCACCATAATGCCGCGGCCTTTAGCAAATGATCCGTCCATCTAGTTGGTGGACGTCCCACGCTACGCTTGCCGATCTGCGGTTTCCATTTCATTACTTTTCATCCCAAACGGTTATCTGTTCTCCGTGCTATATGGCCTGCCCAATGCCCATTACCCCTTCAACGAACTAATCTGTTGGGCTATAGCCGTATACCGTATATATCGGTAACCGGTTTTACTAGGTATCTTCTCATTCTTGATTCGTAAAGAAACCCCGAGCTTAGCCCTCTCCATAGCTCGTTGAGCGAAACTCAGTCTGTTCATAAGTCCTATTTCTGTAGCACCTCGTTTTTGATCCATAGGTTATCACCGGTTAAAGCAAATTAATTTGAACCCAACATATCGTCGCGTATATATAATAAATGAATCTTCCTGACACTTCATTACGTAGCTCACCATCATTTATCTTACAACAAATTCTTCAGACAATTTCACCTAGTCATGCTTCTATTATGCTTTTAAATTTATGAGAGCAGAGTATGACACGGCCATATTTTGACAATTATTACTTTATTATTGGTTATCCTTTCTTTGATATTTGATAATTATGGTAAAATATATTTCTAGACATCAAAAGCATAATTTAGCGATCGGATGTACTATTATCTTCAGAAGCATTTGGTCGTAAGTGCCGGAGTATGGTAAAGGCAAAAACGACGAATTTTTCTTACGTATAATGGCACATCCGACCTTTTGCTTCTCAGCTTTAGATTTATTTATATATTAACGGCAAACTTGGTTATACTATCGTTGATATTTGACAATTATGTTAAAATATATTTATTGTCACACAAGATAAATTGTCATTTACCTGATAGCATACATTGAGTATACAAAATTAACAGATTAGCTTAATCTAAATATCACATAGGTTATTTAAGTGGGGTAGATGAGCTTAGAAATAAATGCGTACGTACGTAATGCGTTAATGCGTACTGCATGGCAATCCGATTGTACAATATCATCCTCCACGACAATTATTAAAGATAACAGATCAGCAATTTAAAAGCATACTTTATGATTATACCACCAAGGAATAATAAGAGGATAAGAAATTTAAATAGACGATGTGACAAAATATAGAGAATTACAGCAATTGACTGATTGTGTAGCTTGACCTAATATTTTATATGTACATAATTTGCACGCCGTAAGTGGCAGAGTTTGTCGAAACTGTTACACTATTTATCTATCAACGTCACCATATTCTAGCAAATAAATGATTATTTCTTTCTTTCTTTCTTAGCGTTAGTACGTTTAATGAGCTGCTCGATTGGGGAAGTACCAGAATACTCTAGCTAAATAACATTTATGCTGTGTTAACAGATCTCACGGAGGAAGGGGAAATGCGGCAGGATAAGGGTGGCTACAGCTGTACATATCTATTGTCTATTGTCCACTAGTTGTTCTTGTATTTGAAACTTTATGCCACTTAAAAATAGGTAGAATTTTGTTTTGTAATAACACAATATTTACATTATCAGTAATTTTTGTAATTTTAATAGGTAATAAAACCACAGATTCTAGCTTATTATTATATATTTTTTTAGTTTCAACCCAATATAGATAAAAGGGAGTGATCGTATTGCCAACAATGCCAACAAAAAATCCATATATTTATTATAACAAATGAAACGATGATAACAAATCGTGAGTGCAATTGGATAGTTATTATAAGTATGTGTACCACTCACGAAAGTTTTAATTAAAAAAAAAACACATTAATTTTATTTTACTACCGGAACCCATCTCAAGACCTCAAAATCTTAAGTCACAGAACATCATAATTAAAATGCTGTACCATCGAGGCACTTAGAGAATTAATACATCCAATGAAAACATTTTCACTAAAAACGTTTTTAAATTTAAAAGACTGATGACGTTGAACAACCGAACTCTATTTTAAAATTAAATTATGTAGAGTCAACAAGGCTTCGTTCAAAGAAATGCAAACTCTACCTCGCTATGCACCGTCAGCACGGATAACATTTTCAAATGAAATGTGTACATTCGTTTGGCAAATGCAACGTAGGTAGATAGAGAAAGACTAGTGAGAAGCTAGGATCGGGTCCGGTTGTCCTCGCAAGGCGAGGCTCGCGACGTGGTCTATGCTTCTGACCTAATCCCAGCCCGCGCTTTTTGATTCTAATTATATTTATAATACGCGACTATCACATGCCACTTTGGATATTTAAATTCTAATTAATAACATTACTGTTGAAATGTAAACTAATTAATTAGTCAAGATTTTTATCATTGTATTTGACTTATAATAAGTACGATCGATTCGTCTACATTACATAAACGTTTTCATTTCAAAGAAGTATTATTCGAAAGAAATTAAGCGATAGAAGTAATACGTATGTGGTTTTCGTTTATGAATAGCTTCCACCCCATGTATTTCCATAGTGACTCAGGATTTAGTGATTAAAAGGAAATTCCTGTATGTGAACGGTTTTCGTCTACATTAATAAACAAATATTAACTAAAGAATCCGTGGGATCGATCAAAATAGGTCGTAAAAATTACAACCACAGATAAAATGGTGTCTCACTTTGACAAAAAGTTTTATATATTTTTGCCTTTATCGCTATCAAAGGGATATTTTTCGCTGCAATAGCTTTGTAGCGTCCCTTTATTGTAATATTCAAGATTTTACGTATTTTTGGGCCAAATGAATAAAATTGTTCAGTCGAACTTGCGGTACAAAAATGCGAACGAATTTTGTATAAAATTCTTTATATGCGGAGACAAGAGACATAAATTGAAGTACATTTTTAAAATTTCTTGTTTTCGTACATTTTTATGGAGACACAATCAAAACTTTACTAGCTTAGAACATATATGAGAGGTAATTTTAAGAAAAACTGATTTTGGGGTATTGTCTGATAACTTGTTCGTTTTTAATAAAACGAACAAGTTATCTAAAGGAATTTATGTTATCTTTAAAAGCTTTTTGGACATTGTTACTGTGGATAAACTGTTGTAGATAGTAGAAGGAATTTATTTGAATGTTTGTTTATAACAGTCTTATGTATATTGCGACTTCATCTGCAAAAAATAAGGATTTTATAAGTTAACTAGATTCCCGCTTGCGATGTTACCTGCGTAGCTCCTTTTATTATACACAAACCTTCCTCTTTAATGTATTATTACAAACCTTCCTCTTTAATGTATTATTAAAACCTCATTAAAATCCGTTGCGTAGTTAAAAGAAATAAGCATAGGTACATAGGGACAGACAGACAGCGGGAATATACTTTGTTTCATACTATGTCATAACTATCTAACAATAAAAGTTCCGTCTAAATCAGTGCTTAGAGATTAGGCGGAAGAAACGGACAGTCAGACAATCATGTTTTAAATTGTGTTATAACTATTATAAAATATATGCATTTTTTTAAAACCTGTTATCTTTTGCTTTATAAACCGAGGGGATAATACCTTCATACTATTAGTGAACCACTTCTCGGTAAACCGCAATCAATTCTCGCCCCTAGAGGATCCGTTGCTGTTCCTAATTTCACTTTCATTTTACTGTTGATGAAATAGACATTTATTTTGCGAGTCCCATCCATTGCTTCTATCGTTAGTCATCGATAATGTGACAAGTACGTACTTACTCTGCAATTCACTTAATCCAATCAGTGAAAGTAGTGGTACGGGCCTACAATATAATTTTAATAGTAAAATCAGTATTTCATTATATTTCTCTCAAAAGCGTTAACTAATTAAATTGGCAATAACAAAATCATACTAAATGTATGTTTTATCATCTGATTGTATAATAAATTGATCTCAAAACCTTTAACAAATTAAATTGGCAATCAAAAAATTACATTTCATATTTATTTTGTCATTCGATTGTATTTTGCAAAGGTACACGATTTTTTATTTTTTATTATTAAATATAGGCTTGCATTTGACCATAATCTCGCTTGATGGAAGGCGAAGATAAGGCCTAAGATGATACACGCTTGCCTAGAAAGTGTCTTTTCACTTTACCCTTAATGATGTCCAGAAAAAACTGACCCCGGCAGAGAATTCCACTCCTTAGCCGTCAGCATTATGTAATTAGAAGCAAATCGCTTCGTGCGTATTGAAGGAATGTCAACAAATATTACAATACATAGCTTTATATTATATACGTAATATAAAGCTATGTATAATTTACAAAACTGAAGAGTTTGTTTATTTACTTAAACGCGCTAAATCTCAGGATTTAGTGATTCGATTTGAAAAAAACGACTTCAGTGTTAGATAGCCCATTTAACAAGGAATAAGCCATATTTAATTATGAAGTTTTAAAGGGAACGGGAGTTACGCGGGTTAAACCGTTAATAATATTAGTGGAAATCTAGTTTTTTATATAGATAGAAGAGGTTGGATCATTTAAAACTCAGAATGTCTACCTACCATCTTTTTAAATGTAACCTCCATAGTATTATCCTAAGGTTCAAACAACACAGGTGTATTTTAATATTTAATCAAATTATCCATATGAAAGGCTCACCTTAGACATATTCACGTGTACTCGCAAATAAAATTTACATGAATTCACAAGTTTGTGCAGACATTATAATCTGAAAACAGCTTGAGATGGGTTTACCAACTTGGGGGACAGAGGGTTATTGAACTTACCCAAAAGGGCAGCGAATAGACGTAATATAAATTCTATAATTCACTTTGTTATGTTACTATTTGTGTGAACTACGAATAGTTATATTTTACCTTAATTTCACTCTGAAAATGGTTTGCTAGAAGAAAACTCATTAATGAGTTAAGCTCGCCATTTGATTGTACATCATCTTTAAATGTAAAAGCGGCCGTAGCCCAATGGCTAGGGCATCGGACTTGTGAACTTGTGGTCGCCGGTTCGATCCCCACCCATTGCACTACCGACGTGAACCCACTCGTAACACAAGCATCTTAGCACGAGGGTTAACAAGATTACTAGTAGATAGCAAAAGATCTGCTGGAAATATTTAAAAAAAAGTTGTTTTTTACTAGAGGTAAAATTGTCTTTTATGTGTAATATAAAGAATATAATTATTATAATAGTTGTTCTGAGTTTGGTTGTGCTTTGTGTCCATAAATTGTGTTTGTAGAGTCATATGCGACACATCTAGATCGCTAGAGTGAGCTGTAGAGGACAAGAGTGTGAGTTGTCTCTTAGAAAAAAAATTGTGTTGTATATAGGGTTGCCACCCACTATAGTGGGTATCGAACTATATTTCAGTCAAATGTACTATATTATAAAATATAAAAATAATATAGTACAAAAAGTACTATATTTTTTTGCTAAACTAAAATTCACCCCATTTAAATGCTACGCTACTTCACAATAGGTGGAGGCCTAAAAAAACATCTTAATCCGGCACTGTATGGATCTTTTTTTCCTGAATTTCCCAAAAGTATATATTTGGCAACTTTTTGTTATAAGAGTAGGTACTTTTAACAAAAAGTTGCTAAATATAAACTATATAAAACAAAAAAAAGGTTGCAACCCTAGTTGTATAAAACTTCCGAGTTTAAAATAAACAAATAATTGTCCCCGTAGGAATCGAACCCAGAAAACTAGGTCTCCGCAACTACCATAACTACTTAAGAGACCGGTGCAGTAGGTATACTATTTGTTTCAATTCAAAAAAACAAAGTAACTTACTTCAAATCAAGCTGAATGGTAGCTTTACTATAAGCTCTCCTTACTCTTTTCTAATATAATTCTATTAACGGAGAGCCCAGTAAGAAATAACATTGTTTCTAGAAATGTCTCGAGGGCAATTGGTTTGACCTCTAAAGTCGCTAGGGCCGGTAACCTGAGACCTAATCCAAGTGCCGCGTTTCACAGGCTTCAAACATTCTGTCTTAGAAACGAAAGACGAGTGTAAAATTCATATCTGTTACTAGTCAATAAATAAAACATAAAAATAAATATTCACGTTATCTAGTACCTATTAGGTATAAATAGCCAAAACATATTTTGGGTTATCCATTAATTTAATTATTTGATTATTGCTGCTTATTTTAATAGTCTTATTTAAAGTTTAAGCTTCCAATCTGTCAGATACGAATATCAATATTATTTTTATATCTATGATTGAATAGTCATAGTTCTGTCTTTTGAGTATGTTATTATTTAGATGGACCATAAATATATAGACGAACGTGCTTTTCATTCTCGGAGAAATTAGACTTTTCATTGAGATTACTTCTAATAAAATTAGTAGTAGAAGTTTATTATTATATTATAGTTGTTGCTAATACCTACAACACGATTTGTCAAAAGTATTACTAACGAACCGTAACATTAAACTATTGAAATAGACATATTTGTTTTTCTACAATAGTTGCCATCAAAGATAAATATACCTACATAGCAAAATGCGTGATTGATGCAATAAAAGATTGTACGAATGGGCGCCCATAAGACAGGTACAAAGTTATTATAATATGTAATTTTTAATGCTATTAAAAAAAAGACTGTCAATATTCATGGAGACAAAAAAAATATAATATATACGTCAGTTAGATTACTAAAAAGTATTGGACACGTATTTTTTTATTCATCAAAACAATAAAAATTGACAAAGACAAAGAGCAAAAACAAACTATAAATTTCAGGAGAGGGGGGCTTGTGACGTCACACGAAATTTCAACGCGCTGTGTCTTCGTCATTTTTTGTTTGAGCAACGAAAAAAAAATACGATTCTAATTATTTTTGATAACTGACGGATGAAATAGATTTTTTTATTCTTTATGCCTATTACAACATTACACAATAATGCATTATGTAAATTATATACTATTTTTATTGAAGTATATACCTACTATGTGTTGCCTGGCTATTGCTTATGAGTGTTGAGCTTAAAACTGTTTCCGTCCCTACGTTAGGGATGGGTAAAATCTTTTTCTAACAAACAATTAAAATATGAAAGAAAACATTTTCAGTGAAGTGCAGAACACTAGAAACGAGTAAACACTTGTCGGTCAGTCTCAATTTTAATTTCAAATTGTACGTAGTTTCATACCACTGAGCTTGGCCTAGTTTAGTTATGCATAAATGTTTTTATTAGCTGATTTTTTATATACGTTTCCGTTTTTATAGTGGGGTTAAAAGAATGGAAATTGAAGGAGTTAATCTATAGTGATGTAATTAAGTTGAGTTTGTTTGAGTATTATTTTAATGCGGCGACGCTGCGAACAAATTAATTTCGCTAGTCGTTCCTACATTGTGGCCGCCGACATGTGTTTATATGAGTTTGTTTTCACAAAACCGGCCTCGCGTCGTAGTCGCAATACCAGTGCAGCCCCGGCCTAAGTTGTTCAACTACTGTAGTGCTCCACTAGTAATGTTATAATAGAATGCGATTTAAATTCAGAAGAGATCGCTAAAATTAATGATCTGTTTTCTGCGAGAGATAGAGAGAGAGAGAGGTGATGTCTATACTAATATAATAAAGAGGTATTTAGTTCGTGAACTGTATGTAAGGTTGATTTTTTCTTTTTTTTTTTTAAATCTTTATTTATTAACGAGGGTTTGATCACATAGTGAACATGCCAGCCTCATAGGGCTCACTTCCATTAGTTACATGCAAAACTTAACATCTACGCTTAATTCCTAAATTTACTAATTTATATAATGTTTTAGCAGCTTTGGATGCTGGAAAAGCTAATATAATATTACATTCACCTAACTGACTAATATTTATATTATATCGGTCTCGAATCAAATACCTTTCTGCTCCATTCCGAACACACTCCACCATAATATGAAAAGCATCTTCGACCATATTGCACTCTGTGCAGTTTGGAGATGTAATTTTGCCCATCAATGCAGCAAAACTATTCAATGGGATGTGTCCGGAACGAAGTCTCAAACTTGTTACTATTTCTTGTCTACTCATATCGGCATTATCGAACCAAGGATAATTCTGAACGGTTGGCTGCATCGTCCGATACCAAATACCCTTTGTCAATGACTTCTCGTCGAAGTATTCTTTCCAAATTTCATAGTATTTCAATCTAAGTAGATATAAAATATCTGCCCAGAAAGGTTTACTTATATGTCACCGGAACACCCTCTAAGCACGCTTCTTTAGCTAAATGATCCACTTTTTCGTTTTCCTCAATGCCGATATGGGAAGGCACCCATTGTAAAACAATATTTTTATTTTTATCTCGTAATCTAGTTATAGAATTTATTATTTTATATGCCACAGGATAACCTTGAAAATTTCCTATACACTTCGTCAAATGTTGGAGTGCGCTTTTACAGTCAGAATATATTACGGAATCTTGAAAATCCACCGATTCAAGGTATGAAATGGCTTCGAAGATAGCAATTAACTCGGAATATATGACAGAAATGTTTAAATTTAACTTGAACTTATAGGCGGTATTACTTTGAGGGTCAAAAAACGCAGCTCCAACATTATCCCTAACTTTAGATCCATCCGTATAAATCCTGTAATATCCAGAATAGTTCCTGCTAAAATTACTACTGCATATAATTCGTAGTTGATAATGATCGTACGATTTCTTAGCTTCGGTAAACTCTTTAATTTGTGGTATAATCATACAAGACAAATTCACACCGCTTATCCACGTACTAAGTGAAAATAATCCTAATTCATCGCTGGAGCACACGCATATGTTATTTAATGTTTCTAATATCTGAGCTAGAAGTGGTTTTTTTTTACGTCTCCAATAAATACCTTGACAACAAATATTGAGCTTGGTAACAATTTCACACGTGTCCCCATTTACAAAAAGATTTGAGTTTCAGAAAGAATTTACCAGCTAAGTAATATCTGCGAATATGTAACGGTTGCAGATGTAATTCGCATTCCATCACATGAATGGCTGTACTTTTAATAAAACCACCGATAACCCTCAAACATTGGTTTTGAATTTTAGTTAACTTATTTAAATGGGTTTGACAGCTATTATCGTATAAGAAACTGGCGTAATCAATTCTGCTGCGTATGATCGCAATATATAAACGTCGTAAATGAGTTGGGTGTATGCCCCAGCCGGGACCAGCTAGTAATTTTAACACATTTAGAAATTTGGAAGATTTGTCTCTTAACTCATTAATATGTTTAGACCATCTTAGAGATCGATCTAACCATAGTCCTAAATATTTATAGTTGTCAACTACTTCGAGGGATCTGTTATTTATTTTAATATCAATAGTATCTTTCCTAAACCCATTGTTGAATAAACAGATTTTACTTTTACTAGTTGAAATATTTAGACCAATGTCTTGGACTAACTTATTAAATAAATCTAAAGCCGTTTGCAATTCATGTGTCGCCATCAAAATTTTGTTGGTAATAAAATATAAAACAAAGTCATCTGCAAACTGTGAAATGTAAACATTATTTATCTTTCTACAGATATTGACAGTGGCTATATTAAACAACAATGGCGACAATGGATCACCCTGTGCCAAGCCACGACAAGTAGTTCTACAAAGTGAATCATTATCTAGTTGAATTTTTAAATTTCTTGCTTGTAAAAAGTTCCATAGATAAGTGCAAAGTTTTTGTCCCACACCTAAGCCATCCATTATACGCAATAAACTATGTACATCCACATTGTTATAAGCATTATCCAGATCAATGAAACAGCATATGGTCATGTTTTTTTCACAAAACCCTGTTTGAATTCTAGAAACTAAACTAGTGAGATTATTTAATGTTGAGCGATATTTTCTAAATCCTGTGGTATTCTGGTCTAACATACAGTTCTTTTCTATAAACCATTCTAGAGTAGGATGTTATGGAAAGCCTTGCATATACATGATATCATAGATATGGGGCGGAGGGAAGAGGATAAACAAGGATCACGTCCTGGTTTGGGAATCGGCACCACCATTATATCGCGCCATTGCCTAGGTACAAACGAATATCCGAAAAATGTATTAAATAGTTTCAGTAGGATTTGCTTCCCATTCTCTGGTAAGTACCTAATCATAGAATATGTGATCTTGTCACTACCCGGGGCTGTATCTTTACTTTTCAAGCATTTATTTAGCTCATGAATTGTAATAGGTACTTCAAGCTTTGGATTGTTCGATGTAAGTGTAGGGAAATCACATGATACAAAATCGGGGGCTAAACTACAGAGTAATTCGCTTGCTTTAGTGCTGTCAATATGCGATTTTGCTGCGTTATATCCCCTAATCCATCACATCTTTCGCCACAGTTCACTATGGGTCGTAGTTTGGTCAAGTTTAGAACATAAGTGATGCCATGACTTGCTTTTAGAGCACCGAATATATTTTTGAGCATCCCTGATTTTACTCTGAAGGATTTTGAGGTTATCTGGTGATGAATTACGTCGAAATTTAGAAAGTGCTAAACGGCGCTCTGCTACAGCTTTAGAGAGATCGGGGACCAATAAGGTTTTGGTGAGAAATTTTGATCCGGGTTCGAATTAATTTTGACATATGGAATAAAAAAATCTGCCGCCATGTCTAAATAGTCTATAAATATGTCGTACCCTTTTTGTAAATTAATAGGAAACACAAATTCGTCGAAAAGAACATTTAAAAATTTTTGGTACCCTACCCAGTCCGCCTTTTTATAATTTCGACGAGACATATAGACGTTACTAGCTTTAAAGTACGTTGAAATTTTAATAACACAATGATCGCTTCCCAATGACTCATTTAACACTCGCCAGTTTAAACTTAAGCTTATATCGGATGACGCTAGCGAAATATCGGGGGTCGACTGTTGTAGTATATCATTGACTAACTTAATACGAGTGTGATCGCCACTGTTTAATGAAATAAGACTACAATCAATAAGTGCATCAAAGATTTGATTACCTCTCCTGTCTATTTTATTGGACCAATTGGGATGGTGACCATTGAAGTCACCTAAAAGTAAGGTTTTCTTATTAACTTGTGAAAATAATTGATCCCAGTCTGACTGACTAGTAATTACAGAAGGTGAACAGTAAATCGATATAATATTTTCAATTTGATTACAATTATACACTTTAACGTGTATACTTTCTATACCCGAGTTAATATTTTGAAAATCATGGCAGATCTCAGATTTAATAGACTTATGTGTGAGTATTGCTACACCTCCGTATGAATCATCTCTGTCTTTGCGAAATATATTGTAATCTTTTACTTTAAAATTAATTTCTGGTGGTAGCCAGGTTTCACTTAATACGGCAATGTGAATCTTGTCTTGTATTAACAAATTCTCAAACTCACTAACCTTTGGCCTAATGCTTTGTGCGTTCCATTGGATAATATTTAATTTAACATTAGTTTCATAGTTATCCACCATTTGAGAAATAATCAAGAATTAATTTAAGGATAGGCCAATCAGCTACATTGTCAATTACTACTAAAATTACCCACTCAATGCAAGTTTTAAGAACTCCTTTAAAAATCATTTGTATCGTGCTTCCTTTCATGAATATTATCTCTTGTAATCTCTTTAACAATTCCTTGAAATTGATATCTCTGTGTTTTTCTTCGGTTTCACTCGAGTTTTTTTCCTTAGTTTCATTATATTCTTCTAATTCCGTTTTACTCCACTCCATAAACTCCAGATCTGACGAGTTCTCCTGCTTCTTCTGTTTCTGCTTAGAGTCTGACTTTTGTTTTCGTAAATGTACATGTGCCTTAGTTGTCACTTCAGCATACGTCGGACTACTAGTAGTCTGACTGATTTGAGTAGGGGCTGTGTTCACATGATGGTATGGAAATTTGATATCAGAATCCTTTATTTCTGTGTTCAATTCCTGGTGAGTTGATTCGGCTTTAGGGACATAGATAGTTAGGGCTTTTCTGTAGGTGCAATTAAACTCAGACATGAGTTCCCTAAATCTTTTTTCCTTTATAAAAATTGGACATGTTTTTGATAGGGATATATGTCTACCATTGCAGTTAACGCATATCATGTTAGTGGTTTCGCAATTGTCATGGTTTTTTCCGCATTTGGGACATACCACTTTAGCACTCGGGCATCTCTTAAGCACATGACCATATTTCCAGCAGCGCGAACATTGCGATACTGGAAACACATATGGTTCTACCTTTATCCTTAAATCATGCGTATAAACATACGGTGGTAAGTACGACCCTTTAAAACAAAGACGAACCGCTTCACTGGGTGACCACCCATCTGCCTCAAAGTTCTTGCGATTCAAGCGATTTAAAGATAATAATTTCGATGGTTCGGGGCAACATATATTTTCCAAGATGTTTTCCTCTGACATTTCTAGATCAACATCTCTGATTACACCGTAGGACAAGCTCTTTTCCATCGCTCTCTGAATATGGCACCCCTTATCGATAAAGAATTGACATGTCTCCAACTTCTCAGTACTGATTTCGCTAATGAATTCTATACGAACTCGATACGGATTAATAAATTTCACCCTACTAATATCTTTTATATTCTGGTCTCTAAATATCTTAGCAAGACTAAATTGTTTAGGTAGTTTCACTTTACTAGATATATATATTTCAATCTTTTCTGTATCCTTCAGTACATATTTCCGCTTAACTTCCATCCATTCTTCATCGCTGCCTTCTCTCATTCTTTTATTGGTCTGGTCCTCCCTGTCTTCAATGTCTAATTCTTCATTTAAAATAGAAATCTCATTCATAGAATCATTATTCATTTCATTACTCGTCTCACAATTATCGCTCATTTTACTCGTAAACAAGTCGCATCTGCGGCAGGCGGCAGGTAGCCGGCCAAGCGGCCACGTGCCGCACCTTTCTAAGTTCGAATGCACTAAACAATAATATGCGCTTGGCTCAGTTGTTATAACGAATACACTGTAACACGACCCGCTCGCACGAATGCCGCGCACGCACTGGTTGAAGGTGTTAATCTCTGGATCTGCTAAACCGATTTCGAAAATTATTTTAACAATATAAAGCCAGTTTTTTATGTGTGTCGTAGGTTATATTTTATGTCAAGAATTTCATGGGAACGGGATCTAAGTGGGTGAATATCGCGGAACAGCTAGTCAGAAAATAAACAGAAAAAAAACTTTTAATTCAACCCGAGATAGCTTAGCATAAACTTGACAACACCAAGTATATACTTCAATAAAAATATAATTTAATTTACATAATGCCATTACATGCATCCATTTCAACTTTACAAAAATTTCATCATCATCAGCCCGTATAACGTTCACTGCTGAACATAGGCCTCCTCCCGGGGGAGGGTATTTGCCATAGTCACCACGCTTAGCAGGTGGATTGGCGACTGCAGTATTATTTTGTACCACACAAGGAAAGGCTGCTGCACGTTCCTTGACATACGATTATTATAGATGATGTAATAACAATCGGGACCAACGGCTTAACTTGCTTTCGGATACCCGGATAGAAATCTTAGAATTTACATAAAGATTTCCTGTCCGGCGTGGGGATTGAACCCACGACCGCCGAGATTTAAAGCGAGCCAAATACAACATTAACATTTTGCAACTTGGCGATAACTCAATTCATCAGTTTGCATTCACTGTTGCAAAATACTCTCAGGATTAACTAACCCACTTTGTTTATGTACTCTGTACGTAGCTAAATTTACTAGCAAAGTATTTTCCTCAGCGAAAAATTTAAAATGTAACCCTTTCTAAATAAGTAGCATAAAAACGGTATGGTTGAAACTTAGTTAAGGCCCTTAAATCCTTCCTAAGCCCCCTCTAATCCGCTATAAGTACCTTTTTTCTCGAATGCACTTTAAAATAAGAGGATACCTTGTCAACTCGTTTTAGGACATCTAAATCGGGACGGAAAGAGATAGGTTTAAAAAAAATAACTTTATAAAATAAGCTGATTTATCCGCGTACTTCCCGTTCCCGTGGGAACTTCATAATACAATATAACATTCTCAATAACTGAGCTATCTAATACTGAAAGATTTTTTCAAATCGGACCAGTAATTCCTGAGATTTGTTCATGGAAATACAATTAAACAAACAACCTCGTAAGCTTTATATATTAGTATAGAATGATAGATAAATAATGGCACACCTAATAGCCTAACCATACTAATACCTAATATGAGACTGAAATGTTGCTTGATTTAATAAAAAAAAACAAAATATGTAACTACATTAAAAAGAAAAATCATTTTCTTTCAATAAAACGGATTAACTGTCGTTGTTTTGAACTATTGTCTATTGTTGTTCTTATTTTAAAATATAATATTATTAATTATATTATAGGTATTTAAAATAATAAATAATATATTTTTAAATAAGAACAACAACTTTGCGATTAGTTTAATTAAATCCATGCTAGAAACGCTGGGGTATCCAGTTAAGTCGATACATTCACATTTATTTTTATTTTTCTGATCGACACCGCGCTTGAACGGAAAATATAAAATAGAGTTGTAAATAAGTTTACGATGTGAGAATTCCGTCGCAGATTATTTGTTGACATAGCAACCATTTTATTGCTAAATCGATAAATAGTTTAGAAGGAAGGACATACGGCTTCCATGACAATACTAGCTTGTATTGAACTGTAAGAATTTAACGATTTGTTTTTTATGTGCGACTTTAGATTTACACCCGATTTCTCGGATGCCGATCAATGCAACTCATCATCAGCCTCTATTACGTTTACATCAAAACACGAGCCTCCTCTTAAAGGAGACTTTTTGCCATAGTCACCGCGCTTGGCAGGTGGGTTGTCGACCGCAGTATTATGAAGAGCATACATATACACAGGTAAACACGTAGGGAAGTGGAATTTACTTTCCAACTCTTCCTATAAAATTCGATGCGGGATCCAAGACTAAGACATTAAGGTGTCCCGGAACCAGCCTGAATCTACCAGCTTAGAGCCTCTTCCGTGTGCCGCTGTTGGTTGATACTGGCTTACATGAGTTATTCTTTCAGGAGTGTGGGAGGGGTGAGTACCAAAAAAACTCAAGTAAACGTTGCTGCCTGTTACCTGGTATACGATCGTCATAGATGTTATAACAATCGGAACCAACAGCTTAACGTGCTTTCCGAGGCACGGGTTTAACACCGCCCACTTCCAGACTTCAGGCTGTTACTACAGTTAAGTTAAACTGAGGCATGAAGCAGTCTCCAAATTTATTCTATTGAATATATCAGAATTATGGAACTATAAGAATGATTGTCGTGTGGTTTCCGGCTTAGAATAGACCACCTCATATCTTCCTATAGGTGTGGTAAAAGGCGACTAAGGGATATACAGCTGATGGCAGATAGGCAGTAGCAACTATCAGCTCATGTTTAGTTTCCATCTTACTGCGATCACCGATCCGCCTGCCAAACGTGGTGATTATAGCAATATCTTTCAACGATCCTGGCTTGCCAAGGTCTGTTAAAAGGAGGCCTATATTCAGCAGTGGAGGTAAACGAGGAACGTGGACGTAAGGGATTGAAAAATTGGCCCTAAAAACTAAGTAAAACACCACGTTTTGTAGCAATTAAAGCGGGTGACACAGCAAAGCTTAACTAGTCAACTAGCTTGTCGAGTAAATATACAAAATACTTCACTGAAAACTAATTGCCTTTTCATTAAATAAGGAATAAGAGCCAACGGCGGAAGGCTCGGCTAATCGGAACCTTCGGATAAACCGCTAGTAACCCCTGACCCCAGTTACAAGTACAACTAACTAAGTAATTTATGTGTATTAAGATGGAAATGGGGTAAAGGAGATAGGACCCTCAGTCTTTGATTCTATTTTAATTATAATTGGACAATAACTAATGTTTAGCAACAAAAGTGATTGTGTTTAGTCGTTGTACCAATAAATCGAAGGCTAAGGGTGGCTACTGCTGTCTATATCTACTATACTGGCTAGCTTTTATAAAAAAAACTATTTGATTTATTTACGCATAACATTTTACATTAATGAATAAAATACATATAAAACTAGAAGTAGCTGATTTAAATTATAACTTACTTATAAAATACTACTTTTCTAAATCTGTTATACTTGGCGAGGTTCCCATACTGCTGGCAGCATTGCCCATTGCATGCTTAGTAACTTGGCAGCACTTGGGGAACGTGCTGCTGCGCGCTGCGAGTAATTATTGTATTTGGACCCATATGCCACTCAACATGGGGTGGATACACGCCAGATCAGTAAAAAAGTTTGGAGAATAAAAGAGAAAAATAAAATATTTGAAGAAATAAATATGAATTAACACTGTTCTTTTCCGTTCATCATAAATCTCAGTCTGCATTTGGTTTTATGGTAGGAAAATCATAAAATGAGTTAAGCTTGACATTGTAAAACATGTCTAAGCGTTAATATTTGATAACTGAAATTCATGTGGTCAATATAGGATAAATAATTATTTTATTTAATATCAGAACGACCGACACAAGAAGCGCAAATAAAACTCAATGTAACGCCATTACTTCAACGCTTAAGTTGCAAGAGCGAAATTGAGTGAAAACATCATGCCGTCACTTGCTGTAGTAATCTTCTTAATGCGCTTTAACTTTCGTCGTGTTTATTTGATACACTAAAAGAGAAATATAATTTTCAAAACAATATTTTTGCCTCAGTTAATGAACAATTTATTCGTTGTGGCAAAGATATTGTATGTATTTATTATTTTCATCTAAAACTTTTCGAGATACATCCCAGAGGATGTCTAAAGTTGTTGTATTCTTATTACATTACTAAGTTAGGGTTACCATGTGATTATGAACATTTGTTAGAATGTCCCAAACTATTTATAGTAAAATTTAAGTGTCTTGTGCTATGCGACTTCGACCAGGTAGTTTTCGATTCCTATTTAATTTTAAATATTAATTATCTGCTTGCCAAATTCTAGCGTAACCCGTAAGTAGATTACGGTTTTTGATGCATCAGTCAGTAATATTTGCCTTGTAAATTTCACGTACTGTACAAAAGAGGATTTCCGTAGAATTTAATAAAAATCTATGAAAAAATATTATTATATCCCATTTAAACAATGAAGTCTTTTAGTTTGTGGGTACCGCCTCTAATATCCATTGCAAAGCAGTTGAACCAATGCCGCCTGATTTAATTCCTGTATCTCATGATATAGTCATTCCCACAAGACTTATCAATATACAAAATGAGTAAAGATAATGGCCGTATGCATCACATAATCTGTGTGTTCACACTCTATATATTATGCTTATATTATAAGATTATGGAAAAAATTTAAAAAATTTCATTATAGTGTACAAGTTTTTTGACATTCGTATACTAACCGACTACAATTAGACATATTTTATATTTTTTTAAATTAATTCTTAGATATAATATATATTATTTATTAAGCTGAAAGATGTTAAAAATTTCATTATAGTGTACAAGTTTTTTGACATTCGTATACTAACCGACTACAATTAGACATATTTTATATTTTTTTTAATTAATTCTTAGATATAATATATATTATTTATTAAGCTGAAAGATGTTAAAACTTTCCTGTCAAAAGTTCACTATAGTGTACAAGTTGTTTGACATGCGTATACTAACCAACTAGAATTAGATATAATTATATCTAATTGTAGTTATTTTTACTTATATGCATATGCATACAAGTAAAAATAACTAAAATAAAAACTATTTTATACCATTTTGCAGCGTTCTCAGAATGCTGGCAGCATTTTCCCGTTGAAAGGCAACGCTAAGCTGCTGCATAAAGTGAATACCAGTTATTTGACAACGTAAATTTAGACACGATTTTACCCACGTTGGCCAGCTGTTCTGCTCTAGTAAGTCGTAGCGTGACATCTTACAGTGGTATGCAAGAAAAATACTTTATGTATTTACTTAAGTAATTAGTATACCACTGTCGCGGTCTCTATTGCTATGGCCATAGAAATCATCCAAGTTGCACCTGACATTCGCAAGTTAACTCATAGTCTCAATTGTTGTTCTTGCATGGGGTTAATATATTTATGTTATCTAGCATTTTGCATAAAAAATAAGAAACAATCTTACAAACTGTTGCACTGTACAAAGTGCTAGGTGTATGAGGAAGCATCTAAAAGAAGTGTGGTCACCCTACACAGTTACATTTATAATTATTCTTGTAGCGGACTTATTATTGCTCTCTTGGCTAAGATATTGTTATTAAAGTTAATCTACAGGGAACTAGAACTAGAACAAATAATCAAGTCTTCTGATCAACTTAATTAAAGATTCAAGATAGAATATACCGAAAACCTACGTGCGCGAATCAGACTCGTACTAAGCAAATCACAAGTCTTTTGCTATTAGGTAGCATAAATAAAAAAAAATAGATCACGACTAAGTGGGGGTAGTTGCCGAAACCCGCGCTGTTCGAACACAACGTTGCTGACACTCATCAGTCCATCCGTGACTACGACTGGTGTAACCCATGTCGAAACGTCGGATTATTTAAAAAAGGCAATGATTTGCCTTAATATCGTACCTCGATTACCTCGATTGAGACCCGCGTTTATTTTAAATTATGGGACAAATCGCGAAAGTTTAAAAATAATTTTTGCTACTTCGTCGAGGATGACGGCAACAAGAATCCAACCTTATTAATTTATAGTATCTTCAATAATTCCAGCTTAGTTTTGCCACGGGGCATGTTTAGTGCATTAAATATATCTTCATTCAAGCTTGTGTGTACTAGCTTCACTACAATGTTACTACGGTATCATTGTTTCTGTAAAGCGATGTACTCACTGCAAGAAGCCACCTGTACCACCCGCCTTTGTGTGTAATGAATATTTCATCAGATATTGTGTGATTACATATGCATTAACTGGAAAGCAGCACTAGGTATAACCTAAACTTTTTTTTCGTGTTAGAAATCTTTTATAGTCTTCCCACCGTCTTGGGGAAAGACGGGGAAGACAGGGACGGGAAAGACGGGTGTGGGACTCCTTCACTTGTTGCCGGCTCTATGTAGCTGATGAGCTGGGGCAACCAATACCCACTTGAACCACCACGACGGTAGCCTTGCCTCCAACGCAGGTCAACGATGGCCCCGGGCACTCGAGTATATCGACAACCAGGACCACCACCGTGTGTCTGCGTCTCCGCAGAGACTCATCCCGGGGAAAGGGCAATAATTGGGCCCCACCCCCCTACATACTGCAGTTAGGTAACCGGAGGCTGCATCTGGTTACCTCTTTCCGGGATCACTATCAGTTGGACGGCCAGAGTATATAGGTATCGCCTAACCTATGCTGAGATGGTGACCTTTTCGGCGGAACATGCAAGGCGTCTTACTGTGCTGTGTATTCAACTAAATGTTTGCTGTTCATTATCTTGTGTGTTGTGTTGAATTAAATGTACTTTCTTTATTTCTAAAATACAGAAGATAAGCATTTAAAAATCTCATAACACAGTGTTAGTTTGTACACTCATTAATAAACAATATTTTCAAGGTAGTTTGATATTAGTTGTTTAGTTATTAACAAAATAAAAAGGTCCTTCCGACGGGGATAGATACCAACTGTATGGGTTAGATGCCGCGATGATATAGTGACTCATGGAATATTATACAAATAAAACAAATAATATCAAGCTACTTCGAAAATATTGTATATTAATGAGTATACAAACTAACACTGTGTTATAAGATTTTTAAATGCTTATATTCTGTATTTTATTCACCTTTTTCAAAAAGAATGGCAACTATCCCACATTTACCCTAATCTGTCGCGGAGTAAAATAGTTTTTCGCAATAAATCACAATACGTCCATTTTAGCGACGTGTTCGGCATTAACTAGAAGGAGAAAAGGAGTAAGTTGACAAATAAAAAAAGCATTACAAGCGTTGAATTCGCACAAGTCGCTATGTGCAAATTTGGGCATCTATCCCTCTATGGCTTCTATCCCACATTTACCCTATTATTACTGGATAACGTAACTTTACTGACGACAGCAATAGTAGGACATGCGGTATAAAACAAAGTTGATGAGTTGATGATCACTATTCAACATATTATAAATTCCTATTGTCGAGGGAACTCTTCCACGAAATTGCCTATGCAAATCAATGATAACGTTGCATTTAACTGATAAACAAATGTTATAATCGAACGAGTTGATTCTACGATTCGAATCCATTCGTCCGATTATACAAATCGTTTACCAGTCAAATGCAACGTTCATCACTTTACTATATTTACTCTATTGTAGGTTTCATTGATAATTATCATTCGTATAATCCTTTATTAACCTAGATACGATTACAACAAAGCCATTGCTAATATGTGATAGCTATTTATGGAAATACATTCATAATATTACTGATTAACGTTATTATGTTTGTATTAGCTACTTATACATCTATACTAATATAGAAAGAGACTTTGTTTGTTTGAAGGCGTTAATCTCAGGAACTACTAATCTTAACACATTTATCTAGGGAGGCTTTACGTTAAATCATCACGATAAAACAGATAGGAGCGGAGCACCAATGAAAAATGTTTCAAAATTGTGGTTAGCCCAAAGTTACTATCCCGTGCGAATGAAGTCGCGAGCTGATGAATACTGACAATAATTAGTAGAATTAGATGTTGATGGTTTTTTTTTCCCAAGCTCCCAAAAACTGTTCCACCATACCACCCGTATAATACTCATATGTTGAAGGAAAATTGATAACCTTCGTAGCGTAGCGGTATTTGGCTCGCTTTAAATCTCGGAGGCCGTGGGTTCGATCCCCACACCGGACAAGAAATCGTTGTTGTTATTCTAAGATTTCTTTTCGGGTCTGGGACGGGACCACCCTCCGTGCCTCGAAAAGCACGTTAAGTTTTTGGTCCCGATTGTTATAACACCATCTATAATAATCGTATATCAAGGAACAGGCAGCAGCGTTTCCATGTGTGCTACAACATTATAATGCGGTCACCAACCCGCCTGCCAGGCGTGGTGTCTATGGCAAATTCCCTCCCTCAGGAGGATGCCCATGTTCAACAGTGGACGTTATACGGGCTGAGGATGATGAAGGAAAATTGGGAAACCCAGCTGCCCGATACCTGGTATACGATTGTTATAGATTATGTTATAACAATTGGGACCACTAGCTTAACCTGCTTGCGGCGCACGGAGGGCAGTCCCTTAACCAACGACGCTGAAAGAAATTTTACACAAAGTTTTCTTGTCTGTCGAAGGGATTAAACCCAAGACCTGCGAAATTAAAGGCTTTACTGCTACGTCACGAAGGTTGTAATATCTACAATGGGCACGAAAACTAAAAAAATATATTTAGTCTGTCAGTTAGATTACTAAAAAATATTGGACACGTATTTTTTTATTTATCACATCAATAAAAAATAAAAATTGACAACAAACTAACAAATTGAGCAAGAACAAACTATAAAATGTGATAAATTGTGACGTCACTATTAGGTGAAATTGTACCTAGAAGTGACTTTTTTTTCGGACAGACGTATTTAGTTAGCCAGGTGGCTTTTGCTACTTCACCGGGCATGATACCTAAAAGTGACGTCACGCGAAATTTCAACGCGCTGTATCTTGGTCATTTTTTGTTTGAGGAACGAAAAAAAAACACGTGTCCAATATTTTTGATAACCTAACTAACGGAATAAATAGTTTTTTTTAGCCCATTGTAATGTTAAGTAAGATTTATACATAGCACTTAGTCTACATTTGACTGACACACAAAACGACTCAATTATCTTACTGGATAGTGCGCCATCTTACAAAAAGACCTTCTATAATACATAAAAGGTCTACACAACACAGCGAGAGGGCCGGGTCAAATGAAATTATTTGACAGCAAATTGGCTTTATGTAACGCAAAGAGAGCAAATATAAAGAGGATTTGGCATATTTGGTATAATTTGGAATATATGACCAACAAAAAAAGTCTAGTAACAATGTATGTTTAATCAAAATCATAAATACGTATTTGATGTATTCGCGTAGTAAATGAGTGTTACCTACAAAAATATTTTTAATCTTTTTGTTCATGACTAGCTTCCCGCGCTCAGTTTCACTTGCAAAACTCCTATTCCCGTAAGAATTTAATAATCTATATAAAATATACTAATACTGTAGTACACATACTATTACGCCCCGCGGTATTACCCGCGTTACTCTATACCAGTGGGTCGGAGCGTGATGTTTTGTCTATGTATAGCTTATATGTTAATCCAGCGTATAACCTATCCCGGTTAAAATTTCAGGCAATTCTATTGCGTAGTTTTGGCGTGAAAGAGTAACAAACATCCATCCATCCATACTTACAAACTTTCGCGTTTATAATATTAATAGGATACAAAAGCTTAAATTATGTTTGTTAATTGAAATTAGAACCCTTATAATGAACTAGTGAGCTATAGGTAGGTACCTATACAAAAGGGTTTTAGATACAAGGGTAATATAATCCTATCTAAATATACATTACCTGTGAGGGACTATATCTATTTGTGTTAGCACTATTAATACTGTCTATGTTTGTAATGCGATTCGGGAATTATGAAGACGTTAGGTAATAGCAATTTTATCATGAGCAACTGAGTATTTATATATTTATTGTGTATGTGTATCAAAATATGTAGCAGAAAATTATACCGGTGACGCATTTACGTAAGTTTTTTATAATGATCAGCCCGTATAACGTCCTTTGATGAAAATGGGCCTCCTGAGGGAGGTTTTTGCCTTAGTCACTACGCTTGGAAGGCGGGTAACATACAGGGAGCCGCTGCTGCCCGTCCCCTGGCTTACAATTGTTAAAGACCGGAACCAAGGGTCTCACGTACTTTCCGAGGCTCGGAGGAAAAATCCGGCAAGAAATCTTAAAATTATGATAAAGATTCCTTGTCCGGCGTGAGGTTCGATTGTTAAATTCTACGGTCATGAGAGACGCGCAACAGAAACCGGTAGAGACAGAACATCCGTTCCAGACGCAACACTGATGGTGAATAAGATCCTCAGACATGACGGAACAACTACAGGGAGTGAGGATCGAACCAACAACCTCCGAAACTTAAAGCATAAAAATACATATTTTTCTCACAAATCAACTTGAGTCAATAAAATACATATATACAACTACAAGTAGCGTATCACTACGTAGTAGTATAAAACAAAGTTGATTTCTCTGACCCTATATCCCTATGTAGGTATGCTTAAATCTTTTAAACTACGCAACGGATTTTGATGCGGTTTTTTTTTAATAGATAGTGGGATTCAAAAGGAAGGTTTATACATGTAACTAGCGGCCCGCCCCGGCTTCGCACGGGTGGACTTTTATACCCTACCCCTGCCCTACCCTACCCCTACCCTAACCCTACCCTACTCCTACCCTACCCCTACCCTACCCCTACCCCTACCCTACCCTACCCCTACCCTACACCTACCCTACCCTACCCCTACCCTACCCTACCCCTACCCTACCCCTACCATACCCCTACCCTACCCCTACCCTACCCTACCCCTACCCTACCTCTACACCTACACTAACACGACTTTCTTTTGTTTTTAAAATGTATTCTGCTATTCGGGACGGAAACAAATCCAACAAATCAAAAACCATGGCAATCGGTCCAGCCGTTCTCGAGTTATAAGTGTTGTAACAAACACGACTTTCTTTTATATATATACTAGCGGCCCGCCCCGGCTTCACACGGGTGGACTTTTATACCCTACCACTGCCCTACCCTACCCCTACCCTAACCCTACCCTACCCCTACCCCTACCCTACCCTACCCCTACCCTACCCTACCCCTACCCTACCCCTACCCTACCCCTACCCTACCCCTACCCTACCCCTACCCTACCCCTACCCTACCCTACCCTAACCCTACCCTACCCTAACCTACCCTACCCTACCCCTACCCCTACCCAAAAGTATCCTTTGTCCTTCTCCCAGTTCTTAGCTACCTCCCTACCAATTTTCAGCTAAATCGGTTCAGCCGTTCTTGAGTTATAAATAGAGTAACTAACACGACTTTCTTTTGTTTTTAAGATGTATTCTGCTATTCGGGACGGAAACAAATCCAACAAATCAAAAACCATGACAATCGGTCAAGCCGTTCTCGAGTTATAAGTGTTGTAACAAACACGACTTTCTTTTATATAATTATATAGAAGATACATCAGCATTGTACCCGTGCGGAGCCGGGGCGGTTCTTATTTTAAAATAAAACTAACTTATAAAATAATACTATTCTAAATCTATTCTACTTGGCAAGGTTCCCAGAATGCTGGCAGCATTACCATGGCAATGCTTACCTGCTGTGCAAAGTTAAACCAACTTGATTCCGAAATAACATATTCACGGTAAATTTACTAGCAAACGATTTATACACGAATGAAGCTGCGGCAAGGTTAATGTTCAATCATTATGTCATTACGAGCGATGAGATAATAAGCGCGATAATCAACTTAATTAGGTTTGTGACGAGTTTGTCCTAGTTCAGATACACTATGCTTTAATTCCAGTTCAGAATTATTAATCTATACTATCACTGTTGATATAAGTACTGTCAGGGTCACAAATGGAGAACCACATTTCAAACTTCGAAGAATGTGACCGTTAAGTATCAGAAAAAAATGGTGTGACGTAAAATGAGTCAAAATAATCTGTCAGTCATGATGTAGCTTAAATAGAACAACGTAACATTTCTACGTTTTGTTGTTCAGTAAGATTATTAAAGTCATGTTTAATTTAATTCAAACAACGAAATCACAGCATAAGACTTAGCTGAATAACCCTCAAAACACCGAAATTACAACAAAATCTCAAATTTTAAACGTAAAGCGAAACGTAGGTATCCGACGAGGTAATGACAAAACTCCGAACACGTTCCTGCGAAAAAGTACAATCGGCAATATAAGCTTAACTTCACTTTTTTAATCTACGAGGAAATTAACGCATTTATATTGATTTTTATCAATGTCTAGTTAACTATTAATTCTTTTGTTTGGGTACCGGATTAAAGTGGAATCTTAAGTCTTGTTGAAATATGTTTTTTCATGCATTTGCTTTTTGAGCAAAACGGTATCCTTTATAACCCTAAAGCAGCTATATTCAAAGTGCGCTCCGTGGGTGGTTCGCAAAATAGATACCTGTACATAACGAATAAAAATACTATAAGGGTACTTAAGGGGTAAAGAAAGAAGATACGATAAAAGTATTTTAGGATTCCTCAAATTTTTTTGAGACTTCATTTTATAATTTAGTTAAAAAATCTGCTGTACATAATAAGTAGTAATACACGCACTTATTTTCAGATATGTATATATGTTATGAACCAAGTGAGAAATTGGGCATTATACATAATGCCCGGCCATTATGAAAAATGCTCTGACACTTCTAAGTTCAATGGAACACCATTGGTTTAGGTTTAGGTTATTGTTTTTACCACCCAAAAACCTTTTGCGCCGTTCAAACAACAACATGGTGGCAGTAACTCAATGTATATAATAATGACCGTGCAATGTGATAAATAATGAAGTTAAGATAGTATTAGTCACTTAGCCCGATAGAGCTAGGCATTATTCATAATGCCCGCAATAATCACTTGGTCCATAACATCCATTCCTAAAATATTTAAATAAAGTTTGCTTTTGTACATTTTGTTTTTATTTTATAGCTACATATGTTGTAGATTTCGTGTGCGATAGGTGAAGAATAAACAAAATAAAAAATAATAAGTAAGTAGAAGTAAAAGAAAAACATTTAACGTCTATGGAATACCAATGTTTACAAAGCGCCGTATATCTTTTTAACGACCTCATCACACAACACACACGTTAGTGTTAAGCGACTTATGATGCTGACAGTACCGCTATCGCAGAGTTAAGCCATATTGTGGGAAATTCATGAGGTGCCGTGACTTACCGGGATATTATCTAACACTTAACGGAAAAACTTGGGAGACAAAGCCTTTAGAAGAAGATTTTTTAAAGATAATGGACTTATTTGAGAACCATGCTTAAGTAAGAATCCTACTTATATTGTAAATGTGAATTTCAAGATGTTTTTCAGTCAATTATGAATGTAAATGGCAATGTTTAAATGGAAAGACCGTGGCAGACGTTCCACATTTAAATCGAAGACGTTCTTAAGAAAAAAAGGCAGTGGTTTTGGCCCACTCTTCCCTCTAGAGAAAAAAGTGTATGTGTGATAAAAGGAGAGAAGAAATTAAAGTAAATCACTATAAATAGTGAAGGATTGATTAAATGCTTTCAATTCAACTTTTTTAACGTAATTCTGCAATTTGCTACTGTTATTTTACGTAGCGGATATATAATACGTATATGTAATACGTATTATATATCCGCTTTTCTCCAAGTCCGCTTATGCATAAAATATATACTTGACAAATAGTTTAATGGATTAAGTTTATGTTCAGAAGCCTTGGTATGCAAGAGATAACCAGTAAAAAAAATCTTAAGTAATAGAATGCAGTCCAAGAAAAATAAGCTCCCATTTAATATAATATCAAGTAGAAAAGAAAATGATTGCATTCTGTTTTTGTAGAAAGCTTTCATCTCAACAAAGACAGCGTGAGAAATGACGAAGTAACTTTTCATACATATTGCCAACCAAGTTTTTATTCAACTTCTACAAGAAAACTACAAGGTCACTTCGCTTCTTTTTTATTTCTTTGATTAGGTATTTGCTTTTCAGTCAACTGTATAAACTGTGATAAACAATGTTTATACTTTACTAGTATCATCATCGTTCACTGCTGAACATGGGCTTCGTTCCGAGGAAAGATTACCATAGCCAACACCAGGCGGGTAGGAAAACGATTTTTTATGTAATAACACATGATAATGTTGCAGAATCGTTGCCAACATCAATAACAGTACATTTTTTGTACTACAAAACTCACTATAGTACTTGCTCTTTACGGCCACACATAATTGTACATCCTTATATTATGAATGCGAAAGTAACTCTGTCTGTCCGCCTTTCACGCCAAAACTACTGAACTGATTTAAATTAAATTTGGTACACATATAGTGTAAAGCCTAAGAAAGGACATTAGCTACTTTTCATAGCGAAAAAAGGTTGAAGGCAAAGGGTTGAAAGATTGTATGGAATTATCGTATTTTTTATAAGCTAGAAGTTTGAAACTTATTTTTTAGATTCCATATAAATATACTTACTAATATTATAAGTGCAAACTTAATAATTAAAACTGCTACTTGAAGTCACTATTCCACGCTGACGATGTCGCGGGCACAGCTAGTACAAAATAAAATATGACGCTTTGGGCTTTGAGCAGAGTTGCATTCCAACACGAGTGGCCACGAGGCGAAGCTTGTATTTTAAAGAAAGTTTTTTATTTGACTTCTATGTCAGTGGCTGATTGATGTAAGGTTATTCTTGTGAAAAACACGAAATTCACTTTTGCCATTCAGCTCAAACCGACCCATTGGCGCAATACATATTCCAACACGAGTAAAGCCGTGGGGCGCAGCTAATATATTTATATATGTTTCGGCTAAAAGCCGAAGTGCGGCTACAACTAGTTTTAGCCGGCTACAACTAGGTGCAGCCGACCACTTAAACTTAGATGTATCCTACTCCTAACCGACCCGGTGGCGGTGGCACAATGTTAACATCACCTACCTAAACGAGACGTATAGTAACATAGAACAAATACTTCAACTTCAACCTCAATAAGTCCCTGTTCAACTCCATTGGTTTAGGTTTTTTTTTTTAACCACCCCAACACTTTTTTATTCCGTGCATTATACACCTAGGTTTTCACCGGTGTGCAGCTGCACCTAGTTCTTGCCGCTATAATGAAGGCTAAACCTAGTTCTAACCAAAGATAAGTAGGATACATCTAAGTTTAACCGCATATGGCCGGCTGCACCTAGTTGTAGCCGGCTAAAACTAGGTGTAGCCGCACTTCGTCTATTAGCCGTAGCATATACATATAATCACAATAAAAACAAAAACAAACGATAACGTATACAAAAACAAAACTACAATTTAATTTATCTGCTTGGCGCTATTGCACATAAAACCGTTTGTGAACTCGTATAGTTGTTGACGGGTCTCTAGAACTGCTTGCTGCTAACTTTTATCATTACATCAAAAAGTGTGTTCTATACTACATTCATACGTATATATACTGTTTTCCTTGTGCAAACGAGTACCTGCGTCTAGCGCTAGATTATGTTTTCAGCTACTGGTTAAATATTTACTTACCTCTTTAGCTGACGCCAGAAGAAAGGTTATGTTTTTCGAGAGTATGTATGTACTCGTATGTATAATTGTTTGGCACGCTCTGCAGCCTGAACGGCTTGATGGATTTTTGCTTGAGAGGTGTCGTTATTAGATTCGTATTTACTGTGAGAGTGACACTGGTTATATCAAAATAAAAAAAACAAAATGGCGGAGAAAAAATTCGCACCAATTTTTTTTTCTGTTAATTTATCCAAAGACGCAGTCAGGTTTATTAGTAGAGATGGGCCGACTATAGTATTTGCCGACTAACCGACTAGCCGACTAATCGGTTTTCAAAATGCCGATTAGTCGGCCGACTAATCGGCAATGCCGATCATTCTAATACCTACTTGTCGGAGGTGTTGGGCTTTTTCGTCATCACTCGGCAATGTCATCGCGCGGCCGCTGAGCACGTTGTAACGTGTTTGTTTACATTTATATTAAAGAACAGTTTGGGCGACGATGATGACAGCGATTTAAGTAACGACGATAGAAATACCGACAATACCGGGAGTTCCGAAATTACAGTTCATAGCAACTTTTGGGGGGTTTACCAAGAAATGGTAGCGCGAAAAGTGCACAATATTGACGACAAGAAATCTAGTTCGGCTCACGAACTTCACTCTTACTGCGCATGGCCTGTCATAAAACGCAATGAAGACCCATTTAAGTTGTGGCACAATAACAGTTCCAGATATCCTGAAATGTCTCGTATTGCCAACGTATACCTTTGTTGCCAGCAGTGTTTATAGCGAAAGTCTCTTCTCTGAAGCTGGCAACATCTATGAGACGAAAAGAAATCGCCTACTCCCTGATCGAGCCGAAACATTGACATTCCTGAATCACAACTTGCCTCTTATTAAAAATAAAAATGTTTAAGGACTTTTTAACACTAACCATGAAGATGTTAATAAATAGATAAGTACTTACCATTGCCATGTTATTTGGTTATGTATGTGCCCTATTTTGGTTATTAATAATGTTAAGGTAGTTTAATTACTGACTGATTAATACGTTCTATGCTACCTTATTGATTTTTAAATATGATTCAAGGCTGTAACTTTATATATAATATTATAGGACTTTTTTATTACTAAACATCTGACTGAATGCATACTTACTTATACTTATCATTGCCATGTTATTTGGTTATGTATGTGCTATATTTCGTTGATTAATGATGTTAAGTTAGCTTAATTAATTATTAATCAGTCAGATTAATACATTTATATGTTGTAAAGACTGTAACTTTAGAAAACTACTCTACGTAATGTTTAGAAATTATAAAACAAGTACAAATTATTTGTTTTATTTCATTTGTTATGCGCCGATCATAATCGGCATATTTTGCCGAATAGTCGCCAACTAGTCACCGACTACGAACGATGCCGAATAGTCGGCTTTCCCGACTAGTCGGCGGCTAGTCGGCCCATCTCTATTTATTAGTTTTCTAAATATCCGTTTTTTTAATCAATGTGTTTTCCACACTTTTTGGTCTGGAGCACATATTCTGATAATGATCATGAAAATAATATGAACTTCCTCGCTTAATGATGACGCGAAACTCGATTTTCTCCCTAGTTGATTGACTTTTCCAGATTGGCTTAGCATCTCAAAGGTAACCTGAATGGGCTGAAACTTGGTATCTAGTATGTTAAAACGGCAAGTAGTACTATCAAATAATATTAATTAGTACTAGCTGGGGGATATAATTATATCCCATCTCCTCCAGCCTCAGTCCCCTCCATTACATTCCAAGAACTATTTACACCCCTCGTACATATATACCCTTATAATCATCATCATCATCATCACCAGCCCGTACAACGTTCACTTCTGAATATGGACCTCTTCCCGAGGGAGGATTTTGGCATAGTCACCACGCTTGGCAATCGGAATGGTGACCGCAGTATTATGTTGTAATACATAGGAAAACGCTGCTACCCATTCCCTGATATACGCTTGTTAAAGATAATCGAAGGGTCTTCCTCAACCAACCAGACCCGAAAAGAAATCTTAGAATTTACACAAAGATTTCTCGTCTGGTGTGGGGATCAAAGTTACGACCTCCGAGACTTAAAGCGAGCCAAATATCGCTACGCTACGGAGGTTGTACCCTTATTATGTCCGTAAATTTATAATAGCAGAGTAAATAACGGAGCACACATAATTTCACATATTATGTATAATATGTTCCACGCTCACATCAAACACAATTAGTTAAATTAATGTAAACAAATTAAAATTGAAAGCCCCGTATTGTGTTGGGTACTACCATAATGACTGTTTGTTACTGAATGGTAAGCAACAAAAGTAGGTAGGTATTATATATATTTACCTATTCGAATATCACCGGAGCTTTAGCCCATGAGCTTTTGGATAGAAGAATCGTTTCGGGCGGAAATATGAAGTTTGCCCCGAGAGTTTTCTTACTTCACCGGACATAAGGGCATGCAGGGCTCTAAACTTACTTTACTTGATGACTAATATATAAAGCTATAAAAGAATCTATATATATACTAATATATTAGAAGAAGAAATATTTAATTGTTTGTATTGAATATGATCCGAAACTACAGGACCGATTTGAAAAAATATTTTACCGTTGCAAAGCTACACTATCTCCGGATGACATAGGCTATATTTATTTATGACGTACTCACCGGAACGGGAGTAACGTGGGTGAAACCGCGCGCTGGAAGCTAGTAATAGGTATATAAAACTGAAAAGTTTGTTTCATTAAACGCGCTAAACTCAGTAACCAAAGGTCCGATTTAAAAAAATCTTTCAGTGTTAGATAGCCCATTTATCGAGGAAGGCTATTGATTATATTTAATAATTAAGTTCCTACGGGAACCGGAGTTACGCAGGTAAAACCGGGCTCAGGAAGCTAGTAAATAATATATAGGTAAGTTTTCGCCATGTTGAGTGGAAGGGAGCAGGTATGAAGGCAGATAAATTATATTTTCATTAAAATCACAAGTATTCGCTTTCTCGAATAAAAAATACTTTGTCTTACGTAAAAGTGATGAATTTATCCTAACTTTTATAACAATAGCAGCTGTCCCGTGGTTTCACCTGCGTAATCCCGTTACCTTTGAACCGTGGAAACTTTAACTTAAAATATAGCGTATAACACTCACAAACGATGTGGCTTTCTATTGGTAAAAGAATATTCCAAATCAGTTTAGTAGATCTAGAGATTTACCCCTACAGTGGCACAAACTCACAAACTTTACCTCTTTATAATATACTAGCTTCCCGCGCGCGGTTTCACCCGCGTAACTCCCGTTCCCGCGGGAACTTCTTAATTAAATATAGCCTATATTAATTAGTGACAATGTAGCATTCAAATGGTGAAAGAATTTTTTAAATCGGTTCAGTACTTTTCGAGCCAATTCGTTACAAACATAGTTACATAAAAATCTTTCCTCTTTATAATATTGGTATAGATTTATAGATTATTATGTTTAGTCATTTCAACAGCTTTAATCATATTCAGACTTTATTTTCACATTTATAGAATCCAATTTAGTCCAAATGCGAGAACAGTTTGAATACGATGTACAGCATTAACCTCGCATAATCCGCCGGCCGGCAAAGTGCTCTTCACACCTCATTGGAATGACCCACCGAACAAGTACCAAGGATATACCTCCAGAGGAAGAGATTTTCATATATCAGTGGTGTGGGAAAAACGCTGGTTGTTTCTCGTTCGAGTGAATATTTAACTCAAAGCTTATAGTGTTATTAGTTAGCACTTAGTGTATTAATTAGATACTAGCCTTTACCTACGGCTACGCTCGCATTGATTTTGTAAAAAAGTATCCTATGGTACTTCTATTACATCCAAAAATATGTGTACAAAGTTTCATGATAATCGGTTGAGTAGTTTTCGCGTGAAAGCGTAACAAACAAACGGACATTCACATTTATAATATTAAGTAGTGATAGCTTACCGAACGTGTAATAAATAAATTAAAAAAATATATGCTGTTACTCAGGGATAATGTAGCATTCTAAACGTAAAAGTATGATCGATTTTTTTCCAGTAGTTTTTGAGTTTATTTGTAATAAAGATAGATACAAAAAAACAAATCTTTCCTCTTTATAATATTTATAAAGATTAAATAAAGTACACTAATTGCAAAAAAAAAACAATGGTTAATTCTTAACTCTCTTAAACAAAGAGATTTCTTTCAACGTTATCGATATCTCTTTCAGGTAACCAGATGCGGTCCATAGACTAACATTTAGTAGAAAAAGGATAGAAGAAAGTGGGAAGTCTCCTTTTCCCTCTTCCTTTTTCTCTTCCTGATAATGTACGATTCTCGTGTCAATAATCCTAAAATGTTCAAATTTCGGTCACGCTTTTACGTATATGTCGGTTGATGCAAGCGATTAGATTATCCACAATTAATATCCCTGATGCAATGCAAAGTCTTCTATATCCAATAATAACTTGATATTTTAAACACATCTAGCCAATCTTAATTTCATTTACCGAACGACCGAAACGAACGAATTTTCACCACTGCATTGTCTAAATTTTGAATTACAATAAACCAGCGCATTCACGTCAAGCAACGGAGCGTAGTTTTATCAGCATTAACCCAAAATATTAACGCCCAGAGGAATACATGTATGATAGCACATCTAAAGTAGGTCAGCCTGCTAATTCGCTTCACTAACTGACATTTCGCTGCTGTAGTATGACACATTGTTTCTGAAGCTGACTGTACATTTCGCATACTTAAAAAAGAAACAAAAGTTTGACATGAAATTGGGACGGACAGCGTTGGCAGGCGTCCGGAGAAAGCCGGACATAGATAGGCTTTTTGATTGTGTGTCCGGCTGTAATAAGCGGTGTCCGGCTTGTCCCACTTTTTTTAGGCTTGTTACATTTCACAAACGAACGAAGCACCCGCAGACCGTAATTTCGACCGCCTCCCTGCGCAGGAAATGAGCAAAAAAGCATAGAGGCGGGTGACGGGGGTAATTAGAGATTATGACGTTAGGGTTTTCAAAGGAGCATATGCAACTTTTGACTGTGTATGGTATGCGAGCCCCTCGGCTTTAGGTGAGAGGAGGAAGGCTGGTTGTGAGGGCAAGGATGTTTGACTTATTTTTCTAGGATTCTAAAATTTGATCTCAAGCATGAAAATATTCAGTTCTGAACTTTTAGCGTTTTCGTGTGTTTTCACCACCGTGCCGTCAGACTTTAAGAACTGAAACAGCAATGACTCAATGGATACAGTAATTGCCCCTGAACTGAACTCAGAATCTTCTAAATTTGATTCCCACATTGAAAAAGTATTTATATGTGATCCACGGAAAATTGTTTTGAATCTCAATGTCTATTCGATTTTTAAATTCCCCTTTGGATGGATGGATGGATTTACGTATCAACGTATTGAGAATTAAAAAAATAACAATAAAGTTGAATTATCGTCAAGCTGTAAGTACCTAAAGAGTTACTGTTATAACAATAATATATATTGTACGTTGTAACACAGGACGTGTAAGCAATAAATATTAATAACACGATATAACGATCCACGTGTTCCACTTATATCATTATGGAAAGCTTCCAGCAAATTTATTGCAATAACTTTGTAAAAATTAGACAAATGCTTTTAACGGAATTAATGTAATACTATAAGAGTTGTTTGGCCGGCTAAAAGGCAACTATCGCTACAGAAAACGGCAAAACTTGTCTGAGTCGGAACTTTTTTACAGTTAACTCAAAGACGCAAAGCAAATTCACCATCAGAACAAATATTTGTGGTTTATCCAAAGAATAAGCCTGCGTGGGCGTCGAAGCCATGCTGAATCGCTAGTGCTATTTGCTCGAGTTTTCTGACTTTTTTACATACATTCCACTTTGTGATACCATTTTTGATTCGGCAAGGAATTCTCAGGCGTAATCCTTGATCGAAAGATAAACATCAGAGCGAATGTGGAAATCATTCTTGCACGGGCTTAACTTACACTTAGTCGACTGTACTGTCTTTTAAATTTAAGCAATAAACTTCACTTGATAGGTTAGGATTAATAGTAGTTGTAGGCGCTTTTAACGTCAAAAATCATATACCTACTAATGCTTTAAACGTCAACACTCAGAAGTGAAATAAAAATAATTTATTAGACACTTAAAAACACCAACAAAAAGACCATAATCATTTAAAAATAATATTTATGTGCAAATTAGCCTTGGCGCCGAAAAGTTCCTTCGAACTCCCCCCCCCCCCCCCCTATACATAGTTCTGAGAAGGCTGTCAGCATTGCCTCATTGTTTGGCGATGCAGAATAAGCCAGTCTCGAGTGACGTTAAACAGACGTTTTGATAATTCTCAACAGCTTATTTTATTCAATAATCAAAAGTGTAAAACTAACACTTTATTAAAATCACAACTCAAAATAAACCAACAAGAAAATTAATTTTTTAGAATATTATAATACAATAAAACAGGAACGAGGATAAGCTAACATAAATTAAATATCAACAAAATAATTTGCGACAAAAAAAACATGACAATGCTTCTTCAATAATATTGAATATTTTCAATCATACAATTTCCTTTGATATGAGAAACTTACAAAGGAAGAAAGAATACTTTAAAACAAAGTATTACAAAGTTTAACAAAATTACCTGCGAAAATATTTATGTCAATTCATTCATCGAAGAAGTTTGTTCGATAACTTGGAACGTATTGTGTAGATAAGACAGTGTTTTAATTACTGCGGTGATCGAATAGTTTGACTCCTATAAAATATAAGCATCGCTTTATTACAATTTATTTTACAAAATTCGAAATTTCTCGTGCAGCAGTATAAGCTTAATTATAAACTTTAAATAATGCGGCGATTTCATAGAAACATGACATTAAATTCAATAAGTATGATTAAATCACTTTACATTACCTCAAAAAAAGACTCAAACTAGTTTTCTAAGTACCTCGTTAATTCTCCGAAACCACTAGTTTAAACACCATTTAAAAAGGCTGAACTCCTGCTAGCCTTTATCCCAGCGAAGCAGCAAAAGCCTCGCGGCGGAATACATACATAAACACATTAATGAAAGTTATCCCTATTGCAAGCACCGATTTAATTAGGATTCGAACTTCGAATTGCACAACTAACGTGCGTAGCAAAATCTACCATAATAACAAATACCAATGATATGCCGTGTGGTTTCCGGCTTAGAATAGACCATGCCAAATATGCCTATGTTGTAAGAGGTGACTAAGGATTCTGCCTAAGGCACCTGATGGGTGGGCAGCCGCATCAATCGCCTGTCAAGTGTGTTGTTTTTTATCAATATTACTAGCAGAGTTTTTCAGTCTACTAGTATTCTCGTTAACCCCCCGTGCTAAGCTAAAATGCTTGTGTCACGAGTGGGTTCACGACGTCGATAGTTCAATGGATGGAGATCGAATCGGCGACCAATGGATCACAAGTCCGACGGCTACGGCCGCTTAATTATGGCTTGCCAAAGTCTGTCAAAGAGGAGAACCATGTTCAGCAATGGACGTGATAAAATAAGTAAACGAATACCAAAAGATCTTTCCTGCTAATTTTATTACACGTTTCGTATTACTGCCATAATAATAAAGTCATTGACAATAACTTAACCACCCTCAAGGGAGATTAAAATTCTGGCACGTCCCATATAAAGAGGTCAAGTGAAATTAACATGAACTCACATAAGAGATTTATCCACGAACCTACCCTTAGAGTTAATAATGTCATAAATGTTGTTATATGTAAGTAATATTACAAATATTTGATGTAATAGTTTTAGAAATGGCTTTTGCTATAATTTTGCACGGGCTAGTTTATAAACTGGATAAGCGACGGACGTGTGATCTTGTGGTCGCCGGTTCAATCCCCACCTTTTGTCCTACTGACGTGAACCCACTCGTAACACGAGCATTTTAGCTTCGGACGGGGGTTAACAAGAATACTAGGAGCCAGCTAAAATCTGCTAGATAATAATAAAAAAAACATATAAGCTACAATACATCACTACGACCCTATGGAGCAGAGTAGCAGTCCAACGCGGGTTAAACAGCGGGACGCAGTTAAAGAAGTGCGGGATTTATATTTTTGTAAAAAAGACAAATCAGGGAAACAAATCCTTGTTTTTTAAATACACATAATTTACGGATAACAAGCACACCGGGACTCAGAACAACTATTTGTGGTTCTCACAAATCATTTGCTCAGATGGAAATCGAAGCTCAGAACAGGTATCATAAGCATTAACAAGAAGAATTGAGTAATAAAGTGAACTTTATTGTAGTGACGGGAAAATATTTACAAAATTACTTGTCGAGTTCTAAACGGTTTCTAAAGAAATCTACTTATTTTCCAAGGAAGTCTACTAGAGGGAAAAGAATATAGGAGCGATGCTAATGTATTATAAAATATGCGAATTTTATAAAAGTTATAGAGAATGAATTGAAAAAAAATGTATTACAATTATGAGCTCTAATGCATAAAAGGAAGTATTTGATTTAATAAGAAATTTTCCTACAGGGAAAATACACAATTTTAGGAAAACGAGATATATGTGTTTAAAAACAGAAGAAAATTTTACTTATTTACTTTTGACTTAATACGATAAACTGTTCTCTATGAAGTGTGTATACAAAATGCGATTTTATTATTTGATTATTTAAAAATATCGTATCTGACGTCCCATTAAATATTAAAATAATATACAATATTATATCTCAGAAGGAAATTATTTTTCGACATTTAGATCGTTTTTCATCATTTTAAACATCGTAAATAAAAAAGCTATTATGTGTATATCTTGTATACCCGATTATAACTTCCAAGGAAATACATTTATCTATACTAATATTTTGAATACGCATTAAAATTAAAAATCTAGTTTATCCAAGAGTAACAAAGGCTATATTCATTATTAAGTTCCCACGAGAGCTATGCGAAACTACTTTAATAAAGACAATTTTGTATACATGAACATAATATAATTATGCCCGATAAATAAATTAAGTATTTTATAAGTTAGATTTAACTTAAATTGTGTAATTAGTACTAGACTAGCATGACATCGCTAAAATAACCAATGAGAATAAAGGCGAAACACCCGACGCAACGTGTTCGTAGTGTGATCTGGTCTATAGAAAACAATACATTTGATTCGACTCAACACGCGTCGCGTGTCGTCAGGTCGCGTCGCGTTTTAACAATACATATAGGTATAATAGCGAACGAGAAAGTTGAATGATTGTTACATAACTTAATTTTTATTTACATCTGAACTAGTTAATTCAAATAAATATTAATATGAACGTGCATCTTTAATGCGTTCAGAAATAAATAAATAAATTTAACAGAATAATTCTAAAACTAAAGTAACCAAATAAAAATAACGTATAATTAAAACTACCTAAGAATTAAAATCTACCAAAAGTAAAAACTTAAATTTAGCTAGTAAACTTTTAGCTGAATATACCAACTTATAATATAAAAACTTTTAATATAATACATACCGATACAACCATCGGTATGTATAATATTACAAAGTTTTATTAGAGTAATAAATAATACGAAAGGCTTACATTTATAATAAGAATGTTTGGCATAAATAATATATTTTTCTAACAAGTCTAAGAGCATTTGGAATAAAGTTTAAGTTCTTACCGTTAAGTTTCAGCTGCGTTTATGCGCTATAGATTCTAAAGTTTGTGACCAAAGTTTTTATACCAGCTTCTTTTAAGAGTACAATATTTTTAAGTTTTATTTTTAAAGTTCGTTCTTTTAGTACCACGTTTCGTAGTACAAACTACCTATGGCATACTATGGATGATGGAGATAACTTCACTACCACATACACGTCTCTGAATAGGGTTTCACTTCGACACAAACATATAATAAAATAAACTGTGACCATCGGTTTTACCCGTGTTTGCTCAAGCGAATTATTTATTTATTTAGGTTTACCAACTAAAATTCATACTTGTCATTCACTTAAGCATTAAATACAAAAAAATATGATAATCTCTACCTCGTTGGCATAGCGCTAATATGTTCGACCGTTTGACCATATTAGCACTATGCCATATGTTCGACCGTTTGACTTGCAAGGTTTTAGATTAAATCCCCAGGCCAGACAAAATATTGTTTCTAGAAATTTTATTTAGAAACACACACTTGTAAAATGCAAATATGCCCTATGCAGATGGATAATCTCCTAAGAGATTGGCCACCGTGGCCGAAATGTATCGGGAGGACTACAGATTAGCATATAAGTAGATAAGCGATTCCAAGCCAAGGATCTCGCAAACCATAACTAAATAACGCTTCACATTTATTTCAATATATTTACAAACATTGACATTTTAATTAAAAATAGCCATTTTAAAAATAGGTACGTTTGGGAGCTCCAAAGGCTTAAATGATCTTAATTGGTTATTATTTGGGTAAAGATCAAGTACATTAAGAAAAAACAAGGCACTATCGTTTCTTAAATTATGACCAACTCTCAGACCAAATTTAAAAAACTCTGCCTTGGCGTGTACAAACACAGCTAACGCCCAACCACGTTCCAAAATGTCTTAATAAACTTATTTTTTTTTAAATACTAAACTTCTGTCATACTTATATAAAAAACTACAAGGCTAAATTTATGGCAGATAAAGCAAATGCCATTTTGTCCATAGTATGCCGTAGAAGTGTTATAATAAATTATTTCAACAGTGTTCCAGATAACATGAATCTCTGTCATAACAGGAAACCTTAGACCCTTTATGCTAATATTGATAATACGACCCTACTTCGTCAACAACAACCTGCGCTTGTATATCTTCATTTTAATGGAATTCGTCAGGTACTTATACATAATACTTATTGTTAGAGGAAAAAGTCTTCGAAAGATCTTCGTTTTAAAAGTAAGAAATATAGAATATATCACTACATAGTATAAAATACTCTAATTATAGTCGCCTTCTCTGTCCCTATATCTATATGTATGCTTAAATCTTTAAAACTACGCAACGGATTTTGATGCGGTTTTTTTTAATAGATAGAGTGATTGAAGAGGAAGGTTTATATGTATGATACATCCGCATTGTACCCGTGCGAAGCCGGGGCGGGTCGCTAGTAATATATAAAGTAAACTTCAGACTGGTACTTGGATATTTTTTCCGATTTACCCGAGGATCAAACCCGGCAACTAGTTTCGATAAAAAAAAATACACATTCAATGTTTATATTGTAATAAATCTTAAAACAATTTGCTCTAACAATGCAATCAGCATACCAATTATTATCTTCGGTGACAAACTGTTTGTAACCTCATTTTAGAAACCATAATTAGCACATTATTGGGTTACAATCTAGTTTGCCATTGCGGTGGCTAGTATAACACATTTTGTTAGCTATTGTTTTTGTAATTGGGAGCATGGAATATCATTTTAAGTTCCTCTATTCCGTTTTGGGCTTAGGTAGGTATGTACTATTTTGAATGTTTTTGAAAACTTTACGGATAGCTTTACCATATATTATGTAATAATATATCTACAATTAATCTCAATTTTGAAACATAGTATAAGGTATATATTTTACTGGTTTTTATAGACTTACAAATTCTATTCAATCCGTCAATATTTTAAAATGAGATTTAATGTTTCTTATTCTAAAAAGTAGCATTCCGCGCGCGGTTTCACCCGCGTAACTCCTGTTCCCGTGGGAACTTCATAATTAAATATAGCCTATAGCCTTCCTCGGTGAATGAGCCATGTAACACTTAAAGAATTTTTCAAATCGGTCCAGTAGTTCCATCCATTAGTTCGTTCAAACAAACAAACTAATCAGCTTTATATCTATACTAATATTATAAAACTGCAGAGTTTTTTTGTTTGAACGCGCTAATCTCGGGAACTACTGGTCCGATTTCAAAAAATCTTTCAGTGTTGGATAGTCCATTTATCGAGGAAGGTTATAGGCTATATTTTATTACGAAGTTCCCACGGGCACGGGAGCTACGCGGGTGAAACCGCGCGCGGGAAGCTATAATTAGTATAAGATTAGCGCTACTATTTATTTTATTGTCTCATTGGCTATGACAACTAAATTATCGTCACCATATGCCGGTTTTGTTTTTATTTATGAAGGGTCAAGATGGTACCGACACCCAAAAAAGATATCGTATAAATGGAGACTGTTCCTCTTTTATGCCCATTGCAATAATACAATTGACCCAAAAAGTATTATAAAACCAAATGCCAGCAAAATAACATCATACAAAATTCAATTTGATATTTTTTTATTTATTTTCAACTATCATCATCATCAGCCTGTATAACGTCCACTGCTGAGCATGGGCCTCTCCCGAGGGAGGGTATTGCCATAGTCACCACGCTTGGCAGGCGGGTTGGTGACTGCAGTATTATGTTGTAACACACAAGGAAACGCTGCTGCCCGTTCCTTGATATACGATCATTATAGATGATGTTATAACAATCGGGACCGACGGCTTAACGTGCTTTCCAAGGCATGGAGGGTAGTCCCGTCCCAGACCCGGAAAGAAATCTTAGAATTTACACAAAGATTTCTTGTCCGGTGTGGGGATCGAGCCCACGACCTCCGAGATTTAAATCGAGCCAATTACCGCTACGCTACGAAGGTTGTCCAATTATCCAACTATCGAATTGGCTTTAAATATTGTTTTTTTATGCTTTTTCTGGCGGTTGTATACGTTTATCCTCTTAAACAGATCAAGTGGAAGTAAATATATAGGCGGCCATCATATTATAATATATCAGTCTGCCAACAGCAGCATCTGCCTGTCATAAATCCTTGTAAAGTGTGGCAAGATTAATAGTATTTGCCTACTTATCCCCTGCGTCACGGAGTATTGGTGGCCATATCTACGTTTTTTTTTTTTTTTTTACTATATGTAGGCTTACGTTTGACCATAATCTCGCTTGATGGAAGGCGAAGATAAGGCCTAAGATGATAGACGCTTGCCTAGTATATAGGAATATATTTGGTACCTACCAATTACATTGACAGTACCTTAGTCTCAATATTCGTTTTATTCTATACTAGGTTCCCGCGCGCGGTTTCAGCCGTGTAATAGAGGCTATAGACTTTCTCGATAAATGGGCTATCTAACACTGAAAGGATTTTTCAAATCGGTCCAGTAGTTTCTGAGATTAGCGCGTTCAAGCATACAAACAAACGCTTCAGCTTTATATATTAGTATAAGATTGGAGTAAATGAAAATATCAATAGTGTGTATGTGTTGGGTCATTGGTTACGGCAGTTACTTGATAGACCCGGTATTCTGGGTTTGATTCCCAACCGTAACAATTATTTGTGTAAATGAGATAGTAGTTTTGAGTCTCGGGGTCTTTTGTGTCTGTGATAGTTGTTGTATTATTAACGATACGACAGTTATCATGAAAATGAAAAGATTTGTAAGTTTGTAGGTCATATTTTGGTTTTATTATTTTAATATAATTATTTCACATAATGTTTCGTGTAAAATGAAATGTGCTTGGAACTTCCTTTGAGGCAACAACAAAAAATATCTAAATAGTGATATTAATGACTGTACTTTTTCATTATAAACTAGAAGTAGAATTAAAATATTAGCATGTCATTGTATACTATGATATTAAAGAGAGGAAATGTTTGATTGTTTGTTTGGTTTCATTGAATGCTGGTTATTCCGGGGTCTTGAACTATCAGCATTGGTCCAGACCAATTACAAAAAATCTCTCACCATAAAAAAGCTAATTTTTTTTCGGACGGACATATTTCATTAGCCTCGAGGCTTTTGACAAAAATTTTCTCACTATTAGAAGCTATTATTTTCTTTTTTCGGACGGACATACTCATTCGTAGTTAGCCACGAGGCTTTGCTACTTCACCGGGCATAATACTAAGAAAGCTACATTTTCCGGAAGAAACATAGGCTATATTTAATTATGATGTTCTCACGGCAACGGCTAGTCTATACTAATCTACCTACTTAATATTATAAAGAGAAAAGATTTGTATTTTTGTATGTGTGTATGTTTGTAATAAATAAACTAAAAGTTACTGTGCCGATTTCAAAAATTCTTTCACCATTGGAAAGCAACATTCACCCTGAGATACATAGGCTATATTTAATATAATTATTATATCGTCTCAATTAAAATAAAAACATCATAATTTATAGTTACATTATTTTATTAAATTAATCGTTTCTTTAAAACTTTGAAAATGATAGAATTCTATTGGCAAACTGAATAGCAATCAGTAGAGTATCGCCCAACCCGAACAGCAAATAGGGAGGATCGCAAACAACCCAAATGAGATGAAACCAAATTTAGATATTCACTAGCGACACGCCTCATACCTGGAGTATGTACTACATATACATAATTATATAAAGTCCTTCCGAAATGTACGCCATCCCTTAAAAAGTAGATTTAGTGGGTTTTTTTCATTTCGGGCGGACATTGTGTAGTTAACCATGAGGCTTTTGCTACTTCAACGGGGATAAAGGCAAGCAGAGCGGTTTGTTACTCTACACATCTACTGTTAAAGGGATGGCATATGTTTTGGAAGCACCTTATAGGTATATAATAATATGTACCGAGGACAAAACCTAAGTAACTCGGTATCTCGGAAATTCAATTGTCTAAATTGGATTTGTAAAAGGTACATTTCGCACATCTGATATATCCTTACTAATAATAATATTATAAAGTAACGGCCTTTCACGCCAAAACTACTGAACCGATTTCAATAAAATTTTGTACACAGATAGTTTAGAATCTGAGAAAGGACATATGCTACTTTTATAGCGAAACTAGGGTTGTAGGGGGTTGAAAGGGGGAGATGATGATTGTATGGAAGTTTCGTATTTTTTAAGACTATATATAATTAAAACTGCTACTCATAGTCACTATTAGATGCGGACGAAGTCGTGGGCACAGCTAATACAGACGTGAGTGGATGAAGGTGAGTCACATAATTTAAATTTGGAGTAAATCGAAGTTAAAGTTTCACTTTTATTTTTTGAGATAAGTCGCTACAAAACTAATGTTTATATTAAACTATGATGCCAAGTTGTATAAATAAGCTGAAATGTTAATGGTATGAAAGCAACCAAAAAAAAATATATTTTTTATTATTTAATTTGAAAAAAAAATCTTGACGTAACTCCTTTTTTCATAAACAAAAGTAAACCTTTCTGCAAGTTTAGATATTGAAAATGAGGTGCTAAGATGATTGTAGTTGTCTCGTAAGGCCTTAAATGGATGGTTAAAGATCTGTAGTCGTATTGTATTGACATATCACCTTCATCTATGCAAAAAAACACAAAAACTCGAAAATGCGACATATCACCTTCATCCACTCACGTCTTTAATTGTTTTTATATACAGACAAAAAATATATTAACTAAGTATATAAAAATATATAAAAGTGAAAGGTCACAAAATCTCAGAAGATTGCTAGGAGTCTCAAATAGTGCATGCGAGTTACTTTTAGGATTCTAATACTCGAGACGGAATTTTTCGGAAGTAAAATGGGTTGGCAAAGTTTGTATAAAAGAAACTTCGATAGTTTCATGTCCATATGTAAATTTTCACGCGAACCAAGTCCGGTGCCAGTTAGTTATGAAAAAATGTAGCACTCATTGTATATTGTGTAGAATCCATCGAATCCATGAAGTTCCCACGGAAACGAGATCAACTCGTATTAAACCGAACCTTCCGATGCTCTCGTTGACCCGAAGTCCTAGAGGCCCGCGAACTGTACAGTACAGAGCGACAGTTGCACAAATCTCACCTAAAAGAAACTAAAAGCCATAATCCCTCAGCTCTCATCTCCCCGTCAGCGACCGCCCTGAGCCGAGATCCAAGTCTCACAGGGGACGCCCTCTTGCGCAGGTCGCTTAGTTTGTCTAGTCTTCTTTATTTCGTTATTTATGGTTTGTCTTTATTTATCTAGGCTGGAGCTCTGCTCGCCTTTATGCCCGGTGAAGTAGTAAAAGCCTCGGGGCTAACTACATATGTACGTCCGAAAAAAAAACGTGTTAAACCGCGCGCGATTTTGTTTGTTATAACAATGTAGCCATGTATCCAATTTCATAGTTTCATTTACCTAGTTACAGTAACGATAACATTTGATAACGCAATAATATGTGCATTGTGTTCTATAATAGCAAACTTTAATCTTACCCAATAATGTTGTAATTATTATATTGTTACCAAAATACGGTAGAACATTTTAATAATATATTAATGCATTTATAATAATAATCATCATTTATTTGCAGGAACATACAGGTTTTCAAATACATTTGCACGTGGTTTAGCATACATAATAGTTACATATTTTATATTCCGCCTAGGTTTGCCACCTTTTTTTTTGTTTTATATAGTACTTTTGGGAAATTCAGGAAAAAAAGTCTTAATGAGTCAAAGTAGCTCGATAGGCCTCAACCTATTTTGAAGTTGCATTTTTTATTGTTTTTAAATGTCGTAGGGTCAACATTTTTTAATGGGGTGATAGCAAAAAAATATAGAACATTTGACTGAAATATAGTATGCAGGGCAACCCTAATTCCGCCTGATAGATCCAACCCATTGGAGCAGAGTGACGCGGGTAAAACCGCGGGGCGCAGCTAGTACTTATGTATATAGACAAGGCGTGCAAATTTAGGTAAACTAGAAGGAACTTGAAATTGGCCATATTTCACTGTGTAGTGAACTATGTGTTAATTAGCTGTAAGTCTTGTAAAAAAATAAAATAAAAATAAAAATTAAATAGTAAGAAGTAAGAATGATTCAAACTATAATTGGTATTCTGATTACATTGTTATTTTAAAATAGAAGCTTTTTTTTTCGCACGGACATGAATTTAGCTCTGAGGCTTTTGCTACTTGCCCGGGCATAAAATAGAAGCATTGTTTTCTATATCTATACTAATATTATAAAGAGGAAATACTTGTATTTTCGTACGTATATTAGTAACGAATAAACTTAAAAACTACTAAATGGATTTCTATTATTCTCTCACCATTAGCATCCTACGTTATCCAAGAGTATCACTGGTTTTATTTAATTATGATGCTTCCACGGGAACAAGAGCTATAAGGGTAAAACCAAGAGCGGGAAGCTAAGTGCACAATCAATATAAGTTTCATCATCAGCAGTATAACGTCCACTGTTGAACATAGGCCTCCTTCCGACGGAGGGTATTTGCCATAGTCACCACGCTTGGCAGGCGGGTTTGTTATTATGTTGTACCACACAAGAAAATGCTGCTGCCCGTTCCTTGATATACGATTATTATAGATGATGTTATAATAATCGGACCTTCGGCTTAACGTGCTTACCGAGGCACGGTGGGTAGTCTCTCAACCAACCAGACCCGGAAAGAAATCTTAGAATTTACACAAATCGATCGAACCCACGATCTCCGTGATTTAAGGCGAGTTTAAGGTTCAAGGAATGTAATTTAGGTTCCGCACAAAAAAATAAACACACCAATGAAATTGCAGGAACATACTACTAGTATTTTAAAATCTTTAATCAGTTCTAGAAAATAGGAAGTACCTACGGATAAGTCGATAAAAAAACTCCAGGAAAATTAAACATACATTTAAGTACCTAATATAAACCTTTTCAAACATGACGGATGTATAAAAGCATGTGAAAACGAACTAGGTAGGTATAATATAATAAAAGCTAATGCATACAGTAGTCCCGTCCTCATAAATCAAACGTGAAATATTTTCGACATTTTACGTCCCCACATTTAAAGAGCGCGGAACGCAATGTCAAATGTATTTTTGTCAAAGCAATTTGTCATAACTTAGATGGTATGCTTTTGTTCATACGAGTATATCGTTTGTTTGTGCTGAAATTGTTATGATATTCGCATAGTTTTGGTAGGTACTTGTGCGATAAACTATTTACGTTATGTAGAAACTCGGTGATAAAAAGGCTTTAAAAGAGTAAGCAAATTCTAATTTTAATATTATAAATGCGAAAATAACTCTGGCTGTTACGCTTTCATTATAAAATAACTAAACATTTTTAATGAAATCTCGTTTGAAAGATAGACTGGGTCTTGGGAAAAGATAAAATTTACATTTAGAGCAAAAAAATAACCAAAAAAGGAACTAGGTTTCGTTTAAGCCTAATAGGTACCTACTTGATTAAAAACAAAATACATATATAGTAAGTATGTAGAAGTAAAACAAATACTTACTTATACAATTTTATACCTACTACCTACATATTTAAAAATGTACAGCCACATCATACTTACATATTATACAAATTGCAACCTCCGTGTCGTATCGGTATTCGGCTCGCTTTAAATCTCGGAGGTCGTGGGTGGGATCCCCACGGCGGACAAGAAAAATCTTTGTGTAAATTCTTTGATTTCTTTCCGGATCTGGATGGTTGAGGGACTACCCTCCTTGCCTCGTAAAGCACGTTTATCCGTTGGTCCTGGTTGTTATAACCTCATCTATACCAATTGTATACCCTGGTACACGATTTACAACATAATACTGCGGTCACCAACCCGCCTGCTAAGGGTGGTCACTATGGCTAAAACCCTCCCTCGGGAGGAGGCCCATGTTCAGCAGTGGAGTTATACGGGCTGATGATGATGATTTACTTATAACGTTATCTTTTTTCTATTCAAATATTTTTGCAGCATTTATTTCTACAAAATAATGTACAAACAAATACAGGCAACAAAAATAAAACACGAACAATCAGTCGACGTTTCATTCTTACTCCCAAGCGGTCCATACAACATAATAATTAATAATAGCTCCGCGTATCTCTTGTCCAGCAAATATTCCCTCTAATAAAAATAATTACGGCACGTAGTAAATATCAATTATATTATATATATCCTATTCAGCAGTTTGTCCTTTGTAATCTGAGACGACCTGTTTCCTAATTGGCTATCTCGAGCCAACCCCCCCCTCTCCATCAGTATGTTAATTACGCTGTTTCAATTAGTACATCGCTTTATGCTTCAATATAAATTACGAATGTGTAGTTTTCTTTGAGAAATTGTGATTAATACGCGATAATGAGATTAAGAAGTTAGCTGTAATAAGTTTATCGTTCTTTGCTTGGAGTGAAGAATTTAAGTGTTAGATGTAGTTAAGCTAAAATATCAAGAATGGAACATTAGATTCAATGCATTGTCTAAATATTAAGGGCTGCTGCTAGGTTCAAAATACCGGTTCGAAACGCTTATGCGTACCCGGCCCCCGCCAACGACGGATCGAAGCAGTGTCCGGGGTTTTAGTGGTGTAGGGTCCTCTCCTCGTGGCATGAGTTTAGCATACCACGCTATGGAAAGGACAAGTCCCACATATGCCACCGCCAGCGCGCAAACACGCTGCAGCGGCGGTGGGAATGCGTAAATGCATTTCCCCCCGGACAACAAAAAAAGGGTTCAAAATACCGGTGCTATAGTCCCCTAATGGGTAAACAAATTCTAAGATGTCTTTCCGGGTCTGGTTGGCTGAGGGACTACCCTCTGCGCGTCGGTAAGCACTTTGAGCCGTTGGTCCCGTTTGTTATAACTTCATCTATATCAACCGTATACAAGGGAACGGGCAGCAGCGTTTCCTTGTGTGTTACAACATAAGACTGCGGGCACCAACCCGCCTGCCAAGCATGGTGACTATGGCAAAACCCTCTCTCGGGGGGAGGCCCATGATCAGCAGCAGACGTGATGATGGTTTATATAGAGAAGAAGTGCAGAAAGTTGATAATTAAAAAAAATAGTCGAATTATGTTCATTTTTAACAACTCATTTTTATAATTCTATGCTATTTAAACTTTACTGTGTGGTTTTAAAATGCTCAAGTTTAAAGTAAACTTAAGCTAAACGTTACACTTTATATTATACTGTTATTTAATTGAAACATGCCACTGAAACAACGAAAGTCGAGCACTATAATTAAGTACCTAGCATTTATTTACATTAACACCTTTACAATTTTTTGTTTTTTAATTTTAATGATGCATTATCATGAAAACTAAAGAGTTTTCGTATTAATTCATCGTAAAAAAGTTTTGTGGTTTTTAACTGCTTTAACACATTACTAAACTATTTATCAATTGAGAAAGTTTAAAATGAAGGGACGCGAAACTCAAGAATGTACCTAACTCTTGTACTTAAGAACCACAGTAGTTCAGGGGAGTCGGCTTCAAAAAAATCTGATGGGTGCACATGTTCATTTAATGAATCTAAAAAATGACGGAGTGTAGGCAGAGAAATGCTCACGAACCAACGGACCTTATTACTTATATCCTACTATATATCGTACTAACTAATCCTATCGACTATCGCGGAAGTGCGATATGTCCTGATATTTGTTACTCAATAGAGAGTTGACATTTTCATAGATGATGTATTTCTATTGCCACTATAACAACAAATACTAAAAATAAATATTTAAGGGGGGCTCCCATACAACAAACTGTTTTTTTTTGCTCGAATATCAAACGGCAACAGGTAGACGCTTGAAAGTAACTAATTAAACGGAACCCTCCGTGCGCGAATCCGACTCGCACTTGACCAGATTTTTTTACAGTTTTCAGAAGCCACTGCTGTAACCACTTAGCCATTAGTAACAGTTTTAAATCTTACTATGAATAAACATCAAAAAAACTTCACAGGACATTGTTGGATAGATAGTGTAATTTATCACGTATTGGGGCGCAAACATTTGGTCACGTCCAAGCTCTGAAGATACAGAACAAGTTTTATCGGTTCTGTCGGCATCCAGCTTAGTGGTAAGATGGGAAGATACATCTTGGTGCCTATATTTCTTATTTTAAAGGGGAAAAACATTGATTGCGATGTATATGATTCCCGTGCGTGGTTTCACCCGCATAACTCCCGTTCCCGTAGGAATTTCATGATAAAGTATAGCTTCTGAAATAAATGGGCTATCTAACAGTGAAAGAAGTGAAGTCTTGAAATCGGACCAGCAGCACCTGAGATGAGCGCGTTCAAATAAATAAACCCATCAGCTTTATACATTAGTACTAACACTGCTACAATATAATATTGCAAAACATTTTACGAACATATTTTTCTTGCACCTAAGATATTTTTTTTTATTTTATTCAACCGATTCGTTTCACAAAAATAATGAAACGAATTAGTTTTGTATGATAAATAGAAATCGAAATCAACCAGGTGCATCAAAGACACCAGACATCAGCATAATTCGAGCTTTACCTAAATAATACTGGACGATGAAATACAACTTATTTTTGAAATACAATTTTAATTAACAACGTTTAAATTTAATTTTTAATTGTTCACAATAATCCTATTAACTTGAAAACGTTGCAGTGCTATTTATTTTTGTGTTTGAAATTCTGTCTGGAAATAATTCGAGTAAAGGCTTGGGCTTGTGACCCAATTCCCACCTAGATAGGTTTCAAGAATAGGGAATCCTCTCCAGCAATATTATGAAACAAAGGAGAGCAATTTAATTGTACAACTTCATCTTTTGAGTAAGTTTGAAAGTACTGTCGACGACAAAATCGTAAAATTTTTACTATAGTTGGCGTTCTCGATAAATTCTTCGTTCGATCGCAGGATTTTTGTAAACAAGTCTTAAACGAATATAACTTGTAAACATAACATAATATTTAATCGTAAACAAATTATATAGAACACCTATTAAATATTAAAAGAAAAGCGATAAGTAAATGTGGATATAAGTAACTATTGAGTGGATTCAATGAAGACGCAAAACAATGTGGTTATATTGATATGTGTATGATAAGAGAATCCTCCTTTTTCTTGTCAGGTTTATATGATGACTATGATTTTGTTACTTTTAATAAATAAATAAAAATAGTATGGAGATGACGGCTGATAGGTAGAGATGAGTGGAAAGAGAAAACATACAATGCCGACCCTATCTATAATGGAAAAAGAGCAGGCAAAAAAAAGAAAAACTGAAAACCAGCGCAAAGTATCGCCTAACCCATGCGTGCTGACATCCGAAAATTTCTTAAAATACACAAAACGGAGTATAACTAAATTTTCGCTGCACGAGTATATCTTCAGTGTTGTGCTGAATTAAACGTACCTTCTTTCTTTCTTTCAAAAATTATGTAGAGCAGGTATTAAACATGAATATATTGGTTGTTATATTACTTGGTTCAATAAATATAATCATGTTGGTACTTACAATGGTACAAATTATCGTAGATCATACCAAGTGGTGGAGTAAACTGAAAACCCGTCTTGACATGCTTTATTCAGCTTGATTGTGTACTTACCTGTAAATAAAATAAAACTAGTCAGTATCAAAGCATAGTTTACACAAAAGATTGACAAATGACATAAGGTGTCTCGGGGTAAATTCGTGACGGGGTAATGGTAATTACAAGTTATTTTTAAACTTCACACAAATTATGACTTAAACTACATATAATAGGAATATACGTACTTTTAAATTTAAATCAAGAAAAACCGATACCTAATTTACGGATATTTTCCTACCTCCTTCGTAACCCTGTCACGGATTTACCCTGATAAACTATGGCTAAATCTTTCTATCTATCAGTGTAGTTTTTGAGCTTATCGAGTTTTTAACAGACTGATGGACGCGACAGAGATGTGTGTGTGTGTGTGTTATAAAATATTTAGTGTACATACTCTAAAAACATTATTTAAAATGAATTTATTATTATATCTATCTATATCTATATCTTCCTTAGTATGAATTTATTAATATGAATAATGTCTGTCAAGTAAAAATTACTTCCAAGAGTTTCGCTTATAAAAATACTGAATAAAATTTGCCTAAAAAATATGAATATAAGTCTGTAAATGTCAGTGTGAAATGCGAATTCACGAGAAAAATGTAGTCGCGCACGTGAGCACATTTTGTAACCGTCTCCTTTGAGTTCGTTACGTGAGATATATTTTTAAGAGCAAATTATGAAATTGTTATAAAATTATTTACATGCAATGTTTGGGCGATGTAGAGTTTGGACTTAAGAATATACCTAAACTCATACATAAAGTTTCTCGTCTAATATTTACTCGTTTATAGAGCGCGGGTATTGCTGCGGTCCAATGTATCGATTGTAAGCGCATATATACAGCATCATGGTGTCTAGCCTAATTTTTACTATAAAAGAGAGAATTACTTTTGCAACTTGGTACCGGATCATAATTATCACAAAACATAAAGGTCTCCCAAGCAATTTCGGCCACGGCGACCATTTTTTAAGGAGATAAGCCATTTGTTCAGGGCATATTAAAGTACACGAGTGTGGGTGCAAACACTGATGAATTATGTTATGACACATAATGGCAAGTTTTTATTGCACTTCTGCATATTGTGCATAATTTTGCATACGGTGCAAAAGTGCATTCAAGCATCTAGACAGATTTAAGCAGAAACAACACTAGAAATTTTGTATTTCTAATCCAGTTTGCTTTCTTTTTTTTAGTAATATTATAAGGAGGAAAGATTTGATTGTGTTCATTAAATAAGCTCCGAAACTACTAGGTCCTGACATACATATCAAATCATATTTTTGGTTAGAAAAATATTATTTTAACTAAAATTTCTTCACTAAACTAATTACTAGTCATGACAATTCCTACTGTAAAAGTTTTTATTTCGTACGGACATACGTTTTGTAGTTAGCCTCGAGGCTTTTGCTACTTCACGGTGCATAAAGGCGAGCAGAGCTCCAGCCTTAATAAATGGCTTAGAAACTACAATCTAAACAACTTGCGCAAGAAGGTGCCCGCTGTGGGGCTGTTAAAATATTGGCATATTCTAGAAGCACATTACATACATCCGCATTGCTCCATGTTATGATTTGACGCATCAAAGCCCATATTGATACTGCAGATCTATTAATCCACAAAATTTAAACTGTGATGGAAGCGATTAGTTCTGTTCTATAGGGAAATAAACAGTATTTATGTGTTTGTACACCATGATTTGTGTTACAGAAACAACAATTAAAGTATGATGTTAAAAGTTTGTATATTGTTGTTACAAATGTTGGCGGTTTTTATTTAAGTACTTACATCTATTTTACTGAAATCTAGATCATTGAGCCAGATTAACAAACTCACTGGTGTCGCGGTATCATCATCTACGTATCATCATTTACAACATTTGTATACTAAGAAACGGCTTTCTTAGGAAGTCATCCAAGGCATCACCCTATCTTCTCGTAGATCTGTCGTGACCCCGTATTACCGTATCAGGGTTCCATTTCTATGATATGTGGACCCACCAGTCAGTCGGCAAATCTTAACATTATTTATTTTATTCTCCATCGAAATCAGACCACTTCATTCAGTGTTAGAGAATATGATGTAAATGTAAGCTGGTCTAATATTAGCTCAGTGTTATAGTATCAATGTCAGATGTGCTAATGTCATTGTCGCTCGTTTGTGTGCCAGACACGCTGTCACGTTGGTTGGGCCGAACATTTTGTTTAGCTTTATATATTTACTTATATGCTAGCTTCTTTTTTTACAGAATTTTTAGTTAGCCAAAAGGCTTTTGCTTTTTTACCGGGCACATTGACAAGCAGGACTCGATAAGTGCCTTAATAAATGGTTCAAAAACTACAAACTTAGCAACCTGCGCATTTGAGACTTAAACTTAGCCTCAGGGCGGTCGCTGGCTTGAGGAATTTAAGTTTTTATGGAAGTTATGTAAAAATATACGCAAAATATAGATCAGATTGTCTTTTTTTGCTCGATAAACACCGTTTGAAACAATGGGATAGGTGAAACTAAAATAAATTAATATGATAATTATACGAATCCATTTGTTCGCGATCAACTTGCACTTGCCCGGTTTTTTATAAGGAATAGCTATCTTCTATCTTTTTCGTATAAGACAGTAAATTCACTAGCTTAGGTGTATTTCTAATGTAGGTAATGAACATTAAAAATAGATACTTCTTGCTAAGCTGCTTTAATAATAAAGTGGCACAAAACCAAATGTTTACTTTATGATAATGAGTTGTCACATAATATTACAGATAAATTTTCATTGAATCCAAACATTATTTTGTGCCACTATCAAATTAAAATTAATAAAAAAAATAGATAAAACCGCGATATATCTTAATACTAGGTGCCACGCGGTTTCGCCCACTTAACTGCGGTTCCCGTAGGAACTTCATAATTAAATATAGCCTGTAGCCTTCCTCGATAAATGGGCTATCTAGCACAAACAAACTCTTCAGCTTTATCTATTATGGCAAATAACTCATTATTAGGTACCAATTCTTTGCGTTTTTATACTCGTGATAATTTTTCAACGAAATGTCCGATTGGAATAAAACAAAAAGTATTTTACTTCTACATAAATACCCTTGACAACATAATGCTTAATTTGGATAAGGACTAATATTACGATATACATTTAACGTAGTTTCTTTCTTCAGACGATTTAATATTTTTATATGAACATAAAAGCGATTATTGTGACTAAACTATGATAGTTAGATACATGCTCTTGCGGACTTTTTTGTAGATCTTAATTAGACCTACAAACCCGTTGTATATAATTTTGTTCTATTGTCAATAGTTTTTGCAGCGCACGCATAAATAGGTTTTCGCTTTTACACCTTGGGTTACAAAATCGCCATTTTCTTACGGATCTCTAATTTTTTTGATTATAAAATTTAGCCTATAGAACAACCTTCTTCTATAAATGGACTATCCAACACTGAAATAATTTTTGAAATCGGACCAGTAGTTCCTGAGATTAGCGCGTTCAAACAAACAAACTCTGCAGCTTTATAATATTAGTATAGATACAAGATTAAAGTTATTGTTGTTTTTGTAACGAGATGGTTCACTAATGCGTGTAAATTACCATAAAGCTTGCCTAGCTGTTCTATAAAATGGGGAGTGGAAAACAAAGTTTATGTTAGAAACTTTGTTCATTTCATAACTCGGTGAAGCTGGTATTTCATCATTATACGTTAACACGTATTATATAATATCTTCTCAACAACATGGAATTATGTTTTGGTATTTTGTATGTAATGTTATAAGCTTCAATTAACAAATAACCAGGTAGGAATGCGTTGTTTTCATTTATGTGTGTTTATTATTTAATTATACAACCACGATTAAAGTCTCGAAGGTTCGATTATTGCATAAAACAACATTTCTTTGTGTCATATAGATTTCTTAGTACAATGTAGTAAAACGTCAAATCCAAATTTCAACACTCTGATAGTGTCAAATTTCCTCTGATTGACGTGGCCGGCCATTAAGTCAAGAAAAGAAAAAAACATTTCTTACTCGGTCTGGGTGATTAAGGCACTACCTTCCGTGCCTCGAAAAGCAGGTCAAACCGTTGGTCCCGATTCATAATTTATCCTACTAAGAAACCGATAATAGCCTATGTATCAAGTGCGCAGGTGTGGTGACTGAAGCAAACCCAATCTCGAGGGAACTTGATGAAACGCGACGCGTGTTGAGTCGAATCAAATGTATTGTTTTCTAAAGACCAGAATCACACTATGAACACGTCGCGTCGGGTGTTCATAGTGCAATCAACACGCATCGCGTTTCATCGGGTCGCGTCGCGTTTTAACAATATATTACCGCCTTTATACTAACTTCTTCAACCGAATCGGGGAAATTGAGACGTATTATCTACATTAAAGGCTTCAGAATATTTTTAGCACGAGGAAATACTTTAATTCTATTTATAATGTATTTTTTTTAATGATTTGGTGATTTGTGTGCACTATTAACGGAGTACAGTACAAAACAACAGGCATTAAATGTTATAGTTGGTCGTATAACATTTGTTGTCCACAACAGGACAACCTCTTATACAATGTAGACGTGATAAATGAAATACAATTAACTATGAGAACGAAATACAATTTAAACTTCATTGACAAACCAAAAATAAAAACGCTCGTTTTATATGTTAAATCTGCTTTCTAGAAAAATCTGTCTCGGCACCAAATTATGCTTGAAGAAGAAATTGACCTACATTTCTTAGAAACGATACCAAACTTAATTTATTCCCTAGATCTGTTAGAGCCGTTTTCGAGATAATAATACATCAATAAATCCTCAAATAGTATTAGATGAGAGGTATCAAAATAGTACTGTAACAGAGCCTTGAATGAGTAAGCTCGTGATTTGTGATCGTAGCTCAGCAGGGGTCTAGACTTCTGGTCCTCCGAGAAGGTGTGTGAGGGCAGTATAGATTTGACTAGAAAACTCTTTATTATACATCATCATCATCATCATCATCATCACAACGTCCACTGCTGAACATGGGCCTCCTCCCGAGGGAGGGTATTTGCCATAGTCACCAAGCTTGGCAGGCGGGTTGGTGACCGCAGTATTATGTTGTTCCACACAAGGAAACACTGCTGCCCGTTCCTTGATATACGATTATTATAGATGATGTTATAACAGTCGGGAGTTCGAGACCAACGGCTTAACGTGCTTTCCGAGGGACGCAGGGTAGTCCCTCAACCAACCAGACCCGGAAAGAAATCTTAGAATTTACACAAATATTTCCTGTCCGGCGTGGGGATCGAATCAAAGACCTCCGTGATTTAAAGAGAGAGAAAAATTTACAATCAAGGTCAAAAACATAAGAAAGAAAGCATGATAGATACACTATTACTATCAGACTAATTTATATGAAATATGGCACTTTTTTAACTATTATTTAACACACACAACACAAAAACACTGTATATAATAAAATTTAAATTGGTTCACAGCTGAGCTCTAACACGTTCAACAAGCCAAAACTATCTCTGATTTTATTATTAACATTATTTTTATAAAGTCCGTCTAATATATTATATAGCCACTTAGAGAAGGATTAAAGCCTCAACCTCCATACAATATGTCTCTCAGAATTATCAGAGACAACTGGTTACCCTTTTACAGACATCGACAGTACAAAACTCTATTATTTGCTATTTCCCCTTGTTAGAATTTTCAATATTTGAGTTCAATGCGCTTCGGAAGCCTAGTGGTTAACAAGGTACTCTATTCCGTGCACCAATGTACACAGAACTGCAAAATATCTCGAATATATTTTACAAAACCAATTGCTGGCACTGATGAATTTTACATTTATACTTTTTGTTTTGTTTCGAACAGATTTTTTGCATCAAAATTGTTACACTGCAAAACCGTCGATTTATATGAATGTTTATTTGATGCAAAACATATATATGTATATATTGAAACTACCGTGTCGAATATGTCTGATTTTATTTCTGTTTATTTTTATATGTTTTGGCCAAAAAGTAGAGCTGTAAAACTTAAAATAGTAAGAGTATAGTTGATATATTGTGATAGCTTCCAATTCGTGGGACAAAATAAAACATAAGTGTTTACTTCAGTCTCCTAATTTCTGATCTTAAAATGCATAAATAAGAAATAAATGTAATAATACTTTGAAAGCGATGCTTTGAGTGTACATAAGGATGGATGTACCTACTAGTTTCTTCAGAAGATTTGGTTGTAAGTGCCAGTTTACTGCAAAGGCACAAACGACGAATGTTTCTGACGTATAATGGCTCATCCCACCTTGCTTCTGAGCTTTAGAATACATTGGATTACATTTGACTAGATCAAGCAAGTTTCCGTTCTGCATGTATAAAATCAATCTGGAATAACATTGTTTCTAGAAATTAAAATAATAACAATTAATTGGTCAGGTATGGTAATTATGGTATACATACCAATGAATTATTATTAGAAAGTTAAAATGTTTTTTTTTCTGGCACTTTTTACTGGCCGTTGCTAACGATTTTGATCTCTTTATTACATGACAAAAATAATTTCATCAAATTGATGAAAATAATAATTAAAATGAACATGTACAATTTTCAGACCAATAAACAGACATATTGAACATATATATTTTATGCACAATATTTTACGGTGCAAATCGCCATCGCACCAATAAAACGACACAGTGGGACAAAAGCTGACTATAAAACGAACCATTTAAAATCGCGTCTAAAAGTCTTGAACATAAAATGGGAATAAAAAAGAGGAAAAAATAGATACGTATGTACATACACAGAATACTCGTAAAAGTTGTTATGAGGGAATGGTTTTTACCACAGGAACATTGCACATATTCGTTTCATTTTCTTGTACACATTTAAATTCGACTTTAGAATTAATTTACGTTAAACCTCAGGTTACCCATTTACTCCTGGTAAATATATGAATTAATAGGTATCTATTACTTCATATACATAACTTTTTTTTTAATTATACACTTTCCAAACAAATTAATGAAAGAAGGGCTTTCTCCCACTGGCTGTTATAACATGGTTACATGGTACCCGTAGTATTTTAATTTTTCCAGAGGAAAAGGATTTTTTTTTAATTTTGGTTTTCATCATAACAATGTTCAGAAACGTTAAATAGTTTCAGGAGTATCTGTGAGTTTAAGTCTAAATTGTGTAACTTACTAGGTATTTATAAATTTTCTCTCGAGAAAAAAAATTGTACCAACCCGAAGTTGATAGTATTTCTCCCGTGCCTCGGAAAGCATGTTAAACTGACTGTCCTGTACCATATTTCCGGTCGTGACGTTAAAACCATCTCATTGGATTTTTAGAGCAAAGGAAAAAAGACTGCACCTTCGTTTGCATACACATTTGTGGGCGTTATACGTTCTGCATAGCCAATATCATTAGAGTTACCCTGCCGTGCCGCCGTAGCCAATATCAGTCGGGATGACTCTGTTAGTTTAATCTACGAAGGAGTTATTTTACTTCAACTATATGTGCGAATGTAAATGTGGATGGATGTATGTGCGCCCCGCGGTGTGTGCATATTATGTGGGATAAAACACGGGCACCTAGACATATACCAACTTATTTATATTTCCTAGGAAGTCAAGGCCTAAGAACTGTTCGCTTTGCTACTACTTGTATACTATTTTCATTTCATTCATATATTCTTTTCGCCAGCCCATTGTGTAAGAATAGATACTTTCATAGTCATTGGCTTTTTTCTCCAACTTTGCAGGTGAATGTTCCAACTCGGTCCCTTGTCAACTGTACCACCAACGCGCCTTATTTCATTAAACATTAATGTAGCTATTCCATTAAATTCTGCATTCGTTTCTATGTTAATAAACGTACCTACCTTGCTGTTCTATTAGTAATAAATAGTAGTAATAATAAGGCTAACTCTACGTTGATAGTGAGCTTTTCTTAAGCGTGTCACCTGCTACCCCCGCCGTCGTCAGCATGTGACACACGCTCAAGGATCGCGTACGCTCAATGTGAAGTCAGCTTATATGTTTGACCGTAACTCGTTCGTTGAGGGATATTGCATGACAGGTGGATTGATTATCACAGTAAGATGACAAGTATGCTTTAGCTGCTTCCCATCCATTTGATATATTTTCCTAAGTTACCTTTTACGGCACCTATTTTTAGACAAGGGACGTCCAATTTTCAGTCGAAAACCACTATAGTAAAACACCTCTATTTACGCCGCAGTTTTCACACCAGATTTTCTTATTTCGCCCTTCAAATTCACACATCACATACGTATATACTTTCTTATACGAATTTTCCTGTAACTCAGGGAAAAGTGGCGTCGTACGTACATGATAGGCATCTAAATCACATATACCTACCTATAAAATATTTAGGAGAATAAGTCGCAGCTTTAATGTAATAGTGACACAAAACCAAATGTGTAACTTAACGATAATGCATTTTAGTCACATGATACGATTACGGATCAATTTGTGTTGAATCATAACCTTATTTTGTGTCACTATTACGTTAAAGCTGCGAAGTATTGCAGAGCCACACTATAGAAACAATAACAAATTATGCTTGTTAATTTATTACAATTTCAGCACTATGAAAGTATGTAGATGGGCTTATTACCAGAGACATTCATATTGTAGGTAAATTTTATTAATAGTACCTAAATGTTTACATTATTTTAAAGTCAAAACATCAATCAATTGCTTAAACCGGTATTTTTCAATCCAATTGCTAGTTTTGAAGGTAAGCTCCTTAAGCCGTAAGCTTTTATATTATTACTTCAGATTTAGCTTTTATTTCTTGACTAGCGACCCGCCCCGGGTTCGCACCGGTGCAATACTAATGTATTATACATATAAACCTTCCTCTTGAATCCCTCTATCTATTCAAAATACCGCATTGAAATCCATTGCGTATTTATAAAGATCTAAGCATTCATAGGGCCAGACAGACAACGGGAAGCGACTTTGTTTTATACTATGTAGTTATAACATGAAGTAATATAAAACTAGCTTCCCGTGCACGGTTTCACCCGCGTCCTGTTCGCGTGGGAACATTTTATAATGTAACTCTTGGAAAACGTAGCTTTCTAATGGTGATCTTTTTTTAATCATTCCAGTTATTCCGGAGCATATTTAGTGCAAAAAACAAACATATATTGCCTCTATATAACATTAGTATAGATAAAAGATCGAATTAATGACTTCATTTAGTTTCTTGAATATAATATGATTAAGTACCATCAATTTATCAGATCAAATTCGGTATATTTAGCTGTGCCATATGATTCAACCGAAATGAATCTAAAACTTTGGACATCAGGTTAATGAACTTTAGTTTAAAGATAGATTTGAATTGAAAAATATGGTGGGAACATTCCTAGTGACATAAAAAATTTACTTTTACTAAAACTCCCGCGAAATAGCATGACACCTGGCTCGAATGGCATTTGTTTTAAAAGTACTGAGTGCAAAAACGTTTTAAACTAATGTTAAAGTTTTGTTTGAGGTGTTATTCAAACACAATTATTCGGTATTTAAACGTGAATAAAAATATCATAGGTATACAATTTCCAAAAGTGAGCGAAAACTTATAAAAAATCCGCTAACATTAACAAATAATAGCATACAAATTACTCCATATTGTATGCGTGTCATGCTAACGCTACTGCACGACGAGAGCGGGGCCTGATGCGAGGTAGGGGGTGAAGTGTTAATGTTTCGACCAAGAGACATCTTAATTCGCGGTAGTATTCTGACATTTGCGCAAGTTTATGTTAAATTGGAAGAGACAATTTAATGTCTCCATATCTACGAGAATACTAATATATCAAGCTGAATTGTTCGTTTGTTTGCTTCAACGCGCTAATTTTAGGAACTATTAGTCCGATTTGAACAATTATTTTCGTGTTAGATAGCCCATTTATCGAGGAAGGCTATAGGCTATATTTAATTATGAAGTTCCTACGGGAACGGGTGTTACTCGGGATGAAACCGCCCACGGTAACCTATAATATTTATTTTGGATGAAAAACCTCTTATACCTTACTTTTCTCATACTAGTTACTAGGTGTTTACATGATGAAAAATTGTATACTTCACCATAGTTTGAAATGAGGATTTATTTATTTATAATACTTTATTACACACAGAAAGTTACACGACATAAATTGTATTAATTGGAAACAACGTGTACAAAGGCGAGCTTAATATAATTATGAATTCTCTTCCAGCAAACCATTATGAAAGAGGTACATGCTAATTAGTGCAGAGCAAGTGTACAACAGATTTAATTAAAACTAGTTTTTACCAAATTGGTAAATACATATCTATAAATATTACACACTAATAGTTAGATATACAATTACATACCAATAAATATGCCCTATATATAATAAACTACATACACTAACGTATATGGATTAATTAATTAAATAAAAAAACTTGCAGTTGTTAAAACGGACTAATCTAGCTTAAATCTAGTCGGGTAAGAACGCAACAGATTTAAACATACATGTATGTACCTCTTTTCTTAAAAATGCAGATTGTCCATTCAAAGAGCCTAAATGGCTTTTTGAAAAAATAAAGTAATATTCAAATACTATGAAAATAATGGACTGCGCAGGTGTTAATATTCAGAAAATATATTCGGCAATAAAAACTAGCAGCCACAGCGGAATATTGTGAGCACTCCGACACTAGCGGCGTGAAATTAAAGTGCTAGTATATGTGGGATTAAATGGAACCAACTTGAATAAATGCCACTTTTATTTTGAACACTTTACGGTGACTGGTTTATGTAGAACAAGATATCATCTTTGCATGTTTTTAGGAATACACCAGAAGTGCCCATTTATTTTTTGTCGTGGTCCCCTGTTAAAACTTTTCTGGATTCGGTGGACCCTCTAATGGTACAAATCTATCATATTGTACCCTTACAACGCGTGAACCCATCCATCAGCTGTATGTCCCTTTGTCGCATCTTACGACACTCATGGGAACATATGGGGTGATATATTCTAAGCCGGAAACAAAACGATCTTATTTATTTTTAACAAACTTATCCCTCGCACAGCCTAGCTAATTTTTGGTGAAAATGGAACCTTAGCTAGCGTTATGCCTTGGAGGTCAACGGTTCGATTCCCGCAATCGACCATATGACAGGCATGCAGCGTTTACCTATCTAAAAGAAATATAATACTTCGGTGACTATGGCAACACAGATCTCTGGCAGGCCGAACGCAGTACTAAGTAAGACAGCTTGGAAACTGCATCAGGTGTGGTTTATTATACTGATCTTCTGGCAACTAGAAGAAACTTCCGTACGCTTAAACGGTTTTGTCATTCCTACAAGTGGACACAAACGTAAAACCTCACAAAACAATTGGACCCCATATTCAAAAACTTAATGTCCGTGGTGTTTTGCAATTGGCTTATCCAATTGTAAATGTCTCTTCATGAAGTTAAATATCTCATTCGTTCGTATATATGTCTCCCATTTTGTACTGGAGGGAAGTACAATTTACTTACTAACTCCTCCTAAAAACAACTGATCCTAACATCTTAGAGCCTCTTCCGTGGCGGGAGTATGGGAAGGATCAGTCCCATATAAATATGGCAACACCTCTTGGGAGGGAGTTAAACGGGCTGATGATTATGATAATGAAAGAAATAAAAATCATGTTAGGAGAATGTAGGTATTAAGTTGCCAGAGCTGTTATAAGGGAGGCCGGCATTCATTTTTTATATGACGCGTAAATCGTATCCACTATCTTTGTGACTTAATATACAATTAACAATGACTATATAAGCACTTAGTATATACTTATATACCTATACCTTAAGTACGTTTTTAATATTTATTTAATATATTTACTTTTGACATGTTAATATATGTTATACTATCCGAGGCACGAAGATATTCATTAGTCAAAAAAAATCTCTAATTCAAAAGCAGTAAAAAACAAGTCAGTTATAAAGTTAAACTAACAGAACTAGCAAGGTTAGTCAGTTGTAAAAATAAAATTTTATGGAAATACTAGCTTTCCGCGCGCAGTTTCACCCGCGTAACTCCCGTTCCCGTAGAAACTTTATAATAAAATATAGCTTATAACCTTCCTCGATAAATGGTAATGGCTAATGGCTATATAACATTGAAAGAATTTTTCAAATCGGACCAGTAGTTGCTGAGATTAGCGCGTTCAAGCAAACAAACTCTTCAGCTTTATCTATTATGGCAAATAACGCATTATTAGGTACCAATTCTTTGCGTTTTTATACTCGTGATAATTTCTCAACGAAATGTCCGATTGGAATAAAACAAAAAGTATTTTACTTTTACACAAATACCCTTGATAACATAATGATTAATTTGGATAAGGATTAATATTACGATATACATTTAACGTAGTTTCTTTCTTCAGACGATTTAATATTTTTTTATGAACATAAAAGCGGTTATTGTGACTAAACTATGATAGTTAGATATATGCTCTCGCGGACTTTTTTGTAGATCTTAATAAGACCTACAAACCTGTACTACATCATTATGTTCTATTGTCAATAGTTTTTGCAGCGCACGCATAAATAGGTTTTCGCTTTTACACCTTGGGTAACAAAATCGCAATTTTCTTACGGATTCCTAATTATTTTGAAAATAAAATATAGCCTATAACCTTCCTCGATAAATGGACTATCCAACACTGAAAGAATTTTTGAAATCGGACCAGTAGTTCCTGAGGTTAGCGCGTTCAAACAAACAAACAAACAAGCTCTGCAGCTTTATAATATTATATAATATTAGTATAGATTTATAGTCATTGCCCACTTGATTGTATCACCGCAATTAAGCGTCGGAGGTTAAACCTGCGGGATCCATTATTTTAGCGTTCTTTCGTTTTAAAATCATTTCACTAAAGTTATAACCCCCTGGGATATTATTGTTTAGGTATCTCTTAAAACTCGATTAGATTTCCCAGAATAAAATAGAGTGTTGGGATTTATAGCCCATTTATCGAGGAAGACTATCCCTACTAATATTATAAATATGAATGTAAGTTTGTTTGTTACGCTTTCACCAAACCACTTAACCGATCATCATGAAACTTCGTACACATATTCTTGGAGGTATTCGAAGTAACAGCGGTAATAGCTTGTAGGCTATATTTAATTATAAAGTTACCAAGGGAACGGGCGTTACGCGGATGAAACCGCATACGGAATCTAGATATAGTAGGTTAGGTACCTACTATATCTAGATTCCGTATACACAACATGTTTAAACACAGATAAAGCTAGGTACTCTAACATTAAAAACTAAAAAAGTAAATGCTTATGTAGATCGATTATAAGTTTGTATGTGTCTTTGAAAGGACTTCACGGAAATATTACCACAATGGATTTGGCGAAAACGCTCATATAATTATGACAAGCTGGACTGATATAATAGGTATCTTTGTTTATAAAGGAATACCGTGATTAATTGGGAGATCAAATTATGCAGGTATCGTCTTCAAAAGCCCGTATACGTCCACTTGTCCACTGAACATGGGTCTCATCTTAACAGACCTTGACAAGCCGTGGTTGTTTAGAGATATTGCCATAATCACCACGCGTGGCAGGCGGAATGGTGATCGCAGTAAAATGATAACTAACCTTGAGATTATATTATGCCCATCCATATGATGTGTCCAAGTCGGAAACCACACAAAATTAATTATAGGTAGGTAACCTATAGAAATCTTAGCGGATCAATTCGCAGATAAAACCTACGCCTTACTAGAGAAGAGTTGTAGTCACTAAATTTGGGATTTTAGAATTATTGTCGGGACAAATAAATAAAAGATCTCACAACTTTTTACGGTAAAAGAACTGAGTCGCGTGACTTAGCTTTTTTACACGTTATGTTTTTGATGACATTTTAAAGTTACAAGTAGTTATTTGTCGAGACATTTTGTATTTTGTCGAGAGTATGGACATCATATAAAATGTCGGAACAATCCAGACGAATCCTGACCATCAGGCAAACCTAAGTCCAGTGCAAGTATAACCACAGGTCGCAGCTAGTCATAAATAATCTAATAAAAGTAGTTATAAATACTCGCCTGACGTACATAGATCATAATATCAAAGATATCGATGATCAAATATGACAGGAATACCCACTGCCAACATTTTTGTGGCCACTACAAACAAACCGTTTTAATATTAATCTGTGATGAATTGCCACATGTATAAGATACTGCATCGCCGTAAGTCACAATAGCTAATAAGGTTGAGAATCAAATGGAGTAAATAGATTTGTTGCCCTTTAAAACTTATAGAAAGAAAATATTTTTTGCCAAATGAAATGATACCTTATGAGCAACTGTTACTTACGCGGTATTGCAGACGATATGTCATCTCCCACGGAAAATGTTTGTGTAAGCTGAACATTATTTTTTGACTAATAAACTCATTAATACTCATTAGGTTTATTAATTCATATCTATTTATATCTGTTTTCCGTATCCGTGGTTTACTGATGTGGTTTGCAAAATCTCGTCACTTCAGCACGTTTACGTCCACTGCTGAACATGAACAGCTGCTTTTAACAGATATTGGCAAGTTCGTTGGGAGATGAGCCGGATTGCTTATGCGTACCCGGCCCCCGCCAACGGCGGATCGAAGGAGTGTCCGGGGGGTTTTAGTGGTATAGGGTTCTCTCCTCGTGGTATGAGTTTAGCATAGGTACCACGCTTTGGAGAGGGCGAGTCCTACATATCCCACCGCCGTTAACCAAGACTTTTTTGTGAAATAATAATTCTATTATTATTTCACAAATTTCTATTACTTATATACCTATTTCTTTCTTTTTTTTTGTTAATTCCATTTTGCAAGTCTCACTTATTTGTTTTATTCGGAATAATTATACATATACTTATATATATATTATATACTTAGGTAACTAAATATTTTTTTGTGACATAAGGGTAGAAAAAAAAATCTTCAATAGGTATAAAACTAATTAATTTATCAATCAAAGTATTCCAGTGAATTATATTGCTGGAATTGTGTGTTGTTTTCAAGAATAATACAGATCTTTCGTTGTATACATAAAATCAGTATTTTCCTTGTAAATATTATTTTTATAATTACTTTGTAAGAAATAAAGACTAAACATAGACAGCTGTACAGGAATAAATCTCTGTTTTACGGAGGCGTCATAAACATGTCGTTTCCTAAATTAAATTATATTTAGATCCCGGAATTAGATTAAATCTGTATTAATTCGTCGCGACGACATCAACCATCAAATTTGCCTTCTCCGTAGATTTTTCCAAAAAGAAACATTTATAAACACTTCGTTCTGTTTTGGTTCTACGTACACGTCATCGTCATCATTCATCATTAACAGCCCGTTTACGTCCACTGCTGAACATGGGCCTACTCTTAACAGACCTTGTTAGGTCAGGGCCGATGAGGGATATTGCCATAATCACCACGCTTGGCAGACGGATTGGTGATCGCAGTAAGATGTAAACCTTGAGCTAATAGATGCTGCTGCCCATCCATCAACCATATGTCCCTTAGTCGCCTTTTACGACACCCATGGGAGGACATGGGGTGGTCTAAGCCGGAAACCACACTACGTACACGTACATAACAAAAATCAAATCATTGAAATCTTCTCGAGCTTTTCACTACGCTAAGAACAACATTCTCAAGTTTTATTTTTATTGATACCAATAACGAGTAGAATCCTGTCTTTCACAAGCATTGAACCAACAATAATACCTATCTCTAAGCCGGAGGTAAGAGATACAAGAAATACATTCTTATCGTTCAAGTAACTTTACTAGAATTATACATATTATCTACTCGCATTTTCAATATTCCACTGCCTATTACTTATTTTACAGCGATAATCTAAATTAAAAAGACAAAATATCTAGTGTTAATTCCGTTAAAAAATGTGTCTATATGCTGTAATGCTATTTTTCCACCGCCCTCCAGCCCGCAACGCAATATAACACTAGATATTTCGTCTCTTTAATTTAGATTAATATGGATTTCCGCAAAGTAACGCCTGATTCTATTAATTATATTACAACGATAATTAATTAAGGTGGTTCCAAACACTTACGCGCACGTGTGTAAGTAAAATAAAATTAATTATTTCTAAGAAATTCCTTCACCAACGGAATCACTTTGTGACACTAACTAAGTCTTTCACTATTTATCACGAGCAGTGATTACGTTAGTATAGGTCAGTGATTCCCAAAGTGGTCTAGGTGGACCCCCAGGGGTCAAAAGTAGACTCGCCAGGGTTCTGCGTAGGCGAAAAAAAATCAAGTTCTCAAATTGTAAGTGTTATATAGAATGTAAATTGAGCAACAGGGGTCCGGGAAAGGCAGTAAAGTTTTTAAGGGGGTTATACAAAAAAAGTTTGGCATTCTTTGGTATAGGTAAACCTTGTGCGTGGGTAGTTAAAGTTTACTCCACATAGAGCCGAGTGCAAAGATGGGTTCAGCTATATTATATGTTATATTACTTGCGCTTCCTTTACGTGAACATCCGAAATCATGACTTTTAGTATCGTAAGATATTTAAACAACATAGTTATAGAAAGTCTTGTAAAACACGAATAAGTATTTTGTTTTTATATCATCGTAAAACTGAAACAAAGGTACAACCCGTCTAAAGACACGGATTTTATGAAGTGGATTTCTGTTATAGTTTTGTCATGATCCGCTATATTTTGTTAGCTTGTTATTTAAGATTGCTTTGTATACACCCTCACTATAATAATTTCTTTGAAATTCACCAAAAAGCTCAACGAAACTCACTTATTTGCTAGATAAAATTCAAACGAATGAAGCATAAAAAACGTTCAACTACATATTAATTACGTGCTTTATCAAAAATTTAATCTAGATAAGCACAAACTTTAAATCTCTTATGAAATGGTACATTTATTTATTTGCGATTCATCCATAACATGTGCTATAATGTTCCATTCAAATACTAATCATTATAATTAGTGTTGGTTTATATTGCAACGAAATAAATCAGAGCTATATATGGGTAGGTAACTGATTATGTTCAATGCTCAGAGCAACTTTTTATTTGATATTGTCAAATCATTTCTATCATAATTTTCGCCAGCGTTTTTAAATTTGAATAAATAGAATTAAAGTGTAGTTTTTAACTAAAGGAAGGATATGAATATAGGGTTTAACTTCCGGTCCTGAGGAAATCCTATCATTAAATATATATTTTGACTGCTATATAACATAAAAAACAGATGCACTTATTTAATTTTATTTATTTATTACATACAAAATACAAGTTTGTATTAACAGTGGCATATTTTAGAGGGGCCCCGTATTAAAAAATATATGTGAGGCCCATTACCACTCACACTCTGGGGCCCATTTTAAAAAAGAAAGAAAGAAAGTTATAAGTTCATAGAACACTTATCTTTATTAGCCCTAAGTCCCTTATATTAGGGCTGATATGACGGTAGCTACGTTCCTGACTGCCAATAAATATATTTATTTCTCATATTAGGTGTCGTTGTTGTTTAGTAAGTATAGTAAATTAACAGCGAGAGTGTATGGACTCTGAGTGATGAGGGTCTTCATCATGAAAGAAAGTTACATATATGCCAATACGACACAATACATTACTTAATAAAACCCAATTTGTGAAGGGTTATCAAATATGGACAGGTCTGAATAATATTATTGCAATGTTTATCTATTGTGTGATTATTATTAGGCGAATCTCATTAACACAGATAATTTTATTGATAGCTAAAATTTTCATGGAAACTTCATAATAAAATTTTGTCATATGCAATGGTATAAATTTGCTGTGACTCGCGTTATTATTCATTGAATTATACATAGGACAATGAAATATACCACCAGCGTATAAACCTGTTATTTATTAACCAAATAAATGTAAAAAGTTTACAACAGATTAATTATTGATTTATTCTCAAAACACACACTCTCATCACGTCATATTCAATATTGTTATATTAAATACAACATCATAAATAAATTTCATTCAGCAGTCATTCAATTAAATTGTAGCACAGTTTTAAAGTACTATATTCAATTTGAAGACAATTTTGTTAGCAATTTATAAATAATAAAATAAATTAATAAGTACATCACAGTGAGATATTGTAGGTACCTATAAACTATAAAGATGTATATTAAAAGAAGTATAAAAAGTAAACATCAGATTATATCAAAATAAATCAAAAATATATCATACAATAATGGACATTTAACTTTTCACTCACATTGTTCCGTAAGCCTATAGATAACTAACGCTGTACCCAAACAAAGTCAGGGTGAATAGCTCTCATAAATTATAGTAACTCTCTATAAACAATGTCGACCTGGCTTCATAAACTATTCAGACTTTCTAGTAGTTATTCAGCTTCAATTTTTACAACTGCAAAGCTCTTTTCAGTATCATAAAACCGTGCGTGGAAAATTGCCTTTGAAAAGATATGGCAGTTATGTACGGGGCCGGATTTGAGGAAAGGATGTGCACCACAAAAGGGCACCCCCGCTTGTGACTCCCATCACCACAAAAAAGAAAAAAAACACGTATATCGAAATTCCCGTGCGTTACCAACTTTTATAGTAACCTTGACATTCCATGGATGTCGTAAGACTAAGATACGAAGAGTTGATGGATGATCAGCAGCATCTATCATCTTAAGAACATTCACAATCTTACTGCAATCACTAACCCTCCTACCAAGCGTGGTGATTATGGCAATATCCCTCAACGACCCTTGTTTGCCAATGTCGGTTAAGAAGAGGCCCGTGCAGTGGACATAAACTGCTGATACGGTACAGTTCCGTAGGTACAGCGCCGTCATTATTCGAAGTCCCATTAGGCTCCAATTCAGGCCCTGCTTATATAAATACCAAGTTAGCTTTAAACTCACTTTATGCTTTTATAATATTAGTAAGTTAGTTCACATTTCCTTGGGACTTCACTTCGTTTTAATAGAAGACTAGGTTTTAATAAGAAACTTAAGTAGGGCCTTTGAGATGCTTTGCTAAGTTTCAAGGCTTTCAGCTCCGATAGATATCTATACCTACATTATAAGTATCTGTTTACGTTTACCGGTAGGTATTTACTTTACCGCTTTTAGCTTAATTAGTGCTGGCATTTAAATTTATATTAACTTGTAAAATAACTAAAATAGACCTTCCACACACAACAAAACTTTCGTGACGGAGATTAATTCAAGTAAACAAACAATTTTTTCAGCTTATATACTATTATTGTAGCCTATGATTTTTGGTGAATGGGCATTGAAATAATTTTTCAAATCAGCCTAGTATTTCCCGATTCTAGCGCATTCTATCAAAAGGAAAACTTTTTAGCTTTATATATATTCTTGCTGCAAAGTAAAAGTTCTATTCTTTTCATGATTTTAATTCTTTTACTAAATTTATAATGAAAGAAAGAAAATCAGTAAAATTACAAAATAATACTTAAGCGAAACCTATTAAATAAAAATAACCTATAATTAACACTAAAACTATTCTAAAATCGCGCCACTAGGCAGCGTTCCCAGAATGCTGGCAGCATTGGCAACTGAACGGCAATGTCTATTTGTTTGGCAAAGTAGACACCAGCATTCTGGAAACACGTCACATTGTTAAGAGCCGAGTATTACTTTCTAGTTCTATATCAATATAACTTGAATTTCAGTCGATTAGAAACAGCGAATTTATTTTTAAAGCCTGTGTTTTAATAAATCAACCAACGAATTGTGAATCGTGCTCATAATTCAGTGTGGCACACCACCCCAACTACATCAAGTTTAAAATCATTCTTTACGTTGACAAATGAGTCAGAGGATTAAACACCGTTTAGTATACGACCAGTTTAATGGAACTGTGTTACAAATTGTTTTCGGTTTACTCGACTAACCCATTTAGGTTTCCTCTAACATTCCCTTGAAATGTGTGTTTATTTGTATTTGACAACCTCTGCGACGAAGCTGTAAAAGGGACACTTTAATAGACAAACGTCGTGGGTTTAATCCCCAAGCCGGACAAGAAATATTTGTGTTAAATCTAAGATTTATTTCCGGGATTGCTTGGTTGAGGGACAAACTTCGTGCCTCGGAAATCAAGAGAAGCTGTTGGTTCCGATTGTTATAACATGATCTATAACAATCGTATACCAGGGAACGGGCAGCAGTGCTTACTCTTGTGTTACAGTTTAATCACAACCCACGGTTACTAACCCTCTTGCCAAGCGTGACTATAATAACACCCAACTAGATGGGACTGTATCCACTGTTAAAGATGTACATTATTAGACATATTATTATACTCGCTTCCCGCGCGCGGTTTCATACATGTTTCTGTAAGAACTTCATTATTAAATAAAGCCTTTCTCGATATATGGGCTATCAAACAATGAAAGATTTTTTCAAATCGGGCTAGTAGTTCCTGACTTTAGCGCGTTCAAGCAAAAACATACTAACTCTTCATCTTTATATATTAGTATAGATTTTGTTATATAGTAAATAGTAACATATTCCTCTTGAAAACATAAAGGCATCTGTAACACTATATTTATCACCTCTCAGATAAGAATACAACTAAAAAGCATTTCCCAGTTTTCTTTGTTCGCTAAAAGTGTATTTGCTTTTATTCCGTTAACTGCTAAACAAATACTCAAAGGAGATGCCCGTGCGGCGTCTAAATGGGTTAGCCGGTTGGTTTGAAGACAATTTGTAATACGTTTTCTTACAACGTGCACTGAACTTTGAACAGGAGTTAAAATAAAAATACGTTCGGACAATATTTACGGCGGAAACATTAATAAAAATAATTGAGACTAAATTGTAAAATATTTATAAACAACACAGCAAAAAAAACCATGGTTGTTGCCTAAGAGTTACACTTTCATTCATCATCATCAGCCCGTATAATGTCCACTGCTGAAAATGGCCCTCCTCTCGGGTTTTGCCATAGTCACCACGCTTAGCAGGCGGGTTGGTGACCGCAGTATTATGTTGTAACATACAAGAAAACGCTGCTGCCCGTTTCCTGGTATACAATTGTTATAGATGATGTTATAACAATCATCATCGGGACCAACGGCTTAACGTGCTTTCCGAGGCACGAAGGGTACCAGACCCGGAAAGAAATCTTAGAATCTACACAAAAATTTCCCGGAATGAGAATCGAACCAACGACCTCCGAGATTTAAAGCGAGCCAAATACCGCTACGCTACGGAGGTTGTCTACGTAAGAGCTACACTTAAGTGTTACTTTATTATATTTTTAGTATTTGTTACTATGGCGGCAACAGAACTAATCATCTGTGAATGATGAAATTGAATGTTTCGGAAAATCGGCTAATTGGAGTCACTGTAAAATAACGTAGACAACGGATTACGGACTTCTGGTTATGTGAAATTACCCGCAGATGGAGGATTGCGGTCACTAAAACCAAAAAAAAAAAAACAGCAGAAATAAGCGGCAACTGAACATCTATGAATGATGAGATAGTGACATACAAATAGTCAGTAGAGTAAGTAGTAATAGGTAGTAGTAATAGGTTTCCGTTTTTACCCTCAAAACCTTATCAAGTGTAAAGTTCTCCATGTCAGGAAGACAAAAGTTTCAATTTTCGATGATTTTTGTATTTTTATTAATTTTATAAACCATGATCAAACTTGTTCAGGTAACATTTTCAAACCCAATTTTAATAGCAATTGTTGATTAAGTCATCATCATTTACGTCCACTGCTGGACAAGCGCCTCCTCCTGATGGAGGGATTTTGCCATAGTCACCACGCTTGGCAGACGGGTTGGTGACCGCAGTAGATATTATGTTATAACATACCAGAAAACGCTGCTGCCCGTTCCCTGGTATTCAATTGTTATAGATGGTATATAAGGGCTTAATGTGCTTTCCGAGGCACGGAGAGTAGTCCCTCAGCCAACCAGACCCGGGAAGAAATCTTAAAATTGTTGATTAAGTAGGTGATATCAATAAAAGTATTATTTAATAATGTTTTTTGTTACACAATTCTTTCAACATAGGTACCATTTGTATAATAATGAACCCCCCCTTCAAATCCATTAGAAGTTTATACTGATTGATATTCAATAGGCATTCGAAAGAACCCCTTTAAAGTCATCTAACAAGCGCGTTGAGCAATATCGGTGACCTCAAAGGGCTGAATAATCAAAGGGCCACCACAGCCTACGGGAAAAACGCATACAAAAATACCAATGAGTTACACAAACGGTATTTATTTGTATTTAATTTGAACTTTGAAAATCGAATACGGTCTTTCAACAATTTCTAAACAGTTTTAATTAAAATTGAGAAAGCAAACGTTTATATTAAATTATCGTTGGGTATAAAGAAAGGAATATTATAGAAAAATTTCAACCCTTTGGTTTGCGAGGTCTTTATACAAAGGAATTCCAAAATATAAATAAGCTAGCTGCGTCCCGCGGTTTTACCCGCGTTACTCTGCTCCAGTGGGTCGGAGCGTGATATCTTGTAGCCCATATGTTAATCTAGCGTATAACCTATCTCAGTGCTAAATTTCAGCCAAATCCATTCCGTAGTTTTTGCGTGAAAGAGACAAACAAACATCCATCTATCCAGCCATACTTACAAACTTTCGCGTTTATAATATTAGTAGGATTATCATCGGGTATAAAGAAAGGAATATTATAGAAATATTCCGACTTTGGGTTGCGAATTCTTTATACAAAGGAACTCCAAAATATACATAATACAATCCAACCCTTTACTTCAACTTTATCGGCCCATCTGAGCCCATTGCTGAACATGCGCCCGCCTCCTCTCTTATGCTGATTTTCCACCAGAGGGGCGAGACGAGACGAGACGAGGAGGGCATTGAAATTTGTATGGCAAATTTTCAATACTTTCCCAGCGCATCTTTGGTGGAAACAGTGTGGCGAGACGAGACGAGGCGAGGCGTGAATTAAAATATTTGTTTGTGTAAAAATGAACCGTATTGCTTGCGATATAGAGTATAAATTACTTTGCAACAGAAACACGCTTCTCGCGAGACAGGCGCTTATTGTTGTTCATTGCTACTTATTACCGTGTTATTATCTGAGAATCGCGATGGCTATTTTTAGTGGAAAAGGGTCAGTGCGAATTCAATTCCCTACTCGTCTCGTCTCGTCTCGCCCCTATGGTGGAAAATCAGCATATAGACCGTCCCAAGCCAGGGACAACCTCCGTAGCGTAGCGGTTTTTAGCTCGCTTTAAATCTCGGAGATCGTGGGTTCGATCCCCACGCCAGACAAGAAATCTTTGTGTAAATTATAAGATTTCTTTCCGGGTCTGGATGGCTGAGGGACTACCCTTGCGATATAGAGTATAAATTACTTTGCAACAGAAACACGCTTCTCGCGAGACAGGCGCTTATTGTTGTTCATTGCTACTTATTACCGTGTTATTATCTGAGAATCGCGATGGCTATTTTTAGTGGAAAAGGGTCAGTGCGAATTCAATTCCCTACTCGTCTCGTCTCGTCTCGCCCCTATGGTGGAAAATCAGCATATAGACCGTCCCAAGCCAGGGACAACCTCCGTAGCGTAGCGGTTTTTAGCTCGCTTTAAATCTCGGAGATCGTGGGTTCGATCCCCACGCCAGACAAGAAATCTTTGTGTAAATTATAAGATTTCTTTCCGGGTCTGGATGGCTGAGGGACTACCCTCCGTGCCTTGGAAAACACGTTAAGCCGTTGGTCCCGATTGTTATAACATCATCGATAACAATCGTATATCGAAGAACGGGCAGCAGCGTTTCCTTGTGTGTTACAACATAATACTGCGGTCACCAACCCGCCTGCCAAGCGTGGTGACTATGGCAAAAACCCTCCATTGAGAGGAGGCCCATGTTCAGCATTGAACGTTTTACGGGCCGATGATGATGATGAAGCCATGGCCGTTAAGAGATATTGCTGTTATCAAAACGCTTGGCAGTTGTATTGGTGGTGGCAGTAATATCCATATTTGAGCTGATAGATTCTGCTGCCTATCCATCAGGTGCATGCCCCTTATTATGACGGCCATAGGAAAATATGGGGTGGTCTATTTTAAGCTACACGGTGATTGGGCGACCAAACCCTTTACCAACATTTTATTTATAGATTTCGTAACATTATTATAAGTTGGTATGGCGTTTATTGATTTTTCTCTGGCGGTTCAGCTCGACAGAGTTGGTTTATTCTACAAATCGTTTCAACGAACAGCCACGGAAAATTAAGAAATTTTGGAGGTGGAAAAAAAAGAAGAGCAATTGCCTCCTAGAGAAAATCTGCAATGGCCTATATGGAAAATCTTGAATCGACTACGATCACAGATAGCCCGCTGTGAACACAAAATGATAAAGTGAGGTATGATCAACGCTAGCCAAGCCTCGTGTGTGTGTATTTCAGGACTAGACCAAGTGACACCTTAAGAACTGGCTCAGGTGTCCAAATAGCCTTGCAAGACCTTGAAGATAATGCCACCGATAGTGCTGTAACGTGCTCATCCATTGAACAAACATGATTTAAGCACCATGATATCTAAAAAAGTAAGTTATCTGGTGTATCACAAACATAAGTGCATTTTATATTTTTTAACTCTCAAACCTATACCTAACTGATGGGATAGTGAGGCGTTTGGACAAACACATTACGTTTGCAAGATAAGCGCTAAAGAACGCCACCACTTTCCTAACTTTGCAGACTTAGATTTTTTTAATTGAGTAACTGGAGTCCCATGATAGGCTTAAGTCTCAGAAGCGCAGCAATTTTTTCATAGACTAACGTGTAACGAATTCTTTATAAACTTATACGAAATCAAATTTAGATTCAGTTTTCTAGAAGGTTTTATGAAAGCTCACTATCTCACTATGTGTCTGCTACACAGCAGGCTTAACGTCCTTTCCGAGGACGGAGGATAGTCCCTCAACCAACCAGACCCAGAAAGAAATCTTAGAATTTAATTTTCACAAAGATTTCCTGTCCGCAATGGGGATCGAACCCACGACCTCCGAGATTTAAAGCGAGCCAAATACCGCTACACTACCGAGGTAGTCAGTGACTCTAGTCTAATAAAATAAGAAGTCTATAATAATCTATCCTGACCTCATCAGATTGTAATTTCAACTCACCTCCGTGGATATTTCCGCCGCAAAATAGTTCGGTGTAATAGACAGATTTATATTACGGTTTTAGTCAGCCAACTTTGTTCAATAAGCTTAAGTAGTTTGACATAAGCTGGGTCTGTAATTGAAATTGGGCGTTTAGGAAAATCGGCTAATTGGAGTCACTGTAAAATAGCGTAGACCACGGATTACGGACTTCTGGTTATGTGAAATTACCCGCAGATTGAGGATTGCGGTCACTTTGTAGACGTTCAGCGGGAATAATGGAACGATGGCACTGTTGGGTAATCTAGATTAGGCTTTGGAAGCGTTGAAACTATATGTACATTGGAATGACAATTATGTTGATCTATAATATAATTTAGTAATGGTCCATCATAAATCAGCCAGTATTGTCCTCTGCTGTACATTGGTACCTATAAGTTTATTCATAAGTACCTCATCTCTACTGCCCACTACCTATTAAACGATTTTCATAGAGGATATTATGTTCACCGTCATCGACGGCTCAACGTGCTTTTCCGAGCCACCGAACCCTCAGTGGCTCTTAGATTTTATTACCGGGTTTTTTGGTTGAGACTACCTAGCCTCGACCAAAAAACCCGGTAATAAAATCTTCGACATAAGATGTTTGAATCATATTTGTGTTATAAAATTAAGCAATATACGTTTACCAAGCAGACCCTTGAAGCAGGTTCTTTTCTAAAGTCCGTCACACCATCTATTCGAAAAATAATATACTCTAATAGCATTAAGGCACATAAAAAGATAAACTAAATTACGTTAAAACGGCGTTTGGAAAATCGTAAAAAAATAATAAAATTATCACTTTATCCGAGCAAAATACCGAGAGACCTTTTGACGAAAATGAGAGAACTTCATAAATGAAACAATGAATATTATCATTCCCGGAATTCTACCGTGTTCGGTCAGATTATATAACGTTGTAATTATCCATCAAATGGTATAGAAGTCGAGTGAGTTTTGCAAAATGCTTTCATTTATTAAACATTGTTTCACGGAGATAATGAAATAAAGTGTCGTTTTGCGGGAAAAAATATTGTCTTTTGCTTTTTTCCCCTGCATTAGGTTAATAAATCAATTAAACATAATTTACGGACGCAAGAACAACCATCTGTGATGGTAGTCCAACCCAGAACAAAATCAGAATCTTGACTTCTGAACTTGACATCAACAACTGGCAAATAATCATGTATACCAAATCATCATCAGTACCCGTTCTTTGAGCCACGTTAGGTCTCTATTTTTTCTTTTTTTTTCGGACTGACATATGTAGCTAGGCGACTTCTGCTACTTCACCGGGCATAAATAGGTGTCCACTTCTTTTATAGAATACAACATGTGCTATATCTTTTAAACCCCATCCTTGTTCATGCCTGACCCTGGAGCTAGAGACTAAATACACTTATTCAGGTCAATTCAGCTTATGTCCATAGACAACGCCAGTTTTGTAGGGGATGCGTACACGTCTGTTCAGCTGAACGCATGCGTACGCATCCCCTACAAAACTGACTTTTTCTGAGCTGAAAGGTATTTAGTCCCTTAGTAGCTAACACCTAAAGGGTGCCCTCAGGTGGTTGTCGCTTAGACCTTGGCATCTTACGATAATGTGTACAATTGTATAATATATAGTCCGTCTGTCTGTCCTGTGACAGACAGACGGACTGATTATAAACTCTGTAAAGATCAAATAATGTATACATTGTATTTAGCTACTTAAGTGATACTGCTTTAGATTTAGTCTAACACATTGTAATTCTGACAAGTACAAGAGTATTTAAATACCTACCTAAGTGCTGAATAAATATCATCATTTCATTAATCAAGCAAAACCATCTCAATACTAAAACATTCACATCAGCATCCTTGTTCGCTCAAAACACGAAATAACATCACACAAGCTCGCAAGATCTTCCGCTGTGATACAATCTCATTATGTACAAGTTAAATGGAACGGAGTTAAGTAATGTGCCCTTCGTAATTATATCAAATATGAAGCAAACTTGACATGGTATAGTGGTATCTAATTATGAGGAGCTAAATTTTATTGACCTATTTTACCTGGAGAAACATCCATATACGAATATAATTTAACACATTTACTGGCTTTCTTATTAGTAAGCTGAGTGAATAACAATGTATATTATATTTAATATGCCTACAAATAGATCGTTTTTCACTGGTTACAATAACAACTACTATCTACTACGACTACCGCGATTATTGTCCCCCGACTTATTAATAGTCTACCCCCAGATCTACGTAATAATATAAAATATTTTTTGGGCTCCAATTAAAAGTGTTTGACAAGTATAAGTAAAATATTTTAAATGGTATGTAATTTAATATAAAATTTATAATTTACTTACACACATTTGCGACTTTGAACTTATATATAAATTTGTATTAGAGATAGACTCTTAATAGCACAGGTTTTAAGCTTAGTGGTTTTTAGTGGCTATTTTTATATGTAATTTTATTTATGTAATAATTTAAAGTTGAAATAAAAAACTCCACGAACTAATTTATTCTTGGTAGTTAAATCCTAGCTGTATGGTTTCCGGCGTCGAATAGACCACTCTGTGTCTTCTATGGGCGTCGTAATGGTGCTGGTGCCATGGTACAATATTAATGTAATAAGTAATAATACATTTAAACAACTGAAAGTAGCTTATTAAAATTAAAACTAACTTATAAAATACTGCTATTTTAAATCTATTCTCCTTGGCATGTTTCCCAGAATGCTGGTAGCATTACCCCGTTGGATGGCAATGCTAAAGCTAATTTACTTTGCACAGCAATAAACTGCTGTGCAAAGTATATTATATTGTTTTAAATAACTACGACTATCTACTATACATCTGACACTTGGCTTTTAAAATCATAGTAACAATCGTGGAACCCAAAACAAAATGATTGTTTTTTTTAATACACAATAAAGGAAAAATTATATTTCTATAGCAAAAAGTAATCTTGACAATTCAACTGCGGGATAAGTCTTCGTAATCCTAATAGAACAATAAACATTCAAGGAAAAGGTTCAAACCGCGACGTTAAGTCAAATTAGAAGGTCCTTCTACCAGTGATTGACATTTTGTTCAGATTAAATGACTCCGGTACCACATCTCAGCTGGATGAGGATACATAAGGGGTCCTGTAATATATTTCGAATCAATTTATCGAATGAATTGGACCGAAACTTTGGCTAAACTTAGCTCAGGTATATTGGATATCAGCTGTAGTACCTATATTAAAAAAAATAGTTAAAGCCAGTTACATACGTTTTCATTTTGTTACATTAATTCGTACGTGAAACAAAAATGTTGTATGTGTTTTTACGAAAATTGTGCGGACATCGGACAATTAACTTTTATACAGAGAAGGAGAGCAGTTTTCTTTTATTATGTTCAAGATGATTAGTTGAGCCGTTGGTTTGAAAATGTTGATATTTAATGTCTAAAATATTAGGTACACTTATTTAAGATTTGCCTTGAACGCGCGGTTCGTAGAAAGATTTCTAGAAACGTTCCAATTTGACAAAAAAAAATGTTACAAAAAAAGTAATAATTAAATTGTATCCCTATATCCATGATTATATCCCAACATCCATAACTACTAAAGGCCATCAAAACATCCATATTAACAACGCTCCAATGACAACGCAAAGCCGTAGAGTGTACGTAAAAACTTAATGACATGGGTAATTAATCGCGGTCGGTGACGACCAGAACTTCACAGTCATTACAACAGCTCTTTAAAGGCTAAAAGTAAGTACTGCAATAACATGTAATTCTGTATAATAATATTTTGCGTGTATTTTTACTTACTGTTGCCGACTGACTGAGGTTCGACCTATTTTTATATAAATTTTATACTTTAAAACTATTGTTCTTTTCCTGATTATTTTCTCTTTTATACGTCACCTTTTTTTGTTGTCATTACAATTCAGTGCTCATTCCGTCAGGCCATATTAAATGTGTGAGTGTGAGTATGTGTGTGTAAGTGTTAATACTCATTCATAAAGTATTTTGATTTATTAAGAACTTTGATTTATTTAGTAATACCTATACAGACCTGCCCCATAATTATATTTTTTCAAAAAAACATGTAAATTCCGGTTTTACCTACCCTTGACTGCGACGCTTCTCCATTAAGTCGTATCGTCATGTTTAATAGTCTATATGTTGATCCATCTCATAAACAACACCAACGCAACAAATACTGGACCGATTTAGCCGATATTTTGCAGTATCTATGCACCCATACTAATTTTCACGTTTATAATACTAGTCAGATGCTGTTGACTATTTCAATATAAATTTAAAATGCCATGAAAAATATTTGTCATTAAATACATGAGAATATTCAACAGAGTTTACATTATTACATTTTAAGTTGTGACAAGGGTTCACGTCAATGTAATTTACGGCACCGGAACATGGGTGCTGAGAGCAGACCGATGCAAGTGACGGTAAATGACGTCAAAGCCATCAGCATCGTAGAAGTGAAATGCTATTCACCGATAAACTCAGCACATTACCGCTAAGCTGAAACTTAGACGAATTAAATTCAAACTAACATTAGATTAAGAAGTAAGCGATGTTCAAGGAACTATGGAAAGAGCTATGCTTAGCTGGGCTATAAAGAGATCCGCAGGAGAACGAAGAACGTTGACATGGCTTAATGGATTAGCAAGATGAAGTGCCAATGGCCAGGGCACAGCTCGATGAACCGATGTAGAAAAAAAGGATCTCGAGTGTAAACCACTGAACTGGCAAGTGCAGCAAAGGACGATCGCCCTCACAATGGTCCGACGACCTAATAAAGGTCGCAGGAAGCCAGTGGATATAGTCCGCTAGCAATTATTCCCGCTGAAAGTCGGTGAGGAAGACCTATGTTCAATAGTAATCGTCTATTTACTACGAATTGGATATTATTCTTCAGTCTTAAATAGACTTATAGGGTCACTTTAAATCACAGATAACGTGGGTTGTAAAAGCATATTTAATTATGGAGTTCCTATGTCAACAGGAGTAACGCGAGTGATACCTACCGCACGCGGGAAGCAAGTAGTTAATAGACGAGAAGTATTTTTTAAAAATTACGTGGTATTTCGAGCACTGGGCGACCTCTATTAACGAAATAAATATAACGAAAATCATGATCAAACGTGCGGAAAACCGCAATCAAAGCGAGATATTTTTCGCAACGGACCCATAATCCATCCAATTTAGGAAATATCTTTGGTAATTCGTTTACCGCCAGCAGGGGGCAGCAATGGAACAAACACGTCACAGAGCCAGTTATTGATGGCAACCGGATATTACGTGCGCGGAAGGACTTCCGTCTAGGAAAGGAAGATGGCGGATAGTGCAAGCTCGCCAACTATTGTGGGTGGAGTTTTACGATGCTTTGTGTGCATATGGACTGTCAGATGACCTAATGTTTATGCTATTTGTAGTCACTATAATAATGTCAGTAAAAAATATTGGTGTTTACTAAAATAACTTGATTTCTTTAGTAATTAAATATGTATCAGTAATAAAAACGTATTAGGTATTTGTAATGTTTTTGGATGATAATATAATTTACTATCTTATCTTAGATCAATTTGATAGTCTCAATCCTTAAATAAAAATTATCAGGAGAATAAATCTGAATTTTGTTGGAATTTCCATACAAAATCTGTCAAATTTACTCAACAGATATTTTTTTTTATCTGACGACTAAATAATCAGGCCTTGAATACTTTCCAAAATGATAATAAATAACTGCCAACTTAAAACTTGGGTGCTTACCAAGTCTTTTCTATACAAATATATAAAATTAATAAAATAGGTACGGGATTATTATAAAACATAAAAAAATTGCCGCATTTCAATTAATGCATATAAATAAAAATAGGGTTAATTGAAAAAAAAAACATGTGTGTCATCTGTATGTCTGCCTGTGGGTTTTTTATTTCCCGCTAAATCATTAATGTCCGAGCCAATTTTGATGGTACTTTCACTTGCTTTACAGATTGCTAAATTAGGCAATGAAAGTTCTATTTTTATTTTGTCTGTATGTTTGTTTGTCCGTCCGTGTAGTACTGATTTTGTCAGACAACCTCCGTAGCGTAGCGGTATTTGGCTCGCCTTCAATCTCGGAAATCGTGGGTTCGATCCCTGGCCGGACAGGTAATCTTTGTGTAAATTCTAAGATTTCTTTCCGGGTCTGTTTAGTTGAAGGACTTCCGTCCGTGCGTCGGAAAGCGCGTTAAGCCGGTGGTCCCGATTATTATAACATCATCTATAATAATCGTATATCAAGGAAAGGTCAGCAGCGTTTCCTTGTGTGGTTCAACATATTACTGCGGTAACAAACCCACCTGCCTAGCGTGGTGAATTTCCTACCTCGGGAGGAGGCCCATGTTCAGCAGTGGACGTTATATGATAATATAGACGGGTCGTTCATTTTTAAATAGCTAATAAAACCATTATTTTTCGCAAACAAAGTCAGTTACAACAAAATTTATTTCAGCAAAGTAAAAAAAAATGGATCTTAAAGTAGTCCCTTGAGTTATTTATTACGACAACGTCACTATTCACCCTTAAGATTAAGATCTCGCTTCATTCGGTTTTTGTCAAGTACTAACTTTGGTTATTTCTTGTGCTTCGGCTTCTAGCGGGTTAATCAATTGTGACTTCGGTAACTAACACCCAGTCTGCGAAAGGATGATCAACGAAATTAAAGATCAGAAGCATAAGGTCGGATATGTCTTTATCGTAGATTGGCACTTAAGAACAAATGCTTCTAAAGTATAATAGTACATCTGTCCGTTTGCTTCTGAGTTCTAGCTAATCTGCTGCCAAAACAGTTGGTATCTAAGTAATTGAGTGTCCGAAATCAGGATTAGATGATTTGATTAAGTTTTTTTTTCTAGTAGTAGTAATTTCAAAATTGAGATTAATAAAATTTGACCACCACCGGCAGGATTCGAACCTGCATCTTAGGTAAAGCCCCTTAACCAATTAGGCTACGGTGGAACCACAGCCGGTCATCATTTTGAAATATAGTATAAGGTAAACTTTTCCATAAAGTATTAAAACAATTAAAAAAAAAAGTATTAGTAATTTTGCAGTCTACTAGTAGGTATTTTTGTTAACGTGCTAAGCTAAAAATGCTAGTGTTACGAGTTGGTTCATTTCGATAGTTTTTTTTTTTTTTTTTTTTTTTTTTACTTCATATAGGCTTACGTTTGACCATAATCTCGCTTGATGGAAGGCGAAGATAAGGCCTAAGATGATACACGCTTGCCTAGAAAGTGTCTGTTCACTTTAGCCTTAAAGATGTCCAGATTATAGCGTTCCGGAAAAACTGACGCCGGCAGAGAATTCCACTCCTTAGCCGTCCGCATTATGAAAGAAGAAGCAAATCGCTTTGTGCGTATTGAAGGAATGTCTACAACAAAAGGGTGAAACCGCTCGCCGCGCCTAGTCGTCCGGTGATGGAAGGGTGAAGGGGGTATCAGGTTATGTAGAACCTCCGCACACTCCCCGAAATGCAACCGATAAAAAACTGATAGGCAGGCCACTCGTCTACGGTGTTCGAGGCTCTGAAGACTTGCCTCCACCAGTGAGTTATTGCCTATGACTCTCTTCGCTCGGCGCTCCAATGAGTCCAGAGCATCCAGCTGATATCCAGCAGACCCATCCCAAAGATGAGAACAGTATTCCATTGAGGAGCGAACTTGAGCTCTGTAAAGACTTAAGAGCTGCTCCGATGTGAAGTACCGCCTCACCTTGGAGAGAATGCCAAGTTTTTTGGCTGCAGTGTTTGCAATGGACTCGATGTAGTGACCGAAGTTTAGATTAGAAGAGAGGTCAAGCCCTAGGAGCTCAAGATGGTCGCTGATCGGAACAGAGACATTCCGGAAAGTCGGAGTCAGTTGGAATGGACTCCGTTTCGCCGAAAAAAGACACGCCTGTGTTTTTGAGGGGTTAAACCCAACCAGGTTGGCATCACCCCATAAGGAAACAACCTCCAAGATCGAGTTCACCCCCTCAATCATCGACACCCTGAACGACTGGACCATTGACCCCGACTTCGCATCAGACAAGTATCTCACCGAGACTGTGCTGTCGTCTGCATACCCAAAGGTACCGGGAGTAACTAGCAGGTCGTTTATGTGCAGCAAAAAAAGAGTCGCGGAGAGAACAGATCCCTGAGGGACACCGGCATTAATACCAAGAAGATCGGACGAGGCGCCATCAATGACAACTCGAATCGACCTTCCCCTCAAGAAATCCTGAATCCAGGTACAAAGTACGGGAGCAATACCGTAAACCGGAAGCTTACCAATGAGACTTGCGTGCCAAACCCTGTCAAAAGCCTTAGAGATATCAAGAGACACGGCAAGAGCCTCACCGTGTCTCTCAATGGCTTCGCTCCAGAAGTGAGTAGCATATACAAGAAGATCCCCAGTAGACCGGCCTCGACGGAATCCGAATTGACGGTCACTGAGGAGGTCGTTGTCTTCCAGGTATGCCAGGAGACGGTTGTTTAAAACACGCTCCATAACCTTACAGAGTATGGAGGTGATTGCGATTGGTCGGTAGTTGGCAGGGTCGGCACGACTTCCTTTCTTGGGGATCGGTTGAACATTGGCAATCTTCCAGGATGCTGGAACTAGACCAGTCTTCAGGGATAAACGATAGAGGCGAGTCAAAACAGGAGACAACTCAGGTGCACATGACCGCAAGACAATGGCAGGAATGCCGTCAGGCCCACTAGCCTTATTCACATCTAGAGTGCTGAGAATTTTAAGTACCACTTTTTGCCGAATGTGCACCTCAGGCATAGTGGAAGTGCAATGTGGTAGCCTGGGTGGACTTTTACCAGCAGCATCTAGTTGTGAATTCTTCGCAAATAGAGACGCAAACAAGTCTGCTTTCTCTTTGGCGGTGTGAGCTAATGAACCGTTCGGCTTCTGCAGTGGCGGCAAAGAGGACCGACAGAAATTGGCTTCGACCGATTTGGCAAGAGACCAAAAAGCTTTACTCCCTGATGGGTAAGATGCTAGTCTGGCTCCAATGCGGCCAATATGGTCAAAGCGGGTCTTGCGTAGGGCACGTTTGCAAGACTTGGCAGCACTATTGTAAGCTTTCTTCAGTTTCCGAATATTTGGCGCTTTGCGGGCTCGAGCATCCGCCCACGCTTGGTAAGCAGAGTGCTTATGTGCTTCAGCACTATCACACTCAGCGTTGAACCATGGACGGGCTTTGTCTTGGAGTGAGATGTCAGAAAATGGAATGAAATATTCCATAGCCTGACATATCACCTCAGAAACAGCCTCCGCGCAGCGAGTCGGGTCGTCTGAAGAGAAGCATAAGCGCAGCCAAGGGTAAGAAGAAATGCCGCATCTCATCCCAATCTGCTGACTTGTATCGCCATACTCGCCTAGTCCCCTTGAGATCGGGATCGGGTGGCGAGTAGACAGACACAGATTTCACCAGACAGTGGTCGGAGCTACCCAACGGTGAGGAAACCGCGACTTGATATCGGTCTGGATCGGTTGTCAGCAGAAGGTCTAAGCAATTGGCCGTATGGCCATCAATGTCCGGCACCCGTGTCGGCCCAGTCACCAGTTGGGAGAGACCAAGCGTCAGTGCAGATGCATACGCTAATCTCCCAGCATGGTCGGTGTTCTGGTATGGGTACAGCCACTCCTGGTGGTGGGCATTGAAGTCCCCCAGAAAAACTAGCTGCGCCGATGGGTACCTGAGCTGAGCTAATTCAGCCGAGTCCGAAAGGTACTGAAACAACCTGGTTGTCTCCATGTTGTCGGTGTGCGACCGATAGACACTGGCATAGAGTATCTGCTCCAAGCCAGTGTCCACCAGAACCCATAATACGGAGAAACTGGAATCCTCAATGTTACGGAGACGTCGAAAACAGATGTCATCGCGAGCATACACGCAAGTGCCAGCGCGTGGCTTAAAATTGTGCTCCAGGGTGTACCCTGGGTAGCGCAAGTATGCTGCGTCAGATGGACATCTGATTTGCGTCTCCGTGAGGAACAGCAGATGTGGTTTTTCGGTCTCAAGGTGGTGATGGACCGGGATGAGATTGGAGTGCAGACCTCGGATGTTAGAGAGGTGCACTTTTAGTGCGAGGGAGTGCAACCGCTGTTTTACCAGTTTCCTATTGTTTTTTATTTTCATTTATTTTTGATGATGAACAGACAAGTAGAAAAGGGACAGTTGGGCGAGGCGTAACATAAACGAGTACCACGCAATACACACATGATGCTGCACCGACGAGAGACTGATCTGGAGCGCGCGGGGACGCCCTAACCCCCCCAGAGATGTTCACCGGGCCCTCGCATCCGGTCGCCAACCGGCACGGTGACGCATCCTGGGATTTTTCGCTAGTTGGCGGGGCAGCCTTTCATAGGTGGCTTTCCTACTAATTGGGCCCCCTACTACCTGCGGTCGGCCAGCGGAAGACCGTGCTTAGGATCCCGCTACCCTCCGCGAACAGTCACCCAGCACAGACACCACGCAGCACCGGAACCGGTTCGCAATACCACACAACTGCCCAGACTCCCCTTCCACGATGGCTACTCAAGGCAACATGCCGGAACGCGACAAAAATCAGTTGGCGGCATGGTTTTGCCTTGAGGGTGGTGACAAACCGCGGTCGAAACCTACCACCAGATGTGCTGTTCATTTGGCGCTACCCAGGGGACACGTGTGGGTGACTAGAGCTAAAGCCCACGGACGCGAACAGCATTATCCCCCTAGTGCAATGGGTGGGGATCGAACCGGCGACCACAAGATCACAAGTCCTACGCACCTACCCATGCCCATAGTTTACGGCAGCTTTGAGTTTTTTTAAGCGATGATTAACATTTTCATTTAAAATTGAACGTCAATTTTAAATTTATTTACCTACTGAAAGTTTACCGACCACCTTTTCATTGCATCAACAACTTTACGGTGTACTCGCTTTAAGTACAGTCGACCAAAGAGATAGTTTAACACACTACGGCGCAACGTTCGCACTTTAAGTATTTTTTGATGAATATGTCGAAATATGGCATTTTTAACTGTTTTAATAAAATAATTGTTTATTTTACGTATCAACAACTATTAACTATTTTTAATGAGCCTTAAAAGTTAATAGCAAAATTATGTTATTTAGAAATGTTTTAAGTTTTATATATAAGTGTGTGTAAACTTTAAATAACATTTAGTTTTAATACGTTGTGTACATTCAAAACATGTCTAGAGACTCTTCGACCCCACAGTCAAACCACTGCAACGGTTTTGTTAGCTTGTAAATTACTTACCTTTTTGAAATAAAGATAAATAAATAAAAATAAAAAGAATCAGTAGACCAAGGAATTTCAATACAAAAATAAAAGTATACAATTTAGATTACAGATATTTAACAAGGCTTTTTATATGTTGTTGACCTAATGACTAGCATAGGTGTTATTGCCACTTACTTTCGCAGAATAAATAATCTATAAATATATCAGACTAGCTTTTCGCGCGCGGTTTCAACCGCGTAATACCCGTTCCCGTAGAAACTTAAAAAAAAATATAGCTTATAGCTTCCTCAATAAATGGGCTATCTAACACTGAAATAATTTTTCAAATCGGACCAGTAGTTGCTGAGCTTAGCGCGTTCAAGCAAACAAACTCTTCAGCTTTATCTATTATGGCAAATAACTCATTATTAGGTACAATTATTTTGCGTTTTATACTCGTGATAATTTCTCAACGAAATGTCCGATTGGAATAAAACAAAAAGTATTTTACTCCTACATAAATACCCTTGATAACATAATGCTTAATTTGGATAAGGATTAATATTACGATATACATTTAACGTAGTTTCTTTCTTCAGACGATTTAATATTTTTTTATAAACATAAAAGCGGTAATTGTGACTAAACTATGATAGTTAGATATATGCTCTCGCGGGCTTTTTTGTAGATCTTAATAAGACCTACAAACCCGTAGTACATCATTTTGTTCTATTGTCAATAGTTTTTGCAGCGCACGCATAAATAGGTTTTCGCTTTTACACCTTGGGTTACAAAATCGCAATTTTCTAACGGATCCCTAACTTTTTTGAAAATAAAATATAGCCTATAACCTCCCTCGATAAATGGACTATCCAACACTGAAAGAATTTTTGAAATCGGACCTGTAGTTCCTGAGATTAGCGCGTTCAAACAAACAAACAAACTAACAAACAAACAAACTCTGCAGCTTTATAATATTAGTATAGATAAGAATTGCCACTTTCCGAAAATTTTTTCGTTAAATACCTACGAACGAACGAACTGCGAACGTTGCGCCTTAAGAGAAGCATTTTAAATGTAAGTAGGTATATGACCACGTTTACGAGAGAAGTTCACTGTTATATGTATTTTTACAAAGCAGAGAACTCTTTTATAACTTTTTTGAGACGGACATTTTGTAACGTAGCGTTTTTTTATTTGTAGTTTTAATCTTTTGTTTTTTTAGTTTACCGATAATCTGTAGTAATTGATACGGTTTCGGTGTTCTTATTGTGGCAACACTGAACCTTTAGTTTTGTACGGTGACCACATTGGTTAAAATTTGTCAGTGTCAAGTCAAACTTAGCCACGAAGCTTTTGCTACTTCACTAGGCATAAAGGCGAGCAGAGCTCAAGCCTTATTCGATGGTTTATAAACTACGAACTAAGCTACCAACGCAAGAGGGCGCCCCCTGCAGTATTTAGACCTCGGCTCAGGGCGATCGCTGATAGAGGGATTTAGGGATTATGATTTTTATTTGTTTAGGAGAGTTTTGTGCAACAGTCGCTCTGTGTTACATTTGGCGGGCCTCTCAAATTTTAAGTCTACGAAGGCATCAGAATGTTCTTTGCAAACTAAGGGTCGGGCGGACGATAAGGGCAGCAAACTCTTCATCCATAAGGAATTACCGGCTGTTGTACTGACATACACATATTTATAAACATTAATTGTTGCAGAAATTGTAAACTCAAGCGGCAATAGCCCAATGGCTATGGCGACGGACTTGTGTTGTTGTGGTCGCCGGTTCGTTCCCCACCCATTGCACTACCGACGTGAATCCACTCGTAACACTAGCATTTTTAGCTTAGCACGATAAGTTAACAAGAATACTAGTAGATTGGAAACTCTGCTCATTATATCATTCTAATCATTGTTATCATTTTCAACAAAAAAAGAAAAAACAACTTAACTCCTGAACGACTGTACCTTCGACAATATATTTCCAAACACTAACGGCACGGTGCTATTGTGAGTAACCGACTGTAAAACTCTTTCAATTAACTCGACGGCACATTGCAATGCTCTAGCTAGAGACTACAAAGAATTATTGTCTTTGATAAAGATTTAATTACAATGCATTGAAACATGAAAGTACAATTAGAAGTCCGTTTTTAACACCTACTTACAACTTATTTTAATTAATTAATTTTTATTTCAAACGATTCCACAATGGTGGCACTACACGAATTGCACTGGTAGGTAGTTTTTTCATTGCAAAGACAAGCTTAATTCATTTTTGAATTTTCTTCTAGTAAATCCGTAGTATGAAAGATATCTGTATACAGACTTATTTTTAAAACACCGACCTCATTTCGACACCCAATATGAATAACATTGTAACTTTAATTTTAAAATTTAAGAGTTACAATGTTATTCATATTGGGTGTCGATTTATGTTCAATTACCTCGAAAAAACGTATGGAACAACTGATTTTTTTTTCTCGATTACAGGGTTGGTCCCATAGTAAAAGTTGTTTATAATCATCAGTACTTTCACCGCCGGAACGGTTGTTGGTATTTTAAAAAATCCTTCCTTATCCTTACTTATATTATAAACGCGAAAGTTTATAAGTATATCTGGATGGATTGGGTTGATATACTATCAACGTGCAATCCGATCAGTGGTGTTTGTTACTCTTTCACACAAAAACCACTGATTGGATGTATACAGGATTAACATATAGGCTTCAAAACATCACGCTCCGACTCACTGGAGCAGAGTAGCCCGGGTAAAACCACTGGGCGCAGCTAGTACTTTTATTATAAGGTTTATTCATACAAGTTGAAAATATACTTTTAAAATATTTAATACTAGCTTCCCGCGCGCGGTTTCACCCGCGTAACTCCCGTTCCCGTGGGAAATTCATAATAAAATATAGCCTATGTCCTTTCTCAGGCTCTAGACTATATCTGTACCAAATTTCATATAAATCGCTTCAGTAGTTAAGGCGTGATTGCGTAACAGACAATCAGACAGACAGAGTTACTTTCACATTTATAATATTAGTAAGGAGTATGGATTGATTATCTTATTATAGACAATATAGTTTAAATGCTAACTAGCTATTCCCGTCGGAACCTCGTCTTAAATAAAGTTAAACTAGTTATATATTAGTCCTGAATAGCTTACTAAACAATCACTTTCTCCATTGGATCTATAACTAAAAATGGCGATATTAACTTAATAAAATCACTTCTAAAACCATAACTATAATTACCTTAGAATCGATTCTATTCGATAGAAAATATTTAAAAAGCCACTTGTCTAGGCACTCTCTCTTGCTATGCCGTGTGGTTTCCGGTATAGAATAGACTCCCTATCTTCCCAGTGGGTGTCGTAAGACGCGAATCAGAAAACATACAGCTGATGGATGGATAGCAGTGTCTTTTAGCTCAAGGTTACATACCACCAATCCGCATGCCAAGCATGGTGATAATGGCAATGTCCCTCAACGACCCTAGCTTGCTAAGGTCTATTCAGATGAGGCCCATGTTCATGGAACATAAACGGGTTGATAAGTAAGTAAGTAAAGTAAGGCCATATGACCAGGAGAAAACACTAAGCATTCATTTGTTTTGTAAACTTTTTTACTTATTAAATTTTCCGCTTTAAACCTTCATAATCATCAGCCCGTATAACGTCCACTGCTGAACATCTCCTCCCGACGGACGATATTTGCCATAGACACCACGCTTGGCAGGCGGGTTGGTGACCGCAGTATTATGTAGTAACACACAGGGAAACGCTGCTGCCCTGGTATATGATTGTTATAGATGATGTTGTAACAATCGGTACCAACGGCTTAATGTGCTTTCCGAGACACGGAGGGTAGTTCCTCAACCATCCAGACCCGGAAAGAAATCTTAGAACTTACACAAAGATGTTTTTTGGCGTGGGGATCGAACTCACGACCTCCGAGATTTAAAGCGAGCCAAATACCGCTACGCAACGGAGGTTGTGGGCTTTAAACCTTAGACTTACAATAATAATATCTTCTTTATAATTTTGTGGGAACATTAAAGTCTTCGTAACTATTCTTCGCCCGTCTTAAGTTGTTATTGTCACAAGTAAACATTAATCTATGATAATACTCAACTAATAAACATTTCTGGAAACACATCGCACCCCTAGATGAAGACTCCGGCAACTCAAAAAACCTAATTTTTCAGAAATGACGAAAAACTGTTTTTAGAGTATATAAGAAATATATCAAAGCTACTAACTCAAAACTCGTACTTTTTTGAGTTAGCGGAGTCTTCAGCTAGGTGTGCGACATGTTTACTCAGTAAATACTTTAGCAACTTATTAATAATGTATTCATGTGTTTGTATAGGATTTTGCGTTATAATAATTTCCAATGAGGAAAGACGAAATGAAAATGAAATAATAATTTCATATATAACGTTTCTTTGACAACCTCCGGGTATTTGGCTCGCTTTCAATCTCGGAGGTCGTAGTTTCGATCCCCACGCCGGACCGGAAATCTTTGTGTAAATTCTAAGATGTCTTTCCGGGTCTGGTTGGCTGAGGGACTACCCTCCGTGCCTCGGAAAGCACGTTAAGCCGTTGGTCCCGATTGTTATAACATCATCTATAATAATCGTAAATCAAGGAACGGGATGCAGCGTTTCCTTGTGTGGTACAACATTATACTGCGGTCACCAATCCGCCTGCCAAGCGTGGTGACTATGGCAAATATCCTCCCCAGGGAGGAGGCCCATGTTCAGTAGTGTACGTTATACGGGCTTATGATGATGATGATATTATGTTTCGTGCCCTGTCGAGAAACGTTCATACGTGTTAAACTAAAATTTAAAAAAATACACTTTTTTATGCTCTGGTCGAACCCGGGACCTCGTTAGTTACTGTCCACACATTATCGCCTGACCAATGAGACAGTCGAAGCCCAAGGGCTGAATTCACTTTATGATTTCTATACACCCTGTTGGACACCGCGCCCTTTGAATATATTCACATAACTAAATGGAAGCTATAGTAGTACTATAATTACAATTCAATATTGACCTCGTTTCCAACTGTATTGAAGCTCGCGTCTCTCTCGTGGTGAAACAGAGCGATGTCATTCGTCGCACAAAAGAATCATTACACCAATTTATACGAGTCGATCTATACACCAGTGGAATTGCTTTCGCGACAGAAGCTATGGCTCGCAGCCACTCGCAGGACATTTGTTCAACGGATTCCAGCCTTGGTAATCGATTATCAACTATGTTGGATAGTCATCAAGCACATGCAAGTATACTAATGAAGTACAGTAAAAGCTCTCTATTCGCGGGGTATACGTTCCGTAAAGATGCCGCGAATACAGAAACCGTGAATATGGAATGGTAATTTTTATGAGATTATAGGGGATACGTTCCTTGGAGACAGTAGATGGATCAATTTTCATAAAAAAATGTCACGTTTCCAGTGTTTGTTCCACATGCACTGGAAACGTGACGATGCCTCTTGGGCTGTGAATTAATTTTTATCTCCAAGGCGTAAATGATCAAAGGCGGTATACAAATTTTTTCGTGTCGAAACTCGTATTTTGTTGACATTATAAATCACAGAATGGCTAATTTGTGGCAGCATTTAACGACAACTTAAGGTGTTGTCGTAATAAGGTCTTACTTTTTTAGTCCAATGACCGACACGTTTACGAAGGATGCCGAATCCTGTCTATTAACATAATATGTATGTATGCATGTACTGATTTACCGATTAGTTCCGCGAATATGGATTTTTTTTGCCGCGAATACAGAAATTGTGTCACAATTTTTTAATCCGCAAATAGTGAAAACGCGAATGAAGGAAGCGCGAATAAGGAGCTTCTACTGTATACACATAAATTATGTGTATACTTCATGACTGTACTTTGTGTATAATGTGACATAATACACAAAGTACAGCTATCAAGTGCTACCTTCCCGTACGCAATTTCCCCTACGTAACAGCCGTCTCGTAGGAACTTAAAACTGTATTTAAATATAGCCTTACTCAATAAATGGACTATCTAACAGTGAAAGAGTTTATCAAATAGGACCAATAGTTCTTGAGATTAACTCGTTCAAGCCAATAAACAATCTTTAATATATTAGTAAGTACAGCAGATGTATATGGCTGATTTTTCGATTGTCAGATAAAAAAATTCAAGAGTACATTTTCAATTTAGAAGTGTTTTTTTTTATTATTACGGGCCCCGAACGAGGGATACACATAAAGTACATAGTACTTAATAACAAGCGTTTTACAATATGTGAGGAAGTGTATTCCCCCAATTACAGGAGACCACATCATGCACAATATTTATAACGTAGTACTATCTTAAAGCTGATTATTTAAAATAGTTATTAATGAAGTAATTAATGATATAGGGTAAAAAGTGTGTATAAAGCTATGAATTAATTTAATTGATTTTAAATTTATTTCTTTGTGTATATTTTATATGAATATTGAAAAATAAATCACTTAATTTAAGAATGGAGGTTATTTTATATTAAATATAAAATTACCTCCATTCTTAAATTAAGTGATTTATTTGCAAGATTGTTGTGTTTACAGGCTAAATTTTAGCCTGTAAACACAACAATCTTGCATAATAATAACATCAACATGTCCGTTGCAGTGTATCAACCTTACATAATTTATATCTAAAATTCTTGTTACGGCACCTATGTTTCTAAATAAAAGTTAAATCCCACTTTTCCCACTTTTAGGGGTTCAACTTTGAAAATCTTTCATCAACACACGTTTTGTGTGCCGAATCTCTAAATTTAATGTCTCTAAATGGTTTAGAAATCAGTCAGTCAGTCACACAAACAGTTCTGTGAGTGAGTTCTTGACTATTACATTTTTTTAAATATATACTTAAAATTATTCTTGTAACAATACATAGATTATTAATAAAATCTTCAAACAACAATGGAAGAGTTTTATGATATCGTCCATAATATTATTATATATTGTGGCACTCGTAGCTTTTGAATAAACAAATATTTATTTGGGGTTGCCATTTTGAACGCATAAAGTGCTTGAAACTTATTAAAACTCACCAACACCCACACCAACACCAATCGTTAAAACTTTTAGGGTCTTCCGTGAGATTGATATCAAATGGTTTCCGGGAAAAATATATCTTTGTTTATTGATAAAGTAAATTTAAAATCATACCTATTAGAGATCATATCATCGTGGATCATGTGCATCGTGCACCTAAATAATGACAATTGTTCTAACCTCATATAAACAGAACAAGCTATTTGACACAATATAATTAAAATTATAACTAAAATACTTATTTAATTCGAAAATTTATAAAATATGATAATTATAGATAATACTGAATACTAAATTATTGTTTTGACTATTTGCAAGTGCCTGTAATAGGTTTACGTAAATAAAAATGTTTTTTTATTTTATTTTTATCATATTTTGTGATAAGGCTGTTGACTTTCACGGCTCTATAAGTATTTTAGTTCAGTTTTATATGTATTTTTCTGTATTATATATACTTATTTAAAATAAAAATGATTCGCGAAATGTATGTATGCGCATAACATAAGAGCAATTTCTTTCTTTTTGATTGTTTTCGTAATTATGAAGAACGTTAAATATTTTAATGTTATTTTGTGCCATATTTTATTGCAAGAGTTCACATAAGCCTCCGAGTACAACGGCTGTTGTATCTGTAGGTCCAATAACTGAATGGACAATTTAATGAATAGGTACATTGATTACATGTATTTGTGAAAGTAAAGTATTTAAATTCCTCAGCAGAATAAAAGCCGAAAATTTAAGTAAATCGCTTGTCTTTCGACTAAGTAAAACATGATTGTCGACATTTAGAAATAACTAACCTTGAGCTTTTACCTCCAAAAGCTCAGAATTTATGAATGTGGGAAAATACTAAGGAAAATTGAAGGAGTTTTTGAAAGTTTGGATAGTGTTTTTCAAATTAATATCTTTTTCTTTTATTATTTATTAAACACACGCAAAACTTAGGTGAGAAAATAGATACATACATTGCGATTTTTTTTTTAATATATAGGTATCTAATTTACGCAGGTTACATACTTAAACACTACAGCAAATCTTCGTGTAAATTCTAAGATTTCTTTCCGGGTCTGGTTGGTTAAGGGACTACCCAACTTCCCCCGGAAAGCAAGTTAAGCCGTTGGTCCCGATTATTACAACATCATCTATAATAATCGTATAGCATGGAACGGGCAGCAGCGTTTCCTTGTGTGGTACAACATAATACTGCGCTCACCAACCCGACTGCCAAGCGTGGTGACTATGGCAATAACCCCCCCTCGGGAGGAGGCCCATGTTCAGCAGTGGACGTTATATGGGCTGATGATGATGATGACATACTTAAACATTTTCCACAACATTTTTTTCAAGATAACCAGTATATAAACACATTGAAATCTCGTTACTGCGTAAATTTCTTTCCAATTACAACATCATATATGTAGGTATATGCATTCGATTTCTTTGAGGAAAATCTTTTACCGTTACGCCCTCTGGGCACCAATTTATAAAGCCTATATGTACCGCATATAATCATTGCGACAATGTGTATGTACCTTAACATCTCGTTGTAATGTTGTGTTGTGCAATTTCAAACGAATTATAATCATTATTATTATTACGTACATTTATCTTAGATAAGGGTATGTATTGTGTCCGAATATTGATGTTACGTCTCTCTCTGTCATCTCTCTTTTTAAACTTCTTAAACTATAAATCTCGTTTAATTAAATATTTTTTGTTTTGTACCTATAGGCCCTGTTATATTGGAGTAGGTCAAGAGTATTATATCGACGCTTGAAAGGCAATCATCACTTAGCGACATTGAGTAAACTTTACAGGAGAGTGATTTAAAGTTCAAATAGGTATCTCCCGTAGAAATCATTTTTTTATAGCTATCCAAAAACACAGCTAGCTAGTATACAAGCTATAAAAAAAAATATTTCTACGAGAGATATCTGAACTTTAAATCACTCGCCTGTAAAGTTTACTCAATGTCGCTTAGTGATGATTGCCTTTCCAGCGTCGATATTGATTCAAATATGTACGTATTAGTTAACTATATTGTAGTACCTACGTGTTTATTTTAATTAATATTTAGTAGGATTTACTAATGACTATACAACTAAATTCTATTTCATTGTTCTAAGCGTGTACCAAATCTTAGAATGTAGGTAGTTAAGTAAATAAATTATATGACAAATAATTTTGTTTAAATAGTAGGAATAAAAATAAAACATAATATAAAATTAGCAATAGGTATACTGTTAAAATCAATTTAACTGTGTGCACGAAAGCTCGATTACGTCAGAACTTTAATTAGGTGTGAAAACATAGGTACTAAATGACTATCTCTTTAACGTACAATATAGCTATGTAAATATTAGCTGTTTCGCATACTTGAAATTACAGAATGATTCTTATACAGAACATTGCCAACATTTTTATGACGACGTAGAGATGCGAAACTTACGTATGTCTACTACGTGTAGAGTCATCAAGAGTACATTACATCAGTTGTTTCTTTTCATACCTGTACACCGACAAGTGTAAAAATAGAAAAACTTTACGATCATTAAATTAGTGAAAACAAACGATCTCTACATTTTCGCTCTACGGTTTACGGCACCGCCCGCGAACTCTCAATATAACAAGGTGTCAAACCTTGACATGGATATCGCCCTTGTTTTTATAAAAACTTTCAGAATAACACACACTAAACGGACGAGCGAGTGAATGCGAATAAATCTCACCATCCGATACATTAATGAAATTCTTCCAACTCTATTTCTGTACTCCACTCTGAACTCTGAACAACTGCAGAGCAGCGAGCGACATGTAAAAATCATATGTTAGCCGCGAGTCACAATGACCAAAATACTAACTACGACTCAAGGTTGAACGTTCGTATAAAATGGCCGTAAGCTCGACGGATGATTGAGATAAGTCGCCGTCAAAGTTTGCGCCGAGATAGGTATGTGGCGAGAGGAGTAAGAGAGCGTGGAGTACTCACTGGGGCGAGCTGAGGCGGCAGGTGGAGCGGGAGAGTCACTGCACTGTCCTGTGGAGCACTTCACTATCAGTGGGTCAACGGTTATGTACTGAGAGGAGAGTAACTGGCGTGTAAAATTAGCGCGGGTGGCGGACGCGGCGAGCGTCGTCGCGATGCGAGCGGCGAGCGGCGACTGGGGCGTCTCGACGGCGCCCGCCCGGCCGCCGCCGCCCCGCGCCTTATCACACGAATAAAATTTATTTAATGGATAACCGGCCGCCCATTGAAATTTTCCTGTTTTACGATGAGATTATTAATGACTTGAATGGCGTTTGACCGTGTTTGACTTGTAATTGACGCCTCGTTGCACTTTTACGATTATCGTAAACATTTGATGATGGATGATTTATTGACATTTAAAAATTTACGTTCGCATTTCATAAATATGATAACAGAATCTAAGAAATATCTAAATACTTTTTGATAAAAAGCTGTTACTTGTGTATTTACATATGAAGTGAAAACTTTTAATTGTTTATTGCGAATATTTAATGCTTTTTATTAAGCTTATCTACTTACATAGATTTTACATAGACTAAAGTGCAATAAACTGAAAATTATTTAATCATGTTCATGAACAACCCACCAATACCGATTCACAACAAGTCAAATTACATTTCAATATAACAAAAGATTTTCCTGAATAATTTCACATCATTACATGTTTCCCGTGATTCATTACCTACCCACCTTCTAAAATAAGAAACAGTTGATTTTCGTAACGTAGTGTTTGCATTCCAATACGTGTGTTTATTTAATTTATACCAACCAGGATTTACAAACTGGAGCTTTAAAAGTAGCTATGTGATGTATGACCACTACAGTGTACTGGCAATTAAAACATGAAAAATGCTTTTTTTTATTGTTCATGTAAATAAAAAGAATATCTAGTGTTAATTCAGTTGGTATCAGCTACAGCGGGGGCACTCTTCTCCAGATTGCTTACTTTGTAAGTAACCTATTTATTAAGACTGGATTACTTAGTTTTTATGTTAATCCATTTTATAAGGCAGAAGCCCTGTCTACTTTTAACAAGTTAAAAGCTTAAGAAGTGGTTTAAAAAAAAAAGTGGCCGCCAAATGATTTAAAAAAAATAGTAACATACGAATTCAAAAAAAGATTCTTATGTAAAATAACTAAATCTTTACAGGACAACGCCGCGATTTAACGATTTTTTAAATGAACTAGGTAACCTAATTGTTAAATAATTTTGTACCTATAGTGTTTATCTTCCACATTTTATTGGGGCCGTGGGGACCGGGAGCCAAATTAATTTGTAAATACCTCGCAGCGGCCCTCTTTCGTGCGGCACGTTCTCCGAGTGCTGGTTTCTACTTTGCACAGCAGGTAAGGATTGCCATTCAACGGGGTAATGCTGCCAGCATTCAGGGAACCGTGCCGAGTAGAATAGATTTATAATAGGAAGTAGTATTTTATAAGTTTGTTTTAAGTATTTTAAATTAGCTTCTTTTAGTTGTGTATTGTGTATTTTATTCAGGTTATATAAAAAAAAAATTATCTTCCACATATAAAACTGTATAAGTTGCATAATGAAGTAACATTGAAACAACAGTTCACCAAATCACGTAGTTTCAACCGCTGCGTAACAAATAAGAAAAAAATGACATATAAGAACACTAACACCATTGCATTGATGTTACAACGTGGCGATCTAATTTTATATTCGGAATGGCCAGTTTATATATATAGAACCCATTGTGTTTTCTACTATCTACTAGCTGCGCCCCGCGGTTTTACCCGCGTTACTCTGCTCCAGTGGGTCGGAGCGTCATTTTTTGTAGTCTATATGTTAATCGAGCTTATTAACGGACGATGGATTTGGCTGAAACTTTGCACGGGGATACCCGTGCAAAGTTTCAGCCAAATCCATTCAGTAGTTTTTGCGTGAAAGAGTAACAAACATACATACGTCCACACAAACAAACTTTCGCATTTCTAATATTAGTAGGATCTATAACTCTTTATTATGCTGTCATTGTTTTATCGTTAGTAATATTCTCAGAGAAATTATTTATTTTTGGTAGGACAATAGATCTATGTACATTAGTTTTCGTAAACTTACAAATTGGAGTATGTACTCTTTTTGACCGACTTCAAAAAAGGAGGAGGTATCTCAATTCGACCGTATATATATTTTTTATGTTTGTTCGCGGATAACTTCGTTTTTTATGAATCGATTTTGATTATTCTTTTTTTGTTGGAAAGAAGATATTTCAAAGGTTGTCCCATGATAAGTAAATCAGGGTTTGATGATGGCAGACCAGAGAAATCGAGGGGATCTTTCAAAAATCGTAGGGGCGACTAGTGCGTTTGTCACGTTTTTTTTTTTTCATTATTAATATTGATAAGAACTTTACACCTAGATGGGTTGTGACTGCCATTAGGGGTCTGATGATAAAGACGAAGGACTCTTAGTTAAAAATGATTAATATCACAACCAATTCTATATACTTAAATAAAAATAAATAACTAATTTACAACAATAGATACGGTTTGTTCTTTTCTGTGTATTGAAACAAAAACAGAAAAACTACTGGACGCATATCAAAAACTTCTTTACAATTTAGTTAGTGAGTTATTATCCCGGAATAACATAGACTATATTTTATGATGATTTCCACGGGAACGATAAATACACGGCTAAAACTGCGCGAGAAGGCTAGTATTGATTGAAATATTTTCTTAAGCCTTGAAAACGCTTTAACCGATTTTTATGGTTCCGTACCCGAAGGGTAAAACGGGTCCCTATTACTAAGACTTCACTGTCTGTCTGTCACCAGGCTGTATCTCAAGAACCGCGATAGCTAGACAGTTGAAATTTTCACAGATTATGTATATCTATTGCCGCTACAACAACAATAACGAAAAATTTTTTTATTCCCATACAACAAACTTATTTATTTTTCCTGTTTTTGCTCCATAATAATAATAATGGCAACAGGTAGACGCTTGCAAATGGTACGGAACCCTTAGAGCCAGTCCGACTCGCACTTGGCCAGTTTTTTTGATTCTTTTCATTTTTTTTTAGAACTATATAAAATTGGAAATGTCGACAGAATTTTCAGTACATTTCGACACCTCCATATCTAGTGCAACAATACATTGTGTATCTAAAACATTTCAATTATAAAATCAGAGGTTCATTGTACTCTACAACATAGTGTTATATTATATAATCATATCGCAATATGTAATCCTTATTAGAATTCAGCGGACGTAGAGCCGAGTACGATCTATACAGTAAGCGTTCATCTTAATAATCTACAATCTACTTACTCTATGTAGAGTTTATGTTATGAATACAGAACTTCCGTCTCCACATCGAGACATACAAACAGTTTATCTATAGAAATAGAGCAATTATTTAATTTAGAATATATTGAATCATCATCATCAACAGCCCGTTTACGCAGCAAGCCAGGATCGTAGAGGGATATTGCCATAATCACCACGCTTGGCAGACGGATTGGTGATCGCAGTAAGATTTAAACGTTGAGTTAATAGATGCTGCTGCCCATCCATCAGCCCTATGTCCCTTAGTCGCCTTTTACGACACCCATGGGAAGACATGGGGTGGTCTATTCTAAGCCGGAAACCACACGGCGGAACAAACAGTGCTCTAGCTAACTATATTAAATGGTTTTTAAACTTCAAACTAAGCAACCTGCGTTAGATGACGCCCCTTTGGAACTTAAAGCTTGGCTCAGGGCGGTCGCAAGTAGGGGCATTCGCATGAGGTCGCATTGAGGGATTATGCATTTTAGTTTTGTTCTAATGTCTATCTATGTTACAGATCGCAGGCCTGTACTTGGACCTCGGGTCTACGAGGGCATCGGAAGTATCGTACGCTTCTTTATATCCCGAAGTCTAACGGAGTTTTAGGATTAGACATATTTTTTTTTCGGATGGACATACGTTGTTCGCCTCGAGGCTTTTGCTACTTCACCGGGCATAAAGGCGAGCAGAGCTCCAGCCTTAATAAATGGTAGGTTTAGACAGGCAAAACGGTAATGTATAATGTGTAGACTTGTCTAACAGCATTTCTTTATTATTTTTGATTTCAGCCTTGCAGCGCATGTTAATTAGCGGTTTCTAATATGACGATAGAAGGAACTGAATCATATTTTCTTATAACCTCAGTTTCTGCCTAGCTGTTGCCACAACTAAGTTTTTTGTTATATAAAAGAGTTACCCACTCATTACGCAAGTCTAACTCGCACTTGGCCGTATTTTATCATAGAATCAGTCTACTTGTAATTACAAGCCTTTTTTCTTTATCAAATTATAAGGCAATCTTCATTGCTAAGCAAATAAAAAAAATAAGACTACCTACAGGAGTATGAACTATTAAATCGAACCTCTTTTTAGGCGTTCCCGAAGGGTAAAAACGGGACCCTATTACTTAAGACTTCGCTGTCTGTCTGTCTGTGTGTCACCAGGCTGTATCTCAAGAACCGCGATAGCTAGACAGTTGAAATGTTCACAGATTCTGATGATGTATGTCTATTGCCACTATAACAAAAAACACCTACTAAAAATAAAATTTAATAAATACTTAACTCTTTTTATTCCAATACATTTTTCTCTTTTGCCCTTTTTTGCTCGATATTAATCACGGTAACATGTAGACACTTGAAAATTTTATTTGATTTTTTATGAAGGACTTTTGATAGTAAAAATAGTGACAGTATGTCAGTATTTTTACTATCAAAAGTCCTTCATAAAACAGCACATTTTATTTCTATAAATAATAATGATACCAGTACATAAAACCTATCACTTTAAGCAATCTAAATCTACTATATTCTATTAAACCTCTCTTTGTCCGGGGGGAAATGCAATTACTAATCCCCTCCGCCTCTGCAGCGTTCTCGCGCCGCGGCGCCGGCGAAGGGGTATGTGGGACTCGCCCACTCAATAGCCTGGTATGCTAGTCATACCACGAGGAGAGGACCCTACGCCACTAAAACGTCCGGACACTCCCCAGTCCACCGATGGTGAGGGCCGGCAAGAGGGCAATCCGTCCATGGGCAATCTACTACACCTAGCCATCCCAGGTAAAATTCCTCATGCCTAAAGCTACAGTGAATATCACGCAATAAAAGTCTAAGGTACTATTCGAGATAAGGGTATTTTCTATCGAATAATGCTAAGTGAACGATTTCAAAGGAGATCAAACCGCGATCAGTTATACCGAGTAGATCAAAGAAATGCTCCTACCACTTGTAAAGCTGAAAATCTTTTATATATATACCCGGTTTATTTTGATGTAGATAAGTAGTAGAGAAAAAGTAAGGGTATTAAAAAAGTAATAAATACGTCGTAGTTATTTAAACAAAAACTAAAAGCCATAATCCCTCAATCTCCCCGTCAGCGACCGCCCTGAGCCGAGGTCAAGTCCCACAGGGGACGCCCTCTTGCGCAAGTTGCTTAGATTGTAGTTTTGAAACCATTTATCTAGGCTGGAGCTCTGCTCGCCTTTATGTCCGGCGAAGTAGCAAAAGCCTCGGGGCTAACTACATAACTCCGGCGGGACGGATAGAGTGGTCTCTGTGTAGTGTTCGATGCAGTCGCTGTAGCGCTTTTGCATCGCTTCCGTAGCGCGTTGCAAATGCGACGCGAAAGTGCCTCGGATTATGTTACAAAAACAATTTAAAAGTATTTTTCAAGATTTCTACTACAAATGATTACTTTAAACCTTTTTAATTCTTTAGTAAAGTGTAGCGACATTAATCAATGACATTGTTGAATACATTAATGTTTTTGCGAGTGACTAGGCTATCCTAGTCGCACTTGTCTTCGTGGTGTAACTTTTAGATCGAGTTGTTAACTCTATCCAAAAATCCCACTGTACCCTTCAATGCATGTAAAGGATCAAAGCATTCTCCCATTCACATTTATATAATTATTGTAGGAGGATTTATACTATCGATTTATTGTCCTGTTCAACTTGTTTGGGTTATCAAGGAATGGTTGCTTTACAAAATGTAATAAAATAAAAAAGCGTATAATATTTCGAGCTGAAATAGAAAAGAAAACACACAACACTTACATTTTCAGATCTTTATTTATAATATAATAATAAATCATCAAATGTTTAAGGACATGCAAGTGATTCAAGGTGTTATTAGAAATTGTCCACAATTAAGTTATTGCAAGTAATTGTACAAAATTACCAATTAATTTTTACATCAAGATGTTGTTTTGATAGATAAATTGTGATCGAGGTGTAACAATCATCGCAGTAGTTATGGTGAGATATTTAGTTGAGTTCCTCAGGGAGAACCACAGCGGGAGAGGGAAGGGTAGGAGTGCCAATAACGACGGGCTCGACGACTACGGGCAGGCTGGGGGTGCCAATAACGACGGGCTCGACGACTACGGGCAGGCTGGGGGTGCCGATGACTACAGGGTCCACGACTACGGGGGCGGTCTCAATGACTTCTACGGGAGCGGTCTCAACAACCTGGACTGGAGCGGCCTCAACAACCTGGACGGGAGCGGCCTCAACAACCTGCACGGGAGTGGCGGGGGCGGCTTCAACAACCTGCACAGGGGTGGCGGGAGCGGCCTCAACAACCTGCACGGGGGTGGCGGGAGCGGCTTCAACAACCTGCACGGGGATGGCGGGAGCGGCTTCAACAACCTGCACGGGGGCAACAGACTCAGCGGAGTCTACAACGTGCACGGGCTGTGCCTCAGCGATGGCAACGGGAGAGACGGCTACCTCACCAGAAACCTGGTTGATGTTCAGGATGATCTGGACGATGGGGGAAGAAGCTGAGACTTCAGCAGCAACATCGATGATCTGAACTGGAGAGACGGGGACGACAGTGTCGATGATAGCAGGTCCGACAGCCACGGGCTCAAAAGCATCGATGATGGCGGGGCCAACAGCAATGGGTTCGATAGAGTCGACGATAGCAGGTCCGACAGCAATGGGTTCGAAAGAGTCGACGATAGCAGGTCCGACAGCAATGGGTTCGAAAGAGTCGACGATAGCAGGTCCGACAGCAATGGGTTCGAAAGAGTCGACGATAGCAGGTCCGACAGCGATGGGTTCAAAAGAGTCAATGATAGCAGGTCCGACAGCGATGGGTTCAAAAGAGTCGATGATAGCAGGGCCAACAGCGATGGGTTCGGCCTCCACTACGGGGGCAGATCCAGCACCACCAGGAGTGACGATGACAGGGGCAGAGCCAGCCGCGTCAGGGGCGACGACTGGCACGGTGCCCGCGGCGCCGGGGGTGACCAGACCGCGCTGTGTGGGCACAGCCACGGCTACGGCGATGATGGCAGCAACAGTCAACAGGAATTTCATTTCTATAAAACAAATGAAATAAATAAGTATATTAATTGGCTCATGTGATGTATGTAAAAGAATATGAAATATAATTCACAGCTATATAGTTAATATGTATAAATTTTTAGCACAATCCGTTCAGTTAGTTGCTAAAGATGAATACTTGAATAAATAATAAAACTTTGTAACTTTTCACAAAAGAGTTATACTCAACTATGTAAACACTTTGACATTTATTTTCTCTTTAAACTATGCACAAATCCGGGATAAAATGTAGCAAGGACCTAATAGTATAGTATGCACTAGTCATCCTCATCATCAATCATAAAATCTTAAATGTACCGAATTAGACCTCCACCATTAGATACTGTCAAGTAAATTTCTATACCTAAACTCCTGGTCATATATCCAATTTCAAACAAAAAATAAGCACTATTTACTTAAAGGTATCATCTCGATAGGAAAGGATCTTTTCGTCTTGCAGGGGGGCGCCCTGCAAGAGCCGATTTCTTAAGGAAGGTAACTGGAGTGGACTGGATGTGGAAGGCAGAGCTCAAACTAGAGCTGCCGTGTCAAACCAAATGACTGTAACTCAACAGACAGTGTTTAAGCTACCCAATTAATGTCTTCTAATTTGGTTAGAGCTCCTTTCCATTTATGTTAATTTAATGATTTAAGTATTAAACAAGGTAAGGCCATCTAAAACTACTGTATAACGTTCACGTTCCGGTTAAATTAAACATAAACATAGTCAAATATCCCACAAGTGGTTTTTAAAGTAATAGCATATAGAGATCGCAAGGCAGAAAGAAGGCCATGTCAAGCAGTGGAAAGAGAAAGGCTGGTAGATATAGTTATCAGATACAAAACACAAACTATATTAAATTAGTAACTATTACTTACTTGAGACGTGTATATAGCTGCAAGATACAAAGTATCTATTGATTTCGAAACAGAAGCCATACTTTTTATACAAAATAATAATCAAACTGGATTAAAATATTAGAGGCTATTGATAATAATATTACGGTAAACATTACTGTAATCTTAATCAAGAGAGAGTTGGATTATAACCAAGATTAAAACATTATTAAAAAAGATAACATTGACACCCACAAAAAATATGATATCAATAAAATATGACCATTGAATTAATACAAATATTCGCAGTCATAAATTAAGATAAAATTAAAAACATATTTGAACTACTTCAAAATATCTCTCTTTATCAGTTTTCGTTGCAGTTATTTAACAATAATACTAGCGTACTGAAGAAGTCTAACCTTTTTTTTTATAATACCAAAGTAATATAATTACGGGAACAGCATAGCTTTGAGCTGTTCGACTGCAGAAGTCACGAAACAACATTATTGATTAATTTTGTTATCCTGTTCGTAAGATTTGCTATTGACACTAAGCAAGAAAAATAATATGCGTTACTTTAAGTTAAAATTAGCATCACTCGTCACTTGTACACTGGTAAATGGTGCTCTTAAACTATTTATTGTTATTATATCGGTTAACTCTAAATTAAATCTGTTTTTGATATTTATTATAACTAAAAGTAACACAAATAAATATAATATAAAAAAGCAAATGGATATAGGTTGTTTTATTTCTCAGTAGAAATAAAGCAACCAATATCCATTTACGCGGACGAAGTTGCGGCCACCAGCTAGTATACAATATTAGCTGGAAAAAGTATAGGCTGAACTCGCGTGTGTGTATGTTTGTAATGAATAAACTCAAAAACTTCTGTGCCGATTTCAAAAATTCTGTTACCATTGGAAACCTACATTCACCCTGAGTGACATAGGCTATATTTAATTATGAAGTTCCCACGGGAACGGAAGTTACGAGGGTGAAACCGCGCGCGGGAAGCTAGTTGTATATACAATTGTTTTTGCCGTAAATACACTATTCATCTATTAGGTAAACTATTATTTTATGACGACAAAACTAATATTAAACATGAAAATATATAGTTCTACCGACCGCTTTCAGCCGCAGTGGTCATTCTATAAGGATATTAATCATCTGCCGGGGACATCATATTCTAGTGCACAAGTGGGTGCAGTCTCTGTTCCTTTATATCCAATATCCGGTGTGGCGTTCGATATCCTTCGTTCTACCGCCACGACCGATCAGGAGACATCAGGCCCTCCGAGGCATGGGTAAAACTCCACCAACTTCCAGAATTCAGAATGATACTTAGATTTTTCTGCTAACTTTTTGCCTGACCCAGGAATCACACTCGGCACTTCACTGTAACGGTTGAAAATATTACCGCTAGATCAACGAGGTAGCCAACATAAAAATATGAAAGATTTTTCTCCCCGCATTAACGAACCAAAAATTAATACAGAAGCTGAAAACAGTTTCTCAGTTCAATTTAGGGTTTTATAAAGAATTAAGCCGAATAAAGTAAATAAAATTGAAAATAATATACTGTTTTATTTTTATGAGAATACATGATTGTAGTTTTATTCAGTTGAAGACATTGGATGTGAAGCTTCTGAAAATAACTTAGTTATAATATTTAGGTATTGGTTGAACATCTAGTCCAACAAGAAAATCTATGTTAATAAAATGAATAGCGGTATAACATCTAGCATTGAGAGGAGGCCCATATCCCTACCATTCCGTACCATCTATACTTATACTAATATTATAAAAAGGTAAGATTTGATTGTTTGTTTGTATTGAATAGGCTCCGAAACTACTGGATCGATTTGAAAAATTATTATACCATTGGAAAGCTATACTATCCCCGGATGACATAGGGTATATTAAATTATGAAGTTCCCACGGAAACGGGACTTACGCGGGTGAAACCGCGCGCGGGAAGCTAGTAATCTATATAATAAATGGCAAAAAAACAGCAAAAATCAAGTTTGTTGTATAGGTACAAGATTCACGCAAAATAAATATTGTATTCTGATTATTATCAGACGTTATAACGCCAACAATAATACATCATCTGTGAAAATTTCCGTCCAGCTATCACGGTTAATGAGACACAACCTGGGGAAAGACAGCCAGACAGTAGGGTAGTTAGTCTCGTTTTTACCCTTTGGGTAGGTACGGAACCCAAAAAATGGTATTTTTTTTTTATTTTTTTTATTTATTAAGGAAACATACAGTCTTTTACATATTATACCAAGAAAAACATCGTTACTTATAGACCTAGAGTTCCATAACAATACATTTTTTCAACTACGGTAACAAGAATAATAATATATTATAAACTCAAACTAAAATTAATAAAACAGTACTTATATATAAACTACTGGTAATTAAAAGAAATAAACAAGTAGAAAGTGTGTGACAATACAATGAAATTAGTCTCTAAGAAGTGTCTATAATACTTTTACGTAACTTAGCTTTAAATAAATTTAAACCATTACCAAAAAGATCAATATCGGTATACGATTTATTATATGTGTCAACGCTACGTCTAAAGAAATTATTGCCAGTGTAAATAGTTTTATAAAAGGGAACAGAAAATAATTTCTTAGATCGTGAACCTGGTCTAGGAACGTTAAAACTAATTTTTTCCAAAATGTGGGGGGAATCCACAAGATTGTTCAAATTTTTTTGGAAAATATTAAATTTATTGTTGGTGAATAAAATACGTATATACAACTAAAAGTAGCGTAAAATAAAACGTATTTCGAAAATACTACTTACTATTCTACTAAGCAAGGTTCCCAGAATGCTGGAAGCATTACCCCGTTGAATGGCAATGCTTACCTGCTGTGTAAAGTAAAAACCAGCACTCGGAGAACGTGCCGCACTAAAGAGGGAATAGGGATAAAATTTTATCTTTTTTATCGGTCAAGTTTGGTTGAGTAACAGTTACTCTCCCTATACACGAGTACGAGTAGATTTGTCATCTTGGTTAGCTTAACAAATATACACATGTCCACTGACTGACATAGCTATATTTCAGTCAGTTGTGCCTTGCAACATATTATTTCCCAGGAGTGTTGTCTTGGATTAATTTAATTATCAAGTTATATGCTATGTACACACATTTACAGAAAATTAAAAAGCTTAAATTGAGATTTGACATTTGAGAAATACCATGTTAGACCGGGAATTTTTTTTCTTCATCTACCAGAATCTACCTAATATTATAAAGAGGAAAGATTTGTTTGTTTCTATAGGCATGAAGACTAAAACATTCTATTTAGTCCGTCAGTTAGATTACTAAAAAATATAGGACACATTTTTTTTTCTTTCCTCTAACAAAAAATGACGATTTCGTGTGACGTCACTTCTAGGTGCAATTTTACATAATAGTGACGTCACAAGCCCCCCTCTCCTGAACTTTATAGTTTGTCTTTGCTTTGTATCTTTGTCAATTTTTATTGATTTGATAAATAAAAAAATACATGTCCAATATTTTTTAGTAATCTTACTGACGAACGAAATAGATTTGTTTAGTCTTCATGCCCATGGAATAGGCTCCGAACGTACTTGACCGATTTAAACAATTCTTTCAATGTTGAGAAGTCGTACCATCCCCGGATGACATAAGCTATATAAAACAGCTTTATTAACCAAATTAACTACTAAAACAACCTTCGTGGCTTAGCGGTATAAGTAGCACTTTAAGTCTCGGAGGCCTTGGATTCGATCCCCACGCCGACATTTGTGTAAATTATAAGATTAAAATTTCTTTCCGGGTCTGGTTGCTTGCGAGACTACCCTCCGTGTCCCAGAAACAACGTTAAGCCGTTGGTCCCGATTATTATAAACATCATTATAACATATGTATATTAAGGAAGAGGCAGCAGCGCTTCCTTGAATGTTGCAAAATAATGGTGCGATCTCTAACCCGCCTGCCAAGCGTGGTGGCTATGGCAAAACCCTCCTTTGGCACGAGGCCCGTGTTCAGCAGTGGACGTTGTACTGGCTGACTTTTAACCGCAAAAAGTCAAAAATGTCGCATTAATAAAATACTCTAATGTAAAGCGCCTTCTCCTTATCACGGAGCTCCAAGCCGATGTATTTAAGCAAGACTGGATTGCTATAATTCTAGCTAGTTAATAAATGCAACATTAAAAATGGGTACAAGTTATACCAACCATATTTTATTGATACAATATTAAATTAACAAATTGAGAAGTTAGGGACGAAACGCCAGTTTTGTAGGGGACGCGTACGCATCTTGTACAAAACTGGCGTTTTCTATGGACATAAGCTGAATTGAGCTGAATCAGTGTAATTAGTCCCTTAAGAGTTAAACGGTATGTCTGGGGGGGTTTTAGTGGTGTAGGGTCCTCTCCTCTTGGTATGACTAGTATACCACGCTATGGAGAGGGCGAGTCTCACATACCCCTTCGCCGGCGCGGGAACGCTACAGCGGCGGAGGGAATGCGTAAGTGCATTTCCGCCGGACAACAAAAAAAAGGAGTTAAACGGTGCTTACATGATTTACCTACACGTTTATATGCCTTTTCGCTTCTCATTATTCCTGTTCATTCTAAATATTATTATAGACTATTAGAAATTGCAGCTAGTGATAAGACCTGGGTGGTCTTATCACTAGCTGCAATTTCTTATACATTACCATTTGTATGTTTTCTAGTGTCCGACCGAAGCTTCGGCTTCGGCTTCGGCTTCGGCCACCTTCGGCCAGAAAAGCGCCTTCGGCCAAATCTTCGGCTTCGGCCAAAAATTTGCCGAAGGTTTGGCCGAAGCCGAAGGTTTGCTAGTTGTCAAAATTTGAAATTTACTGAACGATGCTAGAGCGAGACGGAGAGTGTGCAGAGCAGCAGAGTTTCGCCGCGCCGCCGCACCGGCCCAACGGATCGCAGTTAGTAAACTAAACGAGTCAAAACAAGTTTGAGAGCGCGTCTTAAAATTCTAATAAGTGTTTTGTTTTTAAATATTTCATATTTGTTATTACAAATAATTTTATTTATTACTGTGAGTAGTACCTGTGGTGATACGTTCATTATTGTGGGGCACTCTAAGAACCAAAAAACCGTAAGTATTGTCTGGTTTAAAATATTTTATGTTATCTAACGTTAGGTAGGAAACTGAATGGGAACAGTGTTGGTATGTTTTTTATGCAATTTTTAGATAAAAAGACATATGAAGGTTGTTTGCTTTTGGTTAACTACCTAAACCGATAGGATATAGGCGCTAAACTTTGCTCAATAATTATTTTATAGAAATATTTTGTGTTCGTCTGATAATTAAAAAAATGTGACTGATTATTTGATTATTATTGTTAAAATTACTAAGTAAATAAATATTTAATTAACATTGTATATTTGAAACTTTTATTTTAGACAATATTTTATTACCTACTTGTATATGTTGGTCACTCGGCTCGTTATTGGGCTAAATCTCTAAAGCTCTCACAATATGTATCTAGTATATTCTGAGATCAAAGTAACTATCGTATTTCTCAAGGTCAATGACACCTTCGGCTTCGGCTTCGGCTTCGGCCGAAGGTTTTGGTGAATACCGATTAATCGGCTTCGGCTTCGGCTTCGGCCAGAATTGCACCTTCGGTCGGACACTAATGTTTTCTAACGATTAAGTATGTTTTCATTGTCTTTTTTGGTGTACAATACAGAATATAGTATTGTTCAATAAAGATATTGCGAAGCGTCTAGTAGACGCTTCCCGTGACCTGCAGAGGACTAGCCTTTATATAGGTCAACGCATCAGCATTGCCATCCAGCGTGGCAATGCTGCCCGCCTTCTGGGCACAATCCCCGCAGCGGACTCGGATGTGGAGGAATTGTATGACGCCAAAAGCTAAGGTTAGTATTTAGTAGACATAGTTTATTTTAGTTTTTTATTATACTTAACGTTTTTTTTTTACTTAGTAATTAGTTTTTATTTTTAGTTTTATTATTTAATTTAGATTTTAGAATTAAGCATTTTCTTTTTGTTATTTAAGTTATTATTATGAGGGAATAAATCTAGTATTGTACTGTATTGTTATTTACTTAGGTACCTATGTATGTTAGCCGCGCGAGCCAATTACGTAAAATTCAAGAGCAACATAATTTAGCAGATTAATCGCAAATCGTCAAAAAATGTGACGTGTAGGTAACAATGGGATGCTTTTTTTAAAAAAGGTAGTTACTGGTTAACCCCGAGGCTATTGCTACTTCACCGGGCATAAAGGCGAGCAGAGCTCCAGCCTAGATAAATGGTTTAAAAACTACAAACTAAGTAACCTGCGCAAGAGGGAGTCCACTGTGGGACTTGGACCTCGGCTTAGGGCGGTCGCTGACAGGGAGATTGTGGGGTTATAGCTTTTAGTTTTTTTTTAGGGGAGTTTTGCGCAACTGTCTCTCTACTTTACAGTTCGCATGCTTCTCGGACTTTACTGCGTGAATTTAAAAGACAGTGTAGTCGACTGATCGTAAGTAAAGCCCGTGCACGAACGGTTTCCACATGCGCTCTGAAGTTTAGCTTTCGGTCAAGGCTTATGCCTAAGTACTTGCTTGCCATTCCCAAAGCATTGGTTTTGCCGAACATCTTAACCGGAGAGGCCGGGCAGAAATATTAAATGTATTTTTTTATTTCGTAAATAAAAAATGATAAACATACAGCGCATTGAAATTTCTAGGTACAATTATTTAACTTCACTTCAGGAGTGACGTCACAAACCCCGCTCTCCTGAACTTTGTTGTGCTTTGTAGAATCGTTGCAATTTTTTATTGATTTGATAAATAAAAAAATACGGATTTTTTTGGTAATCTAATTTACGGACCAAATCAGACCAAATTGATTTTTTAGTCGTCAGCCCAGCCCTATTATCAAATTATGTTGTTTGTTGCTATTCATAGCAACAAACAACATAATTTGATAATAGGGCAAAAATGGCAATAAAAAAAATATAGCAGGTTCATGAAACAAAATGTCAAACTGCTCCAAAAGTAACCTATTAAAACTCGAAGCACGTCTCGAAAAAACAAACTACCTGGAATCCAGTAATGAATTAATCAGAAAGAAAATTCAGGTGAGGTAGAAAAAAATATTCTCGCTTGGCGTAGTAATGTCTCGGACTCCGAGACCCAAGTCTCGGAGGCCGTGGATTCGATCCCCACGTCGTACAAAAATTCTTTGTGTGAATTTCTTTTCGGATCTGGTTAGATGAGGTACTCTCTGTGATAAATGTGATGTTAGCTACAGTCCGTTAGCTGTATTTTTTATGAGAACAAGCCATTAAAACATATTTAGAATTTATTTGGATGAAATCTTGTTGCATGTCTCTTTTATCTATAAAAATCAATAAAATGTATTTGTCTGTTTGTAACGGACAAATAGAAGGTTTTTACTAAATGCATATTATTTTGAATGTATATAATAACAAAAACGTAATTTTAAAAAATCTGAAGAATGTTTATTGTGGCTTGTGTGGTAGATATTTTATTTAATAAAGTACCTATTATTTTTTCTTTTCATTTTGTCTTTATGTTTATTTGCCCGTGCATTCCCCTTCATTCATCTTCAAAACGGTAGTTCATTTTTACGAGATTTTGAATGTTAGATTGCTTATAAGACCCTTATTTTACGCGGACGAAGTAAATAATTAGTAGTTTACTAAAACTAGTTACCAACATTGCTAAGAAACTTGTCGTCATTCGGAGTAACTTCATGAATTCTAGCATTCGATAACACCGCCACCAACTCCAGATATTCCTTAAATTAATCGTTTCCAAGGTTCAACCAAATCCGATCATATTTCAATATGATAACTATTACATTGAAATATGTCAAGTCACTAAGTTTGTGTAGCTTCAATAAAACAGTAAAAATAAAAAAATAAAAATAAAAATAAAAAAAGTTTTTATTCACGTAAACCTATTACTTACAGGTATTTGTAAATAGTCAAAACATATTTGGCTTATTTTTGATTTAATATATTAATTTTATTTGTTTATTGCTTTGTATAATAATAGTTTATATAACTTTAGCCTAAAAGCTGTCAGGTATGAAAGTACAAAATTATTTTATTATTTTATATCTATGATTAAATCTAAGAATAAAAAAACGTTACTACTAGGTAAAATAGCATAAGAAATGTGTTACAATCGGGTTATTGTAACGCATTTCTTATGCTATTTTTACTGTATTTTTACTTTGATAAAAAGTTCTTCATTATTGTAACCCTACAATAAGACCTTTTTAATGAAGTCATATTCATATCGTTACCTGATTAGCATTTAGATTAATTTACGAAGTTCAGTTTGGACTATATGTATTTATAATGGGCATGACCCATTATAAATACATATCGACCAATAGAAGTTCGTAAATTAAAGTAAAAAGTAAACTAAGACTAAAAAAATATATTTAGTCCGTCAGTTAGATTACCAACTAAAAAATATTGGACACGTATTTTTTTATTTATCAAATCAATAAAAAATTACAAAGATACAAAGCAGAAACTAGTGTCCGACCGAAGCTTCGGCTTCGGCTTCGGCTTCGGCCACCTTCGGCCAGAAAAGCGCCTTCGGCCAAATCTTCGGCTTCGGCCAAAAATTTGCCGAAGGTTTGGCCGAAGCCGAAGGTTTGCTAGTTGTCAAAATTTGAAATTTACTGAACGATGCTAGAGCGAGACGGAGAGTGTGCAGAGCAGCAGAGTTTCGCCGCGCCGCCGCACCGGCCCAACGGATCGCAGTTAGTAAACTAAACGAGTCAAAACAAGTTTGAGAGCGCGTCTTAAAATTCTAATAAGTGTTTTGTTTTTAAATATTTCATATTTGTTATTACAAATAATTTTATTTATTACTGTGAGTAGTACCTGTGGTGATACGTTCATTATTGTGGGGCACTCTAAGAACCAAAAAACCGTAAGTATTGTCTGGTTTAAAATATTTTATGTTATCTAACGTTAGGTAGGAAACTGAATGGGAACAGTGTTGGTATGTTTTTTATGCAATTTTTAGATAAAAAGACATATGAAGGTTGTTTGCTTTTGGTTAACTACCTAAACCGATAGGATATAGGCGCTAAACTTTGCTCAATAATTATTTTATAGAAATATTTTGTGTTCGTCTGATAATTAAAAAAATGTGACTGATTATTTGATTATTATTGTTAAAATTACTAAGTAAATAAATATTTAATTAACATTGTATATTTGAAACTTTTATTTTAGACAATATTTTATTACCTACTTGTATATGTTGGTCACTCGGCTCGTTATTGGGCTAAATCTCTAAAGCTCTCACAATATGTATCTAGTATATTCTGAGATCAAAGTAACTATCGTATTTCTCAAGGTCAATGACACCTTCGGCTTCGGCTTCGGCTTCGGCCGAAGGTTTTGGTGAATACCGATTAATCGGCTTCGGCTTCGGCTTCGGCCAGAATTGCACCTTCGGTCGGACACTAGAAATAATCTTTCATTTTATCTAAGTTTGATTCAATAATCAGACCGTTGCAAAATGCTAGTATAGATTTACCTGTTTACACCTGGCAACCCGTGGTTGTGACCGGAAAAAAATAGGCAACCTAACGTTTGCATATTCTATGGGCTTCAAACTTTCGATTGGTATCAAATTTATTTAATAATCACACCGGTGCAATGTTTAAAAAAAATAAAATTTAAATTATTAATTAAAAATACTCTGGACTGAAATTTGTTAGGCAACCCATATAGGATATATTTATTGGCATATTTAATAACATAAAAAATACGTCTCATTAAATAAGCATCTCGGTGAAGGTCGTTGTATAGCGGGATCCTATACTATTAGGCTAAGCCCGCGTACGCGTTCCTTAAGCGTGTATCATGCGTGTGACGAGTATAGCAAGTAATGGAGCCACTCCCTGTAGAAGTCGGATTGAGTTTCCTTGCGACTGCCTCCAGTCGCTAGGGCCCAAGGGGAGGGGTGGACTCAGAACAGCCTGCGGCTCTTTGCTGCGGAAGCCATCGGAGAAATACCCAAAAGCCGAGATGGGGTCCTTGGCGGTGTAAGGAACACCCGGGTGACGGGGTCGGGAGCTCAGCGCTCGCATCGTTCACACATTCGAGGACTGAACACACTCAATGTGGGGTCAGCGTTAGGGGACCGTGAATACTTTGGTAATGTAGCCAAAGTTTTCACGGTCCCCTAACGTTTAGGAACATATTCTATCGCCTATGTTCTTCAAAAATACTGTAGGATCCTAATGGTAAAAAATATTCAAAACAGTCTACTAGTTTTGGAGTCTACTTAATGCAAACACGCAATCTAATCTTTATTTAATCTATATCTAAGTATATCTTTACTAATGCATTAAATAGGAATTATTTGTAAGTATTTTTGTTACGAATATACTCAAAGGCTACTAGACTTTAACAGGAGCTACACGAGTGAAACCGCGGGCGGGAAGTTAGAATTAGTATAAAGACAGATTAAAAAATTAACAATATGTGCAAGTAGGTATATAACATAACTTAGAAAGTTTACCTTAGTATGACCTTAGCTGCAGCTAGTCTTACGTCATTTATTATACACAATAAACTTATTTTTATTACAGTCTATTACTGCAGTTGTTAATGGCACGATTATGTTAATAAATAGCTTAATATTATCTACCCAAACTATCTTATATATCTTAGATAAATAATAGGGCACGCGCTCAAAACGAAATAACCTTCGTAGCGTAGCGGTATTTGGCTCGCTTTCAATCTCGGAGGTCGTGGGTTCGATCCCCACGCTGGACAGGAAATCTTTTTGTAAATTCTTAGATTTTTTTCCGGGTCTAGTTGGTTGAGGGACTACCCCCTGTGCCTCGGAAAGCACGTTAAGCCGTTGGTCCCGATTGTTATAACATCATCTATAATAATCGTATATCAATGAATGGGCAGCAGCGTTTCTTTGTGTGGTACAACTAGTGTTGCCAGGTCCGATTTGTTTTAAATCGTTACATGAGGTCAAGAAAATCGGTTGCAGATCGGGACAGTAAACAAAAAACAAGGGGTTTTTAAGTCTGGGTTTAATTTATTGCGTTTTAAACTACTAGTGCAAGTATAATATTATATTAATTACCTAAATTAAATTAACTTTTTCATTTTTTGATTTATCGGGACATTTAGCGTCCCTATCAGGTACAAATCGGGACGCGTCCCCAGACCCCTGAAAATCAGGACACATGGCAACACTAGGTACAACATAATACTGCGGTTACCAACCCGCCTGCCAAGCGTGGTGGAGGCCCATGTTCAGCATTGGATGTTATACGGGCTGATGATGATGATGCTCAACTAGATATATGCGGCAACTCAATAGTTATTATTACACAGTTTTACTACGTAAATATTACATCGATAACCAAAATTGAATTTAAGTATCGACACGTAAACCTCGCACTATGTGTGACACCGATCTCGGCGTAGTATAATTATGTCGCCGCATTTGTCAAGTCCAACGGCGGCATCTAGCAGCTTATAGTAACTTAAAAAATAAATGGAACAGCAATGTCCTCGTAGACACGAACTCCGAGAGGATCGAGTACTGTACCTAAAGTAGAGCGACAGTTGCACAAAATACTTCCTCAATTCCCCCGCCAGCTGAGCCGCGGTTCAAAACCTATAGGGAGCGCCCTCTTGTGGCGATTGCTTAATTCGTAGTATTTAAAGCATTTAGTTAGGCTTAAGCTCTGTCCTTTACCTATGCCCGGTGAAGCATCAAAAGCCCTACTGTAACTACATATTGTCCGTCCAAACAAAAAAGAAGTTTCCAATTTCGTTATTGCATAATAAAGTAACAATTCCAACTTTTCTATGAAATTAATAAAATTAATATTTACCTTGAAACTTTTAATAGATACTATAGGTATCTACAATACTTCTACGACTTATTTTTTTCATTCTAGCGCACGCCTCACCCGCGTAACTCCCGATTTCTATGGACCTTCATCATTAATTACAGCCTATGTTACTTGTAGATTATTTAGCTATCTAATGGATAACTATTTCTTGAAATCGGTCTAGTAGTTTCGGAGCCTATTTTGTTTGCATTTAGCAAACCAAAAATAACTTAAATATTTCCTATTTATTATAATTGAAGAACTCGCAAAACCTTCAGGGGCTTTGAGCTGGGCTTTGATTTGAAAAAATACACTCGCGAACCAGCAACACATCAAGAGACGTCTACAGCCAAGAAAATATCTCTATGGCAAGATGCAGAGAAATTGATCAGCGCCATCTAGTGATAAAATGAACAACTAATTAGATTAGTCATATATAATAGATCGGTTAATTTTGCTGAATGATGACATCTATTCAAAACATTGTAAACTAATTAGTATTTTGATACGTTAGATGGTTAAACAATAATAGTACCTACTTAGTATAGAAAAACATAACTCGCTACATTTTTTATTTGTGGTCATTTAGTAGTAAACCATCTGTAATGTATTTAGGGCAATGACACTGCTCGGTACATAAACATGCTACAGTCAATGCAAAAAATTCAACAATGTGAACAAAATCTAGATTTGAGCACTTATTCCATTTTAAGTACCTACGCTATATAAGTACGCTATGTAAGTAAGAATTGCAAATAAAAGTACCTACTTCTTAAACAACTTAACAAAGTGAAGTAGTAGGTAAGTAGAAGGTACTTTTATTTGCTTATTAACATAGGTACGTATTTGCTACATAGAAAAAAAAACAAGTTTTTAAAAGAAACGTCATTTGTTTACCTAATGTATCTGTCTATTACAATTTAAAATATATTTCAAAAATTAATATTAAAAAAGAAATCTTCCTTAATAATATGTAAGTGAGGTTTAGGCCGTGTTCAAACCAAACTGACTGTCAGCCGCCGAAAGTGAGCGAACGTTACGCAGTTTATTGTATTTCCATACATATTCACTTTTTCGTTCACATCTAACCGACGCCGCGACGCGACGATACGTTATTACGCTATGCTTAGACGCTGACATTCGGCGGACGTAAACTATAGCGTATTGTCAGCATACTGTGAACAAAAATACCGTTTATTTTCACGTTTACACTGGGGCTCACAGTGAGCCTGCTCACATTCGGCGGCTGACAGTCAGTTTGGTTTGAACACGGCCTTAGACTTAAATTGATTAATATTCAATGAATTAAGAAGATAAAAGAAAATTAAAATTTAATTTGATTTTATAAAATTGAATGCAAAGTCAAGATTTAGAGATAATTCTAGTTTATAATATTTTAAAATCTTGTCAATATTTCATTATTCCGAATTCCTACAATAACGTCAACACAATGCAGCGGGCAGCCGGTTTTTAATCAGTGTTCGTTGATCCGTCGACGAGAGTGCACGCACTCACTTAATCGAAATGTCGAAAGATCCATTGCAGTATTTACCCGTAGAAAAATGGTCGGATCTCGAACAAATCTTCAACTCAGATTGGCCGAGAGGAAAGCCAGCTGTTGCAACGCTTGACACTCAGAAGAGATGGATGAAGCAAGGAATTCAATACAATTTTAAAGTGTACTGTCCGTATGGAGATTTAAATAATGGGATGGTAGCTATAAATCAAAGGGTAAGAGTGCATTTTTAATACAGAAATGTGTTTTGATATTCCATTATATTTAGTTATACATAACTCTGTTAGTCATTATAACGATCATCATCAGCCCGTATAACATCTTCTCCTGAACATGGGCCTCGTCCCGAGGAAGGGTATTTGCCATAGTCACCACGCTTGGCAGGCGGGTTGGTGACGCTGCTGCCCGTTCCTTGATATACGATTATTATAGATGATGTTATAATAATCGCGACCAACTGCTTTACGTGCTTTCCACGGCACGGAGAGTAAAGCACGTTCACGGGAAAGAAATCTTAAAATTTACACAAAGATTTTTTGTCCGGCGTGGGGATAAAACCCACGACCTCCGTGATTTAATGCGAGCCAAATACCGCTACGCTACGGAGGTTGTCATTATAATATTTAACATTAAATGTATCTGTGTCCGATACATACGCCGTGTGGTTTCCGGATATGCCGTTTGGTTTCCAGCATAGAATAGATCCTTATCTCCCTATGGGTGTCGTAAAAGTTGACTAAGAGACACACACCTAATGGATAGGCAGCAGCATCTCTCAGCTCAAGGATACTCTCCATCTTACTGCGATCACCAATTCGTCTACGAAGTGTGCTGATTATAGCAATATCCTTCAATGATCCTGGCTTGCCACGGTCTGTTAAAAGGAGGCCCATGTTCAGCAGTGGACGTAAACGGGCTGGTCAAGACGAATGATGAAGTGCCTTGCTGTCCGTATTATATCAATAAATTAGTAATAACCTGTTAATAATAACAATAATATATTAATAATTTGACACATGAAGAACATACTAACAAAAACAGTGTAAATATCCCTTGTTCAACACAGATTTGTAAGGCTTGAAATAAACACGTATTTTGTGTAAAAAACCTCAAGATCACCTTGATCTTAAAATCTTCAATGACCTAACGTTAGGTAATTATAGATTCTTTTAGGTTTTTGTCATTGACCAAAACTATCTAGAAGTTTCTCGAACGCTAGAATAAAATATGTTAGTATAAAGTCACGGCTGCCTTTTGCAAGGTAAAAAATTAATATGATCAGAGGAAATAGACTTATCTTTCGAAGAAAATTGAGATGTACCTACTACAATACCTATGTATTTGTAGGTATTGTTGACAGGATATTGTTTTTAATTCTATCATTAGTAGGTATACATCTATACTTCTATACTATAATATTATAAAGAGGAAAGATTTATAGTTTTGTGTGTGTGTATGTTTGTCATAAATAAACTCAAAAACCAATGTGCCGACTTCAAAAATTCTTTCACCATTGGTAAGCTACATTCACCCTGAGTGACATAGACTGTATTTAATTATGAAGTTCCCACGGGAACGTGAGTTTCGCGGGTGAAACCGCGCGCGGGATTCTTGTATATTAGTTGTCGTACCGCGCGGTTACAATCCCGTTCAATACAAAATGTAGCGTCACTTATAAAGAATGTAGTTTTCTGTTGTTACAAACATGTTCAAAATCGGTTCAGTGGATCCCCTAAAACCTCAACATCTTGCAAACTTTATCCCTTCACAATATGTACATAGGTAACTAGTTGCACGCATGCGGTTTCACCTGCGTAGTTTCTGTAGGAAGTTTATCATTATACAATACACATAGCCTGTTACTTCTGGATAACGTAGCACTCAACTTTCCAACGGTGAAAGAATTTATAAAATCGGTACAGTAGTTCCGAAGCCAATTCCGAAATAAACAAACAATCAAATGTTTCCTAATCTTTATAATATTACTATCATCATCATCAACAGCCCGTTTACGTCCACTGTTGAACATAGGCCTCTTCTTAACAGACCTTGGCAAGCCAGGATCGTAGAGGGATATTGCCATAATCACCACGCTTGGCAGACGGATTGGTGATCGCAGTCAGAAGTAAACCTTGAGCTAACAAATGCTGCTGCCCATCCATCAGCCACATGTCCCTTAGTCGCCTTTTACGACACCCATGGGAGGACATGGGGTGGTTTATTCTAAGCCGGAAACCACACGGCAATATTACTATACTTAGATAAAAATAGTAAAGTTGGTTTATCGAATTATTATCGGAATTATACAGAGGATAAAACAATTAACCCACTTTACAACTCGGTATTCTAACAGTCTGTGGCGACCTTACTCGCAAGAATTATTAATCAATTAAGTTGTTAAACATCGATATTAGTCAATTAACAAATATTGCAAGTATATACATTTACATGAATGCTATATTTCTTTCCGGGTCTGATTGGTGGGACTACCCTCTATGCCTCGGAAAGCACGTTAAGCCGTTTGTCCCGATTATTATAACATCATCTATATTAATCGTATATCAGAGGAACGGGCAGCAGCATTTCCTTGTTAACACACAAGGAAACGCTGCTGCCCGTTACACCCAGCATAATACTACGGTCACCAATCTGCCTGCCAAGAGAGTTGATTATGGCAAGTACCCTCAATCGGGAGGAGGCCTATGTTCAGCAGTGCGACGATAACAGGCTGATATGATGATGAACAATACAATAATAATCAATGGCAATACTGGCATAAGACGATAATGATGTATTTTTATGTTCCAGAGTGACTCATACACAGTCGTTATACAATGTCCGACTGACAACACAGAATCTCTAGAAAAATCACTAAGAGATACAAAATTAATAGACTGGAAAAGACAAATTGTAATACCATTCTGTTCAGAGAACGTGATAGAATGTATCAAGAAGGTGATACCTGATGACCATCCAAGCATACACCTACAAGCGGACGCCATTTTAAATTTATACTTATTTAATAAAAATAAACCATTTGATGATGTTAGGTAGGTATTTACTAATTTGCTGTTATGTATTAGTAATACTTATTTATGAAATTGGAATTTACCACTAAAACTATAAAAGGAAGTAGTTAGTTACTATTGATTGGATACCTGTACATTGGTAACCCACATTTAGGGTTCCATACCCGAAGGATAAAAACGGGACCCTATTACTAAGACTTCGCTATCTGTCTGTCCGTCACCAGGCTGTACCTCAAGAACCGCGATAGCCAGACAGTTGAAGTTTCTGTTGCCGCTTAATCAATGTGTATACCATTGGTGTGGCCACGATCAATGCATAGTGGTGGGAGAAACATCGTATTCCTGTTAGCCACCGCAGTGTAATCATCAGGATTACCTTATTTGAGGGAGAATTCCTGATGATTACACTGGTGTGACCAACAGGAATATGGGTTTTCTCGTGGCCACACCATTCATGTATCCACTCGTAAAAGAATATTATACTCTATATTGTGTAAAACCAACGCATAGCATTTCGAAACAGAATCACCGACAATAGTTTATTATCTATTGATTAAAATGAAAAGAGCGATAGTTTAGTTCCATGTATAATAAACTGTATAAAAAACTATAATAACTATTCCTTATTCTTTATAGCCAAAATCACATCTAATGCGATCCGACCAAAGCGTATGCGAATTTAAATAAACTGTTGATGACGGTTGATGTATCAATATGATTTTGTATAGGCTCTCCGGTATAAGCTCTATTTATTTTCTTCAATTCATTTATCTTTCCTTTTGTTATTACAGTCTTCCTTCAGACGTCACCTTTGGCCTCCTCAAGCCTGAACACAGCGCAACAGTGAATTCCACTTGGCCACATCGTTACCCCAATTCTGAACAATACTTGCGACTACTCATTGACAATAACTTTGGCTATGCATTATTTGTGGAGAACATTCCAGTAACTTGGGTATTCGTCAATGAAGTTGGAATGTTTATGCACTTGTATACAATTGAAGGTCACAGGAAAAAGGGATACGCAGAACTACTATATAAATTAATGACTAATATTCTCCTGCGAGACAATAAAACTATGTACGCGTGTGTGATCAAAGATAATGTGAACGCTCAAAAACTTCACGAGAAAGTCGGATTTACTAAACATCACACGATTGGTTGGCTTTTTTGTAACAATAAAGATCAAGAATAATGACTTCCTTACTTGGTCTTTATTTGTATTTAATTAAATTTTTATACAAATAAAGAGACAATTTTTTATTTTACAATCATAGATAATATTTTATTAGTGAACTCAGACAAAGTTAGTTGAAGTAGTGGTGTCCAGTTATAAATATTAGCGATTTTTTTTATCTGGAGCACATGTGTGTAGCCAATATGCTTTCGTTGTTTCACTGAGCAAGAAAAGCTGATTGTATAGGTATATGTTAGCGGAAATGTGTCACACCGTAGGAAGATAGAGAAAGACTCGTAGGAAGCTAGGATATGATTGCGCGTTCTATATTTCAGACCCGATCCCAGCCCGCGCTGGTTGATCTTAATTATATTTTATAATAAGCGATTATCACATGCCATAACAACATTGGTAAATTTTATTTAATAACATTATTGATGAAATGTAAATTAATTTTTTTTTCATTATCATTGTATTTGACTTATAATAAGTACAATCGATTCGTCTACATTATCAATAAATGTTTTCAATTCATTTCATGTATAAAAACTAGGAATTCTATACAATTCCTACGAAATGTATACAGCTCCGGGGCGATTTAAGAAATAAATAAAATATTTTTTCAAAGATTCTTTAATACCCCGGGAAATGAGCCTATACATTTCCAATGAATTGAATAAAATTTCGATATTGTATTAAGAAATGTTGATATATATGTGTAAATTAAATGAATATTTAGGTTTAGGTTATTTTATTTTCAACCATAACAGCTTGTAGCTCAGTTATGAAATAAGAAATTTAATAAAACTAAACTAATGCAAAAAGCAACAGCACATGAAGTACGAAACCACTTTAATTCTGGTCAGACACCAATGTCGGGTACATTAGCAAAAGTTTAATCAATTAGTAGTTACAAACACCAGAACTTGAAGGAAAGATTAATATCACAAACTTATAATGAAATAATTCTAACGTACATATACGCTAACTAGATATCTATACCTACTAATATATAAAGCTGTAAAGTTTGTTTTATAGCTTGAACTGGTTATCCGATCTGAAATATTATTTTAGTATTAGATAGCCTATTTTCAAGGAAGACTATAAGGCTATGTTTAATTATGAAATATCTACATAAACGGGAGTAGTAAGCTAGTAACTCTATATACCGAGAGGATAACTCTGGATTTAATATGTGAATCGTGCCCATTTATCATTTAAAACATTCTAGACTGACAATGCCTTGAGGAAATATTACTAATGGCTCACGGGAGGCGACATTTCTGTAATATTTATTAATAATACACACCCTTAGGTAATTTAGCTCTTCTAAAAATGTATTGCGATAAAAGTACCTAAATGTATTTAGAACATTTGTAGCTGCTGTGCAGTGCAGAGGAAAACCGTTTAAAAGAGATCAAACTATCATCGGGGCACTCTTCAGCGCGGTGAAAATTTATCATGATGCATTTGACATGAAGATCATTAGGAGTTAAGATTGTATTAAACTATTATTAATTGAGTTCAAACTATAAACATTATGCTTTTATTAAATGCAGTTAGAGTTTCATTTATCATGCTTTAAACACTTTATGGAAACGTTTACCTTATACTATATTTCAAAATTGAGATTAATAAAATTCCACCGTAGCTTAATTGGTTAAGGCATTGGGGGCTTTACCTAATATGCAGGTTCGTGTCCTGCCGGTGGTCGAATTTTATTAATCTCAATTTTGAGATAGGTATAAAAATGCAATTAATTGAAAAATGGTTTTCTCTACAAAAATAATTTTAAGTTGACAAGCTCGTGGTTTAAGGGTTCTAACTATGCATGAAAAAGAGCTAAAAGTGATTATCAGAATAGCCGGTCATCAGGCAATTGTAAACACATTAACGTTTAAGTTTTTTGTTATTTTGTCAGGGACTAAACGACGAGCTTACATTAATATTTATCTGGTTATCAAACACTTCTATAAGTTTGAAGTTACCAAATGCACATGCATCTTGAACGACAAATTCTACACCAATTTTAGGAGACCAGCAATCCTGAAGTCACAATGAACTGTCACCTTAGATATTATTATTTATCGTCTCGCTTTCATCTAGCGATAGGAATACGATAGGCACGAAACAGAAATAATAGGGAACTAATTTTTGGACCCAATTTCCACTTAAAGTACGCCAAATGACCGGCGATTGTGACGCACACGAGATAATAGATAATAATAACTATTAGTAAATTTCAACAAACTTATGTATGGTAGCGTGGCCGAGCGGTCTAAGGCGCTGGTTTAAGGCACCAGTCTCTTCGGAGGCGTGGGTTCGAATCCCACCGCTGCCAATTATTTTTGTTTAAAATCATATGTAATATCAGCTGTGTTAATACAAATTGACTGCATAAATGTTGACATTCAGCATCTGGAAATAGAACAGCTGATAATGATTATTCGTCTTTTATTCAAAGACGTTCTCGTTTGTTTCTGTTCGGATTTTCCCAAAGAATATTTAATTTAAGGAATGTTAGTTGGTTCCGTTGGTTATAACATCATCTATGATAGTTTTATACCAGGGAACGTGCAGCAGCGTTTAACTGAATTATCACAACATATTGCGTTCGCCAAACAAACTGCCAAGCGTGGTCACTATCATAACTCCACTGTTGGGAGAGACCTATATTTTGCCAGGGACGTCAAACATACTATGTATACCTATATATACTCAATAACATACATTTAGTGATAATGATGTGCGTTTAGTTATCTCTGTTTAAATATAAGCGAGATAACAAACAACATACGTATCTCATTATTATGTTTGTTTAACATACATAATAAACTGGGAAATGCTAATCGCTACAAATTGTTCCATAGGTATAATACCTGATATAATACCTGTGGATTAATTAGCCGTCATCGTCAATAGATGTTTGCAATCAGGTCTATCTACTGAACAGCCTCCTACAAAGTTACCACAGCCATCAACTGTAGGTACCCTGGCCACAGATTTAGGTATCTGGACGTAGCAGCAATGGAGAGGGCATTCTATATTTGAATATTTCCGCAAGAAACATATAACTACTTCCATTCACATAATATGAATTATAGCTCATTCATAAGGAATGGGAACAAAGTCAAGTTAACGCAGGCAAACTGCTTGCATATATTATATGGTCATTTTTAATTTTTCAAATCCAAGAATAAATATTTATCAAGCTTAAACACTTACCTATTTACAAAAATGTCTGAATAATAATAATTGTCTCCAACTCATAGAACGCACAGTAGCATTTTCCAATCAAACATGGTGATTATGGCAACGCCCCCTTTTTACATTCTTATTAAACAAAGACATTTTCGTTTAAATGCTTTAAAGATGATTTTTCATCATCATCTTGGATCAGGACCCTTATAACGTCCACCTCAGAACATGGGCTTCCGAGGGAAGGTATTATCACCACGCTTGGCAGGGGGGTTGGTGATCGCAGTATTATGTATACACAGGGTAAGATGATTTTTATCAATTTTATATTAAAATTTATTAAATTGATAAATAGGTTAGTATTTTTATCGCTCTTAAAATACGGAAGTATTTTAACGATATTGTGATGTAATTAAAAACAACGGACGTACCTAGTGCGAAACCGCTGTCACAGCGGCTTCGCACGGATTCGGATCGGACATAGTGCGAAACCGCTCTGATAGAAAAAGTTCTTGTGGATTGAGAAAGTTTAATGTGGCAGAACCATAATGTCAATGACATAAAATAATAATATTAACTAAAATCTATTATATTAATTTTTAATTGTTTATATATCTATGAAAAAAATACTTGCTGTCTTATTCTGAGAGTCCAGTGGTTAATATAGTCTAATTTTCATCAGCCAAACTATTTTCTCTGCAAATGTTTTATAGGACAAAAAAACAATTTGCTACATTTTATTTTAAACCTTATTAGTTATTGTCACTTAGTAGTGTATTATCACATATTAACGATCTATATGTAGGTACTCAAAGTAAAAATATCTCACTTGTCACATAATATATGCATTACACAAACTTCAGACTTAATATTTGTGGTAATAACATTTTCAGCGTTTGCAGTAAATTACGCTGATTATCACACTATTTCGTTCAGATTGGGCAGTAAAAGGTTTTCCGTGTCCATTCGCCTCTGGAACCACACACGAACGCTCTCATTTTACATACATCACTCCATTCCTGATCAAAAATCCATATGTAGGTACCTCTTTTAATATATGTAAGCGCATCTAGGTCTACATGCTTTTTAATATTGAATATAAAATATTGCACCTGTGTCCTGTACTGTGTTTTAATATTTAAGTATACCGGACACGTGAATGAAAATCTGTACCAATTTTTCAACACAAAAATATAATATTAAATATTGCCAGAAGAGCCTGGCTTAATCTAGTAGTTATTTTTATAAACAAAACTCATCTTCTTTCTCGGCATCTTAATAAAATATTTAAAACTTCTTCTTCATTTCAACAGTCCGTTTACGTTTACTGCTGAACATGGGTTTCCTCAGAACAGATCTTGGCAAGCCAGGGTTATTACGGGATGTCCCATATTAGTGCAGAGGCAGTATTTGAGTTGATAGCTGATGCTACTGCTCATTTAGCTGTAGGTATATCCCTTCGCCTCTTACTACACCCATAAGAAGTGTTCACTATCACCTCGAACCCGTTGGGATATCGGATATATGTATGCGCAGTGGAAGCGTGATATTTACTCCAACAAAGTCGAGGTACACGGATAGCGAATATGTCGCGATACACGACAGTAAACTTATATTTAACAATAAGGGATCAAATATCAACTTACCAAGCCCTTTCGCCACGCCAACGTGGGCATAAACTTCTATGGCTTAGTAACGCACACTCAATTCCCTAATTGATCATGGCCATGAAAAACTATCGAATAAGTACATTACCAAACCAATCTGGAAATACTTGGTTTCTGGAAGGTATTCCACGACGCCAAGCGTCGTGTTATGTTGAACTGTCCCGACGCCGCGCGTCAGTCGCCACACACAGGTTATCACAATAATTATAGTTATTTGGCTACTTCAAGTACGCCCAAAACAACAATGTTTGTATCGTTCCACGCGATATTACAATTTACACCAAAACAAAATGTACGATAATATTCGGATTTGCAATCAACACGTGCAATCATAAAAAATACCGGAAACACGTCTAAAGCGTTCGCTAGCTCGAGCGACAGGGGGCGCGTCAACTGCGCGGAAGTCTCGCGCCTAGCAATGCCCCTACCGGCCGAGTCCGAAACTAAAAGTAGCTCACGCGCAGCTCAGCTATATGATACCTACGTGTTTATACATGGAGTTATCGGATAATGAAATGCGCGGTAATTAACAGTACCGAACATCTACCCGCCTCGGCCAGGCCCACCTGGCCGCTAATCTACCGGTAAACGCGACAACGTTGCCACCGCCCTCTTCAGTATCGAACCGTCCACCTGAACCTCAGCAAACCGGGGTACACCATCCGTACCAAACGCCAGATTAAGTATGCGCCCCCGACGCCAACATAACGGCGGAAGGTTAGCATCCTTAACCAGAACGAGGTCTCCAACCCGAGGTGGATCAGTTTTGTCAGTCCATTTAACGCGCTGCTGGAGAATATGCAGATATTCTAGATTCCAACGCTTCCAAAAACTCTGCGTGAGCTGTTGGACCAATTCAAACCGCGAGAGACGATTGGGTCTCGTATCCAAGAAAGGGTATTCTGGCAGGGCGTTAAGTGGCTGTCCAATCAAAAAATGGCCCGGCGTAAGGGCCTCCAAGTCATTAGGATCTGAAGAGATCGGGCACAACGGTCGCGAATTTAATACGGCCTCGATCTTACAAAAGACCGTCGCGAGCTCCTCAAAGGTTAGGACAGACTCGCCAATGACTCGTCGCAAGTGAGTCTTAGTGACTTTAACAACGGCTTCAAAAATACCGCCCCAATGTGGGCAGGCTGCCGGGCTAAACCGCCAAGTTATTCTACGATTAGCAAGTCTACTAGCAATATATGTTTGACTATTGACCAAGAAATCATGTATTTCACTCAAATAATTGTTGGTACCCTTGAAATTGGTGCCACAATCCGACCGAATCAAAGACGGTAGTCCTCTCCGAGACACAAACCTATCCAAGGTAGCAACAAAAGCCTCAGTGGAGAGAGCTGATACCAATTCCAAATGTACCGCCTTGGTCGCGAGACACACAAACACACACAAATAAGCCTTGACCGTCTTGCTATTACGCAGGGCCGACGTTTTCACCAAGAAGGGACCCGCAAAATCTGTTCCAACGCCAGCAAACGGCCTAGCTTCCGAGACACGATCCGAGGGAAGGTCACCCATCATGGGCTGCATGGTAGCGGCCTTTAGCCGATAACAAGGCATGCAACGAAAGACCACGCTACGAATCGTTCTTCGGGCAGACAAAATCCAAAACTCACGCTGCAAAATGGCCAACAATGCATTACAGCCAGCGTGAGAATTTTTAATGTGACGATCAGTCACCAACAATTGCACCAAATGACCCGTCTTGGGTAACAAAAGTGGGTGCCGAGCACCGTAGGGAAGGTTGGCGTTCCTAAGACGCCCTCCGACACGCAAAAGCCCCGTATCATCCAAGAACGGGCTCAACTTACAAATAGTTCCCGATAATTTGGCCCTACCCAATTTCAGAATGTCAATTTCTTTCTCAAAATGTGCGCCCTGCACCGAACGAACCCAATGAAGCAACGCCTCTTGTCGCTCGTGAGGGGACAGGAACGGTTCCACCCGTTTGTTTTGGGGGTGCCTACAATTAAAAACAAACCGATTTATCCAAGCGGTGACACCAATTAATTTGTCGAGGGAACTATATCGGTTCAACAAGAACTCTGGGTAGAACACGTGATCTCGTGTCTCAATGACGAGCGTTCGTAACCCAGGCAACGCACTAGTGTCCAACACGGGCGTTCGGGGCCAATCAGACTCTGGCCGTGTCAACCAATCGGGACCCCACCAAAGAGAATGCTCAACCAAAGTGGGAGCCAAACATCCACGTGACGCACAATCTGCAGGGTTGACCTCGCCAGGCACGTGCCGCCAAACCAACGGCGTCTCAGACTTCTGAATCTGTGAGACCCGATTAGCTACAAAAACCTCTAAGGTATGGACTGAAGCCTTCAACCAACACAAGACTATTTGGCTGTCAGTCCAAGCGTAAGTGGATACAATATTCACGGTAGAACGCAACGTACTAGACACGTGATTGAGCAAGCGTACAAGAAGCGCCGCTCCCGACAGCTCCATTTTTGGAATGGTTAAAACCGTTCGAAGAGGAGCCACCTTGCTCTTCGCCATGACCAGTGAGACTCTCACCTGGCCACTAGCACTTACGGTACGCAAAAATACCACGGCAGCGTATCCACGCTCACTCGCATCCGAGAAGCCGTGAAGGGTTGCCGTATACTTCCCCGGTGGAAGCATGGAACGAGGCAAAGCAACATCATTGATGGCAGGAAGCGACGACACAAACTCAACCCAGTCCTCTACGAAGGATCCTGCAAGAGGCTCGTCCCAACCAAGGCCTGCCATCCAAAGCTTTTGTAAAAAGCACTTGGCCCAAAATATGACAGGGCATATCCAACCATTTGGATCAAAGGTCCTTGCGACCGTCGACAGCACCAGCCGCTTAGTCCAAGTGTGTGGCAACTCCAAATCCACATTGTACGTAAAGATATCCTGGACTGGTCTGTACTGAATACCAAGGACAGTCATCATAGAAGGATTATCAATGTTCTCGAACAGGTGTGGATCTTGTTGGTGGTCATCCGGTAGCCCATCTACCAAAGCAGGCGAGTTCGAAACCCATTTACGCAGTTCGTAACCTGCGGATGACAGGATGCCAACCAATTCGTCGCGCAGTAGGATCGCCTCTTCCTCTGTGGACGCACCTGTGCAAATATCATCCACGTACAAGTCCTCCTTCAACATGGCGGACGCACGGGGGTACGACAAACGTTCTCGATCCGCGAGCTCCCAGAGCGAACGTATTGCCAAAAAGGGACTTGACCGCAATCCGTATGTGTTTGTGTTGAGCTCATAAACCATCATAGGATTCTGGGGGCTTTCACGCCACAATATCAGCTGATACCGGCGGTCCTCAGGATGTATGATAGTTTGCCTGAACATCATCTTGATGTCAGCCACAAAGACAACCTGGTGTCGACGGAAACGGGTTATGACGTCACAAAGGTCCCTAAGCAACTTAGGACCAGAGTGCAAACAATGATTAAGAGATACGCCATTTGAAGTCTGCGCAGAACCATCAAATACGATGCGCAGCTTCCCGTTAGAGGCCTTAATCACGGCATGGTGCGGTAGAAAATAGTGTTCTACCGAACGCCAATCCAAATTGGACACTGACATGTGCCCCAACTCTTCGTATTCGCGCATGAAGTCTATGTACTTCTCCCTGAGAAGCGAATCCCTACACATGCGGCGCTCCATGGCCAGCAAGCGCTTTTCCGCAGTGTGACGCGAGGCTCCAAGCGAAGGTGGCACAGCGAGAAAGGGCAGTCGAGTTATAATCCGTCCAGAACGGAGGCGACCAGTATTGTTCTGGTAGAACAATTCGCACTCTTCGTGTTCCGGGTCAACGCGTGAAGCTTGTGGAGGCTCCTCCACTTCCCAAAATCTCTGAACTGCATCAGACAGAGCGGAGCCCACCATCAAGGCACTATCAAGTTCAACTGGAGGGGGCACCTTCAACACAGGTCCCAACAAGGTGAAACCAAAGATAGTCGGAACAGCAACCAGGCCACCTGGCTGCAATACCCGACTTTCACCCGAAAATATCTTACCCAGCACATCAGAACCGAGCAACAAATCAATCGGTCCCGGGGTATCAAAATGAGGGTCCGCCGGCTCCAAGCCAGACGTCAACCTCACCACCGCAGCAGACAACCGTACCTGCGGGTGGTTACCCAAAATGTTCTTCATAACAATGGCCGAAGAACCAATAGACGGCCCTGGAGAGTCCAACGTGGAGAACGCAAACCAAACCTGACCATCGACCGTAGTGACAGCTGCATTTCCAACTCCCCGTATTACCTCTGAATATGGACGCATATTCAGGCCCGTCTGCCCCACCAACCAAGACGAAATTATGCACCCTTGCGAGCCTGTGTCTAGTAAGGCACGGACAACAACCGAGGCCCCTGCTTCTCCCCAAACCCGCACATGGGCCGTAGGCAGAAGCACTGTCTCGATCGGGTGGGGTGCATAATCGGGGCAGACGCCGGTATCCTAGTACGGCCTGGGTGGCGAACGGTCGCCGGACCCAGGTGGCGGCAAATCAAACCGCGGGAGGTGGGCAAACTCCTGTTCGGCCCGGTGTCCCTGATCGCGAGCCATCGGCGGCAATTGGTACCCACGTACCCGCCCGTACCGTGGCTGCCGCGAATCAAAGCGGGGCCGCTCAGCGAGTGGTGGTGACGGCAAGCGGTGGTACTGTGGTCGCCTAGCGACCGCACAGTCCGATGCGCGCGGTGGGGGCGAGCGGGGCCCCAAGCCACGGGCTTCATCCCGATGTCCTCGCTCGTACCCGCCCGTGGGTGACCCCGGGTGGTCACGCTCACGGCCTTGGCCATTGGCATTGGCACACAATAGTGCCATGTGGTGACCCCCACAATTCGCACATGGGCGTGGGTCAGGACAATCGCGCTGGAAGTGGTCCCCAAGACAAATATAGCAACAGCGTTGCTTCCTGGCCATCTTCCGGCGCGATGCCACGTCCATGGCAATAAATTCTGGGCATCGTCCAATGGCGTGCGTCTGTGCCCTGCAACAGGCGCACTGAGGGCGAGTGTTGGTAACCGCAAAGCGAGGGGGAGCTCTCCCCTCTGGCCCTCCACGGGCGCGGTTACGGCCTTGGTTGTGTGACTGCGGTGTCGATTGCCCAACTGGCCTGGCCACAACCGCCATGTCACCCATCCTACACTCGTCCTCCAAGAACTTCTTGACGTCCTCAAAGGACGGCAAGTGTGTGGCATCGTCACCACCGTACCGCTGCTCGAAGCGAGCTCTAAGCTCCGACGGCAGCTTCTTCAAAATAATATGCACCAGCATATAGGACCACTGGTCCACTGGGAGGTCCAACCTCTTTAGTGCATTAGTCGCAATGACCAGCGGATTCAGTAGCTCTGACCGCAAACACGACGTCCTAGCAACCACCGGCAGATTCAAAATCTGCTCGACGTGCGTGTCTGCCAGAGCTCGCTTGCACTGGTACCTCTTCACCAACAGCTGCCAGGCCTCCTGGTAGTTGCCATCAGTGATAGGCAAGTGCTGGACCAACCCCCTTGCTTCAGCGTCCAACACCGAGAGCAAGTAGGCCATCTTCTGTGCTGACCCCAGGTCAGCACGCGAGTCGACCAGGCTCTCAAATAAATTCCTAAACCCGAGCCATTGGCCCAAGGTTCCATCGAACCTAGGAAGGTCGAGAGTAGGAAGCCGGCTCAACAACCCCGAAGGGGTGGGCTTACGGTCCGCCATGGACGCCGGTTGCTCTCCTCTCCTGCGAGCCAATGCCGCGAGAGCATGCTGGGCAAGCCTGTCACTCAAGGCCATTATTTGGTCGTAATCACGGTGGACTGTGTTACGCCGCGCCTCCGAGAAATCCTCGTCCTCGATGTCCTCAATATGCGTGTTGAATTGCGCATACCACGCGTCCAAATTCCGAAGTCTTACCTTCGACGCCTCAAACCGGTCCAGCAGGGTCTCCTCCTGTTCCAGACCACGGTCTACCACGGCAGCAGCCGTCGAGATCCACCTCAATTCTGCCCTGATGCTGCCGGCCGCGCTCTTAACTAACTCGAGACTGCTGGGCGGTGCCATTATAAAATAATCAAAAAATAAAAAAAAATAAAAGAAACAACAAATAACAAAACACTAAAATTAACTAAGCAACCAAGGCTTAACAATAATAAATATTGCAAAAAAAAAAACTATTTTCCACAAAATTAAATTAACCAAAAAAAAAAACTTCAACACAAAAAAGGGGTTAGATACCGCTTTCCTGTCGTCAACAGCCAAACAAAACCTCAATAATAATACTGCATCCAACCTGCAGTATTGCAACCAACTCACAAAAAATATTAATTAATATTAATATTAAATATTGGCAAGTGTGTCCTCACCTTTATTTAAACTTTTACAAAAAAAAAAAATATATTATTTATATTAGGTATATTATAAATTAATTAGAAATATTTCGCGGATTGAACAAAAAACAAAACCACGCTCTGCTACCAAAAATTTGTTCACTATCACCTCGAACCCGTTGGGATATCGGATATATGTATGCGCAGTGGAAGCGTGATATTTACTCCAACAAAGTCGAGGTACACGGATAGCGAATATGTCGCGATACACGACAGTAAACTTATATTTAACAATAAGGGATCAAATATCAACTTACCAAGCCCTTTCGCCACGCCAACGTGGGCATAAACTTCTATGGCTTAGTAACGCACACTCAATTCCCTAATTGATCATGGCCATGAAAAACTATCGAATAAGTACATTACCAAACCAATCTGGAAATACTTGGTTTCTGGAAGGTATTCCACGACGCCAAGCGTCGTGTTATGTTGAACTGTCCCGACGCCGCGCGTCAGTCGCCACACACAGGTTATCACAATAATTATAGTTATTTGGCTACTTCAAGTACGCCCAAAACAACAATGTTTGTATCGTTCCACGCGATATTACAATTTACACCAAAACAAAATGTACGATAATATTCGGATTTGCAATCAACACGTGCAATCATAAAAAATACCGGAAACACGTCTAAAGCGTTCGCTAGCTCGAGCGACAGGGGGCGCGTCAACTGCGCGGAAGTCTCGCGCCTAGCAATGCCCCTACCGGCCGAGTCCGAAACTAAAAGTAGCTCACGCGCAGCTCAGCTATATGATACCTACGTGTTTATACATGGAGTTATCGGATAATGAAATGCGCGGTAATTAACAGTACCGAACAAGAAGAGATGGACATGTTGGTATATTTTAAGCTGGATATCACACGGATTACACGGATATATTATTAATGTTATATTATAAGTACGGTCTATACATTCAACCAAAATATGAAGCATAAAGCTGAAGTGGGTGCCTATTTATGGTACAAATGGAATGTCTATTAATTAATTTAATATTGTATTTTTTCGGAAAAACAGTGCATTATGAATAAATATTTTTCTTTCTTTCTTTCAAAAGATGGACTGCACCGATAGCTCATTAGTTGCGGTAGGTTATTGCTTCTGAGACCTGGTTTGGAGTTCAATTCCAACCCGAAAAAATAATTTAAGTAAACTATGGATAGCTGTTCCGAGTCTGGATGCAGTTTGAGTCCGTGAATTCTGTGTTTGTAAAGTCCCCGCGAGGACTTACTTTTCCAGTGCGGCAGTTGTCTTTTATAAGAGGAGAGAAAACAACTGACAAATTCAACACAGACCAAGGTCAACATACTAGATAGCTGACGAACACGACATTTATTTATACACTGGCTTGCATCAGTAGGACCGGCTCGACTTGCATCTGTAGCGCATTTCGAGTACCTAAATGTCGCAAGATCCGCTAGAATATTTACCTTTGTATGGTCCTAAATGGATAGATCTTCAAAATATGTTCAGAACAGACTGGCCCAGAGGTATATCAGGATACTCAGCTCTTCAAACTCGGCAAATATGGGAAGAATCAGGTACAGATTCTGGATTTAAAGTGTTTATTCCCTTCGGAGATGTCAACAATGGAATGGTCGCTATCAATGAAAAGGTGAGTCAATTTATTTCCACAAAATTTATTCGTTTAATTGTATTGCATTATTATATTTGAGTAAAGAATTTGTAGATTGACCCATTTAATTAAAATATAACAACTACGTAGTGCTGTCTAACAATTTAAGTACTGATACTGCCACCTATCGGCCTTTGTTAGAACCACAATGCTAGTTCTAGAAGTTGTTACAAGATGGCGATAGTTTAGCTTATAACGGTTCTGAAAGAATTACTAACTACTAAACGAACTATGAACTGCTGGAATGGGAACCTCCGCGTTACAGAAAACACTTACAAATACCAAATAATATTGTTAAATTTCCATGTGTGATTAACTGATTAAGGATGTTGCACTCATAGAGTTGGGAAAGCAGGAGGCTATTCACGTAACGATATTACTATGATTTTGATAAAAAATGTCTTCGCTACTCAACATTTAGGTAGGTACTATGAATGCAAAACATATTTTAAATATATCTATTTATTAAGTAAATGTAGCTTCAATTGTAATGTATTATGTACTGGTGTATATCTATACTAATATTATAAAGAGGAAAGATTTGTATGTAAGTAGAGTAAGTGCACCAATTATGGACTGGATCCGTAATATGGACTACCCGCATTTCTCAAAAACCGTCCGTTGTATTAAGCCTTCGTTCGCCGCACGCTAAGCTACATCCCTCCTGCGGCTCGCTTGCCGCTTGCAGGTCGACAGAGAGCGCACACGTATTCACGGCACCCATTTTTCGTTTTTATCAACGCGCGTTGTAATTTTTTGCCTAACTTCGTAAGCTCATAATTTCAGTAAATATTACTGTTTGAGAAAGTGGATTAGACTAGGGGAAAGGTGAGTTATTATCATTATTCATATTAAATTGCTATATCCAATAGTTTTTTTAATTGTCTTAGCAATTTAATTTTAGGCAACACGTCCATTTTTTTATAATTTGAATCCAATTTACACTAAGGTCCTTATTTGAAACCATGTGGTCCATATTTTGTACACTTTCTGCAAAGGTACAAAAACGACTTATTTTAGAAAAAGTTGATTATTTCTAAAATGTTCATGTTTCTTAAGAATTGTAATAATCGTTTTTGATACCAAATAACTATCGAACTGTTCAAAATGTATAAAACTGATTAATCTTAAAAAATCAGAGTTTTATTTCACAAAATCCTTATGGTGGTCCATAATTGGTGAACTTAATGTTTATAACGAATTGGGTCAAAAAATACTGGACTGATTTTAAAAATTCTTACACCATTTGAATGCTACATTATCACTCATGAATATAGGCTACATTTAAATACGAAGTTCTCACGGAAACGGGAGTTACGCGGGTGAAACCACGCGCGGGAAGCTAGTATATTTATAAATTAAAATAAAAAGGCGATGGTCTCTGACTAATGATGATAATCTATTAAATTTGACTTAAGAATAAAGTAAAATCGTTCATAAAAAAGTGGTTCGTTTCGTTACACTATGGTTGCACAATAACAATTCTTTTTCTTTATAAATTAAGTAGGTATTAACAGGAGAAATTGTTGCAGAATGGTTTCCACGAGATAATAATCCAATGTCCAGTTGAGACTATAGACAATCTTGAAGTAGCTTTAAGAAAGACAAATATAATAGATTGGACAAGAGCAATCATAGTCCCATTCGCGCCATACCGCGTGATCGAGTGTATGAAACGGGTGGCGCGGGATGTTGGTGCCCATATAACACTTATATTGCCTTCAGAAATGTTTATTTTAAAGAGGAAAATACTATTTGAAGATGTTAGGTAAGTACAAAGTATTTTTGTTAATTACTTACTCTCAGATTCATTAAAATTAGGTACTTAGGTGCTATAAAATATAATATAATATATTATCCAAACTACAAGACAGCCTCCGTAGCGTAGCAGTATTTGGCTCGCTTTAAATCTTGGAGGTCGTGGGTTCGATTCCCGCCGGACAAGAATTCTTTGTGCAAGTTCTAATATTTCTTTCCGGTTCTGGTTGGTAGAAGGACTACCTTCCGTGCCTCGGAAAGCACGTTAAGCCGTTGGTCCCGATTATAATAATATCATCTACAATAATCGTATATCAAGGAACGGGCAGCAGCGTTACCTTGTGTGGTACAACATAGCAGTGGACGTTATACGAGCTGATGATGATGATGAAACTACAATATGCCTCTGAATGACACCTTTTTACTCCAAGGAGACATGTTAATAGAAGATCCGAACCTACATCGATCTTCACCGAGCTGATAATAGAATTATTTTAATATAGAAAGGATTTTTTTAACCAACCCATTTTAACATATTTTACATAGTACTGCGGTCAACCGCCTGCCAATCGTGGTGACTATGGCAACCCCCCTCCCCCAGGCATGAGGAGCAGAGAATGTTATAAGGGTTGGGAATGATATATTTTTATGTTGATATACCTAATAAAATACAACAATAAGTCGATTATTGTCATGAACACGATTATACAGGCTGATTATGACTAATATGCGTGTATAATCGTGTTTATGACAATAATCGTCTTATAGTTTTATGACAATCAGAAATATCGCTGCTCTGCGAAAAGAATAACTCAATTCAAAAATAGTAACTTTGGAAAAACGGCTCTTATGATTTCCGATATTAAAAGAAGTTGTCCCACAATTACTCTTTTCGAATTTTGTTGTTCTTCTTGCAAAGCAGCTATGTCGTAAAATAATTAAAAAAAAAGTTACGACGACGTATCTCATGCTGTTATATGATGTTCTTTATTAACATGGTATAACGGAATGCTTATGTATGTAAATTACATATTATCGAAAGAGTTGCAGCAGCTCAAACTATAAAACACATTAAATTGCTAATATAGACAGTTAATATGCATTATGGATGTATATGTATGTACTTTTAAAAAGAATACATAATCTTTTAGGTACCTATCTTTAATTTGACTCGCTCTACATCCTTTGTGTGTTTGTAAAGCAAACGCTGGCTCGTAAAATTTTGTTGCGATTTTAACAAATGAAAACTTGCACGGATATTGATAATGATTATGTTATAAATGTATTGATGTACTTAGTTTAAGCAAATTAGATACAAATGTATGGAAAATTTGGCAAAATGAATGGAGAACTTTTATCTATCAGTAGGTGTATGTAGGTTATAAAGTTATAGTTTTTGTATGTGTGTGTGATTTTTCATATATCAAGGATTATTTTGTTCGTACACACTTTTTATGTATCGTATACGGTTTTCTTTAAAAATAGAAAATACCGCGCTCCGGGTCACATTCGAGAGCGCAGGGAGGTCACGCTCACCCCGCACGGGAGGCGAGAGTAGATAAAATTTAACTTTGCTTTATAACCTGCGTATCCTGAAAGATAAACGACTCCATTATTTATCAAAATTTTCAGCTTATTGTAAGTATTGAACTGAGCGGTCAATTATACGTGACAAAATATTTACGTGCATAACTTTAGCAACTAGGAATAATAGTGAAAAAATTATACAATGGTGTCACAAAAGCTAGAATATTATTCTCATATTGATTGTATTTGGCCTACCTATAGTGGTATTTTGAATAGTACAATCACTGGTGTGCCAGCATTGTTTAGTTGTAATATTAAAAGTATATAAGTTCTATGGCGAATTCAAGGACACATTTTCCGTCTGAAATGTAAATCTTAATTACTTCTAATTAATATGTGATTGAATTCGTTGCGGGTCCCAAGACAGTTTAACTTTTCCCGGGCCTTGGTAAGTCTCGGGTTTCATTGTCATTTCCAGTGTCATCCTGGCTTACAGGATGTAGTGGAGTGTGGGTGGGACAAGTCCCTTTACAAATAAAAAAGCAGGAGCATATACTACAATATAGTTCATAAAAAAAAATGATTTAAAGTAATTATTGTATTATGAAATTCGGTTCATCAGCCCGAAAAAGAATAGTATAATATTTATTTCAGTAGATATAACAATAAATCCGTCAAAGGGCTTTTTAGCTATTATAGTCACCACGCATGGCATGTGGGTAAGTGGCTGTAGTAGGTATTAAGTACCTATATGTAGTAGCTACAATATATGCTACTATCCGCAACTTGGTATACGATTATCATAGATGATGTTATAACAATTTTGACTGCACCGGTGACTCAGTGGTTATGATAGTTGCCTCTGAGACCTGGTGTTCTGGGTTCGATTCCCACCCGGGACATTATTTGTGTGAACCACAAATAGTTGTTGTGAGTCTGGGTGTAATTTTTGTCCGTGAAATGAATGTTTGTAAAGTCCCCCGCGACACAGGGATTTATTTCCCAAGGGCGGGAGTGGTTGTAAAAAAAAAAAACGGACCCTACGACTTAACGTGCTTACGGAGGCCCTCTTGTTTTCGGACTAACTTATGTTGTCAGCCACGGGGCTTTTGCTACTTCACTGAGCATAAGAGGGTCCATCCTTATTAGACTTACAGAGGCCAGGCTGTTAGATCAGCATAGGCCTAATAGTAACAAAAAGTAAGCTTAATCGATAGTTTAAAGTGATTTTCCTTTACAGCCTCCCTCCAGGAATCACCTTCGATCTACTAAAGCAAGACCACGTCGACTTAATAGACACCACATGGCCTCATCGGTACCCTACGTCTCGCTGGTACTTCGAAGTCCTAATCAGTACTAAGTCCGGTTATGGACTGTTTTTGAATAACGCTCCAATATCCTGGGTATTCATTAGTGAAGCTGGCACGTTCCTACATATGTACACCATAGAGAATCATAGACAAAAAGGATATGCAGAGCTCCTGCTGAAGTTGGTCTGTAATATTTTGATGAGAGATGATCGCGAAGTGTTTGCGTTTTGTGTTAAAGGTAATCTGAACGCTTGTAAGCTGTATAGTAAGGTGGGGTTTGAACTGTCTGAAGGAGTTTCTTGGTGTTATTTGAATGGTAAAAGTTAGATAATTGTTTTTATGAACTTTTTTTTCTTGCCGTTACACAGTTTAGTTTTAATGTAAATTATGGAGCTATTAATAAATAGTACCTATGTAATAACAGTGCTTACTTTTTCTTTAACAGCTAAATGTCATTATTATATCAATATAATTGGCACGAGTGCACGACGATTTACAATAAGTATTACTGTAAAAACGTAACATAAAATTTAACATTTGAAATATTATTAAAAAAAATGTTGCCCCGAGATAATAATTAATGTACATGTCAAAATGAGCTCTAGTGCTTTGAACCTCTAACACAGGATCGAAGTAATTTCAATCTGTAATTTTAATGCTATTGAAAAAGCATAAACATACATAGATCGATCTTTGTATATTAGGTATATTTAATAAATAGTAATAAAAATTACAGATTAAAAACACTTAAAACCGTGTTACGTGCGTCAACCGTGTAAGCTGTATCTTAGACTCTTTAAGAAGTTCTTAAGGTGCTCTTTTTCCATGTACCTAGACTATGTACACATGTACATATAAATTTATCAACGCAGTCTTCTTCAGATTGACTATTTGCGTAAAATAACATGCTTATGCCTATATATTGTCCTGTCAATTATTAACTACCAGTAAGCATCACTATGTATACATACTTAATATATTACCTCAGAGCTTATTAAAGCGGCATCGAAACCATTTTCTAATTAACGGCCTTCCCACGCGCAACTTCTGAATAGCCTAATAGCCTATAGCCTGCCTTGATAAATGGGCTATCAAACACTGAAATATTTTTTCAGATCGGGCAAGTAATTTAAACGGATTAGCGCGTTCAAGCAAACAAACAAACTCTACAGCTTTATATATTAGCATAGATAACCTCAAATATTTTTAATATTAGTATCTCAGCATGGGTTCAGAAGACCACAACAATGACATAAAATCATCAATTTACCACGTAACGGTCCCTTTAGATGCTTTCTACTATAAATTCGGCTCATAATTAATGAGACCTTTGCCCTAATGCAGCTATGGTTCCGCCCATGATTGCGCCACAGAGACACGTCTCAAACTGTGTCAGCGACAAAAACGGATGGCGACGCCAATTATAAAACGGAATTAAACAATAAATTATAAAACAATAATTTATTCTTAATGAAATGTAAACTTATATTGTGTTATTCAAAGCTTTAAGATCTGACACATGGTATGATGAAATAAGGGAAATTGTAAACAGGCATGCCTAAGTTGCACAAAGTCTGATAGGGTTCCGTATTTAATATTAGTACAATAATGTTTTTTTTTTATTCTTGCACAGGTAAATGATTTCTAATGTTACGTGGCATAGAGTTACAAATACAAGGATAACTAGTGCCAGTACAACACACATGTACAGCACTGTTCTGACTACCTTACTCACGCACAGGACCACAACATCAATCAATAATGCTATTTGAATATGGTATTATGTAAGGTACTTCCTAAGTCGAGCAGTTCATATGCGCAACGTTAGCAATACATATTGTTTCTTAGTCGTAAAATTACTAACAAACTTCTGATTGCATTAAAAGTTTTAATGCAATCAGAAGTTCGTTAATTGCTCTATCGTCAAACTAGCCAATGACTAATTGCTGTGAGTTATTTATTGCAAGTACCTACTATAATAACAAATTGTCAATTTATCTATTAGCAAACATCACAATGCTCAGTCAATACGAATGGTACAAACATACCAATAAACAATCAGCTAAAATCGTATACCTGTAAACGTATTGAGATAACAACACTTTTACGTAAACAACTATCTTCTATGTATATACTTACCTATTATATCTATTTTTTTTTCACAGTGATAGCCAATGACCTAGCCTTGCTTGATTTTTTTTTGTCTGCGGGGTAATTCTTGTACGCTTTTCCCCCGCCGCGCCGCATCCGCGCGCTTACGACGGGTTATGTAGGACTAGCCCTCTTCGTAGCAGTGGTATGCTTATTCATACCACGAGGAGAGGACCCTACACCACTAAAAACCCCCCGGACACTCCTTAGATAGACGTTGGCGGGGGCCGGGTACGCACGAAGCAATCCGGCCCCCTGACGGCAACCGCGGCCAATATGGCGCCGCGGGATCATTAGCCCTGTTATAGGGACGCCCGGAGTGTGGAGGCGTAGGGACGTCTCCACACTCCGGGCGGCCCTATCCCTCCTCATGTACCCTAGGACGATCTGATTCGGGGCAAATATTTGTGGGCCACAATTAATTATTTGTGAATTATGTGTTTTCAAAGTCCATCGCGATACATGCATGTATTTCACTAGTGTCATCATTTTGTTTAATATTTTATTATCCAGTTATTATTTATTTAAATTAGTTTGGTGAAATGAAACATTCCTACAATTTACTTTGAATAAATCATAGAACAATGAACCCAGAACTATAAAGCAACTGTAAATTATCATTCAAATAAAATAAACCGCATATCAAAGTTATAATTAGAAATATTAGGTCACATTAATTTGTAGTTGTCATGTATCTAATTCTTTATAGTTATTTAAAAGATAGAGAACACCTGTTAACCATTTTATTTTCGTTTAATAGATGTGGTGTTAACAGATTCATCATACCTATAATTAAACTAAAATAAGAGAAGTGATGAAACTTTATTTACCAAAATTTTGCACGTACCTACCCGATTCAAGTAATTTATGGCTATAGGTAAGTGTAAACTGTTTAGTGTAATTATATAATTGTGGTGTAAACCTATGCAATAAATGAATTTATTGCATTGGTAATACTTAAATTCATTTATTGCATAGGAAATTGATGGAATATCTACTATGTGGACAGATTCAAGCAAGCAAAGCTAGGTCGCAATGTGAAAAATAAGAGATATTCCTCTTTTAACACCATTTGGAAGCACTAATGGCAGCATCAAATCTATTCCAGTTTCAGAATAGTTTTGCTGCTGCAACAATTGGTCCTCAAAAAATGATGCTGAAATAGATTCCTCTTTACTTTTTATACTACAAAAAGGCTCGTAGAAATAAGTGGAAATGATACTTAATTAGAAGAAAGTTAACCTTGTAGTTGTTGTAGTTGATAGTTTCATCCGAGATTGATGACGTTGCCATATAGTTAGGTATTTTTAGTTAAAGAACACAGTAACAACTAATATCGGAGAATAATAGGTTCAGTTCAGTCAGTATTTATAGATCTCTATAAAATATATCCAATCGAAAATTCAGGCTTAAGATCTTTATTTCTCAAAAATAATAAATTTCAATTACAAGCAATGTTTGTAACCTTTTATGAAGTTAGACCAAGAAAATATTACTCAAATATGATAAAAATTAAAATAATTGCACGTAAAAGTATTTGTAATAAAAAAAATATGTGTGTTAGCAACACTTTTACGTGCGGGTAAATGATTCTTACTGCCTGTTAATTGATATGTTTGAGTAGTATTGAGTACTATGCGTATTGACAGAGCATTGTGATGTGTGCTAATAGATAAATTGTGGTTTCGTAATATTAATACCTGCAATAACTAACTAACAACAACAATTATGTTTTGGGCAGGTTGGCGATAGAGCAATTAAGGGACTTTTGGTTGCATTCAAAAGTCGTGTTAGCTAAGACGTTTCATTTGATGTGTGTTCATCAATATGGAGTAATGCAGATTAAAGTAACATTTGTAAGGAGATGGATTAGTGCTTTGGAGGAGTTTTTGGGAAACTCATGTGCGTATCAAACAACATTTTCCTTTGGAGCGCAATAGAAGAACAGTAAGTCGCTATTTAAAACTAGGAACATACCTATTTCGAATGGCAAATTAAATGCCTATAATAAGAAAATAATCGTTTTAAGAATGATACAAACCTGGGCATCGATCCTTTTAAGTTAAAAATCGAGTGGACGAATTTTGTGCGTTTGATATTCGCATAGTGAAAAAGGTAGGATATTTTCATTGATGTTGATGTTGTAAACCTACTGATTACTAGGTAATTTTTATCCCTTGAGAAAACGAATGTTTTTTTGAAAGCCTGAGACTCTGAAACTAGTTTTTCAACCCATTTTTCATTGAAACACTCAATATTTGAAAGGGCTATTTTATTGCTGTTATATGTGTATGTATGTGTATGTAGATTGTAGGTACCACCGAAAATAAGTCACAAGTAGACTGTAAAAGTATAAAGCAGTGTGTTTATAGCTGTCAATAGTTTCGTTTGTGTACCGTATTGTTTTTTTTTTTTTTAAGATTATTAGCATAATTTTGCAGTCTACTAATATTTTTGTTAACCCCTCCTCGTGCTAAGCTAAAATGCTTGTGTTACGATTGGGTTCACATCGGTAGTGCAATGGGTGGGGTTCGAACCGGCGACCTCAAGATCATAAGTCCGAAGCCCTAGCCATTGGGCTACGGCGCTTCAAAGTTTCTAGGAAACAATATAAATAACAATAACAAAATATTTATTCTTATTATCGCTATATTAAAATTTCAAGCAGAATACCAAAAATGTCGCAATCGCAAGGAAATCTTGACATACCTACTGTTGCTATACCATATTGTACGTCGTTTTACTTAAATTAGCAAAATTGAACCCTTGAACACCCAATGTTTAAAAAGGAGCGCTGTCTTCTGAAATACAGGTACATACACCTAGTTCAGAGGCCAGAGTTTCTTGTTGATGTGTATAAAATTCTAAGCCCATATTTTGTTTCTGTAAAGTGAAAAATTTTTAGGACAATAAACTTATTATTATTATTAACTAAGTACCCACTTTAACACTTGAAACGTTTGCACTTTAGGTATTGAATAAAGAATTTTAACGGATTTTTTTCTCTTATATAAAAACATTATTTACTTTGCCTTCGTAAAAGGCATTAATTTTATGAAATACCTTGTGAAATATCTTTAGTTTAAATTGTATACCTACTAATTGTGTTAGTAATGTATCAGCCTGCTTACTTCTATTTTGAACATGGGCCTCCTTTAAACAGATCTTGACAAACCAGGGTCGTTGAGGGATATTGCCATAACCACCACGCTTGGCAGGCGGATTGGTAATCGCAGTAAGTAACCTTATATCCCTTAGTCGCCTCTTACGGGTACCTATGGAAAGACGTGGGGTGGTATATTCTTAGCCTAACTATAGGTATATTCTACTCTAACTGCAAAATTAATAATCTGTAACGGGTACAACATGCTATTTTCCTTCAAATTCTTTGTTAATGCGGCCGTAGCCCAATGGCTAGGGCGTCGGACTTTTGATCTTGAGGTCGCCGGTTCGAACCCCACCCATTGCACTACCGACGTGAACCCACTCGTAACACAAGCATTTTAGCTTAGCACGAGGGGTTAACAAGAATACTAGTAGACTTCAAAACTATGCTAGTAATCTTTTCAAAAAAAAACTAAATTTAAAACGTTGTACCTTAAAAGTAAACCTTTTATAAGTAGATAAGTGCTTATTTAACTACATAAAATATGTTGAATTCATTCATTTATCATTCATATTTATGAGTAAAATATATAATTGGATTTTAAGGCATAACAATGCCTACATAAATTATCGGTATACGCCTATTTAATTTACAGTTTACATACCTTCTAAATTATTAATAAAAAAGTTCTTTGTATTTATAATTAATGGTATTGTAACTTATACGAATCATAGCATACATATGTTATCAGTTTTCTCACAATCTGAATACCTAATGTATGTATATAATGTATGTATGTCATTTAAGTAATTGGTTCGCACGCCTGTCTACTCCACGCGATACACCAGTTTTGCATAAAACACGCAAAACATGAATCTACTTAATTATGATCACACAATGTAGTTGCAATATCAGCCAATCCCATAATGTAATATGAAAATAATATGTTCTTTAATCAACAGGTGTCAAAGTTGAAGATAGGTGGCTCTTTGAAAATCATCGGAATTAAAAAATAAAGATGTAGTGTTAATGAATATAAGTACTGCCTTCTGATCAATAAACTTAATTATGCCATTTTGGACTTGATAGTCAGAGCGATAGTTACACACAACTCCCCTAAATATCGCTCTCCTAAGGCCTTACAGTATGTAAGTTATAATCGCCCACTTACGCAGGTTGCATGTTGCTTTATATTTGGTGAAGTAGCAGAAGCCTCATGGCATTACATCTATTTTCTAGCATTGGCATTAGTCGTTGCTACTCAGTTAAATGATTTATTTTTGGTAGTACATTCGATGTATGTATACCTATAATTTTTAAAGCATTCAAAACTATATATTTAAATCAGTTCGACACTGTGGTAGATGCGTACTTGTTTTTTTTTTCCGGGGGTAAATGCATTTACGCATTCCCACCGCCGCTGCAGCGTTACCGTGCTGGCGGTGGGATATGTGGGTCTCTCCATAGTGGTGGTATGTTACTCATACTACGAGGAGAGGACCCTACACCACTTGAACCCCCCGGTCACTCCTCCGTCCGCCGATGGTGAGGGCTGGGTACGCAAAAGCAATCCGACCCTCCGGCGGCACCCACAGCCAAATTGGCACCGCGGGCTCTCCTAGGCCACACTATTGTGGCCCTTTAGAGCAAATTATAGGGACGCCCGGAGTGTGAAGGGGTCCATACACCTCATGGGTCGGCCACGAAGGGAGCGGGGCCCATGTGCCCCACTTCCCGTCTGCGGAGCGGGTGGGCTGAGGGATCTGACCCCCTCTCCCGCTCCGCAGCCTCCTTTTGCGACATGACTTGCCCAGAGAAGGAGGCCTCCGCCTCCCACGAACTTTCGCTTTCGAACATCTTTGAAATGATGGTCGTTAAAGAGATCGTCGTCTCCCATCACTCCAGCATCCTCCTCCCGTCCGCTGGACCAAGCCGGACACTCCACCACCGTAGGCTGCGCCGTAGCGAGTGTCCAGCTCCTTCTGGGCCACACTGCACAGGTAGTGGCCGAAGCAGCCATTGGTAGGGCTTCAAATATCGTTTATTGCTGGGCACTAGAGCTCATTTTGCCATATCATTGCCGTCTCCTTTATGGATTTTTTTTTTAATAAAAATAAATAATATAACGCAAAATTTTTATAGAACGTAAAACAAATCGTCCTACAAATCATTAGCAACTATAAAAAAATCTGTCTGTCAATAAAGAAGTAAAGATTAACCAATTTTTGAGCAAATTACCAGCATATAAAGCGCAACTTGCTGACATTAATACTCAACAGCGTAAACGCACAATACACAAACTTATGTACTTTGAACAGTTTTTAATCAGTACAGCTTATATTTTTTGCTCCGAAATGAGTTGTGAGACCAGGAAAAGCAGAAAGTTTTGCATAATTATTTGTAGTGTTAATGAAAACAGTAATGGTGAGTGCTTGTGAAAATATGTTCATTATTATATAGACTACTAGCTGTATCGTGCTTTAGGAAACTTTATTGATATGGTCATTTAATTCTTTTCAGAAACGATTGTTTATTAAATAATTTATTGACTACATATTATATGACTAACAACCGTATTGGTATAATTAATAAGAAAAGTTTGTATTAACGCTTAAACCTCTGAAACTACCAGTTGGATTTCAAAAACCGTTTTTCAATGCATAACTCAATGTTTTTAAAAAGGCAACACAACTAAATTGTATGCAGTATGTTTATATATAATAATAACTATAAATCAATTTATATACTATTGCTTAAGTTTAAAACAAATGTAGTTCAGAAAATATAAATAATACCTCACTAGGTACTCGTTCAAAATGAAACTAATTACCTCAATTTGAATAGCTCAAAGTCATAACCAACAAAGCGACGACGCTCAGTTCAAAGCTCCGCTTCGTAAACTCATCAAGTCACCTGGGATGCTCACGAGAACTATCTTGGGAAACACTATTCAAATATTCCTTCAAAATTCACATATACATTTCCAGGTTAAATTTCATGAAATTAAACCGTACTTGGATAATATGGGTTGATTATTTTGTATTCATAATTAATATAACGTGAAAGGCTCATTTAGCATTGTCATTATATACTTAATTAATAGCATCATTGGATTATCATGTTAGTGGTACATAGATTAGATCAGTATTTCATTCATCTTTTTGATTTCGCGACCCCGTTGCAAGATTTAAAAATCTGGCGACCCCCACACATAGACCAATAAATATTTTTTTTTCACCGTTGCTCGTAAAGCTGATGTAATTCCACCGGTTTTAAATATGTAAAGCGGGTCATAAAAAACGCGTGTGTTACCAAAGCAAATAGTTAAGTTATAGTCCATACAAATTCCATAACAGTATTATTTGCCATTTCGCGAGCTGTTGCTATTCAAATTTCGAACTAATCGCCGCGCGGCGCCAGTCAGTAGGCAGCGTTAGCGCGCTGTTAAAATGGCGGGAAAGCAACAGTGTGCATTCACAGATTCAGTTTATTTAAAATAAAAAAAATCAGTTTTTTCGGTAATTTAAAAACTTGGCTGCATGCTCTAACGTCTTTGCCAACATTTTCACGCAGCTACGGCAGAAAATAATCCTCGCGCCATTTTTCTCAAATTTTCTTTTCTTTGTACTTGTATTGTGAAAAATGATTTTTTTTCTGTTTCCTCGCAAATGTGTTAAAAAACGTCGTACGATATACGTGCGTAATGGTTATAACATGCTCGGCTCAATTATAGGGACGCCCGGAGTGTGAAGGGATCCATAGTCCTCATAGGTCGGCCACGAAGGGAGCGGGGTCCATGTGCCCCACTCCCGGTCTATGGAGTGGGTGGGCTGACGGATCTGACACCCTCTCCCGCTCCGCAGCCTCCTTTGTGACATGACTTGCCCAGAGAATTACGGCTGAAATTCCGCCTCGCATGTTATAACCATCATAACGCACTAATATCGTAATGTACTATAAAAACTGGTATATATATTTTTTAAACGTTATGCGAGAGTTTTGAAAGTAAGCCAGCCAAAGTTTTTTGCTGGTGACCCCCCGAGTCTGGCCGCGGCCCACAGATTGAAAAACACTGGATTAGATGTTTATATAATACAAGCTGAACAAGATTTACTCGCTGTAGATCTCTTTCTGGAACTTCGCTCTGGAGTAGAGGTCCTTGCTCAGTGCGGTTGCGCACGTTGCAGTCGTCGTCGTCGGTGAGGCGTCTCATGCGCATGAGGCGATTACATGGAGAATCCCCACTTATTTTTCTTCACATTTGATATAGAAACCTACATATTAATTAATATTAATGTTATTTGATAATGACGTAATCTAATATATTTAGGATGTGTTAGATTAATTGCGCGCGGGAAGCTAGTAGTACATAAAAAATGTATGTAGGTAACACACCTACAGTATGTGTTAGATTACTTGTATTGATTAACGGCGTTCATATCGAGTAATGTGATTAGCAAACGCTATCTAATCTCTATATCTGCGTTAATATTTAGTTAGTAATGCACTTAGGCTTTTAGTTTATCTGCCGTGGGAACTAATCAATTAATGAATACATTATGCTTAAGTACTATTTAGGATTTTGGGTCATCGACTATTACAAATATTGTATACTAATCAATGTGCATTGTACTCGATACCCGCCTTCAGCTCAGCATGAGGCGGAAAGCATATTATTGAGTTTTCCATGTAGTATCTAATAGCAATATACAATTTATTTTTCGGACGGACATAATACCTGGACGTATTTATCCAGGTATTATGCTACTTCATGCCTGACATAAAGGCGAACAGAGATTCAACCAAACTAAATGGTTTAAAAACTACAAACTAAGCAAAAGGGATTGAATTAGACTTATAGGGGAATTTTGTGTAACTGTCGCTCTTCTTTCCAGTACGCGAGCCTCTCGGATTTCGGGTCTACAAGGGCATCGGAAGGTTATCTGCAAACTGAGAGTCGGAAATACAGTATAGAAATGACCTACTGACACTTTTTGCATCTGTTCTATGGCTATACGCCTGCTAAGCAATATTTGTCCTTGTATTTGCAACATATTTTCACTTAACATCAGGTGGACAAGGGTGATTAGGGTGTGGTCAGATATAATAAAATGTCTTCTTTCTTTCTATATACTAAGTAATCGATCATATTATCGCTATTGTCTGGATCTACTAGCAGATACAGGAAATTATTTTACCAATAGAAAGTAACATTATTTATGAGTGTCATAGCCCATTTTAAGACAAGGTATCTACGGGAAAGGGGAATCCATACAAATAAACTATTTAAAAAATTGAGCGTATTTTAACCTTTTATCTTTCTATAAGTAATACTACATTCAAGAGCAAAAAGATAAGGCACGCAGAATATGCAATGTAGTGAAATAAACTACATTGCATATTCTGCGAATCCACCCGTAAGGATGTACCTTACGGGTGGATTCATTTAGAGATTATTTCATAAGAGAGCCAGAGGCCGATCGCCAACACGATGGTCTGACCAAGTAAAAGAGGCTACGTCCTTAAGAAAATTTCAGCAAGTGGTGATGGCAACTTTGGACCGGAATCGATGGAGGCAGATTGCCCGCTTAAAAGGGTCCAGTGACCACGATCCTCAGTAATGAGGGACCGATTGTAGAAGAAGAATTCATTTAACGACTACGATGGTTGCATGCATCATAATCAAATACAGCAGACTTTATTATTCATCCTGTCAGGGGGATATTTCATTAATATTTTCTTATAAGATTCCTTCGCGTAGGCTTTTGATTAGAAAAGAATAAAAAAAACAAAATCTAAATAAAAAATAACAAAGCAGTTTCAAGTATGAAACTAAAATATCTTTGTGTTAAATCTAGGACTACCATCAATGCCTCGGTAAATGAGCTATCTTACACTGAAACATTTTTTTAAATCGGACCAACAGTTCCTGATGTCGCACGTTCAAGGATACAAACAAACTCTTCAGCTTTATTGATAAACATATCAGATAGGTTACACAGAGAAATGATTTTGTTCTTTTTTAAATTATTCTTTCCAACGATATCGACAGACTTAACCACAGATTGACCTACTGACTGAACTAGAATTACATTAATTAAACTACATTTGCAACAATCATGTAACCAAGGCATTTCTAGCATATAATATCGCACAGTAATGCAATTACGTCTATCCACACACGTATGTATTGGCACAATACTATGTTTTTATCACCATTCACATGACAATCAAAATTGTATGTGTTTTTACTTAATATTACATTGAGATAAGTTAAGTAATGTGGGTATTTATCGATTCTACGATGTGAATGATCTACTCGGTTAGTTAATTAAGTTGTAGATGAAAGAGAAGAAATGTAATTCCGTAGGTATTTGTAATTGCGATATTGCAGATACGACATTAGTAAGACTGCACCAATGTTGCAGTGACAACCTCCGTAGCGTGGCGGTATTTGGCTCGCTTTCAACCTCGGAGGTCGTGGGTTCGATCCCCACACCGGACAGGAAATCTTTGTGTAAATTCTAAGATTTCTTTCTGGGTCTGGTTGCTTGAGGGACTACCCTCCGTGCCTCGAAAAGCACGTTAAGCCGTTGGTCTCGATTGTTATAACATCATCTATAATAATCGTATACCAAGGCACGGGCAGCAGCGTTTCCTTGTACAACATAATACTGCGGTCACCAACCCGCGTGCCAAGCGTGGATGGCAAATACCCTCCCCCGGGAGGAGGCCCATGTTCGGCAGTGGACATTAAACGGGCTGATGATGATGAATGGTGCAGTGCGACGATACTGGCTTGTGAGATCTGGTGTTCTAGGTTCGTTTCCCACCAGGCACAATTATTTGTATGAACCACGAATAGTTGATCTGAGTCTGGGTAAGCTTTGTGTGCGTGAATTGTGTGTTTGTTAAGTCCCCCGCGACACAAGGATCCATTTAACTAGTGTAAGAGCTGTCTTTTTATTTGAAATGAAATGAAAAATTCCTTTACATAACGGGTATGATGTTAATTATCCTTAATAGCTTACCGAGCGCGTTTTCACCCGCATATTTCCCGTTCCCGTGGGAACTTCATAATTAGATAAAGTCTATATTATTAAGGAAAAATGTAGAACTGTAATGGTGAAAGAATTATCGAAATCCGTCCAGTTGTTCTTGAATTTATTCGTAACAAACATACATACAAAAATATAAATATTTTCTCTTTATAATCCTAAGATTATAAAGAGAAAATATTTTGTATAGATAAGGTGAATAATTAAGAAGATAGTGACGAAGATTGGACCGCATTTACATATTTCGAAAATAATACCAAACGAAAGTCCGATTCAGTTCTTGACTAGGATGAAAATGAAAACCATGTTGATGTTAAACAATTCAGGATCATTGAATAGCTCCAAGTAGGGCTTGTTGGTCTATCGGAAATATATTCAACCGTAACTACTGCGGTCCATGGATCGATACCCGGGTTGGGCAAAAAAATTACCAACTATAGTCGGTTTTTTTTTTGCTTAGCCCGGGGATCGATCGTTGAATTTACCGAAGAAACTCTCTATTTAGAAAAAAAATAGTACCAGCTCGAAGTCTGTTTTCTGCTGAATTGGTGGTGTTTTCCCCATGCCACGGAGATCATGTTAAGCTGTCGGTACTCAGGCCCTACGCCTAATTTCTCACCGGTCGTGTCGGCAGAACGTCCCACCAAATATTGAGATTTAAAGGAGAGGATGGGGATTGCACCTGAGTTTGTGCATACACTTTGGCAATATAATGTGTTCTGCGCAGATGGCAAATCTTCTTGAAAATTGGCCGCAGCGACTGAAATCGGTTGAAAGGACTACCTACACGTTAGTAAGTTTCTATATAATTTAGCACATTATACAATATGGGAGTTCTATAACTTTGAATTGAACCTATTTAGTACCGGATTTGCCTATTGGTACGCTAACTAAGCAATCGATTAGAGCTTTACGATTTGGTAGCACCAGAAACACCTACCTAAGTAGGTAGGTGTTCCGTAGGAATTTTTCCTTGTAAGTAAACTTAATTCCTTCCTTTTAGGGAGTGGTATTGATTGCTTAGAGCATAAAGTTAGTCTTAAGTGCGTCCCCGTGCAAAACGCAGCGGTAGCCGTCTTTTGTGCAATTTTTTGGATCTGTCTACTCTGTACCCAAAAGAAATACCAACTAATAAAAAATACATTAAATTAACTGTATATCTCTCCAAAATGGTATTTTTTTAGGTATCTAGTATAATGTGCAATTAATCTCCTCAAAACGAAACCACAAGAAAAGATAAATAGTTATTGATAAACTACATCTCCTCGTAAAGTAACCATTATTTTAATTTGCTACTTATGTAGTTAGTGTACATATACTTATTAGAATTTAATAATGAACATTACGGTAGTGAAAAAAATTGCAAAAGACCAAAATTTGATTTTATACAGATTTTATTCTAAAATCTGAGCGTAGTCGTCACGTATCTCTTGTGCTAGGTATTGAACGAATGCTCAAAGTTATTTGGGCTTAAGTGTCAATTGTCACTGAAAGAACAGCAATATTTTATTACTAATTGATTTGAATCTTATAAAATGTTATTAAGTGTGTGTTTGTGTTTATGTTGAACCCACACGAAAAAATGTATAAGTAAAAAATGTAAAAAATGTATAAAAGGTACCTACACTAGCTTGCCTGTTTCTTAACCTACATGTTGATATAGGTAAGTATAAAGCGCGCGATTGTTTTATGCGGAGATCGCAGCGTCAGACTAGTGATGGGTAACTCATCATTTTTATATGAGGTTGAGGGAGTACCTCATTTTGCCTCGCGAGGTCCTCACGAGGTACCCCTCATTTGAGGCGAGGAGTCGTATGTCAGCGTATCTTACGAGCCGAGCCGAGCCCGAGTCGAACTCAGCCGAATTCAGCCGATAGTCCGAGGCAGCCGGGGCGGACGGTTGCGAGTCTTATTTTTACGTCTCCCTCACTCACATAATTTTCTTTCACTCATGAATTTTTGACGCGTGAATGAGTAGTGAGGTGGTTCAATGTTGAAATTCGAGTAACTCTTTCAATTTGCGATCACGAGTACCTCAAATGAGGCACCTCATGAGTGAGGGACACATCTCTACGTCAGACGCATGCGATCAACGAATGCACTCAACTCACGCTGCGCTTGGCGCTGCGTCAACCGCGTAAAACAATGGTTTGTAATTATATTACCTGATATGAAATGATGTGCGTTAATCGCATTGCGTTAATCGCCGCGCGCTTGTGGTTTAACAAAATAATATACGCGTTCATTCTATCATAACTAAAGTAGAACAAAATAGGTTTACAGAAACAAAGCAACGTATACATATTATCAAAGACTAAGTAGTAATATATCTCCTACTTAGATTATTTATTCGTTAAGTAAAAACGAGACAAAAACATGAAGCTCGTTAGTTACTGTCAAATCAAAGCGCAATAAATTACCTATACCTACTAACAATAAAGCGCATTGTTAAACTCAATGGTGATTTTATAGGCTGTCTTATATCAAGTCTATATTTTTCAATGTATCTTATAGTTCAAGAGCCAGTAGAATGGAAAATGCATTTTAGCATTTAAAGAAATTTAAAAGCGGTCATCATTTTTCAATAATATGAATTTGAGGGGAAAAAAATGACTCCAACCTTTCATTGTCTCAACAACAATGATTTATAAACTAATCGACGATTTTACACAAATAAAATGGTTAGGTTATAGCAAATCATTTCCCGCAGGAGTTACACATATACTCTAAGTAGCTTCCAGCGTGCGGATTCGCCCGCGAACTGCTGAAGAACTTCATAATTAAATATAACCCTCGATAAAGGGTTATTTAACAATGAAATATTTTTTCAAAATGGACCAGAAGTTCATGAGATTAACGCGTTAAAACCAACAAACATACAAATAAACAAACTCTTCAGCTTTATAATATACAAGATGCCGCGCGCGGTTTCACCCGCGTTACTCCCGTTCCCGTAAGAATTTCGTAATAAAATATAGCCTATAGCCTTCCTCGATAAAAGGGGTATCTAACACTGAAATAATTTTTCTAATCAGACCAGTAGTTCCTGAGATTAGCTCGTTCAAGCAAACAAACTCTTCAGCTTTATATATTAGTATAGATAAGATTAATGAGTGAAGCAAATTACAGAAAATTTCTCGAAACAGACAAGGAAACACACGAAATATTTATAGTACACAGTTACGTCATTAATGTTTCTTTTTAATGGTATAATGTTGGTGCTGGCTCTCGGTCAACCACGCCTTATGGTTATTGCAAGTGTATTGTGGCTGGTGGGGTACCTATGGTGGTAGCCGGTGACTCTCAATGTAAGTCGACTCGTCAGACGGAGTGCTTGGTACTAGTGCTAGTGAAGAACTTGTATATCGGATTAGTTTAGTGCAGTGATTGGATGAACTGCTGAAATGTGGAGCTTGCTGGTGTTATGTGAGTTGTCCATTCTTTTTTTCTCGACTTATATTTGCCGTTGTGTAAACATATACTCTATACTATAACATATACTATTCTATGTCCGGTCAAGAACCAATGCCTCGTGGCTAACTACATAAGTCCGTCCAAAAAAAAGGGGTAAAAGTATCGCGTCTTTTAAGTTCTGCTGACTACGTAAGTAATTTTTTGGCGGTTGTCAGTTTTTTAAACAAAAGAACTCCCGCACTGGGGGACTTTACAAACTCACTTAAATACAAAGCACACCCAGACTCACATGAGGGACTCGGAACCAGAAAACCAGATCTCAGAAGTAACTATCGTAACGACTGAGCTTCCGGTGCAGTCAAACATTTTGATGCCAATTGCTAGAGAATCTTAAGACATATTGTTTCAACCAATTATAAGCAACGTCCAATACAAACTTGTAAAACAAAGCAAGAAGTAATATGGTATTGTATACGTCAAATTGCAAAGTTTATTCATTATTCTAAAAAGATTTTATTTCTGACTTACCTGGTATTAGAACTTAAGCGACGACATGGTGTGCCTACATTTTAAGAAATTGGTTGATTTAAGCAAGGTCTTTTTTTTGTTTTCGAGATCAAAACAACTACGAGAATAGAAATAAAAGAGTACAAACATGTTGTAAAGCTAGTTGCTAGTTATTAAAACAGCGATAAACAAAACATTACCATAACTTATACTAAAACTTTAACAGAGACCGGTACCTAATGTAAGTTTTTGCAAAGCCCAACCTGTAAAATAGGGAACAATAACATAATCAAGTGGTAGTTACGAAATTCCTTCTGCAAAACATAGCAGATTAATAATAACACTAGCTCCCCGCGCAGCTTCACCCTCATAACTCCCTTTCCCGAGGGAACTTCTTCATTATATAAAGCCTATGCTACTCCTTTTTAACGAAGCTTTCTTATGGTGGAGTACTTTTCGAAATCGATCAAATGGTTTTGGAACCTTTTCAATCCAATTAAACAAACAATCAAATCTTTTTTTAGTATAAACAGTGATTAATAAGAATACAGGAGTAGTTAATTAATTAAGACGGTAAACTGAAACATTGAGGCCGTATGTCATCACCATCAGCCCGTACAACGTCCACTCCTCAAAATGGGCATCCTCCAGAGCGGGTTGGTGACCACAGTAGGTATAAGGTTGTAACACACAAGGAAACGATTCCTGGTACCTATCCGATTGTTACAGATGATGTTATAACATTAGGTAGGCACGGGAGGTAGTCCCTCAACCATCCAGACCCGAAAAGAAATCTTAGAATATAAGTACACAAAGATTTCTTGTCAGAGATTTAAAGCGAGCCAAATACCGCTACGTGACGGAGGTCGTCATATGTAAATACCGCCTCAATATTTCAGTTTAATTAAATTAAATGGAAACTTAATATCAGTGGCAGTGACATTTACCGCAGAAGTTTGTATTTCATTATCCACCCGAGCGTATGCACTTACATAAATATACGTCGTTGCTGAACTTGATGTGCTGAAGTCTTGAATCAGAACAAGTTTATACATAGTTGAAATTGATGCACTACTTAATAATGCACAGATTGAGATTTGCCCCCAAAAACGGACATGCTGTTCTTTATGTACGTTTGTTATGTGAAATCAGATTTTTTATTAGTTGTTAATTTTTTTTCTGTTTTGCTGTACAAAATTTACCCCATTTTCGAACCCATTTCTCTCAAAGAATATTGGAAATTGCACGCGGGAGTTTTAGTCATGCATTTAGAAATGAAATAAAAAGAAGCATGTGTTTTGAAGGCAAATTTCACACTGCAATACACACTATCGTAATAAAATATAGCCTATAACCTTACTCCAAATAATCTATCCAACACTGAAAGATTTTTTGAAATCGGACCAGTTGTTCCTGAGATTAGCGCGTTCAAACAAAAAAACAAACTCTGCATCTTTATAATAGATATAGATATAGCCTATAGCTTTCCTCGTTAAATTTGCTATCTAACACTCAAAGATTTTTTCGAATCGATCCAGAAGTGCCTGAGATTACGTTTCGATTACGTTCAAGCAAACAAACAAACTCTTCAGCGTTACATATTAGTATATATAGATTAAGTAAGAGTGAAGCATTGCCTGCCTATATGCCCAGTGTAATAGAAAAAGCCTCGTGGCTAATATATGTACGTCCAAAAAAAAAGGCTGAGTCTTCTAAGATTATTTGCAGTTACTTCTGTTACCATTACTTAATAAAAACCGTTTAAAACTGCATATTTGAATAAATTTAAATACCGATTAATGATATAACAATACCTTAAAAAAACTGACGCAATATAAGCTTATGGTTTTGGTTTGGATGGCGTCTACAGAACCCAATAGGCGTTAGTTATATAATATAGATGTTACTACCTATCTACCTTTTGTGTATCTCATTGATGACAAGATATTAAGTTCGCGGTTCGGTTCGCGGTTCGCGCTCGGACGTTCAGGGGGTAGGCGACTATCATCGCCCGGACGTTCAAGTGGTTAAGTAGCTGTTATTTTCGGACGGAGGAGTGTCCGGGGGGTTTTAGTGGTGTAGGGTCCTCAACTCGTGTTATGATTAGCATACTACGCTTAAGAGAGCGCGAGTCCCAGATACCCCTTCGCCGGCGCGGGAACGCTGCACCGGTGGATGAATGCGTAAATTAATTTCGCCCCGGACAACAAAAAAAAGTCAGTCATTTTGTTAGCATACAATTTTAGTGCAGTCATTGAAGCGAAAAATAGGGTTTTACCTCCGATTTTTTTTACTGTGAACCGATTTGCATGAAATTTTGGAATTAAGCTCATCTTACCCTTAACTTCAAAAGGGAAAATGATCTGAGCTCCGCCTATTATTTTTAAGGGGTGTAAACAACCCCTTAATGGAAAAATTGTCATTGAGCCATTTTATCGCTATATAGAATACGATTAGTTTTTGGACCATAACTGCTTTAATTCTGTTGCTATCACAACTTATAAAAAACCATTTTAAAGGTAATTAAGGTAAATAAAAAAGAGCTACAACTTTAGATTACAATATATAGTGAAAACCCTTTTATTTTAAAACGGTGAAGGGTCAAAGGGCTCGAGAGAGACTGTGATTGCGCTGCTGCGCGCTCAGAAAAAATAAAAATAAAATATTTTTTGTCAGCAAAAGACCTACATTTTTTATCATTATACTTTTATACGTATTATTCATCATTTCTGAGTTATTATGAAAAGAAGGTGGTTTTTGTAAAAATTCGAAAATTATTTTTTTCTTAAAATCAATGGTGAAAGAATTAATCCACTAGTCATATAAATAAAATATTTAATAAAGAACAGTGGCCAGGCAACTGTAAATCTGAAATACAGGTTTAAACAGTATTTAAGTTTTCATTGTTTTAACTTCTACTGTCTAGTGGACGATATTTCTTTAGAAGTAATATAACCTTTACACACCTTTGTACAGTCAGCATCAAAAGTTGATGACCACATTTAGATTTCCAAAACCGCTGAACACCGTATTATACCTAAATCGCTCAACATGACAAGCGCCAGAAATGAATGATTATCATAAAAGGCCATAAGTAGGTGACCATCACTTTTCAAAAGTCGCTAAACAAAATTATAGTAAAAATAGCATAACATTCTTCGTCTCTAAAGTCTCTGAACAACTTTTTGACAAAAATAACATACCATCGTTTATCTCATAAGTCCCTGAACAAAATGAAAAAAAAAATGGGTTTAATATGTGTGTGTATTTTACAAGCTTTTATTTAACTTGCAATGTATGTATGTAATTTTTTCGAGTGGAATCTTGCAAGCATATGTATATTGCGTGACAATGCAATAATATGGTACCTTGAGCTTATCTGATGATGGAGTCGGAAGGTGGTCATAGGAACTCACTTCTGTACTGAATAAAATAGTCCAGTTTGGGCTCGTTTGTTTTGTGTTTATGAGTACCTACTTTCCATTGCATATGATGACCGGATGGCATCGACCGTGCGTGACCCGCTGTAAACAGGGTTACAAGCTTAAGTCTAAAAAGTCAAAAATTTTATAAAAATTAAATAAATATTTTATTAAAAAATAATGTGTACTCATAGTACAATTTCAAATATCAAAATATATAAATTGTAATAGCTTGAGGCACTGAAATATAGTAATGAACGGCTCAAGCTTTTATAATTTATATACAGGGTGTCCCAAAAGGTTAAGTAGCTGGGAAAGGGGGTGACAGGGGTGGACACAATGGTCACTAGAAAAATAAAAAATAAATCCGCTCCGGGTATTTAAAAAAAAAATGGCATTTTTTTAAAAACTTAAAATTTTACACCTTGTTATTTTTGATGTTGATGTTGATGACCTTGTTGTTATTGAAGATTACATAACAGCATTTTTTTTAAATACAGCCATATTTGTAGGTACAGTTAGCACAAGGTGTAAAATTTTTAGTCTTTTAAAAAATGCCATTTATTTTTTTAAACACCCAGAGGGAATTTTTTATATTTTTCTGGTGACCCTTGTGACCATCCCTATCACCCCCCTTCCCAGCTACGTAATCTTTTGAGACACCCAGTATATCTATACATATAATAAAACAGTAAAAAATTGTGTCTATACATTGAATATATAAAAAAAAAATTGAAGGGGGTTTAGAAAAAGTAATTGAGCACGAATCCAAAAAAAAACTGTTTGTTTGTCTGTTTGTTTGTACACGCTAATCTTCGGAACTACTCGACGGATTTGAATGATTTTTTGTTGTATAGGTATTAATTCTGGGTAACATATGGGCTTTAATTTATCTTGGAAACTTGAACACCTGATGCAGAACCGCAACTGACCAGCCAAACTATAAGAGATACAAAAATGGTACATAGCAAAAATTGTTCCACGTGATGAGCATTTTCTGCTGAGACAATAAATTTGAAGATCTGGAACACGTGATGTGAAACTCCAAGAGTCCAGCTATACTATAACATATATAGGAATGACGTCTTTGCAAGAGTTGTTCAGACTGATGAGCACTCTCTGTTGACGTATTAAAATTTAAGATCTGGAACACTTGCTGTGGAACTCCAAGAGCCCAGCTACACTATAACATATATAGGAATGACGTCTTAGCAAGTTGTTCAGCATTTTTTTTTGTTATCCGTTGGAAGTGCATTTACGCATATACATATACACATACACTATAAAACATATAGGAATGACGTCTTAGCAAAAATTTTTTGGTCTGATGGGCATTTCCTGTTGACTTATAAAAATCCAAGATCAAAAACATCTGATTTGGAAATCAAAGCTATCACTTATTTCACTATACATATAATTATAAAATAACATAAGCTGGATGTACGTCCACGCGGTGACAGTTTAGGACTAATTTTCGATGAAAATGAATCAATGAAAACTATACTGGCCAAAACTCCCATTTTTTTTATCGAATAAATATGCCTTCGGACTTATGTGTTTAATTTCCTTTTCCATTTATCTTAGTGACACGCACATCTTAGTAAAGCACTTAAGCTCAGTCAACTACATTGTCTTCTAAATTCACGCAGCAAACTTTCACATGATGACAAGGTTAAGATTTACACCACGTGTGTACGACCGATTACGACGTACGCAAGCACCAGTGGTAAAGTGCCTGCTCCTCACCCCCCTCATCATGTGCAATGGACAATACTCACTAACACAAAACAAACGATCCTGAACTCGACTATCTTAGCGCTTGCATTAAGGGTGTACCAGTGGTAATGTTCCTGCTCCTCATCAGACCCTCGTCATCATGTGCAATGGAAAGTACTCCTAAACACAAAACAAACGAGCCCAAACTCGACTATCTTAGCGCTTGCATTAAGGGCGTAGCAGTGGTAATGTTCCTGCTCCTCATCAGACCCTCGTCATCATGTGCAATCGAAAGTGCTCATAAACCCAAAACAAACGAGCCCAAACTCGACTATCTTAGCGCTTGCATTAAGGGCGTACCAGTGGTGATGTTCTTGCTCCTCATCAAACCCCCGTCATCATGTGCAATGGAAAATACTCACTAACTCAAAACAAACGAGCCCAAACTCGAACATCTTAGCGCTTGCATTAAGGGCGTACCAGTGGTAATGTTCCTGCTCCTCATCAGACCCTCGTCATTATGTGCAATGGAAAGTGCTCATAAACCCAAAAAAAACGAGCCCAAACTCGACTATCTTATTCAGTAGGTACAGGAGTTCCTATGGCCACCTTCCGACTCCATCATCAGATTAACTCCATGGTACTATTGCATTGTCACGCGATATACATATGCTTGCAAAATTTCAGCTCAATCGGTTGAGGGTATGTGCTTCAAATTTTAGTTGCAAGATTCCACCCGAATAAATTACATACAAAGCAAGTTAAATGAAAAAGTTCAGTAACTTTTGTTATTTTATTATGTTAAGTTATTTTTGGACATTGCCGTGATTATACTAGATAACTAAAACAAGCATTTTATATTGTTCAGTGACTTTTGTAAAACTGAATGTTATGATATTTTCGGGTATTATAACGATCAGCGATTTTTGACAAAATGGTGTTCAGTGACCTTTGACGAGTAGTGTTCAGTTAATTTTGAACTTTAATCATGTTCATTCATTACTGGCGCCTATTTCGTTCAGCGATTTATGGGTGTAAAGTGTTCAGCGGTTTTGGAAATCTAAATGTGGTCATCAACTTTTGATGCTGACTGTACATTAATAAAATAATATTGTTTTAAATAAATACAATTTAGGTTTTTAATTTCTCTTATATATTTTTTTTTAACGTTATTAGAATTAAGGCGAATGCAGGAGCATGATTTCATAAGTTTACCGCGACTATTCCTGACCATTGTAGATACAAATACATAACTTTCACTCATCTTACCCCGTTTTCTTAGTACTTAAATGAAAAACTGATACATTCTATACGTAGGTACAATCCTATTGTTAACAGATACCTACTTTTACATCAAGAGAACAATATCACACTTCTTTTGCTAACATTAGTTACAAGTACTTCGCAAGAGGAGGTTGAACTCATTCGCGAAATTATACTGTAATGCTTCATCTCATGTACCTAAAAACTTAGTAGTTAAATTTCCTTTTTTCTTAGGCATAACCTAAATTTGTAATGCAACGCAATCTAAGCGATCGAGTATACTTACAGCAAAAACTAAAGCACAGTTTTAATTGTGACAATAATAGTAGTAGTATAAATAGTAATTAATAAGATATCACGAGATCCTTTGTGACTGCAATGTTGGTTCCTTCCGGGTAGGTAACGATCCCGAACTCCAAGACTATTAAAGCTACTATCGTCGCCATTGAGGCACATTTTATTTTAGATAGGCATTTATGTAGTTAGCCATTAGGCTTTTACTACTCCACTGGGCAAACTAATCACTTAATACTGATAGAGCCCCGTTCACCTTGAGCGGGGTTCCATTAAATGGTTAAAAACTATAATCTAAGCAACCTGCGCTTGAGGGCGCTCGTGGGAGTTGAATTTTGTGTAACTGCCGCTCTACTTTACACTTCGCTTGCCTCTCGCACTTCGGGTCTACGAGGGCATTGAAAGGTTCTTTACAAACTAAGGGACAAGAGGGATGAAATTGAGTGACGGTCTAAAGATGGTTTTGTATTGTAATCAAAAATGTAAAAATATCAAGACTTTTTTTTCCTCTTTATACATAATATATCTATAGATAAAGAACATAGGTATTTCATCTAGTTATATCTCTTAAAGTCTACTTATGAAAGAGCACAAATGTACAACCCACTATTATTTCTTTTCATCGCTTGGCAACCGTATACACGAGTTCAGAGGGGAGTAAGCTAATGAAGCGAATCAATACTCGATGCTATGCAATTATTCAATCATTCTCCACAGGGTTGCTCACCATGAACTAGCAATACTAGTATGATAAAGAGAGAAGATTTGTATTTATGTTTATTCATACAAATAAATCAAATATGATATTATTAGTAGGTATATTATGTTTGTAATGGAAAATAACAGGTTTTCCTTTTTGGCATATGAATGTGTTTACATACTAATCACAAAAACACAAATTAACAGATCGGATTTAAAGTGTCACAATAGTTGCAACTTTTTATTGTTTTCTTTTCAACTGAGTTTTTCTAACTTAACTGTTGCTTCTAACGCCTTTTTATTATTGTTTTTTTTTGTCCGGAGGGAAAAGCATTTACGCATTCCCACCGCCGCGCGCCGCTGCAGCGTATTCTCGCGCTGGCGGTGGGATATGTGGGACTCGCCCTCTCCATAGCGTGGTACCACGCTTATACCACGAGGAGAGGACCCTACGCCACTAAAACCCCCCGGAAACTCCTTCGATCCGCCGCTGGCGGGGGCCGGGTACGCTTAAGCGTTCCGATTGCTTCTAACCCCTTAAAACGAAATCATCATAATTCCTTAATGCCCCGCCAAAACCGCTCTGAGCAAAGGTGCTAAGTTTATAGTTTATAAACCATTAAAAAAGCCTGCCCGTCTTTATGCCCGTTGAAGTGAGAAAATCCCCGTGGGTAGGTACCTAATAAAACTGTTGGTGTTTATCAATTAATCTTGCTTATCTTCAACGCTTATCAGAAACATTGATTATGCAACTAATAGGGTCATAAATTTGCTTAAGCTTGAGTTGATGCGTGACAACGGGTGTTATAACACAAACGCAAACATTGGATAATAAAAAGGTAATGATTTATCTTAATATTTTATTGTACCGCGAGATCCGTGTTACTATAAATGAGCATGAACTTTTAAGATGAAAACCAACGCCTACTAACCTCTAATGCCACACCTAAACTAGACCAAATCGGTAATCATTATCTAACAATGATTTATTGACAACTTTCTCCGTCGGAAATACACAGACAACAGATTCTATGGAAAACATCTGGTGAATTACTCTGTCATAAAATATCTAGGCTATCCATTTTAAAGATTTCCACGATAACATCAAGAAATGTCAATGCTATGTATCTGAATTATAAAATTTTATAGATCAAAGGTTCTAGGCTAGGCAAAGGCGTCTCTGGACCATGTAGCCCAAGCATTTTGACCGAGACGGCAAAATGGAATGGGAGGGTACAAACTGTCAGGGGCTCCCGCCCCTAGGACTTCTAGGCCCGTGTGCAACGCCTACCCAGCACTATAGGTAAAGACGTCTCTGAGGCTAGGTTCTAAGCGCTGGAGCTTTTCGTGGAGAGCGCTAGTAAAAAAAGTATTGTTTAGCATATATTGGTTAAGGTAATTCTTAAAACATTTTGAATGTTTGTAATCTGAATTAATTATTTCGATACCTTTGGGTAGAAGGGTCGTATAAACCATTTTGGCAAAATTGAGTTATATGTATATACCATTTTTCTCAGATTTTTTTTCTCTATCGATCTGTATATACGAAATGCTGAAATTCGAACCGGAAATTTTCGGTCATAGCCATTTAAAATAGGTAAATTTTCAATGTAAAAGCCGAATGTTTTTTTTTGTAGTTTTGTTATGTTGTAATGACCATAATTTATATCAAATCAGGGCGTAAAAATAGTCGATAATTGTAAATGGTTTATACGCCCTAAAAAATTATGACGTGATCGTTTTTTTAATAATTGTACATATTAAAATGTACTTAATTTAATAAATAATTGAATTAAGCCTTACGTAGTATCTGGCCTATAAATTATTTTAAAACGAATTATGAATTGAGAAGCACAATAAAAAATAAATTTAGGTGACAAAGAATAGCTTTTTAGTACATAAGCTAGTTACGTTTAGTGCTAGACAGTTTTTTATTTATTTTATTTAGTTGCAATTCAATAGATTACTTAGTAAGTAAGCCTTATAGTACAAAGCCTTAATTCAATAATTTATTAAATTAAGTACATTTAAATATGTACAATAATTACGAAACAAAACAAACAAAAAAACGATCAAGTCGTAATTTTATAAATGATTAAAATACCTGATTACTTTAATTTAGAAGAAGTTTGAATAATTTTTGTTTTTTATGACTTCGTAGATTTTTTTTAATTCAGTTTTCAGTTTAAGTTCTTATAATTATTTTTTCAATTTAAAATAACCTTTTACGTATGTTTTACCATTATTGAAATAATAGTAAATGTTGATTAGAAGGTATTATAATACTTAATATATGTTGATTTCGTATTTCAGATAGTTTTATTTTATTTGAATCAACCATTATAGGGTATTAGAATAATAATAATTGAGTTGCTACTAATTCTGAGAGTAACAGGATTGTTTATTAGTCAGAATTCAATTGATCTATGATTATAAATGGTTTTTAATACAAAAAAAAAACTACATATATGGGTTTTTACCACAGTAAATGTGACCATAAGCTTACCAAAAATGGATATACGACCTATACAGTACATTTTTTTTAAAGTACATTTTCATGGGGTTTATTAACCAAGAATTGATTTTTTCATAGACGTAAATCCAAGCTAACTTTAAAACGAAAGAAGATAGATAGGTTTTAATGATTTAACCTTTTTCATTTGCAAATTGTAAGAACCTTTTTCATTGATCATTTTTTTATAACTTCAAAAACAAAAAAGTTATGAATTTATACGTAAAAAAAAAAAGTTTTTCTGCTCTCCTGAAAAGTCGGGTTTTGGTTTATACGACCTTTCTACCCAAAGGTATCGATTTGTATTTATTAGAAAAGGGTGAAATTAAATTTATGATAAGTAATACATATAAAGGGTATTTCAACAAAGCCTTTGTTTTTAATTGGGGCAACACCAAGAAAGTGATAGTTTTGATTTAGTTTTTGGTGGTATTCGTAGTAGTTGGTTTGGTAATTGTTACAATGAATTCAATTCCGCTCGAAAATTTTGAGACCGCTATTAAGAATTTGGTCGCGAAATTTGAGTCGACAGGCTTGGTACAAAATGTGCCAACACCAACATGTGTTCGACCGGGTTATTCAACAGAAAAAAACGCCGACGTGAGGCACAGTGTTGAAGAAGATCAAAATTTGTCAATTCTCAATAATTATCCAAAAGCACAACATAGCGAATTTTGCGAAAGGATTTGGAAGATTATGATTAGATACTTACAAGATTCAACTGGTGCAGGAATTTAAGCTGACCTACTATTTAAATCGCCATAGATTCACTCAATTTATTCAGGTAACAACGTGCTGGTTTTCCTGAAAGAAACATTTTTTCAGACGAAGCCCATTTTCATTTGTTAGGGTACGTCTACAAGCAAAATTTCCGCATTTGGGCTTCTGAAAATCCTAAAGCAATTATTGAGAAGCCTTTGCATGCACAACGTGGCACTGTGTGGTGCGCTATGTGGTCTAGAGGCGTGATTGGTTTTTTTCGAAGATGCGGCTGGAAATGCGGTAACAGTAAATGGATGCGGTATCGCGAGATGTAAACCACTAAATTTTGGCTATTATTGATGACATGGATATCACTAAAATGTGGTTTTAACAGGACGGTGTCACATCTCACACAGTCAATGAAACGATCAATTGATTGCAAACCAAATTTCCCGATCGCATAATTTCGCGAAATTCAGCTGCTAAGTGGCCAGCCAGATCGTGTGATTTAACACCACTGGATTATTTTTTTTGGCTTGATTTTGTGTGGGCTATGTTAACGACAGAGTCTATACAGAGCCAATCGAATCGATTGCAGCCTTAAAACTCAAAATCCATGATGTCATTTACGAAATAGATCCTCCATTTTTCCAAAGTGATTAAAAATGTTGATGAAAGAATCAACATCTGTCAGCGTGGTCGTGGTGGACATTCGCTAGATATCATTTTTCATTAATAATTGCCAAACTTTTCTCTTTGTAATACAATAAATTTTTTATTCATTTTCCTCTAAATTCTTTGTTTTATTTTGACACAACAAACAAAGTTCTTGTTGAAAAACCCTGTACATTACTAGACAGACATAAAATTAGTATAATTTATTTTTATTTAAAAGGGGGCGTTGGATTTATACTAAAACTAACTTATTAAATATTCAGACGTTGTGGGCTGTGGCACCATTAAACCAGTTCGAAACTTAAAACATTAGTCGCGTTTGCCATTGTGAGTCCTATTAAATCAGGTAGCTAATTATGTATCAATAAAAGTATAAATTTGTACTTGTAAGAAATATTTTGAAGAACAGATTAAAATATTAAATGAAATAATAATAATATATACAATAATGTCAGAATTGTATTACAATATGAAATAACGGTGAAATATATTCATTCAAACAGCAACGTATTAGATAGTGTGGATTCATGGAAAATTAGAATGCCGAGTTGATATTTTTTGAGTGTCATTAAATTTTCTGGCCTGGCCAAATTTCCCAGTTGAGAGCCCGGGACATTTTGCTCGTTGTGACGCCACTGTATTAAAGTTACATTATATCATGAGATATGACATACTTATTTTATACTTTAATCTGTTATAAGTAATTGCTTTCTTTCACTAGTTCGCATATGATCGATTTAAGGAATTTTCTTAATTTCTCTCCTTTTTTTTACTTTTACATTACATACATAAAAAGATACGACCATATTTATTTTTGAATTTCCACGTATGTAATAATCTCTTGCTAAACCATTCATGAAAACGAACCCTAATCTGGTCATTGATGTTGCACGTCATTATCAAATGCAAAGCTCATAATAGACAATCTCCAAACAATTGCAACGGCTAACGTAATTGACCTAATTGTAAATTGTTTAGTGTTTCATATACGTAGAAGAGCAATCAATCAATCGTGTGGCGAGCCTGAATGATCAATATTCGCTTAGAGATATTAAACTGTGATCTATCAAAGGGTGGTCAAAAGTTTGTGTGCGACACTGCACTTTGACATCGTGTAAAAAATGCGTGTGCTTGGTTAATAAATCTTGCTAAAGTAGGCGTGTGGTGGCATACGGTTTGAGTTCTTAAGTTCTGGTTTTATGTATAAAAGCTCTAGCAGACCGGAGCACGTCTACGTTACGCAAGCGGTGTCCTGTCCATACATTACAACTCAGTGGACGTGCACGTACCACTGAGTTGATATATATGTATAGTTGCTACGCTTCCGTCTACGCATACGCATCCGGTCTGCACGAGCCTCTATAGGGATTTTAATTCCTTTTCCTTTATCTGACAACCTCCGTAGCGTAGCGGTATTTGGCTCGCTTTAAATCTCGGAGGTAGCGGGTTCGATTCCCACGCCGGACAGGAAATCTTTGTGTAAATTCGTAGATTTCTTTCCGGGTCTGGTTGGTTGAGGGACTACCCTCGTGCCTCGGAAAGCACGTTAAGCCGTTGGTCCCGATTGTTATAACATCATCTATAAAAATCGTATATCAAGGAATGGGCAGCAGCGTTGCCTTGTGTGGAACAACATAATACTGCGGTCACTAACCCGCCTGCCAAGCGTGGTGACTATGGCAAATACCCAGCCTCGAGAGGAGGCCCATGTTCAGCAGTGGACGTTATACGGGCTGATGATGATGATACTTTATCTGCCCGTTTTCGTCCACAGCTGAACATGGGCCTATTCGTAACAGACCTTAGTAAACCAGGATCGTTGAGGGATATTGCCATAATCATTACGCTTGGTAGGCTATCACCACTCCCCATCAGCGACCGCCTTGAGCCGAGGTCCAAGTCCCACAGGAGACGCTCTCTTGCGCAGGTTGCTTAGTTTGTAGTGTTTAAACCATTTATCTAGGCTGGATCTCTGCTCGCCTTTATGCCCGGTGAAGTAGCAAAAGCCTCCTGGCTAACTACATATGTCCGTCCAGAAAAATACATGTTGCTGCCCAACCAGTAGCTGTATCTCCATTAGTCACTTCTTACGACCATCCAACTGCATTGCCTTTATATCATAAGACTTAAAAAAATATTCATTGGTTGTACCTGTTGACTTTTACAAGTCAAGGACGCAATAAAAAAATCAATTTCATCGTTAGATTGTAAGTTTTATAACCCAGGCAATCTATAATAATGTCTTAAGCACTAACAATACATAGCCGTGTGATACAAGATAATGCCTCATGTACTAAGATACTATTATATGTTTGCCACCGATTGGTTTTGCCCACGATTACTCTGTCACAAAAAACTATGAGAAATGTCACTATAGTAAGTAGGTATAAAGTTTGCAACATTATTGTAGAACAAAGTGCGTTGATATTTATTTTACTTCTGACAATGCTTGGTTGTAATAAGTTAGGTATAATATTTAGCTGTACTAATAACAAATAACCCTCATTTTAACGTGCTTCTTCTATAAGATACAGGACTTTAGTGGGCCTACCACACTGTCTCTACATCACCCAATGGTAAACTGGGATAAAATGCCTCAGGCATTAAGCCTATCATAAAACTAAAAGTATTAGGTAAATAGTTCATACAAAAATAAAATGAGAAATGAGATGGAAAAAGGGACATGACAAAAAAAACTGTAGGAGATAAATAAATAAAATAAAATAAAAATCATTTTTATTTACGTAAACCAATTACAGGCACTTGTAAATCGTCAAACATTATTTGAAAATAAATTATTATTTATCTTAAATTACATTTGCTGTTTATTTATAAACCTATTCAAATTACTTATTTGTAATTAAATTAATTATTATAATTAATGTATATTGTCGCTAGGAGGCAAAATGCTTGTTCTGTCTATATTATGCCAAAACAATTGTCATTATTTGGGTGGACCATGGGCATATAACGACGGACGCGCTTTAATGCTACCACCGGATCCAATGCGCCCCAACTGAGAAGATCCGGCGAAACAAACTCAGTGGGTTACTCAACCACCGGTTTCAACACGGCCCACATGAGGCGGTCCGGCGAAACATACTCAAATGGGCAATTACGCGGGGTTTAGGTCCAGTTATTTTAATTTATATTTTAATAGGCACACACATTTATTGCCCTAACGAGAAACTATCTAAGGTTGGTTGTCTTGATTAAATAAAATAGTAGTTCACTAAAGTTTCAGAATTTGTAACGTAAAACATTCGGAAATACACTTAAATAGGATAGGTAATTAAAAATAACGACATAAATATGTACCTACCACCGTTAATGCCGCTGCTTGAAGTGTAAGTAGGTACCTACTTTTGCAGTGTGATGAATCATATTATAAAAGGTACCTTTCAAAACGTTATAAAGCCGTAATTTCATTCAATTTCAGAAAAATTTATTATCCATTATATTAACAAAGCTCAGAAACACTTAAGAAAATTGGATGATACAAACTGGTCCCCATAAACCGAAACAGAGGAGCAATCACTCTACAATAACAGGGAGTTGAAGCCAATATTCATGATTGATCACTTTATCGATTCGCTTCGTTATAACCTTGAGACTTCTGTTACAAAAATAAAGGCAAACGAAAATGGCATACCTATCTACTAAAATGGTTCCCATTTACAATCACCTATAGCTTTTCAACATACCTTCCAATAATCGACCGAAAGTGATATCAATATTCAACTGTATTATTGGAACTCGACAAGTAACCGTATAATATTTGCATACATACGAGAGACATACGTATCATAGACATAGAAGCACTACATGGAATTTACACATTTACAATAAAACAGAAAATTTGACTAGTCAACTAGTTGGTAGGAACCATCTAGGTGACTCGCCAAATTAGCTAACGCATGGTCAAGTAAATGTGAGGTATAATATTTTATATGGTTATTAATATTTTATCATAAATATTACTCACTTATCTGTTTATTTAAAAAAATATTTATAATAATTGTAGAAATAAATGTCATTCCAATAATCAATAAATGTAGATGTGATGCCCGATCTAAATATGTAAAAAAAAATGTTCCAAACCTTTTTTATATATTTATTACATATCTTTTACAGTTTTCTTCACCATATCCTGGGCAGCAGCACAGAATGGTCGAGGAAACCAGCCACAAGAACACAACGGTCATGGGTGGGACATTCGCCTGGCAGTTCCTGGTGAACCCGGTAGCGATTACCCCACCCTAGGCGCCATACCAAGAACATCATTTTCATGCGCCGGCAGAGAACCAGGTACTAATTATCCTTGGAAAATCTTGGAAACTACCTACCTAAGAGGGCGGAAATATTTTGTGACAATCTCTTTTCTTTTTCAGGATATTATGCAGATGTGGAAGCAAACTGTCAAGTATTCAGAGTTTGTACCGTAGGATCCACCTATGGTTTCCAATCCTTCTTATGTCCTAACGGAACTCTTTTCAACCAAGCAGTTTTCGTTTGTGACTGGTGGATGAACGTCGATTGCAAAAATTCGGAGCAGTACATCAAGACTAGTAACGATAAATTTGAGAACCTAAGATTAGGACCACAGCTTATGAAAGACATAAAAAAAATGCTAACACATCCTATGTTAAATCCATACGACAAGAAAGCCATGAAGAGCAATCTTGTAGTGATGCAGGAGTATAAACCACCATTTGGACAACTTTTTCCCAATGGTGCCCTAATCGCAGGCCCTGAAAGACCGCCTAACAATGTTTATGTCCCATCAAAGCAAATTCAACAAAATTTGATCCAGGGCAATGACTATCCTTACTCAGCCTCTACGCCAGATCCACGATATCTGCCAGCACCGCTAAATATTAATTATTTACCATCTCAAACAGAATCGGATATATTCCAGAGGCAAAGACAAAATGGACAATATATTCAGAATAGCAATAGAATTCAAACGGGACAGAATTTACAAAGTGGAAATTTAGTTTCAAATAGTCACGCAGGGGCTTTTGCTCAAAACACGAACACTGCTAATAATAATGTATATCGGCAAAATCCACGTCCAACACAAATATCAAACATTTCACAGAAGCAAACAAATAAAATTGAAACTCCTAAATCAGTTAACTCACAAAACAATCAACTAGAACAACGAGGTCAATATACTGAATCAAGACAAGCATCACAATTTAGTAATGGAAAACAAACTGACTTAGGAGTTTCGTTTACAAAACCATTAAATAATCAGAACATCAACACCAAAGCCGAGAAACAATCGTACAACTACAACAACCCAACCTCCAACTTACCACAATTTTCTATGAATTTAGATCATCCAGTTGGTAGAGAATTAAAACAAAACCTGGTGAGTACAATTAAAGATGTACCTTCTACAGTCATTACGAGAACTGTAAGTTATAGTAAAGTTGTTAAAGCTCCTAAAGTTAGTAAACCAAAGTCTAGAGTAACTTTTAAAACTTGGATTGTAAAACCAACGAAATCAGCCAGGTTGATAGCAGAACCCACAGCGTATACTTATTCCAGACCATCGCCCCCTTCTCCGCTGCCTACCGAAAGACTAGTGCAAGACAACACTCCCTATGTGTATCAAACACCGTCGCCTTCACCTCAAACAGAAAGAATAATATCTACTGAGCCCGATTCCGTAGAAGCCTATGTTTACACTAGACCTACGGAATCTGCAAGACAAATTCGCACTACTGAAATTGCAACTACACGTATCTATGTACCACCCACTACTATTCCAACACGTCCTACTTATTCTTCGCCTTTAAATTTTCAAAGCTCTCCAATGCCAACAAAGTCTTCTCGATTATATTTGACTCCAGCTCCATTTACATCAACAGCCCGGTATTATTTGCCACCCTCTCAAAACATTACACCTTACCCCCGACTTTATCTGCCTCCAAATGATATACAACAATCCTTTTTTTATCAAAATGCTCAGCTAAGAGCTTCTCCCACGATTCCGCCCACCACTGCTGTTTCTTTTAGTGAAAATACTAATCAACCTACCTCTTCATTATCTCACCAGTCTCGTTTGAATACAAATTATAGAAATTTGTCTTTTGCTGATATCCTTACAAAAGAAAAGCTGGATATAACAGTTAATGACATTGTAAAGGATACTGACAATATTCTAAAAACAGCTTCCCCTCCACAGTATGATCAATTTCGAACGGACTACAAAATCACAGAGTTTTCTAGGGATAATTATTATACAAAAACTACTACTGATAGCGGAGAAAATTTAACATCACAGCCCCCAACTCAAACTACAACAATACCTGTAAAAAGTGCGCGTCTAATAAGCACACCTGCCAGAAGTTTAGAGCCTCCTACTGAAAGTTATATCTATCAAAATACTAACCAAATTTCTAATTTGCCTTTTTATAAAGATTCTGCTTATCCAAATACTATAGAACGCACAGTTTCTATCAAAATTACTATACCAGAACGTATTGCTACATACCTTTTCAAAAATCGCAGCGATTCTGATTACGACAAACTAGAAATATTAAACACTGGCAGCAGTAACTATTTAGTTTTGAGTAACAATTTACTTCCTAAAAAGAATAACGATTTCATACCTATCGCTAAACTAATAGGAGATAAAAATACAAATATTTCTGATTCACAGGCACTCGTGTACTCTTTCTTGACTGACTCTCTCAACGTAGTACGAGAATACAACAACATCGCCAAACAAGAAATATTGTCATCACCAGCGACACCTACACCTGCACAGTTCCAAAACTTAAACAATGAACAACTATCACAGATCACGAACAAAATATCACAACTGACGTCATCCCAATACTCTAACAATAATATTTTTAGCAATGGCAATACCAAGGCTAACTTAGTTTCAGCTCAAACAATCAATAATACCAGTGAATCAAATCGATTAAGAAGTAACTCTCATTACACTAATGAACAGAGCCAACCACGACAGATACAGTCATCACAGTATAACATAGTACCCTCGCAACAAACTCAAAATCAATTATATTCCTCGAGATTGCAAACACCCAATGAAATTCAACAAAATCCTTATAATTTGAACCAAGTTTATAGTGGCCAATTATATCAATGGTCAGTTCCCGAGGTTACAACGCAAATCTATAATAGACAACAATCAGCAAATCTGGTCAATCCCAACAACATACCCCAGCATCAGAAAACTCAAACATTAGATGTAAATCAAAATCAAAATAATGCGATGAATAATTTAAATCAAGGAAATTCAAACTTCGAAATTATTAAAGCTGAGACAATACCTTTAAATCCGGTTAAAGTGCCGTCAAATGACCCTGAATCAACAAATAGTCAAGAAACTCTAAATTTGTTAAATGGACAGCACGGAATATCAGCCCAATTGCAAGATAAAATAGTTGGAACTATCCCGCACCCATTGGAAGAAAATAAACTGCTCACATATAAGAAGGACCAAACATATTACCTATTTACTAACGTAGAAGAAAACACCATTGATCAGGATACTCCAGCAAATCAACAAGTGCCTAATAACAATTACGAAATTCAAAAAAGTGCCAAATTAGTGCAAACCACTGAGACACCAAAACAATCTAGTTTTCAATTAATACCTTCCGTAAGTTATGAATTAGAAGATGAAAAAGAACAGCAACAATTCCTGAATGCTTTCCGAATCGATGAGTTTGGTGCTCCTAGAGAACTTATCAAACCAAAAGGAGAAGTAGAAAGCAGTAGTCAAAGACAAATAATGACATCAAATGTAGATTTCTCAGTGGAACATCCAACGACACCTAAACAGACTGATCAATATAAGATGAATTTACTTTATTCTGGGCCATCATCGTACACAGCACCACAATCATCTGTGGGAAGTTTAGAAAATTCACAAAGTTCACAAAATAATTTAAATTCAAGATTAGAAGACTTTGAAAGCAGTAATGGCAATGAAAACGGATACCCAAGGGAAAGACCGGCACGACAATTCCTTTTTAAATAAATTATCATTTGTAAAAGACAAGACTTAAGTTTTTAAGTTAATAGATAGACATTGTAAATAAAATTATGTACCTACTTAATTAAGTTTTATATATAAATTAATAATTGCAGTAGCGAAGTACCTAGTATCTGCGATCGTTATAATATTTGGAACCAATTGATGAGGATATTACTGCTTCGCCACTAATAACTATTCCAACCAAAAATACTTACATAATTTTGTAGAAGAATTTTGTACTATTTTAATTAGATGTAGGGCTAGTGAATAATAATATTACTAAGGAGCATGATACGAGTGCAAATAAAGTGATTCAAAAAATATTTTTGGATGTAATATAACGTTAAGTTATTATAAGCTTTTGTTTTATTTCACAACACACAATTGTGACTTTCCTTAGGGTACGCCTAGAACATCTGTTTCCTTTAAACTGTATTTGAAATTGACTTATATTTAATTAATTTTTAATTAAAGAATATCAAACAGTAAATTAAAATGTAGGTACTACATTTATAAAACTGGAGGCTAGCCACGTAACGATATTTACTATGAGTTTGTTATATATATCTTCGCTACTCAGCCTTAACATGCATGCAAAAAATATTTTAATATGTCAATTTAATAAGTTGATGTAGTTTAAATAATACAATAACATAGGAAATGCATTAAAATACAAAATGAAGACATTTTTATCGATGTAGTAGTCATATCTTTACGTGATTAGCCTTCTGTTTAACCAATTATTTTACTCTAACTTTCCCGTGCCTTCACAAACGCGATATGCCCGGTGAAGTAGCATAAGCCTCATGGCTGAATGTGAATAGTTCTGCCTACTAACTCATACGACATACCTAAGTATGGCGTAATTGAGTTAGTAACTTTATGTGCATCTTGAAATCCACTTTCAAAAAGTCTTATTTAATTTATCCCTTTTACCTTATAATATTGAGTTAGTAGAATTAATTTAGGCCCAGGCAATATTTTGTAATCAACTTTGTTACCTACTTTCTCTTGTCAAAATTATGGTTATTTTTTTATAGGTATCTTAAATAATCTACCTAATTCCATTGAAATAAGGTTCAAAGGTTTCAGTCACTATCGATGAATGTAAATTAAGCAATAATTAATGCAAGACAAATATGGATAACGTCGTATAAGACAAAAGTAGTAGTAGGTAATTGATATTGATAGAGTACCTATAGAAGACATCGGGACTAAGATAGAAGCACCATGACGCTAAGCTAGCAGCCCCGTGACTCTAAGTTAAGAAGGTCATGGAACTAAGCTAGAAGCCGTTATAGGACTCTAGAGTAGCGCCGCGACGCAGCTCTCAAAGCACCACCACGGCAAGATAGAATCACCGTGACGTGTTCGTAACGCGCCACAATACTCACTTAAAAAGGACAGCGACGCTGTCTCAAAAGCGGCGCGTCACTAAGTAAAGAGAGCCGGGACTCTGTCAAAACAGGCTCCGCGTGGCTGAGCTAGGAGAGCCGCCGCGATGCTGTCCAAAACCGTTGTGAAGCTGAAGTAGTAGCGGTGCGACGCATTTAGAGAGCGCAGCGACGCTGTCTCAAAGGCGGCGCGTCTCCATTTAAGGAGTTCCAAGACTCAATCAAAACGGGCGTAGGAACTTGAATTAGGAAAACCGTGACGTAACCTAAAGGGTGCCGCTCGATGTGTTAGATATCCTATCAAACAAGGTCGAATCTCGTATTCACCCTAATAATTACCTACACATTGTCATGGCAACTGCCTCCATTGACAAGAGGTGAGTGAGAAGGACAGCATAACTCAATGGGCTAATAAGAATTGGATTGCAGTGGATTCTTTAAATATTGTTATCTAAGAGACTATATTTGTTAAGCTGTCGTGCCGTACCTAATTAAATGACACAAAAAAATTATCTACTCATCGCATAATTGAGCACTTTATTAATATATAAGAGGGACGTATGAAGTTAATTCAAAGGGAAATGCTACAATCGCATTACATCGCGAGACATGGAAGGAGGGAAGGGAGGCTTTTGCCCTGCAGTGGTACAACGTAGGCTCTTAATAATAATAATAATAAATGCCCAGACGCCACACAAAAAAATGCCTAAAATGGACAACAATTAAATATACGCCAAATTGCACTATTAGTCGTAGGGAACCCATATCATTTCCAATAATTAGGTATCAAAAACCTCGGCAAAACTTGTTCAAAACATATTTTTAAAAATATATGTTAAATAGAGGTTTATAAAATCCGAGTCGTCGTTTAGGCGGGTTCAATCTAAGTCGTGTTCAAAAAGGGGTAACGTGTGCAGAATCCAAAATCCTTAAAAATGGCTAAAGTCGTCGTTATTATATGCTTTTAAGTAATACTCAAGTCGCAAACGCAAAATTTGAATCGAATTGAATCGATCAATTCAAAACCACAATTCAAAAATGAACCTTACTGCATAGGCAAAGGACATGTGATGTATACAGCCTTTTCTTGTTTAAAAATAATTTCATTTTAATTAATATTGACATGCATAATATATTACTTTGATTAGGTATACGGTTTATATAGGTCGAATTATTCTAAATGAACGATAACTGTACAATAATTCTCTAGAATAGTTCGTTAAGGATTATTTAATCATTCTTGCTTGGCTGAATGTCTATTGCACATGTCAGATTAAACACAGACGTCTGAGACGTCCATCAAAAAATAAGAATGAATAGGACGGACATCAAGTGAAATATTATAAAGGTCGTTATATTTTCCTCCAAGGTGTACAAACCTGACAATTATTTAATTATGCATATTTTATTCTAATTAGAATTTAGGACTATTAGTAGTTTCTGTCCATTCCAGGCATTTTTTGGGCGTTCCCCTTTATTTCTTTGTAGTACTTAAATGTAATATTTAAAAAAAACACGTTTACTTTTGTCTTATCTGGCAACATTACGTACCATAATACCGGGAACATTTAAAAAGCTGTCAATGGAAAATTATAACTTGTTGCTATGGCAGCTACAAGTTGTTTTGATTATTATTAGATACTTCGTGATGTGTTTATTTCTGCATGGATACCGCGAAGGAAAATAAACTTAGGCAATTAACACACATAAAACAGTAAAATTACTTTCAATTATCATTGAGTTTCTCATAATTTTAAATCTATCAACGTGTTTTCTGTCTCCAGTTTGTGTAAAAAGTATTGATATCAAAAATCTCAGAGACATATTTTCGAATTACGAAATAATGGAGTTGTTTTTTGTTTAGTTATAGTGACCAAAGAAACAAGGCAGATAATTATGTCTTTGGTGTCAAATAATAGAAAGCTCCTGAGGTAAGTGTGCTTAATTGCATATTATATTTATCATATTGATATTTTTTCTCATACTAATTAAAGTCTGATTCCAACATTTACTTACTCCCAATATTTCTTATTGATTTGCAGGTCTAAATGGCAAAATCAATTTAAGAAGACATTGTAGATTTCTAGACGTTCTGATAAAAATGTCACTAGAAGTGGAAAATGAGCAAGAATTGGTCTCAGATGAGCCTGATGTTGATGTTAACTTGTATTCAGATGTCAGAGTAAAATGGTTCAAGGTTTAAAACTTTAATTTTTAGTTGAAGTTCATTTTAGTTTTCATCTTAAGTTACTATTATCATTAAATAGTATAAAACAAAGCTGCTTCCCACTGTCTGTCTGTACCTATGTATGCTTAGATCTTTGAAACCACGCAACGGATTTTGATGCGGTTTTTTTAATAGCGAAAGTTTTATATGTTTAATACATCAGCATTACACCCATGCAAAGCAGGAGCGGGTTGCTAGTACTAATATATAAAGTTGAAGAATTAGCTTGTTTGTTTGAATATGCTAATAACAACTAAAAAACTTAACATTAAAAGTTGTTTTGATCAGTATAATTATTATTGATTTAAAAATATTTGTAAATAACAAGATCAACACCAACACCAAATATTTACAGCAACATCTAAAAAAGTAATTTTTTCATAATTTAAAGTTAATTCAAGGCAAATCCGGGGTCATTGGGTAGCCTTTTAGTACCTTCTATCAAACCCTGAAATGATTGTTTATTCAGGGTTATAGCCCGATTCATAAATAACTTTATACTAAATAAAGGTTTATATACTGATTAACAGGACCGTATCCTTGCCTTCATAGGCATGGATGATGATGAGCTCTTCTATAGCATGATAGAAGACGGGAATGCTAAACAGAAGTTCATTCATTTCCTAACATCACCTATTAAACCACATGAATTGTCTCTGGGGAAACGGACATTTTATGTGTCCAAAGTAATTGTGGATAAACTTATACATGAGGATAAAGAGTATCAGGAGTGGAGTAAGTAGAACCTGGCTAAATTACCTAATTAATAAAAAAAAGTCTCTCAATTTCTAAATACAAAAAATTACCAAGTCATTTAAATAGGAACATTTGGTAATTGAATGATTCAATAATAAATACTGTTACAATATATCACTTTTTCCTGTACTTTAGTTCTTGCACTATCTTCTAAAATACTGTGCCTAATAAGATCCATACTTTTTACTTATTGAGATAGAATAATTTCAAAGTACAAGCCTATTAGATATTGTCTAACATATTATTATATCCATATGCACCCATGCAAAATAAGTGAATATGAATATTAATTATTTTAAAACAATTAGTTCAGTTCAGTTCAATGTTATACCTAATATAAAAACAAAAAGCAAGTGTGATCTATTTCTGTATGATTATTTTAAAACTGATCAATAAAACCTGTCAATATTTTTTTTCTTAACAAGGTTTTGATAACATTTTTCAGGAATTGTACCTCCACCACCACCTCCTCCCACTAAAGCTAAGAAAGGCAAAGGAAAGAAAGATACAAAAGCTCCAGATGCAGAAACAGAGGATGATGGCAAAAAAGCCAAAAAGAAAGGAAAGAAGGGGAGTAAAGGTAAATTCAATATTTTTATGGTATTATTTAATTTTTATTTATGGGCCTAGCTAATGACAAATACTATTGGACCCATAATTGTTCAGTTCTCCTTGTACTTGTTTAATGAAATTGTAACCAAGTTATTCAATTGAAGATTTTTTTTAAACTAACTATTGTTTCTTTGTTCCAGATATATTACCAGAACAAGGTATTTGGTTTAATTTATAAATACATATGTTTATTATTATTTGGAAAAATAGTTTTGTCTCTGATTTGAATAAAAAATAATTTAAATTTTATTTGCTAAATCAAACATAGAAATAGTTAAAATATCTTAATTGGTTGAGTAAATTTGAATATTAAGTGTAATTATTTATTTAGAGTATAGCTTTTTCATAAACTGTGGAACAGTTCTATTGGTGTAGAATTATTTTCATACTAGCGGCCCGCCCCGGCTTCGCACGGGTGGTCTCCGTTGAAATCCGTTCAGTAGTTTTTGAGCTTATTCGAAAAAAACTTACAATATTACTTTTCCTCTTAATAATATTAGTATAGATATAGATATGACACTTATATTATAAATGTTAAATAGAGGCGTCTCTAGCCCATGTAGCGCCCGTATATAAACTATACCCTAGCGCCCCCTTAAGCTCGCGGTCATAATGTAATAGGTACAAAGTATGGAGCCCCTATAGGTAAATTTGTGACTCTGAATTGAATGTTATTAAATTTGTGAATACAATCCAGTGGAAGCAGACATAGAGACTGCGGCGGGAGCGGTGGGCGCGGCGGACGTGGACGCGCCCCCCGCGGAGCAGCGCGCCGAACCAGCGGACACCTCGTCTGAGGACAAGTATTACTTCCCACCACGTAAGTGTGTGCATATTTATTGATCATCTACGTAACATGTGTATTCTATTGTGTACGTTAATTTTTATTAGCCACGTGGCTTTTGCTATTTAGAAAACAACCTGCGCAAGGGGGCACCCTCTGAGCTCTGTGGCTCTTTTTATCGGACGAATTTTTATGTAGTCAGCCACGAGGCTTTTGCCACTACTCCCCGCATAAAGGCGAGCAGGGCTGAAATTTTATTCAATGCTTTAAGGACCTTGGCTCAGTCGCTGGCGGGAATATAATATGATGTTGAGGATTCGGTTCAGCCACTGAGATATTTTGAGTTTTTATTAAGTCTTCTTGGTCGAGGGACCGGACGACTACCCCCTAGAATAAAATAGACATATTTTAGAGGACACCATCAACACCATAATACATACACTCATTTAAAAAAATACATTTGCAGCGCCTGAGGATCTAGACCCAGAAGTCGACGGAACTTTGGAGTACTATACAGTAGTTGTAAGAACAATAATAATTCTTTCTTTTAGCATTTTTTAGTTAGAAACTTGCATCCATAGTCTGATAGAGACAATTATCAGAAACATGTCAGGTTTCTACTGACTTGCAATAATTTATTAGTTTGTTACTGTTTGTAGATTGAAATACCGATGCACAATGGAAGATATTGAATGAAAAGTCTTAAATGTGTTTCTATAGTAGGAAATTAATAATTTCGTTCAGCCTCTCTCTTTTAAGGAGTCTCCACTTTTGTCCTTCAACAAAATGTCCAAAAGATGCCCTTTGTTTTTTTAATAATAATTTCAACTATTTAATTATATGTCCAAGTTATTAAATAGGGGTCGACAATAGTATAATTGACTTCACCGTAAATTGCTTGAACACATTTTTGCACTATAAACGCTTTGTCTATGTAACGTTCTATATTGTACTTTTATATAAACTCCACAGAGGTCTGTCCCCCGTGTGATCCAATACCCCAAGCTGACCGCTTACTTCGGAGCGCTGACGCCGCAAGTGGCACAACGCAACCGTCGCTACGCGTACTTCGTGCGACAGACGCAAGAGGGCATCCCGCACACTACTAATGATAAGACGTCGCGCCGACAGATGGCGCAGTACGTACTCACGGGAGTCACTACTGGGAGAATGCTTATGAGCCTTGGTGTACAGTTGAGAGAGGTAACGTATTCGATATTTGAACCCTTTTTTGGCATATTTTGTTTTTTAAACGAATGTTTCTATAGTCTATTTGTATTTAAAAACATAACAGCGAATAACATGACACCTAGTTTGTTTAAAGTACTCTGCAATAATATTGATATTTAACTAGTTGTTGTCCGCAATTTCACCCGCGTAAATTTCCATTTCTTGATGCTAGCTTAGCAACCGCTTTTCATCCATATTCATGTATGGTATTGTTTATTTTGTATTTTATTGTGTATTTCGCACTTTCACCTTTCACTTTACAAGTATTCACTGCGAAGGGTAATTTTATCACTAATTTACGTATTTTTCAATTATAAATAGGACTATTTATATATTTAAAGTAAATTATTAATCAGAGCAAAAACAAAAGCTTCTTTGGGAGCTGACGCTAGCGCCCTCTCCTTCCATCCCCTTAAGATTGAATATTAAATTGTCATAAGACCGCCGATTGTACCTCCAATTATTTTATCTTGTATTTGTGTCTATTGTAAGTTTGGTGCTATAAAGTGTACTCTACCCTACAATGTTGAGTTGCTGAATTAACGGAGCTTTGGTTGTAAACTTATTTACCTAAGATTTTATGTTTATCCTGCAGATCTATATCCCTCTATTCAACAAACAGTTCCGTGAGGTATCTATGTCGGGCGGTGAATCGGGACAGACCTCCCTGTCCAGACAAGTGTCTCTCGCCGGCTCACATCATCAGGTCATCCCGGAGAGTGGTTCGCAGGTCTGTGATTTAACATAGAAACTCGTTCTGATCGGAATCGGCTGTAAATATTCTAGCCATATGATGTATTGGTTACTACAGCTAAGGTGTATTTGGACAATTTGGCCGAATATGGCATGTCTTACCTATGCCCGGTGAATTAGCAAAAGCCTCCTGACTAAATACATAATGTGTGCAAAATGGCATTTCTGTTATACTGAATCCACATTATGCGTGCGCGTGAGATCGACACAAGTGCCGCACAAAATCAATTTAACAGATAAGAAATACCAAGTTACGTAAAATTATCCGTTAAATATATAATATTTAATCGTCAATTTTAGCGCATACGTTTTAGTTTAACCTAACGTTTAAAATTGCTAGCCATATATTTCTAGAGCTCAGAAGCATAACGTCAGATATCGTCGGTGATAGTACAAAACCGCGTAAGTGACAGTCGCTAATAAGGTGTAATTTCACCTGTCAATTTATATTTTTGTAAAATATGTTTTAAAGGGCAATACATCAGTTTGCTGCATTGCATTTTCAACCTTATTAGATAAAATCATTTACGCGATTCATTACGACGATATGCCCATTATACGTCAGAAAACGTCGTATGTGCCTTTATCGTAAACAGCCACTTACGACCAAATGCTTCTGAACTATAATAGTACATCCGTCCCTATGCTTCTGAGGTCTAGATTTGTTACTGAAGCTTTGTTAACTTGTCGTGTTGAATGCACAGGCAAATTATCTTCGACCATCAGATTACAGAAGAATGTCTAACGTTGCTCGCGGAGAAAATGCCGAAAGAAGGTAAGAAAAAACAATCGTAGAAAAATAGTTACTTAGTTCAGTCGTAGCTTCTTTCAAAATTATACGACCAAAAAAATGTTTCTTGGTGGAATATATACTACACAGAGACCACTCTATCCGACCCGCCGGAGAAGAGTGCGCCCGTGAACGCGACGCGCCTTCCGATGCTCTCGTAGACCCGAAGTCCGAGAGCCCCGCGAACTGTTAAGTAGAGCGACAGTTGCACAAAACTCCCCTAAAGAAACTAAAGCTGTAATCCCTCAATCTCCAAGGTCTCCAAGGTCAAGGTCCAAGTCCCACAGGGGACGCCCTCTTGCGCAGGTTGCTTAGTTTGTACCGTATAAACAATTTATCTACGCTGGAGCTCTGCTCGCCTTTATGCCCGGTGAAGTAGCAAAAGCATAAGGGGTAACAACATATATTATGTCGGGTAGAAAAAAAAAAGGTTGAATATATGCTTATTTCTTCATAAGAAATGGTGCTTGCATCAAAGACATGCTTCACCTGCGCTGTTTGACTGTGTTATGACCCATGCCCTAAAGCTTCTGTCAGTGATTTTATGAAGTCTTATGTATTCAGGATAAAGAACATGCATACTGACCAGAGGACAGATGGAGGCAGTTCACCCAGTAGTGCACATTTTTCACCATCCGTCGGATTGGTAAGTACTTTTTTCAAAACGTATCAGATTCAGTAACTGAGTCAGTCTTGATCGAAACATGGTCTAGAGTTTTAAAGTTTCGTCAAAATCCGTTGAGTAGTTTGTGTGATTTAACAAGTTGCTAACTATTTTTTCACAGATTAGGTTATAAGGAATACTGTTTTGCTATTCTTTTACCACTAGAGGGGCCACTAGCACAATATTTCGATTAAATGTAATATCATATAATACTTTGGGGCATATACTGAAGCGTAAGCGTTTAGCGTTTTTTGGTTGCAGTAAATATTTTAGGTTTTCTAGTTGAGTGCAATGGTTGTATGATGCCATGATATCTTCATATTTTTACAAAAGCTTTGAGAAATTAGATACTTAAGTATTAAACGAAATTACGAAAAATTTGTAATGTCTTCCAAAACGACGTTTTGTTTTCCATTTTTGTTAACGTACTGTGCTGATTGCGCCATTTTATGTATGACTTACTATGACAACCTCCGTAGCGTAGCGGTAATTGGCTCACTTTAAATCTCGGAGGTCGTGGGTTCGATCCCTACACCGGACAAGAAATCTTTGTGTTAATTCTAAGATTTTTTTCCGGGTCTGATTGGATTAACGTGTTGTGTTATAACATCATTTATAATAATCGTATATCAAGGAACGGGCAGCAGCGTTTCCTTGTGTGTTACAACATAATACTGCGGTACTAACCCGCCTGCCAAGCGTGGTGGCTATGGCAAAATCCTCTATCGGGAGGAGGCCCATGTTCAACCTTGGACGTTATACGGGCTGATGATGATGTATGACTTTGCCTTTTATGTAGCAAGATTGTATTATTATATTATGTCTCAACGAAATAACTAGTTGTTAGTTTTTGATGTTTATTTTGATCTTAATTAGGGTTTTGATGTTTATGTTATTTTTTTGTTTTTTTATTAGTGATTTTATATTTATATTAGTCTTTCATGTACGTATTTAGTTTGTTTTATATATGTAACTGAATATGTTTTATTTTAATTTTATTATTATTATTTTAAACTTTTTAATTTTGTTTGCTTAGTGTTGTAATTTCTTTTATGCATGCTGTGGTCTCCTGTGAGTGAAGAAGTACACCTTCGTGATAATATTGTCGTCCATCTATATTTTCTTTATGATTTGTGTATATCCTTTGTTGGAGATCCTAAATCTATAATATAAAAATGAATCGCAAAATGTGTTGGTAAGCGCATAACTCTACAAAGCCTGGACCAATTTGGCCAATTCTTTTTTTTTATGTTCGTGGAAGTTCAAGGATGGTTTTTACGGCGAGAAAAATTCGAATAATTGCCTGAAAACCCCTTAAAACAGCCTTTTTCTTTTTCCCATACAAACGTTTTCTAACTAAAATGTAGAGTCAATTTGAGCTTTATTTTGTTAATTAAAAACTTGAATTTTTTTGCCAAGATTTTTTAGGGTAGGGGTAGTGTAGGGTAGGGGTAGTGTAGGGTAGGGGTAGTGTAGGGTAGGGGTAGTGTAGGGTAGGGGTAGTGTAGGGTAGGGGTAGTGTAGGGTAGGGGTAGTGTAGGGTAGGGGTAGTGTAGGGTAGGGGTAGTGTAGGGTAGGGGTAGTGTAGGGTAGGGGTAGTGTAGGGTAGGGGTAGTGTAGGGTAGGGGTAGTGTAGGGTAGGGGTAGTGTAGGGTAGGGGTAGTGTAGGGTAGGGGTAGTGTAGGGTAGGGGTAGTGTAGGGTAGGTTTAGTGTAGGGTAGGGGTAGTGTAGGGTAGGGGTAGTGTAGGGTAGGGTAGTGTAGGGTAGGGGTAGTGTAGGGGTAGGAGTACCGCATAAACGAAGTCTCTACGGCCCAGTTTATTTTATACAAATGTTTAGGTCTTTTATGTATCGATTGAGGCAGTACGAAGTCTGCCGGGTCAGCTAGTATATAAATAAATGTTATTTGTGTGGCTTTTTATAGGGTTCCATCATAGCGCCGGGATGTTCACAAGGATCAATCGATGGGTTCGTTGAAGAGCAACCGGGTGATGAAGTCACTTCTGACATTAAAGCTCTAGTGGGCATCGTGGAATGGTTTGTTTCCATATTTTTTCATTATAAGTTTAAATTATTTTTAAGTATACCAACTCATGTTGGACTTTATTGCACGAGGAAGTAGCAAGCCTCATGGTTAGCCATGTGGCTTGGTACTTCCCTAGACTTTAGATGTCCACCCAGAAAAAAAAGTAATTTAAAACTAAAAAAACATATATTATCGGTTGTTAACAGGAGCATAGAGCACATAGAAGGTGAAATCCAACTGCCAATGCCCAACATTCCCTGGTTAGCTGAAGATCAAGACAAGTACACTGCACTGGAACCAGAAAAGATCAAGCAGTTAGAGGCCGCTGTGAGCTTGTGGCAGCAGCATATTGATACTACCATCACTACTTGTCTCTCAAAGGTAAAGGTAGTACTATGGATCTTAGTATCTAAACTAAATAAGCTTTAAAGCTGATTTGTACAATCGTCAGATAAACAGTCCGATTGCATTTACTAGCAAGCGGTGTTAAGCCATTGGCTAGGGCGTCGTACTTGCGATCACGTGGTCGCCGGCGCGATCTCCCACCCATTGCACTACCGACGTCAACCCACTCGTAACACAAGCATTTTAGCACGAGGGGTTAACAAGAATGCTAGGTAGAGTGCAAAAACGTTGCTAGTAATCTTTAAAAAAACAATTATTTTTTCAATTAATAGCGTACTTTTGATTATATCTGTGCAATCAATTTAACTATTTCACGTCTCAGTTAAGCTTAACTTCTATAGTTAAAACATTATATTTGAAATTATCATAGTTGTCAAATGCTTTGTTGTAAACGCACTCGTTCTAACAATAACGCATTATATATATGGGTTTCATTCCCACATGTCTATCATGAACATAGTTACGAAAAACCCATAGATAGTAAACTGTTGAATAAAATAGGTTATGATAAACAGCCAGTTTACTTTAATGGAAATTTACATACCTGATGGTCTATCATAAGATTAAAAAAACAGTCCCCAGTTATCTTGGCGAGTAGTATGTATGATGTAGATGAAAATTAAAGTACCTTAGATGAAAGGATGTGAAGACAGCTTGTGCCAATTTACCTTGACCCCACATTAGTCTTGCGCGTTTCTCGAGCATGCTGTAAGGCCTGTTAAGAGGCCCATGTTCAGCAGTGGACGTAATCGGGCTGTTGAATTGGAATTGAAAGATAGCTCCGACGCAGAATGTCCACTTCTCAAAATGTCCACTGGTCGCAAAATGTCCTTTTCTCACAATGTCTCTTTCGCAAAATGTCTCTTTAGCAGAATGTCCACTTCGCAAAATGTCCCTTTCGCATATTGTCCCCTTTTCATTTCTGTTTAATCATAATTCATTATAGCAATTAGCTTTCACACATCATGTTTGACGTGTGTTTATTTGTATTGATATGGGTAAGCATAAAAAATATATATGTAGTACAAATCACATTTATTTCTTTGCATAATCGCTTGATTTAACATCATGCTTTTGAACTTTTCCCCAGACTCGAGAAGGCGAGGGTCCTGTAGCGGAGTACAAATATTGGCGAGAAAGAGATGCTGAGATATCACTACTGGTAGAGCAACTGAAACAGCCGATGGTCGTTAAAATACTTGACCTGCTGGAGAAAGTTAATTCAGATGAGTTAAATGTATGTACAGCTCAATCTATCTATAAGCTCACCACCATCTTACTGTAAATATCAATCCGCCTGTCAAGTGTGGTGATTATGACTTCATTCCTCAAAGACTTTGTCTTGCAGATGTATTAAGAGAAGGCCCATGTTCAGCAGTGGACGTAAATGAGCTGTTGAATTGATTTTAGTATAGCGCGTTTGTATGTCAATAATATGCTTATCTCGTTAATAAATACTAATAATAATAATATTTATTTTTATTTATTCTATAGGGATTCCAACGGTACAAAGAAAAATTATTGGAACAGTACAATATGGCCAGCGACAACCTGAAATTCCTATCTACATTGATGCGGTTCTTTACTGTGAGCACTATATTGTATATATTATTTTACTTAGGGATAGAATAGGTAGTGTATTTAAGTAGCAAATCTCGTAATTTTTATGGCGAAATCATAACGTGGACATGCCTATTGAAATACCATGTGATCTTTTATATACTTATTGGCGGAGTTTTCATACGTACAAGTGTGTAACCTATCATATAAGTTGATTAAGAGATTTCAAGTAATTTACTCATCCTCTGATATATCAACTTATGTAATGTAATAAAAAATCTACATAAATAGCTAAAAAACTTAATGCGCCATGCCATACTTTACACCTGCTTACAATCAACGCAACGGATCGCAGCGATATCCGCGCTCTATAGTTTTATAGACTCTTAAGATATATCACTAAATACCTTTGTAGGTGATCGAAGACAATTCTCCACTGACAAACGTAATAGAGATCCTCCCGGAGATGATGGAGAGCATCTACATGATGTGGGTGTTGTCCCGAGGTTACAGAACTGACGAGACCATGGTGCCGCTGCTGTGCAGGATCTCGTGGGCGCTGTGCCATAAGATTGAAAAAGTGTTAGACCTACACAAGTTGTTTGAGTAAGTATTTAAAAATACTTAATATACATTTTAGACTAAATTGTTCATACTTTGGACTTTGCTTTGGACTGGGAAAGTTCATTTCCCAGTTCAAAGCAAAGTCCAAAGGCCTTCAGACAAGACGGTCTAGCGGCTTTACCCACATATCTTGAAGTATCTGTACAATATAGAGGTATCTGAAACTACCACCCCGCGCGTGTTTTTATCCGCGTATGTCCCGTTCTCGTGGGAATTTCTACTTTAAATATAGCCTATGTTAATAAAGAAGACTTCTTCTTTGTTTAATATTTGGACATATTTGTTGTTTTTTTTTTCTATATTATTTTGTTGTGCAATGAAGAGTATTATTTTTAGGGTTCTGTACCCGAAGGGTAAAAACGGGACCCTATTACTAAGACTGTGCTGTCTGTCTGTCACCAGGCTGTATCTCAAAAACCGCGATAGCTAGGCAGTTGATATTTTCACAAATGATGATGATTTGCCGCTATAACAACAAATACTAAAAACAGACGTGATTTTTGCCGTTTTTTACCATCATTGTATAGATACGCGCGAGTCTGACTCGCTCTTGGCCGGATTTTTTATTACTTTTTTTTAGTGTACCAATAACCATGCTAATTTCCAAAATTGATATTAATGAATTTAGACCATCGGCAGGATTCTAATTTGCATCTTAGGTATAGCCCCTAATGCCTAGACCATCCAGCCACGGTGGATGTCATAGATCCAACGTTAACTTACCCAAAGAGCTACAAAACATCTAACACTGAAAATATATTTTGTCCCAGCAAATCAAACGAAAAAGTTCTACGCTTAGCCCGCTCCAGCCAGAAGATAATGGAACTGTGGCACTCGTTGTACAGAGACACTCGTCGCAACATTGAGCTTAGCGGCAAAGGGGCTCGCTGGGAGTTCGACCAGCCCCTACTGTTCACTCGCACTGACTATATCGGCAGTGTGGGGAAGGACCTAGGGGATGTAGTACAGGTATAATGTACATCACTGCCGGTACAGAAACAAATGAGGTGAAAACGTGGGACAGACGCAGTGCAGACATGATGTCGCTTCAAAACGCTTTCATACAAAATGTACGTTTTCAACGTGTTGTGAAGTACCCACAAGCAAAATGCGCTGCGTCTGTGCAGCGTCTTCGCCTTACGTCGTCTCTGTATAATTCCGGTCTTAGAGACAAGCACTAAATTTCAATAAATATAAGACTAACGATTAATTGATTTCCTTAGAATGCTCGTTCATAGGCTACGCTATAAAAAATCTCCAGCACTTATGACCTCGAGGGTTTAGTTATAGATTGTGGAAAAATGCTTTTATACATATACTAGCGGCCCGCCCCGGCTTCGCACGGGTGGACTTTTATACCCTTCCCCTGCCCTACCCTACCCTACCCCTACCCTACTCCTACCCTACCCCTAACCTTCACCTACCCTACCCTACCCCTACCCTACCCTACCCCTACCATACCCCTACCCTATCTCTACCCCACCCTACCCCTACCCTACCCCTACCCTACCCCTACCCTACCCCTACCCTACCCCTACCCTACCCCTACCCTACCCCTACCCTACCCCTACCCTACCCCTACCCTACCCCTACCCTACCCCTACCCTACCCCTACCCTACCCCTACCCTACCCCTACCCTACCCCTACCCTACCCCTACCCTACCCCTACCCTACCCCTACCCTACCCCTACCCTACCCCTACCCTACCCCTACCCTACCCCTACCCTACCCCTACCCTACCCCTACCCTACCCCTACCCTACCCCTACCCTACCCCTACCCTACCCCTACCCTACCCCTACCCTACCCCTACCCTACCCCTACCCTACCCCTACCCTACCCCTACCCTACCCCTACCCTACCCCTACCCTACCCTACCCCTACCCTACCCTACCCTACCCTACCCTACCCTACCCTACCCTACCCTACCCTACCCCTACCCTACCCTACCCTACCCTACCCTACCCTACCCTACCCTACCCTACCCTACCCTACCCTACCCTACCCCTACCCAAAAGTATCCTATGTCCTTCTCCCAGTTCTTAGCTACCTCCCTACCAATTTTCAGCCAAATCGGTTCAGCCGTTCTTGAGTTATAAGTGTTGTAACAAACACGACTTTCTTTTATATATATAGACTAATATAGGTACTACATCTGTTTAAGACTATAAGAATAAAAAGCCGTGGGTTTCGTTGGAAACAAAAGTGTAATAAATAATATGTATCAAAATTATAGGTAAAGGTATAAAAACATAGACAATATAAATACAAAAAAGTTGTGCGGTCTTGCACAACATCTTAATTCATCTTACATATTTCTCCTGCATAAAATGAGGTGCAATTTAGTCAGTTATTCTTCCGACAACAAACTATTTGCTACAATTTAGCCCTGCAGCTGCTTAACCCTGTCAGGGTTACGCAGCTGCAACTGTTCACATTGAAAACATTTTTTAACATATACAGTTGACCAATTACAACACTCTTGTCTTTCTTTCAGGTCCTAATAGATTTCGAACGAGTGTTCGGCCTAGAACTCAAATCTATAATAAGCGACCCTACACAAATCGACGATGTACGCAAACGAGTCAAAAACCTCGTCTACCCAATCGGTACTGTCGACTTTAGTGTATTCGTGTTCGACAATAAAGAAAACTGGGACGTGATCATGGCGGACTTTTGGAGAGAAGTGAAATTTTTGGAAAATGAGGCGAAGAATTATATAAACCAGAGTTTTGGAAACTTGAGGTGAGTCCATGCATTATTTTTTATTTTATGAATCCTACATTTTAGGAGATAATTCCGCCATGGACTGTGACGTCACATTAATATCGCAAACTATAGCTTTTTATGCTTTTTGTTTATAAGCTACTAGCTGGCCCGGCAAACTTCGTACCGCCTCAAAATCTACGCGGTGTCCTACATCTACCCTACCCTCCCCCTACTCTACCTCTACTTCCCCTACCCTACCCCTACACTACCCCTACCCGACCCCTACCTCTACCCTACCCCTACCCCTATATGTTTGTATTGACGTCGTCAAATTATGTTTTATGACTCAATAAACTAACTAAAACTCGATAAACTGCTTGCTAGGCAAGTGGTTGCAAGAAGTACCAGCTCTGGCTACCTTTTATTACACACAAAATACAACAATCATCTTTTAACTTTTAGAAGCGGCCGTAGCCCAATGTCTCTCTCGCCGGTTCGAACCCCACCCATTGCACTACTGACGTAGACCCACTCGCAACACAAGCATGTTAGCTTAGCACGAGGGGTTAACAAGAATACTAGTAGACTACAAAAACTCTGCTAGTAATATTTAAAAAAATAAAAAAATATAAATACTATTTGGCTTAGTATTATATCTTTCTCAGTCTAGCAGTAAAAAAAATCGAAAGTCTATATTTGTTTTATTTTTTAGAATTGTTACATTATTGTATTGTAGCAATTTAATCTTCGAACTTACAGGTCATCGGTAGAAGCTTTATCAGTGCTTCTGAAGCTGCTGGAGTTCGATACCCGCGAGTCGATCCGCAACGAACTCTCTACGAAGTTCGATTTAGTTATGAGGCAGTTTATCAAGGAACTCACCGCTATCGAAGATCAGTTCATGGTCAGTTTATTAATGCTCTTATATGCTGCCCTCCTTAATGCAAACGCAGTACTTGCAATTTATTTCTTGATAAGCGCGGTAAACACATTTTTGGGCAAGTACGGCGTTTCCCGTAAAATAAAAAACAAGTCTCATAAAACATTAAATATATATATATCTAGGGTCAATGTCACACAGATCATCCTCGACCCAAACTAAGCAAAGCTTGTACTATGGGTACCAGGCGACGATATACATACTTATATAGATAGATAAATATGATTTAAATTTTTTGATGTATAGATTAGGGTCCTAAAGTGTTATTGAAAATCCCAAAAATGACGACTACTGTACTTACAGTAGTCGTCATTTTTGGGATTTTGCCCTACTACTTAGTAGGGCAGTATTGTATGGAACTAATCTAACTCACTCTCTTTACATTGTAAGCAGGGATCAAAAGAGGCACACACAGAACAATACAATAGGCCCTGAGGCTTATCGTATTTTTCATATTAAATAGTATCGGATTATCTTAGATTCGTGGACTACACGTTCTTAAAGTAAGCTTTTTAGGGCTTACAAGTTTATGATCACTCCACACTTATTGATTTAGTGTATTACTTATGACTGACCATATTGGTATTTGCGGCTTATGTCGTACATGTTATCAAAGGTAACTTAATTTATATTCTAAGATGTTCTTTGATTAACGCCTCTTATTTAGCGTTATCGCAAAAATCCTCCGTTACTGCGGAATCACCCGCCGGTCGCGGGCGCTATGTACTGGGCGCGTGCGCTGTTCAACAAGATGAAACAACCCATTATGAAGTTTCAAAAGGTATGCTATACACAAAAATAAAAAATATTTTAAATAATATTTATTTGAACCAGTATCCAATATTTTTTAGTAATCTAACTGACGGACTAAATAGATTTTTTTAGTCTTCATGCCCATTTATACTTATTATTCTAGAATTTTTTTTTATTTAAAACCTTTTATAAACTTACGTATATGTACATAGTTACGTACAAGTATACCGTTTGCACTATACACAACATGTACGTAATCAAACATTTTTATTGAAAACGATATTTTCCGAAAACTAAGACATGCTTTTAATTCTAGGTTCCCGAACTAAATGACAGCGAACAAAAGAATAAAGCGTTTGTTTTATACAAGAATTTCTCTAAAACTATTAAGGATTACGAAGATACCAAATATAAACAGTGGGAGCGCAGTGCTTCTGAATTCGTTGACAGTATGATGAAGAAAAACTTGCTCAAAGTTGAATTTAAAAAGGAAGTTGGTATGTTGACATCTAATAGAACGAACATAAAAAAATATATATTCACTCCGTTCATACAAAACATGCTTTAAAAATTAGATAAATTAATAGCTTTTCGCGCGCGGTTTTACTAGAATAACTCCTATTCCCGTAGTAACTTCATAATTAAATATAGCCTATAGCCTTCCTCGATAAATGGGCTATCTAATACTAAAATATTTTTTTTAAATCGGACCAGTAGTTCCCGAGATATGCGCGTTAAAGCCCACAAACAAACTCTTCAGCTTTATATATTAGCATATAATATAATAAATAACCGAAATTGGGAAGTCGCTGTTCCGTACTTTATGCTCTTCAACATTTTAAAAGATATTTTATCATTTAAACACTGACATTGGCAAAATTAACGTTGTTTGAGGTGGCAGGCCATTGATTCAAGAAGGAGAAAATACTGAACAGATTTTCTCGTTCAGTATTTTCTACTTAACTAAGCGGTGCAGCGGATTCGTTCAAATTGTACACGAAAAATTATATACAAAATATTCTTTCGACATTCTTTCTCAATCACATGATGGATTTTCACTTTATAGTCAGAGAAGGCTAACATGTAAATAAATGTGAATAAAGAGAGGTTCTTAAATGTATAATCATATTACGTAATTTATTATTTTTCAATCATTCAAAAGAGGACCCAGATTCGATAGGTTTTGATGGTAAGACACTTTTATAATTCCTATTTTGAAATTAGCTTATATGTTTTACATATAACATTTCATTGAATGTATATTCTGCTGCGATTTCGCTATTTGTATGAGATGTAAATCTAGCCACTCGACAGTAAGTTAACCGCCTATCAGTATGTACGTTGCTTTATAATATGGAGTGGTAATGCGATTATATTTATCTTGTTTTGTCCTACCATCGCATCGTTTAAGAAATAGCACCACTTAAGTTATTTTTTTGTGGTTTTTGATATTTTTGAAATAAACTTTTCAGTCAGTAAAAAGAAGAAAAATGGTATTGTTATGGTGTCTGTGTAAAATTATATAGTTTTTACGTTCTCCTCCTAAAATTTTACTACTTCTAGCATATTATTATGTGGTGTTAGAACTCAGGCGACAATAAGCAGAAATATCGACAGTATTACAGTTACAGTAGACGTTTTATAACATATGATATTAAGACGGTTTCTAAAAATGTAATTCTCTAATAGTAAATTAGAAAACTGACTTCTAATTTACAATCCTTTTTGACCTCTTTTTTTCTTGACTGCTTCTGAGACTTGCACCCACTTTCTGAAAAGATAGTCAATATTGAAATTAACTTATCAGTTGAAAAACTCTTGTTAAGTGTCAAATGAGTTGCAGAAAGCATGATTTGACTATCGATGTTATATTAATTTTAATAGCGTGTTAATTATTCTTTGATTAACATTTTTGTCCAGAATCTAATGACAAATGTCATTTGGATGTGTAGAATTTTTTCTTAGTTTATGTTTCAGAAACTGAATTTAACTTGACACCGAAGTCATGTTCGTTGATTGTTGCTTTGATTGACTTTTCAGAAACTGGGGTTTAAAAGGCATGGTTGAATCGAACCACAAATGGTTCGATTCAACCTGACCTTTGCCCATTTGGGATCGACATCAGACTTAGCACAATTATTCGTGTTACAAATAGTTTTATTTGTAACACGAATAATTGTTCTATGTATGATTTGTGCCCGTAAACATGTAGGTATTATTAAAGGCCCACGACACAAATATTATTTTCTTTATTCCTACAAGATCCGGGAGTTATATTTTATATAAAGAATAATGATAAACATTACGTTATAGACATAATGAAACCGTCTGCTCCCGGGATGACGCTGACGGAAGCTGGTCGCGCGCACGTCGCTAAGAAGAAAGCTTCCAACACGTCGCTAATGCCTATAGACGTAGTTAACAAGGAGATTGCCGACAAACGACGCAGAGACAAGGCTTGTAAGAATACACAATTACACTGTAGTACACATAGTGATCGCCTAATATAAACATTCTCCACTCCTCTGTCCTCGTAATTTACGTAAAAGTGTACAAAGCCTTTGCTTCACGCATTAATATATTGGACTCCACCATAGTGAAAGGGCACGATAGATAAACATATCTCAGAGTAACTTACTCCCATATGCAAAAAACAAAACTTGAGACTAAGTGTTTAGTCTAGAATATCCATATCCGTGGTAAACGGTGTGGATGTCGCAATTATTCACATGTATTAGTTCTAATTTTGTTTACAATATATGTCATTGTGATATTGTTTACCCAATAAATAAAAAAAAAGGATGTCAGGTGTTACGAAAAAAATTATATTATATAATTAGCAATAGAGAACACGACACTACATAGTCAAGTCAATATGATACGATAAGATGCTTTAAGTACCTATATTGTTCGTGTATACCACTGTTAGTATAGTTCTATATCTTTATCAGTGTTATATCTACATATTGAGAGTTTTGAAATATAAAACTCCTTTCGATTACTCTTAAATATATTTTCTATTGTTTTATCTTATAAATTTTCCCGTAAATGTAATTAATGTAAGATATATAAATAGCCCTCATATTAAGTGTACTACATATTTAACTTTATTCTCTAAATCGTTTAGAAATTCACTGTCGCGTTAATTTACCAGAATTTTTTTTATATTAAAATTTGTCCGTTCGTATTATCTACAAATATATTTTATGGACAATTTAACCTGTCCAACAAAACCAATCCAAAACAAATAACATTCCTAAATGCCTAAAGTTAGAAACTCGCATCATAAATTGATTTAACTTTATTTTTCGAAACGGAAATTTGAATGTTCAATGTCAATACGTACTTTCAAAGTTTGTATGTTTTATGTTTTCAGTAATGCTGATGAGGCTACCGGGACAACATTATAAAAATGTTAGGAAACCGAGTTCGATATCACTGCTGGCTAAAGAGGGATTGGTGAGATCCTATTTATATTAATAAATGATAAAATGTATGTACCAATATAACTCAAGAACAAATGACCATTTTGGCTAGTCTGGTTTTTTAATTCGTTATTGTGGCGACAAGGCCTGTCCTTCTAATCACTATTATTTTATTATAGTGACTATCGTAGTTTTGTTCAGAATATTGGTATTTGGTATGTATTTATTGTATGATAAGTTACAACCAGCCCATGGGCAGGGGTGTTACATTGGTGAAAACACGCAGTGAGCCTATGCTTTTCAATTTTTTTTTATTATTAAGCTTAGGAAAAATTTGGGAAGCTCGTTATCTATTGAAATGGCTCATGCACGCTACTAGCGGGCTAGGGGCGACCAACCATTTTTAATCGGAATGGGACAAGAAGATACAATAAGCATAAACTACTTTTAGTTTAGTAGCGAATTATAAATATAAAAAGAATTCTGTATAACATTTTGGCAGACCGATGTAACATGGCGGGACCTTACTAAAGATAAGCTGATGCAAGAACATGATCTAGAATTCCATTGTAATTTCGACAAAAACATATTTCTGGTGATACATGAAGCAGAACTGATGGAACAACTAGGTAAGTTAAAGTTGCCACATTGGATGTCCTTTTGGTAATCAGTATATAATTCCACTTTATGTAATTTATAAGTATATTGTCATATGTAAAGGACGTAAAAAAAAAAAATAATATAAATAAATAAATAAGTAAACAACCTTTAACAAATTCAGATTCCAATTTGTTTTGCAGATGTTCGATGATGATGATTTTTTGCAAATATTCGTATACTCAGTGTTTTAGCAAAGGACTTCGTCTGTAATATAAAAATTCCTTCCAGGTTACGTTCTTCCGCCGAACATTCGAGATATTTCTATGCAAAAATCGCGTCTCTATTACGAACTAGAATCACTAGACGGCGTAATATCTAAGTACAGAGCTAGCGCCCTCTGCCTGAGTCCTTCGGAGACCCACCTGATGAAGCGACATTTACTGAACATGGAAAGACGAATACTGCCCGGACTGACACGCCTTACCTGGCATGCGCTTAATATATCTTCGTATATAACGGATATTACGAAAGGTATTTATTCATTATTAACTTTATTTAGAGTTAAATTTGTAAATATACTCTTTAGGACCACAAATTATTTCCAGTTAGAATACATAATAATAGATTTTAGGTGAAATGCTTTAAGAACTGGCTCAGAAATTCTTGTCTATAAATATTTATATATCGAGCGTGCTAAGTTGCCACATTGGAAGCCTACCAATGATACTCGAATGAGGTTTATATATCGTGGCGTGGCGTATAGCAGGGTTAAACATCACCTCATTCAGCCGCCTGCCACATGTGTTTATGAGAAGAGACCTCTCAGTTTATATCCTGTAGTAGACTTATCAGCGTCGCCAGCTCGTATAACATCCCTATCCTCCCGAGGCAGAAATTTGCCAAAGTCACCATGTCTGGCAGGCGCGTTTGTGACCGCAGTATTATATAAATGCTGCTACCCGTTACCTGGTATACGATTGTCAGAGATTATATTTAACAATCGGATTTGAAGCGGCCGTCGCCCAATAGCTAGGTCTTCGGACTTGTGATCTTGTGGTCGCCGGATCGATCCCCACCCATTGCACTACCAACGTAAACCCACTCGTAACACAAGCATTTTAGTTAAGCACGAGGGATTAACAAGAATACTAGTAGATTGCAAAAACTCTGCTAGTAATAGTAGTCTTAAAAAAAATCTCAGGCCCATCAACTATCCAGACCCGAAAATTAATCTTCGATTTTACACAAAGATGCGAGCCTATATCATTGCGCCATGGAGGTTGACTTTGTCTGAATATGTGCTGGATTATATAACTTACTTTAGTAAGTTTAAAATTGATGACACAAATGTTATAATATTTAATTATCTCCCACAGCACATAGCTCTTTAGAAGCCGTCTACAATCAGCTGAAGATGGTGGAGAAAGAAATACAATCGCTCATTAAACAACTCGAAGCGTTTGATTTATTCCCTCTGCTACGTCCTGAGAACTATGTAGACCCTGAAACTGGAGAAGGGGATAATACCTGGCTTTATCCTTGTAAGGTGAGGATTTGTTAATATTGTGATCCAATAAGCACCGTTATATCTCTGATTTATCTATAAACAAAATAAACGATTTTTATATATTTACATACACTTGTCAAGAAAATTCACAATGCATATAAAATTAATTATAAATAGGTAACATTTACTATTAAATGATGTTTTAATTTATTTCAGGTGTGCTAGAAGTCTGTCAGTCTTGTGTTAGGTTAGGTTATATCAGCTATCCTATCGTAAATTTTTAGAACAGTATGAAAAAAAATACCGTATATATGACATTTAAAAACTAGAGATTAATTTAAATAAGGACCACCCGTATTTAAATTTTCCGAATATTTCGGGCTATGTTAGCCTTTTTAAATAATTAATTCCAAATGCAACTTTGGAGATGTTTGTCGGGTAATGTTAATCATTATATCATCGATACATAGTATACGAATTCCCTTTAGAGACGTTATATTATTTCGACGACCGGTTGGGATCCAACAGCAACATTTTTTTTTTAATATACTTTCGTATCTTTAAAAATTTCAGGCATATTTCGTGGAACTAGAAAATGTGCGTCTAGAACGCATAGCTTTCTTGGTGCGTATTTACGAGCGCATTGGACCCATTCTCATGAAACTAGAGTACCTGATTCTTGGCAGTAGTACAGGAAAGATTGAGGTGATGCACGCCTACTACAGCTATTGGGAAAAGAGGATATTCAAGTGTCTCGTTAAGTGAGTAAGACAAGGTTACATACGTAATTTAGTTGTATTTCTTTCTTAAAAAGGGACGCTGCCGATATTATTCTCTTTCGGCTCGCGTTATCTGTTAATTAATTCACTTTACTCAACTCTAAAGACATTCTATTGGTGGACAAACATTTAGACGTAATTTACATTTCTTTTTTACGATTAAATTACTTTAATACATTAAACTTCATAATTTTTGAGTTTGAAAAAGATTGTAAAAAAATATTTTTTTACTTAATCTTAAACGATAAAACGAACTTAATTATTCAATATTTTTTACATATGGGAGTGGCATATTTTTTTTATCCACCAGTCTAAATAAAATAATAACAATTGAAGCCCATTTAAAAAATATATATATTTTGTTTAAAGTTTAACCCTGGAGAACTTGCAAGACTTCCAAGAAGTGCTGAGCTCCAAGAAGGCGATATTCCAGGTGGACTGTGTGCTGCTCGCACCCGACATCACCACCCGGCCCTCGCAGGCGGAAGTGTGCAACATACTCAAATATGATATCAAGCACTTTCTTAATAGGTTAGTTACTGGTGATTGATTTGACCAACTCAGATATGATATAAAAATTGTGAAGCAAAATCTAAAATAATCTAAACAAATAAATAAAATTAAAGTATCTGTTTGTTATGGAAAAATAACAGGATTTTACTAAAAGAATGTGAAATGCATAAAAAAAATCTGTAACGGCTGGACTGATTTTTATGGAATTTTCACTGGCCTTAATACCTAATTGTATACTTATAAAATTAGCTTTCTGTCAGTGACATCTCTTCCATATAGGCTTTTTATTTTGTCTGGTTGTTGTTTGTACGTGTAATCCGATCTCCAAAATTACTATCGATGTAGACGCGATTTTCATTGTTAAGATATAATAAAATCCGTATCTAGTGCGGACAAAGTTAGTTTACAAAACCATCTATGGACGAGAAAAGCGCACTTCGTCCCATTCGCATCTACAATAATTATGAAAATGTTTCATTTGTTTATGGTTACGTTTGGATTTTTTGTTTGATTGAAATGTTTTAATACTGATTGTGTATAGTGTTATTAGTTGTACGGAAGTGTTTAATTATTTGAGAACAATGCAAAATTATCGAATCCGGATGTTTTATTACTCTATTTGATGATATTATTATATTATTCATCCCACCCCACTTCCGTCCTTAAACCTACCTATTTACCTACCTACACGAACTGCGAATGGAACCAAATGCGAATAGGACTAACCGCGAATAGGAATAACCGCGAATGGGACTATCCACGAATGGGACCATTTCCGAACGGAGGATGAAGTGCGCATAACCCGTTGCAAATAAGTAAAAAAACGATTTTATGTTTCTCAGATTGACATCTTTCCCTCGCTGGCTAAAAGCTACTTGTGTCCCGTGTGTCCCGCAGCGCATCGCGGAGGCGACGGGCAATGAGTTCTACGTGTTCTCGTTCTTCGAGGACGTGTTGCGGGTGGAGGCCATTAACGACATCACGAAGCTTATACAGGACACCATATACAGAGTGACACAGGATATCAACACTTATATATACAAGTTAGTTACATTTTGTAAGCCATTTGTATACCTATTAGATTCCCGCCCGCGGTTTCACCTGCGTAGCTCCCGTTCCCGAGGGAATTTACTAATTAATTAAGGATCCCTAATTGTTTCTAGTAAAAAATAAAGCCTATGTTACTCTTGGATAAAGTAAGTTTCTAATGCTGAAAGAATTTTAAAAATGAACAAGCCACCAAATCATTTTTATCATCACTGAAGTGTTATATCACGGGCCGTATCATCAAACGATAATTATCAATGATTCATCAACATAAACAGATCCGGCTTCCACCTATTAGAGGCCCTGAGTACATTAGGATGATACGATATGATATTTTTTACATGATATGAAAACCTTAGCTTTATTTTTAATTCTTTACGGTAACATTATATGTGATAAGTAGATAATATAATTTGTAAGCCTTAAATAAATAAATAATGTAATCTACACTAAGTAACCCGCGATAATTGATAATCTACGATTAGATCTTGAAGATTGGGCGCATAACGTTAAAGGAGCAAAATGGTAAAAGCGCACAAAGTTAAAAGAGCAAAATGGTAAAAGCGCAGAATTAGTTGCTTCGCTTAGTTAGGTTATGTTAGAACTGCGATTAACCGCGCTACTTCCCTAAGGCCCTAAGCCCCGCAAAGCATGGCTACGACTACGCTATTTAGGCAACTTTTTAGTATTAATGATCCATTTGCTATTTCGTACATAGTTAAAATTAAGTTATTTATCATCATGGCAGCTAATAAGCGAGGCAACTGATTTTTTTATCATTCTGCGCTTATACCATTTTGCTCTTTTGACTTTGTGCGCTTTTACCATTTTGCTCCTTTAACATTTTGCTCTTTTACCATTTTGCGCGTGCTTACCATTTTGCGCTTTGAACGTTATGCGCCCAAAGGGACCTTGAGAGTGACTATCGGTTAGCGTTTAGAGTAGGGACTAGGGGGCCCTAAACCATCGCGGGGCCCTGGGCACGTGCCCAGTCTGCCCAGTGGGGAAGAGGGGCCTGAGTATAAACTTATTATTGTAGTTTTGTTTAATATACCGCGGTTTTACCCGCGTTACTCTGTCCCAGTGGGACGGAGCGTGATGTTGTGTAGCTGTTAATCCAGTTTATGAACTATCCGCGTAGAAACTTTCAGCCAAATCCGTTCAAGATTATCTGCGGGAATATAAAACATCCATCCACATCTACATCCACTCACAAACACACGGGTTTATAATATTAATAAGGATAGAATCAGGTATTACTTTGCGAAACTCCATACTAATCTAAATTAAAAACATTAAAATATCTAGTGTTGCTCAAAATGTGTCAAAATGCTGCTAATACAAAAAAGTGCTTTAAAACAAGTTGCTTTAACTTAATGAATTTATTTCCAGGTGGAATAAATACCAACACCTATGGTCCTTCGACAAAAACCTGTCCTGCGAGAAATACATCCAGAAGTACGAACAAATACACAAATACGATGAGAAATTCTTCTTCTTCGAAACCATTATATCCGAACTCGATAAACATGTGAAATTTGTTGATATTGGATGTATAAGAGTGAACCTGAGACCTATCATAAAGCAAATACAAGATCACGCCCAGGAATGGAAAGATATATTGGGAAACTGCATTGCTACTAAAACTAGGATGAATATGTATGACTTAAAGAATCAGATTGAGGTGATTTAAACCACTTATATTTATTACTAGCTTTACGCTTGCGGTTCATAATTAAATATAGCCTACATCCTTCCTCGATAAATGGGCTATATAACATTGAAATAACTTTTCAAATCGGACCAGCAGTTCCTAAGATTACCGCGTAACAAACAAACTCATCAGCTTTATGTATGAGTACTAGCTTCCCGCGCGCGGTTACACCCGCGTTACTCCCATTCCCCTAGGAACTTCATATGTAATGGCCTTTCTCAATAAATGGGCGATCTAATACTGAAAGATTTTTTCTAATTGGCATAGCAGTTCTTGATATTAGCGGGTTCAAGCAAACAAACAAACAAAACTCTTCAGCTTATATACCTATATTAGTATAAATATAGAAGATAAATACTTCATGTTGAAGGCTGCAGCTCTGCACGCCTTTTTTGCCCGGTGAATTAGCAAAAGCCACGTGGATAATTACGTGTGTCCGTCCGAAAATCAATTTTCGGACGAAGACACGTTACATACAGTTAATGGAAACTATTTTCTTTTACTTCAGTCTCTTCGCATGACTGTGAACATGAATATAAAAGGGTTGGAAGACTTCAAGCTGGTGATGGCGACCATTACTCAGGTCCAGCAGATGAGCTGCACAGCCGAGGTCAAGTACAGGAACATGCAGGAGATCTTCCACATGCTGGCGATGCATGGTATTGATGTGAGTAGCCACTTTATATAATTTTTGAAGTATAAAAGATCACAATAAAACAACTGAATTACTCTTGAATTTATTACTTAGTTTATTACTGCCTGATTTTTACTATAGGTACATAGATAATATAATATGTGTAATAGACAAAAAAGAACATTGGAGAGTAACACTTGACATACAGTCCAAGTTTCATTTCGTATTATTTTTAAAAATACCTTACCGTGATACCGTGGTCGTAGTGATGTTTTTTTTATTAATACTTACTTTAATACAATAAAAAATTGAATCATTAACATGCGAATCGAATCATTGACATCCAAATCGAATCATTGACATCCATCCATCCATAGGCGATATATTATGATTTCATAGGCGTTGAAATGCTAAAAAGAAACTTGTTAGTTAGTTATGTTGAGCAATAGTAGTGTTAGGAATTGGACGTTCAGATACCTAGAAATTAACAGTTTCTCTAATATTCACTGAGCCTATTAAATTTTCTAAAAAACATATCTGCAGGTTCCCGAAGACGACATTGTATTTGCGAAAAGCTTGGAAGGTTCTTGGGGCAGTCTTTACCGAACTACTCTGTTCCGAGGCGACACTCTAGAGCAAACAAAAGACAAGTTCTCCAAACTCAACGTGGTAGAAATAGCGAACTTTCTCAAAGAACTGGACGAATTTGTTGAACGATTTGAAAAAGAAGGACCGGGTACTGTGGGCGAGGATATGAATAGAGGCCTTGTTTTGATGGAAGTGAGTATTTCTCAATGTTTTTGTTTAGTCAAGGTGACTCGCTAGGTTCTCGGCGATAGCACCGGATGTAACAATCTAGACTTACGGCTTAACGTGTTTTCCGAAACACAGACGGTATCCCTTAACCAACCAGACCTAGAAAATATTTTTACAATTTACATAAATATGTCTTGTCCGTCTTGGGGATCGAACCCACAACTTCCGAGACTTGAAGCGAGACTCACCCCCGTATGCAATAACAAGACTATGGCCGACATTACACGCTCAATCTGGATCGAGATCCGTGATCGCGGTAGATTGATATAAACTGATTTGGATTGATGTCACATTACACAGTCAATCCAGATCACGTCAGTCCACTGTTCGCAATGATCACATGAAGACGTGTGCTCAGAGGATTCTGATTGCCATTAATAAAAAAATATGAAGATTGTGTGTTCACAATCGCGAAAGCCTCCGTAGCGTAGCGGTATTTGGCTCACTTTAAATCTAGGAGGTCGTGGATTCGATTCCCACGCCGGGCAGTAAATCTTTGTGTAAATTCTAAGATATCCTTCCGGGTCTGGTTGATTGAGGGACTACCCTCCGTGCCTCGGAAAGCATTTGCAGCAATTGAGATCATTGATCTCGATCACGGATCTCGATCCAGATTGATAGTGTAATGTGGGCCTATGAGTTGACTTGGGAATGTCAGGTGTCACTTTGATGATTCCTATTACCATAGCAATAGAGACCAGGACAGTGAGACATATGCCCGGTGAAGTAGCAAAAGCCGTAGGGCTAACTACATACGTCCGTCCGAAAACAAAAACACACACACATACATAGTCAAATGACTTAAAGCCATGTATTGTTCTTGCATACGAATGTTATATTGATTCGCCACATTTAAAAAAAATATATATTATGTAACACTTCAGGAATATAACAAGTACTTCGAAGAATTAGAAAATCGCAAGCGAGTTTTACAAGCAGCTGAACAGCTTTTCGACAATCCTCTAGCAGACTTTTCTAACTTCAACCGCGCCAAGTCTGATTTTCTAGCTATGGAACAACTGTACAAGATTTACAAAGCACAAAAGAACGCTAGGGAGTTGTGGGCCAAGACTCTGTGGGTTAATTTGAACCCACAAGCACTGGTTGATGGAATTGAACAATTTTTCAAGGAATTTAGGTAAGTGTAATAAACTGTACCTAATCCTGCAAATATGTCTCTTTGGATGCAGACAGCACATCCACACGACTACTGTATTACAGTAAATTAACAGTATGGGTGAATTTTATGATGATCTGTGTAAGAGCTAGAAGTAACGAAAAGATTATGGCTGACCCATAATCGAGCGTGTGTCACATGCGGATTAAGGCGACGGTAGCGGGTGACGGGGGGTGCGATCGGCGCTTGCATTTTTCACATGCTTGAGGAACGCGTACGCCCAGTGTCCGGTCAGCCTCAGGATCATGTCATATTTCACGCTTGTTTATTTAGTTTTAAAAATGTGGATTAAATATATTTGTATCGTATCTCGAAATGTTTCCCTACATATGATAGATATGTACACTCATTTTGTTTTTTCTATTCTATCTCTAATATTAAACACTAGCTTTTATATAGCTCCCATTCCCATGGAAACTTCATAATCATACATGTTACTCTTGAATAATGTAGCTTTGTAATGTTAAAATATTTTAAGAAATCGGTCGAGTAATTCTGGAGCCTTTTCAATGCAAACAAACAATCTAATCTTTAATCTTTATAATATTATTATGGATTAAAAAAAATATTCAAACTGGATAACTTTCAACAATTTATTTTTATATCTGTTTGTAGGAAACTATCCAAGGCAATCCGTCAAACCCCAACGGGTCAAATGCTAGACACAAAGATGAAACAATTCAAAGGAGTGGTCCCTCTCATGGTGTCGTTGAAGAACGAAGCGATGCGCGAACGACACTGGAAGGACCTGATGGCTAAGACTGGTATGGTTTATCTGTCAGTGCATTGAATTATAGTAAAACTAGACCTTGCAGTACCCGTGGGAATCTCTTCCAAAAATTGATATAATATATAGATATATAGCTATATTATCTGGTGGCAGGTTATACCACCAGATAACGTAGCTGAAATGATATACAAAAAAAGTTTATTGTTTTCTCTCACATAGTTTTCTTACAGTGCATATGGTAATAATATTCATAATACAACGTGTACATTAGGGCATTATTATGTTGAAATGCTGAAATAATTTAAAACTGTATGAATATGAAGAAAATATTTTTATTTGTCTGCAAATCTTTCCTTTGTATAATATTCACATTGTAGTATAGACTATCTTTTGCCCGCGACCTCGTTTGTGTGGAATTAACGCTACCTTAACCCCAGGACTTTGTTTACTTAAAATGTCAAAATATTTCGCAGACGTTGAAGCGGAAGTGAAACCTCTGAAAATGAAAAACATGCACAATTCTGAAACATCATTTATTATTGCTCTGCTCCCATTAATCTTAGCATGACTTGATATAGCGTATATACTTCCGCCATAAAAGTAAATGAGCTATCTAACACTCGATAATAATAATAATATTTTCAAATCGGTCCAGTAGTTCCTGAGATTATCACGTTCAAGCATATAATTGAAACAAACTCTTTAGCTTTAACAGTTTTGTTTTTAAACGTTGGTATAGATAATACTGCTTCAAATATTGCCTTAGTTTTTTTTATATTTTCTTTTGTAAAAAGTAAACTTTAAATTGATTACTCACAGTAATATAGATGCGTATACTACGTAGTGTTTGCCCAAAGTCTAATCTGCTGTGTTACAGGACAAGATTTCGACATGTCCCCCGAAAGGTTTACTCTGGAGAATATGTTTGCAATGGAGTTGCACAAGTACCAAGAAGTCGCTGAAACTATCGTCAATCACGCTATTAAGGTTTGTTTTTTGTAGGAAATACATTTTCCTTTATTGCTACGTAGCCTCATTCTAGTTTATTTATATAAGTTTTAAACTGTTTCCAGAAGTTTCATTCTCAAGAAGGTACCAGAAAACATAGTTCTAGAACATACTTCAGAAACAGTTTTTATTTTTAATACTTTAGGGAAAAGTTTACCTATTACTAAATTTCAAAATTGAGATAAATACATTTAGACCACCGGCAGGGCTCGAACCTGCATCGTAGGTATAGCCCCTAATGTATTTACCCTACCAGTCGTCGAAATTTATCAATCTCATTATAACACGTCTCTAAAGGGAACGTAGTTGCCATCTATCGGTAATGAATAATTTAAATCGAAAATATGTTTCTGGGTTGGTTGCGAGACTAATCTCCGTATTTTGGAAATCTTATCTCATCAATGGTAACTTTGAGCTAATAGATGCAGCTGCCCATCCATCAGGTGTATGTGTCTGAGTCGCCTCTTACGACACCCATAGGAATATATGGGGTCGCCTATTCTGAACCGGAAACCACGCGTCGAAGTCGATCTCTACAGGCTCATAATAAAGATGAATTGTTTTTTTGTTACAACAGGAATTGTCGATAGAGCGCAGTGTGAAAGAAGTCCAGGAGACTTGGGCCAGCATTGCTTTCACAGTGTCGCGACATTTCAACCGCGGAGAAGACCGCGGGTTCACGCTCAACCCGTGTGACGAGATCATTGTTAAACTAGACGACGATGCTATGACTTTGATGAGCATGGCAGCTTCACAGTGAGTTAACTGTATAATAACTACTCTTTAGCATTTGTTGTATCTTATATAGATGGATATCGCAAACCACACTGCCACCTATCGAGCGAGCAAGCGAAGCGGGTGTAGCAAAATTTCACCTCTTTCTAACCTCGGTTTACACGAAATACAGGGAAAAGATTTAGTTTATCGCGCGCCATTTATTGGCGGGTGAGCGAGTGAACCATGTGTTACCTATGAGTGCGGTCTGAAAAGAAAATACAACAAATAATCTTATGCATACAGCTCATAGCTTTATAAAGTTAGTAAAAAAAAATGTACCGTGTAAAGTCATTAATCGCATGTAATATTATTTAATACACACTTAGATATATTGTAATTTAAAGCTTCATACAGCATTGTAAGATATAACTGTATGAAGCTTTAAATTACAATATATCTATTAATGACTTTACATTTTTTTTTACTAACTTTTGAAAATAAAATTATTATTATTAATATTTATTTGCTTGACACACCCATTTATTACAATAATACATAATAATAATACAGCACGTGTCGATGCCGTTTTTAATATCAAATTATGCCCAAATTTTAACGATAATGTGTTATACATAATGTAAATAAATATAGTCCATGTTCAAAAAGTGCAGCAGATTCAAACAACGCTTAGAACACCTTAGCCCTTGAACTAAAGAAGAAGACGACTTTCAGCTATTGGTTCCTCTTTCACACCACGCTCTATTGACAGTATCTAATAGGGCGTGGCGTGAGAGAAGCACTAGAGAACTGAACTAACATCTATTACAATACGTAAGCAAGAAAGAGAAGAAGAAATAAGTAAGTATACCGTCATATTGGAATTTGAGAACGAAGAAAGCAATATTTTTTTTATTCTCTTAAATTTGTCAGAAAGATTAATGAAGAAATGGCTTCACTCTGAGTCTCTGCGGTAAAATCATAGTGAATCTGTTTGACGATTGCTTCACAATGATTCAGAGTGTAGTCGTTATCATCGTGGAACTTCACAAGCGAAACATGAAAAATGTGTCCACCTGGAAACATAAAAAAGATGGAGGGTCTGGGTAAGAAACATCTTACCTTATCAGGAGGTTATATATAATATTAAAAATGAAACTGTGGGCCGAACAATTTGGATAAATAAATTAATTATGATAGGATCTTTTAGGAGCTCAACAATTTGTATACAAATTCAAGTAAAGTAACCAGCCCTCCTATTTTCTTTTTTTTAGTTTTCGTTACGTTTTTTTCACTTTAGGAAGGATCATTTTCTTTATTTATTTATTAATACCACAATTACATTAAATATATGTAAAGGATATCACATCATTCCTTTTTATTGTTTATGCAGTGAGTATAAAATCTATGAAACTATTAGCTGTCAGTGTGAGTGACACCGACGATAAATTTTAGAAGGTAAAAGTTAAGTTATGTGATCTTTAGGAAAACGTGGAAAATATTATAAAAAGAAGTACCTATAATATTATTTAAACTAGAAGTAAAGGCTTTAAATGTTGTTTTTGTTATTTCAGGTAAGCTATTCTGTTAAAATATGTTAATTGTAGTAAAACTTGTGTATAAGTGTGATGTGAATAAAAGAATTTTGTTATTTCAGAAAACGCAATTACGTCTTTATTTCGCCTATTATTATAAAACAACATTTTCGCAATAAAATACAACAAGCATGGAGAAATTAAGATTTGATTTTTGTATGAAAACAGCAGCAGATGGAAAATCAAACATTATTTGCATAACCTCAATAGGAACACCTGATGGCCAAAATTTTGGCATACCGGCCGAATATCAACCTGCAAACTTACACCAACTTATAACAAATACATCTAACTATGCCAAGATAAGAAAAACATTGAATAAAAGACATCAAACAAGGAAAATATGGATAACTTTAACTGATGAGATATCAAAGGTATATTTAGATGAAGAACAAAATATACAGTTTAAGGATTTTTACCTTGAAGAGATTAATGAAAACATAAATGATCCAAAATCATTAACTGAAAGCTCAAATAAAACATTGGAGAAACTATTAGAGACATTACTCGAAGAAAAGCAAAGAAAATCTGAAACTCAAAATTTGGGAAAAATTGCAAAAGACTTTGTGCTTGAAAAATTCACTGGTAGAAACGCAAACGCTCACCAATGGATTAAGGACTTCAACAAAGAATGTGAACGTTTCCATATCGATGAAGACAGAAGAAAAATTGAAATTTTAAAACAATTTTTAGAATATTCAAGTGTAAACTGGTACAGTTGTATGTTAATAAAATTTACAGTAGAATCAGAGTGGATTAATTGGGAAAAAAACTTCTGTGAAACATTCGGAAACAAAGGTTGGTCGCCAATCAGATATGCTCTTGGATTTAAATATCAATCAGGCTCATTACTTGAGTATGCATTGAAAAAAGAGAAATTGTTATTGGAGGTTAGGAAGACGATTGATACAGGTACTCTTATAGACCTTATAGCCGCAGGCCTGCCTAATTACCTGAGTGACAAAATTGACCGAGAGACGTTACAACAAACTGAGGATCTCTATAATGAGATAGGCAAATTAGAACATCTTGTTGGGAAGAACAGATATGAAAAAAAGAACTACATGCACTCTGACATAAAAACAAAAAAAAATGAAGAAAAGAAACCATGCCAAATTTGTGTCAATGAGAAAAAAGGGAAACGTTTTCATCCTGAGGAAAACTGTTGGTTCAATGCGAAGAATCAAAAATATGTTGTGAAAAGTGTGAATAACTCTGAATTAGAAGTTGAACTTAATGAGGAGAATCCAAAAAACTAGAAGTATCACCATTAATAAAAATAAAGTTATTATTAAATGACACTTTAAAAGTTACAGCAATTTATGATTCTGGTTCAAATGTATCATTAGTTAATGCAAAGTTATTGAAAATACAAAAAAAAGAAGAAGACACATTTAATAAACAAACAGCAAACTTGAAAACTATTAATGGTGAGAAGAAAACAAAAGGTATGGTAACATTAAAAATAAAAATATATGACATTGAAAGAGAAATGAATATTTTTGTGATAGATAATGAAAATTTTCACTATGATTTTCTCATTGGTTTGGATTGTATTAAAGAATTTAGATTAATACAAGATGAAAAATTGAATATCATACAGTGTAATAATTCACTTAGTGAGAATAAAATCCAAAATGAAGAGGATAACAAAAATAAATACTCCGAAACAAATATTTTAAATGTCGAAATTCCTGATGTACTAGGTGACAAAAATAAACAAGATGTAATTATAAACTCTGAGGTATGGAAACAAGAAATAAACTGTCTAAACCAATGTGAAATAAACTTCAATGAACATATTAATTTAAGTGAATTTGAAATTTCAGTTAACCATCTAGATTTATGTAAACGAACTGAAATTGATAAATTAATAGAAAAATACAAATCAGTCTTCGCTAAGGACAAATACGACGTTGGTACAGTACGAGGTTACGAAGCTCACATCGACTTGATGGTAGATCAATACTGCTACAAGCGCCCATACAGATGCACAACTGATGATAGAAAAGAAATTGAGAACCAAATATCAAAACTATTGAATAAAAACTTAATTGAAGAATCATATAGCCCTTTTGCTGCTCCGGTCACCTTAGCATACAAGAAAGAAGATGGGAAAAGATCAAGACTGTGTATCGATTTCCGAGAATTAAATAAAATTGTTGTCCCTCAGTCACAGCCGTTCCCGTTGATTGAAGACTTGATGGTAAAGACTGTTAACTGTGAGTATTATTCCACTTTTGATATAAATTCAGCATTTTGGTCCATCCCATTGAGAATTCAAGATAGATACAAGACAGCTTTCGTCACGCAAGAAGGCCATTTTCAGTGGACATGCCTTCCATTTGGTTTAAAGACGGCTTCAGCTATTTTCCAAAGAATATTGAGAAATATAATAAGAAAATATAATCTCTCAGATTTTGCAGTAAATTTCATAGACGATATCTTGGTTTTTTCTAAAAGTTTCGAAGAACACATAACACATATATCGAAACTACTTGACGCAATATTAACAGAAGGATTTAGAATGAAATTCTCAAAATGCACTTTTGCAAACAATCATGCCAAGTATTTGGGACACATAATAGAAAAAAATTCAGTTACACCTCTCAAGGATTATTTAACAGCTGTCAGGAACTTCCCCATTCCAGTAACAAAGAAAAATATACGTCAGTTCCTGGGAAAAGTAAATTTTTATCATAAATTTATACCACACAATGCAATTATCCTGGAACCATTACACAATCTGTTACGGAAAGATGTTAAATTTATATGGACTAGAGAATGCCAAAAATCATTTGATAAAATAAAAGATTTACTATGCTCGAAACCAATTCTAAAAATATTTGACCCAGAACAACCAATAAAAATATACACGGATGCCAGCATTCAAGGAGTGGGAGCTGTGTTAAAACAGGAAGATGAAAACGGAATAAATAAACCTGTAGCCTATTTCTCAAAGAAATTGACCGACACTCAAAAGAAAAAAAAGGCAATATATTTGGAATGCTTGGCAATTAAAGAGGCTGTAAAATACTGGCAACACTGGCTTATGCATAAAGAATTTATAGTATATTCAGATCATAAACCACTAGAAAATCTTAACATCAAGTCTAGAACTGATGAGGAACTGGGCGATTTGACATATTACTTATCCCAATACAATTTTAAGATAAAATATAACCCAGGACAGTCAAATCAAGAAGCGGACTGCTTAAGTAGAAATCCAGTTTTAGAACCTAATGACAATACTGAAGATTTTTTGAAAGTTGTGAACTTAATAAACATGCAAGATATCAAAAAGGATCAAAACACAAATCTTAATATACAAGACGAAAAATCAAAGTTTATACTGGAAAATAACATTTATTACAAAAAGAATAAAAGAAGGAAAAAAATTATACTTTCAGAAGCATTTAGCAAAACACTAATTAAAAATGTCCATTACACTTATTGCCATATTGGGAGAACCCAAATGATAAATAAAATAAATCCTTTCTATACAGCAAAGAATATCATCACAAATATCAAGAAACTCTGTGATGAATGTGATATTTGTATTAAAAACAAATCAAGAAGGAATCCAAAATTTGGTTTGATGTCCCATTTAGGCCCAGCAACACGTCCCTTCGAAATTGTATCCATTGACACAATTGGAGGCTTTGGAGGATCAAGGTCTACAAAAAAATACTTACATCTCTTGGTTGATCATTTTACACGATATGCGTACATTTTGACATCAAAAAATCAGAGCTCCAATGATTTTATCAAGTTGGTAGAAAAAGTGACACAAAACAATAATATAGATATGCTATTAACAGACCAATATCCTGGCATAAATTCCAAAGAATTTAAAGACTTCTTGAAAAAGAAAAATATAACAATGGTATTTACTGCTGTGGACGCGCCATTTTCGAATGGTCTGAATGAAAGGCTGAACCAAACTTTAACTAATAGGATAAGGTGTAAAATAAATGAAGGAGACAAGAAAACAGCATGGACAACTATTGCACAAAAATGTGTAGAAAAATACAACGAAACAGAACATACAGTTACTAAGTTTACCCCAAAATATCTTTTGGAAGGAGAGGAAATGGATATTTTGCCACTAGAATTGAAATCAAGATGTACAGTAGGAGATCTCAAAAAAGACAGAGAACTAGCATTGGAAAATTCAATAAAATCTCACAACTATAATAAAAAACTATACGATCGAAAAAGAAAAGAATATAAATTCGAAGTGGGTGATAGAGTATATGTAGAAAATGGGAACCGGCTAAATAGGAAGAAAATGGATGAATTAAGGATTGGACCATATAAAATCCTAAGGAAGATTTCAAATTCAATCTATGAAGTTGATGCTGGACATAAGAAGGCGGAGTCAAACTTCTACCATGTCACAAAGTTAACTCCAATAATGAGTAGCTCTTGATCGAACAATCACCATGATGTTGTTCTCTCCGAGGGTGGGAGATGTAAAGGATATCACATCATTCCTTTTTATTGTTTATGCAGTGAGTATAAAATCTATGAAACTATTAGCTGTCAGTGTGAGTGACACCGACGATAAATTTTAGAAGGTAAAAGTTAAGTTATGTGATCTTTAGGAAAACGTGGAAAATATTATAAAAAGAAGTACCTATAATATTATTTAAACTAGAAGTAAAGGCTTTAAATGTTGTTTTTGTTATTTCAGGTAAGCTATTCTGTTAAAATATGTTAATTGTAGTAAAACTTGTGTATAAGTGTGATGTGAATAAAAGAATTTTGTTATTTCAGAAAACGCAATTACGTCTTTATTTCGCCTATTATTATATATATGAGACACTCTTAACTAAATTTATAGGTGTTGCACCTGATATGTATAACAATTACGATTATTATGTTCATAACATTGACTACAAACTAGCAAGGTATTAATAAAGTGAAGCTTTCTTAAGGAAATCAAATACTGTTCTACAGTCTAAATATCCCATTTCTTTCAGATTCATTGGTCCGTTCCTATCTGTAGTGCACGTACTGGAACGGAAGCTGTCCCTCATATCGGAGGTGATCGAGGAGTGGATGGCTACTCAGCGCAAGTGGCTCTACTTGGAAGGGATATTTGTGGGAAGCGATATACGATCACAGCTGCCCGATGAAGCTAAGAAGTTTGATGATATTGATAAGTCTTTTAGAAAGGTGCATAATGTCTCTTACAAGTTAACGTACACAGCACGACTAAATAAAATCATCTTACAGTACAATACTTCTGTATAGTATGTTAGGTATTCGAGCAAAGGGCAATCTAATTTGCAAATCTCTATTGCAAATTGTAGCAAATAAATTACATTTAGGTCCCTTTTTAAAAAATGTAATTTATTTTAAAAACTGATCTTAGATAAAGTTAAACACTAGCTTCTGCCTGCAACTTCGTCCGCGTGGAATAATAGCGTGATGACATAGCCTTCCTTGATAATTAGGCTCTCAATCTCAATTTAACACTGATATATTTTTTTAATCGGTCTAGTTTTTCTTGAGATTAGTGAATATTAATATACTTTTCACAAAGACAAAAAAATACAACTTCGAAATAAAAGTACGTCAGTTGACTTCCTTGATATTTTTTCACAGATAATGCAAGACACAGCCAAACGTCTAATTGTAATAGACTGTTGCACCATCCCAGGCCGGTTAGAAGAGTTTGTCAACCTGGGTTTAGGACTTCAGAAGTAAGTCTTGATGAGGACTTTTAATACTAGCGGGTATCTCCCGTTCCAGCAGGAGCTTTATAATTAAATGAATCCCTTTTTCATCCCTGGTTGCCGCCATCAGATCAGATAATACTTACAGTGGTATTCAAGAACAATACTCGGTTTTAAGTATTCACTAGAGCAGGGATCCCCAAACTATTTTGGACAAGTTTTTTCAAAATTTGACAAGACCCCTTTTCCAAAATGAACTGTTACCTCAGACCCCCATGGCCAAATTACCTACTTTTAAGATGAATCCCCTTATTCATAATGGTCCGCTAACTTAAAACAGCTGCTACAGTGTGTTATTTTTCATTCTGACTTAGGTCAATAGAACTTCACTATTCACTTTGGGAATCCCTGCACTAGAGTATGTAGTGTCTCACTGTGGTGGTATCTATTGCTATGGTAATAGAAATCATCAAAGTGACACCTGACATTCCCAAGTCACCTCATAGTCTCAAAAGTGTTGTTCTTGCATATGGCAGTCTTAAAACATAGTATTCAGAGAAACTAGCTATTATAAAATATGTATATTATATAGTAGTTTGTGCCCGCGTGGAATAGCTTATTTAATTTTCTTTGTTATATTCCAGATGTCAGAAGTCATTGAACGAGTACTTGGACTCGAAGCGCCGTATATTTCCACGGTTCTTTTTTATTTCCACTGATGAGCTGCTATCCATTTTGGGTAGCAGTGAGTGTAGCTGTGTACAAGAGCACATGATAAAAGTAAGTAAAATATAGATTTAAGTTTCAATTAGTACCGACCAATCTTTATCAAGACCGTTTTGCTAGTAAGAGAGAGAAGATCGTAAGCAATCCTGCCTTCCCCCCTTTTTTCCGGGGTTAAATGCCTTACGTATTCCTTCCGCTGCTGAAGGGAGCACGAATATGCTCCCCGGTAGCGGTGGGGTATGTGAGACTAGCCCTCTTAGAAAAAAATACGCAGCTAGAGAGAGCCTACTTACTAAATCCAATAGGGTCCACGTTGTCAAGTGGATTCTTAATTAATTTTGATCGGTACAGCGGTAAATAAATGATAATATAAATATGCATCATCTCCCTGTCCTTATCGCAATTTGTTTGTGGTCGGCGCAACACGTTCTTCTCTTTCATTCTTTCCATTCTGTGTATCACTAACTCCTTTTTCCTTTCTTATCACTTCTCACACAATCCATCCATTTTTTCTAATGCCTCTTTCTCTACATTTATATTCATTACTCTCTTAGTCACATGTAATTCCTTTTAAATTTTTTTGTCACTCGTGCCACTTTCAAACTTCCCAATATTAGAAATGTTCACTACATTAAAATTGTTCAATTTCAGATGTTTGACAACATACGTGCATTAGAATTATACGTGGACCATACAAACCGACCAGTCGCCGCTAAAATGATATCTGGGGAAGATGAAATTATGGAGTTTCGCAACATTGTCTACACTGAGGGACGCGTTGAAGACTGGATGAATCTAGTTTTGAAAGAAATGCGGGAAACTAATAAGTTTATTACAAAGAAAGCAATTTTCTATTATGGAAAGAACTGGAAGGTTGCAAGGTGAGGTTGTATTGGTATATTCCACATCTTTTGTTTCATATTAACATGAAGAGTGAGAGAGAGAGAAAGGGAGAGCCCTCTCTCTCTAGATAGAAAAAAAGACAAAGATTTACTATGGTAGATATGAATTTTATAAAATAAACTTCCATGTTGATTTCATTACATGCGATGATTTTAAATCTTAGACTTCTTACTTCCATGTCGTTTACATCATATAAATTTTGCAAGCTTTTTTAAATATTGTTTCATTGAATACAATAAAAAAGCAGGAAAATGTATGAGGAAACGGGCTATTTGTCATTAATTCAGAAATACAATGTTATTCTCATGTTGATGTCACTTTTTATTTTAGCGGTATATAATTCGGCTACTCCCCTTATTTCGATAATATGCGATTAATCGCTCGTTGGCTACGTCATATTTACTATAGCCTTGTGTACGCATTCGCACAGCTAGATTATTAGCCCTCTCGTAATGTACAGAACAAAAACGAATTAAAAAAACATATTAAATGTCTATATCAATTTATTCATAGAACGGAATGGATCCTCGACTACCAAGGCATGGTGTGTCTCGCAGCTAACATGGTGTGGTGGACAGCCGAAACGGAAGAGGCTTTCAAACGAATCCGCATCGGCAACAAGCGCGCCATGAAAAAACACTTGCAGCAACAAAACGAGCAACTTGATGCTCTGGTCGTTAAAGTGAGACAAGGTATATATTCGTATACATTTGATTATTTTTTAATTTCGTTTCGTTCATTATTGTGTATCCGAAACTAGTGCGTTGCTCCTTAGGTATGCGCGTGGTGAGGCGGGACAAGGGGGAATCAGCTGCATTCCGTAGTTCCGCGCTTAAGTTCACGCCATTCTTCAGCATCCCGTCCCCCACCTCTCCGCGGTTTCCTAAGGCGCAGTAAAGCGAAAAGCGTTTTCGGTCAAACTTAGTGCTATATTATCATGCTCACAATATTAGTCAATATAATGCGCTTATGTCTCTTGGCGCTAGTGTGCGAATTGTTTGCCGCACTAGCAGCACAGCACATAATAATGTACAAGAATATTATTGAAAAGATAAATATAATTTGTAATACCGCCCGATAACTAACTGTAACAGCTACACAATCTTACTTGTCGAAGCTAGTGAACCCAAAAATGGTAAACCTTAGTAATATTGCCTTGGTATAACTGCTAAAACAGACTTAACATAATGAGAATCCAAAAAAAAGTGATTATATTTTACTTGTCAGATCTATCATCCAACGATCGGCTGAAATTCCGTACAATCACCACCATCGACGTTCATGCACGGGACATTATCGAGGGCTTTGTACGAGACAACGTTACCGAAGCCAGCGAGTTTCAGTGGGAGAGCCAGCTCAGGTTCTACTGGCTGAAGACCGACCTATGGATTAAGCAATGCACTGGTAATAAAAAAAATGTTGGCTTACTATAATTATGAGATTAATTCCAACAATAAATGGTAGCGTTTGACGCTATGATATTGTAACATAGAACACATGAAGACTTCACGGGAAAATAATCTTTTGCCGTCAGGTGGCTTCTTAAATATGTACAATAAAACACTAGTTTGTCTCATGATTTTGTTATATTTGACGTTTATTATTTTTCCATGGACTAATCATGTGACACTTCTTCTTTGCGGGTAATTTCTTGTGCTTATCCAATATTTATTTGCTTACTGTCATCAGACTATAGACGTTGACACTAAACATAAGCCTCGTCAAATTCCACCTGGGATGATTTCTAACAGCCTCCCTCCACTGGCTCCCTGCTCCTACCCTCATCTTGGCAGCCGCTTGCCATCTTTCCTTATCTACCGTCAGTTCTTAGAACTATGTTCCCTGCCACTTGCTGAACTCTTGAGGGATTGAATGAAGGGCACTATTTTAGTTCAGTGCCGAATGCTCGAATAGTTCTTCTTCTAAATAAAATGTAAGTACATTTAAACACATATATAATTAGCTACTATTATATGCAACAGGTGTATTCTCGTACGGCTACGAGTACATGGGTCTGAACGGTCGGCTGGTGATCACGCCGCTGACGGACCGCATCTACCTCACCATCACGCAGGCGCTCACCATGCAGCTGGGAGGGGCTCCGGCTGGTAAGTAGTATGGCTGAAGTAGTCATTGAAATAAAAATCTTAGTGTCACAGATTTTTCAGCAGCTATTATGTGCCTAGCTTTTCTATAGTGCTCTAGAATAATTATTTGATAATGAAGTTACCGCTCACGGTGGAAATTGCGTGCGGAAATGTTGTTATTATTGTCTAGATTTGTCACTTAATACTCGCCTTTCGAGGGCTTTAAAGCGTATAAAATTACCAAAATAAAAAATTGCTATTTTATTGAATGATCAATTTCAAAAAGGGCACAGGTCCAATTGACATTCCAAATTATATGTGCCCTTTTCAACATTGCATATTCAATTAAGTCAATGTTTCTAGAAATAACTTTCGTACTTAGATGCTTCGATACTATATAGTACGAAGCAATTATTTATATTGGATAGAATCCAAAACACCAAATGTATCTGTGTCTCCATTAAATTATTACATAGGTCCCGCCGGCACCGGTAAAACGGAAACCGTAAAGGACTTGGCCAAAGCCCTAGGGCTCCTTTGCGTGGTGACCAACTGTGGAGAGGGCATGGACTTCCGCGCCGTGGGACAGATCCTGGCCGGCCTGTGCCAGTGCGGGGCGTGGGGCTGCTTCGACGAGTTCAACAGAATCGACATCTCAGTGCTCTCCGTTATATCCACTCAGCTACAGTGTATAAGAAGCGCTCTGCTGATGAAGTTAGAACGGTTTACGGTATAGTATTTGTATTTGTTAACATTAACACCAAATTGGAATAATACCAAAGCGCGCTTTCTTTTAAATGTTTTTTTTTTGGACGGACATATTATGCTTATGCAAGCAATTTTGAGCTCTGGGGCTTTTGTTACTTTACCGGGCATAAAGGCGAGCAGAGCTCAGCTCGCTAGAGAGCCTAGATAGTGGTTTAAACACTATAAACTAAGCAACCTGCGCAATAGGGCGTCCCCTGTGGAATTGGACCTCGTCTCAGGGCGGTCGCTGACGGGGTGATTGAGGGATTATGGCTTTTAGTTTCTTTAGGGGAGTTTTGTGCAAAAGTCGCTCAACTTTACCGTTCGCGGGCCTCTCGGACTTCGGGTCTACGCATCGGAAGATCCGAGGTCCAAGTCCCACAGAAGTATTGTAGGATAATATGTCCGTCCAACAAAATATTTGAAGGAAAGCTGCCTTTAGTCTCGTTCCAATTTGGTGCTGAGGTTGCATTTTAGTCAGTTAGGTTTCAAATGTGACAAATTACAAAGTTTAGGATGTTATAAATAACTATATCTTTTGGCTTGGAAATATTACTCATTATCGTCATGCGACTTGAACATTCTGCCACCGTTAAAAATGTACAATTTCCACTTTTTTTAGTTCGAGGGTCAAGAAATAGCGATGGACGCTAAAGTGGGTATCTTCATAACAATGAACCCTGGGTACGCGGGTCGCACAGAACTACCAGAGTCCGTAAAGGCGTTGTTCCGGCCGGTCGTATGTATCCTGCCCGACCTCGAGATGATCTGCCAGATATCCTTGTTTTCTGACGGATTTCTTACAGCCAAGGTAAGGTTCTGTGAAAACTTTAATATGAAACTTGCATAACTACCGTTGTTATAGTTTAGCTAAATATGCCTATAACCTTCTACAACAAAAGAACCATATTTTACAAACGTTAAATGAAAAAATAACACAATACATAAACACCGAGTCTGTCGGAGTGTTATGATGATTGTAAATTTTAAAATAGGCTAATTTGTCATTTTGAAATATATTCGCACATTAAAACCGAGGCAAATATTTGCAATTAAATGAACTCTTGTGTAATTAAAAAAAAATAGACAACACAATTTTATTTTCTAAGACCTCGTTTATCATGTATTGGAATGGTGTAACAGATAGTAAGTTTATTTTTCATTTATACGGCAGGTCCTGGCTAAGAAAATGACGGTACTGTACTTCGTGGCGCGTCAGCAGTTGTCCAAACAGTCGCACTACGACTGGGGGCTGCGAGCTCTGACCGCTGTACTGCGCATGGCCGGGAAACTGCGGCGCGAGGCGCCCGGCCTCAGCGAGATCGTGGTGCTCATGAGGGCGCTCAGGTAATGGACACATCTATGTAAACTGCGGCGCGAGGCGCCCGGCCTCAGCGAGATCGTGGTGCTCATGAGGGCGCTCAGGTAATGGACACATCTATGTAAACTGCGGCGCGAGGCGCCCGGCCTCAGCGAGATCGTGGTGCTCATGAGGGCGCTCAGGTAATGGACACATCTATGTAAACTGCGGCGCGAGGCGCCCGGCCTCAGCGAGATCGTGGTGCTCATGAGGGCGCTCAGGTAATGGACACATCTATGTAAACTGCGGCGCGAGGCGCCCGGCCTCAGCGAGATCGTGGTGCTCATGAGGGCGCTCAGGTAATGGACACATCTATGTAAACTGCGGCGCGAGGCGCCCGGCCTCAGCGAGATCGTGGTGCTCATGAGGGCGCTCAGGTAATGGACACATCTATGTAAACTGCGGCGCGAGGCGCCCGGCCTCAGCGAGATCGTGGTGCTCATGAGGGCGCTCAGGTAATGGACACATCTATGTAAACTGCGGCGCGAGGCGCCCGGCCTCAGCGAGATCGTGGTGCTCATGAGGGCGCTCAGGTAATGGACACATCTATGTAAACTGCGGCGCGAGGCGCCCGGCCTCAGCGAGATCGTGGTGCTCATGAGGGCGCTCAGGTAATGGACACATCTATGTAAACTGCGGCGCGAGGCGCCCGGCCTCAGCGAGATCGTGGTGCTCATGAGGGCGCTCAGGTAATGGACACATCTATGTAAACTGCGGCGCGAGGCGCCCGGCCTCAGCGAGATCGTGGTGCTCATGAGGGCGCTCAGGTAATGGACACATCTATGTAAACTGCGGCGCGAGGCGCCCGGCCTCAGCGAGATCGTGGTGCTCATGAGGGCGCTCAGGTAATGGACACATCTATGTAAACTGCGGCGCGAGGCGCCCGGCCTCAGCGAGATCGTGGTGCTCATGAGGGCGCTCAGGTAATGGACACATCTATGTAAACTGCGGCGCGAGGCGCCCGGCCTCAGCGAGATCGTGGTGCTCATGAGGGCGCTCAGGTAATGGACACATCTATGTAAACTGCGGCGCGAGGCGCCCGGCCTCAGCGAGATCGTGGTGCTCATGAGGGCGCTCAGGTAATGGACACATCTATGTAAACTGCGGCGCGAGGCGCCCGGCCTCAGCGAGATCGTGGTGCTCATGAGGGCGCTCAGGTAATGGACACATCTATGTAAACTGCGGCGCGAGGCGCCCGGCCTCAGCGAGATCGTGGTGCTCATGAGGGCGCTCAGGTAATGGACACATCTATGTAAACTGCGGCGCGAGGCGCCCGGCCTCAGCGAGATCGTGGTGCTCATGAGGGCGCTCAGGTAATGGACACATCTATGTAAACTGCGGCGCGAGGCGCCCGGCCTCAGCGAGATCGTGGTGCTCATGAGGGCGCTCAGGTAATGGACACATCTATGTAAACTGCGGCGCGAGGCGCCCGGCCTCAGCGAGATCGTGGTGCTCATGAGGGCGCTCAGGTAATGGACACATCTATGTAAACTGCGGCGCGAGGCGCCCGGCCTCAGCGAGATCGTGGTGCTCATGAGGGCGCTCAGGTAATGGACACATCTATGTAAACTGCGGCGCGAGGCGCCCGGCCTCAGCGAGATCGTGGTGCTCATGAGGGCGCTCAGGTAATGGACACATCTATGTAAACTGCGGCGCGAGGCGCCCGGCCTCAGCGAGATCGTGGTGCTCATGAGGGCGCTCAGGTAATGGACACATCTATGTAAATATGGCCGTAACACAATGGCTAGGGCGTCGGGCTTTCGATCATGTGGTCGCCGATTCGATCCCCACCCACTGCACTATCGACGTGAACCTACTCTAAACACAAGCATTTTAGCTTGGCAGAATACTGGTAGTGTGCAAAAACCCTGGTAGTAATGTTTGAAAAAAAATCGGTTATACTGCGACAAAGCGTTAGTGACAATAGCTTAAGGTTAAAATCAAATATAGTAAATTGATTTAAACATGCTAAGAAAATATTTTTGGCAGATAAAATTACACCTTATTAGCAACTGTCACTGACGCGATATTGCAAATATCACCGACGACAATGCAGTGTAAAGTCCTTCGTACATGAGCATACATCGCTATCTGTCTGATAGCGGGCTTTCAGAATTAGATATGTTCTATAACACAGGTTGTGTAGGGATGCTTTTTCGATTTATGAATTCCTAAGTGGAAAAACAAAATGTTGATGTAAATGTCAAAATGTAATGTAAATTTTCAATACATTATTCATCACACAGATTATTCTAAGTCTGTGTGGATTTGAACACACCAGGACTCTAAAGCAATATTGTGATAACTAAATTAATTTGTTTTTGTATTATTTACTACGAGTAAGTATGTTTACAGGGATATGAACCATCCGAAGTTCGTGTTTGAAGACGTACCATTATTCCTGGGTTTAATCAAGGATCTGTTCCCGGGTCTCGAGTGTCCGCGCGTCGGGTACCCTGACTTCAATGATGCAGTTGTGGATGTACTAGAAAAGGATGGTTATATTATATTGGCGCATCAGGTGAGTAAATCAGTCATAGAAAATAACACTTAGGCAGTCGGCAGTATGAGACCAGCTAGAAATGCACATCACATCTACTGCACTTGCACTAGTTTTCCTTGTATTTTGACCCTTCTACCAGTTAACATCAAGTGGTTTGTCTGGTCACATATAAAAAATCACAATGATATTAGTAGAATTTAGAGAAGGAAGTTTCAAATTCTACTTTTTTTTCAATACTTTGCATAAGTTAATAATTAATTTAGCCAGATTGCCATTTTTTGAAATGTTCAACATAAAAAATAAAATAATAATCCATACCATAAGCTCGCATCATTTATACATTTGGCCATCCAGTAGTTTTACATTACATACCTACTTCACAAATAATATAATCTTATTAATAGCCAAATACTCAACACTTTAACGTGTCCCAACATGCACTTATTTTAAACATTTACTAAAATGACTAAAATTAAATTTATGAGAAGAGACAAAATAATTTAAAAGTTACAGATCTTTTCTGATCTTTCATACTATTTTTCGATATACATAATGACCAGATTTTAATATTTATAATTGTATGGGTGCCGACACTACAACAATAGATTTTAAGCAATATGTAGTTAAATAAAAATCTACCATAAACTTAATCTTTTAAAGGTGGACAAAGTGATCCAGTTGTACGAGACGATGATGACTCGTCATTGCACAATGCTGGTGGGACCGACCGGTGGCGGCAAGACTGTCATACTACAGACGCTGGTCAAAGCGCAGACCAACCTGGGTCTGCCCACCAAACTGACTGTCATCAACCCCAAGGCAAGTATGATATGAGATCATTGCAGCATTAATAATGATCTATCAAACTTAAATATACTAACAAACCTCACTGTAATCTGTTTGAGCGATTGTTTAATTTTTATACAGCTAAGTCGTATGGTTTCCGGCTTTCAATAGACCTCCTCATATCTTCTTATGGGTGTCGAAAGAAGCGACTTAGAATTATGCTACTGATGGATGGGCAGCAGCATTTATCAGCTCAAAGTTAGTTAGTTACCTTCTTCTGCGATCACTAATTCGCCTGCCAAGCGTGTTGATAATGAATATCCCTCAACGACCATGGCATGCCAAGGTGTTAAGAGGAGGCCCATGTTCAGCATTGGGCGTAAACAGGCTGTTGAATTTAATTTATAAAGCCATTGTTTCTTTCCGAATTTACTTTAATAGCCTGATTTTTTGCAAAATTAATATGTTTTTTTCTTCAGGCTTGTTCTGTAATAGAACTATACGGTATTTTAGACCCGGTGACCAGAGATTGGACAGATGGACTATACTCTAAGATATTCCGAGAAATGAACAGGTACAGCATATTTTACATCATACTGTGTACCATTAGTAGTGCATAATACCTTGAATTAAAATAAAATAAAATAGGTTTTTATTCACGTAAACCTATTACAAAACATATTTTGGCTTATCAATTTACTGTGTTAAATAAATTAAGTTTATATGATTATTGCAACTTATTATAATGGTTTATATAGCTTTAGGCTAAAAGCTATATACACAAAAATATGAATGTTAAAAAAGTAAAAATTTGATTACGATACAATGCTGTTAATTAACACGTTGCCTGTCCAGAGTATTTTAGATAAGGTTGTCATGACGTCCAATTTTTTTTTTCGACCAAACTGTTTCATTTTATGTTACTTACCTAGTATAAACAAATGATTTTCAATAATACTACTGAATTTACTGAATTTCAGCATTGCATTATTGTTAATGCACGGACGTGACAGCTAGAATACCGTGCATTACAAATAATGCACGGACGTCATAGCAGTAGCCAAAATGCATTATATATAATGCACGGACAGGCAACATGTTAAATATGTACTTAATGGCTCAACGTACATCGGAAAGCGCGCTAAGCCGACTGTTTTGACATAATCCTTCTATCCTACTAAAATGATAAAGCGAAAGTTTGAAAGAATCTATAGATGTATGTTTGTTACACTTTCACGCAAAAACTACTGAACGGGTTTGGCTGAAATTTTGCAAGCGGGATAGTTTATAAGCTTAAATAACTGAAACGCTACAAAACATCACGCTCCGACCCACTGGAGCAAAGTAACGCGGGTAAAACAGCGGGGCGCAGCTTGTCTATTATATTCGTGTAACAGCCAGTAGCGTTTACGTGTGTCTTATACACAATACTGTATTCACCAACAACCCGCCTGCCAAGCGTGGCAACTCCTTTGAGGAAGACCCATTTTCAGCAGTGGACGTTGTACGGGCTAATGATGCTTATGTATATACGGCTTAAGTATGTAATATATCTATAAAGTAGTATTCAAATAGCACAACTTCATCAGGCCAGCAGAAAAGACCGAACGCCGCTATTCACTATTCGACGGCGACGTGGACGCCCTCTGGATAGAGAACATGAACTCAGTTATGGATGACAACAAACTGTTAACTCTAGCTAATGGCGAGAGAATACGACTGGCTCCCTATTGTTCATTGCTGTTTGAAGTGGGAGATTTAAACTATGCCTCCCCTGCCACTGTGTCGAGGGCTGGAATGGTGTTCGTTGATCCGAAAAATTTGGGATATAATCCGTATTGGGAGAGGTGAGTCATGCAATATGTAGATTTAATAATTTATTTATGTTTAAATACGGTCGTCATTGTATTATTTATAACGGTTGATCAACATATCTGGAGCATCTGGGTACCTGCACCATCAATTCTCACGTTACTATCTTGGAGATTTCAACGGATTTGACACTGTTCTTTTTTATTAATATTTTGTTAGTTTGCAACTGGGATAAATGGGATACCTGACACCAAACAGTACCTAAATCTAAAACATCAAATCTATTTAACTCTAATCTTATCCATGTAGGGTCATTGAAGAGATTTGACTAAAACAAGACATTGATAACGCGGCGTACTGCAAGGCAGTTTTCTTGGACCCAAAATATTCCATATAGCGTTAAAATTGACTTTTCGGTTGAGGAACAAAAAGAGCCATCTACTTTTGATGACGGGAAATCATTCGGGGGTAAACTATGTCCTACAGTGGTGTGATACTGGCGGTGTATTGTACGTAGGTGGTTGCGTAGTCGTACTAACGAGGAGGAGCGCGAGCAGCTGGGTGGGCTGTTCGAGCACTACGTGGCGGGCGCCATCAACTACATCGTGTTCGGCATGTTTGGCCTGCAGCAGCAGACGCCGCTCACCACCGTCGTGCCGCAGACGCCGCTCAACCTGGTCAGTAGATTGTCAACTTTTTTTTATAAAGGTTACACGCAGAGTTTTGAATTAATTAATGTTTATTTGCAGAATTTTAGTATATTTCAGATCTTAACTTAACAATTAGTTTCTAGACAATCCACTATATTATAGCATGCAAATTTCAATAATTTATTAAACATATTATACTATACTAAAATATATTTTGCACACTATTAGTATTCTTGTTAACGTAAGCTTAAATGCTTGTGTTACGAGTGGGTTCACGTCGGTAGTGCAATGGATGAGGATCGAACCGGTAGAAAATCGAACCACATGTTCGCAAGTCCGACGCCCTAGCCATTGGGCTACGGCCTATACTAATATATTTAAAGCTGAAGAATTTGTTCCCAGGAACTACAGGGGGTCTACTCTCTAAGCACGAAATCGTAGTTACGGCCGTAATTACGGAACGTTTCCTACTACGGATCACCTACGTACATATGTTTCGTTCGGATGACAGTTCATCCTACACCTGATGTTATTCGCCCGTCCGAAAAATTGAATTTGACACTTGTTTTTACGGAACGTTATGTCAGTTTTCGCGACAGCAAAGTTGTTATCGTGAAAATTGTCTATGATTCCGTTCGAAACTATTCTAAGTTTCGAGCTACTTTCGGACGGGCCCGTACTTTCGTTGACGGACTTAGAGAGTAGACCCCCAGGACCGATTTGAAAAATTATTTCAGTGTTAGATAGCCCATTTATCGAGGAAGGCTATATACTATTTTTTATTATGACGTTCACACGGGAACTGGAGAACGGGAAACTGCGCACGGGAAGCTTATAATAATATACTTGTACAGGTCTCGAGGTCTACTTGGGGGCTATCTGTGTATATATGTAAGGTATCGGCATCTCCGGTGATTTGCTCCATATAAAGGAAGATAGTGGGAAACCGTGCCCATATTAAGGGGCTGATAGCCCCCATTAGACGTCACTCTACCTAATGTTAAGTGGCCCCCACTAGTCCAATTGCGTGGACAGATAGTGCAGTAGACTAGCCGTCCTTAGCTCGCCCGTCTTCGTCCCAATCCTTTATAGTCAGCCATTGCTTTCTTTCGTCTGATGATTAAATCATCATATTCATAGAATGAATTAACACGTTTTATTAATTATTATAATTATTTGTCCTCTTCATAATTGAATGATTGTTTGATTTAATTTAATGTTAATTACCCAGGTGGTGCAACTCTGCTACATGATAAGCGGCCTTTTGCCCAATAACGAAGATAGTAACGCAGAAATTGACAGGACCGTTGTCGAATGTGTATTTATGGTGGTAAGTGTTTATTTACGGATTTTACTTTACGTTACCACCCCCTTTACGTCCACTGCTGAACATGGGCCTCCTCTTTGACAGACAGACAAGCACGGGGTCAAATCAAATGAAAATATTCTTTACTAGTTGACCCGCGCGGTTTCACCCGCGTATCACCCGTTCCCGAGGAGTGGGAGTCAGATTTCAAAAAAAATTAAGCACGAAGTTTTTGTTAGTTACAAATAGTCCGCATACCAATTTTAAGCTTTCAACCCTGAAAATTGAGTAAAGCTCCATACAAACGTCCACCCCCCATTTTAGGAAAATGGGGGGGTTAGAAAGGAACAAAGTAGCCTATGTCACTCTCCCTCCCTTCAACTATCTCCACTTAAAAAATCACGTCAATTCGTCGCTCCGTTTTGCCGTGAAAGACGGACAAACAGACACACACATACACATACCCATTTTTAATAATAGTATGGATAGATTTATTTATTTATTTATTTATTCATTTCATTTGTGAACATAGGTACAATATATAGGATGGTACAGAAAATTAAAACAATTTGTTCCACTATATCCTACCATTTTGCATGGTGTACAAATACTGTCATATATCATTTTTTTTTTTTTAATTTTATATATAGGTAACTAATTCTACAAACTACTTATTATACAATTATTATTAATCACATTATTATTTTATTTTTATATCCGTTAGGAAATCAATCACTGAATAATAATTACGTTCAATTAAAAAGGCAAATAGCATTTTCTTGAACAAACCAATATCTTCTTCGAGTCTTATATGTTTAGGCAATTTATTATATAAGGTGCTATAAAAATATCTGCCACGGCTTTAATGGGAGGTAGTATTATGTTTAAAGATTACAATAGTGAAGAAAAATTATTGATAATGTGTCATATTTTTTTTCATACAAAAAATTGTACGTATAAATTTGAATTGATTTATTGGCATAACACCATTCTGTAGACTTAATAAGCTGTTGCCGCACCGAATTCATAGGTACGCTGTTGCCATTCTTATCGCGCGGCGGTTGTCAAAGGAAAGGACAGCCCCGCGCGCCCGCACCCACACCCGCACTACCCCGTTCGTCGCACGCGCTAGCCGATCGCCGCCGGGCGCTCGCCACTCGCCAGTCGCTCGCCAGTCGCGCCGCTCGGAAGATAGTGTTAGCGGTCAGTGACGGGAATGTCGCGGGCCTTTATTAAAAATGCCTCCCAGACGACGGTATTCTAATCAAGAATACCTTGACATGGTATTGTGCTACCGCGAGTGTAACTCCGTAACTGCACATGTCGTGAACTTATACCAGCAGAGGTTTGGTGTGCGAGTTAGTCATCATACCATTCTGGATGCCGTGTACAGGTTTAGAGACCACGGCCGCTTTGACCCGCCTCCGGTTGACGCAGGCAGGCCTCCATACTAGTGTACTCCGACGTAGTGTTGTGCGGCCTGACCATTTTCAGACTCGGTTTAGTGTTAATGTGCGTGTAATTAACACTAGATACTGGGGAACAGAATACTAGGACCAGTGTTCTTGGACAGACTGGACGGAGAGTCGTATCTGCGTTTACTACGAACCCGGGTGAGAAGAATGTTGGAACGTATTCCTCTTGAAGAGATAAGAGGGCTGCACTTCAAACATGATGGAGCACCACCTCATTTCGCCATCAACGTACGGGAATTTTTAAACGGTGTGTGGTACGGCGGTGAAAGTTGGATAGGCCCGGGCCGAGGAGGGCCAGTGCCGTGGCCTAATCGCTCGCCGGATTTAACCCCTCTAGACTTCTTTTTTGTGGGGTCGTGTAAAGGACCTAGTGTACGGCTGAACCGGACATGATATCAGAAGTGTGGCAGAACTAATAAGGCGAATCAAACGCGCATTTAGACAATTAAAAAGTGAAACGGATGTCACATTAAACAAAGCTAAGAGACACGTAGGTATGTAAGCGTGCCTACATTTGTGTGCAACGCGGACTAGTGCAACAGTTTTGTAGATAAGTAGGTAGGGAGTGTGTAAAGAACTGTAAATACGGTGCAATTGTTGTAAATAAGATGATTAACTTTTAAACACTCCAAGTTACTGTAATTTATCGTTATTGGATATCAATCTAAGTACCAACCTATTGTTTAAAAATAATAAGAAAAAAATTGCGATTCTTACACTCACTTGACAGTCCAAAGCCTGTTTTAAGTGTCATGGGAAGTTTATCATCTTATTTACGTAAGTTTTTTGGAAGAATGCAGAAGCTGGTAAGTAATTGCACTTTTAAAACACTTGTTTGACAGCGTATTATTCCGTACCTACACGTACAGATAGTGATTTCAGTTTTCATTCACGGAACAGATGGAAAGAGATAGCAGTTGTTTTCATTGACGATGCGACACATCGCGCGTAATTTGTGAACGGCTTTATGCAGAGTATAGTCAATGTTTATTTAACTTATTTATTTTCTCAAATTGAAATAACTGTTCCGGGGTACGAAAGCTCTTCACTATTGTAATCTTTAAACATAATACTACCTCCCATTAAAGCCGTGGCAGATATTTTTATAGCACCTTATATATCTTTGGACCCATTGCAAATGTGCTTTTATGAAACAATGTTGTTTTTCCTGTCACTAGACACAGTTTGTCGGCTCTACGCGCACTCTTTATTTTTGTAAATTTTGGTAGGTTTTGTCTGACAAACAAAGCAGTTTCAAATATGTACATTAATGGAACTGTTAGTATTTTCAATTTCCGAAAGTGTTGTTCACAACTATCCGTTCGGTGGAGATTACACATTGCTCTCACACATCGTTTTTGGGCCTTGAATACCGTATCTTTTCCTGTGGCATTTCCCCAAAACATAATGCCATATCTTAGTGTCGATGCAACGAAACAGTGGTATGCTGTTAATACTGCCCCTTTATTTACAGTTTTATTAAGTAAGTAGAGAGCATAGGCGTATTGATTCAATTTTTTGCATATGGTTTCTATATGTGTATTCCATGTCAATGTATTTTCTATATGAACTCCAAGAAATTTCGTGACATTAGCTTCTGGGAATTGTCTATCATTAAAATTTATATTAAATGTCATGTTTGTATTAATTCTTTGTCCAAATGTCATAATAATCGTTTTGTCATAGTTTAATTTTTAATTATTCATTTCTAACCAATCTACCATTGATTTTATATTATTATTAATATTTGATTCAAATGAATCTGTTTTTTGCGTATCGAAAATAACAGTGCTGACGTCAGCGAACATTATCATTCGATATGTCGTCGCTGAAGGGAAATCGTTTATATATAGTAAAAACAAAAGTGGCCCAAGCACACTTCTCTGGGGCACACCATATGATATAGTTCTAAATTCCGATAAGTATGATCTTTGAGTTTTAGATTTTAAACAGATTTTATCCACTCTAGTCGCTTGTTGCCTGTTACTGAGATAGGATTCGATAAGATTCGCTATGTTACCCCTAATACCATATGCGTACACATTATAAATATTTTAAATAATGTTCTTATGATGCGTCCTTTTTTATTTACTATCACCAGTTCTGGCCATGGCACCGGCAACAAACTCGGAAGAATCCTTTTCTAGCACTATTGTTTCAGAGCCACTAACTTCCAAGCAGTTTTGTCATTTATGTGATCAGACACTTTATAATAAGCATTTTAACATAGTTTATCTTTGACATATCGTGTAAACTTGTTTTTACAAATATCTGTCAAACATTTGACCACAGCGTGACCGCATACATCGCAACCGCTAGTTACAATTAGCCAGCCGTCTGCAAGTGACACTTGGTTACTGAAAATGTTAAAGCAATCCCAACTTAATTGTACGATAATTGCAATCGCTATATTACTGAATTTACATATCTAGACCTCAGAAGCATAAGGCCGGGACTCCACCAAAGTGGAGACGAGACGAGCGGAGAGGAGATGTTTTTCAAACAACGCTCCAATGAGTCCAGAACATTTAGCTGATATCTAGCAGACCCATCCCAAAGATGAGAACAGTATTTCATTGAGGAGCGAACTTGAGCCTTAAAAAGCCTACATTCTCTATCAGATAATGATTACCTACATACATCAGTATAATACACTAATGAACTACCATACCTATACCATCTGACAACCGCAACTTTGATATATCATAAATACATACAAATAGTACGAATGAATGGAGACCGTAGACTAAGAATATTTTCTGAGCATAATGAATTGTCCCAAGCACGTAACGAACCCGATACCTCGTTACGTTAACGTTTAAGGCTAACTTTATATAGTTCTCGTCTATACTGCAATATATATATTATCCAGACCGCAGAAGCATATGGTTGGATCAGGCTTGGATGTCTATTATACTTCACAAGCATTTGCTCGTAAGTGATAGTTAACGATAAAGGAACATACGACGAATGTTTCTGACGTATAATGACACATCCGACCTTAAGCTTCTGAGCTCTAGATATAGTTCTCGTCTATACTGTAATATATATAAGTATAGAATAAATACTACGAATGAAGAACTGATCTAAAAATATCTGTATTCACTGCAGTAATGCGGGAGATACCCCGTGGGTTGGTTCGTAATATGTATAACTATTTTTAAATTATCCTTTTACTAATATTGCTAGACGGTGGCGATCAAATCTTAATAAGCAACGTGCTCTCAATGTCTAATTAATATTGCTAGTTTTTCTTTCATTTTGTACGCTGTGTCTACTTTTCGGTCAGTAATGTATGGGGGGCGTAGCTCAGATGGTAGAGCGCTCGCTTAGCATGCGAGAGGTACCGGGATCGATACCCGGCGCCTCCAGGAAATAAATATTTTTAGTTCTGAACACAGTTTCGAAGCAAATATCTAAGGATTTATAATATTTTTTGTTTTAATGTGGAAAATACACTGAAACAAAAATCTAGTGTTAAAAAATTCGCCAAAAATTGTTTCTATGAACTATGCTGCATAAACGCTGGCAATTTGTGAAGACGGGGTATATTAAAAGTACCTACCTACTTATCTCGTTGCTATGACACCTGTATGTAGGGTCAAATGCTAGTTCTTATCGAAACTACACTACAATAAAAACGTAAGTAGGTGTCTATTCACTATTTGTATACTTGTATTATTATTTGAACTCCGTACCGGTCATTCATAATAAGTTTGTGAGCAAATGTATTTGTTAAAAATATATAAAAAATTGTCCATATTCGGCTTCGATACCCGACGCCTAGAAATCAATTTTTTTTAAAGATAATTATTACATCATTATTTTGAATTAAAAAAAGAAATACAATACTTACATATTTAAATAACTAAAATATGCAGCGTGACCCAACGAAGGGATAAATATGTGTATGTTTTTTTTATATAAAATTGTCATAATATGACGCCGTTATACGATAATTACACACCGGTTCTCGTCCGATCTCCGAAGTTAAGCAACATCGGGCGCGGTTAGTACTTGGATGGGTGACCGCCTGGGAATACCGCGTGATGTTGGCTTTTACCTTTCGCATCCTATCTAATAATTCAATTCAATTCAATTCAATTGATTTTTGCAATACTTGCAATTATTGGTTTTACTTTACAGTTGCACAACATCTACTTACAAAACCGATATTATAGAAAATTACAATATATTTTCTTCTTTAGAATAATATATGTTTTTGTCTATCAACAAAAATTACTTAACTTGTATATTTTATATGTAGACCAATCTATACTAAAATACCAAATAGGAAAGATTTGTATTTTGGTGTGTGTATGTTTGTAATGAATAAACTCAAAAACTACTGCGCCGATTTCAAATACTCTTTCACTATTAGAAAGCTACATTCACCCTGAGTGACATAGGCTATATTTAATTATGAAGTTCCCAAGAGAACGAGAGTTACGTGGGTGAAACCGCGCGCGGCAAACTAGTATGTAATTAAGAAACTACCCACCATCCCATCTAGTTGCTCTGTATAAATGTATATTAATTTAATAAATACTGTCGAACTTCAGTTATGACCTCCCTTCTACTTCTCGCATATTCATGGCAACTTAGAAGGGAGGTCACAACAGAAAAGTCCTTATTTCGTATAGCTTTATATTAATCACAACCTATCTAACCCATGGTGTTTAAAAATTAATATTATTGTATTACAGTCGATGTACAACAGTCTTGGTGCTGCGATTATCGATAATGGCCGAATTGACTTTGACACATACATCAAAAAAGCCTGCCCTATGATGTTGGTTGAGGATACTCCGGAGAAGAAAGCTACTACCAGTAATGTTTTAACTTGATTCTTTATAAACGTACCTTAGTTAATGGCGTTATTCTGCGTAAATTACAATGGTTAATAAGGTACAATTTCGTCCACCAAGAAATATTTTCTTTCTTGGTGTAGTAAAAGGCGAAATATTAAATTTCTACATTCGATCTTCGACCTTATTTACCTTTGTCATTCACCGACGATATGTTTAATTAGGAAATTATACTTTATCAAGATCATTAATTAAATTTATTCAGTAGGTACCTACATTGGACATACACTTAAAAAATTTACAACGTAAAGAAAAACTATAAGTATTGTAATAATTATAACTAATTCTAATACCAATATAGGACCCACCATATTTTGAACTTTATGTTCTTGTATTAAAGATCAAAACCAATCAATTCTAAACATACCTACTGCCCGTTTAAGGGTTAAGTGGCTAATAAATATTATTTTAATAAATTAATACTTCTACGTCCAACAAAAATAAATAATTTGAATATCAGTCTGTAATTTTCTTCACATAATTATGATTAATGTAATGTATACAATATAATGTAGACAATAATTAAAGCCGCCTTAAACCGTCCATTTAAGGCTTTACGAGACAACTACATTCATCTTAGCACCTCATTTTCAATATCTAAACTTGCAGAAAGGTTTACTTTATTTATGAAAAAAGGAGTTATGTCAAGATTTTTTTTTTCAAATTAAATAATAAACAATATAAATTTGTTTGGTTGCTTTCATACCATTAATATTTCATTTGATGATTATGATGCCAAGTTGTGTAGGTTATTTACACAACTTGGCATCATAGTTTAATACAAACATTAATTTTGTAGTGACTTATCTCTTAAAAAAATAAAAGTGAAACTTTAACTTCGATTTACCCCAAATTTAAATTATGTGACTTATCACCTTCATCCACTCACATCTTCAATTGTCGGTGTAAGAATGGGTCGTTTGATTCAAATGTGATCTATCAGGCAAGGAATCTGTTAACTGACTGTTACAACTTTAGTATCATAGCAATGTTGCTCTAAGTTTAAAGTTAAATAAAATTTACGGGCTTTCTCTTTATCATTTTTACGTATTTTCAGAACACTTCCCAATGGGTTCGCCTACCCTCTACGACTACTGCTTAGAACTGTCCACCAAAACCTGGGAGGCATGGGAGTGGCTGGTGCCTTCGTACTCTCACAACAGAGACACCAAGTTCTGTTCTATACTGGTGCCTACTGTCGACACGCTTCGGCTGAAGTGGCTCATTAAGATTATGGAGAGTGTGAGTGTAATCTTCAATATCAACAGCCCGTTGGGTCGTTCAGCCCCAGTGAGGGTTTTTGCCATAGGCACCACGCTTGGCAGACGGGCTGGTGACTGCATTATTATATTGTAACACACAAGGAAACGCTGCTGGCGTTGATGATAAAAAGAAAAAAAACACTTGTTAATGTTTTTCCTTTTCTGTAGGTATTTAATGTGTCTAGGTATTTTGTGTAATGTTTATTTTTTTTATTTTAAGGTCGTCGTTTTATTAAGTAATACTAAAGGAGCAAATATTAATGATTTTGTATGCATATTCAATGCACAAAGAAATGTAAATGGCTAGCTAAAGTAAAGCAATTTAAATGTTTCAGGTTGAAAGGCCCGTACTACTTGTTGGTGATACGGGGACATCTAAAACTGCAATAATAGCAAATTATCTACGAGAATTGCCTACAGATAAATATGTGGGTATCTTATTAAATTGTCATTTAAAGTGGTTATTATTATACATACATCGCCAACGTCCATACCATGTTGAATACACCGGTTCTCGTCCGATCACCGAAGTTAAGCAAAATCGGGCGCGGTTAGTACTTGGATGGGTGACCGCCTGGGAATACCGCGTGATGTTGGCTTTTTACATTTTGTATCTGATATAGTTATGCTGTTAAGGAATTGATAATAATGAAAATGGTATTTCTTTTAATGTGAAATCAATGCTTTTCTCAATGAAACCGTAAAAAAGTAACAGAATACTAAACTATAAAAATTACGTCAATTTATTTACAAAATGAATTAAAACAGATAATATATAAAAAAGAAAGGAATTTGCAACAAATAAGTACAGCACTATTTGCAAATTCAACTTAAAAATTTAGCAATATCATGCAAATATAGGTTTTACTTAGTTAATAAACAAAGTGAATATTATAATACAATTCACTAACAAAACCATTACCATAAAATATGCAAAAAAACATTTTTGAAAATTGAATCAAAGTAACACAATTTAAATGATTCACAACAAAATAAATACATCATAATAATATTATATGTTATATTTTCAAATAAATTCTTCATAATTTAACAACAATATTCACTGAACAACCATTTTTTATATTAACACTACTAAGGATTGCATAAACTGAGACATGCAATCACGACAGTGTTATGAAACAGACTGGTCCTATATTCATCATCATCATCATCATCATCAGCCCGTATAACGTCCACTGCTGAACATGGCCCTCCTTCCGAGGGAGGGTTTTTGCCATAGTCTCCACGCTTGGCAGGCGGGTTGGTGACCGCAGAATTATGTTCTACCACACAAGGAACGCTGCTGCCCGTTCCTTTTATATACGATTATTATAGATGATGTTATAACAATCGGGACCAACGGCTTAACGTGCTACCCTCAACCAACCAAACCCGGAAATAAATCATAGAATTTACACAAAGATTTCCTGTCCGGCGTGGGGATCGAACCCACGACCTCCAAGATTTAAAACGAGCAAAATACCGCTACGCTACGGAAGTACTATATTAAGAACGCGATATTTCTTACTTACAGAAAATACGTCACATTTTGAGACATCTGTCAAACCGGGGGCGTAGCTCAGATGGTAGAGCGCTCGCTTAGCATGCGAGAGGTATCGGGATCGATACCCGGCGCCTCCATACTCTTTTGGCAAGCAAATAAAAAGCTAATAAACCGCGATTATTAACTATTACTTTTTTTATAATTTTTCGTTTTTTTTTATTTCTTTTTTCTACTATAGACTATAGTTTAAAAAATATAAAACGCCGTAAATTGTAAAAAGGGAAGCCGATGGCCACCTCCATATTTGCGTTGAAATTATATCAATATAATTTAAAAGATTTACAACTAAGATTGAATTTATGTTTTTTAATAAAATCGCACGACAACAATCACCGAAGCCCTGCTCGCCTATATGCGCGGTAAAGTTGCAAAGCCTCGTAGCTAAATACATATACTACAGCCATTGGGTTGTAAGATGTGGTTGCCTATAATTGAATGAGCACAAGGCATGTTTTTTTTTGTAACTGTTAATTTAATAGATTTATGTATCATTTGTTGGCAAACCAAATAATAAAAATAAAAATTTGGTAGTTTTACCTGAAAAGAAAAATTGCCAAGTCTGAAAATTGGTTATTTTATAGATTTTGAAGTGCTCTTTCCGAATATCAACTCTGCGCCACTTTGGAAAAATGGCGCCTAAAAGCTGTTTTTTATCTATCTCCTTCCTGACTCATTTTACAATAAACACTGAACAAGTGCAACTAGAGACAATTTTCTACAATTTATATATTAACCTTTTTTTTCCATAAAGTCAATAGTTTGGGCGTACGAGCGTCGCAAAGTGTACTTCAAACTCGCAGACCTAACGACCTGCACTTTCGGTCATTAGTTTTGTGATGACAGCAGAAGGTTTATTTTTCAGTTAGTACAACAGATGAACTTCTCTTCGCGAACTTCATCTATGGACGTGCAGCGCAACTTGGAGTCCGTGGTGGAGAAGCGAACTAAAGACACGTTTGGTCCACCGGTAGGCAAGAAGATGCTGGTCTTCATCGACGATATGAACATGCCGATTGTAAGATGTTATTTATATTTTATTATAATATAGATTAGTTGGACACATGGATTTAATTCGCGTATATCTTGAATATGAGAGGATTTTATAAATTGTTCATTTTAACTAGTAAAACGATATCTTTATTAATCAAAATTAAACAATACTGAACATGAACACTGCACTGATATCAGAAAATACTAAGTGTACACTAGGTGTAAACTACCAAAACAGCTAGATATTCACTTCCACAACTACCTTTTTTCGTTTGTTGTGTATCAACTAAGTAAAAAGAATACGAACCATTTAGGGCCACTCTTGACTCCTGAATAACTTATCTATTTGACATATTGCGTTTCTTGCTTGTTACAGCAACGACATCATTTATTTTTTTACTTAATATTTAAAAATAAACTTACAATTGGAGGCGCCGGGTATCGATCCCGGTACCTCTCGCATGCTAAGCGAGCGCTCTACCATCTGAGCTACGCCCCCGATTGGTAGCATACAAACAAAAATACTCTATAATACAAATCATTCACTCGGTTATGTTATCGCGATAAATCTTTAAACCAGTTTAAAAAGTTAAGCAAAGATGGTATCTCAACGACGGTACACCAAACATTAAATAAGATTCAAGATCATTTTCATCAGCCCGTTTACGTACACTGCTGAATATGGGCCTTCTCTATACAGACTTGGACTAGCCAGGGTTTTTAAGGGATATTGCCATAATCACCACGCTTAGCAGGCGGTTTGGTGATCGCAGAAAGGAAAATAGGTCATTTTTAAGTCACTTCCCAAACTCGTGCAGTTTTTTTTTTGAGTACAGTACATATTTAACGTATCCGACTATATACTGTTAGGCCGTGTTCAAACCAAACTGTCTGTCAGCCGCCGAAAGTGAGTGAACGTTACGCAGTTTTTGTATTTCCATACATATTCACTTTTTCGTTCACATCTAACCGACGATACGTTATTACGCTATGCGTAGACGCTGACATTCGGCGGCCGATTAATATAGCGTGTCACTACGCTCCGCGGACGCTGATTGGACGGACGGACGTAAACTATAGCGTATTGTCAGCATAGTGTGAATGAAAACTGCTCACATTCGGCGGCTGACAGTCAGTTTGGTTTGAACACAGCCTTTTAGTCACGGCATATATTTTCTGACAGAATTAGAATCTAACAAAAAACTATTTTAACTGTTTAGGTAGACACTTACGGCACTCAGCAACCTATAGCTCTTTTGAAGTTGTTGTTTGAACGCAAGGGATTCTACGATAGAGGGAAGGACCTCAACTGGAAGAACATCAAAGATGTAGGCTTTTTAGCAGCTATGGGGAAGGCTGGTGGAGGGAGGAATGACGTAAGTGCTAAATATTAATATATTATCCTAATCAATAAGTATAAAATTTATATTATTGATTTATATATTCATATTATTAAAGTTTCTGTAAAGAATGTAATCTTACAAATAATGAAAATTATACATAAATAAATAAAAATTAACAAAACAATTATAAATATAATTTAAAACTATTATAAATGAATTTTCCAATTAATATTCGACTATTTAGAGGTGCCTGTAATTGGTTTACCTACGTAAAAAAAATATATTTTGTAAAATACGACTTTTTATTTTCTGTAAACATTTAAGGGAATCATAGATAGTGTTCAGTATACATTTCTTCATGATATACATTTCTTCAGTATTCTTATCAAGAAAAATTTGAAATTGGGCCTTGAATCCATTGAAATACTTCTGGATCACAATAGTTTCGGTAATTTTTAAAAACTAGATTAATGTAAAATAAAATGGCACCTATTTTGAAAAATTATACCATCGGTGATACTGCAATACCGCGTAAGTAACAATAGCGAATAAGGTTGAAAATCAAATTATGCAAATAGATTTTTTGCCCTTTAGAACATAATTATAACTATAAAGAAAATATTTAATTGCAGATGAAATGAGACCTTATTAGCAACTGTAATTTGCGCGGTTTTGCTGTATCACCGAGGATATCAACTTTGACTAAGGCCCTAAATTTGAATTATCATAATCCTAGGTTATAGTTATCGAAATTTGACTTTATAACAAACTTAGATCCAAATTGAGAAACTGGAGTAGAATTGTTCTGGTTAGACTGAACGATCGAGAGAACTCCAATTCCGTCTATTTTATCGCCATAGGAAATGCAGTCCTAAAATGCTTGCGGACAGGGGCAGACAGAGACCACATACCCTCCACTTACTACGATCTTGACCATTTCACAATCGCCTCCCTCACATCCATTACTCTCCTCTATGCATATCCTTTGGTTTAGGGTACTGCGTATCTGACCTTTTTTAAGAACATCCACGATTTGAACGTGGGACGTCCATCTTGGTCTTTCTTTTCCAACAATTCCGTACCTATATGGCAATGACGTAAATGTATTTATGTATATAATATGGGCAATTTTGATATATTATCTGTATGTAAACTATCCGTAGGTGGACCCCCGCTTCATATCAATGTTCTCAGTGTACAACCTGCAGTTCCCATCAGAGAACACTCTCCGCCACATATACAACTCCATACTCAGCGGACACTTCGAGATCTTTCCAGAGGAAGTGCAGGGAATAGTCGCTAAAATCGTGCAGATGACACTTGATCTATATAACGTAAGTAATACCCTACTTACCTACTTTTGTTCGTTTAGGCGCAGAATTTCCAATTCGCAAAATGTCCAACGGACGCAAAATGTCCAATTCGCATAATGTCCAGTTCGAAGAATGTCCAGTTCGCAGAATGTCCAGTTCGCAGAATGACCAGTTCGCAGAATGACCAGTTCGCAGAATGACCAGTTCGAAGAATGACCAGTTCGCAGAATGTCCAATATTCATCGTCACGTTGTCGTTGTTGTTAACTGTAAAGGTAATACAGTCGATAACCAGATGCGTCTTCAATCTGAATTTGCTAGAAGACTTTACAAGAATAGCGTATGTTGTATGTATTTATATATAGTACCACAGTGTTTGTGAGATTCCAACCCTTAGTTTGCGAAGAACCTTCCGATGCCCTCGTAGACCCGTAAAGTAGAGCGATAGGACCACAAAATTCCCCTGAAAATCTAAAGTCATTCCTCAATCCTCCCCGACAGCGACCGCCCTAAGCCGAGGTCTAATTAAGTCCCACATGGGGCGTTCTCCTCCCTCTTGCAGTGGGTGCTTAGTTTGTAGTATTTGAACCATTTATTGAGGCTCTGCTCTCCTTTATGTCCGGTGAATTAGCAAAAAGCTCCTGGCGAATTACACAAAGTCCGTCCAAAAACGCCGTGATCTCGGTCGCGATAGCCAAAATTGATTGGTACGAACTTTTAATTTTATTTAACTAATTATATACTACATGTTAATTATATGCCTCTTATCTGATAGGCAAGCATATGGGGTGCGTAGCTCAGATCAGAGCGCTCGCTAAGCATGCGAGAGGTACCAGGATCGATACCCGGCGCTCCCAGGAAATATATTTTGAATAAATATCAAATAAAATGGTCGAGCCGTACGTACTTAAGTTTTGTGTTGAGCTATTTATTTTATTTATTGTAAAGATTATGTTGGCTAATCTCATAGATCTTGTCGCGTTTTTTAATATGCCCAAGGACAGTAGAAAATGCATTGTAGTTAAACTGGCTCTCTTTTATTTTTGCTATAGACTGTAAAGGTAATTCAATTCAAGGTATAATTTCTTATATAATACACCATTTCAAAAGAACTGACCATAATATTATCAGTGCTACGTGTTTATTAAAGCTTATAAAAGTGGCGATAAAACTAAGCCACATTCGATACTATTATAAATAAATAGAAAGCAAGGTCAATAGTAAGAATAATTATCATTTTAAATGAATACTTTTATAATGGTTTGTACTTTAGGTGCTAATGTGTATAGTTTCCGTGGTGTAGCGGTTATCACATCTGCCTAACACGCAGAAGGCCCCCGGTTCGATCCCGGGCGGAAACAGATTTTTATTGGTACATACTTACTTTAGCATTCCTGCGTATTTTTTAATGTGTGTTTTTAGAGTTAAATAATAAGCAGTCTTAAGTAGGTTAACAATATACTAAATTTATAATGTGCGATCACCGGGTTTCAAGTATATAAAAATGAATCACTATTAATAATGGGCCATGTATATCAACATTAATCACTATTTCCCTTGGCATGAACGGCGGGACCGTTTTTGTTAATTCTTTTTTTTTGTTATTGTCACGAGAAGGTTCTTATGAAAGAAAAAAATAATAAAATGCGCGGCAATGAGACAATGTATTAAATGAAAATTAGAATTTTGTCACGCCTAATAATAAAAGTTAAATTTAAAATAGGGTTTTTGTTAAGACAAGACGTCTCGGGTCAAGAACTAGAACTGTATAAATAAAGCTTATATACCAAACATTTCGCAATACACTTATAAATAGTAAAAGTATTTGACAAAATGCCAAAGTATTTATATAATATCAATCAGGCAGGACCGGTACAGAACGGTATTTTTTTAAAAGTAGTTGCCAACGTCCATACCATGTTGAATACACCGGTTCTCGTCTGATCACCGAAGTTAAGCAACATCGGGCGCGGTTAGTACTTGGATGGGTGACCGCCTGGGAATACCACGTGATGTTGGCTTTTTGTCACTTATAGGGGAAAATAAGATGATATTTTATTTACACTAACTACATAAATATAAACTCCTTTTATTAAAATAATATTTTTAGTTAGGTATGTAGTTATTAGATACCGCCACAATTTTGCTCATCTTATATCTCAAAGTGTTTTCGCTTAGAACTGCTTAGGGCTTTTGACACGAGATAAGTAGGTAATCTTTAATAATAATCTATCCCGTCCTTACAACTTTTTGTACAGCACAGCATAATAATTTCTAGGAAAAAAAGAAAATCAATTTAATTTATAAAACTGGGTGCTGTTGTAAAAACTAAAATTTTGGCTTTGACATGATGTATGATTTGGAACTAAAGAAGTATTTCTGAAGGCACCGGGTATCCATCCCGGTACCTCTCACATGATAAGCGAGCGCTCTACCATCTGAGCTACGCCCCCCATACCTAATGTTTTATAATACAAGCATTTACTAATTACCAAAATTAAATATTTAATTTAATTACTTTCACTTTTGGTTCACCTTGTAGGCGTTTTCATTTTATAGTAGTTCAAAATGATCTCACTTTTCGTTTTTACAATTAAAATAAAGGTACATTCAAATAAAAAATTAGAGCAATAGCCTTAGGGACTTTTACATCCTGTAGTCACAGTCATAAAATTGGGCAAACGTATACCCAACTAGTTGTATGGCATTATAATGGTGGTACAGTCAGCATCAAAAGTTGATGACCACATTTAGATTTCCAAAACCACTGAACACCGTATTATACCTAAATCGCTCAACATGACAAGCGCCAGAAATGAATGATTATCATAAAAGGCCATAAGTAGGTGACCATCACTTTTCAAAAGTCGCTTAACAAAATTATAGTAAAAATAGCAAAACAGTCTTCGTCTCTAAAGTCTTTGAACAACTTTTTGACAAAAATAGCATACCATCGTTTATCTCATAAGTCCCTGAACAAACTGAAAAAAATGGGTTTAATATGTGTGTGTATTTTACAAGCTTTTATTTAACTTGCAATGTATGTATGTAATTTGTTCGGATGGAATCTTGCAAGCATATGTATATTGCGTGACAATGCAATAATATGGTACCTTGAGCTTATCTGATGATGGAGTCGGTAGATGGTCATAGGAACTCACTTCTGTACTGAATAAAATAGTCCAGTTTGGGCTCGTTTGTTTTGTGTTTATGAGACCGGATGGCATCGACCGTGTGTGACCCGCTGTAAATAGGGTTACAAGCTTAAGTCTAAAAAGTCAAAAATTAAATAAAAATTTAAAAAAAAATATTTTTAAACAGTCTTTTATTACAAAATAATGTGTACTCATAGTACAATTTCAAATATCAAAATATATAAATTGTAATAGCTTGAGGCACTGAAATATAGTAATGAACGCCTCAAGCTTTTATAATTTATATATATATCTATACATATAATAAAACAGTAAAAAACTGTGTCTATACATTGAATATATTAAAAAAAATTGAGGGGGGTTTAGAAAAAGTAATTGAGCACGAATCCAAATAAAAAACTGTCTGTTTGTTTGTACACATCTTCGGAACTACTCGACGAATTTGAATGATTTTTTTGTTGTATAGGTATTAATTCTGAGTAACATATAGGCTATAATTTATCTTGGAAACTTGAACACCTGATGCAGAACCGCAACTGACCAGCCAAACTATAAGAGATACAAAAATGGTACATAGTAAAAATTGTTCCACGTGATGAGCATTTTCTGCGGAGACAATAAATTTGAAGATCTGGAACACCTGATGTGGAACTCCAAGAGTCCAGCTACACTATAACATATATAGGAATGACGTCTTTGCAAGAGTTGTTCAGACTGATGAGCACTCTCTGTTGACGTATTAAAATTAAAGATCTGGAACACTTGCTGTGGAACTCCAAGAGCCCAGCTACACTATAACATATATAGGAATGACGTCTTAGCAAGTTGTTCAGCATTTTTTGTTTTTGTTATCCGTTGGAAGTGCATTTACGCATATACATATACACATACACTATAAAACATATAGGAATGACGTCTTAGCAAAAGTTTTTCGGTCTGATGGGCATTTCCTGTTGACTTATAAAAATCGAAGATCAAAAACATCTGATTTGGAAATCAAAGCTATCACTAATTTCACTATATAATTATAAAATAACATAAGCTGGGTGAACGTCCACGCGGTGACAGTTTAGGACAAATTTTCGATGAAAATGAATCAATGAAAACTATACTGGCCAAAACTCCCATTTTTTTTTATCGAATAAATATGCCTTCGGACTTATGTGTTTAATTTCCTTTTCCATTTATCTTAGTGACACGCACATCTTAGTAAAGCACTTAAGCTCAGTCAACTACATTGTCTTCTAAATTCACGCAGCAAACTTTCACATTATAACAAGGTTAAGATTTTCACCACGTGTGTACGACCGATTACGACGAACGCAAGCACCAGTGGTAAAGTGCCTGCTCCTCATTAGACCCCCCTCATCATGTGCAATGGACAATACTCACTAACGCAAAACAAACGATCCTGAACTCGACTATCTTAGCGCTTGCATTAAGGGTGTACCAGTGGTAATGTTCCTGCTCCTCATCAGACCCTCGTCATCATGTGCAATGGAAAGTACTCCTAAACACAAAACAAACGAGCCCAAACTCGACTATCTTAGCGCTTGCATTAAGGGCGTACCAGTGGTGATGTTCCTGCTCCTCATCAAACCCCCGTCATCATGTGCAATGGAAAATACTCACTAACTCAAAATAAACGAGCCCAAACTCGAACATCTTAGCGCTTGCATTAAGGGCGTACCAGTGCTAATGTTCCTGCTCCTCATCAGACCCTCGTCATGTGCAATGGAAAGTGCTCATAAACCCAAAACAAACGAGCCCAAACTCGATTATCTTATTCAGTAGGTACAGGAGTTCCTATGGCCACCTTCCGACTCCATCATCAGATCAGCTCCATGGTACTATTGCATTGTCACGCGATATACATATGCTTGCAAAATTTCAGCTCAATCGGTTGAGGGTATGTGCTTCAAAATTTAGTTGCAAGATTCCACCCGAACAAATTACATACAAAGCAAGTTAAATAAAAAAGTTCAGTAACTTTTGTTATTTTATTATGTTAAGTTATTTTTGGACATTGCCGTGATTATACTAGATAACTAAAACAAGCATTTTATATTGTTCAGTGACTTTTGTAAAACTGAATGTTATGATATTTTCGGGTATTATAACGATCAGCGATTTTTGACAAAATGTTGTTCAGTGACCTTTGACGAGTAGTGTTCAGTTAATTTTGAACTTTAATGATGTTCATTCTATACTGGCGCCTATTTCGTTCAGCGATTTATGGGTGTAGTGTTCAGCGGTTTTGGAAATCTAAATGTGGTCATCAACTTTTGATGCTGACTGTACTATGGTTTGTGAAACAATGGGCGGCGTATAGGCGTTTTGGGTAGCTTAAAAATCCCCTCGTGGTGATGTTTTAAAATTCCTTTGTTTTGCATGTCAGGTATAGCAAAAGCAATTATGCTCTTGTACCGTAATGGTCTCAACTTTTCAGGTTTATTAAATTCACCTAATATTACATTAACAAAAGCAACAAGCTACTTGGATAGACGCCGAATATTTCCCTCTATAGAAAGATAAAATAGCTAAAAGGTCTAAAAAGTTAAATAGCAAAACATAATAAAACTAATATTACGAGAAGTATTCAGGTAATACTTTAACTTTGTTATTCAAAACGTATGTTTCCGCCCGGGATCGAACCGGGGGCCTTCTGCGTGTTAGGCAGATGTGATAACCGCTACACCACGGAAACTACATATAATCTTGTAAAGTATATATTAACTAGGACTTGATCGACGCAATTAACTACCGAAATTACTGTTCTTACTTAGCTTGTATTTATATGTTTATGGTATTATATATATATATATATATAAAATAATAATACACCGTGTTCTTTTAGTTGTTGGAGGATAATTATATTAAAGCGAAAGGATTTCAATTTTTTATCTTTGGATCTGCTAAGCAAATTTGAAATAATTGTTTACCTTTGATAGCTTATTTTATTAAGTTTATAAAATAGCACTTCATCCTTGGATGGATGTTTGGTACGGTTTGGTAGACGATTAGTAATAAAATGAATGAATAAATGATAATAAAATGAAGTAACATGAATATTAACGGAATAACACTTAAAGCGACAAAAAGCCAACATCACGCGGTATTCCCAGGCGGTCACCCATCCAAGTACTAACCGCGCCCGATGTTGCTTAACTTCGGTGATCGGACGAGAACCGGTGTATTCAACATGGTATGGACGTTGGCGATAGGGATATTTTAATTACTTATAGCAATTATATTTTTTTGTCTTTTATATTTTGCAAATTTTACTTCATTACAAATTAAGAACGCATAAATTTTAATATATTTAAATATTTTTCCTATCCTTTTTAATATTTCTTAACTATAAGTTTATTTATTTTTGTCTTCTGTCTTAATGTAGGTATATTATATTATATTATTATATTTTATTCCTGACCGCCTAGTCAGGAATAAAATACATTAACATTACATTAATTTTTATCCCTATCCACCTGATGTTAAGTGGCTTAGAGTTCCAAGTACAGGGACAACTAGTGCCAGTACAGTAGATATGAACAAGACCCCCTGTGAGCTCTGGCGAACTTACTCTCTCGCACAGGATTTAAATTTTATAAAATGATTACAATTATAAGTAGTAAGCATATAAGTGCAAGAGCCCGTGAACCCCAGACCTACGTTATTTTATAAAAACTGAAACTTTATCAGCGCATGCTCCTAACACAGGTAAGAACGATGGACCATTATGAAGTTTGGGTTACAGTGACTTTGGTAGATAAACGTCACTAAAGGTGTGTAAAATACCGATCTAATAACATCAAATAATAAAGTGCGATTTTTTGGTATTACCTTTAGAATATCATGAAAAATCACGTTATTCATTGCCAGACACTTAACATCGTGGCAACTCCTTGCCAGACATCCATAATGTTAATGAAATAATTTACTTACGTTATAGTATAAAAGCTGTTTTTTATAAATAATACTTGGGTAATAAGTAGATGATATTTCCTCATACTTTTGATAGGGTAACGTCCCCCACTGTAACCCAAACTTCATAATGGTCCATCCCCAAGCAGCAAAAACTAGTTGTATAAAAGTCCATAGAACGTTTTGTAAAAAACTGTTTTTGGCCCTATAAAAAACCTAAAAAAGAGTTATTTCTTCGAAAGTGGCGCAGTTATATCTCTGTTTAGTGTCAAAACGATCTGTTAGCAGTGTCACACATCACAAATCAGTCCTATACAATTTATGTAACAGTAACGCAGGTCTCAAAATAGTGATGTAATGGCTACTATAGAACCTTTTATAGTACTTTTTCATACTAAACTAGAGTTTATGTTTCCTATACTTTACCATTCATTCTTTTATCATTCGTGACAGGGTGCATGCCAAAATTTAATAAAAAAAAACAAAAGGATACCTAGTACAATCAATTTGAGGTGAGTAAGATTTTATTTTGTTATTATGATATTCGTCTAATAAGGTAAAAATGATGTACGAACGCAATTTTACTGATAAACTAGGGTTAGGTTTACCATGAATTTTAAGTACCCTTCGAATTATTGAGTTTTTACTAAAATATTAGATCTTGCTATAGCACCTGACTATAATGGTTGTATAAAATGGCGTTGTAAACGTTAACAACGATTGTTTATATGTCATTTTAGCTCTATAAGCTTATAGAGCTATAATGTGTTATCGAACGCCTTTATACAATACGCTGTCACCGCTAAAACCTTAATAAAATGTTTACACAGCTTTTTAGAGGTATAACCTTTAGTTATAGGACTGTATTGCTGGTTGGGTCGTTCTTACCTGTGTTGGGTGCAAGCGCTGACAAAATTTCAGCTTTTATAAAATAACGTAGGTCTGGGGTTCACGGGCTCTTAGTCCATATGGTTCATCGACTTTAAAAATAAACAGTATGAAAATACGTAACTTTTTTTTTTGGACGGACATATGTAGTTTAGCCACGAGGCTTTTGCTACTTCACCGGGCATAAATACGTAATGTTTTTTTTTTTTTGGACGGACGTATGTAATTAACCCTGAGGCTTTTGCTACTTCACCGGGCATAAATAACGTAACGCCTACGTCATCTTTATATGAGTATATACCGGCTAGGGCAAGCAATTTACGCCCGAAGATGATAATACATCTTAAGATTCCCCCCCTTTGTTCGGGGTCAATTCATTTGGTAGATTTCCCCATGGTTAATTATCATTAACAATGACGAATAACAAGAACGATTTATTGAAATAGTTTGTTTGTTATAAACTCACATGGCTTGTCTATGGGAGTTGTAGCCTTTTCGAAATTTGTTATTTATTTATTTTTTACTGATGAGTCTACTTACTAAAATCTAACGCCTTTGTAAGAACATTTCTTAAAATACTTTCAACTATAATTTTGTCCACAGATCATCATAGTGGAACTGCCCCCTACACCGGCTAAGTTCCACTACATATTTAACTTGCGAGACTTATCTCGCATCGCGGCGGGTCTGTGTCTCACGCACCCCAACTACTTCAGCGAGAAACGAACGGTGGTGCGATGCTGGAGAAACGAGTTCACTAGAGTCATACTCGACAGATTTATTAATACGCAGGTACACACACTATGTAATACACTGCGATTTTTTAGGATTTGCTAATAGTGCAGTCATTGAAGCGTTATTGGTCTGAATTTTTTTACTGTGAACCGATTTGCATGAAATTTTGGAATTAGGCTCATACCTTACCCTTACCTTCAAAAGTGAAAATGATCTGAACTCCGCACCTACCCTGGGGGGGTTGCCACCGGTTCTCGGTGGTGTAATTTTTTTTTTCAAAATAACCTCGGATGTCGGAAGTCGATAGCCTAATTTCAAGAAAAAATGTTGTATAAAGTTTTCAAAAACCCCAATACTTTTCAAGTTATTGGCAATTGAAAATTCGGAATTTTTTCACGTTTTTCATCGGTTTTTTGCAAATATCTCCAAAAATATGCATTTTCACGAAAATTTTATGGTATACAAAATGTAGCAGGTAAAAAACTGAACAAATAGGTTTTTTATAAAGTGTTCTAAGTGCAATATTAAATTAGATATTAAAGATTAAAGCCGTTTTTGATTTTGTCTGAAATTTAATCGATGTATTCAATGCCCTCTAGCGGCGAACAGATACATTTTATGCATTCTAATGAAATAGGGTGTTGTAGTGCTGGAAATAAGCTTTAAAATGAGCACTGTTAAAAGTCTATTGCACGTAAAATGAGTGAGCTGTAATGCAAATAAGAGGAACAACTTATGGTTTTTTCTTTTAAATCAATGGGTTTCATAAGTGCCATTTCCACCAAAATTAAAATTAGTCTTATTCCATCTAGAATTAACCTTAATATAAAGATTTTGATGGATTCTAGCAGTTTGGCTGCTTTAGGACACATATTTTTCAAAAAATCAGGATTTTAATAAAAAAATAATTTTTGATTTTTGACAAAAATTACCTTCTTTTCATAATATCTCAAAAATGATGAATGATACGTATAATGATAAAAAATGTAAGTCTTTTTCTGACAACATTTTTTTATTTTTTCTGTCGCACAAGAATTTACGGAGATATGATTGTTTAAAGAGCGCGCGGCGCCGCAATCACAGTCTCTCTCTCGAGCCCTTTGACCCTTCACCGTTTTAAAATAAAAGGTGAAGTCATTATATATTGTAATCTAAAATTGTAGCTCTTTTAATTACCTTTAAAATGGTTTTTACAAGTTGTGAAAGCATCAGAATTGAAGGAGTTATGGTCCGAAAACTAATCGTTTTCTAGCGATAAAATGGCTCAATGTAATTTTTTCTATTAAGGGGTTGTTTACACCCCTTAAAAATAAAAGGCAGAGCTCAGATCATTTTCACTTTTGAAGATCATGCAAATCGGTTCACAGTAAAAAAAATCGCAGGTAAGACCTTATTTTTGGCTTCAATACTCGGTGCACTATAAATACTCGGTGAAATTATGTATTTTTGTCAGTAAAATGCAATTTTTTTTCACAATAACATTACAATATGTTGATCTAAGTATGGTCTATGTTATGATCTAAGATTGGTCGACTTTTGTAGATAGGTACTTTTTCAATAACAATATTATTACAGATTAAAATTACTTCGAATATTGTTAAGGGCGCCCGTTTTTTTCAACCTAGATTATCTTTTATTCCAATGAATCTGAACTCATTTTGCCATGTATACATGCGAATGGCATGGCATTTTTTGTAAATAAATTAAAAATCTATTTCAAAATATAAATGTTACGTTATACTGATGGAAAAGATAAATTAAGAGATACAAGTTAAATTAACGTTTAGAGTATATAATAATATATCCTACAGTTCAGGGGCAAAATATCTCCAAATGTCCAACGGTGTTAAAATGTCCAATTGTCAAAATGTTCAATGGTCAAATTGTCGAACTCCCAAAATGTCCAATCATTAAGAATGTTATTCGCCCACGATTCGTTATATGGCCACAGTTCTAACCTAACCTAACCGATTGTTATTTGACATTGATTTATAAATTTGCTACATTCTCTAAGATTGGACATTTTGGGAGTTGGACATTTTGACCATTGGACATTTTGATAATTGGACATTCTGGGTATTTGGATATTTTGACACCGTTGGACGTTTTGCCCCTGAACCTATCTTACGTACAGTTTTCTTTCTATAAAAACTTTATCTATCTTTAACTACCTTGGTGGTAAATACTTGACTTTGCAGGATTCCGATCTGATGCGGACACACATTCAGGAACACGTTGCTCGATATTTCCCTGAAGAGGAACCAGTGGTGCTCGAAGAAATTGTCATTCCTGAAGACGAGCAAATTAAGATTGAAGATGATGAAGAGGGTTAGTATAGAGAAGATGTACTCAAGGTTTATTTAATAGGCGTTTTATAAATATATCTTTATGTATGTACGTTTGTTACTGACTTACACACAAAATTCCTGCTCTATAGCTTATCGCGTGCGGTTTCATCCGCATAACTCCAGTAACTACGGAACTTCATAATCATATATTAGTGTATGATAATCCTGCATAACGTAACGTTCTTTCTTCAAATGGGGCCAGTGGTTCCTGAGATAAACGAGTTTGAGCGAAAACAAGTAAATTCAGCTTTATAATATTACTATATAGACGATAAGCAATTAAATAAACGTGGTTCTAATATAACCATTGCTGTAATTGATGGAAATGTGTTTTTATATAGCTTTGTATATGTATTTTTACAATTTCAGGAGTAGCTCTGTTAGAGTCTAAGTTTGAGCCAGAACAAGACACGGAACCGGATGTGTTTGAAGAAGAGGAAGACGAAGCTGAGGAAGAAAAACAACTTACGGTGATCAATTTAATAACATGTAAATTATTCGTTAAGGGAATCAAACCCACGGCCTTCTAGATTCAAGGCGTTACACTGCTACGCCGCCATGGAAGTTGTCATATAGATATATTGATCCAAGAAAATTTCCTTATAATTACAAACAAAGAATACTTTGAAAGTACCCTCAATTAAAATATAATCTTACTAATATTATAAACGCGAAAGTTTGTAAGTATGGATGGATGTTTGTTACTCTTTTACGCCAAAACTTCTGAACGGAATTGGCTGAGAAATTTTGCATAGGGGTAGGTTATTCGCTGGATTAAATATAGGAACATCACGCTCCGACCCACTAGAGCAGAGTAGCGCGGGTAAAACCACGGGGCGCAACTAGTCAATTCTAAAATAACATACTATTATTATTCTATAATACCTACTCGTATTTAGTATTTTTTCAAATAAATTATATGTCTTATAGTAAGGCTTTAAGCTTATTTCTTGTCTACTTTCGGTGTTGGCCTATGTATCACTTGGTTGTTTCTGTACATATACACAAATGCTGTCAAATACAATCAAATTCCGTTTGTTTCAGTTGGAAGAATATGTGCTTCGAGATCCATTGTTGTTCGGTGACTATCGTAACGCGCTCGACGAAGAAGAGATCAGATACTACGAGGACCTGCTTGACTATGAAGCGGTCTATTTTCTATTTCAAGAGGTAATCTATACTAATTATATAATCCATCTATAAAAAAAATATAATGTAATTTTTCATTAAAAAATTTAATACAAATAGACAAAAAGCCAACATCACGCGGTATTCCCAGGCGGTCACCCATCCAAGTACTAACCGCGCCCGATGTTGCTTAACTTCGGTGATCGGACGAGAACCGGTGTATTCAACATGGTATGGACGTTGGCGATAAGATGACTCAAAGTATTTATAACGTTATTTGTAGCACACTATTATCATACAATAATTATCTACTGTTAAGTAGATAATAATATTGGTCTTTACCTATGAAATTGCCGTTCTGCAGTACTGGCCATTTCAAATCAAAATAATTTTTGTTTGGCTAAGAATTGTAATTTCAAATTAATTTTATTTTAAAAACATGGAATGTTTTTTCCAAAAGTAGTCATTTGTTTATTGATTAGTGGTACATTTTCATCGCATTTCAATCTTTTTCGTCATCATGGATACGTTAAAAATTCGAGTAATTATGGAATATGAGTACCGTCGTGGCAACAACGCGACACAAGCGGCACGCAACATCAACGACGTTTATGGAGCTAACACTACAAACCAACGCACCACCTGTTATTGGTTTGCTCGCTTCCGTTCTGGAAATTTCAACCTGAAAAATGAACATCGCGGTCGTCCGAAGACTTTGGTCGACAATGACGAATTAAAGGCGATTGTGGAAGCTGATGATACACAATCTACGGCTGAATTAGCAGCAGCTTTCGACGTTAGCGTCAAAACAATATTGGTCCATTTGCGTCAAATTGGCAAGGTAAAAAAGCTTGACAAATGGGTGCCCCACGAACTCAATGATCGCCAGCGCGAAGTACGCGTCGAGACGTGCCTTGCACTGCTCAACAGACATACAAATGAAGGAATTTTGAACCGCATTGTTACCTGCGATAAAAAATGGATTCTGTTTGATAACCGCAAGCGCTCAGCAAGTTGGTTGGATCCTGCTTTAGCACCTAAACAATGCCCTAAACGAAAACTTACCCCTAGAAAAGTGATGGTCACTGTTTGGTGGTCTAGCGCCGGTGTGATTCATCACAGCTTCTTACCAAACGGGGTGAGCATTACTGCCGATGTGTACTGTGAAGAACTGAACACAATGATGGAGAAGCTGGCACATCTCCAACCAGCATTGGTCAATCGCTCGTCTCCGCTGCTCCTGCACGACACACTCATACTGCACAGCAGACGGTGCAAGTTGCAAGAACTGGGGTTGGAAGCTCTCCGTCATCCGCTCTACTCACCAGACCTTGCGCCTACAGATGGCTCAGGCGTAAAATGTCTCTTTCGCAAAATGTCCCCTGGTCGTAAAATGTCTCTTTCGCAGAATGTCTCTTTCGTAAAATGTCTCTTTCGCAGAATGTCTCTTTCGCAAAATGTCGCGCCAGGGACTTAAGAATAAAATTATGATTTTCAAAACAAAAAATCATTTACTAAAATTATAGTGCAATTATAATGTTAAAATTTTAGTACTAAAATTTACTTAAGAATGTATTTCAAATAAAAACAATATCAATAGGTATCAAACATTTTACACACATTCAAAATTTAGATTAAAAGAATCATAATGTTAGTAAACACATCCACAGATAATATAATAGGAGCTATTACTAATAGTAACTAAACATTAACTAAGTATTGCAAATGAAAATATTTTTTATACCATTTTTAAAATGATTAAAAATATATATTTAATATTAAAATATCAAATAAATAAATTTTGGCATTATAATTTACTTGAGTTATTAATAAGTATTGCGAAAATAAAATATTTTAGTCATTTTCATAAATAATTAACAATAACATTATTGATAAAAAGAAAATATAAATATATGACATATACCGAAATTAATTTTGTTTTGAAAATCATAATTTTATTCTTAAGGCCCTGGCGCGACATTTTGCGAAAGAGACATTCTGCGAAAGAGACATTCTGCGAAAGAGACATTCTGCGAAAGAGACATTTTACGAAAGAGACATTCTGCGAAAGAGACGTTTTACGACCAGGGGACATTTTGCGAAAGAGACGTTTTGCGCCTGAGCCCTACAGATTACTACTTTTTCCAGAATTTGGATAACTCCTTGGCGGGAAAAAAAATCAATACCCGAGAGGCAGTACAAAATGCCTTTGAAGAATTTGTTGCCTCCCGTCCAGCTAATTTCTTTAAGAAGGGCATCAATAAACTGCCACTGCGTTGGCAAAGATGCATTGATTGCATGGGTGATTACTTCGATTAATACAAATAAAAAATACTTGAAAAAAAATCGTTTTTCATACAAAACGGCAATTTCGTAGGTAAAGACCTATTATGTATATTATTGTAAGTGATTATATAATCTTTTGAGAAAATAAAATTTGTTCAACCACTATACTTATTTCATTACATATTAATAACTTACCTTTTTGTGGAGGTTCTTTTGTAGGATTCTGTTTTATAACACTATAATCGTGACAATATTTAGTAGTAATGTAAATTTAATGACAAAACTGCTTGGGAGTGAGTTGCTCTGAAACAATACTGCTTTATTAATAATTGTAAAATAAAATTTATTTAAAAAAAAGGATTCCTCTGAGTTTCTTGCCAGTTCTTCTCAGAGTTGCCACGACCAGAACTGGTGGTAGTAAAAGAAAGGGACGCGTCATAAGAACATGATTTAAAATATTTTAAATGTTTCTATATGAATAAAGAATTTTTGACTTTGACTTTGAGTATTATATAAACAAATGCTGCGTATCATGTAGTAGGTACATATTTTTATGCGGGAAAAATACCTTCAGTTAGACACTATCTGGTGAACACACAATTTAATTGCGTTTAATTTTACCTACCGATTTACTACCAGACAGATATTTCAATATTTTTGTTCAAAGAGTGCTGCGCAATGTTACATGAACATACTACCCGTCAAAGGGTAAAGTAATCATGATTTACTAAACCAGCGGACGGCAAGGGCCACAGGTGGAAAAATTAACTAGAGGCGGGTTTTGGTGATACTAACCGTACATTCTACCTACGAACAATTAGGTCATATCCCATAGAAAAAAAAGAAAATCTCATCCTTTTTTGTTCGTTCGCGGGCAGAGCGAAGTGCGTTCTTAAGGCTGGATTCACACTATATATTCGTTTATGCATTTATTTTATTATTTACTAGCTTCCCGCGCGCGGTTTCATTCGCATAACTCTTGTTCCCGTGGGAACTTCATAATTTAATATAGCCTATCTCACTCAGGGTGAATGTAGCTTTCCAATTGTGAAAGAATTGTTGAAATCGGCACATAATTTTTTGAGTTTATTCATTACAGACACACAAAAATACAAATCTTTCCTTTGTATAATATTAGTATAGATACTTATTTACAAAGCTTTCACGGGCGGCAAGTGAGACGTCCGCGGGCCGCTTCTCGCCACCGCTGTGCTAGAGCTGTATTATAAAAAAATATTATTATTATTATGTAGGAGGACAGGCATGCAGTCGAAACAACTGGTATTCGCCTGCATCAGGTTGCTTGTTTCTTCTTTTCTCAAGTAGATGATTTCTTGAGTTTTAAAAGGGAGTCAAGTCTGTTCTTAAACTGGTCGGTGTTTTTTGCTGTTTTAACATGTTCAGGTATAATTAATAGAATGTCTTTTGGCAGATCCTGGACGAGTACAACTCGCGCGTGGGCAAGATGTCCGTGGTGCTGTTCGAGGACTGCCTGGAGCACCTGACGCGCGCCCAGCGCCTGCTGCGCATGGACCGCGGGAACGCCATGATCGTCGGGGTGGGGGGGTCGGGGAAGAAGAGCATCTGCAAGCTGGCGGCCTTCGCGGCAGGTTGGACCAACAGTTAATAGTTACAATGCATAGTGACCACGTTAGTAATAAGTAATCTTTACAAATAAATGAAATTGGTGTGTCCGTTGTAACCGCTTTTTACTACGTGAATAGGAATGCATATATGGTAGAGTTAAGTAAAAATAAAATAGATTACTATCTGTCTGTTTGTTCCGGCTAATCTCTAGAACGGCTTGGCCGGACTTTCACTGGCAGATAGCTGATCTAAGAATAAGGAACTTATTTGTTATTTTGACTTGTTGCTCTCGGCGAAAAGTTTTGGTACTACATATTTAAGTACATATTTTATATAGACAATTTCGTTATATAAATTTAAATATGTATTACGTTTCGATAGTTCTGCTAATTATTATCACACGAGGAGTATATTGCAGGTTGCGACATGTTCGAGATCACGATAACTCGCAACTACAACGAGAGCTCGTTCAAAGACGACATGAAGCGGCTGTACACCTCGCTCGGGGTGGACAATAAGAAGATGGTGTTCCTGTTCTCTGCCGCACAGGTTACACATACTATTTAATAGTCAGTATCTCGTCCACGTCCACTGCTGAACATGAGCTTTTTACCGATAGAGGGTTTTGTCATACCGTTATTGTATTTATTAAATCATAAATAAATCATAAATCTTTATTTGTATAAATGTGGTGAATACAGGTCTTATTGTTTACATTAAGTAAGTTTCACACATTTGCCATATTGTACCTGGCATACAAATGTTGCACTTACAATCTAGGTATATTAAATTTAAATATTTACTCATTTGTGACACACTATTGACATATTGGTATACATTTACATTATTATTTATTATACATTAATATTTGTACCAAAAAAAAAACAATATTAATTATATTCATTTAAAATAACAAAAAAACTAAATAAATAAATAATAGGGAACAATACAAAAAGAAAAATTTAAAACATTACACATTAGTCTTTACATTTTAAATACTCCTCTACCGAATAGAAGCATTTTTCAATTAAATAATTAAATTACCGTATTTTAAACTTTCTGATAGGTAAGTTTAAAATACTACCTATCAGTAATTATTTTAAATTACAGATTATTACGATCTAATAATCTGTGTATTAGATCGTAATACACAGAAAAACGCTGCTGCAAATAATTGGGCAGGAGCAAAAGGCTCGGTGTTAACTACATACGTCCGTTCATAAAAAATAAAAATAAACTGGGACCAGGAGGGTAGTCCCTCACACTCAACCAGGCCCGGAAAGAAATCAGATTTTGACATACGTTTCTTGTCCATCGAACCCACGATCTGAGACATAATATACCGCTACACCATGCTCCATGCCGTAGCGGTATATGTCTTACACTGTATATAATTATTTAAATATACGTTTTAATATGGTACAGATTTAGTACCTTCGTAAAAATCGAATACATCTGATTATTTTTATCTACTGTTACCTACCTTAGGCCCAAAACACACACAAGCGACGCAAGGCAGCAGGCGTGGAACAGGCGTGGCGCAGGCGTGCGCCGCTTCAAAACGATTTCATACAAAATGTATGCAGGCGACGTTTTTGAATTATACTGAAGCGACGCGGCGCAGACACGCCGCCGTTTCGTTGCCTGCGCCGCGTCGCTAGCAGTCGGTTCTCGTGAGTCACGCAAGGAGCATGTCGCTTGTGATACGGTATGCTCAGTATTTACCAACCCAAAAATGCGTGATGATATTGATTTTAATGTACCCAATATCTTCTGGACCTTTGCACATGATTTAATTGCAGCAAAGCAAGCGCATCTTCGTCTTCTGAAGACGAAGACATCTTATCACACCAATGTCAGCCTATAAAATGCCGCATCTGAACGTCTAACGCCTGTTGCACGCCTCTTCTGATATAATTCAAATCGCGTCTGCGTCGTATCGGTCCCACACCTGCGCCGCGCCTGCCCCACGTCGCCTGTGTGTGTTTTAGGCCTTAGGGAGTACACAACAGTAAATAAAAGTGTTAATTATCTGGGTATGATAATAATATGTGCCGTAGAGTTCTTATAACTTTAGATTCTATAATCGCTAACGTCCATACCATGTTGAATACACCGGTTCTCGTCCGATCACCGAAGTTAAGCAACATCGGGCGCGGTTAGTACTTGGATGGGTGACCGCCTGGGAATACCGCGTGATGTTGGCTTTTGTCAGTTTTTTGCCTATTTAAGAAATCAGACAAAATTATATACGATGTTTATACAAAATATAAAACTGTTACGTTTTAGAATCTTCGTAAAGATCAAAAATATTAGATTTGTGAAAGCTAGATTAGTATTTTGCATGGAATGGTCCATGCAAAATACTAATCTAGCTTTCACAAACTAGTAAACCTAGGGTATTTTGTCCTCATATTCGTGGTTCTTTTTTTCAGCCTTATTAAATAGTTAAAATTACAATCTAAGTGACATGCGCAAGAGGGCGCTGAGTTGCTGAGGACATTGCAGAATGATGACTAAACATTTTAGAAGAGTATTGAGTATCCTCTTAGAAAGCAAAAGAAGTTACTATGCAGTCTAACAGTTGGGACGGTTCAAAACACTCACATAAATATTCTTGGCTAACAAGAAGTATTTTTTTCACCATGAGAAAGTATTCTTGATTAAGCACAGAAACAAGAAGTCTTTTTTCAACATGGGAGTAGATTGCCCATACCTTAACTCTTTTATTCAAAAAATATAAATAAAAGAGTACCATTGAGAAAAAGCTTTGTTTATCAGATAATCTCGGAGGGTTTCCTGGAGTACCTGAACAACATCCTGACGATCGGAATGATCCCCGCGCTGTTCTCCGACGACGAGAAGGACGCCGTCATCAACTCCGTCCGGTCCGACAGTGTCGACGCGGGATATGGAGTCGCTAAGTTTGTATACATTATCTAGAGCAGAGGCGCCCAAACTTTTATTATGTGGACCCCTTTAAAACTACTGGTTTCGGTAGACCCCCTGCACTTTCAGCTTGTTGATTTTTTTACGCTTACGTACACCCCTCTCGAGTCTCCCGTAGACCCAAAGGCACCACCTGGACCACTTTGTGAATCACTGGTCAAGAGTTATAAAAATCTACGTGACCGCCCGGTAAAGTAACTTTAGTGGAAACCCATACATCCACTATAATTGCTTTACCGGGCGGTCGTAAAAATAGCCTGTTTAGGCCTGTTTAGGTTTAGGTTTCAAGTACTTATTCACAAAAACTGAAGACAATTTAGTTAATGATCCCCAAACATAAATACCGAAAGCTTATATAAATACAAGTTCAGCGGTTTCCCTCTTAATTAGGAATACAGGCTTGAATGAAAAAGATATTCGATATCAAAATTTAGATAATTGTGATTCAAATCCACGAAAATAATGTTTTATAGACTTGTTTGTATACTGTGTATAATTATACATTTGTTGACCATAACTGTATAATATTTTTTATTTTTTTGTTTTGGGCGATACATACTACAGACTTGTAATTTAAGTTGCTTTAAAGGATTTGTAATAAACCTGTATGTAAATGTTATTATTAATTGAACACACCATGTTCAGGGACGCTGTATGGAACTTCTTCTGCAATCGCTGTGCGGACAACTTACACGTGGTGTTGTCTATGTCGCCCAGCGGTGATCTGTTGAGGAACAGGTACATTCATTATACTTCCTATTCACATTTTATGTAAAATCGAGGACGTTTTTAAGAGAGGCCAGGTTAAAAGTACCCTCAACTGAAGGACATGCATGAGGAGATTAATGAATATAGAGGAGGCGAAAGATCGTAGCAAGTGGAAGGAAGTGATATCTGCCTACTCCTAGGGGAAAGAGGCGTATGAGCGGCGAATGTATGTATTTCATATAAGTCGGTTGGAAACGGAGTTGTAAAATTCAACAACAGAAAATTATATTAGCGAATTTGAGTGTCAAATTTGCAAGCGCTCAAAATTGCATTTATTAAGGGTAGGTATTTTATTTTTTTATCCGCAAAAAAAAAGTTAATGGATCGATGTGTTGATGATTGTTAATCTTTCAAGTAAAAAAACTTGAGAAAGGATTTTATGACAATACATGATATTGCTCGTAGATCATAAGCACTTAGGCTATGAGTATTAAAATGATAAAATAATTAAAATGAATGATTAGTAGTATTAAAATGAGTAACGATACGCACCTGAAACTGCGGAAGCTAGTTCTATTATAAAACCAAAATGTGGTTTATTTGTATTACTTGTTTATGTTATAATTTCCCAGGTGTCGTAGTTTCCCCGGGCTAGTAAACAACACTACTATCGACTGGCAGTTCCCGTGGCCGAAACAAGCTTTGTTGGCTGTCGCTAATGTCTTCCTTGCCGATGTAAGTATATATTCTTTAATCTTGTCCATTATTCATATTGTTTTTATTGGTAAAACGGGACCCTATTACCAAGACTTCGCAGTCTATCTGTCTGTCACCAGGCCTGTGTGTCTGTGTATCTCAAGAACCGCGAGAGCTAGACAGTTGGAATTTTTACAAAAGATGTATTTCCGTTGCCGCTATAACAACAAATACTAAAAATAAAATACAACAAAGTTATTTTTTGCTCGTTATCAATAACGGCAGCAGGCAGGCACTTGAAAATGGTACGAAACCTTTCGCATTTGGCTGGTTTTTTCGAGTGGAGAGAATTTTATCATTGTATAAATTAACCAATCAAAATACAGCAAAATTGATAAGTTCACTTTGCTTTCGACGGACTATGTGACAGAAATATGAACTGTGTTATTTTGTTTACTCCCTTAAATTTACTCTGCCGCATTTTATTTAGATTCGTGGTGTGTAGAAGAAGGTGTGTGGTGTGTAGAAGCTAACATTTATTACCGGGTTTGACTGCCTCAGAAATCACGTAAGCTATTGTATACGAGGCAGCAGGCAGCAGCGATTCGTTGTGTGTACAACATATACTGCGGCCAGCAACCCGACTGCCAAATGTCAAAAACCCTCCCTTGATAGTTCGCCCATGTTCAGTACTGTGTTGATGATGAACTTGCAGGAAGAGAAGATCCCGGAGGAGTTCCGTCCCATAATAGTGGAGCACGTGGTACACGTGCACTTGTCCGTCGCTCAGTACTCAGCGGAGTTCCTGCTGCGCCTGCGCAGGAACAACTACGTCACGCCCAAACACTACATGGACTACCTCACTAACTATCTGTCGCTGTTGAAGGAGAAGAACGATTATATTGTGGCACAGGTACATAAATAAACTAATTAATTATAAACGCGAATGTTTGTTAGAATATATGGGTGTATGTTTGTTACTCTTTCACGCAAAAACTATTGAACGGACTTGGTTGAGTTTGCACGCGGATAGTTTATAAGCTGGATTAGAACCCACTGGAACAGAGTGACGCGAGTAAAACTGCGGGGCTCAGCTTATATAATATAATTATTAAAAGAAACTAATATTAAGTGTGGTAGAAGAAGTGAATAAAAAATGTATTATTATTTATTTATTATTATTAAAAAGAAAGATTTGCATTTGTGTATGTCATGATTAATCTTCTAATTGGTTTTTGACGAGACTGACTTGACTGATCTATACAAATAAATAAATTGGAACTGTCTGTTTGTAATGAAAAAGTAACAGGTTTTCATTAAATGCATATGAATGTATAATAATATAATGTACTAATAGCAAAGACACATAACATTATATTTATTTTTAAAGGGAAAAAATATCTACTTTTTAATTTGCTACGTTGCATTTTCAACCTTATTCACATGGCAATAACAAAATTTTAACTTCTCCATATTCAACTGTGCAAGATTTATCCATCGTGCACAGTACTCCGAAAATGCGATACGATACTATTTCATTTGTTTTTTTATGAATTCTATTAATAACACATTTTTCTGGCAGTGTGAACGTCTAATAGGTGGTTTAGCTAAAATCGAAGAAGCTAACGTACAATTAGCAGATTTAAACGCTAAGCTCGCCGTGCAAGAAGTCATAGTAGCAGAACAGACTAAAGAATGCGAGATATTGCTCAAGGAAATATCTACAGGTGAGTAAATGTAAACCTCAGAAGCATTAGGACGGGTAACTTTAGAAGTATTTCGTCGTAAGTGCCAGTTTATGATAGAAAGAAATAAAGAAGAAATAAAATTCATTTCTTTACGGCACATTATAGGTACAATGACAAATATATAATGGCTTCAGCATAATGCTACCTCAATAACCTAAAAGTTAGTCGCGGCAGCGCTGGTATTCTAGCCAACCCCAGTTATGACGGCACGCATGCCAACCGTCTATTAAAATAACAGTAGAAAGCAATAATACTAACAAATTAATAAAAATAAAATAAACAAAACAAATAAATTCAAAGTAATCATTCACAAAAAGATAAAAAATAGGAATAATGCATAGAATTAATGACAAAAAAAATGAAATCAATAACATAACGAATAAATAAATAATTATGATAAAGGCACATACGACGAATGTTTCTAGTATATAATTGTACATCCCACCTTATGCATCTGAGCTTTCGAAATCAAAAAGCTCTTCTCGTACTCATCACCTATATATTCCAGCCACCGAAGCTGCGACAGCGAAACAAACCGTAGCAACGATAAAATCAGCAGAAATCACTGAGCAAAGTAAAGTGATCTCTGAAGAGAAGGCGGACGCTGAAGAAGCATTGTCCGCCGCCCTACCAGCTTTAGAAGCAGCAAGACTAGCCTTGGCTGACCTGGACAAGAGCGATATTACTGAGATACGGTCTTTTGCGCAGCCACCGGAAGATGTAAAGGTAATTTAAGAAATATAGATAGAATTATAGCTCTTGCTTGTACTAGAAGTTAGCAGATTAGCCTTGGCGGACTTGTACTATTACCACTTACCACATTATCAAAATAGGGTATTTTGCTTAACCGGACAATGTTGGTGAATATCATTATCTGTTTACCGTTTTTCACGCTGGAAGATCAATATTATAACTATATTCTCACTTGCGCATCCATGGAAAGACTAAAGTACTTTGCAACTAAATAAAATAGTAACAAAATTGTTGTTTGCCAATGTAAGAAGAAGATAGGCAATTAAGATCTTCAACGTAATGTAATTAATAATAATAATATAGGTTTATTTCCTCCTTACAAAAAACAGACTTCAATTACATAATATACTTAGGTTACGTATACAATTTAACACAATGTAATCTTAGTCTATAATGCGTGAGGAGCTGGTGTCTGTATTAGGCATCGGAGATGTCTGTATTACAGATCACCAGGTCCCATTTAATGTAATTAGATCTCATTTAATAAATTGCCTATAAACATATTTATACATACTAGTGGTCAGTGGTCGTGATTCGAACATAATTAAAATTAACATAATTAATCAATCAAATATGAAGTACTTCTTCATCCGCGCAATTTTAGTAAAAAGACAAAGTTTTTTGCTTCACGATGAACGCACATCCTAAACCGCTGGTCGTAGAGACCTTAAACTTAACTTGGAGGTTGTGTTCTTTGTATGACGTAGGTATCCTATAAGGTAGGGATCATCCAATTCTACCCCAAAAGTTTCCCTGGCAATTTTTTTATGGAGAATTAGATTTCTCAAAACTTTTATTGTGGTATTAATATAAATGAAGGTATGAAATATAAAATCAGCATCGCTATTCTATGCGACTTTTTGCAGACGGTATGCGAATGCGTGGCCATCATCCGTAACGTGCAAGAAATCAGCTGGAAGGGCGCCAAAGGTATGATGGCGGACCCCAACTTCCTGCGCAACTTGCAGGAGATGAACTGTGACCTCATCACGCAACAACAGGTCAAGGCGGTTAAAACTCATATGAAGAAAATTAAGAAATTAGATAGCATGCAGCAGACGAGTAAAGCTGGGTAAGTTTTAGTTTGCTGGGAGTTTAGTTTATATGGGTTATACTAGATGTGCTCGACTTCGTCCGCGTAGAATAGTGGCTGACAATCTTCATACTGCCCTTTTTTAGGGTTCCGTAGCCAAATGGCAAAAAACGGAACCCTTATAGATTCGTCATGTCTGTCTGTCCGTCCGTATGTCACAGCCACTTTTTTCCGAAACTATAAGAACTATAATGTTGTAACTTGGCAAGTAAATGTATGTTGTGAACCGCATTAAGATTTTCACACAAAAATAGAAAAAAAAACGAAAAAAATTGGGGTTCCCCATACTTAGAACTGAAACTCAAAAAATTTTTTTCATCGAACCTTTACGAATTAAATAGGTCTTCAAAAATGATATTGAGGTTTGTAATGTATTTTTTTCTAAACTGAATAGTTTGCGTGAGAGACACTTCCATAGTGGTAAAATGTGTGTCCCCCCCCTGTAACTTCTAAAATAAGAGAATGTTAAAACTAAAAAAAATATATGATGTACATAACCATGCAAACTTTCACCAAAAATTTGTTTGAACGAGTTCAAGTAAGTAGTTTTTTTTAATACGTCATAAACTGTAAACCGCAATTTACGTTTCATTCATTCAACTATTATTAACATTGGACATTCCATAATGGATATACCGACTTCCGAGCCGTGCATGAATATGAAATAGTGATGTACAAGCCTCGAGGCGTCGAGCGTTATTTGTGAAGCCTCGAGGCGGAATCGCAAGACTCAGTGAGCTCGGTAAGCTCGGAGTCCCGAGCCTAACCGAGCCGCGATCTTTTTGAGCCAAGCCTCGAGCCTTCAAAAGAGCTCGAGCCTTCAAAAGAGCTCGAGCCTTCAAAAGAGCTCGAGCCTTCAAAAGAGCTCGAGCCTTCAAAAGAACTCGAGTCTTCAAAAGAGCCTTCTAACCCGCAACTGTCACTAGATGTGAACGTGGCGGATCTTGACCGTTGGAAGTTTAAGCGATAATAGTGCTTAATCCCTTTAGCAATAATAGTTATTATTGTGTGAAGTCTGTGCCAATTATAAAGGATAATTCTACAAACACAAGTGAATAGTGGTGTATTGGTGTTTGTCTGCAGCGTGCGGGGTACCCGTGCTCCTCACCGCTACGATAAGAGATAGTAGCCATAATTGCTGTCTCGGTCTAACATACCAGTGCGTGTGTTTGAGTTTCGCTTCAGTGCACTTGTACCAAATTATCGTCAACATGTTATCCTGCGTGGTTTGTAACTCGGATATTAAAAACGATGACTTTATAAAATGTCAACTCGCATTTTGCCTATTATTGCAGAATTTACTTATTGACCTAAGTTTTTTCTTTTGTTTTCCCTCGCTACTTTCTAGTTAACCTAGCTTTATGAATGTCGTGAAACTCTGTTATTGGCTTACGAGATAATTGTCATCATCTCGCTATCACTCAGTGTATGCAAACTGTAAGATGCCGTAACTTTGACGCAGCTGTAGTTTTTTTTTGTTATCCGGGGCAAATGCATTTACGCATTCCCACCGCCGCTGCAGCGTATTCGCGCGCTGGCGGCGGGATATGTGGGGCTCGCCCTCTCCATACTGTGGTATGCTAAACTCATACCACGAGGAGAGGACACTTTTTTTTTTGTCTGTTACTACCTGTGCAACGTGAACTACTTCGCGTACCTAGCTTACGTACAAAAATCGTAAGTGGCCACTTTCGCGATCAGTCTGCTTGGGTGTACAGCGCTAGTTGGACGTCAGTTAAAAATATTAAAATGGTTAATTGTGCTGGTAACCTTCCGATGCCCTCGTAGTCCCGAAGTTCGGACTTCGGGTACTGTAAAGTAGAGCAAACTGTAAAGTAAAGCGACAGTTTCACAAAACTCCCCTAAACTAAAAGCCATAATCCCTAAATCTCCCCGTCAGCGACCGCCCTGAGCCGAGGTCCAAGTCCCACAGGGGACGCCCTCTTGCGCAGGTTGCTTAGTTTGTAGTGTTTAAACCATTTATCTAGGCTGGAGCTCTGCTCGCCTTTATGCCCGGTGAAGTAGAAAAAGCCTAGGGGCTAACAACATATGTCCGTGCGAAAAAAAAGATTAAATTGTACTGTTATTAATTGTAAAAACTGTTCAAATGCGAGGAGAAAAAATAAAGTAAACGTTTCCTTCCATCGTTAAGTCATTTTGTGATTAAGATTATGCGTAATAAATTTAAAAATCAATTATTTTTAATCTAATACCCTCAGTACTACCTGGTAATACTAAATCTGAGAAAAATAAAACATTCTTATTACATTGCGGCTTTGACTTGGAGCGGTTGATGAGACGTTTTGTTTTAGCAAGTGATGAATATCGAGACAAGCTATACTATCGTATATCGCTTTGTTTTTGCATTACAGGGACTTTAATCATTTTTCTGTAAATTTTAGCGATGAGTGCTCCTACCCCTACCCCGACCCTACACCTACCCTACCCCTACCCTAACTCTACCCTACCCCTACCCTACCCCTACCCTACCCTACCCCTACCCTAGCCCTACCCTACCCTACCCCTACCCTACCCCTACCCTACCCCTACCCTACCCCTACCCTACCCCTACCCTACCCCTACCCTACCCCTACCCTACCCCTACCCTGCCCCTACCCTACCCCTACCCTATCCCTACCCTACCCCTACCCTACCCTACCCCTACCCTACCCCTACCCTACCCCTACCCTACCCCTACCCTACCCCTACCCTACCCCTACCCTACCCCTACCCTACCCCTACCCTACCCCTACCCTACCCCTACCCTCCAGTGCGCTAAAGAGAAATGCTTCGAGATCGATCAAGCGCTCAAAGGGCTCGTGCCTTCAAAAAGGGCTCGAGTCCTCAAAAGAACTCGAACCTTAAAAAGAGCTCGAGCCTTCGAAAAGGGCTCGAGCCTTCAAAAAGGACTCGAGACTTCAAAAAAGCTCGAGCTCTGAAAACGACTCCCGAGTCGTCGGGCGCCATACATACGAGGCGAGCCCTGTAAACGACACCGAGCTCTAGGCAAAGAGACTCGGACGCCTCGAGTCTTGTACATCACTGATATGAAACCGTTGCCAATAAAATATGCATAGGGCATCACGTGAGGCTCAAGACACTGTACGATGTACCGATTACTGTTTAGTGCAGGCAGACGTGGCCCATACACAAAGACAAGCTCTGTCTTACCGTCGGCGCTGATTCCTCCCCAAACCGTTCATGAACTGCCACTATAGCTAACCTTTTCTTCAATGCAGCCGTGTGTAAAGTATTCTCCATCTCTTCTGTAGACCTTGTTCCTTCCGTCGTCGTTACCTTACAGCATAATTTTACACTCATCAGAAAAGAGTACTTTGTTCCACTGAAGGTATGACCAATTAAGGTACTCACGTGCAAAGTTAAGGCGCGCCCTTCGATGGTCTGCAATTAATTTCGGCCCATTTGCTGGCTTGTGTGGTACCAGTCCACGTTCCTTCAATCTTCTTCTAATTGTAGAGTCACTTACTAGTCCTGTCAATATAGACATTTAAAATAACATTAACTCCCGGAAAGCTGAAACTTCTTGGAGAGCTTGGGTTTACCATGAGAAAGGAAGTTTTAAAAGTCCCCATTAATCCCATATGCGCTACAAAAGTTATTCGGGATCAAAGCTCAAAATTTGAAGACGGTAAGTTTTATCGAAAAAATACTTAAACCAAAGTTGTAGATCTTAAAATTATCTACAATAATGCTGCTATAATTTTTTTTCTAAGAGTCACCATGTCTGAGATATGTATGTATTTCTTTTGAGTGTATATTTTCAGAATTGTATAACACGGTTAGGTTAGGTTAGAACTGCAGGCCATACAAGTTAATGCTATTCGTTGTTATACAACATAAAATTATGAGAAAATACTGCCATAATCGGGTAGACCCGAAATTCTAATTTTGAAATTTTGCTTATCACTGTAATGGCCAAACTGCCAACTATACAATCATATGATTTTTTTCATGGAATGAAAACTCTTTTGTGCTAAATTAGGACTGAAACCATAAAAACAGAACCGTTTCGATTTCTCTGATGAGAAGTGTATAACAAAAGCTAAAAGTATACAAAAATCGTACAAATCAAACAGTAACAAATAAATTACTCCGAATTGCATGCATGTTATGCTAACGCTACTGCAGTTCGGGAACGGGGCCCCACGCGGTGTAGCCAGAGGGTTCATTTTCCAGCCAGGTATCATGTTAATTTGTGGAAGTTCAAAATATACTGACAACTACTTTGTTCATACGTGGATTAATCAATGTTATAGGATGGATTGATCCCTTATCTATTCGTAATCATAAACATCAACAGCCCGTTTACGTCCACTGCTGAACATAGGTCTCCTCATTACAGTCCTTAGCAAACCAGAGTCGTTGAGGGATATTGCCATAATCACGCATGGTAGGCGGAATTATGACCGTAGTAAAATGGTAGCTGCTACTGCCCATCTATCAGCTGTCTCCCTTAATCGCCTATTACGACACCCGTGGGACGAAATGGGATGGCGAAGGAAAGAATTGTATCTGTATTTTTTTTTGGGAGACAAGAGTATCATTTTAATTGGCGATACAATTAAAATGATACTCTTGTCTCCCAGCTACGGTCTGCTGAAATTCGTGATAGCAGTGCTGGGCTACTGCGCGGTGTTCCGCGAGGTGAAGCCCAAGCAGGAGCGCGTGGAGGCGCTCGAGACCGACTACCGCGCCGCCTGCGCCTACCTCGCCGCGCTCAACCGCGAGCTCGGCCGCCTGCAGGACACGCTCGACAAGTAACCTTGCTTCTATTGTTCACTATGTTATATACAAGAGACCGACTACCGCGCCGCCTGCGCCTACCTCGCCGCGCTCAACCGCGAGCTCGGCCGCCTGCAGGACACGCTCGACAAGTAACCTTGCTTCTATTGTTCACTATGTTATATACAAGAGACCGACTACCGCGCCGCCTGCGCCTACCTCGCCGCGCTCAACCGCGAGCTCGGCCGCCTGCAGGACACGCTCGACAAGTAACCTTGCTTCTATTGTTCACTATGTTATATACAAGAGACCGACTACCGCGCCGCCTGCGCCTACCTCGCCGCGCTCAACCGCGAGCTCGGCCGCCTGCAGGACACGCTCGACAAGTAACCTTGCTTCTATTGTTCACTATGTTATATACAAGAGACCGACTACCGCGCCGCCTGCGCCTACCTCGCCGCGCTCAACCGCGAGCTCGGCCGCCTGCAGGACACGCTCGACAAGTAACCTTGCTTCTATTGTTCACTATGTTATATACAAGAGACCGACTACCGCGCCGCCTGCGCCTACCTCGCCGCGCTCAACCGCGAGCTCGGCCGCCTGCAGGACACGCTCGACAAGTAACCTTGCTTCTATTGTTCACTATGTTATATACAAGAGACCGACTACCGCGCCGCCTGCGCCTACCTCGCCGCGCTCAACCGCGAGCTCGGCCGCCTGCAGGACACGCTCGACAAGTAACCTTGCTTCTATTGTTCACATGTTATATACAAGAAGTAGCACACGCTTTAAAAGCCAAACAACAATATATAACCATGCTGTTCATTCATCTTATAGCCTTAACAAAAAGTACGAGACTGCAATGCTTCGAAGACAAGAGCTTCAAGAGGAAACGGATGTCATGATGCGGCGCCTAGTAGCGGCCGGCAAATTAATGTCCGGGCTGGGCAGTGAACAGATACGATGGACACAAGACTTAGCCGCCCTCCGTGGAGAGCAGTCGCGGCTGGTCGGCAATTGTCTACTAGCTTCATCTTTCCTAAGCTACGCGGGTCCCTTCTCCTTTTCCTTCCGGCAGACTATGATCTATGAGGATTGGATGGGAGATCTGCTGGAGAGAGAGATACCGCTGACTCAGCCGTTTACTGTGGAGAAGAATTTGACGAATGAAGTCGAGATTAGTGGGTGAGTGGAATGTGTTTTAGACATTGTATATTTAATGTTAGGCTAGCTTAGTTTAGTCAATTTAATGTTGAGTTAAACTATTTATTTATTTATTACGGGCCTCCAACAAGAGATATGCACATTACATAGTACTTAATAACTAGCGTTTTACAATGTGTGAGGTAGTGTATTCCCTCAATTACAGGAGACCACATCATGCACAATATTTATAGCTTAGTACTATCTTAACTAAGTAGGTTTATTATTAATTTTCTGCATGTATGTTACCGTTATTCTTATTAGTTGTGTTAAATTGACCATAATAATATATTTTGTGTAAAAGTTGCTTATAAGGGTGAAATTTGATTCATCAAGTAGTATATTTTCTTTGTGTTGTAAAGCGGTAAATATCAATTTGCTACATTTGATCTTCAACCTTATTAGCTATGAATTGCAGTATCATCGACAATATATTAAATTCTATGATCAAATTTGTATCTTTTTTATTTTGAGAAATAAAAATTTAATAGCTATTTATAATCGTCATGAAAGAAGTTTTCATCTTTGTAAGTACTCATTACTCAAAGCAAATAATATTTTTCGTGAAACATAGTAAAGGGTTTTAAATAAATTTCAGTTGGAACTCTGAAGGCTTGCCCCCAGACGAGTTATCAGTACAAAACGGTATTCTAACAACAAGAGCGTCTCGGTTCCCCCTGTGTATCGACCCACAGACTCAGGCACTCTCTTGGATCAAGAAGAAAGAAGCTAAAAATAACCTTAAGGTGATGTGGGTTCCATTACCATAATTTATAATGACATTCATATCTAAATTAACGAACTATACATTACAATGATAGAGACCGCATACTCGATTGCATATTTACCTAAACTTCGAGGAAGCTGTAATAAAGAGTGGATAGTCTCACGTCTATAATGCCGGTATAGTAATCTTAATAAAGGGATTATACATTATTATTGGATCTTATAGAAATACATAATCATCAGCTTCCTGCCCTGCTCCCATCATTTAGGGTCTCTTTACAGCCATTAAATTTAACATTGCATGGATTAACGTAACATTAACATAATTATCCAACATTGTCAGGTGTTATCGTTCAACGAGCCGCAGTTCCTCCGGCAGCTGGAGATGGCCATCAAGTACGGCATGCCCGTGCTGTTCCAGGACGTCAACGAGTACATCGACCCCGTCGTGGACAACGTGCTCGAGAAGAATATTAAAAGTATACCTACTTATTCATCATCAGTCCCTATAACGTTCAACGATGAACAAGGGTCTCCTCCCGAGGGAGGGGTTTTATCATACGTCACTACGTCACTACGTTTGGCAGGCGGGTTGGTGACCGCAGCATTATGTTGTAACACACAAGGAAAAGCTGCTGCCCGTTCCTTGGTATACGATTGCTATGCTATTTTGATGATTTACCTGTCAATTATTATTATAACTTTAGTTGGTAATGGAATTAAACTTAACTTTATATAATTATACATTTTTTTTATTTTTTATGTTCATCACGCAAGTGGCGTGCGTGAACATAAGTGAACTATTCTGATGGATATTTTTGATTATAGCGGAGAGCGGTCGCACGTTCGTAGTGCTGGGCAGCTCGGAGGTGGACTACGACCCCAGCTTCCGCCTGTACCTCACCACCAAGCTCGCCAACCCGCAGTTCAACCCCGCCACCTACTCCAAAGCTGTCGTCATCAACTACACCGTCACCGTGCAGGTACCTACTCTATACTATCATTTGTACATGAACTCTAAGTATCCTCCTTTTTTTAATATTGACGTAATTAGCCGCGAAACTTTTGCTAGTTCAGTGTGCTTAAAGTAATAAATTAAAAATTACCAAACTACCCTAAAGCAAAGCTCCACAAAGGTGCACCTTTGTGGAGCTTGGCTCTTGGATAGCTTAGATCTCGGCTTAAGGCGGTCGCTGTCGGTATGAATGTGAAATAATGACTTTAAAGGGTTGTGGAACTGATGCTTTACAGCTCGTGAGCTTGTTGTTGTAATTATATTTAAAATAAAGCCAAAAAAATATAAATGCCAATACATTGATATCTAAATTCAGAATCTCTTTGGTTTTGGCGCAATCGATCATACATTTTTTCCATTCGAATCTTATTGAATGTTTGTACATTTATTCGATTTTGATTCGATTCGAATGAAATAAATCTTGAAGTTGAAATAAAAATAGGGATTCAAATTATTTTTTTAATCTCCAGGGCTTAGAAGACCAGCTGCTCAGCGTGGTAGTAAGAGCCGAGCGATCAGACCTAGAGGAGCAGAGAGAGAGTCTGATCATAGAAACCAGCGCCAACAAGAGTCTACTCTCTGGTCTCGAAGACTCGCTGTTGAGGGAGCTGGCTACCTCTACTGGCAATATGTTGGATAATGTCGAGCTTGTGGACACGCTGGAGAATACGAAGGCGACGGCCGCAGAGGTAACATATCACCTAGATCTTTGAAAATTTGTATTTATATTCGTTAAACCTCAAACTTACAGGAAAAATTTGTGCCATACTGGTACAAATCGTTGAAAATACGAATAAAATCCTACAATTAAAATAGTAGATTGTTTATCAAGGGAGCAAACAACTATTTTAAAGGCGAGAGTGTTTTTTTTTAATCCAGAGCGGAGCGAAGGATTCTAGAGTAGAATCACGAGCGGAGCGAGCGATTCTTAATTAGAATCCTGAGCGCAGCGAGGGATTAAAAGTATGTCACTCGAGCTTTAAATAGTGTTGCTCCCGAGGTGGACACTCTACTTTTTATCACCCTCTATGAGAAAATAAGTAAGTGCAACTTATGAACAAGAATTTATTTACGTACAATGAAGAACCATAAGACATAATAATACTTTCACTTGAGGAAGAAGCACTCATTTTAAAATCTGAATATGAATCAACCTCGAACGAAATCAGAATGCATTTAATTTCGCGCGTTGTTTATTTTTCATCAACTTTTTTTAAATCTGGCGCGCTCGCAGTTTTTCAGCCAGTCACATATTCAATATATTGTTCCCGCATGGTTTGTGATTGACCTCTTTGCTGATTGAAACTTTATTAACAATATCCACATTTCAAATTCAAATCAATTTTGGTCCCTAGGGATTAATGAGCTATTTTGGTCCCTGTTTACGAGGAATAAACTAGCTCTTTTTGAATAGATGTTATAAAAAAAATATTATACACCTTCGCCACCTACTAAAATGACATATTATCACACTTTTATTTGTGATCGCTATGATCATAATTTTACTTTTTGTCATTACGTAATAAGACCGCCGAAGAACCGCCATGCTGGTACCAATGACCCAATATTTTGTGACACTATCTCCCGGTTTATTAGCATACCACGCTATGGAGCGAGTCCCACATATCCCACCGTAAGCGCGCGAATATGCTGCAGCGGCAGTGGGAATGCGTAAATGCATGTCAACACGGAAAACAAAAAAAAGTACGACTGCCGCGCTGCTTATATTTTCTGAGAGGGCTAAACCCATTTACCCCGCCGCTACCGCGAGAATACAATTAGGTACGCTCCTTGCGCTAAGCAGAGGGGGTGCGTAATCCGTATCCCCCTGACAAAAAAAGGCTCTTCGTTATAAATAGTATATTTTCAGGATATATTGTAGGTAATGAATTTGATCAGTATATGTATTATGTGCCGTGTCAGGTGATGGAGAAGCTGTGTCTGTGCGCGCAGACCGCGGCGGACATCGAGGCGCTGCGCGACGGGTACCGGTCCGCGGCGGCGCGCGGCTCCGTGCTGTTCTTCGTGCTGTCCGACATGGCGGCCGTCAACACCATGTACCAGTACTCGCTCTCCTCGTACCTTGAAGTTAGTGTTCGATATTTTAATGATCATATTAAACGATTTAACAAAGTCGTATTTCTTTGTGTGTGTCCGCGCTAACCAAAACCCATGCATACTTGCAAGGGAGTACTTTTCCTGCTCGTCATGCAGTTTCTACAGTCCACAGTATGAATTTTAGTTATTACAAGAAATTGCAAGTGGTCTAGTGATTCAACATATCAAAATAAATACTTCTTTATGTGAAATGTCATCTACACCGTTAAGACAACTTTGCGTAGAAACTTTCAAAGCACATGGAAACCTTTGTACCAAATTGTTAGTTTTCAAGATACTCTTTTAAATGTGGAATACTTTACTTACATCTAGACTCAGGTCTAAACATTAAAATACCTTATTATAATATGTTTTCCATTAACAGGTCTTTTCATTTTCTCTCCGTAAGGCGATGCCGAATGTAATCTTGGTCAAGCGATTGAAGAATATCATCGATATGCTCACTAAGAATGTATATGACTACGGATGTACAGGTATCTACTGACTAATAGAAATAACGTGAATTGAACTAAAAAATCTGCAGTCTTAGCGTAAACTAGCTTCCCGCGCGCGGTTTCACCCGCGTAACTTCCGTTCCCGTGGGGAATTTATAATTAAATATAGCCTATGACATTCGGGGATAGTGTAGCTTTTCAACGGTCAAAGATTTTTTTAAATCGGTCCTGTAGTTTCGGAGCGTATTCAATACAAACAATCAAATCTGTCCTCTATATAATATTAATATTGATTTATTATTTTTTCCTAGGGCTTCAAACAGCCTTTCTTATGTTTTAAAGTTTAGTGACAGTCATAATTTATTTATTCATATAAACACAATTCAAATGTTGTATTCATGTTATTATGATGTGTCCATTTTTTTTTTCACCACATCTTTCCATGTACTTAATATATCACTACATAGTTGTTATATAGGTAGGAATCGGGATCAATAACACGTCATTAAAACAAGTAAGTTAGAATCACACTGATTTAATATAGTATTTGGTGCCCCCGCGCGGGCAAGACCCGCGGGGGGGACGCAGCCCGTGCATACGCATGCCAATGTAGGTACATACATAACAATAGTATAAAACTAAGTCGCTTTCTCTGTGCCTATATCCCTATGTATGCTTAAATCTTTAAAACTACGCAACGGATTTTGATGCGGGTTTTTAATAGATAGAGGGATTCAAGAGGAAGGTATAATACATCAGTATTGAGCCCGTGCGGAGCCGGGGCGGGTCTCACTGAATCTATCTGTTATCTGTATCACTACTATCTATCTGTATCACTGAATAAATTCTAAAATTATTAGCATTCGTGTGTGTAAAAGTGTGCATTACCCCTGTTAAAAATACCTTCTTCCAAGTGTGTATCTGATTTTGTACTTGTATTAACAGTCATGAACTTTTTTTTGAAGTATTTCTCCAACCTTTGCATTTTATTACAGGTATATTCGAGCGACACAAGCTTTTGTTCTCGTTCCAAATGGACATCAAGATAGAACAGAGCGAAGGGCGCGTGTCGCAGTCGATGCTGGACTTCTTTATCAAAGGGAACGTGTCGCTGGAGAAGTCTCCTCGGGCTTGTCCTGCTACCTGGATACCTGCACAGGTAACATATTGTCGATTTTAGTGTGATATCGCGAGCTGGCGACATATTTTGTAACTTATCATAATTATTTCCTTATGTTTCCATCTATTACTACTAGAAAAGACTTACATTTTAAATTAATTAATTTGTTGGTTTAAATAAATGATATGTTTGGTGCTTCTTAGAGTCAGCTCGTGTCACTAGATGGTCATATACACCGCCACATTTAAATTATTTTTATGTAAAGATTGTTGAATTAGTTCTCAAATGTCTTGAGATTTTATTAATTGCAAACAGTACTAAATTAAAATACAAAACTTTGCCGTGTCGTAAGCTGCTCCTTTTGTATTTCCTTCATTTCTCCGTTATAACGCGTAAGTGACAATAGATAATAAGGATGAAGATCGAATGTGCCAAAATAACATTTAATTTTGGCCCTTTACTACGTAAACAAAGAAAATATTTCTTGGTGGACGAAATTATGCCTTGGCCGCCCCGGCACATTGCACGGGTGAACTTTTATAGCCTACGTTACTCAAGGATAATATTATATCATTCTAATGGTGCAAGAATTATCGGAATCCGTTAAGTAGTTTTTGAGTTTATTCGAAACAAATATGAAAATATTAGATTAGATTAGCCACTGTCGCTTACGCGGTGTCACACTTACCACCGCCGATCTTTTGCTACGTGACATAACTTCGATCAATGTCGATCGAAGGCATTGATTCGCTATCATTTGATTTATCATCTTCATCAACACGTATAACGTTCACTGCTGAATATAGGTCTTCTCCCGAGGGTTTTTATCATAGTCAACAAACTCAGCAGTCGAGTTGGTGATCCAAGCCCCACAGGGGGCGCTCTCATGCGCAGGTTGCTTATTTTGTAGTTTTTAAACTATTTATTAAGGCTGGATCTCTTCTCGCCTTTATGCCCTGTGAAGTAGAAAAAGCTTCGTGGCTAACTGCGTATGTTATTCCGAAAAACAAGAAAGAAAAAGAAGTCGGGTTGGTGACTGCAGTATTATGTACAGCTTATACACAGGTAAAACAGTAGTCTATTTCCCTATCTATCAATTGTTCTGGTAAAACCTTTCATCACTTTAAGTTGTCATTATGAAAAAGATTCAGAATAAATAATGTTTTATCATCTTTGTAGGGGTGGCAAGATATAATGAAACTGAGTCTGGAGTTCCAGGATCACTTCGTGTCACTTCCTGACGATATTAGCAAAAATATTACAGCGTGGCAAGAGGTAAGTAAAAGTTTATTTTTAATTATTTCGAAAAATATTCAACTGGTACGTTAACCATTTATTTTTATAATTTCCCACGAGTGTATAGGGGAGCGCCGCATATATCAAAATATTTAGCACACCTAATTCTGTGCTGTAGTGATAGCCTATCATTTTTGAATGGCAACGGTGCGTGCGAGTCAACTCTAAGAAATGAGAAGCCAAAGGAGAATGTTGTTTTTACTATGAGACCTGGTCCAAAAAAAATCTGCAGTCCCCAGGCATGAACCCATTGTGGATCGACTCATTCATATGAAGTTACTATTTGTGCAAAGACGGAACAAAATCGAACCTGAAGTTAATGAGTTACATTTTTATGATTTTTTTAAGGACTAGGTAATTATTTGCTTATATCTAGATTACTGCAGTACAGATTTTTTTGATTCTGTACAAAAATATCGTATTTTAGATGATCTTTCAAACTAACCATGTGGCAGGTTTAGGGTCATACTTTTTTTTAAATTATTTTTTGGACCAAAAGAAACATTCTCCTTTCTTTGTTGTTTTAAATCTATAAACATAAACATTCGTCGTATGTGCCTTTATTGAAAACTGGCACTTACATCCATACAATGCATCTGAAGTATGAAGTACATCCGTCCTTATGCTTCTAAGGTAATATAAAGTTGAAGAGTTGGTTTGTTTGCTTGAATGCTATGCCCTGAACCAGGAACTACTGGTCCGATTAGAAAAAATATTTCAATGTTAGATAGCCCATTTATCGAGCAAAGCTATAGGCTATACAAAATGCTACTCAAGATTCACGATTACACACACACAGTACAGTATTTACGATTTCATGAATGACAGATTTAAAGTTTTTTTTTTTTGTATAATAATGAATACTATACATAAAATAAACAAATTTAATAATTTCAATTGATTTAATATTATTAAATTAAAAGTCTCCCTGTCCTACTTTTACTTTACTGTGCCCGACAGGGTCCAGATTGAACTGAATTTGTAATAATGCCACGTAAAAACACTGTGGTATGCAATAAATGATTGAGTATTGAGTATATATCATCACGCTAAGTGCCACCAATAGAAGCGGATAACTGTTTTCTACACAGGCTAGTTGTTTAATATTTGATCGTATTTCAGTGGTTTGACAGCGACAGTCCGGAGTCTGTCGCCATACCAGGGGGGTACCGCGACAGGCTGCCCTCCTTCCACCTGCTGATGTTGCTGCGATGTTTCCGCGTGGACCGCATATACCGGGCGCTCACTGATTACATCACGCTCACTATGGGCGAGCAGTACATTACTCCTCCTGTTATTAGGTACTAGTATTGTATGTCGCAGTCATCTGGTTGAATCTGCTATTTGATTAAATGACTAGCGCGTTCACTGAATGACATGACAACGGGCAGAAGCATTTACCTACATCATACATGTACCTGCCGTCTCTAACTCAAGCATCGTAACTATTTCAATACATTGAAGGGGCTGACGATAAATGTAAGGACAGACTGACGGTTTTTCTTAATATCGTAAGGAGTTAAACAAGGTGTATATAAGTTTTGGTTATTTTACCCGCGCATAGAAACTACATGAAATTCAAGCATTATAAAGGACTGATCTACATCAATGGCTCCCAAACTTTTTCACTTAGACCCCTTTCAAAACGTAACCGATTTACATTTATGTATTACGAACTTGCAACTTGTGAAACAGTTTCTTTTACACCAATGTTGTCCACCTGGACCACCTTAGGAATCACTGATCTGTATATTCACTTAAATATCTCAACTGTGGATTGCATGCGGTATCTGAAACTGCGGCCGCTTCTGACAGATAGTTCATGTTTACAACGTGTGCGCTCAAACATTTTATATATTAATGAATCCCACCCAAACGAATTATTTGTGTGTGTGAATTATATATTTGTAAAGTCCCTCGTCCACATTAAGAGGAGTAATATTTTGTTTATTTTTTTTCTAAAATTTCGCAGCCTGGACATGATCTTCGAGCAGACGACGCCGTTCACCCCAGTGGTGTTCATCTTGAGTCCGGGTTCGGATCCCACAGCGGATCTAATGAAGTTGGCGGACCGCTGCGGTTTCGGAGGCGGGAAGTTTAAGTACCTGTCGCTAGGACAAGGACAGGAGGCGGTAATTAAACTATTTCATTTGCTTTTTTACTAAATTTATTTTTTACATACTTACAGGTTGGCTTACGATATGTGGTGAACTTCATGACGTCACATCATTAATAGAATATTTCTAGAGCTCAGAAGCATAAGGTCGGATTTGTCATTATACGTCAGAAACATTCGTCGTATGTGCCTTTATCGTAAACAGGCACTTACGACCAAATGCTTTTGAACTATAAACGACATTCGTCCTTATGATTCTGAGATCTAGATTTGAGAGAGAGTTACCTCGTGGGTTACCTCATCTTCAACACTTTACTTCAACAGCCCGTTGTAGTGCCACTGCTGATTATGGGCCTCCTCTTAATAGACCTTGGCATACGGCTTGGCACCACGCTTGGCAGGCTGTGGCAACCTCTTTTGCCACACTTAAAACTTTTTTTAACTGTTTATTAAACACATTTAAATACTTAATGTAAATATATTTTGTAAATACTCAAGCCGCTTCGTTTCCATTGCTTCTACGCTCCGGCTACGGCTCCTACAGGACGGATTGGTAATTGTAGTAAGATAGTAAATAACCCTAAGCTGGCAAATGCTGCTGCCCGTCCGTCATCTGTCCATTAGTCGCCTCTAATGACCCTCCCATGGGAAGATATGGAGGGTGTCTATTCTAAGCCGGAAACGATTTAATTGTACAAACCTTAGATCTTAAAAATAACCTTGATTTTAAATCCTATCATTTTGTTTCACCAGACTGCCTTATCATTATTGGATAGCGCGATATCGCACGGCCAATGGTTGATCCTGCAGAACTGTCACCTGCTAGTATCGTTCCTACGGGAGCTGGAGAAACAATTGGAGCTGATGAGCAAGCCGCACCCGGAGTACCGGCTGTGGTTGACCACAGACCCCACGCCTACGTTCCCTATTGGTATTCTGCAGAGGTCGTTAAAAGGTTTGTTGCTGTATTTATTGAGGAAGGCTATAGGCTATATTTCATTATGAAGTTATTAATATATACTGGTGCACAATACGTTTTTTTTTATGTTACTCGCACAGTTTTGCAGTCTTCTTGTATTCTTGTTAACCCCTCGTGCTAAGCTAAAATGCTTGTGTTACGAGTGGGTTTACGTCGGTAGTGCAATGGTTGGGGTTCGAACCGGCAACCTCAAACGATCACAGGTCCGACGCCCTAGCGATTGGGCTACGGCTGGTTTGATTGCTTAGATTAGACCACCTCCCAAACATTTAGTCGTGATTTAATAAGATTTTTAGAATTTAAGACTTTAATATATTTGCACTTCATAATTTTATTTATATATACCGTTTACTGATATCGAAAATGTACTTTAAAAAGTATTTTTGAATTTTAATTTTAAACATCACATTTATTTCATTAATCAGTTAATCATACAATTGGGAGAGGCTTTTTTGTCCACCAGTATTTAATATTTCTAAATTATATTGAGGTAAATGGAATCATGAATCATGTAATTCGGTTGAAGTATACGAAAATTGATTCAACGTTATGTATGCCGTTGTTCGATTCTCACAATAGATAGTCGATCTTAAGTTTTGTAAATTTGGCCAGCCCTATAAGAATAACTATATGACTATGACTTTGAAAAACATGTTTTCATTGCTGTAGGGTTATTGTAACGCATATTTCTCCTATTGTTAATGTTAGACCGGGAGATACTGACATAAAATATTGGGTCATTGGTTTCAGGGGTCTTATTACGTAATGACAAAAAGAAAAATGATGGTCATAGCGCTGGTACCGGCGTCCCAATCGCGTCGGCGTAAGTCGAACTCGTCGGATAAATTACGAGTGTCAAACGATTTTTTCCACAAAAAATGTAGTATTTACAGATAGTCCATAAAAAAGAAGTAGGCGGTAGTGTAATGCCATACTTCTCCGGTGTGACTTACAGCCGGCCATACCGACGCGAATACGTTAATTAAAAAAACACAATCCAACCATTTGTATCAGGTTAATTTTTGCACAGTTTATCATCGTCGTGCAGCCATTTACGAACATCACCATACCATACTTTTCGGACGGTTCCAAATGGCCGCCATACCGCCGAAAATGAGCAATTTTTTTTTTTTTTTGCTAAACGGTCCCGGTCTATGTATTATTGATGCTAAATTAATTTAATAAAATTACATATTATTGACAACCTCCGTAGCGTAGCGGAATTTTGCTCGCTTTAAATCTCGGAGGTTGTGGGTTCGATCCCCACTCTGGACAAGAAATCTTTTTGTAAATTCTAAGATTTCTTTCCGGGTCTGGTTGGTCGAGGGACTACCCTCCGTGTCTCGGAAAGCACATTAAGCCGTTGGTCCCGATTATTTTAACATCATCTATGATAAATAATCGTATCGTGTGGCGCAACATTATACTGCGGTCACCAACCCGTCTGCCAAGCGTGGTGACAATGGCAAATACCCTCCCTCGGGAGGAGGCCATGTTCGGCAGTGGACGTTGTATGGGCTGATGATGATGTTGATGAAGACATATTATTTCTAATATTTTTGCATGCTGAGTAGTATATGCAAGAAAAATGAGTTAGTGATAGTGTGACGGGTGACAGGACAGAACGGAAGAAACAAACGTGTTGCGCCGAACACAAGTAATATGGGATAAGGGCAGGAAGAAGAAGAAGAAGTAAACGCTGAGTAGCGAAGACATTTTTATCAAAGTCTTATTAATATCGTTACGTGATTAGTCTCCTGGTCATATTCCTACATTTCATTAACGAAAACCATGAGAATATTAGCTTTGTGGATGAAACCACGCGGCTATTGTAGTATTAATGTTTGTTATTTAAATATGCTTCGTTTGTTGTATGGAACATGAATTTTAGTATGTAAATACCATATAGTTTTGTTTTAAGTTGGTCAATATTTGCTCTCAGTCAATGTCAATAGTTTCTAGAAATAAATTATTTGTTCGACGGTCACATGAGCTGTCAAAAACTATTTATACAATTGAATGTGTAATCTAATGATGACAACCTTCGTAGCGTAGCGGTATTAAGCTCGCTTTAAGTCTCGGAGGTCGTGGGTTCGATCCCCACGCCGTCAAGAAATCTTTGTGTAATTTCTAAGATTTCTTTCCGGGTCTGGTTGGTTGAGGGACTACACTCCGTGCCTCGGAAAGCACGTTAAGCCGTCAGTCCCGATTGTTAAAACATCATCTATAATAAGCGTATACCAGGGAACGGGCAGCAGCGTTTCCCTGTGTATTGCAACATAATACTATGGTCACCAATCCGCCTGCCAAGCGGGGTGACTATGGCAGAACCCTCCTCCGGGATGTGGCCCACGGGCTGATAATGATGAGCATGAATCATAAGTCTATTACCCTTTTACATTTCTAATTATTTCTCCCAGTGGTAACGGAACCTCCGAACGGTCTGAAACTAAACCTCCGCAACACGTACTTCAAGCTGCGCGCGCACGCGCTGGAGGAGTGCTATCATCCTCAGTTCAAGAAGCTGGTCTATGTGCTGGCGTTCTTCCACGCTGTGGTGCAGGTATGTGGGGCAATATCATTCTGACTGTAATACACGTTCCCCTAGCTTTATTGTATAGTGACCTTATAATTTTGATTGAGACCTATAGCAATATTATCATCTATCATTTGTGTTTGTGTAGAGGAGGATAAAAGGGAGATTGGGAATTCGGGGAGGTAAAACAGAGATGTTGCAAGCCGAGTTACATTCTATTGTATACGTATTTGACAACAGTGTGGGTACATTCTTGTAGTTTTATTTTATTTTTTACTTAAGGGAAAATAAATATTACACCCAGTTTGGAAAAGAGGTTCTATGCGTTTTCTAAGTTTGTGATAGTTGAAGTTACTACCAGCCTCAAAAAAAATATCTAAGAACATATTTTTACTTGTTGTTTATTTATTTCTTAAGAATATTTGTTTTTCTTTGAGACGTTGTAGTAGGTAATCTCTACACAGGATACAGAACCGATCGGAAATTTCTTTTGCTAATTATTATTGAAATCCCCATTATTTGTTAGTGTCATAGGCTATCATGGAAGACGAGATACTTTGGGCGCAGAACGTCAGAAACGCAAAATGTCAGATTGGTGAATTGTCAGAAACGCATAATGCCAAGGGTCGCAAAATGACAAGATCTGATAATGACAGATTCGCGTAGTGACAGATGCGCGTAGTGACAGATTCGCGTAGTGACAGATTCGCGTAGTGACAGATTCGCGTAATGGCAGATTCGCGTAAAGACAGATCAATCTCGGATTAAATAAAAATCATCATCATCATCATCATCAACAGCCCGTTTACGTCCACTGCTGAACATGGGCCTCCTCTTAACAGACCTTGGCAAGCCAGGATCGTAGAGGGATATTGCCGTAATCGCCACGCTTGGCAGACGGATTGGTGATCGCAGTAAGATGTAAACCTTGAGCTAATAGATGCTGCTGCCCATCCATCAGCCATATGTCCCTTAGTCGCCTTTTACGACAACCATGGGAAGACATGGGGTGGTCTATTCTAAGCCGGAGACCACACGGCAAAAATCATCAAATAGGTAATGAATATTAGCAATTTTTTTTATTATAAGTTTGGTTTTAATCAACATTTCTCAAATAATCAAATCAACAATAACAGATGATAAGGGACGTCACTCTTTAAAAAAATCATAATCGTCCATACATTATGACATAATTAACCTTGCGAAAATAGTTTTTTTAATAAATTGTTGGGAGTAATTTTATCTTGTTTTAATAATTCAGTGTACTTTCTGAGTTTTTTATTAAAAGCAATGTCAGAATTACGTCGACTTTTTTGCAGACTAAAAGTAACTATTTCTTATTATGTAGTTATAATGCTTACATCCTTTTATTAATTTTTGTACAAAATGACATACTTGGGGCTACTTAGGAAATTTGACGCCAAGGCGATGGTGCCAGCCCTCCAATGCATTTGTTGTTCTGTGCATATTTTCTGAACAGCTCAATAAGTTTGGCAAAAATTTCTTTAACCACTGACCTTCGAAATATGTTGTAAAAGCTTTAAGTTCCCTAGTTTGTGAAGCATCTTCTAAAATCGATTCCCAACAAGACCGAATATAATTATTTAGTTTTGTTTCGTTTCTGACGTTTTTCGCATCTGACATATTGCGAACCTGTCATTTATTTATTTAGATTCACCAACATTCGTTAACATTGTTACATAGGTAGGTATTATTACTAATATAAAAATGAACTAAATGTAACGAATAATTATAGGCAAATACAGCATATGTCTGTAGGCACTGCATCAATCTGCATAACTAACACTAAGAATTAAAACTATAGAAAAAGTAAACTAAAAAATAATAACAGAGAGAGAACAATAAAAAAAAAAATTAGAAAATATATAATTCATTTTGGTTTGCATCTATAATATTTTATTAGTGTAGATCGAAACTTGCCAAGGGAATCTGCGTGAATATCGACAAGGTCGCTTAATTGATTTGCTTTTCTAGCGATCCTGGGGATTAGAGAGTTGCATCCAGAAATTGTTCTACGTAAAGGTGGGCAAAAAGGAGTAATAATTTGCGCGGATATTTATTCTATGTAGTAGTTGTGGACAACTTAGGTAGGTAGTCATTTTGCTAATTTGTCTTTTTGCGAACCTGTAATTTTGCTAATCTGTCTTTTTGTGAACCTGTCATTTTGCTAATCTGTCTTTTTGTGAACCTGACATTTTGCTAATCTGTCTTTTTGTCAACCTGTCATTTTGGTAATCTGTCTTTTTGTGATTCTGACCATTTGAGTCAAAATACTAACACCTGACAATTCGCTAATCTGTCGTTTTGCGTTTCTGACGTTTTGCGCCCAAACCATTATTCATTTATGCGTATTTCAAATATTCATAGTAACTGTTTTTGGCATGTCCCACCCCTTGCCAACATTGAATTGACCAAAATTACTAAAATACTACTATGAATACATTTAAAAGTTTTGGTGTTGTCATAGTGTATATCTTTGTCGTCACATAAATTAAATTTATACAATTTAAACTATAATAACAAAGGCCACAATACGTTTTCAAAAAATGTTCTAAATTGATACCGGTCGGACATGTCAGTTTAGTGACGGTTCCAGTTGTTCAAAATAATTACTAAAGGAACTCATAATAATTTAAATGGCACCATTAAGTGAAGAAGATCACGGCAAAATTTTTTCAAAAAAAAATTGCGGCTGTGTCTCGAGTAAAAGGTTGTTATTGTTTTTGTCGGCAGCTGTCTCCAGTTTTTATGTCAGGTTAGTGACGTTCTTTCCTTGTTAATATAGAACGTTTTACAACCTACAACTGTTTCAACTGAATCAGATAAAACTTACAAATATTTTCACATGTTATATTCTTACTTAATATTTAATTGTGATTAGAAAACATTTTTCTTTAATATTTACCCGCGAATGTGACGTCAGTTTGGTGACATTTTTATTCCGTCACATATAGGACTGACTACAAATGTCACCAAACTGACACATAAAGCTAGGATTACATAGCTACAATGTGCAATATTTTATTTTCAGGTATTTTTTTTTAATAAATCTCACTATGCCACTAAGTGGCGCGGAAAGAACGAAACGATATAGGGAAAAACTGAAATTAGAACGCCCTCAGGAATATGAAAAATAGAGGAAGAAAAATTTCTGAATTGCCGCCAGAAGAAGCTGACTGAACTGACCTATACATTGCAAAAACGCAAGAAAACTTAAACTTCGCGGGCTAACACAGCCTATCCGCCCTCAGATATAAAAATATTAGTTTAAATACTTTTAATAGAAATGTTAAAGAATAAAGACTTTTATTTACCAACGCTATGTTTTATTTTGTATCATGTAATCTCAGCTTAAAGTTTTTCAATGTGTAACTTTGGTGACTGTCCCAATTTGTATGTGAACAAAAAATTTTTTTTTAACTTTTGTTTCATTGTTAAATTATATTTGTTTGAATATTGTTTAAGCCTGTTGCAATATTGAACACTACAAAATACATTAATTAAAAAAACTAAGCCCTTTATCAAGGGAATTAATAAAAAATCGATCTTCTTAGCGTCACTTGTCACAAAATAGAAGTTGAAACCTCAATTTAGAGAAATGAGATTTTAATTAAAGGTTAGTATATATTTTTTTCGATGGATTGTTTAATATTCAGTAGAAAAAGAAAATAAAAATTGAGTCATATTACTTAAAATAATAAAACAGGATGATTTTTATGTAGTCACCAAACTGACACTTTTTCACTACAAAGTCCAATTATTTTCCGTTTTTAATAAGGAAAGCACTCGATTTATTAAAAATAAAATACTATCTCCAGTCCGTCATACTATGAAGTACAGGTTGAGATCTTTAAACATATTAAAAACACAACTTTAAAAAAAATGTCGTAATTTTAACAGGGTACACTTATAAGTGAAAATGCCCTTAAACACGTATGATTTTATTAATAAATTTTGCTACAGGAGCGTCGCAAATACGACAAAATTGGTTGGAACATTTCGTACGACTTCAGCGAGTCGGACTTCACGGTGTGTCTGCAGATCTTGCAGGGATACCTGCAGCGCTGCTCCGACACAAGGGACCCCGTGCCCTGGGACACACTCAAGTACCTATTCGGAGAGGTGGGCGACTTGTTCTTTCTCATTATTTAATACGTTAATATCAGATTACGTTGATTCGTTACTCGGAAAATGACAGAAATAAAGTAATTTCTTTCTTCTCTCGGGTGAAATGCAGGGGAGTCCTAAAAGTCCTGAAAGATCACGGATAAATGGGTTGTGGCATTCACTCTCGTCCCTATAGAGTTTTCTTCTTAATAAAAATATATTACAAAAATTAGACAGTCGTGGTCGGTAATGTACCTATACTAGCCCTTGAAATTATTATTGTTATTCGAAAATGGAATGGCTGGTCCGAACGCGAATACAGTTGCCTGTTCTGAACTACGTGCAATCGTTCTTACAATATTGTGGCTTTAAATAACTCAATTATGTCAGTTTGCTTTTATCAAGCAATAAAAAGCAGTTAGATGAGCTCAGGGCGTGGACTGTGATGATGGAGTGAAATAGGTCGTTGTTTATCCAATTATGTATTTAAAAAGTATTAGTAGTAAGATGCTTTTTTGCACACGCGATTTGTAGCTGTATGAATAGGGATGACGACAAAAAAAAATCTATTTGGTCCGTAAGTTAGATTACCGAGAAAAGGACACATATTTATCGGATTTATCAAATCAATAAAAATTGCAAAGATTCAAAGCCACAAAGTACAGGATATGAGGGAGGCATGACGTAAGTCCTACGTAAAATTTTATTTTACCTACAAGTAAGGTCACATAAAATTTCAATGTGCAGTAGGAATTATCTTCAAGAAAAAAATTATACGTGTCCAATATTTTTCGGTACCTAAATTGACGGACCAAATATAATGTTTTAATATAATGTTTTAGTCGTCATCCCTATATAGTATAGATTAATAGCAAACAAATCTGTTGATGTTGCTACGCAGGTGATGTACGGTGGTCGTGTGATCGACGACTTCGACCGGCGCGTGGTGAGCACGTACATGCAGGAGTACCTCGGAGACTTCCTGTTCGACAAGTTCCAGCCCTTCCACTTCTACAAGGACGATACCTTCAGCTACGTCATACCGGAGGACGCGGAGAAAGAACAATATATTGGTAATGTTATTTTATAAGCTGTATAGACTGCATCGGTGCCTTAATCGTCGGTGCGGCAATGGCTTTTGAAACCTGGCTACGATTCCCACCCAGGACAATTATTTCTGTGAACCAGAAATAGATGTGTGTCAGTGAGTAAGAAAAAATAATAGGTATTGTAAAATGTTCGAAGCATTTTATCAAAATGACATACGTACCAAATTGGAGAAACCTAAATCTATTTACCCTAATACATAATTTTTTTGTACCCTAAAGATACTAGGCATCTAATTATTTTCTTTTTATAAAACTGTTCTTTAATGATTTTATATAAACTAAGGTAGGTATTACGAATCGAACCTCTTTTTTAGGAACATTTTTACTTTTCTATTTATATGATTAATTTATTGATGAAATGATGAGTTATTTTTTTATATGATTTGTAATGTCAGTTTTTTTTTAATATCAAATATACACATCATCATAATCCTTCCGAAAACCAGCGCCTTTTCATTTTAATTTAAATAAATTTATACCAGTACATAACTAAGTACCGAATCGAACCTATTTGGAACATATTGTCTATTCTAAATTTTAGTGTACTCGTCATATTATATACTTTTTTGTTTGATTTTCTTTGTCAAAGCCAATATAAGAAAACTTAACCAAGACCAGCGCCTTTTTATTATTTCTAGTATATTATAATAATATATTGTGTGTTATATTTATTTGTATTACTACTATTACACTTTTTGTTATTACCATATTTATAGGCGATCAATTTTGCTTTTAAAAACCTGGGCTTTGATTGCATCAAGCTTTTAATTAGGTCGATTTATTTGTTTAATGGGTTAATAGAAATGCAATAGTCAGTAATGATTCCATATGCTGTAGAGTTCATCGACACTCTTCCGTTGGCGAACAGTCCCGAGGTGTTCGGCTTGCACCCCAACGCGGAGATCGGGTACTTCAGCCAGGCCGTGCGCGCCCTGTGGGCACATCTCATCGACCTGCAGCCGCAGACCAGTGAGTACACGACAGTTGCACAAAACTTAAAGTCCCTCAATACCCGTCAGCGACTGCCCTGAGCCGAAGTACAAGTCCTACAGGGGACGCCCTCTTGCGCAGGTTGCTTAGTTTGTAGTTTTTAAACCATTTATTAAGGCTGGAGCACTGCCCGTTTGTATGCCCGGTAAATTAGCAAACGCCTCGTTGCTACATATCCATCCGAAAAATAAACAGTGAGTTTTCCTATACTGCACTTATTCGGAACTTTTCCAGTTGCTCAAGACGCTCGAGCTTACATTTTCTTTTTTTTTTTGTGATTCCATTACTTTTATACATATTTTTTAATTGAATGTCACCAACCACTGAAAACGAAGCGTAGCATCAAGGTTTGACATTAATTCGGTTTAATGTACAGAAATTATAATTTTAAGCCATTTTTTAAATTTATCAAGTTATTAAATTGGACTATATATTTATTTTCGTGCTGCTACAGTCAGGAAATGTGAGCGTAAGTAATTTGTTTATTTTACAGTTGAATTTATTTTTATGTTTATAAATATATGTTTAATAATAATATATGTTTGTAAATACATCTGATGTAATTCTATCATAAAATGTTCTTTGTCTCTTCACCCCATGCATGTCTTATTTACCCTAGTTTACAGCATACAGGTTCTAATAATTTTATTATAATTATATACATATACATGGAGAAGTTTAAAGGTGTTTTCTTTTTTATTTGCGGCTAGTAAAAGGAGTATATGGTAAATCTTGTTATTATTATTAATTTAAAGTTATTATACAATTTTCTACCCGGCACACACTTACCGTTTCGTTGATTTTCTGAAATGCATATATCCAGATACTATGCTGTAGACAATACTCTCAATCTCGGCGTTTAGGAGGATTACCTACCAGTTTGTCTAATATGCTACCGGTTCCAACAGTTTTGGTGGTGGTAATCGAAATAAACTCTTATAGTTGCCACTAGTGCTATAGCTGTGTGGTGTCCGGCTTAGAATTGACCACCCCCATATCTCCCCATGGATGTCGTAAAGGGTGACTTCGCGGCATACATATGATGGATGAGCATCAGCATCTATCAGCTCAAGGATACTGATCTTTTTACTTTTGCCAAGCTTGGTGATTACGACAATATCCCTCAACGACTCTAGCTTAACATAGTATGTAAAGGGGCCATGTTCAGTAGTTGATGTCAACGGGCTGAAAGAAAAGTAAAGACAATAAGGGTGACGGTTAGAGATGACTGTTGTCCAAAGATAAATGAATCGTGACGACATAATGGGAACGGACCCTTACAATAATGTACACTAGCAGGCGAGGCAGGCGGTGCCATGTCGCGAGAAGACTTGATCGACGCGACAGCTCGCGACGTGCTGTCGAAGCTGCCGCCTGCCTTCGAGGTGTGGCGCGTCAGGAAACAGTTCGAGATGAACATGACGCCCACCGTCGTCGTGCTACTGCAGGAGCTCGAGAGGTATTGTAATGTTGTTTCCTAGTGTAGAAAATTTGTATGTGTCACAAAGCTAGTGGGTGATGTAGTTAATGGGCTTTTCAACTCTTCTGGAAATTAATTTTCCAAGGAACATTCCTTCGCAGACAAAAAAAATGCTGTTGGAAGCATGTTTTTAGGTTATAACCAGAGAAGTTATGCAGTTTTGGCACCAAGAAATTGTTAAGACAATTCCTGCAAAACTTCTGCAAACTGAAGACTAAACCATTTTCATATAACGTTCTGAATACTTCTGAATTTATAATCTTCTAACTCCATCCTTAAAAACGAAAGGTCAATAATTACTGAAGCCGCTGAAGTGGTTTTTAACCAACTTATTAACGTGTCCGTTAACGTTAGCAAGAAGATTTTTTTTTCAAAAACAAGATGTTGCTATACGTCGAGAAGCGCTCAATTGCCTGGCTTAAAAAGTCTAGCCTATGATTAGTATCTTGGAGTTTTAATTCATGCACCCATTAGCATTAGCGTTAATGAAATAGCTGATTTATATAGTACCTTAACCATAGATATAAGCAAAAAAGCGGTAGATATCCGTCCGTCACGATATTCGTCAACCGAAAAACGGGTATGATGCATGCACGCACACTCACACCGCTGTGATTATTTATAACGTTGTACGGTATTGAAAGACAGCGACAAACCGATTCGTTTTGACGATAGCGTGAGCGAGACATCGCACTACTGATGTACGTCAAATTGACTTTAGAAAGAATGAAGTAAGTACCTACTTCGTGCTAGTACGGTATTTGTGTTTTTTTTTCTGTCGTTAATAATAAGCAATTTTTTTTTGGTAATTCAGTTAGTTTTTAGTTTACAAAAAAATTATTATTATTATAGACTTATGACGATGAGCTTAATTTTATCACGAAATAGGACACAAATAAGACTCCACAAATAAGTTTAAACCTATAAAAAAAATTGGAACTCAAATGATTTAATTAATGCATTAAATTACTGTTAAATAGTCAATATTCATCACTGAAAAGCTTTCAAAGTATTATTCTAAAGTGGATTAGCATGCCGAAACAGGGGACATTAATTTATCTTATACGCAATCCAACATGGCGATCAAAACATTAAATAAATATCTGAAATTTAAATTGTTCGTGTAATTATGAGTAAAATATGATACAGGAGATTTGTTCTTTTTTTTGTACAACGCATTAAAGCAACCGAAGGCATTTTGGTAACCTTTATCCACTTAAAACAATATAAATTATCTTTTCGCGTATCATGTCCGCTTGTGTCACTCGGCCGATTGCGACTGTGTCAGACTGAATTCAATTAGGCGACAGGGACCTAATTCATGCGGTCCACGTGCTAGACGCGAGTCACATATATTCCGCTTTTTTGCTTATACATATGACTTTAACAGACAGTTTGGTAGGTAATGAATCTAATTGATCACCATGCTCATCAGGTTCAACCGTCTAATCCAGCGCATGAGTCAGTCCCTGCGTCTCCTGCGCAAGGCGCTGGCGGGAGAGATCGGCATGGACAGCGCGCTGGACAACGTGGCGCACTCGCTGTACAACGGACACCTGCCCGCCGCCTGGCGCGCGCTGGCGCCCGCCACGTGCAAGGGGCTGGCGGCCTGGGTCGACCACTTCCTGCAACGGACCAGGCAGTACGCCGACTGGGTATGTGTACGCTATACTGGACAACGTGGCGCACTCGCTGTACAACGGACACCTGCCCGCCGCCTGGCGCGCGCTGGCGCCCGCCACGTGCAAGGGGCTGGCGGCCTGGGTCGACCACTTCCTGCAACGGACCAGGCAGTACGCCGACTGGGTATGTGTACGCTATACTGGACAACGTGGCGCACTCGCTGTACAACGGACACCTGCCCGCCGCCTGGCGCGCGCTGGCGCCCGCCACGTGCAAGGGGCTGGCGGCCTGGGTCGACCACTTCCTGCAACGGACCAGGCAGTACGCCGACTGGGTATGTGTACGCTATACTGGACAACGTGGCGCACTCGCTGTACAACGGACACCTGCCCGCCGCCTGGCGCGCGCTGGCGCCCGCCACGTGCAAGGGGCTGGCGGCCTGGGTCGACCACTTCCTGCAACGGACCAGGCAGTACGCCGACTGGGTATGTGTACGCTATACTGGACAACGTGGCGCACTCGCTGTACAACGGACACCTGCCCGCCGCCTGGCGCGCGCTGGCGCCCGCCACGTGCAAGGGGCTGGCGGCCTGGGTCGACCACTTCCTGCAACGGACCAGGCAGTACGCCGACTGGGTATGTGTACGCTATACTGGACAACGTGGCGCACTCGCTGTACAACGGACACCTGCCCGCCGCCTGGCGCGCGCTGGCGCCCGCCACGTGCAAGGGGCTGGCGGCCTGGGTCGACCACTTCCTGCAACGGACCAGGCAGTACGCCGACTGGGTATGTGTACGCTATACTGGACAACGTGGCGCACTCGCTGTACAACGGACACCTGCCCGCCGCCTGGCGCGCGCTGGCGCCCGCCACGTGCAAGGGGCTGGCGGCCTGGGTCGACCACTTCCTGCAACGGACCAGGCAGTACGCCGACTGGGTATGTGTACGCTATACTGGACAACGTGGCGCACTCGCTGTACAACGGACACCTGCCCGCCGCCTGGCGCGCGCTGGCGCCCGCCACGTGCAAGGGGCTGGCGGCCTGGGTCGACCACTTCCTGCAACGGACCAGGCAGTACGCCGACTGGGTATGTGTACGCTATACTGGACAACGTGGCGCACTCGCTGTACAACGGACACCTGCCCGCCGCCTGGCGCGCGCTGGCGCCCGCCACGTGCAAGGGGCTGGCGGCCTGGGTCGACCACTTCCTGCAACGGACCAGGCAGTACGCCGACTGGGTATGTGTACGCTATACTGGACAACGTGGCGCACTCGCTGTACAACGGACACCTGCCCGCCGCCTGGCGCGCGCTGGCGCCCGCCACGTGCAAGGGGCTGGCGGCCTGGGTCGACCACTTCCTGCAACGGACCAGGCAGTACGCCGACTGGGTATGTGTACGCTATACTGGACAACGTGGCGCACTCGCTGTACAACGGACACCTGCCCGCCGCCTGGCGCGCGCTGGCGCCCGCCACGTGCAAGGGGCTGGCGGCCTGGGTCGACCACTTCCTGCAACGGACCAGGCAGTACGCCGACTGGGTATGTGTACGCTATACTGGACAACGTGGCGCACTCGCTGTACAACGGACACCTGCCCGCCGCCTGGCGCGCGCTGGCGCCCGCCACGTGCAAGGGGCTGGCGGCCTGGGTCGACCACTTCCTGCAGCGGACCAGGCAGTACGCCGACTGGGTATGTGTACGCTATACTGGACAACGTGGCGCACTCGCTGTACAACGGACACCTGCCCGCCGCCTGGCGCGCGCTGGCGCCCGCCACGTGCAAGGGGCTGGCGGCCTGGGTCGACCACTTCCTGCAACGGACCAGGCAGTACGCCGACTGGGTATGTGTACGCTATACTGGACGTAAAATGGGTGTTGAAAGTAAAAATTACTATTGAAATGTATTTAAAAAACGTATTAAAATAAAAAACAATAAACCTTTATGGTAAAATGATCTCTATTGAACCATGTTTTTGTTGGAAATTTAATATATTATTAAACTGCAATAGTAACTGATAGAACTTACAGCTGAAGATATAAAACCAACTATCCACAGGCGACAAGAGAAGAGCCAGTAGTGATCTGGCTGTCCGGTCTGCACATCCCGGAGTCGTACCTGATAGCTCAGATACAGATCGCGTGTCGCCTGTACACGTGGCCGCTGGACCGCTCCACCCAGTTCACTCGGGTCACCAAGTGGGTACACGCGGATGAGATAGAGGAGCGACCTACTACTGTAAGTGTCATTATATTTATTGACAACTAGCTTCCTGCGCGCAGTTTCACCCGTGTAGCTCCCGTTCCCGTGGGAAATTCATAATTAAATATACTAAGGAATAAAATAGCTTTCTACTAGTGAAAGGAATATCGAAACCCGTCCAGTAGTTTTTGTGATTATTCGTAACAAATATATTACAAAAATATTAATCTTTCCGCATTATAATTATTTTTTTTATTGGTATAGACCCATATTAGTAAAGATATATGTTTTAAAAGAGTATATTTGTTTTTGATTTGGTGTAAATATCAATAATGTTTTTCTGAAAGTAGCGGTATTACTTGGAACCTTAAAGTATTTAAAAGCAACATAATTATAGAGCGCCATACCCATTTACTCCTACGGGGTGTTATAACGCCACGAAGTACACATTACTTCATATTACTTACTTTTTTTATAATATCCTTTCCATACAAATTATTGATAGTAGGGCTTTTTTCTACCGGCCGTTATAACCATAAAATAACCTCAATAAATAGCAATAAATTACCTCTGTTATTACTATTAGTATACAATCTTCCCGCCACCGACCGCGCTGAGCCTCAGTCCCGCGCCCCAGGATGAGCATCCCCTTACGCAGTTTGCTTCATTTGTAAAATATTTAATAAAGCTGGAGTTATGTTCGCCTTGATATCCGGCTAGCTGCGCCCCGAGGTTTTACCCGCGTTACTCTGCTCCAGTGGGTCGATGTCGAGCGTGATTTTTTGTAGCCTATATCTTAATCGAGCTTATTAACTATGTGCAAAGTTTCAGCCAAATCCATTCAGTCGTTTTTGCGTTAAAGACGGACAAACAAACAGACGGACACATACACTTTCCCATTTATTCCAATGGATGGAGTAACTACCGCTTTTCGCCAAGAAAAGGTTTACACGCGAATTATTGCGGTTGCTTGGGTCCGGTTTTGTTTTAATTTTATCTTTAGATGATTGGAATTTATGATATACAAGTAAGTTTTACCCGCGTAACTCCTGGTCCCGTAGAAACTTCATTATTAAATATAGCCCTGCTCAATAAAAGGGCTTTCTAACACTGAGAAATATTTTTTCAAATCTGTCCAGTAGTTCCCGAGATTAGCGCGTCCAAGCAAACAAACTCTTCAGCTTTATTTATTAGTATAAAATATATAAGTATATAAGATTTAGAAAATAAATATATATTCGTATTTTTATTATCAGGGCTGTTATGTCCGTGGGCTGTACTTGGAAGGATGTCGCTGGGACCTGGAGGAAGGCTGCCTGAAGCGGTCGCATCCCAAAGTGTTGATCACAGAGCTGCCCATCATATACATCATACCAGTGGAGTTCCACAAACTGAAGCTGCAGGTACAATTATTTACCATAAATAGATTTAACGTTATCTAGATGCAGCTTGTGATAAGTGTACAAGGAAAAGGAGAAAGAGTCAAAACTCTGTCTCTGTTTGTGAAATGGTTTTATTCGTTCTGTTAATTAAAAAAAATATGGTAAAAAATGGCTGCATCTTGCGGTCTTTACGGAACATATACAAACGTAGTTTTATACTTACACCGTGAGTTATAGTCGTTACTAATAACTGGCAAGACAATTCGCCATCGATCTATCGAAATGTGACATTAAAATTTTAAAACAGACATGTTTTTTAACGAAAATGTTTCACTCAAGGAACTGCAGTAAGTGAAAATTGCTTATTAGCAAAACCTTATGAGGTTGAAGATCAAATGTAGCAAATTGATATTTTGCCCTTTATTTCATACATAAAGCCAATATTTCTTGAAAGATGAAATTACACCTTATTAGCAACTGCCACTTACCCGGTATTGCACTATTACCAACGACATGGCAAAATGAACGTTGCAATAAATATTCTTAGTTGTAGTAACGGGGGCGCCCCTAACACAGGTTCGATGTCATTTTTAATGCTTTTGAAAAAGTACATACATAAATGTTTTGAAACTTTCGCGATTTGTACACATAATTAAAAGTATACAGTAGTATACGTATACAGGGTGTCCCAAAAGATTACGTAGCTGGGAAGGGGGGTGATAGGGATGGTCACAAGGGTCACCAGAAAAATATAAAAAATTCCCTCTGGGTGTTTAAAAAAATAAATGGCATTTTTTAAAAGACTAAAAATTTTACACCTTGTGCTAACTGTACCTACAAATATGGCTGTATTTAAAAAAAAATGCTGTTATGTAATCTTCAATAACAACAAGGTCATCAACATCAACATCAAAAATAACAAGGTGTAAAATTTTAAGTTTTTAAAAAAATGCCATTTTTTTTTTAAATACCCAGAGCGGATTTTATTTTTATTTTTCTAGTGACCATTGTGTCCACCCCTGTCACCCCCTTTCCCAGCTACTTAACCTTTTGGGACACCCTGTATAGTATAGTATATAGTAGTAGTAGTCTATCCGTGACCATTACTGGTGTAACCCATGTCGAAACGTCAGATTATTAAAAAAGTAATGATTTGCCTTATAATCGTACCGCGATTGAGACCCGCGTATACTTTTATAATATTATAAGTACATACATAGATTTATTTTTGCAACGACTTATCACGAGATAATTTGAAATATAACTTATTTGCAGAACACGCTCCGCACACCGGTGTATACGACGTCTCAGCGGCGCGACGCGATGGGTGTGGGACTGGTGTTCGAGTCCGATCTGTGGACCACTGAGCACTGCAGTCACTGGATACTGCAGGGCGTCTGTCTTATTATGAACACTGACTGAATTTATGTTACTATGACTGAGTATAGGATATTATTTGAGTGATAACTTTTGTACAAGAAATGTGATATAATTTTAAATATGAAAGTAATATGTACTTAGTAAATTGTTTACTTATTGCTAACCATACACTGCCTCCGGTCCGTAACTTCCTTTGGTCCATCATTGTTACCATTTTTTGTAACCAGCTACGAAAGAAGATTTTTATTTCTTTTTGTATAACTGGTTACTATTTAAAAATAATTATTCCAGGTTTGTAACCATGTGAGTATATGAATAAAACAGAATATTTTCTAGATTTAATTTGCCAACTTTATCGATGATATTAATTAATGTCTAATCTCTTATTTGGTATTGTATTATATTTATGTATGTATGTATTTAAGTATGTAAGTATATAATTGAAGTATTAATATTTAAATTGCTTCTTATCTCTCTGAATTTTATTACTTAGTCTTTGTTTCCACCGCTTAACTTTTCATCTTAACCAAAAGGTTGACTGGGAGATAATGGCTCTTGGCATTAAGTCCGCCTTATGTACAGACCTGTAGCAAAAAGTTTAAATAAATAAATAATATACGTAACTATGCTAAATCACAGTATTGTAGAACATAACAAGAATCTTGAATTCAACCATGAACAGACGGACAAACCAACATAGTGAGACTACAAAGATCCCTTCGACCTCGACGGAACCCTAAACATTATAGTAAAATAAAATAAATAAATAACAAAATTTCAGTAATGTGTAATTATATTACCACTCATAAACTGACATTATATTATATTCCCTCTCAACTTTAACTAACAATTTAAAAGCAGAAAGGTGCTATAATTTCTAAACAGTGACCTACACTACAAAAATGGTTACAATGATGGACCAAAGAGTATCATGCTTGAATTCAAGATTCTTGTTATGTTCTACAATACTGTGATTAAGCATAGTTACGTACATTCATTAAATATCACGCCGATAAAGTTGGCAAATAAAATCTAGAAAATATTTTGTTTTAATTATACCTATACTAACATAGTTAAAAACCTGGAATAATTATTCTAGAATAGTAACCAGTTATAGAAAAAGAAATAAAAATCTTCATTCGTAACTGGTTACCAAACATAGTTACAAACCTGAAATAATTATTCTTGATTGGTAACTAGTTACGAGAAAACGAAATAAAAATCTTCTTTCGTAGCTGGTTACAAAACATGGTTACAATGATGGACCAAAGGCGTAACTTTACTTCAGTCCGGCTATTCCACCTTTCCCACTTGGCAATCCCACCTGGGTGGAAAGAGTGGAAAAAATAATCCACATTTCCCTCCCAGGTGGGAAGGAGGATTTGAATTGTTTCTCTTATCCCACCTGAGAGATGATTGACGCCACTCTTCCCACCCAGGTGGGATAAGAACAACGATTCTAGTCCACTCTTCCTACCCCAGGGCCCTAGCGGTTAGCGAGTTCATATAATGATGATTAAATTATCAAGATAAATAAGACTAGCATTTAATTTGTCAAACTATGTATTTAATTTCGAGCAGAATTGATAAGTAAGGGTAGGAACGGAAATTATCGACACATCATTTCCAAAAAAGGTGGACATCAATTTCACCCGTTATTAATTGCATCTGTGCATTTTGCATGATAACGTCACGAGTTACGTACGCACTATCCCTCTTCTTTTTATTACAATTTGATATGTGGAGTTTAAAAGTAGTCGCTTTAGTAAGTGAAACAAAGTTAGCTTATTGCTGGTTTTATCGTTGTTAGAGTAATGCCACGCTTCGGAGTAATTGTTAGTTCGGTGCTTTTCTTCGAACAAACACCACTGCTCAACGTACGCATCATTTTTGAGCCAGAATTTCGAAAAATATTTTGTAAATTATTCCATGCCTAGTTCTTCGATAATTTGTGATTGTACATATTCCCATCCATCGTTAATTTTGTCTTTCGGTAGCAATGGTAATGCTGCTGTTAAAGCTACGATCCTTCTCTTGTCGTTATTTTTTGTAAGTTTTAATATTTTTTTTGGTTTTTTTAGCAGATCAATTAAAATCATATACGTGTCTTTCTTTTTATTGGGAAGCATAAGCTAACGGGACGATATTAGTGTATTATTATATCCCTGGGGTAGGAAGAGTGGACTAGAATCGTTGGTTTTATCCCACCTGGGTGGGAAGAGAGGCGTCAATAATCTCCCAGGTGGGATAAGAGAAACAATTCAAATCCTCATTTTCCACCTATCCCACCTGGGAGGGAAATGTGGATTATTTGTTCCACTCTTTTACACCCAGGTGGGATGGCCAAGTGGGAAAGGTGGAATAGCCGCTTCAGTCATGATCTATGAATGGAAAGGCAACTGAACTGACCGATTTTTATCTAATTTCATGTATGTTAATTTACGGGAAGAATTTGCGATATCTTATAAGTGTTTGATTGCCTCTATTATGCATAGAAAAATATGTGAAGATTTATTTTCCATTATTAAGCTATGCAATAAATTAGCCCATCAATTAAATACTCGATGATTCATACAGTCAGACTAGACTTTGACGTTAAAGGTTGTTTTGCAATCAATTCCAGTCGAGCAGTTCTGTCGACTTTCCGTTGATCAGACATGACTCTCGAAATAAAGTTACAGACCCCTCCCTCATAACTTTTGTTTTCTTTGTAAACTTAAAAAACCAATGTGCTTTTATGACTGATATCTTGTAAAAAACTTTTCCTACAGCTTATAGCAACTAGCTTTGCTAACTGACGTCCAATATTTTAATTTAATTAATAAATAGTTCATTTTTTAAATTGAAATTATAATTATAATTAACAGTTAAGTACATAACAATTATATTAAGTCATTATAACTTGGGCAGTTACACTAATAATTTTGTAAATCACATAAACAAGGTGTGGTGTTCCAAAATATATGCCATATTTAAACATGAGATAGTGACATATATAGTGATTATGTTAGTGTAGAAAAGTATTTCTTTTGAATAAAGTCGCCCCTCACTAGCTGCACTCCCAGTGTATTACAGAATGAGAGGGTGCTTACCTAGTGCTGATATTATGGATTTTAATGAACTTTTTTAATATTAATTTATTTATTTTACAAACATTTCTTCATTAACATAATCATTACATATCATACTGTTAAAGGGATGGCATATATTTTGGAAGCACCTTACATATTATCTGTGAGTTAATTTCACTTGAGGTAAGCATAGGTTGTAGAATGATGAATTGACAAAATCTGTTAGCCTCTGCCACTTGACCCAGCCCTTATGGAACAGAAACTCTTTAGTTTGCTCTTTTCCAACATAGTGAGGATCCTGAAACAAAAGACTATTGTAAGAAAAGTATTACAGTGGCTACTATCAGCCATATTATATTGTCAGTGATAGTACAATATACAACCTCCATAGCGTAGCGGTATTTGGCTCGCTTTAAATCTCGGAGGTCATGGGATCGATCCCCACACTGGACAAGAAATCTTCGTGTAAATTCTAAGATTTATTTCCAGGTCTGGATAGTTGAGGGACTGTTATAACAATTGTATATCAGGGAATGGGTAGCAGCGTTTCCTTGTGTTTTACAGCATAATACTGTTGTCACCAACCTGCCTGCCAAGCATGGTGACTATGGCAAATACCCTCCCTCCGGAGGACGCCCATGTTCAGCAGTGGATGTTGTTCAGGCTGATGATAGTGCAATACAGCGTAAGTGACAAAGGGACATCCATAAATTACGTCATACGTAAGAGGGAGGAAGTGGGTAGACAAGTAGACGAGTGTGACATTGTGTTACAAGAGGGTGGGTGGGTTCTTAAATTTCGTGACATCACCTTATAAACATAAAATTAAAATTGTTTTGTCGGCCATTTGTTCTAGTACTGTTATGCGGTACGTGCCGACGATGGTTTATTCAACAATTGAAAATTGTTAAATATGTGACGTCACACTAGGGAAGGGGGAGGGAGTCTCATCTGGCATTTTGACTCATCACAAATGTGACCAGCTGTTACAAACATGGGGTAGGGGTCTAAAATGATTAAATTCATGTGACGTAATTCATGGATGGCCCCAATAGGTAATCAGGTCATAGATCAATTGTAGCAAATTTACATATTGCTCTTTACACTCACGTAACTCCCGTTCCTGTAGGAACATCATGATAAAAACCAATACCCTTCCTTGATAAATAGTATCTAACACTGAAAGAATTTTTCAAATCAAACCAGTCGTTCACTTTCGAGCAAGAAACAAACACACTGAGTTTTAAATATTAGTTTAGATATCAATAATACTCACTACTATTAACAAACTAGCATCATTTTCTCTGACACTGATACCCACAATGCCTTTGGAAGAGCAGTCCATGTCTCCGCCCATCATCACTGGACTCCCCAAACCTAGTGAAATGAGTCACTAAGGCTTGTACAGCCTCATTCAGCTGATCTCCTTTGTTAACATGGATAATCTTGCAGGGGACATCATAGAGTTTGTCAATAACTAGGCAGACCTGGAAATATTGGATACATGCATAACACTTGGATAAATTAGTTAGTTTTAGTTGAATTTTTTCTTCTGATATAGTTAGTATTCTCATGTTTCTTGTAATTTTATTTTCAATAGAGTAAATGTAACTAATTCAATAAAGATCTTCAGATAACTTAGATATTGACTTGATATCTAAAATTCACCCCAAAGACTACCCACTGAACATCAAATCTGTTTCTGTGTATCACATTATGAGTTGAATTATAAGTGTGTTATATCAGGTTATATTAATAATTTATCTCAAAGCAGGTGTAGATTTAGATTATAATAGTTATCCTTAGATATTATATTACTTACATTATGATTGGTAAGTATGAATAGGTATACAAAAGGCTGAGTTTACTACTATTGAAATGAATTGAACTTGCACTTTTTTTGCAGCTCAATAGAAGCTCAATAGAAGATGTCTCTTATTTTAATTAAAAATAATTTAATGTTTATAAAAGACAAAGCAATTAATTAGAAACATTTAAATTATTTAGGGCTTTCACAATGGTTGAAATTGTATAAATGATATCCTCGGCTATATATTTTTTTTATAATTGTTGTAATCCTAGCTTGAGGTAAATTTACATAAGTTTTATACTGACCTCAAAACTTCCAATCCATTGCTTTGACTCCAAAAACGATGGAGGCTTATCTTCCAGCTCCACTAATATCTTTTGAATATCTCTGATAGAAGGTACTTGAACAGCACCGTTGTGATTATTTTTTATCCAGGAACATATGGTTTGAAGAGTTCGGTAGCCACATCCCCATCCCTGGACAAATCAAAACATAACCTCAACTTTTTGCTAAAGAAATAAAATATATTAAATATTACAACCACTTACTCTGTCATCAAAACCATCGCACAAGTAATGAAAGTATTCATAATTTCCTGTTACCAAATAATTTTTACCTCGTTCTGATAAAACTTCAGGGATTTCGTGAATATTTGTCAACAAATCTGACATTTCGATTTAAGGATCATTCAAATTTGTGTCTATAGCACCACAGATTATTAATAAAATCAAGTTATGAAAGTGGTGTAGCGACATCTACAGTAGCCGTACGAACTACAAGAAGACGAGTAGCGCCATCTAACCTGGCATTCCAATTGACCTGTATCGCGCAATAAATGTTCGCAAGGCAATTTGAACAAATACAAGTTTCGAATATCAACAAATGGCCGTCGGCATACCACCTCGCGCGCACCTTTTTCAATAAATTTATAAGTACTTCATAATATTTAGAAAGTGAATATTTCTTGCAGAACAGCAGAACTTTTACCTCATGACATTGAATTTATTCTTATTTGTGACGTGAAATGTAGGTATTGGTATAAATTCCTAATAATATTTAAATTTTATTAAGGGCCGATTTTTCAATCGTCAGTTAAAAGTTGTCAGAGGAATAAATTTCAATTTTGACAGAACGTCAATACAAAATCTGTCAAAATTTTAAATTTATTCCTGGCATTGGAAGAATGATCGCCACCTGAAGTTAATAAAAAGAAGAAGAAGAAGTGCTTTCTTCTATCTAACATAGTTTTAATCACTGTATTAATAAATTAAGCGGAGCCGAAAAGATTAAGATTGAGATTTTGCGCATAAATTTCTTGCCCGGCCCCACCGCGTGGGGATCGAACCCACGACCTCCGAGACTTAATGCGAGACCACTACCCCACGGAAGTTGTTGTGGAAACCATACATAAAGCGAATATATTAAGTAATCCCTAATTACTAATATATTTTTTACAGAATTATTTAATATGTAGGTGTTGCATTTAGCGTACGTAGGTAATACTGTATGTCTGTTACGGTTTCAAGCCACTGAACTTCTTTTTCTGAAATTTCGTATAGAGATAATCTAGACAACGTTGAGAAAGGGCAAAAGGTAGGTAAGTACCAATTTTGGCAAAAAATGCAAGAAAGTATTTTTAGGAAGTTTGTATCTATGCGCTTGATTAACTATACACCTAGTACCTACGTATACTAACACGCTGTCGAAGTAGCAAGCAAGAAATACTCAATATGTACCTAGGTACTTATTTAAAATTGCACAGAAAACAAACACCAAAAAAATATGGGAATTCGAGGAAAAACATTGTTTGTATATTATTATCTCACATCCGAATGTTTGGATTGCACACAATTGTAGATACAAGGATGGTAGGTGGGCCAGACGAGTTATCTGTCACAAGATATATAAGAGGAGGACATCTAACTATCGTACATTACATATTTGGGTTTCAAGTGTCGATTGTTTATGTGATAATATTGTAGAAGATAATAATATGAAGATCTTCTTGGTAAGTGTATTAGATGTATACAGTATATTTAGTTGGGATACTTGAGGGTCTTAAAATTATATATAGGGATAGGGATAATTTTCCATAAAAACCACTCTTTCAATCGCGAAAAAAAAACACTGTCGTGGGGGCCAAACCCATGGACGCAATAAGCTGGTATATAGGTACTCATCCAAACTTGCAACAAGTACGTACCTACTTAGTTACGTGGTTCGCAAAAATAGTTTGATGGGTGAGAATCAAACCAGTAACCTCTGAGCCATCAGTGCAGTCATAATTAACAGAATCCAGAACACCAAGTCTCGGAAGCAATTTCTGTAATCAGTTATCAGAGATAGATATTAGATACGAAGTGCTCCTGTTGATGACCAAAATAATATTTTGAAGGTTCAATCAAATTAGTTAGGTTCAATAGTCTATCGAGTTTCAGTTGTATATTCCTACAACGAGTATAATGCCTAATATTAAAACCATTAAATAGAGAAACATTAAATAGGTTTTACATATTACCTAAGATTTTTTATTATTTTAACATTTAGAAGTGTTAAAAGGACAAGAAAAATTTACGGGGCTCCCAATGCCGCGGCCATTACCATACGCAAAAATATCCCTTTTTAGAAAATACGAGTATTTTTTTGGATTAGATAAGTATATGTATCAGATAAATCTGTTTAGTTTTTACTTATAGTCCTGTCTGTAGATAAGTAGGTAAATCTTATCTGGCAACGAAATATATTCGTACTAAGACAGAAATCCACATTTTGCTACTATCCATCGATAAATATTATAAGTATTTGTCGTAATGTTATTTGTATATTAGTTGATTGTATCTTTAGTGACATTCGGCCAGTTCACTTAGCAATTCTACCAGTGTCGTTAGATTAATGCCTAAGCTAGCTAACTAACTCTACTAACATCCCAGAGTCTCAGAGTGGAACACACATTTAACAACACTCTCCATAAAATATTAAAAATACCTAGGTACCTAGGTAAAGCTGAAGAGTAAATGATAAAGTTCTATGGGAACGGGAGTTATGCGCATGAAACCGCGCGCGGGAAGCTAGTAGACGATATACAAGCGATCACTCGCAAACCTTGAAAGTATTAATGCACTTATATCTAAAAAAATCGACACCACTACTACGTTATATGTTATATTCAGAAATAGATAGGTACCTATATCACCACACTACAATTTAGGGACAATAATAATTGTAGAGCGAATTCCGCTGACGCATTGCTTTTGTTAAACAAGTAATCACCTGCTAGTAAATCTTAATATGCGCTTATCACCTGATAAAATTAGTTGATAACGCAAATACTTTAATTGATATATTTTGTAGCCATTATCTGATCGTTAGTATTTTATTATAATTAATAACGACTGAAATTTAAGGTGTTTTATTGCTGTCATTAAGGTTTAACTAGTAATTTGTGATTGTTTTCTAAGGCTTTGAGTGATAAAATAGGTATGTAAGTTTACAAAATAGTAACAAAGGCTATATTTAATTATAAGATACGCGGATTAAACCGCGCGCGGCCATCTAGTATATACTTATTTATAAGTTTACACATTAACGGAACGTAAAGTACCTAATAAGACTTAAAGTACCAAATGATGCATTTTTATGGCGAAATCACATACTTAATAACCATTTACATATATTATTTAATAAAATACCCAAATAATATGGTTGGGCTGTAACTAAACAATAAGCAGTCTGTATTTACCTCCATTTACTAATCATGGGAAACTTGTTGTAAGTACCTATTCAATAACTATAATTCTTTACTTCCGTCGCGTTAGTTTGAAATGTATTTTAAGGTGATAAGTATTTGTATTTTATTTCATCATTTATAACAACTGTATACCAGGGAACGGTCACCAACCCTGCCAAGCGTGGTGACTATGGCAAAACCCTTCCTCGGGAGGAGGCCCATGTTCAGCAGTGGACGTTATACGGGCTGATGATGATGAAGTTTTTATATTTTACTTATAAATAAAACATGTTTGTTTATGAATAAAAAATATCGTAAAAGCAATCAGTCTTTTTGGATACCTATTAAATTTTTTATTACAAACGAATTAGGTATTTGGTTTTATATGTTATGTTTGGTAACATACGAAAAGATAAATAAGTTTTGTAATAGGTAGGTATATAACTTTCCTAAATACTGAGGCTGAAACATCCATGCTTATTTTACACTTTAATTTATTTTCCTTTATTATTATTATCCACCTGATATTAAGCGGCATAGGGCACCAAATACCTACATGAACAGCTGCTTGTGCCAGAACCTAAAGTAGACATGTCGGACCTACCTGCCGGACCTTCCCTGTCTCCCTTCTACTTCCCCCTTTCGTGAGCTCTTATTCTCGTATCAGTATAAATCTGTTTGTATCAGTACTGAATTATACAACAAATTTACAAAACAATTATAAATAAAATGTTATCAAAGTAAATAATATACCTACATACAAATATGTCCGCCAAATGAATCTATTTATATTTTTATTTATACTTATTACTAGTGTTGATAAGCCTCAGGGTCTTTGAGTAGACGTGTAACAAAATTCATCTTTTGTTACTAAATGATTGAGTGTTTCATGTAGGCACCTAATAATAATGATATTTATTTAAACAATCACAGATTTCACATTTATTTATTTGTTGAGGAAACCAACAGCGATACAATAGATACTTAACAGAATAAATAAAACAGTTTTATATGGCTAATATTATTAATAACTTAAATATTATGTGAACACTAAAAATATCAAGCCTTGCGAACGGATACATCTGCAAAAAAGAAGTGAAAAATTGTAAATTATAACACCATTTAAAAGGTTAAAGTTGATGGTATATCTAATTACATAGTGTCTACAGATATAAAAACTTATCTTAAGGCTTTCAAGCTTGAGTATTGAGCTTGTATTGCGCGATAGGAGTTAGTTTGTATGCTAGGTGCTAGATAGCGCTAGTTTTGTTGTGGTTTTGTGCAGCTACTGTAGATGTCACTACACATAAATCGACACTTATGTAACCGTTTTTTTTTGTCCCCGGAGGGAAAGGCCTTTTTACGCATTCCAACCGCCGCTGCAGTGTATTCGCGCACTGGCGGTGGGATTTGTGGGACTCGCCCTCTCCATAGCGTGGTATGCTAATCTCATACCACGAGGAGAGGACCCTAAACCACTATAACCCCCGGAAGCTCCTTCGATCCGCCGTTAGCGGGGGCCGGGTACGCTTAAGCGTTCCGACATATTATATTTATGTAACCCTGCCTAACCTAAGTTTTAGATGTTTAATGCAATGTGTACATGTTTATTCCAGATTTTACTTGTAGCAGTTAGCGCCATGGCTGCACCTGGACCGAATGATAGAGGTACGTACCTTTATAGACAATGAATGTCCGCCATAATGATTGTAACTTAACAAATTAAACGCGCTCTTCTAATGTGGTGACAGCCTTAATGTTATTCTATTTATAAAATATATTAAGAATATTTGATAAATGCACATTTTTTGTTTCAGTACGCGTCGTCTATCAAGACCCCACTCAAGGTGAGAGTAAAAATAAATCAAAGGATCATAACTGATAAATTTGTCACGTCATTACAGTTGTGATTAGCCAGTACCTACAGAAAATATTCACATAATAAATTATATTCGATACGTATTAATTGAATGACCAATTTCGAAAAGGGCACATCTCCAATAGATAAGCCATATGAGATGTGTCCTATTCTATATTGCATATTAGTATATATTCAATTATATAGGTACCTCTATATAAAGGTATCTTGCGTCGGTATTAAAGCAGTAATTAACATTAGTAGGGTCAATGCACTAAACCTCCCCTGAATATCCTTATAGTCATCTCTCCGTAATCACCCCCGTCAGGGACCGTACTGAGTTGGTCCCTGGCGAACATTGCATACTTATTTTTTTAACTATAAAATAAGTATGCACTGTTCGCCTTTCAGAATTTATACTTAAAAGTTCTGTATATTTGGCATTATTAACTCCCTGTTACTTCCTATATTCAGAAGAATTTGTCTACTGAAGTAATAAATTATTATCGTTGAACTCCATTAAACTGATATTTCAATATATCCTGGCTTCAATTCCCACGCCGGACAAGAAATCTTCATGTAAAATCGAAAATTACTTTCTGGGTTTGGTTGGTTGACAAATCCTTCTGTGTCTTCATCAGAAAGCATGTTAATCGGTACCGATTGTTATAACATCATCTAGCTAACTAGCAGCACATTTTCTCTGTGTCTTACATAATACTGCAGTCACCAACCCGTCTGCCAAGCGCGATGACTATGGCAAAACTGTCCCTCGGGAGGCCCATGTTCATCAGTGGATGTTGTACAGCTAATGGTGAAATCGGTATTTTGGTGGTGAATTGCATTTTATTAAATTTGCTTGTTTTTTTTGTTAATGTTTATTGTTATATTTCAGTGCACGTCGTGAACAACAATCCTGGTGGTGGTAAGATATATTATTACTAATTAACTATATATTTTTATCTCGAAAATAATTTGTTTATTTAAAGTAGTTGCCGGAAACCACACGGTTTCCGGCTTAGAATAGACCACTCCATGTCCTCCCATGGGTGTCGTCAAAGGCGACTAAGGGACATATTGCTGATGGATGGGCAGCAGCATCTATTACCTCAAGGTTCACATCTTACTGCGATCACCAATCCGTCTGCCAAGCGTGGTGATTATGGCAATATCCCTCAACGATCCTGGCTTGCCAAGCTCTGTTAAGATGAGGCCCATGTTCAGCAGTGGACGTAAACGGGCTGTTGATGTTGATGATGATTTAAAATACGGGTCACGCCGGCGTCGCCCGTTTTTTGTACTGACATTCCCATGGGCTTTTCAGAATTATTTCTCATACTAACATTTACGAATACAATACATAAAGAATTAACCAAAATAGTCAATTCATTCTCATGTTTTAAGCGTGCATACATACTGGCGATACATTTTTATTTATATAGAAGACTAGCGGCATTATTTATATATTACTTATAACATCATATATATTTATTTTGTCTTGATTCCCGCTCCGGAAGAAAAAACCTTGGTAGAAAAACAAAGATTTCTGTTTGGCTCTGGTTGGTTAAGGCAGCCGTTGCTCTCAATTATGTATGACAATCATATACCTGGTAACTTGCAGCTGCGTTTACCTGTCTAATAATGCTACGGTCACCAACCTACCTGCCAAGCGTGGTGACTATGGTGACATCCCCTTCGAGTTAGGTCTATGTAGCGAGATGACAGTAACGATTCATTGGGTTGGTTTTATCTAATATAAGTTAAAAAAATTAAAACAAATATTCGATATTAGGGATTTTAATAGTTTTATTATTTTATTTCAGTTCACGTCGTAGACAACAATAACCCTGGCAGCGGTAAGCTACAACAACTATCATCATCATCAGCCCGTACAACATCCACTGCTGAACATGGGCCTCATCCCAAGGGAGAATTTTGTCATAGTCACCACGCTTGGCAGGCGGATTGGTGACCGCAGTATTATGTTGTATTGTAATACACAGGGAAACGCTGCTGCCCGTTCCCTGGTATAAGCTTGTTATAGATTATGTTATAACATTCGGGACCAACGGCTTAACGTGCTTTCCGAGGTACGTAGGGAAGTCCCTCAAAGAACCAAACCCGGAAAGAAATCTTAGAATTTACACAAAGATTTCTTGTCCGGCGTGGGGATCGAACCCACGACTTCCGAGACTTAAGGCGAGCCAAATACCGCTACGCAACGGAGAACCATACTACATTATTATTTATCAGACACCATGACTCATACAGATTTATTATTTATTTAAAATCTATATTACTGGGACAAGTCTGACGTGGTATATAGCAACGATCGAGTAATATAATAAAGTACCTACGAAAAAAATGTGACAAAAAACTTTTTGTATTAATGAAAGTCTTCGATGTTAGCAGTAATTATGTTCTTAATTATTTAATTAACAATAATACCTATGTTACAGCTTCTAATGGCCAGCAGTTTGAACCAGTCAGTAAGTATCCATATTGTATTAAGTACGTTTTATACCTAAAAAAAACTGTTTAAATAAAAACTAAAGTATGAAATCAGAATTAGATTTAGTACAGTTTTTAACAGTTAAACACTTAGGAAAGTAATATAAAATAGACATGTACCTACCGACAGAGGAATTGCTTATAAGTCTTAAATCCAGCAAACAGATATGATGTATACTAACTTGTAAGACACCATTACACGTTAATCTTAATGTGCGGTAAAGAAATAATATTTAAGTACTTCAAGTACTACAAGTCCCGCGTAGTTTCACCTCTTTTTCCGGGAGAATTACGTATCCCTGATACTGCTGGGGAGCAAAGCGACCCCACACGGCGGGGTGTATGTAGGACTAGCCCTCTCGCTTAGCAAAATAATGCTTTTATATGACGAAGAGAAGGCCTACCTTCTAAAATCAGGAAGTTTTAGGTAGGCCCTCTGTAAGGTGTTCCACCAACGCCGATAAGGGTGGGTCCCAGGTACTGCTGTACGCACTGTTCTGTTACCATCTAATAGCCCAGTAGCCCATTTATAGATGCCCAAGGCAATGAGGCGTCTCTCTACTTCACCGCGAACTTTCTCCTGGCTAATCTCTCCCTCTATGCATATGAAAACGCATTCAGAGCGACAGACATACGCGGTGGGAGGTCTATATCTATATGTTACGATAGTAATTATTTTGATATTTACCTATTTTCCACAGGCATCGGGCCAACCTTCGTAGATCCCTCATACAACCAAGGCCACCAAGGTTAGTACTGTCTCTACACTGCGAAAATTTTAGCAGAACCTCCGTTATCTGGCTATCTCTACCCTGGACTAGATAAATAACAAATGCTTCATTATACTCACTCCATTAAAAAAATACGAACGAAAAACAGTTTACTATATGGTTGTACAAACAAAAACATATGATCTCATAAATTTATGGTTATTCAAACAGAAACCTTGTAAAACATTAATTTATTGTTTAATTAAAGTTAAGATAGGTAAATAAGATCACATTAAAATTACTTAGGTATGTACTTCACAGTAAGGAACACAAAGATTTCAATGTATACCGTGAGTACATACTACTGTATGGATGTCAAGGATTATTTGTTAGACACTTATGTTGTTATAATTCACTGTGAGGTTATTTTGTAAGAACAGTGACTCTCAATCTTTTGTGCTTCTGTGAGCACCTAGTTCAGTGGGCAAGGGGTCGGAAACAGCCCGTGTACCTAAAAATTATAAACATATTGTGAGAAGACGACGAAGACCAGTTAAAATAATATTATTTTTTGATAAAACTTTTCAAGACAAATTTAATCGTGTTTTGTATGTATGTGGGAGAGGGCCCCACAACCTGTCCAATTTGATCTAGGCTGGGGCTGCTCGCCTTTGTGCCCAGTGAACTAGCAAAAGCCTCGGGGCTAACTATATCCTGTCCGTCCGAAAAAAAAACCTGTCTAATTATAGTTTTTTTATTGAAAATGTTCAACAAGTCACGGTCTAAGACCGCCGTATACGAAAACATATATAATATTAAAAAAAATATTGACCAATTAATATTTTAAATATAATTTAAATCCTAAAGAAAACTAGAGTTAGAAATTACAGTAGAGCATCCTAAAATTACATTATATTTTGATATTCCTTACAATATTGCAAGTGTCCCATATCATCTTCTTCATGGTGGGATCATGATGATTATAAAATATGATCATCAACCCATTCCAGCCAAAATATAAAAATGCAATCAAATATATTCATGAAATTCATATGACAGAGTCGTGAGGTAATAAACAAAATAAATGTAAATAGGTATTACCATTTTTTTAATAAGTATAGATAGCTATGTTATTATTGTGTAAACGTCTTCTCAAAATTGACTAAATAAACACAGAGCAGTACCTATTTAGATAACAATTATTGGAAACGGCACAGGAAAACTTTATTTTTAATATTTCACGTGCTAATGTTTAAATAGCCAACTCTTTGCAATATTTATTATTTACTCAGGTCAGACAGGTTATCTCCAAGTCACTATATAAGAGAGTACAACCAAAAATATCGTACATTACATATTTTAATTTAGTTCTTACAATATTCTGTGATAAAAAAACAATGAAGTGTGTTTTGGTAAGTTCTACCTTTGGTTAGGATTCATGATAATGTTATTAAAAAAATTTTTTTATAATTATCTACTGTAGTACATTACACTAATATTCTAACTCGAGCGACCGCCTTACGCCGAGGTCCAAGTCCCATAAAGGCGTAGATTGCTTAGTTAGTAGTTTTTAAACCATGTCATAAGGCTAATGTCCTGCTTGCCTTTATTCTCCTTGAAGTATCAAAAGCCTCACGGCTAAACTTAATATATCCGACCGTAAAAATACTAATACCTAATTACTAATCATAATAATTCTGAGTAACAGTTTAAAGTAGGTAATAAGAATTTAATCCTGGACTTTAATAATGAGTTCATTTGTGAGTTGTTGATATTATTTGTTAATCGGTGTTGTCTTATCATACCTGATAACGCTGTCTATACATTCATTAGCTTGAAACTAATTTTCACAATATTTAATACATTTTATGAGATTGTTTGTTTAGACCTTATAGAGTAAATAGCGCGTGTTTATAAAGTAGAAAGTGAATTTGAATTATCATGAAGCATTTGTGTGTTTTACAGATTTTAGTATTGGCAGTGGCCGCCGTTATGGCAATGCCTCAAGAGCCAGGTAGAGTATAAACATTGTATGCCGGGTGTTATTATTTTTGTCCGACCTTTAGGCTGCTTTTCCACCAGAGATGTGCTATGCAGCTATGCTGCGAGAATGTAATAGCTAAACTGTGAAACTATGTGACCATTTTCACTGATACTAAGCTGTGTAGCGGTGCGAGTAAGATGTGCTATGAAGAAGCGCCGCCGCAATCGCAATCGGGCATACTGTAGGTACTCTGCTCTGCACATAGCTACACCACTCGCGACGACCCATAGCAGGCATCCATAGCACGCATCCATCCATATAAAAGTATATCTTAGTTGAATCCGTTTCCATCAGTGCTTAGCTATATGCACCAATTAATATGATTGGTGGATATCAAAAGCATCCATAGCAACGTAGCATAGCACATCTCTGGTGGAAAAGCACCCAAAAGATCGTTAATCAGTATCGCATTCCCAGTAAAAACAAGTTTGTAATTTGCCTTTCTTACTCCTATTCTCTTTCTGATAAAATTTGTTGCGGGTTCCAAGGCAGTCTAACTTATTTCCCGGTACTTGGTGAGCCTCGGTGCTCATCACTATTTCCAGTGTGTGCCACTGGTTGATCCTGGCTTACAGGAGTTACAGTGGTGGGAAGTGGTATTAGTCCCGTTATAAAAAAAATGTCTAAAGGATGTACAAATCAAAGCTCAACGTTAATTTTTATCATTGGGGTACATATTGTGAAAAATCAACATTTTAACCATAGTACAAAAAACCCTGCGTCGTGCATTATTTGACTGCGCTCGGTCATTAACTATAAAATGTATCTAGTCTGAGACCTAGCTTAGCTGTTCCGCACGGTTTATATCTGCGTAATGACTGTATCTTTTGGGCATATTGATACAAAATATAAATTCTATAATTATTAATGTTTGTTTCAGTGCACGTAGTGGAAAATGCTAATGGCCAACAAACTCAACAAAGTAAGTTTTCACAAAAAGTATTTAATGTCTAAGTAGTTATTTATTTTAGATAACTATTAGTTGTATTACTAGTATTCACTAAGTGTAGCCAGCACTGGGCCCCGAGTCTACTATCGCAATGGCATGTCCATGAACTGTCAATAACAGTTCAATGGTCGGTTTTTTTCCCATTTGGTAATGTACTAATCCAAATGACGTCATAATGGTGTCACTAATGCTAATGGTGACGCCACGATGACATTAGCATAGTTGAATATAATAACAAATGATACATTTATAAGTTTTGAAATCGCCTAAATAAACATTACAATCACCCTAACCATCTCCCCTGCTACTTCTGTTGACGGCCTTTTTCTGCGGTACCTAGCAACACCGACTGCCATTCCAGCGCCGACACCATAGTGAGATTAGTAGATTACCGTTTTTGGCACAAAGATATCATGATGGCACTACGGTGGCACAATACTTAAAAAAATAGCAGACTCGCCCCTCTGGACGTTATACGCTGATGATGAGGCAATCGATCAATGAAAAACGTAGATAAATCTTTGATGTTACACAAAACAAGCCGTGTGGTCTCCAACTAAGAATAAACCACCCCATGTTTTTCCATGGGTGTCTAAGGTGAGACTAAGGGGCACACGGCTGATGGATGGGCAGCAGCATCTATCAGCTCAAGGTCAACATCTTACTGTAATCACCAATCCGCGTGCCCTATTGGCTTAATTACACCTACCGAGTTGAGTGGCGGGACAGTAAAATGTAACTCGACCGAGACACTGCTGTAGCCGAGTGAGTGTTCACACGTATTTTTGATATTGTGGCGAGACAGTTTAGTTAATAGAAGAAATGCAAGGACAAATGAGGCTTAACATGGATCGGAATGACGTGACGTGTACGCACCGAGTGGCGAGCTTTAGCCGAGTGCACGCCGAGTGCTGTTTAGATCCACCAAGTGACAAATCGAGACAGTGCGGGGAAGCGGGGAGGTGGGTACCCGCCCTAGTAAATAGAACGGGGTCCGAGTAACTGTCTCGGCCTGTTGCTAGGCCGAGCGCTCGGCCTAGCACTCGGTAATGTGTTTATAAATACCGAGTGCTCGGCCGAGGGCTCTGTCTCGCCACTCTACTCGGTAGGTGTAATCAAGCCATATGGATTACGGAAATATCCCTCAATGATCCTGGCTTGTTAAGAGGAGGCCCATGTTCAGCAGTGGACGTAAACGGGCTGATGATGATGATGACTCAATACAGAATATCCCGACGTAGAAATTAAACCTATGACTATCGCACATTGTTATTCTGTTTTACCACTAAGCTACGGAGGAGATCAATTTTATTCTTATGCTGCTCTGTTTATAATAATAAATCTTCTCATTGTTTCAGTTGATGCTGGTTTCTACCGTCCCAGCAACCGTAAGTATTTCTTAACTGAACCCTTTATCATCATCAGCCCGTAAAACATGCTCACTGCTGAACAAATGCCTCCTCCCGAGGAAAGGTTCTTGCCATAGTCACCACGCTTGCCAGGCGGGTTGGTGGCCGCAGTATATACACAGGAAAACGTTGATGCCGGCTCCATGGTATACAATTGCTATAGATGATGTTATAACAATCGGGAGCAGTGTCTTACTGTGCTTTCCGAGGCACAGAGATTAGTTTCTAAGCCAACCAGATTCGGAAAGAAATCTAAAATCTCGCACGAAGATATATCTGCCGTATTCTGTAGTAGTTAAAGTACATTTCACAATTTGTAATGTTAGGTATTTACATTGTTTTGACCGTACCGAGTCATATCGTCGTTTAACTTCTTACACGTAAGTAATTTTTAGGCGGTTTTGATATTTTGATATTATTTACAGGAGAATCGATAATCACTTTGTTGGTACGCACCCAATTACACACATCGCTCAATAAAAACTCGTTACAAAATATGAAGAAAAATGGTATAGTTTTAATGTGTCTTTATCTTTCTTTACACAACAGAACATACCTATTCTACCATTTTTTATTTTTATTGATGACTTAATTTTGCTCTCATAGGTCAAATAAAGTAAAAATAAGTCATTACACTCCCCTGAAAAGTTGCTATTTCTGGCATACCTACCGGGTGGTTAGGCTTTTTTAAGCAAACATATTATGTTGATACACTGTTCACATGTTTGATTTACAATGTTTTTTTCTATTGTTTTAGCTAACTTCAACCCGCAGAACAGTGAGTAAACGATTTGAATGCTTATAAGTGTATGATTACACTGTGCCCTGATGTTTTGCAAAAGCAGTTCAGTTGTTTATAGGCGAAAATACATACGTCATAAACAACTTTGGGATTTATAATCTTAATAGGATTTCGATATTGATACTATCATATAAATTATTAATTCATCTATCTATACCTACTAATATTATCAATCAAGTAAAGTTGGTGAACCGATTTAGAAAATTATTTTGCCAATAGAAAACTACATCATTTGTGAGTGTCATACGCTATATATTAAGTTAAAGTTTCTACGGGAACAGGCTCGGCGCGGATGAAACCGTGAGGGATAGCTATAATTAATAAAACGCTTCATCTGAAGTGACTGACTGTTCATAAATAACATAAAGAGTTTATTCTCTAAATGACGTAGGCATCTGATAAGAACAGGCTAGTTGACACTGTTTTTGGAATTATTTTTATATGGTTAAGAATGGTTTAACTAGATCAAGAAAAAATATGGCATTTATTTGAGATATAGAAAGGACTATAATAAATATTTAAAAATTGGCTTGACATTTAGAGATGAAAACAATGTCAGCTATGTTGGTGTATATACATTATCTGTGTTCGAAATAGATGACGTCATGACTTAGAAAGTAAAGGATCGCGTTCATGTTTTTTAACAGGATGTATGACGTTACAAAATGGCTGATAGCGTTTTCGGAAGTTAAAAACATAGACAAAAGAAATAATTTTTATATTGAGTTTATACAAACATATTTAAGTTTTATGAACAGAAATTATTATATTTAGGTTCCATATGACAAGTACTTATAGAAATAAACATCATTGTAAGGCCGACATTACACGCTCAATCTGGATCGGGATCCATGATCTCAATCCAGATTGACTCTTTAATGTGTGTGATTGACGGTTCGCGACATCGGATCGCAAATTATCAAATATTTTGAAATCCATGATCTCGATCCGTTTATCGCAATCCAGGTTGAGCGTCTAATGTGCAACATATAATTCGAAAGATATCTACTATTAAAATTACTAGTAATAGTAAATAGTAATAAGAGAATAAAAAAAATATATTAAAATTAATTACTACACATGCTTTTTTGTTCAGATCCATTTTGCAATTCGTCATCATCAGCCCGTATAACGTCCACTGCTGAACATGGGCCTCCTCCCGGGGAGGGTATTCGCCATAGTCACCACGCTTGGCAGGCGGGTTGATGACCGCAGTATTATGTTGTACCACACAAGGTTGCTGCCCGTTCCTTGATATACGATTATCATAGATGATTTTATAACAATCGGCCAACGGCTTAACCTGCTTTCCGAGGCACGGAGGGTAGTCCCTCAATCAACCAGACCCGGAAGGATATCTTAGAATTTACATTAAGATTTACTGCCCGGCGTCGAATCCACGACCTCCTAGATTTAAAGTGAGTCAAATACCGCTACGCTACGGAGGCTTTCGCGATTGTGAATCCCCTGAGCACACGTCTTCATGTCATCATTGCGAACAGTGGACTGACGTGATCTGGATTGACTGTGTAATGTGACAACAATCCAAATCAGTTTATATCAATCTACCGCGATCACGGATCTCGATCCAGATTGAGCGTTTAATGTCGGCCTAACATCATTTCATATGACTGTGTCAATTAGCCTAATGATGTAAAAAATCAACCCAAAATTCAAATCAAAAGCGATGGAAAAATATATATGGAGAAATCGAAATCTTCGCTGATGAAGTAACTGCTAGTATAAAATATAATATAATTTAATTAAGATTTTGTATTACCGGTCGCAGCTGAGTACCTATTTTTATAATTGGTTTATATTCTATTTTTTTGTTCCAGTTCATAGTGGCAATGAACCAATCGGTAAGTAATTCATTTTATTGTTATATTATTATAATAATAATGTTCTATTTACTTAATAATACAGATATAATAATTTAACTGTAGGTTAAAAGAAAAAATATTTTTGTGTTTATTTTTTTACATAATACTTATAATATTATTTCTATTTACAGACATCACCCCAACATTCGTGAACCGCCCTGGCGGCAAGCAATGTACGTACCTACTAGAGCATTCTGTCTGATAAATAATTATAATAAGTGTAGAGGAACGGTTGGTGATGTTCCTCCACAGAAAATGATGATCATCTTTGCCGGGTGAGGTGGTATGCCCGGCGGCCGACGGCCATTTGTTATTGTTCGGAACTTGTGGCATAGAATTTATTTTAATTATTTCTCTTTGTTTCAGACGACAATCCCTACCTTCGCGATGGCAAGCACTGATTGATCTACTTATGATATATTATAAATTGTACTTTTTAAATGAAATTGTTTTGTATACAAATGAATTTGTTGTGTAATAATATAACCAGAATACTACTTACAAATACTTGTGTGAAATTAAATACCTACTAAATCAATAAAGTTTTTTTTTTCTTAAAGAACTACATAATTTTTCTTCAACTATAGTCATCTCTTAGACGGGTAAAGCCATATCTATATTAGTATATAAAGCTGATGAGTCTGTTTGTTTGTTAGAACGCGCTAATATTTAAATGAGTCAATATATTATGTTAACTTAACTTAAATAATACAATATCTTTAGAAGTGCGTTACAATAACCCTTCAGTAATGAAAACATTTTAGTAATATCGTTAGGTGATTAGCCTTCAGATATAAAGGTTAAATTTATACACACATCAAATCACACTCCTTTGCAGATATCGGTCGGTTGAGAAGAATTCAACGCGATAGACAGCAGATCAAAATTTAAAATTGTTAACTGTGCGTCACTTTCTAAGTGAAACGTTTCATTCATTTGTCTTTCCAACAGACAGTGAACGACACTGTGACAGACACTCGAACAGTGGCGTGGCGAGTTCACTAAGGGTCCCGTATCAAAACTATTTGGAGAGTACCACGCTGGTGCTCTGCTGGCCTTTGGTGCCCGGTGAAGTAGCAAAAGCTTCCCTAACTACATAATATAATGTCCATCCATGGGAAAAAAGAAGGGCCACGTATCCCGCGCCACGTAGACACTTTACCACGCACTTCTGGGCCCTTAAACCGCTGTATTCAAGATACGGGCATGTCGATTTTATTTTTCGGACGGACATTACGTAGTTAGCCAGGTGGCTTTTGCTACTTCACCGGGCATAAAGACGAGCAGAGCTTCAGTCGAAATAAATGCTTTAAAAACTAGAAACAAAGCAACCTGCGCAATAGGGACACCCACTGTGGGACTTGGATATCGGCTCAGGACGGCCGCTGGCGGGAAGATTGAGGGTTGAAGATTTAAAGGGGAATTTGGTGCTACTGTCAGGCCCTTCAAAGATTCACCACACCACTGTACGAAGTTTTAAGTTTTACGCTACGTTACTAACCTCATCATAAAATAATTAAAGCCTTTGTTATTGCCAAATTCTTCATTTTACCTTTGTGAGGCTACGTTATTATTTTAATAAATTAATTAAGAATTTTGAAATTGTACCCATAGTTTTTGAGTTTACCCTTAACATCCAAAATACATTGCAACATGGGACTATTTCTGAAGGAGATTTTTGCCATAGTCGCATCGCTGACAGGCTGGTAATGACCGCATTGTTATGTTGTTTCTTTGTATGTGTGCTCGCTTGTTATAGATGATGTTATAACAATCGTGAGCACCTACCTAATATCTAACACTAGCTTGCCGTGCGCGGTTTCACCCGCGTAATTCCTGTTCCCGTAGGAACACTGAAATAATGTAAAAATCTAACAAACTCTTCAGTTGTACGTTATGTAATATATGTTACATACTATATGTGTTCAGTTCAGGTTCTAACCACAACAATTTTAACATAGTTTTCCTTCTCATTGTTCCTAAAGTTAATTAGCAAACTAATTTAGCATATTATCTAGATATCAATTAAATAATTGCTTATAAGAATCTGATTGATATAATAGGTAGTTAATAATCTCTCGCATCCTAGAACACCATTGTTATAATTTCAATGCCATTTTTTGTTGTTTTAATCCAATTAGTATTTAACATGAGTATGTCCTGTTATTAAAAGACTGCGCATGGGTTAAGAAAGTATATAAAAGACGAGATAATCGACTGAGAGTCAGTCAGTTATTAGAAATTGTAAAAATTAGAGAAATGTCTCGAGCAGGGGTAAGTTGATATTTGAGTGTTCATATGTGTTGAGGATATGATTTCATTTGCTTTTATTATTATTATGTTTTAATATGAATAATTTTGTCAGTTAATTGAATAGGAATGAATGCTAAAAAATAATGGACACGTATTTTTTAATTTATCAAATCAATAATAATTTACAAAGGTACTACTTAAGCACCAACAAAATATAAAGTTCAGAAGGAGCTTGTGGCGTCACTACTAGGTAAAATTGTAGCTAGAAGTGACGTCAGACGAAATTTCAAAGCGCCTGTATCTTCGTCATTTTTTGTTTGAGGAACGAAAAAAATACGTGTCCAATATATTTTTGTAATCTAACTGACGGACTAAATATATTTTTTATTCTTTACGCCTATTCTGATCGAATGGACTTTGATGTTTGTCCTACACAATTGAATAGCAATGGTTTAATATTGAACGAAACGAGAAAATTCTAAGGAAAATAGGCAATGCTACTATATTTATATGACAATACCCACTAGGTATATTTTATTTATAAATTTTAATTTATTTATTTTACTATTGTAAGAGACTAGTGCCTACGTATATTTACAATACATAAACATTTTTTTTTACTACTTATGTAAACTAAACTATATGGGTGATAATTTAATTATATAGTGTAGTTATATATTTAATCCACTTACCTATTTCTTGATGGAGAACTTTCAAATATGCCTACGATTAATGGCAAAGTATTTTCTGAAACATGTTTCTTAATTTGCACCTAATTTTTATTATTTTTAAAATGCAAGTTTAATAATTATATTATATAGCTTAATTATAATCAGCTTTAATATTATCTTTTAGTTAAACTCAAATACATTGAGTGTATTTTTTTTTATTAAAAATTAAATTTAAGTAAAAAAATCGGAATAAACTATTAAATTGCGGCTATGCATATGGGGTGGTCTATTTTAGCTCTCATGACAGATATACTTACACAAAGAGATAGAACGTCCGTTATAAAAGCAACTAATATTCACTCAGCATTTACAGAACTGTTAGTAAATAAATAAGTAATTACGGTATTGTGTGTGTTCACAACGTTATGTTTAAATTTTATTACAGATATTGACATGCATCTTTGTGCTGGTGGCTGTGGCAGTTTGCCTCGATATGCCCCAAAATTTGAAGCCCCCTGAGATCCCTAAAGATGCCCCCAAATCGGATGGACTCACCCCTCCAGCTCGCCCCGATGCCCCAGAGGTGCCTAAGGACATGAAGCCAGACGCCAAAGGACTCCAAGACCTTGGTGGAAAGAGTTAATCTACCACATACCAGACCCCCTAGACCAAATCGATGGAATGACTGAACTTTTATAAATAGTGCTTATGTATTTATGTTAATTATATTTCAGCATAATAAATTCAGTTGCAACTGTTTATATTGCTTTCATTGAAGAACTTCTTAAGTAAAACTTACTCTATATTTCTTTTTTTATAATTCTGGTCCTTGGACGGGATGTTATGTGTTTTCTCTTCGCGATCTCGCCATTGGTGCCCGTTTGGTGGTGGTTATTTAGGTAGTTATCCCTAATAGTGTTGCCTATCGATAGTCGACTATCGATATACTATCGATAGTTGACGTCATATCAATAGTATCGATAGTATCGATATTAGTGATAGTATCGATACTATCGAGGACCAATTTGTGTTTAGGAGCAATACTATCGATAGTATTGCTCCTAAACATGGGTTGGTCATCGATAGTATCGATAGTTTTACAAACTATCGATAGTATTGATAGTTTTAATCATTTAATGCAACGATACTATCGATAATATCGATAGTATTACTTTAAAAATATCAATACTATCGATACTATCGATAGTATTATAATGTAATAGTATCGATACTATCGATACCATTGCTTCCAATTAATAGTATTAGTTAATTTGTGATATCGATAGTATCGATACTATCGATAGCACTATCGATATTAATTGTTACTATTTTCGAGGTCATCTATCGATAGCGAAACTATCGATAGTTGGGCAACTCTAATCCCTATCCTTGTGGTATAATCACGGTAAAAACTTCAGAATACAAGGTTTAAAATCCTTCTTTTTCTGAGGGACAGTGCATTAGAAATCCCCACTGGTGGAGTATGTAGAACTCCCCATGACGGTCTTCCCATTTAAGCCATCATGTGCTACTCCAAACACCTGATATGTATAGTATTTATTACTTACAGTTTTTTTTGTAGCTATTTAATTAATTCCACACTGCCTCAACAAGTACCTTTGAGCAAGGCTCAGGCCTTGTATATCAAAATTTTGGAAAAAGTGGCAAAAATATTTCTACCCATAAATGTTAGAGCCGAAAATATGTGAGGAAAATTCGTGTTAAAACGGGTTTTGATTATTTTCTGTGAAAGTAAAGGAAATTTTAAATGGATTATACCTATTAATAATTCATTTTTATAAGTTAATTATAGTCTACTAACTTGTTTTATATAAATCAGCGCGGACGACGTGTTTCTTCTTTTTACGACTCACTAAATAATTATCTTGTGACAATTGGACACGCAATGTAGGTACAGTCAGCATTAAAAGTTGATGACCACATTTAGATTTCCAAAACCGCTGAACACCGTATTATACCTAAATCGCTCAACATGACAAGCGCCAGGAATGAATGATTATCATAAAAGGCGCTTTTTAAAAGTCGCTAAACAAAATTATAGTAAAAATAGCATAACATTCTTCGTCTCTAAAGTCTCTGAACAACTTTTTGACAAAAATAGCATACCATCGTTTATCTCATAAGTCCCTGAACAAACTGAAAAAAAAATGGGTTTAATATGTGTGTGTATTTTACAAGCTTTTATTTAACTTGCAATGTATGTATGTAATTTGTTTGGGTGGAATCTTGCAAGCATATGTATATTGCGTGACAATGCAATAATATGGTACCTTGAGCTTATCTGATGATGGAGTCAGTAGATAGTCATAGGAACTCACTTCTGTACTGAATAAAATAGTCCAGTTTGGGCTCGTTTGTTTTGTGTTTATGAGTACCTACTTTCCATTGCATATGATGACCGGATGGCATCGACCGTGTGTGACCCGCTGTAAATAGGGTTACAAGCTTAAGTCTAAAAAGTCAAAAATTAAATATAAATTAAAAAAAAATATTTTTTAAAACAGGCTTTTATTAAAAAATAATGTGTACTCATAGTACAATTTCAAATATCAAAATATATAAATTGTAATAGCTTGAGGCACTGAAATATAGTAATGAACGCCTCAAGCTTTTATAATTTATATATATCTATACATATAATAAAACAGTAAAAAACTGTGTCTATACATTGAATATATAAAAAAAATAATTGAGGGGGCTTTAGAAAAAGTAATTGAGCACGAATCCAAAAAAAAAACTGTCTGTTTGTCTGTTTGTTTGTACACGCTAATCTTCGGAACTACTCGACGAATTTGAATGATTCTTTTGTTGTATAGGTATTAATTCTGGGTAACATATAGGCTATAATTTATCTTGGAAACTTGAATACCTGATGCAGAACCGCAACTGACCAGCCAAACTATAAGAGATACAAAAATGGTACATAGCAAAAATTGTTCCACGTGATGAGCATTTTCTGCTGAGACAATAAATTTGAAGATCTGGAACACCTGATGTGGAACTCCAAGAGTCCAGCTACACTATAACATATATAGGAATGACGTCTTTGCAAGAGTTGTTCAGACTGATGAACACTCTCTGTTGACGTATTAAAATTGAAGATCTGGAACACTTGCTGTGGAACTCCAAGAGCCCAGCTACACTATAACATATATAGGAATGACGTCTTAGCAAGTTGTTCAGCATTTTTTTTTGTTATCCGTTGGAAGTGCATTTACGCATATACATATACACATACACTATAAAACATATAGGAATGACGTCTTAGCAAAAGTTTTTCGGTCTGATGGGCATTTCCTGATGACTTATAAAAATCGAAGATCAAAAACATCTGATTTGGAAATCAAAGCTATCACTAATTTCACTATATAATTATAAAATAACATAAGCTTGGTGAACGTCCACGCGGTGACAGTTTAGGACTAATTTTCGATGAAAATGAATCAATGAAAACTATACTGGCCAAAACTCCCATTTTTTTTTATCGAATAAATATGCCTTCGGACTTATGTGTTTAATTTCCTTTTCCATTTATCTTAGTGACACGCACATCTTAGTAAAGCACTTAAGCTCAGTCAACTACATTGTCTTCTAAATTCACGCAGCAAACTTTCACATGATAACAAGGTTAAGATTTACACCACGTGTGTACGACCGATTACGACGTACGCAAGCACCAGTGGTAAAGTGCCTGCTCCTCATTAGACCCCCCTCATCATGTGCAATGGAAAGTACTCCTAAACACAAAACAAACGAGCCCAAACTCGACTATCTTAGCGCTTGCATTAAGGGCGTACCAGTGGTGATGTTCCTGCTCCTCATCAAACCCCCGTCATCATGTGCAATGGAAAATACTCACTAACTCAAAACAAACGAGCCCAAACTCGAACATCTTGGCGCTTGCATTAAGGGCGTATCAGTGGTAATGTTCCTGCTCCTCATCAGACCCTCGTCATCATGTGCAATGGAAAGCGCTCAAAAACCCAAAACAAACGAGCCCAACTCGACTATCTTATTCAGTAGGTACAGGAGTTCCTATGGCCACCTTCCGACTCCATCATCAGATCAGCTCCATGGTACTATTGCATTGTCACGCGATATACATATGCTTGCAAAATTTCAGCTCAATCGGTTGAGGGTATGTGCTTCAAAATTTAGTTGCAAGATTCCACCCGAATAAATTACATACAAAGCAAGTTAAATAAAAAAGTTCAGTAACTTTTGTTATTTTATTATGTTAAGTTATTTTTGGGCATTGCCATGATTATACTAGATTACTAAAACAAGCATTTTATATTGTTCAGTGACTTTTGTAAAACTGAATGTTATGATATTTTCGAGTATTATAACGATCAGCGATTTTGACAAAATGTTGTTCAGTGACCTTTGACGAGTAGTGTTCAGTTAATTTTGAACTTTAATGATGTTCATTCTATACTGGCGCCTATTTCGTTCAGCGATTTATGGGTGTAAAGTGTTCAGCGGTTTTGGAAATCTAAATGTGGTCATCAACTTTTGATGCTGACTGTACTTAGTACCTTAGTATACTTAGCATAATGATAGTAGGTAGTTACATTATTAAGAATAAAAACAAAGAAATGAATATAAGCGAGGATTTCAAAGTAAACATTAAAAATGTTTATAGTAGCTGCTTAGGACAGGTCCACCTGTGTGTTATTTCTAAGTGTATTTCTAAACCACTCAGGGACCCAATACATAGATACAAAATGCCAATGCAAAATTAAGGTTTCACACGTACAGAAGAATGATTAATTATGCATAAAGAAGAAGAGGCTGTTTTAATTCAAATACCGTTTCCAAGGATTACTCATTCGTTTTAAGTAAATGTTTTGTGCAACTGTCGCTCTACTTTACAGTTCGTGGGCCGTAGGAATTACGCCGGAAAACCGCGCGCGGGAAGCTATGTTATAACTAATTTAATTTAGAGTTTAAAATTAAACAAAATAAATAGAAAATAAAGTTTTAATATTCTAGAATAGGTACAAACTATTTGTATTCTTGGACAGACCGAGGAGGTCGCCTGAGTCAATTCAAAGATTTAAATTCAAAAATTTCTAAAACTTTTATTTTGTCGATTGAACACGTGGTTATCATTTTATGTTATCATTCCCGTGTTTATAAAAAATAACTGCTTATATTTCGATTAATTCCGTCTCAGTGCTCAACGACGCGCCGCTTCTGATAAACTGTACCATTTGAAGAAATAATCCACCCAAGATATTTGTAAGTATCTACTCTTTCCAGTTTGTGTGATCCTATCGTTAGACCATTAGATATTTCACCATTAGCGTGTTCAAAATCACAAATCATATACTTTGTCTTTGTCCTACTTATTGGTAATCCATTATTTTCCATACGATTTATCCATTGATCTAAAGTGTTCTGAATTTCTTGTTGATCTGTTGACATGAGAATCACATCATCCACGTAGATAACGTTCCATGGAAGTGGTTTTTGAATATCTTCTGTGAGATAGTTCATAACGATGACAAATATTAGAGGGCTTAAGGCACTACCCTGATGAATGCCAACATTGATATCGATACTTTCAGACAATCTGCCAGGACATACGATATAAGTTTTTATATCTTTATACATATCCATAATGACGTCTATATAGTGTTCTGGTATCTTTTGCGCTCTAAGAGCTTGCCATATAAGAGGTCTAGGGATTCGATCATATGCCTTTTCTATGTCAATAAAACCCATCCACAATTTTTGTTGCTTTTGTTCTGCACTTTTAATTACTGATTTAACGATACTTAAAGCTCCATTTACACTTTTACCCGGTATAGTCCCAAATTGATTGTCTGTAATGTTAATTAATTTTCGGATGCGATTATTTATAGTGCTTTCATAAATTTTAAGTGTATGGGGTAAGGATCTTATGCCTCTGTAGTTACCACATTCGTGCACATCGTCTTTATTTTTGTATATGGGTATCAGAAAACCTCTCCTCCATGATTCAGGCATTCTCTTGCTTTTAAAAATATTTTTGAATAGTTTTGTGAGCCATTCCTCTCCTTCGGTGCCCATATGTATCCAAAACATGACAGGTATTTGGTCAGGGCCAACACCTTTGTTTTTTTTTAGATACTTTTTGATAGCATTACCAACTTCAGTAGTTGTAATTTCATCAACCAGAATATTCAGTTTTGGTTCTTCGATTTCTTTCTGACGCGGGAACTCTTTGTTAAATAGCTCTAAATAGTATTCACGCCATCGTTCACATATGGTATCATCCGATGTCAATAGTTTACCTTCTTTATCTTTAATGGGCGTATAATTATATAAATGTCGTTGACTTGTGTTATTTTCTGAGTTGGAGAGAGAGATCTGCAAATTATTACTGTGTTCTTTGATACCTAACTCTAACTTGGCAGTTGTAATGCAGAACTGTTCAAATTCGGTCCAGACCTCATTTGGGGAGTCAACCTCAGGATCGTTGTCATTAAAATATTGTTTAATAATTTGTTTAAAGACTCTGCTTTTATTGCTTTCTAATTCTCGCCATTGTATGTTTTGTCTATCATTGTATTTTACTTTTAGTCCTTCAGTATCAGCTTTAGTTCCTGGCACACACCCTGAAATAATATTAAGAATTTTGATTATACTTACAGTAATAATAAATACATTTCTCAGTTCTATCTTGTATAAAACAATAAACTTATTTGCTTTAGTAATATAATTAGTCAACATTGAATATAATAATATTACAATGTATATTTGTTATTTATTTTTAGGACCTTGGGTTTTTTATATAAACAAAAACTTACCATAGATAATAACTATAGCTGCACCCAAGACTAAGCACGAAGCCTGTAACCAATTTCGAAACAGAACATTAAAAAAACTCCAAAATTACTTAACGGATTTTCATGCGATTTTGACCAATAGCAACAGCCTTATTTTGTACGAAAATGGAATTCTGCCTGGTTTTCCTCGCGCGGGTAACATGGGGCAGGCAGGATGGCTAGTTGTATTAAAAAAAGTTATTTGGAGGTAGGTACTATTATTATTTTAAACTGACACCATTGACTAAAAATTTCGGAATCATAAAACTAACAACTTTATATTCGTTCACGTTGAACTTAATGCCAGGAGATATAGGTACTAGGTAGGTAAATCACTAGAGGACAATAATGTCAACATTTGTCGGTGACATGTTAGCTTAACAGCGAAGCTTTTTTATTATATACTCCTTTTTATTATTAAATGTACAAAATAGTAATATTATTATATAGAATATTTGTAATTTCTATGTTAAAACTAAACTATTTAGTACCACTACTATAAGATTAATATTCAAATGACCGGTTATAAATACCGACGAACATTAAAATGCCCAACACAAAAGAACCCAAAATTAAGCATACAAAAAAAAATGAAATCATTTTTTTTTTAAATCCTTTCATATAGTTAAGTACGTATTTTCAAGTACTAAATCTTGTACATCCTCCGTAGCGTAGCGGTATTTGGCTCGCTTTAAATCTCGGAGGTCGTGGGTTCGATACCACGCCGGACAGGATATCTTTTTGTAAATTCTGAGATTTCTTTCCGGGTCTGGTTGGCTGAGGGACTACCTTCCGTGCCTCGGAAAGCACGTTAAGCAATCGTATAGCAAGGAACGGGTAGCAGCGTTTCCTAGTGTGGTTCAACATAATACTGCGGTCGCCAACCCGCCTGCCAAGCTTGGTGACTATGGCAAATAACCTCCCTCGGGAGGAGGCCCATGTTCAGCAGTGGACGTTATACGGGATGATGATGAAATCTTGTAAATAAGTATAGACGCCCGCATATTCGTAAACTTATTAATTAAAACATACACACACAACAACAAACAAAGTTTTATTAAGTAGGTACAGGTATCCAAAATAACTTTAAAATTATATTAAATCCCGATTTTGGATAAAAAAAAATTAATTATCTACGACGATATACACAAATAGAGTTACACGTTTACAACATAAATATATAAACATAAATAAGATAAGAAAGTCAAATAATTGTAATCAACTGACCTTATTATACATAGTTATATTCCAGAAACGTCCAATACGTTGATTAGCTGTGACAAACTCTCTTCAACTGATGGTATTTTTGATAACTTATTACTATATAATATAATAACGTATTACTATTAATATGTTCCTAAACTAAGTACCTACACCCTAATTATTAAAGGGTACTAATTATAAAATTTAAGTATTCTATTTTTACTCGTAAGTAGACCTTAATTAGCTTATTTTTGTTATGTTGCTGCTTTTTATTAAATACTTACCTACTTAACTCATTATACTAATTATACATTGAAAATAAAAGGAAGCAATCCAAAAAAAAACAGAAACTATTGTTGCTGCCCAGAGGGCCGAGCCTAAAGCGGAGCGATCGCGTGACATATTGGCTGTGTTCGAACCAAAATGACTGTCAGCCGCCGAAAGTGAGCGAAAGTTACGCAGTTTATTGTATTTCCATTACATATTCACTTTTTCGTTCACATCTAACCGACGATACGTTATTACGCTATGCGTAGACGCTGACATTCGGCGGCCGAATAATATAGCGTGTCACTACGCTCCGCGGACGCTGATTGGCTACGTAGCTAAACGTCAGCGTATTGGATCTCGGCCGGTGGACTCTATTATATATACAAGCCGACTGTTTTGTTCACACCATTGGCGTATTGTAAGCTATAGCGTATTTTCAGCATACTGTGAACGAAAAATACCGTTTTACGTTTACACTGGGGCTCACAGTCAGCCTGCTCGCATTCGGCGGCTGACAGTCAGTTTGGTTTGAACAAGGCCATTATGTCAAATATCTATATATTTGCATTAGCAATTTTCTGCTAGCGATCACTCCACAGTAGAGGCATTTTGTCTAAGCACTTATCCTCGCACGTTAACAATTCTGACTAAATCTCGTAAGATTTTCCAAAATTTTCCTTCATACGAACCTTGACCACCTAATAACAATAATCCAATGCATACATTTTAGCGATTCATTTTTATTTTAAGATATTTTATATGTTAAAGCACAGTTAAAGATACTTTCTTTGTCTATAGGGCCAAGATTCTCTTGATCTTGGCCCTATAGATAAAGAAAGCCATCAATACATAACTATATTGTACCAACTAATTTTTTTTTGTGGAATAGTAAAAGTAATCTGCTGATTAGGTCAGTTAACAAAACAAAAACGAGAAAGCGACATATTAAATATATTTTTAATAAAAATTGACTTCAACTACATAATATATACTTATATTAAACTATATTACAATATATTATGTAGTTGAAATTAGCTTATCAACCTTTATATTATTTAGGACAATAATATAATGGTTGTTAGGCAAATATTGAACTTATGAAAATGGCCGAACCCTGGGACCGCCTCATGTCCAACAAAAAGTTTAAAAAACCAAGTATGTTTTTTTTAAACGACTTTTTTTATCCATTTAATATTATAACAAAAAGGACAAAAAGGACCCCAAATAAATTGGGATAAAGGCAGACGAATGATACGATATGACCTCACAACAAATAATATTTATACATTTTTTTCGTTAAAGATATCCCATTAGCCCATTTTTTCTTCTTTGATAAAAGGTTTAATGTTATAAAGAACAAATAATACGACAGTTAAGTTCACTTAATTTTTTTATTAACCTACATTACAAAATTACATACTAGATAGATCGTTTAGTCTGTCTCATTAGTAGCCATGTTGTTGGTATCCGCCGTGTCCGCCTTGGTGTCCTCCTTGTTGTCCGCCAAAACCGCCCTGACCACCTTGGGGTCCACCAAAACCGCCTTGTTGCCCACCGAACCCACCCTGGCTGCCTTGTGGCCTGCCAAAACCACCCTGGCCGCCTTGTGATCCGCCAAAACCGCCTTGTTGTCCACCATAGCCGCCCTGTTGTCCACCATAGCCGCCCTGTGGTCCGCCTAAGCCGCCCTGTTGTCCACCAAACCCACCTTGTTGTCCACCAAAACCACCTTGTTGTCCACCATAACCGCCTTGGCCACCCTGTTGTCCGTGACCACTAGATTGTTGTCCGTATCCATAAGGGGAACCTGCGCCAAATAAAGAAAATCTTATATAAACGTACAATTCCAGATGTTACTCTATTTTCCTTTACATGATCTAGTCTGGCTCACCTTGATACTATGGGGTAACATCATCCCCATTATACCACCATAAGAGTTTTCGAGAGTAAAGCCATCATCGCTATGGAGAGTAGAGTCAAATATACTCCCTTAGGAATGACATTTCACCTGTATCCATACCGGAAATAAAATTCAGATAACCCTGCATAAGGTCTGTTGTTAGGCATAGACCACCCCCGAAGGGGTTTGCTTTAGTTACCAGAAAACGCTTCGACAATCGGATTGGTAGACGCAGCATCATGTTCAGATACAAGTACATCATGTGACGGATAGGACCATTGTATACGAATGTCATAGATGATGTTGAACAGCTAAATTTGTTTTCCAAGTAAAAGGCACTCGGGAGAAGTCCTTTTCTTTTTAGTAACTCCATATAATGCTCTTAGAAGTCTTACAAAGAATGATGTTCGATTTAAAAACCATATGGGTATTTGCAAAATCATTCTTAAAATAGACACTTTAAAATGTTGTAACTTACCGTGGGCTACTAAGGCTAGAGCCAAGACCAAACAGGCAATCTGTAACAAATTAAAGTAGGACTTTAAGTTTACGGGAATATAAGACATTTAAAACCATGTATGTTAACAATATTCAAATGACTAAGTTTTTTAGCTAAAAAACAAAGTCATACTAACACTTTTGTTTCTAGAGTTTGTCACTTTTGACAAACTCTAGAATTTTTACAGTAAAAAACCTCCTTGGATGTCATTGTTGTGTTACGTTGTATTAAAAATAAACATGATGAAAATATATTTTCTATACTAGATATCGTTATGAATTATAATATCTCAGGCGATTCCCCTGTCTTCATTATATACATATATCTCGTCATAGTATATAATAATACCTATGTATTAATATAAATTTTCTATTTATTTACTATGTATGATAAGTGATAAAATGTAACAGTAGGCTTTAATATAAAAATCTAGTTAACCTACGCGTTTACTAGATTTAGACAAAAAACAATACATCCAAATTTTAAATATAAATAAATAAAAATTAGTAATTAAATAAGAACTCACCTTGAAAGCCATTTTGAAGAAGTAGTGTGATTATAGAAGTTAATACTTGTATTATTTTGTACTGAGTGTACGCACGTTATATATACAAATTTTATCACAACATGAACCTATGACCCCAGTTTCAACAACTAGCAATTAAAACAAAAACAATGTTTATCAATTCCTTGAATATTTGTACATCAATATTTTATACTGTTTATTCCTTGGGGAAAGTACGTAGAGCCAAAACAATGCTTTGAGTCTTTTATAGAGTATTCCTGTAATGTTAACATAATTAGCATCACCTACTGTTCATAAACAAACCATGAACACATAAAAAAAACACATTTAAAAACAAAAACAAAGCATAGACCAAACCGCAAAGTGCGTAAAGCGAAAATTAAAAAGAAATGAGGAAAAAATAAATTAAGAGAGAATCGTCCGTCCCGACCGCCTGCAACAACTTTTTGTATATTTTAACTAATAAGACTAATAATAACCATGTACGACAGGCAATAAACCATACAGTCTTCTATTTCTTTCCACCTGGGTCTTAACAATTACCAATCCTCACATCGACATCCCCCTCACTGGGGTATAAGTAGTCATAGCCACGACGCTTGGCAGACGGCTTTGAGATTAGGTATGTTATGACATCGAGACTTGATTTGACATGCTTTCCTAGACACGAAGGATAGTCCTTCAACCAACCACATCATACTCATTGACTTAATCCCGTGCTCAATCTCAATGGAGGATCGAATTAAATTGTGTAACATTTTTGGTTCTTGATATATCTAAGATATTTAATGTATCATCCATATCCCAGCAAATTTTATACTTAAAAAGTTATACCTATTTTTTAATAACTTTTCAATTTCAAAATAGATCTTAACGAGGATAGTATAGGGCCATCCATAAATTACGTCACATGTAAGGAGGGGGGGAGGGGGTCGACGAAGTGTGACAAGGGGAGGGGGGGTCCTAAGTTTTGTGACATCACATTTCAAATTTAATAAATTAAATTGCGAAATTTGAAATATTAATTAAAATAAAAAATAACCTCGCGTGATTTCATTGTTTCTATTTCATTCGCCAGGTGACTTTCGCCGAGTGAACAACGTCGTTTTTTTAGTTCTGATATTTTGTCGATACAGTTACTATTTTATAACTTATTTTAATTAAAAAAGTTTAAAATAAACTAAAAGGTAATCTTTACCGTAAACTATGTGAAACTTATAGAGGAATGTAAAATCAAAGAGTTGCTTTTTTTTCGTCAATGATAGTTATTGCCCCAGTGTCGAGGGATACTTGTGTAAACGAAATTGTGGCATCAGTGGTCTTTATTTTGCATCGTATATAGCCAATAACCAACACAAACAACTACATAAAAAGCAGCAAGTTTTACACTTTGCAAAGATTCGTCCTCAAAGAATAGCAGCTAGACGTGTCAGAGAAATTCTTTGTTTGGATGATATATATGATGATGCCATATGGTTGGATGAAGAAGATGTAGATACCACAAATGTTCCTGACGTTAACAACGCCAATGAGAACGAACTGACTTCTATGCCAATTATAATACTACTAAGTTCCTTTCTTTTTCTTTAATTAAAAGTTTATTGCTGGTTTAATTGAATTTTTTTTAAATGTAAAATTGCAAATTTGTGACGTCACACTAGGGAGGGGGGGCTCTCACACATGTGACCACCTGTGACAAGGAGGGGGGGGGGTCTAAAAATCATGAAAAACGTGTGACGTACTTTATGGATGGCCCCTAATGTAAAATCTTGGATTTTACATTCATTTGTTTTTTTTTAATTTAGGCGCACTTACCTATATAGTTACCTAGTACATATATTGTAAATAGGCGGACTTATGCCAGAGGCATTCTCTTCCAGTCAACCATATCTGTTTGCATAAAACAATAACTGTTTAATGTAACGTGTAAGTAATAGGTATGTAAATGTAATAATAATAAGGCAACTGAAGGCAATTATGCAATGATTATGCAGGTGGATATCCGTTCCCGACGCTGCTGCCTATCCTGGAAAATAGTTTTTTTACATATTAAAATTACGTAGGTACTTAGATATAATTGTATGTAATTACATAGTATGTATGCAAATTAATTGAATATGTAATGCCAGTAGGTAAACCATTGATGGACTCAGTATTACCTTCTAACTTCAAGTTGAAGTTAGAAGCTAATACTGAGTTGGGTGTTGAAAGGGTTGAAGTCTTCAACCCTTTAACTTAATCATCATCAGCCCGTATGACGTCTGCTGCTGAGCATGGGCTTTCTCCCGGTTTTGCCATAATCGCCACGCTTGGTAGGCGGGTTGGTGATCGTAGTATTATGTAGGAAACACACAGGGATACGGTACTGCCCGATTGATTGTGTTATAACAAGCGCGACCAACGACTTAACGTGCTTTACGAGGCACGCGGGGTAGTTTCAACTGTTTTATACATCGTAGGTAGGTATTTATTATTGTTATGTAATAAAAGTACAGTTTCGGTGTTCATGCTAACATTTAATTTTATTATAAGACAGACTTACTTAATTGCGAATTTAGAAATATTTACATGAATTTGACCAGTCCAAAATCTCTTAGATCTGCCGCTTACCATTTCTATGGAAGAATGAGAAATGGATGTAGATATTTGTCTTATAGACAACGGGGTATCGTCACTGGATAGAAACGTCTCTGTTTAGTGGTGGATCAGTTTGCCAGCGCCGTATCCGGCGCCGTAACCGTAACCGCCGCCGTAACCGTAACCGCCGCCGTATCCGAGACCGCCCAGACCGAGACCTCCGAGACCCCCGGCGACGGCGACGGGAGCCGCGAGCACCGCGGGTCCGCCGACGAGAGCGCCGCCTCCGCCGAGCAGGAGAGCTCCGTCCTGAGCGGTCCTGGCGACGGCGTCGGCGACGGCCTGAGCCTGGGCGGCGCTGTTGGCGACGGCGGCGGCCTGCGCGCGGGCGGCGTTAGCGATGCGGGCGGCCTCCACGGCGCGAGTGTTGGCGATGGCGATGGCCTGCACGCGGGCGGCGTTGGCGAGACGCTCGGCCTCGGCGGCGCGGGCCAGCTCCAGCGCGCTGGCGGCGCCGGCGCGGCGGGCGGCCTCGGCGGCGCGTGCGTTCTCGATGGCGGCGGCCTGCGCGCGCTGGATGTTGGCCACGCGCGCCGCGTCGAGCGCGGCCGCGTTGTTGATGGCGTTGGCCTGTCCGCTGCGGGCCGCCACCTCGGTCACGCGCGCGCCCTGGATGGCGGCGGCGGCGGAGTTGGCGATCTGCGCGGCCTGCACGGCCTGCGCGTTCTGGATGGCGCTGAGTTGGGCGGCGCCCACGGCGGCCGCGTTGTTGAGGGCGGCGCCGGAGCCGAGGGCCACCCCTGGGCCTCCGATGATGCCGCCGCCAAGACCGGGTCCGGCGAGCGCCACGGCTCCGAGACCGTGTCCTAACCCGCCATAGTGGCCGCCGTAGTAGCCGGATGGCTCCGCACGGGAGTCGGCGACTTTGGCTGAAATGTTAGCGTAAAAGTCATTGCAAAACTCATTCAGCTATATGATTAAATAAAACCTCTTTTTTTGCATTGCATTTTATAATTAACTAAAAGTCACATACCATCGCCGACAACTTCATAGGCAACAGCGATGACCAAAAAAATCTGGAAACGATTTAATAACATTAGATTGTCTTGTTTTCATACAACTTTAAATCGTTGATATACCTAACCATGTTATTATAAAAATGTGATGTTTCAAGAAATAGATTTAATACTAATGGAGAATTAACATATAAAGACGTGCTCAATAATAATATATAGATAAGTAAATATATATTTGAAATTCCGATGATATGTCTCATCTTACCGTAAGTGGAGACATTGTGAATACGAATGTTAGCTGCTCACTGCGACACCACCGAATTGGACTGTTATAGTTAATTGTGGGTTTGTGAAAATTGCGTGCACTTTTATACTGCACCGAAAATTATTAACATCGAATTAACAATTCTAAACAGTTGTTCGATGCCGCTCCATTTGAATATCATTAAGGTACTTGAGTAAAAACTAATCAGTGAACATGTATTGGTACACATTCAGAACTACACAATCGGTGGGCGCGGGCGCACAGATCTAGACCATCCACGAACCGATGCAATGGAAGTTAAAATACTTGCTTAAAATACGCTACAGGTCGCTATTAGTAATATTTTTACATTATTAATGATATGAATGTTTTTTTATAAAAACCAACAACCGGTCAACCATTTCGGGTACCTACTGTGTGGTGAATCCTTAAGAAGAGAAGTTTGACTAAGGCGCCTAGAAACGCTCCAACTCATAATTTCTCCATGATCAAAACCATAAAACCTCACTCTTGCACCAACTTTGCATTGGAAGGTAATGTTACCTAGGTAGGTGCTTATTACTAATCATATTATGGTGATAGGTATAGCACAGATGCACCCGCACTCTTCATAGCACAGAAAATACTAATTCGTCTCCTTGTCCATATTGATAGCACAGAATCTGACTGTCCAAGACAAAAATTTAAAATACCTACATCTCCAATAAATTTACATGCAACTAGTCCGTTACCCATGTCCATAATTAAATATTAAATAAATAACCAGAAAAGATAAGAAAAGAATCCAAAATAAACATATAATTACAGAATAACTTAAAACACTCATAACAAGCAAATCCTATAATAGCGTAGATGAATATTTAAAAGACAAATTAAAATAATATTTTTTTCTGAAAAAAAAAAAAATCCCTTCCCTTTGTCCTATTTTGCTATGCCCGAAGGCTCACATGGACCCTCCATGTGAGCCTTATATATTAACATCTTAAGACATTTAGTTTACATACACTATGAACCATGGAAGCAATAAAGATTTGAATTTGAATTTTAATAAGAGTTAGTGGCTCAATAGAGTCTACCTACCAATAGTATTAAGTCATAGTAAAAAAATTAAATCTATGTTCTGATTTTGTTTTTACTTCGATTCTCTCATAAACGTATACCTTTATATTATATAGCCATAACTTCTGATTTAAAATTAGAAAATACTGCTATTCAAGGTTACCAAGTTAAGTAGTCAAGGTCGATATAAGTTTCAGTTGGATAGTTTCTCGTGTACCTAAGATTTAGGCCTTGACAGACCAACAGATAGACAAGCGATTAATTCTATAATAGTTCAGTTCTACCCTTACCAACCCTACGCCCCGTTTGGTTTCTGGGTTGGAATAGACCGCTCCATATCTTCCTATGGGTGACGTAAGAGGCCAATCGTCCTGGACATGCCCTGGTTTTATTAATGTCCTGGGAAGTCCTGGACAGTTTTCAAGCAGCGTCCTGGGTTTTTAAAAGCGCCTAAATTGGTCATGTTTTATAAATTCGAGCGCCAATATTATTTGTAATTAATTTACTTCACCTACTATTTCTTCATATTACATAGGTAATTGAAATGTCGCTACCTACTCTATTTCCAATATTAGTCCTATTTTTTTTAATTGTGGTTGGCAGCCCTTAAATTATGTGCAAACAGCTGATAGATAGCCTGCAGCATATAGATGTTGCAGGCCATCTATCAGCTGTTTGTCCCTATCGGAATATGTGAGCTGATAGCAGCTCACATATTCCGATGTTACAGTGATCATGACTTTGCCTGCCCCTTAAGGACTGAAAGGAAGGTATGAAGAGAAAGCCTATGTTCAGCAGTGGATGTAAAGTGGCTGATCAAGTAAGCAAAAGTTTATAATCGGTCAAAGATATGTTGACAATGTTGTGGTGTCCGTGATTACTTAGTGTTGTTAGTTAACAGTTCAAGATTACGACTAGACTAGACGCCCTCATTAAAGCCATGCATCAAGATGACCAGATAAGTGACACAGTTATTAGAACCCAACTAATAATTGTGTGACTTATCTGGATGTCTTGACGTCGTCGTGGTGATTTTTTTGCCTACGTATACTTATTTTAAATCGCGCAAACACATTATGACTTTTTTTTTTTTTTGCACAAAACTCCCCTGAAAAATCCATAAGCCATTTTCCCTCAATCTCATCGCCAGCTCACCGCCTTGAGCCAAGGTCCAGGCCCCACAGTAGGCGCCCTCTTGTGCAGGTTGCTTAGTTTGTAGTTTTTAAACCATTAATTAAGACTGAAGCTCTGCTCGCTTTTATGCTCGGCAAAGTAGCAAAAGCCTCGTGGCTATCAAGGTATGTCCTTTCGAAATAAAACCGAAAATGCTAAATTTCAAATTAAAGTAGTATTATAACAAACATCCATATACCTGATCATTATCAGAGAGTTGTTATTAACACGAATGATGTAGTAATCCTTATTACTACATCTATACAGGGTGTCCAAGAACCTGGCGTCCCACGATGCCCCAAGTTCTAACAGTACTCAGAAAAATATTTTAAAAAATCCACCCCATGTACTTACAGAATTATACTGATTTAAAAAAAAAAGGGGAAATGAGCACCCTGTGACATACTTTTGAATGCTGTGACTGCTAATGCTGATAATTATGGTAGGGGTAGGGTAGGGGTAGGGTAGGGTAGGGGTAGGGTAGGGTAGGGGTAGGGTAGGGGTAGGGTAGGGTAGGGCAGGGGTAGGGTATAAAAGTCCACCCGTGCGAAGCCGGGGCGGGCCGCTAGTTTTAAAATAAAATATTATTTTAACTAAAGGTGATATGGAAAACTATTGAATTTCGCAACTTTGACCGACTGTAGTGTAAAAAAAATGTACCAAAATAGTATGGCAAGTGACGTCAAATTTTGACGCGTTTATTCCTCTTTTTAAAAAGGTATAATACTTACACATTAATTTGAAAAAAAAAAATTTGATAATATTTTTACTCAACAACCCAATTTTTACGAAGTGCCTACCTACTAACGGTAACTGTCGGACCCTTTCTTATCTTAGAAACTGTTATGTTACTACTATTATTTACTTCGGTTCCAAGAGTGAGCAAGAAGGAAATACACACAGGTAGATGGGTTCCCAGTAGAATAAAAGCAAAGAATGTTAGTTTAAAGATATTTTATTACAATAAATGTTCAAAATGTTGACCACCCGCGGCAATACAAGCTCTCACTCTCCTTAAAAAGGACCGCTTTATGTTTCGCGAGTTACTTTTTTGACGTATCACCTGCACTGCTTGTGTTATCTTCTCACGAAGGTCAGCGATGTCATTAATGGGCTTCGCATAAACGAGCTCCTTCATAGTTCCCCAGAAAAAAAAATCCAGCGGATTTAAGTCAGGTGAGCGGGCTGGCCACGGGATTGTTCCTGATCGCCCAATCCACCTGTTCGGGTATTGCTCGTCCAAAAACTCTCTAACGGATACGCGAAAATGTGCTGGACAGCCGTCGTGTTGGAACCACATATCTGGTGGGGTCTCTTCTAGTAAGTTTGGCAAATCATTTTGAAGAAAATTTAAATATGATTCGCCAGTCAAATTCTCGGGCATCTCAAATGGACCAATAATATTCCCACAAAGAATACCGGTCCACATGTTCACTTTGAACCGGTACTGGGATCTATCTTCTCGCATCAAGTGCGGATTTTCCACATGCCACTCGTGCAAGTTGTGTAGGTTCATGTAGCCATCCTTCTTAAATGTTGATTCATCTGACCACAAAATTTTGTCGATAAAGTTTTCGTCTTCTCGATGTTTTTGCAGGATTGTTTCGCAAAACGCGACTCGGCTCGGATAGTCTCGAGGTAAAAGACTTTGCACTCGCTGTACGTGGTACGGATGATATTCTTCTTTTTGGAGAATACTGTGTGCTGTGCTCTTCGGTATCCCCGTATCAGCTTCTATTCCTCGCACAGAGATGCTTGGATTTGCCGACACCGCCTCTAAAACTTCATCGCGTATGAAGTCATTTACGGGTCGTTCTTCACCAGCTACTTGATTGGGGAACCGCCCGTCACATAGTGATCTGTGCACATTAATGAAAACTCGATGGTCGGGATATCGCGTAGCCCTCGGATACCTTTCTCTGTAAAGTCTCGCTGCAGCTCGTCCATTACCTCTACATTCTCCATAAATGTAGTGCATATTTGCGTATTCTTGCGGAGTGTAGGTCGCCATGGTAGCACACACAAAACACAAACTGTCCAAACACAGGCAAAGGTCGTCGTAAAGAGTTCGTTTCAAAGTCCAGAGCACAAAGAGTAATCGAGTCCAATAAACAAAGCTTTAAATCGTAGTACGTGATCAATGGTAACAATAAGAGAGAGGTGCGTAGTAACGGCAGGAGGCAGTGACGCGTACTGACCGTACTGTTATCCTAAATAGCACGATCCCAGATAGCGTCACTATCTATCTCACTCGCACCTCTAACCTTTTTCTCCCTCACTCTTACCTGAATAATGGGGTACCATAAAGAAGAACCAGCAAATCGCAAAGATAGTTTCTGTCTTGCTCCCTCCTGTTGTAATAACGAATCACTATGGTGAGATGCATGCACATACCGTCCCTTACGGTCTAACCTGTTTTTTGAGAGGCCTGTTGTTATTTTTATGAGCATACAATAGTAATTCTTTAGAGGTTAGATTCAATTCGTCGTAAATTTTTCTTTCTAAGAATTCTGTAAGACATCGTAAAAATTGGGTTGTTGAGTAAAAATATTATCAAAATTTTTTTTTTCAAATTAATGTATAAGTATTATACCTTTTTAAAAAGAGGAATAAACGCGTCAAAATTTGACGTCACTTGCCATACTATTTTGGTACATTTTTTTTACACTACAGTCGGTCAAAGTTGCGAAATTCAATAGTTTTCCATATCACCTTTAGTTAAAATAATATTTTATTTTAAAATGGTACAATAAGTACTTTATTTTTACATTCTATTTAGACACAGCAATACCCTAGATTACAAAACCTCCAAGAAATATCGAAATTATCAGCATTAGCAGTCACAGCATTCAAAAGTATGTCACAGGGTGCTCATTTCCCCTTTTTTTTTAAATCAGTATAATTCTGTAAGTACATGGGGTGGATTTTTTAAAATATTTTTCTGAGTACTGTTAGAACTTGGGGCATCGTGGGAATCCAGTTGGACGCCAGGTTCTTGGACACCCTGTATAATTAATAAAATCAGCCGTTACTTTACGGAAATCCATATTAATGTGTTTAAGGCTAAAGTGAACAGACACTTTCTAGGCAAGCGTGTAACATCTTAGGCCTTATCTTCGCCTTCCATCGAGCGAGATTATGGTCAAACGTAAGCTTATAACTATATAATAAAAAAAAATAAAAAATAGGTAATTTAATAAGACAAAGATCTAATGTTACTTCCGCACATGCATAAATGCTATCACCAGCCTAAGTCTTCGGCTGGTGATTGTATTTTTGCATGTTGCTACTATATCTCCTGCATATTTTTTGCGTGTGGGAGGGCCGTGCAAATATATCATTACAGCACACATTTTTTTGCGTAATTATTTCTTAATATTTTGTCTTTTTAAATTATAGTTATTCCTTATTACTATCTAACATTATAATTGAGATTTATGGAATAAATTGAACTAAATTTGGTATCTCCCATCATTCAGGAGGCTTTTTATCCTGAAAATTTAAAGGATTTTATTGTCTGCTCCGCTGACATCGCGAGCACAGCCACGGGTAAAGTTATTCCTTTAATTAGTTGCTACACTCAGCATATTAGAAACTAATGATTGCGTTCACATCCTTCACTAATTCCTGCCAAATCTGAAAACGGAGGCGTATTACGAAACAACCTAGTGGTAACTAATTTGAATTTATAATTTACTTGTCAATTCCACAAAGGGATGGTGATTAACTATCTGCATTTCAAGCGGTTAACATTACAGCATTATAATTAGGTTTAAACATGAATAGTAAATACTGCTGATGTAAACAATTTCGTTTTTGCATGATTTTTAAATATGTTCACGGATAGTCAAAGGTGTTAGAAATTACGTCTCATTTAAGTATAGTATAAGTATGAGTCACGTCGCGTCAATTTAGTTCAGTAATGGTGTCAAAACTCACGAAATGTATTTACCTATCTATAATATTGATGAAAGTCTTTTTACTTCAGCAAGTAAAGAGTCATTTTAAATCTCATTTAAACCCCGTTGTGCTGTTCTAGGTTTAAGTAGACTCTCGGCACTTCTCCTATGCCATGCTTCTCTTATGCCGAACTTTAACCCTAAACTAATAAAGACTATTGGCCATGAGGACCGGGAGCGAAATCTTTATATATATAATTCTTCTGTGAGTGTGTATTTCACTGAACTTCTCTCAAACGACTGGACCGATGTTGATGAAATTTTTTGTGTGTGTTCAAGGGGATCTGGGAATGGTTTAGATTCACAATTTTGTCCGCTGGACAATGTTTTTTTATTAATTTTTAATTTATTAGTAGTTGCCTGAAACCCCTTAAAACAGCCTTTTTCTTTTTCCCATACAAACGTTTTCTAACTAAAATGTAGAGTCAATTTGAGCTTTATTTTTTTGCTAAGATTTTTTAGGGTAGGTGTAGGGTAGGGTAGGGGTAGATTAGGGGTAGGTGTAGGGTAGGGGTAGGGTAGAGGTAGGGTAGGGGTAGTGTAGGGTAGGGGTAGTGTAGGGTAGGGTAGGGGTAGGGTAGGGTAGGGGTAGTGTAGGGTAGGGGTAGTGTAGGGTAGGGGTAGTGTAGGGTAGGGGTAGTGTAGGGTAGGGGTAGTGTAGGGTGGGGGTAGTGTAGGGTAGGGGTAGGAGTACCGCATAAACGAAGTCTCTACGGCCCAGTTTATTTTATACAAATGTTTAGGTCTTTTATGTATCGATTGAGGCAGTACGAAGTCTGCCGGGTCAGCTAGTTAATTTATAAGAACCTCTTTAATCTAGCACGTTTGCATTGCCATTATGTTCGATGTGTACTGGATAATTCTGCCAGCATTCTTGGAACCTTGCCAAGTAGTATAGATTTAGAATATATTTATACGTTACATATTTTAGAAGTTAGTTTTAATTTAAATTAGCTACAAAGTTTCATTTATTTATTAATGTAAAATGTTGTGAGTAAATTAATAAACAACATATCTTAAAGGCTTATGTAAATTCTAAAACATCTCCACGCTTGTAATAATTTCTAAAAAATCTTAAAACTGTATCTAAACTCTTTCACGAATATAGATCAAAAAGAACCAAAGCTGATCGGGTGCCTCTTTAATTTATACTATATATATACCAAACGTAATCAAGTCTTAAAATTAACACCGACTGTTATGAGGAACAGAACGCTAGTCCAGGGCACAGGTCTGCTAAAAGGGTTTTTACCAGCTCATTTGTACGCCCAGTGAAGTAGCAACAGTGTCGTAGCTAACTACATAGATACATCGTAAAATAAAAAGGCCTAATATGTATTTTCTAATTAACTAATTGTTCTTATGTAAGTAATAAACAACTACAACCACATATGTATTAAGTTGTCAGCCAGTAATTCTTCGACGCGCTTGAATTCTGATGACCTATTCAATTCTAAGAACTAGTAGGTACCTAAACCTAAGTAGATTTTATAAAGTAAAGAAAAACTGGACAAACACAATTACTAAATTATAAATACTACCAGATATAAGACAATCTCCGCGGACTAGCGGTAGTGTTACGCTCTAAGTCTCGCAGGTCGTGAGTTCTAAACCCACGCCAGACAATAAGTCTTTATTTAAAATAAAAGTTTCTTTATGTACGGAACTGGTTTATTGAATGTAGAGAATGTCCAGATTTTTCAAAATGGCCTAAACACCTTACACCGCTAATATAAAGCACCTACTTAATGAAACGCAATGCAATATTCATATATGGTTTTTATTTTGGATAATTGAATTGTTTAAGAAATTTTAAATACTAGTTACATAACTATAGCCTGAGTAATTTAGTCTTCATAGAATAAAATAGTTAAACTGGTTTAAGGAATGTTACTAATTAAGTTATTATCACTATCTGGGTATTTCACGTACTTTTGTAATAATTTATTGGTTATGAATAAAATCATACCGCGCCTACAAGAAATTGTAGTAAGTAGGTAATTCCTATCGCGTGTCATTTTATATTCTAGTTTAGTAATACCGTAGTTACAAAACAATTTGTTACATATTTGATAAACTGTTTCAGTGAGTAACAAATCAATAAATTATAAACATTAAGTATTATTAACATTATAGAACTTTTGCATAGCTTCATTAGTTAGTTATAATTTTGATGCCGTTTTCGAAAGAGAGAATCCGATTCTAACAATTGATCATATCAGCCGTAGGAATAGGAAATCCATGAGGAAATCTATGAGCCTCCCTCATAGATTTCCAGTTACTACGGTTGGAGGCGGCCTGCATCCACCGTGATCCTACGGCATTTACCAGGTCCGTCCATCTAGTTGGTGGACGTCCTAAGCTCCGTTTGCCGATCCGCCGTGTCCATTCGAGTTTTTTTTTTTTTTTTCAGACGGTCATATGTAATTAGCCACTTAGCCCCGAGGCTTTTGCTACTTCACCGAGCATAACCCCAACGACCGTCTGTTCTCCGTGCTATATGGCCTGCCCATTGCCACTTCAACGAACTAAACCGTTGGGCTAACAATTACATTATAATAATGTCAAAACCATAAAAAAATTACTACGGTACTCGTTTGAACTTAAACGGCTATAGGTATGTTGATAAAAGGAAAGGTTGTAAGGTTGTATATAACAATTAATGTAAGCAAATAATTTATTCCTAAAATATGGCTTGATGTTCTATTGTGATATTTTTACTTCTTAACGATTCTGTAAGTATGATTCAACTATGTCCTTATTCAGCGCACCACGGAGAGTCGACCCTAAAAAAAATTATATGAATATAGATACGGAAAAACTTATACAATGATTAATTTCATTCATCATAGACTTAAACAATAAATACACTTGATAGCAAATACCATTCTATAAACTGCCACATTCCTCAAAGTCACCCATGTGTACCAATATTATTTAGCCACTTATTATAACATCTGGCTACATATGTTGGAATATACAGACCATATCATAAAGATACTGCTAGGAATAGTCCTACATCAGAATAGACCAAAGAAAGGTATTTTAAGATGCGAATTTACAAAAACTACGAGCCAATCAAGGCCGTTAAAAGTCACATTATACTCACTGAATAACTTCCTGGGTCCTTCCGTTCTGAACTGAAGTCCATATGGGCGCTACGTTCTCAGATACAATGATGGGCATGACGGGTTGAAATACTTCATATCCCACAGGTTTTACAGGAACCTGAACAGCCTGAAAATATATAAATGAAGTAGGTAGTTTCATTCTGTTGCGAAATTGGCATGCAGAGACAAAACAAATTTGCGTTCTTTTACTCAATGTTTAGGTACTCATAGATTAAGTTCTAATACTCATAGTCTAAATAGTAGGAAATAAGAGGAAATATCCGATCCGTAAAAAACAAATGTAAAGATGATTTTACGAAAATTTTATGAAAAAATTAAAATGAAAACGTTTATTGATTACTAGCTTCACGCGCGCGGTTTCACCCGCGTAACTGCCGTTCCCGTGGGAAATTCATAATAAAATATAGCCTATGTTCTTTCTCAGGCTCTAGACTATATCTGTACCAAATTTCATTTAAATCGCTTCAGTGTTTAAGGCGTGATTGCGTAACAGACAGACAGACAGACAGAGTTACTTTCACATTTATAATATTAGTAAGGACAGTAAGGATGTAGACGAATCGATCGTACTTATTATAAGTCAAACACAATGATAATGAAAACAAAAAAGAGAAAAAACAATCTTGACTAATAAATTAGTTTACATTTCAACAATAATATTATTAAATAAAATTTACCAATGTTATTATGGTATGTGATAATCGCTTATTATAAAATATAATTAAGATCAACCAGAGCGGGCTGGGATCAGAAGCATAGAACGCGTCGCGAGCCTTGCGAGGACGACCGGACCCTATCGTAGCTTCCTACGAATCTTTCTCTATCTACCTACGGTGTGACACTCGGAGAAGAAAGACTATAAAAAACAGCTCCGAGATCATTCTTTTTGAAATCTTTTAAAATCTTTGATTCATAATTTATTGCTTAAGAAACCATGTTTATTATAATTTCCATAGTTATATGATAAACTTACAGGTTCAATAACAATCGGGCGCTCTTCCACAACGACACCACCAGAGCTGCTGGCTCCCGCCAGGAGTGACATGAACATTCTTGGTATAGCACCAAGTAACGTTACAGCTGCTGAAGCCATAGCATTGACACCAGCTCCGACCATTGTGGTCGCGGCATTGACTACAGCGTAACCTGTGGACAGAATATTTGAATACTCCAATAGGTTAAAGGCAAAGGCGGATTATCCATAAGGCAAACTAGGCACGTGCCTAGGGGCGCGCGCGACTAACAAAAGGGCGCGCGGGCGGAATAGATGCTGGAACTTAACTGTAGTTTTGAGGCCACTACTAGTCGGAATAAAGAAATGCTAGCTCCAAATTAGAGTAACCTCTACCACACATGTTATTACATGTGTGGTAGAGGTTACTCTAATTTGCCACGCCAACTACAGTGGTAATTTTTTTACCTGTAGGTACTAGTTATTTCGACAACATACGTAGCGTAGCGGTATTTGGCTCGCCTTGAATTTCGGAGGTCGTAGGTTCGATCCCCGCACCGGACAGGAAATCTTTGTGTAAATTCTAAGATTTCTTTCCGGGTCTGGTTGGTTGAGGGACTACCCTCCGTGTCTCGGAAAGCACGTTAAGCCGTTGGTCCCTATTGTTATGACATCATCTATAATAATCGTATATCAAGGAACGGGCAGCAAATACTGGTACGATTTGAAAGATTATTTCAGTTTAAGACCATTCATCGAGGAAGGTTATATTTTATTACGAAAATCTCTTTAATCGCTAATAATTATTACCTTTTTTCTCCAACGCAACTGTGCCTGCAGTTATAATCTCTCCAGTCGCATTAGATACGGCGTTGATTTTGGTTTCTATCATTTTAGCTCCTATTTTCTTGAGGTCTCCGATCGTACTGTGTATTACTTGGTGGGTTCCAAATATGCTTGCGGAAAACGCCGATGGGATTATACAAGCGAAGCACATGATCTGTAAAAATGTATATATTTTAAATGAAATTAAGTACTTACCTATCAAGAAATATCTTTCGCACTTGGTAAATAAATACCTGTTACGTGACTAACAAAATTCTTTGACAAAAATAAAGAAAAAATATATTAAAAACAGAATTCCAAAAATAAAGGACACTCTGGCTCAGTACAATCCGGTAATATAGCTATGTCTTGGGTGAGAATCAAACCCAGAACATTGGGTTTCAGAAGCAACTGTTTAGCCACATAAAATAATATATAAGAGGTCTAGTTTATAATTGATCCAGGGCAGAACAAAAATTTTAATATGCAACTTACCGATAAAATTAAGAGTTTAGAATTCATTATGACGTTTTATTTATTTTGTATGTTGCGGGAAACGATTTGATTCACGACTGTCACCTATTTTGAATCGTGTTCCCATTTTATAATATTGCAGAATTAACAAAATAAATGAACTTGACTCATTAAGTGACAATAAATTGGCCAGTTGCGAAGCTCAGACATTGTATTTCCTAATTAGGTGTATTACAATTAAGAGCTTAGAAAGTAAGCTCATTAATAACATAATTACATAACTGTGTTATATTGTTGAAGAACAAATTTATTTTCAAAACTTTATTGGTACAATAATTTTGAAAGCTGTGGATTCCATTCCTGCACCGAACAAGAATCATTCCTCTAAACCGTTTCAAATCGCAATTAAAACAAATGCTACTCGAAAAAACTTATTAAAATTAAGCAGAAGTTTTTGATTCATTAGTAGATAATAATTATTAAAAAAATAAGAGTTATAATATTATTTAGTCTCTAATACTTATACTGCCCTGCTAATGGCTTGCAGTAATCGACATTTTTGGGATTTTCACTTTTTTCGAAAATGCCTATTAGATTAAGATCATAAATATTTTTATGAGAAACATGTTTTTTTATTTAACGGGAAACGCCGTACTTGCCCAAAAATGTGTTTACCGCGTTTATCTTAAATAAATCTAGTTTAATTCATCAAAATTGATGTGTAATCTAAAAAGGGGTAGGTACCTACAAAGTATCTCATTATTTATGTAAGTGCGTAGACTTAGATAATGAAACGATGATTTGAATTAACGCTACCAAAACAATTAATTTCAGGAAACCTTATCATGTGTTTATAAACACCAAGTTACACTTAAACTAAAAATGAAATAGACCTACAAAAATAAATAAACTTTTAATCGGAATCACACATCAGTCATGAACTCTGTCAATAACGCAATATTTATCTAATAAATACTGGTTAGCAATGTTTCATTACAATACGATACTTTTGATTCGATTTTAAGTACTATTAGCATCGAATCAAGGCTCAATCTGGCTTGCCAAGGTTTATAAAGAGAAGGCCCTTTTTCAGTTGTAGACATAAACGGGCTGCTGAAGTAAAAACATATACGATTTTTTTTGGGGTGGAAGCCATTTATTGTTCCCTTCCACTTGGATAGCCACTATGGGGGATGGGGGACTCGTCCATTTGTCCTCGGGCTATCCAGTTTTATTTGTTATCCGATAACCCACTAAAACCAGTACGTTAGCGATTTTATGCTAGCGATAACTCCGTTGTGGCATTTGATCTAGGCCCTCAGTGCCTTTTTTTCTGTCCGGGGTAAATGGCATTTACCCATCCCATCCGCCCCTGCAGCGTTCCCGCGCCGGCGAAGGGGTATGTAGGACTCTCCATACCGTGGTATGCTATAGTCATACTTCAAGGAGAGGACCCTACACCACTAAAACCCCCCGGGCACTCCTCCGTCCGCCGTTGGTGAGAGCCGGGTACGTGATGCAATCCCATCATGTACCCAATGCCTGTGTAAAGGCTTGCTACGCCACTGGTCCGGGCATTTTATGACATTACATCCGGATCTATAGTCTTTCAAAATAAGTGAACCTTGAATAAAATAAAATGAACAAAGGTTTTATTCTGAAACTAAAAAATATGCATATTCCGGAATGTAGGTAAGTATTATTTCGATGCTCTATATTTATGAGGACTTCTCGTAAAGTAAAAGTCTATTTGTGAATGTAATTATGTTAAGCGCGCTTTCCTCTAGTAGGTCACTGTGGTACTTCAATTGTCAAACACTTGCTAATTGCTAAGTTTGGTTGTACCAACAATTCTATAGAGTAGCTATTCAGCCAATAAGATTTACACAATTTTTATAAAGATTTTTAGCATTTAGTTATGCGTGTTGTGCAGACTTATTCAGAACTATCCTGAGTTACTTATGTTTCTAGAATTGTGTAGATACGACCACTTTTTACTGAATGAATCAGTGTATATGACAACCTAAATCGAGCAGTCTGCAAGCAAATAAGCAAGCAGTCTAGTTACTGGCTAGTTTCACCTACCTACTTATTTTAATCGGCCAACAATATTTTTACCTAGGTACCTATATGGGTAAAATTTATAATGATATTTTCCATTCTATGTTAATTTCGTTGTATTATCATAATTGCATTATTGGTTGCATCATTTTAAGTGATCACGATCAATTACGCATAATAGTACCTAAATGGGCATTAGAAAATCTCTGTGACGTAAGACACAGTACAGAATATTTCACTGACGGTATAGTATAACTAGTAGTTAGCAGTTTGGTTAAATTAGGTTACTCACTAGGAGAACAATCAAATACCTATTAGTATAATAAATACGAAAGGAACTCTCTCTGTCTGTTACGCTTTCAAGCCTTTATTACTGAACCGATTACGATGAAATTTGTTATAGAGGTAGACTAGACTCTAGTCACTAGACCTTGGGAAATACATAGGTTAGCTTTTATCGAGAAAAGTTGTTTAAGGTGTTGAAATATGAAATTAAGGTTTGTATGGAAGTTTTCTAATTAATAAAAAGAAAATAAATAATGCGTTTCGTTGAAACTTTATTTTTCTAAAGACAGAAAATAGGTCTACAATACAAATGACATCCATTCTCACAAGTCATGGACAGTGGTTAAATCGTACGTACAACATAGTTATCCAAGCGTAAAATGATTATTGCCAACCACCGCCCGCCCATACATTCATCAATTCATCAACAACAGCCCGTTGACGTCCACTGCTGAACATGGGCCTCCTCTTAACAGACCTTGGCAAGCCAGGATCGTAGAGGGATATTGCCATAATCATCACGCATGGCAGACGGATTGGTGATCGCAGTAAGATGCAAATGTTGAGCTAATAGATGCTGCTGCCCATCCAACAGCCATATGTCCCTTAGTCGCCTTTTACGACACCCATGGGAAGACATGGGGTGGTCTATTCTAAGACCCATACCTAATAAACAAATATTTTTTGTGTAACGACAAAAGATGATTGAATTATCCGTAATACTGACAAATGATGTAACATTTAATGTTTTCAGGAACTTGCTTCGTTTAGTTGTGTTAAGTTTCCGTAAAGCGATTGATGTGGGAAGTTATGTGAATTATGTTCAATTATATAAAGCTAATTAAGTTGTAATTTTTGCTTAAAATCTTGCTCCTTTTTGTTCAGACGGAGATGTGTAGTTATGTAGTAAAGGGAACCAGTGCTCCAGCCTTATTAAATAGTTTAAAAACTACAGACTAAGGAACCTGCGAGATAGAGCGCACCCTGTGGTAGGCTACATTGAATGCGACGGAATTATTTTTCTAACAAAGACTATCTATACCTACCCTAAATATTTGTTATTTTAAACTATAACGTAGAATAGTAAAGCTTTGCATTCAATTTAAAAAAAAACTTAGGTATCATTCAAAATAATGGATGGATTAAAACTGTGTTATATATAACTTCTACCATAACCAAGTAGCTAAATCAAACATAAGATTACCTAAACTTTGACCTGTAACATTTTATATCAATCGAGGTTTGGGGTCGAAAATATTAGTAGTAATCGGGATGTTGGAATAATGAAATACCTACCTTATAAGTTATAACCGATAAGCCGCTCACGTTGTGACAAATATCTCATTTAACTCGATGCCCATCCGAATGTAGGTACCTATTACACGCACAATATAAAAAAAATTGTATGCAATTTGAATGTAAAAATATGGTTTTTGTATTGACTGTCTATAAGTAAAAAACCTTTATGACTAGTATGCAGTGACTGCCAACTTTGGATTATTGTTTTTAAAATGTATGTATCGTATATCTAAGAACATATATCTTCTCGAACATATAAATAAAGATTTATCTTATGAATATTAAGTTGAAGAACTTTGTATTTTAATGTTATTTGCACGAAGCATGAGCGTATGAGCATACCTACAAATAAAAAAGGTGCAATAACGACTCTCTAGAGTCACAAGTCGCGCGTTCTATATTCAAATTATGAAGTTGAAAGTCAAGTTCACACAAATTTCACTTCATTTCTTTCGAAGTTATAAATATTCCAACATCTGCGCAATATGTGCTTGTAGCATTAAATGTGTGTTGTGATAATAAACTATACTTACCTATACAATAATGGATAAAATAAGTTGGAATTTATTTAAGGTGAGCTGTAGATAACATTTTTAAACAGGCTAAGAGATTTTTTTATTTTTAATAAAATAATTAATTCGTATTAATTTTAAATTTATAATAATGTCCAACATTTTCTCTGAAAGTTTGAATTTGAATTTAAAAAAATCAGCCCTTTCTTCCAGTTGAAATTTAAAAACTTAACTGTCTTAAATTAACCCGCCTGCCAAGCGTGGTGACTATGGAAAATACCCTCCCTCGGGAGGAGGGCCATGTTCAGCAGTGGACGTTATATGGGCTGATGATGATGATAATGATGTTTTGTGTCGCAGATCATTTCCCAAATCCTTACCGTCATATAATTATACATACATACATTATACAATTTATTTATTCTTTTTTTCTTAATTATGTACTTAATCATAATAAAAAAAAAGAATAAATAAATTGTTGTCATATTTACTTAAGTTTACATTTTTATTTATATTATATTTATACCATTTATATTACCTACATTTCGATTTAGCGGATATATAATATTTTATGGACAAGTCGAACTACAAACCATACAATTAAGAAATCAATGACAGATCCAAAAATGATACAAAAATAAAATTAGATCCGAAGACAGCAAATGAGAGCAAAATATGTATAACGCGTTCCAAATAATTATAGCACAAGTGTCATAGACAATTTTTCCTTCTTTTTTTTTAATAAAGAAATAATTCACACTTTTTTTCTGGTCATTTAAAGAATGTTATCGTGACATCTAATCTTATATTAATAAATTTGTAAAGTATAATGAAAAATAACATTAACATAATTGAGGAATACCAGACGTCAAGAACGCATTCTGTCAGTGGCCGGTCTTTAAATTATATTTTCTTCTCCTCAGGTATTAATGCTAGTCGTCGCTATTGTCATCCTTACCGCCAGTACAACGGAAGCCAAGAAAATAAAAAAACATTCCACATCCAGAATTTCAAAAGAGGATCACTCTAAAGCTAATTTACATCTCGAAGTTTCCACAAAAAAGGGGAAGAGAAGCGCGTATGGGCGTAGCTGGTCGAACATAGGCTACAACGGTTACAACATGCCCCCCTATTTAGTGTATAGTAAAAAAGTAGGGGCCTTTTATCCATATTTTCCAAATACCGATAATAATAATAATATTAAGCGAAACATGAGGACATCCAGTGAGAATCACAATCCATATTATTCGAGTTACAGAAGGAAATATAAGACTGATTGATTTGAGAAAATAAACAAGATTTATCAAGACTTTTACTGTAGTTTTATAAATTTTAAGTGTGTCTATAGGTATAATTTGAAAAATAAATATTTTAAGTTTAACTTATAGATGTGTTTATTTCAGTCAACGGAGGCCCATAGGCCCTTACAGGCTTATCCTTACCTACTAGTATTATAAAGGCGAGAGTTTATGAGCATGGATGGATGTATGTTTGTTACTCATTCACGCAAAAAATACTGAATGGATTTAGCTGTAAGTTTGCAAGCGGATTATTTAGTTTGGAAGTATATAAGCTGTTTTAACATACATATAGTGTATAAAACATGAACGCTCCGACCCACTGGCAGAGGAACGCGGAGAAAACTGCGGGACGCACCTAGTATTACATTTACACATAGTAATTGGAGATAAATACAACTAGGTATTATAGGTACTTAAACATGTCAGAAAACAATAATCCTTTTTTTGCACTGAGTCGCCGTGCGAACCTGCACGGTGGACGTTGTGCGCAGAAGCGGATGAATACGATGCTTTGTGGCCGGCAGTTTTGGTTTTGGACATGGTCTAACTCCATTAAAAATCAAACGCCGGCGCAGATATTCTAGATATCCTGCGCCTGAGAGTGTAGTGTAGGGACGATATGTAACTGGGCTATTCGGCTTTGCGGTCCTTGTAATAACACCGATGACACCAAGATCCGAGGATGACTTGCTGCAGCAATTTTAGTATAAAATATTTGAGAAAAACGCACTTAAAAGTTTTCATTGAGATTTCCGTTTCGGCCATAAACAAAATAGAACAATAATTGTGACATTCCTTGCTCTTTGCCTGTATCAATAAAATCACATAAAATATTAAAAGTATTCACTAGGGTTGAAGATAAATCTACTGGCAAAGTGGCAAGTCATCAAACAACGCCGCCTGGCAAGCTTTCGTTTTTGTGACGACATAAATACTAGTAATTGTTAACTAAACATGTGATTTACTAATAGATAACTAATCAGAATATCACTAATTACTTATAGATCTACATTTATACTAATTATAATTGGTTCTAATGAATTGTTTCATTGACTGCGCCGGTGGCACGGATTCGGTCATTGGCTTCGTGACCTGGACACAACGACCTACGTATCTATGTGTGCATATGTAGTGGTATGTATAAGGCTGAATGTACCTTAAACTATTTATGGTCATCATCAGTCCGTATAACGTCCACTGCTGAACACATGCCTCCTTCATAGCCGGTCTTGCTAAGGCAATATTGGCAGGCGGATTGATGACTGCAACAACGAAGTTAAAGACTACTTAAAATGTTAGTACTTCACAAATTCAAGAAATTCACAATTAGGATTTAAGGCAAGCGACTTATCTTTGTATATATAATTCTACTGTATGTACGTGTGTATGTCACTGAACTCCTCCTAAACGGCTGGACCGATTTGTATGTTGTTTTTTGTATGCGTTTTGATATTGCCCTGGGGGCCGAGTCTGCTATTTTTTTAAAGTATTGTGCCATGTAGTGCCATCATGATATCATTATGCCAAAAACGGTAATCTACTAATCTCACTATGGTGTCGGCGCTGGAATGGCAGTCGGTGTTGCTACCGCAGAAAAAGGCCGTCAACAGACGTAGCAGGGGAGATGGTTAGGGAGATAGTAATGTTTATTTAGGCGATTTCAAAACTTATAAATGTATCATTTGTTATTATATTCAATTACGCTAATGTTATCGTGGCGTCATAGTGACACCAATATGACGTCATTTGTATTAGTATATTACCAAATGGGAAAAAAACCGACCATTGAACTGTCATATATGATGATGCAGGACAACGTCTGTCGGGTTTTTGCACGCTTCAGTACTCTACTAACTACGTTTATGATTGGCGTCTCCTTGAGGAAAACTTATGGCAAACCGTCGTGCCAGTTTAGCAACAATAAAAAAATCACAGTGCATAAAAAAGAAGATGCATTATTATAAGAGTCGCAACTCGACTCCATTAAAAAAAAAAATATTTAAAACAATTTTATTTTTTAAAAATATTACTGTCAGAGTTTTGCAGTGTACTAGTATTCTTCTTAACCCCTCGAGCTAAGCTAAAATGCTTGTGTTACGAGTGGGTTCACGTCGGTAGTGCAAAGGGTGGAGTTCGAATTGGTGACCACAAGATCACAAGTCCGATAATTCTAGCCATTGGGTAACGGCCGCTTTCCATTGAGCTACAGTCGCTTTTCTACTCGAGAACTTCTTTTTTTCTTAATTTTTTGAATTCGTCAACACCCGGATCAACATAGTGATGTTACTCCACCCTTTTAATAATCCCGAAGCCTGTATTAATTATCATCGCGGGTTGTAATTTTAAATAAAAAAAAATATAGATATAATGCACACTGGAATTGATATTCCTCTAATAACACTAACGCTGAATCACTATAATGCCTATTTTTGGTGACAAAATTTTATTCAGACAACGTTAATTTTGTGGTGGATGTACGTTGTTTCGAGATTGAAACTACTTTACCTTTAAAGATATTTTGGTATAAATAATAGGATTCATCGAAAAATACACAATTCCGTTAATACCTATAGGATATTAACAGCATCTTTTGATTAATAGGTAGATACACCTTTTTTATCATAATAACTAACAAGTTTTTTATTATCCAATACCTACCATAGATAATTCTATTGAATTGTTATTGGGTTTTGAATAAGTAGGTACATATCAAAAGGTAGGTAGGTATTTTTGTTATTTAATATTTTTTTATCATTACCTTGTTCGCATGAGCTTAATATATGGTATTGGTATCATTCATATAATTCTGAAAAAAAACAACAATACAAAAAGAAATCCACTTCAGTCATTGTCTATATTTTATGGTTTAGGAACCTCTCCTACGGGAATAGTGGATCCGGTTAGTTCCACTATGGTAAGGTCCCGCTTTAGCACCTTCAAAAAGTTCCACTTTGGTATACTTGTAGTGGAACGGTTGGTATTGTTCCTACTCAGAGAATTAAGATCTTTCTTGCAGGGCGAGGTGGTATGCCCGGCGAAAAACTTGTATTGTGCGATTCAGATTAGTTGAGAAATTAGGTGCTAGATGGCTAGTATCTTGTGGTTTGCGCGGCTACTGTAAATATCGCTATCCACTGACCGCGACCGCCCTGAGCCGAGATCCAAGCCCCACTGGGGGCGCCCTCTTGCGCAGGTTGCTTAGTTTGTAGTTTCTAAACCATTTATTAAGGCGAGAGCTCTGCTCGCCTTTATGCCCCGTGAAGTAGCAAAAGCATCGTGGCTACATAAGAAAGTCAAACCGAAAAAAAAAAAAATGCTATTCACTGACCCGTAACAAAGCGGGACTTTTTAATGTTCTTTGTTAGGGTGACGTAGTGGTAATATCATATCGGACAAACCAAGTGAAACAACAGTTTTTCCTCTTTTTTATTACGTTTGGATTTTTTTTATAATTACATCAAAGTTTACAAAATCTTTCTTTAGTTACTGAATCTTTATCTACATTCATATTGTTAGTAAATAACAAAAAGTTGTAATATTTATCTAATGTTGAACTGCCTTGAACTTGATAAGAAGCTATGTTGACCAATAAAAATGGAAATAAGCAACATGATCGAGCAAAGTAATCTACATACACACAAACTTTAAATATGATTTAAAATACTTTTGCTTGCTCTCCGAAATACAGAAGTGTAACAATGATAACATTATTCTAATTTTTTTTGCCATAGAAAGTTTGCCAGCTAGAATTCGCAGTAATATACTTAGAGTTAACCGTAGTTATAGAGGTTATTTTAGACAACCATTTTTCTTCTGTTAATCAACCTTATTTGCCGTTATAAAAACGACCAATGAGAACGGTGATCCCCTTTTGACAATAAGTTTATCAAAGAAAAATACTTGTATCAACAGTTCGATAATATTTGAATTTAAATGCGATATTTCATTGATTTTTAACTGCCTTACCTTTATAGGTACTCCTATCTATGGTCTAATGATTATTTAAATAATGTCTGCTTAGGTTACGATCGTAAAATAAGTTGGGCGTTTAGCGGAAGGAGATGTGGTGCGCACTTTCTGCGTTCGTTTAATACTCATAAAGGACGTCGTGGAGCCTTCTTCTCAATTAAATACGTAAAGTTCAAATCCCTCCGCCTGCCCCTCCTATGGTAAATGGACCAAAAAATTAAGGACCCAATGAAGCCCGTGGCAACAACAAGTCGCAAGCATCGCCAGGTGGCACTAGATGTCATCCTGAAGCAGTTCCTAGTGGCTCTACCACAGGTGTAGTAAGAAGAGGTACTCAGAGTGTTTTAATGTATGAACCCTTCCTTATACTATTACTAGCATACTACAGCGATGGAAAGGGGAGTCATTCATACCACGGAACTGTGGCGGTAAGGATTGACCGTGAATTCCCCCTGAAATTATCTACCTATCGTAAACCAATTTAGTATAACAATCAACAAACAACAAATTAATATCTGAGCAATTTTGTTGGCTTATTAACCACAGAGTCCTCTACAAAACCTGTATTTTACGGTGTTTTTTTCAATATATATTATTAACATAACCTGCGAACAGCATCATCTATTTTATTAAGTCACTGTTATAACGAAAATTGAAATTTTCGAGAAATAACTACTATATATAACTGTATAAAATACTAGCTTCCCATGCGTGGTTTTACACGCTTAGCTCCCGTGACCGTGGGAACTTCATAATTAAATATAGCCTATGATATACCGGAATAGTGTAGCTTTCCAACAGTGAAAGAATTTTCAAATCGGTTTAGTAGATCGGAGGCTATTCAATACAAACAAACAGTCATTCAATATTAGTATAGAAAACAATAATTAGTGTAATATAAACTTAATACCATATACATAATACAGCAAGCTAGGAAGAAGCTAACTTAAATTTAAAAACTAAAAAAAAACTAATTATTCTAAATCTACTTGACAAGATTCCTAGAATGCGGGCAGCATTGCCCCGTTAATGGTTACGGTTAGGTATCCATGAAAATGCATGAAGTAGCATATTCATGAACCTATAAAAAAAATCACAGGGCATTTCTATAATTTCTATCGGATTTGATCGGATTGCGCAAGTTGCATAGATTGTAGTTTATAAACAATTTATTAAGGCTGGAGCTCTGCTCACCTTTATGCTAGGCGAAGTTGCAAAAGCCTCGTGGCTAACTACGTATGTCCGTTCGAAAAATAAAAGGAAAAACCTAGTGTTACGACTGCGTATAAATCAAATTTATTATAAGAAGGTACTTCTGCGAAATAATTATAATTAGATGGAGGACGGTAATCCCCTATTTAATTATAATCCTTTCTTTTGTAAGCGTTATACTTATGTAGGTATCATTAATAATTCCATGAACAGGTTATTTTATGAACATCAACCAATCAAGATTCATATTTTGTTTGTTTAGGTGTTTCATTTAATTAATTAAGTTTGAATAACAATACATTTAAATGACAATGATTAAAATTTTCATTGTATTAAACAAATTTCCATTTAAATTATACTTAGGTTTCTATTATAAAATATATTTCGCACACATTTTTAATTTTTCATACTTTTTCGATTGTTTTTATTGCAACAATCTTTCCCGCTGGAAATCGATGCCTATGTTCAGCAGTGAACTACAACATGCTGATGATGACATAGCAACCATTTTCAACGGCAACCTCACTACGAGGCAGCTATATTACCAGTACTTACATAGGTACCTAGTAAAAAATCATTACCTATGCGAGTGAAAGCGCGGGCCGGGTCTGATCTTTTAACATTTGAATTGATCTTTTGACGCCCTGAGCCGAGGTCCAAGCCCCACAAGGGGCGCCCTCTTGCGCAGGTTGCTTAGTTTGTCGTTTTTAAACCATTTATTAAGGCTGTAGCTCTGCTCCCCTCTGTTATACTTTAGTATCTGGAGACTCGGGTTATTTGGCTGGCATTGATATTTGGGAACACTTAGGTAATTTTGGAATACAAATCCGATCTTTAGTCCTGCTACTTATTCAGTGGTTTACTACCCTAGGTGTGCTATGTGTTAATTCTTCTTCATCAGCCCGTTTAAGTCCACTGCTGAGTATGGGCCTCGTTTTTAACAGACCTTGGCAATCCAGGGTCGTTGAGGGATATTGCCGTAATCACCACGCTTGATAGGCGGCTTGGTGATCGCAGTAAGATGGGAGTATCTTTGAGCTAACAGATGCTACTTCCCACCCATCAGTTGTATGTCCCGTAATCGTCTCTTGCGACACCCTAAGGAAAATATGGGTTGATCTATTTTAAGCCGGAAACAACGTCCATTTGAAACACTCACATTGCCAAAATCAAAGCTAGCGGTGACAGGCTATTCTTTTAATAAGAAAATCTATAACGTAAAACACAAACTAAGTAACAAGCTTTTAACCGCGCACGGTTTTATCCACATACATAGTATGCCTTCATATAAACCTTCCTCTTGAATCACTATTTATTTTAAAAAAAACCGCATCAAAATCCGTTGGTACTTTTAAAGATGAAGAGAAAGGGACAGACAGACAGCGGGAAGCGACTTTGTTTCATACTATGTAGTGATAAGGTATGTGAACATGTTTGGTTCCATCCACCAATAACATTTTTTTTTGTGGATTTTTTATAAGGCCAGGCTACTTTTTATAGTCAATTTGTTCTAAAGTTGAATTAACATCCGACTACAACATAAAGAACAGGATTATGCGAAGTATGCGTCATACAAAGACGAAAATTATACGTTTTAATTTCCTTACCTAACATTAAAATATATATAAGATACAACCGAATCTGAGAACACAGTCGAGTGTGAGTTGTTAACACCGTGGAATTAAAGCATTCGCCATGACCAAGTTTATTGTAAGTAATTATTTATAAAAAAATATCCTTTATTGAAATACTGTGGATTGAAAAATCGCACATTGGATTTAATTTGGTCCTTGTGTGTGATTGTGTTATTTACTCTAACAGTAAATTTGTTGGGTTTTTTTTTTACCATTAAATGAGGCTGAAGTACAGTGAATGTATGCCCGGTGAAGTAGCAATAGTCAAAGGTCTAAAACCTTAAAAAAAAACATATATTTTTTTGTATAGAAAATAACATTTATTTTTCACAATAATTTCTCCACTAACGTGGTAAATATTATCTACTGTTATGGATTTTAGAAAATTTAGAAGAAAAGTCCGCATAGTATTCTGTGAACATATTTTCATAAATAAATTAAATAGTTATAGAAATTGAAATTTCGTACTAAGAAGGGGTAGGGGGGAATTATTATATATATATATATATTATATTTTGACGTACCTATGTAACATTACGATATTATAATATAACGTGTGTCGTGTGTTTCATGCCGGATTTTCCTTCTTTATTTATGTTCTTCTAGATTTATGTTCCCATAGTTGTCTTCACTACCACAATCAACGACATCCTCAAGATAAGGGTGGACCATGGAAGGCCACTGTTACTAATAAATCGTTTTTATCAGTTTATTTTAAGCGAAAGGTCATTCTATTATATGTTTATTAATCACGAAATCTCAGAATCTATCATTCCTAATGTTTCATTATTTTGTGATCCTAATGTTTCATTATTATGTTTCATTATTTCAAGGTCATTCTATTTTGCAAAATTCAACCCTTACTAAGACTGGACTAAGGATTATGGTAAATTCAATTCCCGAGCCGCATTTTTTTTTTTTTGTTTATGTTTAGTTATGTATTTACCTTTCGTTGTATTTGAACACAATATGCTCAAAATATATACTTTTGTATTAAAAAGGCGAAAAAATAAAATAAACTGAATTTATATTTTTTTAAATGCATGATTGGATAACTACTTAATTAGCATAGTAAACCATAGCTACCGAGCTTTTAAGATCGTTAGATAAACAAAGATATTATTATACTTCTAGGTAGAAATTTATTAAAGTTTACTTCGATAATATAGTTAATTATTTTTCTTAACGACCCTTACAAAGAGGTTAAATAAGGGATGTAAATTTGTATGAAAAATCCTTTATTTTTACAGCTCTCTCAACTCACCTAGGTAATATACTTTAATGAAATTAACGAGAGATTCTTTTTTATATCAGCAACTACCCTTATTAAGTGAGAAAATGAGGATTGCAAGTTTATGTAAAACTTCGTCAGATTTAGTAAAACGATTCCAAAAGTACGGTTAATTGGGTCCATAACGACTAGATTTCTACGCAAACGGGAGTTACGTGAGTGAAACCGGGCGCGGGCGGCTAGTTCTTTATAAAGCCAAAATATTGTTAATTTTCTATGAAATAATTTTGTAAGAAATTTCTATTCAGTCTCACTTGAAAGTTTAATATCCTTTATTTAAAAGTGACGTATTTAATTACTAACGTAAAACATCTGTTTAAATTTTGTCGGCACGTATTTATTATTAAAATCTACCTTTAAAGTGTTCTTGTTGTCATGATTTATATTAATATAATAATATTTTATTAGTTTCGGTTATTTTCTACCAACTAAAATTTATATTTTACTGTGCGCGCTAATAAAAATTATAATAAAATAGCGACGCGGACGTGACCACTTAGCGACATTATGTACCTACAGGGTTATTTTTAAAACACCAACGACCTTTTGGGGAATAGAAGTACTCATGATTATGAACAACTTTTACCATGGGACCAACCCTGAAATCGCGAAAAAAAATCAGCTGTTCCATACATTTATGTTTACTTACCTCAACAAAATGTATGGAACAGCTGATTTTATTTTCGTGATTTCTGGGTTGGTCCCATAGTAAAAGTTGTTTAAAATCATCAGTACTTTCACCCTCTAAAAGGTTATTAGTGTTTTAAAAATAACCCTGTATACTTGTGTTTGATGGGAGTAGAAGGAATTTGATAAATTTTTCATCACAAAACAGAAACTGGTCGTCTTCAAAGGAACATGGCCTTCCGTGGCCCACCCACCATACGCAATCTTACTCCATCACTAAAGAAAAATCTTAAAAACAGGAAAAAATGCAATGCTTTTGTTTACCTCGAATGATATTTAATATTGTCTATATTTTATTTGTTGCAGATTGTTCTGGCGTGTTTAGCGGCCGTGTTAACACCAGGTAACTTAAATATCCTAAATCTACTAGCCATGATTCCAGCCATATTTATCAATATTCAGACGGCTCCATCCATTTTTTTTTCGGACGGACATAATATGTAGTTAGCCCCTAGGCTTTTGCTACTTCACCGGGCATAAAGGCGAGCTCCAGCCTAGATAAATGGTTTAAACACTACAAACTAGGCAACCTGCGCAAGAGGGCGTCCACTGTGGGACTTGGACCTCGGCTCAAGGCGGTCGCTGACGGGGAGATTGAGGGATTATGGCTTGGGGAGTTTTGTGCAACTGTCACTCTACTTTCGCGAGCCTCTCGGACTACGGGTCTAAGAGGGCATCGGAAGGTTAGGCTCCAGCACTATAAAATGGTTTAAAAACTCTGAACGTGCGCTGGTAGGTTACAGCGCAAGTCACATAAGACTTGGGCCTCTGTTCAAGGCAACGACTGGCGAAAGAATTGCGGAATAATAACATTAAATTATATAAAATTAAACATTTTTAAAAGGGTTTTGCAAATATCGATCTGTTTTACAGTTACCTAGTAGGTACCTACAATTGTTATCAATCTACTTCGCCCACAAATCCAAATACGGAGAGTGCATCGGGAGAGCAAACCAAGGGTCGAGAGAGTATTTATTGATAAAATACATTAACGTACTTTTAGATATTGCAGACTATTAATATTCATATTAGGGTGATTATCTCAGCGAGAAAATTTGGCGGCAATGCTGATAATTATAGTGTGGACTAAGTAATTGTTTTAGAAGTTTAAATTTTTTGCTGAAAAGAATGCACCAATTGTTATCTTAAGCCAAATCGCGAAGTGCTATTAAAGTCATTCAAGATTAATAAAAAAAAATATTTTCGTCAGAATTATAATTTAGGTGTGGCGTCCAATAACCGTTGTTCTTAATAAATATATATGATATAACCATGACATCATAGATATTTATTGAACCATGACTTTGTATAACTAAAATTCCATTTATTTTTATTCTTTATTAGTTTATGTATGGTATAACATTATAAAAATAAAGATTAGTACATAAATTCATACACAAAACTAGGCAATAAAAGTTGTCCATGTGAAACTGACAATTTTGGTGGTAAATATTGAAAATGTTTTTATGGTCGAACGAAACGCAATAAGACCAACAAAAGCGTGTTAACTTTTTCTTTTAGTTCCGCTCATGTTCCGCTCCTGCACTGAGCGAGGATGCACGTGCCATATCTCGCTGGATCTATCCGCTAAGCACGTAAGTATCTAATTTTGGTGTGTCATAACACTTTTTAGTGCAATTTTGGTGATATATATAAGTCATGACTTACCAATACTAATAAGTGTGTAAATTGAATGTAGGGTGTGTTACCAGTTTCCATTTTTAAATATCAAGTTAAATTGGAAGTAATTGATGCGGTTATTTTTTTAAACATTTTTTATGCACATTTTCTAATTTTGGTGGACCAATTTTGGTAGTAATCTTTAACCCACCGAAATTGCTTAGTGCCACCAAAATTGCTAATACCATATATAATTTCATATTTGTAGCTATACACTCTGCATTTACAATACTTAAAACTTTGTAATAAAAACTATTTTTTTTTAGAATGGCTATCTGCAAGAAATGGACGGAGAGCTGACTACCGAAACGGCCAGGTAATTTGATCATTCATAAAAATGATTTATCAGCTTACCTGGAGCATTCTAAGCATAAAAACGTCGACCTGGCAGGATTCGAGTGGTGGACGTGGGAGTTATGGGGTGGGAAAAAATAAATAAAAATAGGTATTATGATCAGGATTACATTTTATGCCAAATGGTTTGCCTAACTGCCCAAAGCACACAAAAAAAATCTGGCGTCATTTGGTTGGTGGAAAGGTATCGCCAGGCTTAATTATAGTGAAGAAAAAAATAATTATTTTTAGGTAATAAGAACAAGGCTGGCTTTTTTTGTGCTTAAAGTTTATTATTTCCAGAGGCTAGGAAAAAAAAGCCAGCCAATAATAGTGGTGGGAACATATCGAAAAAAATAATTGAAAATTTATATTTTGCTCGAGAAAGAGCTAAGGGGCATGAAAAAGAGCGCGTGGAGGGGATACACGCAACGACGGCGTCCGCGCGTTCGGTAAACCGAACGCGCCTGGCTGTTCGCACTCGTTGAGTGGAAAGTGTTTCAGTTGAGCGTCTAAGTAAGGTTTTATTTTTCTTATCGGTAGATTTGAAGAGTTGAAGATCTCAAAGATTGATTGTTAAAATACTTTCATTGCGATTTTATTTTTGTTATTACGATTTAATCATTGTATTTTTGTAAACAGTTTGGTACAATTAAAATAATAAAACATTTATTGTCATTTTATTTCTAGCATGCAATTTATTTAACAAATGTGAATTTTTACCTTTTATTACCACAAGTATCTAATTTTGGTGTAGATGTTCAGCACAATATTGATTATGACTTGTTAAGTATTGTTGATACATAATTTTCACACAAATATAAAAAATAAAAAAATTCACCGAAATTAGGCAAATTTCAAGCATGTTGAAATTCACCCATTAGTAACTATAGAAGAATGAAACCTAATACATTTTTTTTTAATTTCACAGGGTTCGGTTACGGCGCCTATGGGGGACATGGTCATCAAGTGGGCCAAAGTGACCAAGACAGACACAGTAGCCACAAAATATCTACCCATGACCATGACAGCCACGATCATGATGTAGATGACCACAAGAGTCATGCTTACGGTGGTCATGATAGTCATGAGAGCCAGGGTCACGGTAAACATGACATCTCCACTGGCCACGACAGTACCTATGACACTCACAGCAACAAAGATAGCCACAGTGACAAAGGTAGCCACGACGGATATGGTCGTCACAGCGACAAAGATAGGCACAGTGACAAAGGTAGCTACGATGGATATGGTAGTCACAGCGACAAAGATAGCCACAGTGACAAAGGTAGTCACAGCGACAAAGATAGGCACAGTGACAAAGGTAGCTACGACGGATATGGTAGTCACAGCAACAAAGATAGCCACAGCGACAAAGGTAGCCACGACGAATATAGCAGTCACAGCGACAAAGATAGGCACAGTGACAAAGGTAGCTACGACGGATATGGTAGTCACAGCAACAAAGATAGCCACAGCGACAAAGGTAGCCACGACGAATATAGCAGTCACAGCGACAAAGATAGGCACAGTGACAAAGGTAGCTACGACGGATATGGTAGTCACAGCAACAAAGATAGCCACAGCGACAAAGGTAGCCACGACGAATATAGCAGTCACAGCGACAAAGATAGCCACAGTGACAAAGGTAGTCACAGCGACAAAGATAGGCACAGTGACAAAGGTAGCTACGACGGATATGGTAGTCACAGCAACAAAGATAGCCACAGCGACAAAGGTAGCCACGACGAATATAGCAGTCACAGCGACAAAGATAGGCACAGTGACAAAGGTAGCTACGACGGATATGGTGGCCACAGTGACCATGGCAGCCACAGCGGCTATGGCGGTCACAGAGATAGCCAGGAATTCGACAATGACCGCCACGAAAAATACGACAGTCACGGAAAGCATGGAACTGGAAGCTACGCTACTGGAGGTAACTACGGTGGTGGATACGGCAGTCACTATTAATTTTAAGATATTAAACAAATTAGTTATGTTATAATTAATATATATATATATATAATAATAAAGAATTATTATTTATTAACGACTTATTGAATTGTGTGTTCTATGAAAGGTTACTGAAAAATGGTAGGTAAGTAAGTTTTCTTAGATGTCAAAGTGAACTCGATAACAAAGTAAACGAACTTCTAAGAAAGATTAGGCGAAGGACTGAAAACTCTCCGAGGCACGGTGAAATAACACCAACTTCCAGACTTGGGGTAGCACAATTAACTTCCTAGTTAAAGAATATAGTGTAAAGGAAAACATTATAATAATTGTAACGTGCTTCTATCTAGTTTTATACTATCTAAGGATGAATAATAATTTCTGAATCCACATGTATAAAATAAAATAAAACCGTTCGGCTTCCAAAACTTTCTAATTTATATTATCTTTAGCAGTAAACTGATAAAAATATCGTTATCTTCCCACAAAAAGATATTGCGCCCAACGTGGGGCTCGAACCCACGACCCTGAGATTAAGAGTCTCATGCTCTACCGACTGAGCTAGCCGGGCATACTTTATAAATTCGTAATTATACTTCTATTTATGATTTAATAAATATTCAAATTGTTAATGTAAATTAAGAGATACCGGCCGCGGCGTTATCTTAGTTAATTTAAACTTTAAAATCCCATAAATTTGAGAACCCGCGCCGGTTAGCAACGTTTATAATAGTGCTAGGTTATAATTAGCACCGTTTGAAATCTGTGTCGTGACAAGATTTTTATGTGTGAGTCAAAAAACGTACATAGCATCTTGTCACGATGTTTGATTCAACCGTTTCTTATATCGTTTCTTATGTTTATGGTATGGTTGGTTTTACATTGAGAGGTAAGAATGTTTCAAACCCTTTAGATGGCGCTGTGGTATCAAAGTATCATGTACAAAATATTAAAAAATACGTAAATAGAAAATTTGTACAATCATTATTCTCCTTAGTTTATGTCTGAATAATGTACCTACCAGTAAATAGATCTATTGTAAGGTACCTACTCTTCATCTTAGTATAAGCATCATCGAAAGGTTGACTGGTCGATATCTCGGACATTAAGTCTGCTAATGTACGTATACCTACTATTCAAGAAGTTTAATCTTATAGTTATTGACCTACAGTTGAAAAGTTTGTTTGAATGTGCTAATCCCAGAAGCTACTTTCCGATTTGAAAAATTCGCTATGGGAGAGCAAGTAAATAAATAAATATTCTTTATACATAATTGATCAATGTAACCACAAAATTAACGAATGAACCGACCGTAGCCCAATGGCTGGAGCGTCGGACTTGCGATCATGTGGTCGCCGGTTCGATCCCCACCCATTGCACTACCGTAACACAAGCATAGCTTAGCACTGGGAATGAACAAGAATACTTGTAGGTAGTGTGCAAAAATTCTGCTAGTAATAGGTTTCTTATCTATATAGAAAAAAAAAACGTTAAAAGCGGGTCAGGGGGATGTGAGAAGTAAAATAAAACACATCCAGTTTTTTTGAATTTTTTGTGTCTGTCATTTTGTACGGGCTAAATTCAGAAACTGTTGCACCGATTCAAATGAAATTTTGCATGCTGGTAGGTACCTTACATCCCCGGTCAAAATTTTATTTTTTTTAATTTCAAAAAAATAATGATTTCCCGTGCAATAGTCAAAAACCGAAGGAATAACAAATACCACGCGGACAAAGTCGCGTGCATCAGCTAGTTTAAAATAAATTGTAGCCACCTAACGAATTTTCATTACTGTTTTTTGAGACGTTTTCGCTGCATTTACTTATTACTTTATTATACTATTTCTCAGCATAAACAGATAGCAGCCTAAAGCCTTCTTCGATAAATAGAGTATTTAACACTGAAATATTTTTTCTAATCGGACTAGTAGTCCTTGAGATAAACGCGTTCAAACAAACTTATCAGCTTTATAATATTTATGTTTATTTATGTAACCAACTTTTTGTGATAAAATAATAAATAAATAGGTATATTATTATTATAAATTAAAATTCCCCAATGTGTTGTATGTTCACATAAAATAGACTGGCATTAATAGTTATAAAACCATAGGATACCAAAATTCGGCAGGATTCGCGTGGTGGATGTGGGTGTTATGGGGTGGGAAAAATAAATAAAAAAAGGTAATTTGAACAGGATTACTTTTTATGCCAAATGGTTTGCCTACCTCCCCAAAGCACACAAAAAAAATCTGGCGTCATTTGTTTGGAGGAAAGGTATCGCCAGGCTTAATTATATTATTATAGTCTTTGATTATAGTGAGGAAAAAAATAATTATTTTTAGGTAATAAGAAAAAGGCTGGCTTTTTTTGTGCTTAAAGTTTATTATTCCCAGAAGCTAGGGAAAAAAAGCCAGCCAATAATAGTGGTGGGAACATGTCGAAAAAAATAATTGAAAATTTTTATTTTAAATTGGATTTTGCTCGAGAAAGAGCTAAGGGGAATCCTGCCAGATCGACGTTTTTATGCTTAGAGTGCTCCAGGTAAGTTGATAAATCAGCTCTCCGTCCATATAATTAGTCCGTCAGTTAGATTACTAAAACATATTTTTTTATTTATCAAATCAATAAAAATTGACAAAGATATAGAGCAACAACAAACTATAAAGTTCAGAAGTGGGGGGCTTGTGACGTCGCTATTAGGTAAAATTGTATCTAGAAGCAGAGACTATATATTATATAGTCTCTGCTAGAAGTGACGTCACACGAAATTTTAACGCGCTGTATCTTCGTCATTTTTTGTTAGAACGAAAAAAAATATACGTGTTCAATATTTTTTGGTAATCTGACGGACTAAATAGTTTTTTTTATTCTTCATGCCTATTATACAACAGTGGGTTATTTATTAATAAACGTACACCATTTAAATATGGATTAAATACCAAAGAAAATAAAATAAAAAACACCGGTTTCATAAAACAATATTATTTATTCCTTCATTGTATTACATGTCGTAACAATTTCGACGAATTTCATTCACTCAACTAAAGCCAAATGAAAATGAAGCCCGATGTTTCGTTATATAAATCTATCGTTTATGAGAAAATCTACATTTTTAGTATAGAAAAATACACGTCCTCAGTGCTTTGACGGCCTAATCTATGACTATTTACCATGAGCCTGAAGAATGGCGTAAATTTTTAAGATATATTATGCTAATGTCATCCATAAAAGACCCCCCGAGCTTTACGAAAGTGTGTGGTAAAGGGCTCCTCCAACTACTTTTTAAGGGGACCATCTAGAATCTGCTACGTATCTGACTAATGAATACCTCACCCACTTTCTACGATTTAAATGAAAATATTACAAGTAACTATTATAAATAATTTGTACGCCATTCTTCAAACTGATGGTAGTTTTAGATTGTGCATATTTACTTAAACTGTGATAATAAACTGCATCATATTCGTTAACAAATGCACATATAATTTGATGTTACATATTAACATTTTGCTTCATTAATATCACTATGATTTAAACCTCAATTTCTCTTCAAAATAAATAAAAATCCAAAACATCTAAATAAATATATTATTATCATTTAAATTCTACTATTTACAAACGCTAACAATTATATACACAGATCAATAATTTATATTTAAAAAAACGAAAAAGCGTTTTTTATCTATCTCTCAACTAACATTAAAGCATTACTGAAGGCGAATAAACGAACACTATTATTACAATCATATTATAATTTTGAGATAATCTCAACGCCTCGACGCCTCATACAAACCTAACCAATTTTAGTACAACACACTTCAGAAGAGGCATAGACTATTCGAATAATTTCAAAATAATTGTAATTGAGAAGCATAGGGGCGGATGTATATATACTTCAGAGGCATTTGGTCGTAAGTGCCAGTACATTAATACGTCAGAAACATTCGTCGTATGTGTCTTTATCGTAAGATAAAGACACATACGACGAATGTTTCTGACGTATAAGGGCCGGCGCTCACTGCCGGCATGGCACGGCAGATTGTGCTGCGGCATCGCGCGGCGTGCCGTGGCATCCCGTGGTATCCCGTGGCATGCCGTGGCATTGTGTTGAAAACCCAGCCACTCTGGCATCAATCAGTTTTGAAGATGAAGAAAGACAAATGAGAACCCCAAATTTGTCGAAAAGACAATTCTGGGTGCATAATTTGTGGAGAACAAGATCTACAAATGGTGAATTCAGCAACTTTTTTGCCAGGGCGCGTCGGGTCCTGCCACGGCGCCTCGCTTCATGCCACAGCATCCCGCGGCAAGTCGTGGCATGGTGGAATTTAAATAAAGTAACATGAACTCTAAATTCATTGAAATAAGATTCAAAATAACTTGATTAGTAATAAAATCCTTTGCCATGCCATGCCGTGCCGTACTGGCAGTGAGCGCCGGCCCTAATGGTACATCCGACCTTATGCTTCTGAGCTCTAGAATAGGCATGTGGACTAAAAAAATCTATTTAGTCCGTCAGTTAGATTACCAAAAAATATTGGAGAAGTTTTTTTTTTTCGTTCCTCAAACAAAAAATTATGAAGATACAGCGCGTTGAAATTTTGTATGACGTCACTATTAGGTACAATTTTACCTAATAGTGACGTCACAAGCCCCCCTCTCCTGAACTTTATAGTTTGTTTTTGCTCTGTATCTTTGTAAATTTTTATTGATTTGATAAATAAAAAAATACGTGTCCAATATTTTTTAGTAATCTAACTGACGGACTAAATAGATTTTTTAGTCCACATGCCCATTATAATAAACTATCATAAGATATCTCATACAAGAATTGGGATCTCATCACTTGAAACAATCTAAAACAGAAACAGAAATTAATTACACACTCTGTTATAGCTAGTCGCCTCTTTTAAATTATGTTGAACTTTAATATTAAAATCTGATACACATACTATCCATATCATTACCCTGTTATTAAGCATAGGATCAAAATAATTAATTAAAGATTATTATTTTAAATAACATACTGCAGCTTTGCGGCCCAATTTTAAGCAATAAATGATGACATACAATTATTATTGTTTTAATGTAATTATAATAATTTTCATTTTGGAACAATTTTAATTAGCTACTAGACAGCTAGCTATTAATCCAAAAACAATATATTATGTATATATAACAGGCAAATGAGGCAGAAGGGTCTTAATAGTAAGACAACTAGTGCTTGTGCCAGCTGATGTACAGCAAAATACTTCAAAGGGTCTTAATAAGCCATAAAAAATAACAATAAAGAAAATATTATGAAATGCAATACATTTAAGCCCTTTTATTCAACTTGGTTTGAAACGGTACTACCTACGGTTGAATGATATTCACTACAAAAATATTTTAGATAAAAGTATTGTTACTAAAATAGTATATGTAATATTACAGCAGATGGCCGCAAGGCTTAATTTAATTACTTGTATTTAATACATACTTTAACTAAATTATGATTATGAGCAACTGTTATATAACTTATACCAGAGCCATGAAACAAGCGAGTTTAAAATCCACTAATAAATTTTCAGTTTTAACATAATAAATATATGATAAACTACATAATATTAATCTCCAAAGATAAATCGTTTTAATAAAATAAAAAAAATGGTCATGTGTCTTCTAATTAAAGTTTAATAATAATATTTGAAAAGGCGATACCGCCGCCTTGGGGGCGCTGGAGATAATTGTGGGGGGCGTTTATTGTTTAAGGTATAACTTTGTTAATAACACTGTCTGAATTCAATATTTTTATTTTAACATACTAATATAATATATTTTTAACGAATTAATATTTAAAATAGCTCAGCCACGACCATGAAGAGCACGATTACAAAGCAAAAGGGAAATAATGATTTTGGCAATAGCGTCGAATTCTTTTTGTCTTGTTAACTCAGTATTCCTTAAAGGTTGGGAACCTGAACCTCTGCTTTAAAACGACTGGAACTAGTATTGAAAAAATGTTCCCAATTGGAATCCAACATTTTTCAACATACACTACATCTCACGATGCTAGGTCGCTAGAAAACCCCACGAAAAGACTAGTAAAGTATAATTTATTATAGTAGTAGTATAGTTTTTATAAGAACATACTGGTAAACTATAGTTTAAATATAACTTTATGTCTTTCATCGTTTAAAACCAAGTAACACTTTGTGCAGAAAAATACCCTAAATTCCTTATACAAATTTTATTTTTAAAATATTTTAATAGACAATTTACTTTTATGATACAATAAAATACTACAGTATAACTTCTATATATAATGTATCTGATAAATAATCATGATATGATTATTGCCACGTACTGTTTTCCTCAACAAAAATATGATATTTTATTTACTTTATGGTTTTTCAACTAATCTCGTTATATGATATTAATCGCTTATTTCATGGCTCTTCAACTGATTTATATTCGGAAAAATATAGTTAATGACTCGACAATAAAATGCAATGTTAATATATGAACATTTAAATGGAAACACCGATATAATTGAGATTAAATAACCAAAGGAACGTTAAGGATTTGTAAATATATCGATATGAATATGGTCGCATTAATTTATATTATAATAAATGTTGTATCACCTTGTAAAGGGTAACTCGCAAAAAATATTATAAATTACACAAAATTGAACTTCAGACCACGACATATAGCTCAAATTTGAATGACAACTTCGAACCGTTTATAAGGTGATAACGCACTGTACTTTTACATGAGTGTGACACACGTGTCCACGTTATAAAATATCTTAAATGTAACTACGACGTAAACGCCCGCCTGAAAACAATAACATAGAAAGTAAATTGTGCAATCGTATAACAAGAGTCTAATAACATAAATATAATATTAAATAAATGATTAGATATAATTCCCGTACTAAGAAAAACGAATGTAACATTTTTAAAAGCAAATTCCTTACCCCATTTTGCGATAACATTTTTCTAGAATATTATCCTAACACCCAATTTATTACAGGATCATCTATGTTTAAATTAACTAATCAGCTGTCAGAACTCTTGTTAAGCTAATTTGTTTTGATTAAAGCGTCAATTAGTCTATGAGTAATGGTTGCATTGTATTAAAATAAATAAATAAATTACATGATATTTTGACAGCAAAATTACGCGTTCTGTTGGTGATTGTTGCTTTGAATTGTGTTTGAGGAAGCGGGTGTTAGAACTCATTACGATTTCTGAACAATTTTCACAAAATATCACGAAAAAAATATATGGAACTAAATTTGCTTTTAAAAACCTCACATACGTAACTCTTTTACAATGTTGGCAACATCGATGACGAAACTCAAATATAGGTAGGACAATGTTGCAGACTTGTTCCGCACGCGTCGCAAGCACTCGCCTCCCGTTCGTTGACGAGAGTGCACGCCGGACACTCCCTCCCTCCCGACCTCAGCGGCTGAATCTCCGGCCCCCTCTTAGACTTACCACACATTTCACAAGCTTGTAAGTTACCTTTGTTTAGGTAAGTACACGTCCCGCATTCCCATTTGTCTTTTCTCGTGTCCGTAGCTTCTGTGTGCTGGCTCGATGTTCGGCTGACAGAACGGTCGCGGTCGCCATTTTGGGTCGGTTTGGGAGGAGACCGCCTGTGATCTGTCTCATCTAGAGAAACTATCAGCTGTGCTTTTAGGTCGTAACTTGGATGTGCGTTAGTAACTGAAAAAGAAAATATCATATTTTATAACAAGTGAGAGACTGAAGATTTAATGTTTTTTTCTTTTTGCTATGAGGTAGAAATTGCTCACATTTTTGTAGCTGTATTGTACCTAATACTTACCCACTTACACATACCCACTTGTTTTTGCTATGGCCATTTACCAAGGGACCTGTCATAGCTATGCAAAAGAGAGGAAAGCGTTATTGCGCTCAATGGACTGTTTGACTGGGGCACTACATCCATCTTACATCAAACAGTCCATTGAGCGCAATAACGCTTTCCTCTCTTTTGAGAGACCTTAGTAAAAGGCTAACTTTACTTTTCCCTCAAAGGTTTGCACTTTATTCAGCAAGTATTGTCTATAGAACATTCTACAATGGCTCACCTGTATTGGAATTGCTTTTAGAGCTGTGCGCTATACTGTGTCCATTTTCGACAGTTTTCTTCGGCTTATCCACTTCCACGGCGACCAGTTTAGTTGGTTTCTTGACTTTCTTCACTTCAGCCGTACTCGAAGCCGAAGCAACACCATTCTGTTGCTTAATAATTTCCTTCCTATCTTTAATGTCCTTTTTGCTGAGGAGTTTCACTTTATCTGGTGCAACTTTTGATGGTATCAACGCTTCTGCTTTTGGATGTGCTATAGGTTCAAGTGGCTTCTTAACTCTCTTTTCGTCTTGTTTCTTTGCCATTTGTTTGGCCGTTTTCAAATCTCGTTCTTGTTTTAGCCTCATTAAGTTTTCGTTCACTTTCGCTGTTCGATATACTTGTTCGTCGTAGGATCGGTCGAGGTTTAACGCTTGTAGACCATCTTCTAGGTCTAATGTCGTCGGTTGGTATTTCGATCGTCTCTCTTCTCTGTCTAACCTGTCGAGTGTTCTAGAATCTCTGTCGAGAGATGGCGAGAATCTGCTTCTGCCTTCGTCATGGTCTTTACTGGATAGATTTCTAAAGACGTAGTCCCAACTCTCGTAGGTGCCCATACCGTCTTCTTTCGCTTTGCTTAAGACCGGTTGGGTATCGGATCTCGGTAAACTAGGTAGAGAGATATCACTGCTGGATATTAATCCAGATTTTGACGTGCTATTTCTTCTCGAAGATTCCGGTTGTCTGCTTTTCTTGTGTCGCTCTTCGTTTTTATATCGCTCAAACTTGCCGTTTTCGTAAACGGAAGGGGGGTCTAGTTCTATAAGTTGTGCGGTGGGTACTGCGGGGTACCTATATTGTGCCATGGGTGGATATCCATTGACGGGAACTGTGGCTGCGTGTTTTATTGGCGCATACACAGGAGTCGGAATCATATAGGGGGATTGTACGGGGTAGTAGTAGGGAATGCCGTAGGGAGACATGAGGGGTACAGCTCCACATTGTGGGAGAGGTACGTCAGGGGGAAGGTGTTGAGGAAGGGGGTACATCATCTGAGGTACCACCGTGGGTGGGACCATGTAGGGTATCATGGTGGGAATATGTTCTTCGGTCGGTTCCTCAGGGCCTTGGTTGTACTGCGAGTACCTTGGATCCGGTAATCGGGTACGGTAAGGTTCTGATGGTATTGTCGTTGGTATGTTCGAATATATTTCTGAACCTGAGAAAGAAAACAATTAAAATGAGAAAATAAAACATGTTTTAGTTCACGCCAATAGTTACAACAAGAAACGCAAAACGATACTAGAATGTCTACTAATTCATATAGATCGAAAAAATATGGTCGGTCTGATCAAGAAATGCACACCAAATGGTGTTTTATAATATGATCTATAAGTGCCATCCCTTAACAGTAGACAGAGTCATGTGGACGGATTACGGTTACAATTCAAGGATGCACCTTATTTATGATGCATCCGCATTTATTTTACTATGGGTATTTATGTGTGTACATGCTGTTTAAATGTGAGGCTGATCCCACATTAACCAAGGTTATTCACCAAGCGCGTGTTACATACGGACGACAGCGAAAGTGGTGGTGATGGGGTCGAGAGCTCGGCGCTCGCGTCGATTGCAGGTTCAAGAAAAGCCGCCGCTGAATGTGGGTTTAGCCCGAGTGTTTGTTTTTTACTTTGATTTTTCGATTGAAGAGTGGAGACGCCGTTAGCTAAGTTAATTCCGGGTCCGGGTCCGTTAAGCTAAGTTCCGGGTAACTCACCATCGTTATAGCCAGTGTTCTGTGTGGCTTGCATGGCGTGTGGGGTGCGGGCGGGGGCGGAGGGGTCGGCGCGAGCCGCGCGTGCGTCGGCCACGTCACGCCACGTGGCGCGGCTGCCGCCCCCCCACACCGCCTCCCAGATTTGACACATTATCTGAGAAACGGAAACAACATCGTATTCACACTACCGGTATATTCATAATAAACGTTTTGAGCGCCTTCTATGTTGTGTGGTAAAAACAGAAGTCCAGCTTAATGCAGGATGTGTACACAGAAGATAAAAATAGGAAAAAATATGTGAGTTGTGCCGAGTGGTTTCCGGCTTAGAATAGACCACCCCATGTCTTCCCATAGGTGTCGTAAAAGGCGACTAAGGGAAATATGGCTGATGGATGGGCAGCAGCATCTATTAGCTCAAGGTTTACACATCTTACTGCGATCACCAATCCGTCTGCCAAGCGTAGTGAATATGACAATATCCCTCTACGATCCTGGCTTGCCAAGGTCTGTTCAGAGGAGGCCCATGTTCAGTAGTGGACAACGGGCACAGCACAACGGGCTGTTGATGATGTGAGTTGAGTTCAAACTTATATTAGAACTCACTACACAAATTACCATTTGTAGTAAAAATTAAATAATAACATAGAACATAAATAGGGATGACGACAAAAAAATTACAAATATTTTTTTTATTGTTCTGTATACAAACATTGACGAAGCTACAGGGCGTTAAAATTTCATGTGACGTCAATTCTAGGTACAATTTTACCTAGGAGCGAAGTCTCTAGCTAACTCTTCTTCCATCTGTTGCTCTATATCTTTGTATTTTTTTATTGAAATGATGAATTTATTCAGCACTTAAGTATTGATATACGCTTGTACTTGTCAGTATCATAATGTCACATTATTATTATTATTATATTATACAACCGGTTGTACTCACGGTTTTTAATCATCGGATATGTCGGACTAGTTTCGAGACCATCCCGAGGTCCATTCTCAAGGAGTAGTCGACTCGACGGCGCGGCGCCGGGCGACTAACTGAACTAAATATGTGTACCACTCACGAAAGTTTTAATTCTAAAATTATTATTATTCTATAAATTAAAGTAGTTAACTAGCAGTGAATTGTAGGATACTACAGGCAATGTACTCCGTCCGTCAGTTTATCATTAATTCCTCTACTTATAATAAACTTATATTCACATTAATCATTACAGGATCAAAGATCGAGAGATTCATTTGATAATCCAAAAAATACGTGTCCAATATTTTTGTTAATCTAACTGACGGACCAACTAGATTTTTTTTGTCGCCATCCCTATTCATGTTTATGAAACATAGATCATCTATACCTGACATTCGCACTGCGCAATCAGCGCGTCTCTCGACACGGCCGCCACCATGTCGGGGCAGATGGGCTGGTCCAGCTGTAGCCGGCCTGCACCCGCAGGCTTGTAGCCCATGGCTTGGAGCAGGATCTCCGCGCCTACCATGTTGGCTTCCACTTCGTGCTTGAAGTATCCGCAGTATAACTGGAAAATTTTATTTTATACTATGTTTCTTTCTTCCTTCCCAATTTCATATTATAAAACATAGGTACGGAACCCCAAAACACCAGCTTAATATTACGCGAAAAAAACCCGACTCATTCCTCACTAGCAACATGAATAAAAATATTAACTACTCCTTTTGCTCCCAATTCAAATAGGACTAAAACACCACCTACTTTCTTTTTTCTTTACACAGTTTTATGGTTGTGTCTAATATGACGAGTCTATTTTTTTTTTAAAGATTACTTTCAGATTTGGCAGTCTACTAATATTCTTGTTAGCCCCTCGCGCTAAGCTTATTATACGTTTTATTAGGTCAGCGTCACTATGTCATGCAAGTACATCAATCCTACATCAAAGTTTCTTGTATTAAGCATCTATGAGGCTGAGCCTCGAATTGACAGCCAGACTTATGTGTATATGATACACGTGTATGACGAAACTATAAAATTCCCCTTTGACCACGAAAACCTAAAAAAATATGATATGATTATTTGAAACTAGACAACCCCTGTAGCGTAGCAGTATTTGGCTCGCTTTAAATCTCGGAGGTCGTGGGTTCGATCCCCACGCCAGACAGGAAATCTTTGTGTATATTTTAAGATTTCTGTCCGGGTCTGCTTGGTTGAGGAACTACCATCCGTGCTTCTGAAAGCACGTTAAGCCGTTGGTCCCGATTATTATAGATGATGTTCATCTATAATAATCGTATATCAAGGGACGAGCAGCAGCGTTTCCTTGTGTGGTACAACATAATACTGCGGTCACCAACCCGTCCGCCAAGCGTGGTGACTATGTCAAATACACTCCCTGGGAGGAGGCCCATATTCAGCAGTGGACATTATACTGGCTGATGATGATTTGGAACTTTTTGTCTATATAAGGCTCAAAAATTATGACAAACTAGCAGCATATCGGCACTCAAATTAAATAAAATCCACGCGTTATCTCATTGGTAATCGACACACAGATAAATAAATTAAACAAACATTGATAGACTCATAACGGTTTTCCTTTATTTATGGATTAGAAGTTGAATTTGATTTGACAGCGAAGTTAAGTTAACAGCTATCTGACTTTATTTGATAGACATTAAAGAAACGGGGTGTAAGTATATTAAAAATGATGATAATAATATGTTTCTCACCCGAATCACCCTATATTCCTTCCTCCAGGGTTGGGCCAGTAGGTTAGCGGCATACCTAGCCAGCGCCGCCCAACCGAGGCCAGCTCTATACGCGCTAAAGTCCGGCAGTTCATTGATGGTCCGCTGAAAGATCTTGCCGGTCTCGGTGAGGCCGAACTTGCACTCGTGAGGCACTAATGATAAGTATTCTATTATGTAATCTGAAACAAAATACAATATTTATTAGAAAAAAAGAAACAGTTGTGTGCAAAAAAATTAAGAAGTTTTGAAATCGAGTTTTTTTGCAATGGACTAGAGCTTATTCACCTTTGTGGATACCATAAATGTAACAAGTAAAAACTTCGGCAAACAAATAAGAATAAACACACAAGTGTCATTAAAATCATCATCAATGACTTGTACAAGTGCACATAGATGCCGTATGGTGCCCCCGAAGAGAATTCTGTAATAAATTCACGTTTGGCAAGAGCATTGATGATCACAAAGATGTTCTAAAACTCAGGTAAGTGTTACTCCATTGCAAAAAGGACCAAAAGCTTACTAAGGCACGGAACAAAGTTCTTCGTCAATCAATTCCTTCTAGTTACTTCTTGTCTCCTCAGCTGTTCGATGTCTCCAGGTTGTTGTGCAATAGCGCCACATAGCTAACAGCTTCTGACAAATCGTTTGATTCATTAAAAAGGCAGGTTACCTTCTAGTTACTTCTTTTGTTGTAATTTATTTGGGTTGTCATCCATCTTTACGAAGCTGTAAAAGTTTGGTGCCGGTTAGCGAAATCTTTTAAGCCTTCCGGTTTATTTTTCTACTGCAGTTTCTCGACCCCGTCGTCAACTCTTGCTGTAGTGCGCGTCCTCGATAAAACGCCCCAGTGCCGACAGTATGCCACCGTACCGCGCCGTATTTGTAGTGAAATTGCATAATATATCCAACAGACACTGACATACCTACTAATTTTTGAAACGCAATACCATCTCCATTAATTTTTTGCTAAAATTTCCCTTGGCTAAAATCCATCTCTACGAAGCTTTACTGCAATGTGATTACATAGTAAGCAGCTGACAATCGTCTATCACAATCGCACGGTACCTTCAACTTTTTTCTTTTGCTGCAGTTTTTCAACTTCGTCCTCAACCTTCTTCATGAATTTTTGCCGGAACTTCTCAGGCCTATCCATCTCTACGGAGCTATAGTGAGCAGCGACTGACAATGGTATATAATAATGGCACAGTACCTTCTAGCTTCTTCTTCTGCTGCAGTTTCTCGGGGCTGTCGTCTGTCTCCAGGTAGCTGTAGTGCGCGTCCTCGATGCGGCGCCACAACGCCGGCAGCCGCTCGCGGAGCACCGCGTCGCCCATGCCCACGCACGACATCACCATCACACTGGGAACTCAGCCACTGGTGACAAATGAAAATAGTTTTTAAGTACCTACGATTGTGGAAAAGAAGATAATTATGAAAAATACAGCTTTCATTGTAAATAACTAATTTTAAAATTTAAATCTAACTACGGAAATAATATAGGAGTTACGAAAATTCGTCACGGATTCATGATATTTAAAGCCTGCACACTATGACACTTTGTTATTCCCTGGAGATCCATGAGCATGGGTAACAAAAAGTGCCACATTTTCTAAAAATCGAAGTCTTATTGAAAAAGCATTTCAAATCGCTCAATTTCCTCATCAGTTTTTAGATTAGACTAACTTTACAATGATGAGTTAGTGAGAGAATTAGGTTATAATATGCCATACTTAATAAATACATACGCAAAAAACCCGCTAAATACTTAAACGTATATTGTGTCATAAGAGAAAAATTTCCTTTCTCTATCAATTTTTTATTTACTATTTGCATTGGTTTTACATTCATTAAATTACATATCCTAAAACATATCACTGTTGTCCCATTTTGTAATAGAATCTTCAACTATAGCACAAAATATCAAGGGATCTATAAACTCTTGGCAAGACACACAATAACCGATCCGACAATAATAAACGATAGAACAGGGATGCTCAACCTGTTTAAAGTTATGAGCAGCGCCATAAATATTTTTAGTTGTTTAATAAAATACATAGAAAACGAGCTTGTCGCTTCGGTATTACGTCTATATTCATTGAGGTAATCTAAATCGAGCTACTCAGTAGAGACTGTAACCGTAATCAACTAATACAGTTACGGAGTTCTAATAATTGTGTAACAATCTAAAAATCTAATCTAAGTATACTAGTCGTTATCGTAATGCTCGTGAACCATTTATAGACTATCATTCTTGCTGTCAGTAACGTGCAACGGTTATGGCTCGTGAGTGAGCGACTTGTACAGTTTTAGTAGGTATTCACATTTAATATGTTAAGTTTTTATTTCACAATAAAATATAATCTTCCCGAAAGAATTCAGTAGTTGACCAAACTCTTAATGAAATTGGAAAATTGCACAAGACTTAATAATATGGTGGTACTCTCAAAATCTGGCGTAGGACCAGCAAAGTGCTCTACGAGGCATGATTGAAACCTTTGAGAGTTTACTTGTCGAGAAAGGAAAAGGCATTGGCTACTTCACCGGGCCTTGGTTTTATAGGCGTTGAAGTTAAGTATAGAATATTATTTGTGTCGAATCTCTATGAGGGAATACAACGACTCAGCGGGGCGCCTATAGGAATCGGGACCTTAGGGCATTGGTATGTATGTAAATAATTCAATAATAAATACAGGCTATAGAAACCAATTAGCCTAACATTGACAATGTTTTGTTAATTTCATACTTGTCGTCTCGGTACAGAGATTCTGATTGTTTCATATCGGACTGTTAGTTCTGAAGTTAATTACACACACGTTCGCTGGTGTACACTCACTTGGAACGTTACGCTCTCATATATAAATTCTATCAAATGTAGTAACATAGGTGAAAACATGGCTTAAATACAGGATCTCCGATAAAATGTAGGTCATCGAAATAGCCTACCTATTCCTATGGTAGCTCACTGCTGTTGCTTTTGAGACGTAAGTGTTGTGGACTCGATCTCCGCTTTGTACAAATAAGTTTTTCTGTAAACCATTGATAATTGTCCTAAGTCTTGGTATCTTTTGCCTCAGTTAATGGGATCTTCCATTTACTAACACCCACACAATAAAGCCATGTATTTTCAAAGTACGAATAATGTATTTTACAAAAAACTGCAGAGATGTATTACATAATATGGCGTTCATTAGATCACAGAATGGGACTATACGGTGTTATTCTTGTACAACATAATATATATAATGTTGATTCACCCAACAGCACCAATATTCCATCAAAACACCAGACGCTGAATCGTAACCATAATACATTGATAAACACTATCAACAAACAGGGCTGGTGTCCATGACAACAACAATCGTTATCAAACAAAGACTGGAGTCGTTTCGTCAAGGGGATCGGCAGACAAAGTTATTGAAGCTGCCGTGAGTCATGCATTGTAATATATACGTCGATATTAGATTCATTCATCACTGTTCATTATATACCTATTATGCTACATGTAGCGAGCGAATTTATAAGGTAGGTAAAGATGTAAATTGTTTTGTAATTTGATAAATTGCATCTATCAGACGATTTGGGACGGTTCGAAGTATAATTGATGTTATAAATAATACGTAAACGATTTCAAAGTCGCCAAATGACAAACGGATGGACGGAGTATCTACATTGTCTGTTATATCCTACAATTTGCTGGTTGTTAGCTGCTAGTTAGCTAGTTTAATTCATAAATAAGAATATTATTCTTAGTCTATGAATTAAACCCGTAATTTATTGTTGTTTTAAATTGCGATTTTGATAAGTAGGAATAAATTCATTATTTAATTATGTATTATTATTTTTTTGAAGACAAATTCGATACTAATGAGTATACTACCTAAGTAGGTACAATAGCATAACTGAGTGCCTATTTAGAAGCAAATTCTTTCAACATCCGATATAGAATAAATAATAAACTTTGAGCCTTCAGGTAATTATGATCTCATATTAAGATTTGAGAATAATTAATTCACTTTCAACAGTCGAAAGTAACAAGAAGTTGTTTATGATGCGCACACTGCAATGCTACCATCTCGCACGCATCTCAGCAGATGCACGTTAAACGATAAATTCGAAGACATACACTCACACACTCACAGGTAGGTAATGGATTGATAAGCCCCAAAACCTTACAAAATTACAACCAATTATTTGGGAAATGAAACTGTGTGTTTTTTATGTGCTGTTATTAAAAGCAATTAACCGAACAAGTAATTTCATCCATTCATTCCATTTATAACCTGTACCTACTCCTATTTTAAAATACGACGGGGCCCTAGAACAAATTAATACAAGTAATATTGGACGCGTTACCAATTTTCAAAATGTATGACAATTTAAACCAGCGCTAAGGCCTCCTACGCACTATGCGGCTAGCCGCGATGCGGCCAGCCGTGCGGCTGACCGTACTCAGATATTTGTACGAGAAAGTATTTTTTATTCGCACTGTGATGCGGCAGCCGGTCAACCGCTCCGGCCGGTCTGCGGCCCGATTGACGGCCTCCGTAAGCTTGCGCTTGCGACGGTGACCGCAAGCGCAACCGCGTTCTGCGGTTAGCCGGACGGCTGACCGCATTCCGGCTAACCGCATAGTGCCTAGGAGGCCTTAGAATCGCTAGAGCTGGTTTAAAATATCATAGCATATCTGAAAATTGGTAACAAGACCAATACCTACGACTTTCTTCTAGGGAACCGTCGAATTATTTTTTGCCACTTTATCTATCAATCGGTAGTAACGAAACTTTGAACCTTATTTCAAAGGCATTAAGGCGCACCTTTATTTTGACTATCACGACTATCTCGTGCCTATCAAGAATTCGTTGATACGACTCCAGTCGATCGACGAAGAACTGTTCAACCATGGATTTACTTAGAAAGTTATTGCATTCATTTTTTGTCAACAGCCCATTTACATCAACTGCATAACATGGCCCATCTTAACGAACATTGGCAAGCCACGGTCGTTGAGATATATTGCCATAATCAGCACGCTTGGCAGGCAGATTGGTGATGTAACCTCAAGCTGATAGATGCTGCTTCCCATCCATTATCTGTATTATATCCCTTAGTCACCCCTTACGACACCCATAGAAAGACATGGGGTGGTCCATTTCTAAGTCGGAAAACTCGCGCTAATTTTGAACTAGTGACTATCAAAATATTAAAACATAATATTCATAAATATAAAAATTCATACTACGCATTCGAATTACCAACCACGTCAAATTTTGCGTTTGACCTTAACTAGAAACATCGATAAATCCAATCACAGTTAATTTATGATTTACCTAACGATTGTCATATGGCAATCGATTTATTGTAATGGACTGGAAACACGAATGTCTAGAGTATTCTCCATACGAACAAGTAGCTTGAAACATAACAATACGTCATGCAATACCAGCAATGCATGTGCTACCTACAACCTAGAAATATAGATAGGTATTGTTTAAGGTTCGCCAAAGCTTCATGTAACAGAGTATTTTTTACCCGACTGCGCCAAGGGGAGGGTTATATTTTTTCGAGAGTATGTAGGTATATGTATGTATGTTTAATTGTTTGGCACGCTCTGCAGCCTGAACGCCTTGATGGATTTTAGCTTGAGAGGTGTACTTAGTTTCGTGTTTACTGTGAAAAACAGAAAATTTTTGTATTTGTTTATTTAAAAAAAATACAAAAAAGCAGTTGGGTTTTTAGTTTTTTAAATTACCGCTTTTAGAGATCCGTAGTCACAAGTTCCCTTAAATTTCGTCATGTCTGTCCGTCCGGGCCCATACTCCGCCGTTACTTCACCGATTGTCACGAAAATTGGTAGAGAGATGTACATTGAAGATCCAAAACTTGTTTTTTTTTAATTATGGAAAAATAATTATTTTTCAGCCCCGCTTCGCCGAATACAACGAAAAGTGAATTAAAAAAATTAAATTCGGTTAGTCGAATTGTGTGGGTATCGTTGGAAAGGTCTCTTAAAATGCAACGTCGAGATAACCTAATACAAAGTTAAAATTAGAGCAAGTTTATAGATAAAATCTAGGTATGTAATTATTAACGCAATAGAAATATAACCGAGCAGCTTTATAAATTACTCTTAATGAGAATCAAAGTGATGTTTTAAGCTAAGGAAATATTGCATTTTAAATTTAAATAAAGGCCGATGTCTGATCTCTAAGATCAGTTATTGAAGATAGTTTTACCAAGTTATTGTTTTGGGTGGTCATATGTAGCATGACCATCAATTAAACAAGAAGATAGTAAGAAGACGTCGATCAAACAAGGTTTTTTTTCTCACGGACAAATTTAGTAAGCCCTGAGGCTTTTGCTACTTCACCGGGCATAAAGGCGAGCAGAGCTCCAGCCTAGATAAATGGTTTAAACACTACAAACTAAGCAACATGCGCAAGAGGGCATCCCCTGTGGGACTTGGACCTCGGCTCAGGGCGGTCGCTGACGGGGAGATTGAGAGATTATGGCTTTTAGTTTAGTGGAGTTTTGTGCAACTGTCGCTCTACTTTACAGTTCGCGGGGAAAACAAGGCTTCGCAATAAAATTGTTCGCAATACATTTTTTCGATAAAACGAAATATCGAAGTAACAGGGCTTCGACTTACCACGGCGCGGCGTCGCTGTATGGAGATGTCAAAAGGTTTTCGAAGAAACAAAATTCGATAAAAGAAGTCTCGTGGCTAACTTAGTAAATGTCTGTAGGGCATAAAACGTTTTCACACTATGAATTAGGAGAATATCTAATCCCCTAATTTATTGGTAAAAAAATTAAGGCAGCCAACTAGAAACTATTTATTATAAGCACAGCTGATTGTGCTTTTTTTTTTTATTGAATATAGGCTTACGTTTGACCATAATCTCGCTTGATGGAAGGCGAAAATAAGGCCTAAGATGATACACGCGTGCCTAGAAAGTGTTTGTTCACTTTAGCTTTAAAGATGTCCAGATTATAGCGTTCCGGAAAAACTGACCCCGGCAGAGAATTCCACTCCTTAGCCGTCCGCATTATGAAAGAAGAAGCAAATCGCTTCGTGCGTATTGAAGGAATGTCTACAACATAAGGGTGAAACCGCTCGCCACGCCTGGTCGTCCGGTGATGGAAGGGTGAAGGGGGTATCAGGTTATGTAGAACCTCCGCACACTCCCCGAAATAAAACCGATAGGCAGGCTACTCGTAAACGTGCCTACACTAACTGAGTTTCAGATGAATCAAATCTTCTTTTTTTAAACACAATTTTATTCCACATATTAACTTTTCCACACTTATACTTAATATCCAGATTAATTCACAATACAAAAAAAAAACCCAATGAACAAATCAGTTCAAAAAGATGTTGTACTTCATATGACATTTACATGCCTGTACACTTTTTTAAATGTTTAATTTATTGATTATACTCGATTTTCTTTTGTTTCATTGTCATTTATGCTTAACAGTAAGTATGTAACATGTATGTTACATATATTATCTAAAGAGTATCTTTAAAAACCAATAAGTGCAATAATTATTATATATTGTATGATAACTAAGATAAGTACCTTCCTATGTTGTCCTTAAATATTAGGTATAAATTTGAAAGTCAGGATATTTGTATGTTTATTTATTTAGTATTTCCATTTCACTCATAACACAAGCATTTTAGCTTAACACAAGGGGTTAAAAATAGAGATGGGCCGACTATAGTATTTGCCGACTAACCGACTAGCCGACTAATCGGTTTTCAAAATGCCGATTAGTCGGCCGACTAATCGGCAATGCCGATCATTCTAATACCTACTTGTCGGAGGTGTTCGGGCTTTTTCGTCATCACTCGGCTTAGTCATCGCGCGGCTGCTGAGCTTAATTACTGACTGATTAATACGTTCCTATGTTGTAAAAACTGTAACTTTAGATAACTACTCTAAGTAATTTTTAGAAATTATAAAACTAGTACAAATTATTAGTTTTATTTCATTTATTATGTGCCGATCATAATCGGCATATTTTGCCGAATAGTCGCCGACTAGACGCCGACTACAAACGATGCCGAATAGTCGGCTTTCCCGACTAGTCGGCGGCTAGTCGGCCCATCTCTAGTTAAAAAGAATACTAGTAGTGTCCAAAAACTCTGCTAGTAATCTTTAAAAAAATGATTAAAATAAATAAATAGGCTAGTAGATAAGGGTTGAATTATAAATCATTCAAACAATCTTGCAGAAACCCTTATGCAGGAGAGCCAAGAGAAACTGAGACTTAAATATAAATGACCTCAGGATTCACCGAAGTCATAAAAAGTTGGAAATCTTCTTTCTTTTTATTATTTATATGATTTAGGTAATGGCTTCAACTCATAAGCTACATTAATAATTATACCAGAAAATAGTTTGCAAGTCCGTCAATATTGTTAAGAACTCTGAGGAGTAAAAACATAAGTACAAGTAATGAATTCTTCATTAAAAAATCCACCTAAATGAACTGGTAAATAACAAAATCCTACAGGACCCAGAGGCTTAGAAAAAGATAAAACAAGGCACCTGATTATTTAGACTTAGATTAATGTGCACCCTTGCAAGCCAAAGACTAATCCTACACATATTGATGAATCTATGCTTATATTATAATGAGGAAGTTTTTAATTTTTTTATGTATGTTTGTTACAAATATACTCAAAAACTAATAGACAAATTTCAATAATTATTTCACCTCTATAATGCTACAGTATCCCTGAGTAATTTAAGCAATATTTATTTATATAGTTCCCATGGGAACAGGATGTATGTGGGTGAAACAAGGTAGGGGTAGATGTAGGACACCGCATCAACAAAGTCTCTCTGGGCCAGTTTTTTTTATACAAATGTTTAGGTCTTTTATTTATCGATTGAGGCAGTATGAAGTCTGCCGGGTCAGCTAGTAATAAATATTTTTGTAGAAGAATAAATAGAAAACATAATTACTCATTCATTTGATTACAAAGCTGTGTGAGTGATTGAGACATTCTTGGTCATTTGTTTATTGTGTTAACAATTACATAAGTAATTACTAATGAGGCTTCAAAGTCATAAGATAATTGATTTTGTGATAAATTTTCTTTTACTGAATGATCTAACCATGGCATAAATGTCTTCCACAATATTCTACACTATCTACAACTTATTCTTGTAATATTTCAGAAAAAAAGTACTTTCCATTTCAGTGGGTATCTAGAATGTTTTGAAAATAAAAATATTTTTGTTAGTTGTGTTTAGTTGTAGTGTTAGTCATTGTACTTTGTTGAATGTGTGGTGTTAAATATAAAAAAAATGAACAAAAAGTTGTTTTAAAGTAAATTGTGTTACTTACAGACTTAGCACTGAAATACCATCAAACTGTTATCTATTGATGGCTGGATAATAACAAGGAATAGATAAACTAATGGAGAAGTCATTCAACAAAATAACTTGTAGTTTGTTGATAAGATAGTATACCTTTTTGATAACTTCTTTTACATCTTTTACCCATATTTACTACTTATCTAAAATATATTTTATTTAAATCCTTAAAACTTACACAATAACATGATATTATTTCAATTTCTCATTATTTTTCTCCATCAAAAACCAAAATAATATAAACTTCAAATGTAGAGTTTATACAGCACTAACAATAATAACATGTTTAATTGTATGAAATAATATTGCTGAAGATTAAGCCTAATCGAACAGACCGTGAATTAGAAAAGACACAGGCAGTAATTATCGTAATAAAACAAGCCAAGAAAGCGACACCGAGAAAAAAATATGTTAATGATCTTACTCCCACGCGACACGATTAATGTGGGATTCACACCACTTTTAACCAAAATCTCACCCGAAAAGGCTGAAAGTTTAATCTACAATGTGTAATCCGCTCTAATTTACTCACCGTACAGGAAGAACATTCTTTTCCTGGATGTCAAAATTTATTCCAATGCACTGAATGTAGAGCGGACAAAAATAGTTCACCCAAAATAACGAAGCACCAGCTGTTGCCTACTAACTGATGATTACATACAAAGGTTTTACACATCTCATAATAACAGTGAAAAAGAATTAACACTAAAACTGATAAAACCTCAGCAAATATGAAAGAAATGAAATAGTAAAACAAAATTTTAGGATTTTGTTTTGACGTTTGATTTTAAGTCACACAGATTAAACATGAAATTCCTCAGTTTTGACGTTTAGGCGGTTGTCAATGATGACCATAGACAAAGGCTTGAGCTACTTTGCACTAGGCTTTTTAGTACCTACATAATATATACACAATAATACTTTATTTAATTATATCAAGATTAAAGCAAGTATTCTGTAATGTTTAGAAAAAGCATTAAAGTGTGATTGACTAATATTTTTAATCCGGATTGAGCATCTTATAAACTATTGTTTAATATTACCTACACAAAACCTAGACAGTCCTTGCCATTAGATGATTAGACCTTGCCATTAGATGATTAGATCATATGTCATTGAACATTTGATTTGACGCTCCATACGAAAATTCTTGTAACTGATTTCTTAATAATTATGGATATCTTATTTATAAACAATGCTCGTCAGGATGAAATAGACATGTTTTATGAAGTAAGTTTATAACAACAGCAATTTTATTTAAAACTAGCAACCCACCCTGGCTTTGCACGGGTGCAATGCTGATAATTATCATTCTTCTTAAATCCTTATATCTAATAAACCGCATCAAAATCCGTTGCGTAGTTTTAAACATTTAAGAATACCTAGGGACAGAAAGACAGCGGGAAGCGACTTGTTTTAAACTAAGTAAAGATAACTTGACCTATAGATAGGGACCACATAGCTACCTATAACGTAACTTTTACAAAATGGTATCTTCAGCCGGTTCGGTTTTGTCAAATAGTATCTATACATTTTTCTTCCCTTTAGCAACAACGTCAGCATCGTATTCCATCCAACAGGCCTACTCCTCAAAGCGTATTAAGGTAATGCTCAGTGATTATATCGATAATATATATCGTCGTTTTTTAGTTAACTAGTTAAAACTTATTATTATTGAATTAAAAATACTCAGAGAACTCGAGAAGGAGTCTTACCAGCAACTCTCTGTACTTTTCTGTACCAAAAGGTAGTACCTATACGGTCTACGTTAATACGTGCACTATCTACTTTTGGTTTCTGTACCAAAAGTAGTACGTAGTACGCAGAAATACCTACTTCTGGTTACTTTTCTGTACCAAAATTGCCTACTACTGGTTTAATCGGGCTACAACCCTGTTCACCTTTATGCCTGGTAAAGTAGCAAAATCGTCGTGGATAACAACATAATATGTTTCTTTCAATAAGCAAGAAAATTTAAAATCTAATGCGGATTTACTAAATTTCTGTCTTCGTAACCGCAGGCTGCTCAACGTCATCGGGATTACTACCGAGGGTACCCCAAAGCCAACCACCCACTGACATACTTCAGAAATCCAGAGTATGCGTTTCAATGTCCGCCAGAAATGACACAGTGAGTAATAATAATAATAATTTATCGTTACCTATACAGTCTTTTTACCTAAAATGTGTCGAGTCAAAGCTTATATTGTCGTATTCAATTCAATTCCCCTAATAAACTACTCAATAAAATAATTTATAGTTTTTAAACCATTTAATAAGGCTTTCGCCTATATATATATACTATACTAGGTGGAGTAGCAAACTTCGTGGTTCATTACATTTATCCGTCCGACAAAAAATTGCATAAGTTCACTTGGGAAAACCATGTCTCACCTTTACCCAGTGATTTCCTTAATTCTAGCAATAGAGGCCGCGACAAAGGGGCATAACCTTACAGCAAAGAGATTAATTAATTGGGATAATATCACAAAGCCAAGTGTTGTATCTTCAATACGAGAGTGGGTGTTTTAGATTTACTTGTAATTTAAATAAAATATTTTAGATTGTTTCGCTATAAAGCTCGTAAAAGTCGTCGGTCGTTAAGTCGCACAATTACGGCTCTGGGCCACCTCGCCCGGCAAAGAAGAAGATCTTTATTTTCTGTGGTGGAACATCACCAACCCTTCCGCTGGATACAACTGCATGTTAAAATTCCATCCAAACCGCCAGAATCGTACCTAACTGAATAATTTTCCAGTTCCAGCGAACTAACGCTATATTTACTTGTTTAAAGCACCTACCTATCGTTCCCGAAGTATCACGTGAAGTACAAGCAGCCCATTGTATTGCCGAACAACATTGGGCGTACTACGCCAATGCCTGGCTTGCCTGACCGCACTCTCACTGGACGTTCCAACAAAACCACTTGCAAGGCATTCGTTAGATAAAATTAAATATTGAATAAGTATGTACAGATATTTTGTTACAATAATAAGTCCGTTAAACTCTCAGTCTCACAAATATTGGTTTGATTGATTAGAATAGATGATAGGATCTTAAACTAGAGGCTGCGATCACTGCAGTGGTTACGATTGCTTTTAAATTAGTATGAGGTAGGTAATACTGGACTATACGTAAAACGTAAACGTATCCCAACTAACCTGTATCGTGCAATACAATTCGCCTGCCAATTCCAACACATCGCTATACAGTAGAGTCTATTATGTCACCAGAACCTCTGAATACGGAAACTCTCTTGGTTACCTCTGTAACTCCCTATACCTACTCCAAAATAGAAATAAAAAAGAAATGTTTACAGTAAACTCCAATCTAGGAATAGTGGTTACGGATAAGTATACACTGTTTAAAAAAATCATTCATGATATACAAATAGGACTTCCAAAGCAAAATACAGGCAGAATTTTAATCTATTTTATAATCTAAAATAAAACGATGAAGCAAATTCGGGTATTCTCATCATGATCAGCTTAAATTCATTCAAACTAATGCTTCCACTCTTGTCCAAGTTGATTTCGTCAATAATCTGTAAAATAATTTAAAATAGTTTAAGTTGTAGAAGCAAAATCAAAAACTTATCTACATAGTAATGCTGAGGCTGATTAGGCGTGCGCGTTCCTCGAGGGTGTGTCTCATGCGGAGGACTGTGGAGGACGGGGGGCTAGCTCGGACTGCAGTACCTTTGTCTCTGCCTACCCTTATAGGAAAAAGGCGTGACGATATGTATGTAGTTACCTACATAAGATATTACAGAGTTCCGACGTGAACACGGGTGAAACAGCTCTGTAAGACTAGTTGGCTATAAAAGGATATATTTGAAGCAGCCCACGATTTGGTCACTAATAACCTATCACTGCATTAAAATGAAGGTTTGCAATATTGTTTTTATACTCACAACATTAGCAATCTTGATCTTCGATTCTCGGTCGACATAGTTAACAGGAGTGGACGCGTTAAAGGTGAGCCGATCAACGATCATGATTATGTCTTTCGTAGATATTTGGTTGTCATCATCTAGATCTGAAGAAAAGCCATTTTACAACATAAAAAAATGGGCACAACACATTTATATATATTTGCCAATAGGCATGAAGAAGAAAAAAATCTATTTAGTCCGTCAGTTAGATTACCAAAAAATATTTGAGATTTTTTTTTCGTTCCTCATACGAAAATTACGAAGATACAGCGCGTCGGAATTTCGTATGACGTCACTTCTATGTACAATTTTACCTAGTAGTGACGACACCAGCCCTCCTCTTATATCCTATCTTTGTAAATTTTTATTGATTTGATAAATAAAAAAATACGTATCCAATATTTTTAAGTAATCGACGGACTAATTATAATTTTTAATTCTTCATGCCTATTAATGAAATACACTATTTGTATTGCAAGTGTTCTTCGGCCACCGGTGAATGGCCCGTTATCTGCCGACGCATAAAGGTAAACACAATACCCTTCTCTGTTCTGTGCCCCTTCTTCACCGTATTGACGAGTTGCTGACACGCGCGCGGTTTGGGTAACTCTAGGACATACAGTTAGGTACGCAAATGAATCAACGGGATAGCTATTAAATACCGTCATCAATACAAATGAAAAAAAAAAAGAAAAGAAAAAAGTGTTTATTCTCATAACTTATGCATGCTTACAAATGTTTAATACTTCTTGGCAGACGTAGCTCCCGGTTTCCACAGAAAAATATTAATTAACATATTTATAACACTTCTTCATAATTAATTTAAATAATAATCAAAATTAAAGTAAGTTAAAACATAATTAAATAATAAGTAAAAATTAAAATATATTAAAGTACATTATTAAAATAACAGCAAATTAGAATAATTAAAATTAAAATAACAATACATAAATACAATTGAAGTGCGACTGTTTGTAATGGAAAATAATAGGTAAGTAATTACTAAATGTATATAGGTAGGGTACTAAGTAATAACATTCAAACAAAAAAAGCAAAATCAAAATCGGTTCATCCATTCGGTAGCTACGATGCCACAGACCGACACACACACACACAGCACGTCAAACTTTATAGCAACCCGTCTTTTTTGCGTAGGGGTTTAAAAACAAATTAAAAAAAAGAATTCTGTTAATGTTGTCCGTTAATCTTAGTCACGGCTGGGCCGATTTTGATGAGACTTTCTCTGGATGATAGCTAATTTTATAAGGTATACTACGCTATTTGGCTTGTTTCTTTGTCTGTGTTTGTACGCCTAATATATTTCCGCCTAATCTCCAAAACGGTAGTACCGATTAAGACGGGACTTTCATTGTTAGATAGCTTATGAAATCCTTTTTACCGCGGACGAAGTCAGACTCGCTGCAGCTAGTCTTTAATAAATACCTACCTACCTAATGTTATAAAATAGGTCAAACTTACCAAATATTCTAAACGCCCAAGTTGCTTTAACTTCGACAGGACACTGATGGCTCATTACAGAGCAGAGATCTAGTAGGTCTTCGAAAGAAAATCGACTGTCTCCTAGTGATGAGAATACCGTGAATATACGATCTTGGAATGGATTGTTCTGAAATTATATACAACATTTAAACTTTTTTAAGCAGAAACATATAAACAGTATTTTGTCGTTATGTTAGAGAAACAACAACCTCCGTAGTGTAGCGGTATTTGGCTCGCTTTTAATCTCGGAGGTCGTGGGTTCGATCCCCACGCCGGACAGGAATTCTTTGTGTAAATTCTAAGATTTCTTTGCGGGTCTGGTTGGTTGAGGAACTACCCTCTGTGCCTCGGAAAGCACGTTAGCCGTTGGTCCCGATTGTTATAACATAACTATAATACTCGCATATCAAAAAACGGGCAGCAGCGTTTCCTTGTGTGTTACAACATAATACTGCGGTCACCAATCCGCCTACCAAGCGTAGTGACTATGGTAAATAGCCTCGCCATAAGAGGGCCTATGTTCAGCAGTCGACGTTATACGGGCTGATGGTAATGAAAAAACTGTTGAAGAATATTGATTTTACTCTAACATCATCAGTTAGAGAAAAATCAATTTTCTTCAATAGTTTGTCTTGCAATTACATTAAAATTTAGGGGGGCAAAAAATCTAGATTTTATTATGTAGAAGTTATACTCAACCTTCAATACAGGGAACTTTTCTACAATTTCTTCTCTACTAAATCTGTGACTATAATTGTTTTGTAGTTTTTCTGGATCAATAGAATAAAATTTCTTCATCAAGCTGAAAATATCGAGAAAAATGTTTACTAGTATTGCATGAGTAAACTGGCCACAGATAAAACAATGCATACAGCGCCAGCGTTCAGTGGCATAGGTGATCAAACCTAAGCTGTTTAGATTTTATCAATATATATATACCTACATATTTTAAAAAGGCAATTAAAGGATTGTTCCCATTCCAATTAGATTTTGTCACCCATGTCCTCCCATGGGTGTCGTAAAAGGCGACTAAGGGACATATGGCTGATGGATGGGCAGCAGCATCTATTAGCTCAAGGTTTACATCCTACTGCGAACACCAATCCTTCTGTCAAGCGTGGTGATTATGGCAATATCCCCCAACGATCCTGGCTTGCCATTTTAAGAGGAGGCCCATGTTCAGCAGTGCACCTAAACGGGCTGTTGAAGAATAAGATTTTGGGGCCTCAGGGCACTGCCCCGCCCTGCCCTTCGGTAGCTACGCCAGTAAAAGCATTCCTATACTTAAGAGGCGGCGTAAGCCTCGCGCCTCAAAGGCCCACCTTACATACTAATCACTAACAGTAATACCACTGAGACCGCTCTCGTTCCGACCTGAGTATCTTAAGCGCCACCTCAATGAGACCTCGCAAAAATGTATTCCGCCCTCATACAATTTCAGCCTTACCCCACCATTGCCTATACATGAGTATCTACTTTTCTATCGTATTTTGTCATAAAAGTACTCAACATTAAACTTATAGCATTGTTAATTATATTGACTTGAAACAAAAGAATGTTGTATATCTTAATGATGAAGAACCAAAAATAAAATCCAAATTATTATCATCGAAAAGCAATCGCTAAAATACTGAACCCATTATAAACAACATACTCACTATAATATTTCACCTTTCGTTAAATAGGTCAAAGACACATAATCTTCAAGAACATCTTGGGTAAGGCCTGGATAACACTGAGAACCACCCATTTCTTTAATACCCTTCTTGTTATACACAAATATAATTTTGTCACTTCAAGACAACACACGCGTTTGTTAAATATAAGCACAAAATCGTCAAGTATTTTTTTTATTTGTGTAATTAAAAACACGGCACAAGACAGGTCGCTTCACACAAAAACCATGAAAGAAGTAATTGTTGATACTGTTATCCTATCACACTAAAATAAAAACACCAGTTGAATTATCTAATCTGCTAAATTAACATATTTATAGACAACAATCACATAGATATGAAATGGCAATACCAATAATTACTACCTAACGACAGAATACAATGGATTGCTTTAGGTATTCGATTGTTCAAATAAAACGTTTCATTTATATATTAAGGAAAAATAATTTATTGTTCACAAATAACACCTGAGATCATACTCAGCAATAGTAACACATTATACATGAAAATAGTAAATATACAATCGACAAAGTTCACACTTGTTCATTTCTCCACCTTTTTTTAAGACATTCATTGCACTAGAATAGCACACTGTATCGTGGGGTCTTTACACATAATTTACAGACCCAAAGAACAGAACAACTATCTGCAGTTCACAAAAATACTTATCCCGGGTGGGTATTGAACCCAGAACACCAGATTTCAGAAGCATATACCCTACCCACAAAGCCACCAGTGCATTTCGCAAGCGTGAGTTACTAAACATGATCAGATGCAAACTTTGTAATTGTATTGCATTACAAATAGAAAATGCGCATCATTTTACATATTTACTAGTTTTACATTATCGGAATAATGACGTTTGTGAGCTACTATTTGCCATAAAGTCATGCACAACGAAATAAAAATATGAAAAAAAACAATATAGTGTATAAGAACCCTAGAGATTACAATATGGATTGGACAAACATAATAATATACTTTTTTTTACCTAATTTTGATCTTACCGGCTCACTCAGACAGCGATTATTCATCTACATATTAAATTTTACTATTTATAAGTGAACTAGCACTTTACATAAAAATATGAAAATTTGGTATATCAGTCAGGAATGACAAGTTGCTCTTGGCTTAATAGCATAACGAACTGACTTCAAACCGATTAAAGTCCAATGAACAAACCTTAAATTGGACTGAACAAAAAGCAAATTAGGTATTTGGTTTTGGTATTAACTAGGGGTTACCAGTAATGTACGAATCAATAATAACTTATTCCAGTACAAATAGTCATAATTACACTTTTATATTTATTGTATTACATTACAAAATTTACTACGATTAACATTTAACAGGAATATGAACCAATGAGTAAGTAAGCAAAATTCCTCATTTCGAGTAGACTATATACAGAGTACTAAAACGTGCAAAAATACAATCACCAGCCGAAGACCCGTAGAAGCCGTGGAGGAGCGAAGAAGAATTTTGGCGGGCGGTAAGGCGGTGCAGAAATAGCATTACAGCATATAGACACATTTTTAGCGGAATTAACACTAGATATTTTGTCTTTTTAAATTAGATTAATATGGATTTCCGCAAAGTAACGCCTGGTGCTATTAATTATACTATATTTCAGTCAGAAAAGTCAGTTTCAATTTTCCTTTACAATTAATTCCTTGAATATTTTCATTGGACACATACATCACATAAAAATGTTGCTCATGTTTATAATGTCGTTTCAAAGTTTTATTTATGTGCCTAATAATGACTTTTCATTGTATAGGATATGATCACTACATAGTATAAAACATAGTTCCTATGTATGCTTAGATCTTTAAAAACCACGCAACGGATTTTGATGCGGTTTTTAAATATAGTGATTTAAGAGGAAGGTGTATTTGTATAATACATCAGCATTGCACCGTGCGAAGCCAGGGCGGGTCGCTAATTATTATTATATTACAAAATATACATTAAGATTGACGCGTACAATACTGAACAAATTGACTATATTATTATCCTTTAAAAAGTAATCTGAAGGGGTCTTAAACTTGCATTATAAGAAGCAATTAAGCTAAGTACATGACTAATGAACGCTTTCCACTATTAATATCAATTACGCTAAAGTCGAGGAATTTCCGTCAAGAAAATAAATACTGATTCCAAGTCTTTGAAGAAACCACTTTCACTTAACATCACTAATATTTACACTTATTAATTTAATGTTTTTGTCAATTTAGTTTTAACTTCCATTCGTTTGCGACTCATAAGTATAAAATAATTAGTTAACACATCACCTTTTAGGGAAGTCAACATTGTCAAAACTAATTTGGCGTCGTGCTCTCATTTTGGCTGCTTCTTCGAAGGATGGCATTGAGTTGGACTTGAAGAGTCCAAGGCTGGACTTATCTATCATGCTAAGTCCACTGCTGCTATTCGAGTTACTGTCTATGTTCACCAATTTGTCTTGAAGTACGTTTTTGTTGTTACTTTTTGGTTGTTCTTGTTTAATTCCTGAACTGCAAGTGTTTTCTTTGATTTGTGAAGTGAGTGTTGAGGGTAAGTTCTGCCGCGCCTTGAACTGTTGGTAAGCGTTAGCAGATATGTAGCCGGAGACTTTGTTGTTAGCTAAGTTGGCGAGTCTTTGCTGTTCGTCTAGGTAGCACTCGTCTACAGTACGCCCTTGGATGATGGCGAAAACGTATTGACGAGCGAGCCTGTGAAAGAAATTGCGTTTAAGTAATTAATTCAGTAGTATAATACAAGGCTTTAGTAAGTTAGGATAATGGAATTGTACATGCTAAATGCAAAGTAATATTTAAATAATTCTCTAGAACTTTAGGATGTTAAAAAAATAATAAACCGCGCAAACAGGATGACATTCACCGGAAACACTAAAACTGAATATTGAAATGGCGGCGCAATTGGCTACCATATTAGATTATACTGTTATACAGCCATATATGGGCTGGTTACGGTGTTTCAATAGCAATTGTTTTGTACATATCGATACAATAGACATAGGACCGAAGCTACCTTTAGTGTGATTATTCAGGATTCCATCTTGACTATAGGCCTCTCTTGGGCCTCGAATTTGTGGACTCTGTTTTATGGTTCCAGGAGAGCCAGTGGCACCAGTATTGAGCATGTTGGCGGGTTCTCAAAAGTCGCAACTCGCAAGGTACCAAGACTGCTAATTTCATAAGAGGCCCCCTCTTATGAAATCAGCAGACTTGGTGGAGCTAATACTAGGTGCTCTTTCTCGTATAATGTATAGTACTAGCTTCCCGCTAGTTCTCGTTTTCGTGGTGGTGGATTTCATAATTAAATTATACTCCTCGATAAAATAGCATTATGAGAGTTTCGGAGCCTATTCAATGGCAACAAACAATCAAATATTTTTACTTTATAATAGATATTAGTATAGAAAAATTCAGAAATAGTTAAGATATGATCGCTAAAGGGTAGGGCTAGTCCTGCATACCCCTTCGCAGGAGGAGATGCATTTCCCCCGAATTACAAAAAAAGTAGAGTTCGATGTTTAGCACGGTTAACGGCATGTACTCACTTGAGCATGGTCTCGGAGGTGGACAGCTTGGGCGCGGCGAGGCGCGCGGCGTGCGGCGGGAGCGCCAGCAGGCGGCGCGTGAGGCGCGCGAGGGCGGACGTTAATAGTGTTGAACGTGTGTACTCACTTGAGCATGGTCTCAGAGGTGGACAGCTTGGGCGCGGCGAGGCGCGCGGCGTGCGGCGGGAGCGCCAGCAGGCGGCGCGTGAGGCGCGCGAGGGCGGACGCCTTCTCGCGGAAGCCCGGCGACGACATGCGCCAGCCCTGCACGCGCAGCGCCTCCGACACCGCCCATAGCAGCTTCTGTTACACGCACTAGCCGTGAATACACCCCAGCCACACAGAGGAACGTCAAGCCCAAGAAAATCCGATATCAAAATTTATGACATAGTAAATAAATATATAACAATTAGTGGAAGTCAAAAATAGGACATTTACATTTTTTGGTCCTGTGAATATAATATAGATACGAATTCGTTGTACAGTTGCAAAAGTAGCAAGTACAACTTTACACTGTACAACATTAGCATCTCCGATTCTATTCATAGTCACCACTATTTTTATATGGATAATTACCAGGTATTGAATTCTCATTATCATACAATGAGAATTAAATATTTCGCATATTATTTCGATATATAGCACGGCCATCCTTTCGAAGGGACTCGGGGCACTTGTGCTTCGTTGTGAAAAGCAAACATAAAGGCGCCAACACATTATTAAAACGCGACACCTCGACATACTAGCAATTTCTGAATACAGCTAGCTTAAAGGCGGAAACATATTGTTAATGCATAAAATGCGACGCGTGTTGAGTCGAATCAAATGAATTGTTTTCTATAGACCAGAATCACACTATGAACAATCGACGCGACGCCACGCGCGCACACGCCACCCAATCCAGACGTGCCAGGTCGATGTGTTACCCATACCCAATGTGTTTCTAGACAACACCAAACGCCACGCTTCAATCGTTCGAGAACTGTCACAGAGCATCCACGCATTTTCTACCCCATCCCTATTTTTAAACTCTCAAACGGGTTTTTTGCCAATTTTAATATTATTTTTGCATTTATTAAGCGAAATGACCGACGAACGATTAATTGAGTTGCAAAAACGATATCCTGTTCTACATGCCATGAAATTAGCTATATTCAGGGATCGTACTGTGGGAAAAAATGCATCCGAAGAAATTGTCAAGCAAATGAATACATCTTACATAATATAAAAGTCTTCATCTGACTCGTTATTTATTAAATCCATAGTACATAACCATACACTTCCACTGCTAGCTAACTGTATTCAGAAATTACTAGTATGTCGTGCGTCGTCGCGTGTTGGTAATGTGCACGGTGCATATCAGTGTGTTTGCGCCTTTATCGAATTTTTCCAACATCATTTTTAAGATAAAAAGGAAATTAATGTTTGACATTACTGACACTAACACCAGCAATAACAATTGAAGGGTTGTAATTCTAAAGGGTCTAAGTGCCAAAAAAATTAAATCGATATTATTACAAAAATACAATCTATATGCCAAGCCTAATAATATCCAAATGGATCCAAGTGCCTATGTCTTAAAATTATTCACTCACACATAAATAAAGTTGTGGCGCGATCTAAGTGCACTTTTGCTCGAAAGGGACTGTGATTGTGTGCGTTTACAGGTGCGGGAAGAGGGGTTCATGTCAACTAAAACTTTAAAAAAGTATGCAGTTATTTGGATTGATACCTGTATTGGACAGAACAAAAACAGCATGGTTCTGTTTGCTTTAATCTGTTTGGTAGCTAATGCTATGATACTATTGATCACAAATACTTGGTCAGTGGTCATTCTTTAATGTACTGTGGTCGAGATTTTGCTAAAATTGAAAAAAGAAATTACAATTCCAGAAGCCAATTCGAGAAGCTCGAAATTATATTTCAAAAGAAAAATTTAAGGATTTAAAGGAAATGCTACCATACATACCATCCGATAATAAACATTTTTACGAACATTTGATTAATCAAACCAAAGCATAAGAACTTTTTTAATATTTTTTATAAAGGCACTTAGCCCATTTTTAATATTATTTCCTGATGCAGTTATGACATTGTTAATTACTCAATGTTAATGTCACATTACTTTCTTTTTTAGTTATGTTTTTTTTTCACATTGTATAACTACAAGATATGTGTTATATTGATTTAAGTAAAAAAAAAAAACATTAATTTGTCTATTACACCTTTTTTTGTTATAAGTATCTGTAATACATAAAATTGGCACTTAGACCCTTTAGAATTACAACTCTTCAATTATTCAACTAAGTTATGTTACTATTTACAGTAGAAACTCGATTAACCGGACTAATTGTTGTTGTTGAGCTTCCGGATTGTCCAATATTTGGATAATTAAATATATGAAGAAAAATGGGTTTTGTACATAGGTATGTACTTAGTACGTACCTACTACCTTATGTTATGTATTTATTAAAAACAACAAATACCTATATATAAACGAAAATCAATGTTTTTAAATATTATTTTATTTCAAGTACTTTTTTATTGTTAGTAAATGCCGTTTATTTCTTTTGACAATTTATTAATTATTATTATGTATAAACCACGGAAAATTAGAACTATGAGGGATATCATCATTAATGAAAACACTATAAAACAATAACGAAACGCGTGTGGCACACGCGTGTGACAAGTTCATGCTTGCAGAAATTCGACTTGTATATCCTACTTCCTACTGATATTATAAGCCTACTAATATTATAAACGCGAAAGTTTGTAAGTATGGATTGATTGATGATTGTTACTCTCTCTTTTTAAATTTTGCACCGGGATAGGTTATACGCTGGATTAACATATACGCTACAAAACATCACGCTCCGAACGCGGGTAAAACCGCTAGTATAATATAATTGGTTGCGACTTAGTCCGGATAATCGCAAATCCCTTTAACTGAGGTCTGGATAATCGAGTTACTACTGTATTGTCATCATCATCCGTCCAATGCTAAACATGAGCCTCCTTTCGAGGCGGGGTTCTGCCATAATCACAGTGTTTGGCACATACAAGGAAACGCTGCTGCCTGTTCCCTGGTACATTGTTGTAATAATTAACGTGTTTTCCAAGGCATGGGGCGTAGTCCCTCAATCAACCAGACTTTCAACTTTTACAAGATTTCTTGTACGGCGTGGGTATCGAGCCCACAGCCTCCGAGACTTATACCACTATGCTACAGAGGTTGAAAATTATTAATATGGCCCCATTTTTAGAGAAATAAAGAATGCATAACAATAATTGGAAGAAAAACGAAATATGTAATTATGTTTTAACAAATACATAAAACTATGGATACCTCATCATCATCAGCCCGTATAACGTCCACTGCTGAACATTGGCCTCCTCCCGAGCGAGGGTTTTTGCCATAGTCACCACGCTTGGCAGGCGGATTGGTGACCGCATGTTATGTTGTAATACACAGGGGCAACGCTGCTGCCCGTTCCTTGGTTCGTTTGTAAGATAACGGCTTAACGTGCTTTCCGAGGCATGGAGAGTCGTCCCTCAACCATCCAGACCCACAAAGAAATCTTAGAATTTACACGATTTCTTGTCCAGTGTAGGGATCGAACCCACGACCTCCGAGATTTAAAGTGATTTAATTACCGCTATGCTACGGAGGTTGTCGTCTCATGGATACCTAATACAGGTTTTTTTATCTTTAAAAATACAACTCACCTTTTTGTGAGTTTCATTTAATTCTGAGGAACTCCTCGTAGTACCAAAAGCCTCCGACGCCCGACGTGCAAAGCCCACCGGTTGAGATGTTCCAATAGTGTCCCCGCCAAACGATAGACTCTTAGCTATTTTACTCCTATTATTATCTCCATCGTCATCGAACGGGTCACGTTTCCTCTTTAGGAACTGATCGCTTTGGGAACCATCCAAACTCTTAGTTTCTGCACTCCTGACTGGGGACCCGAACAAGGCTCGTTTAGACTTCATGGCTTGGGCGGGTACTGACGAAGATGGGGCAAAAGGTATAGATTTCCTATGCTCTGGGCTTATAAAAAGGGCCCGTTTTAAAGTTTCTCTTGAAGGCTGTGATCGAGTAATATGGTCTGTATCCATAAGCAACCGCCGCATAGCTTTCTTCTTGCTGGAACCTCCACTGCGTGTTTTGGGTGTCTTGGCTGGAGTTTTCTTGCCTGGAGTTTTGCGTGTTGGTGTTTTCTTGCCTGGTGTTCGTCTGGTGCGTGGACTCTTGCGTTCTGATGAGTTGATCAGCTTTCTGTGCGGGAAGAAACTTGAAGACATTTCGATGTTAGAATTGAGGATATAGTAGGTAAATATATTGGAAATTGGAAGATAACGAGAGAATGAGTGGAAGTTAGAAATAGAACATTTAAATTTGTTTGTTTTTATTGCTGTGGAGTAACAGAAGCAAAAGAAGCCCAATATGCACTATCCAACGATGCAGAGACATAGCCTGTGGTGGAGAATTGTGGTAACCAGTCACCACAATTGTAATATGAATAATTTCCTGGCAATGTAAAATTTTCTGCTATGATTATCTTTCTTTTTAAACCACACTAGGTAAATTAATATCCTTGTATCGTTGGGGATTTAAAAAACACTAAATTCACAGTCACAAATTACACCCTTAGAACAATGATCTTTGGCTCACACAAATAATTGTTCCGGGTCGGAATCAAACCCAGAAACACAGATCTTAAAAGCAATTACCATCTATTCTGCTGCACTCTATTCAAAAACATATATTTTTCCCAATGCGGGGATCGAACCCATGCTCTTCCAAGTAATAAGCCCTACTCGAAATATTATTATTACTACTACGTTATAGAGGTGCCATTAAATAAATACTTACTTCTTATCAATAAGCACCATCTTGGAGTTAGAGGCGTGTGCCTTCTCGCTGATGGTGGCCGCGGAGGCGAAGGCCTGGCGACGACGCGCTAAGTGCGACAACCGACGGCCTGGCGACGCGGCAGCGGCCAGCCTGGGAATAAGATACAAAGTAAAATTGAATGATGAATTAAACTCAATTACCTATCGTCTAAAAATCTTATTGAAATCATTTTAAGAAATTAATATATAAAATTTAATCATGAATTGCCACAACTAGACTTTATAAAAAACTTAGATTAATTTAAAAAAGCCTCTCAATAGATATCTATGCAGATAACAAAGAATATAATTATATGTTTATGAATGGTTATCTATGCAAACAGTGGCTATACAGGTAAACCGCTCAGGCAGGCACTTTAATAAAATAAGTTTCATAAATAACTCACTTAAGTCTCATTTCCTTCCTCTTGCTAGCACTGCTGGGTGATTGCAGGCCCCCAGAGTAAATGTTAACACTAGTATCAGTCTCGGCTCCAACAAATCTCTCTCCATAACGCAGTGCTAGTAGCTCCAGCCTCTCAGAGTGCTTTGTCACATTGTAACTGGAAAATAAGATTTGTATCTATAATAATATTCCAAAGAGTATTCTATTCTTGAACAGGACAGATTTGTTTGTAAAAATATTTAGACCTGTACTGATTTTAAAATATCTAACACCATTAATTATCAGTTTTAATTTGACGAAACTTTTTATGAAGGGTGTGAAACATGTTTTTAATTTTTTTTATGTTTAACATTGGCGTCCCTATACACGGCAAGCGACATCGCATCAGACCCAGAAGCAGATAGCGAGATGAACTTAACTTCTTTGTTAGAGACTAGTTTCAGGTGGGTCTATGCAGGGGTTTATAGAAGGGCAGGAAAGAGGCCTTTGCCCTGTAGTATGAAAGTTTAGGCGGATGGGGAATGCTTGCTTCAAGCTGGCGTATTTGCAATAGTATTGTATTAATACACATGAAAATGTTGCTGCCTATTCTCTGGCATAAAGACAAAGAAGATGTTAAAGAACTGGGACCAAATTAACATGTTTAAAAAAATAATTGTTTACTTAATAGACTATACCAATTGTTGAAACAAAATTATATTATTACAAAGGACATACATGTGATAGTATTTTTAAGACTATTTATTTATTTATTTATTTATTTTACTTTAACATAAAACTATAAATACACCGAATACTATTCAGCATTAGCATAAATAAAAAGCTACCAGTATAGATAAAAATGGAGCTATGGAGAGGGCTATGCTCGGAGTTTCCCTATAAGATCGAATCAGAAATGAGGAAATTCATAGAAGGATGCAGGTTACTGACAAGTGGCAATAACTGGAGATCTATGAGGGAGGCCTATGTCCAGCTGTGGACGTCCTACGGCTGAAATGATGATCATAGATAAAAAGACATAAGCTAATATACTTACTACACATCATAATATCTGCATTTAACAAGATCAGGCCACCCTGTCTCCACTGCTTCAATCTCCGTACACATTTTTAAATGTATACTCTTATCATTAACGCTATTATCTAATTCATTGATGTCATTAGACATTGAACCTCTAGATTTTTCTCCATTCAAACTCTTACTGTCTTCTGTTTCTTGAGTTTTCTCAGGTATATCAATAAATGAGACTCTTTTCGTAGGCGTAGTTGAGTTAATTTCAGGAATGATATTTTTGGCGTTATCATTGAATAGGGGTAAGAAATTGTAGTATTTTTTTAGCATTTCAGTCACATCTGTCTTGACAGTAGTAACTGATGGTGGTGGCAGGATTCCTTGAAGAGTTTCCTGTAAAAGATAAATTTGATTACTTTGATGAATACTATATTGATGGATAAATATTACACACAATCGCACTTGCAACCACCTTAAGGCAAAAGCCCACAGAAGGTGCAGAAGCCTAGGTTGCTTGTTTTGTCATTTTTAAACCATTAAACTTTACAGGGAATAATTAGTAAGCAGAGCTCCAGCCTTAAGGCCTTTTTTTTTTTGTCCGGGTTGAAATGCATTTAGGCTTTCCCACCGCCGCTGCAGCGTATTCGCGCGCTGGCGGTGGGATATGTGGGACTCGCCCTCTCCATAGCGTGGTATGCTAAACTCATACCTTGAGGACAGAACCCTACCAACGACTAAAACCTCCCGGACACTTCTTCGAGCCGCCATTGGCGAGAGCTGGGTATGCATGAGCAATCCCTGCCCTGCTACTTTAAGCCCTGCTTATCCATTATGTCCAGTAAAGTAACATAGGCCTTATGGCTACTTAACTACATTTGTCTATCCTAATAAGAAAAATGAGCTTTAGATAAAATAAACTCAAAAATTACTAATACTACTTTGATAATTCTTTCACCATTAGAATGCTACATTATCCCTGAGTAACATAGGCTACAAAAGTCCACCCGTGTGAAACTGGAGCAGGCCGCTTGTATATTGTATTGATAAGTATATATAAGTTGATACAAATGTATCAGTTATAATTATGTACCATATATTTTAAATGGGCACTCAGGACCATCAGTAAATTTTGTGGGGGCCTTGGATTAAAATGAAGCCCCATGATTATTGTGTCCCTAAGGCTGTTACTCAAAAGATAGTCAGCAAAATTCTTAAATAATTCAATTATTTTTTGTTCAATTATTGCACTTTATTTGAACCTAAAAAAATTGTTCACCTGGAAAAGTCAGAAAACCATGGGTGTTATAACAGACAATAGGAGGAAGCTACTATTGCTAATTTGTCTAATTAAACAAAAGTAATATGTGTTTCATGCAGTGGCGTAGCTAGGCGAGCAAGGGCCCCGGTGTATAGCTTCAAGAGCTAGAGAGTTGGCCGACCTGCTCTTTTCAAAGCTTAGGTTAGAGGGCCCCTGAGGTCCGGGGCCCTGGTGCACTGCACCACCTGGCCATACGATAGCTATGCCACTGGTCTCATGGCATAATAATGCTTGGTAGAAGTAAATAGGTTAATTTTGCCACATCAGAACTTTTATAAACAAACATAATCTAGTATTGAACATGTGGCATTGAATGCAATTTTTTTTTTTATGTTTTTACTAGTAATAATACTTGTGAAACATTAATTAACCACTGTAATCAACTCAGTGACCCAGTTATGGTTCACTGATTATTGTAAGCATGTTGAATGTTACAGGTTATATTATGTAAATTGCATAAGACACATTGCATTTCAATAATTATTCAATTACAACACTTACCTCAAGTTTTCTAACTTTTCTTTTGTCATATGCTTCATATTGCTTGAGGAAATCCCAAAATGGTTCCTCTGTTTCTACAGTAGCCTCTTCATCATCACCATCAGAGAACATGTCAGGTGACCGCACTCCGCTATCAAATGACGCTTCCAATGAGGAAGAACTTTGTTCTAAATTCCATTTATTAGTACTCCCCTCATCATTTGTAATTGGACATTCTTTTTTGTTACTATCTTCATACTGAGAGTCACCTGTACTTTCAGAGGCTTTGTCTAATCTATCACTATTATTGGACTTGTCTGACATATCACTAGCTGTTTGAAGGTTGGTTTCACTACTTGATTCCACATTGTCACAACTACTTGAATATATTTCGCTACAATCTTCAGTGGATTTTTCATCTATATTCACTAGTCTTGTGTTGCTACTCAGTGCTGAGATAGGATCTACTATCGGTTTTAGTTTTTGAACATGTTTGATTGTACCATTGAATGTTAATTCACTTATAGGTAGTTTGAAAACGCTCTCCGATGGTCGGACGTCGCGGAACATTGGCACGCTGTCTACGGCATTATTACTATTTTCCATAGTAGGGGTTATGAACAGAGGCGGTCTTGTACATTCGATTTTGCTCTCTTCCGACGACACCAGCACGTCGGTTTGGTTAGATTTCTCGTAAGTACTCCGTTCCACTGTTGCAGACGAGTTTTCGAGTAAAGATGCACCGAGTGGGGAACAAGGAGAATCAATCTTCACACATAAATCTGTATCCAAACTGGATCCCTTGTCTATATGTTCACCAAAGTGAGGGTTCAGATTGCCTTCCACTACAGCTGGCTCACTGTGTTTATTTATAACGTTTGGTGTTATGATAGACAACTCAATGTTACCTCGACTCTCAGAGCTGTCAGACTCGCAATTATTAGATGTTATTAACTCAGTTTGCAATCGATTACCACTTTGTTCAATCAGAGGATCCACCACATTGAAACTTCTTAGATAACGCTCGTACAAAGAAAAACTATCGGTCATGGAGTGACAATTTGAGTCTTCAAGGAATTCCATCACCACTACATTCTTATATTAGAATCGTTAATTTATAAACTCATTTTATTAATTTGGGACAGTTATCAAATAATTTTAATAGATTTTGTACACAGGCCGCAATAATTACATTAAATTAATATTTATTTTATTTCTTAGCACAGACGCGCCATTTGCGCCATGTTGCTGACCAAAGACGCCAGAAAAATTCAAATTCAGTGTTGCTGTGCTGAAAGTGCTGAAACAGATATTATATCGATAAAGTCGTTTTTTACGTTTAGTTAAAAAGTGAAAAAAGAAATTGGATATAAACGAGCCAATTTTTTTTTCAAAAAACCTTTACAGAAATGGTTTAGACATAACAACTATTTCCTAGATGTTATTGCGGTTTACGCTCAAATGGCTGAGAAGGTATAGCACAAGACTACAATTAAAAAACAATTATAATCGCTGCTTTCCTGTCAAATGTCTATAAATGTCACCCACACGGAAATTCCAAAAGTTTGGAATGCCTGTGCGTCAAATAGTCTTGTGAAGTTCTACAAACACAGTAATACTCAAAAGGTTTCCGGTAAAGAAAATATATCAATTTATAAGGTAATTGTATTCTCATTATATAATTATATTATATTTCTCGTAGTTTTCTTATAGTTTAAACGGGTCAAATTCCATAATTACTTCTCCAACAAATTTAATAGAGAGTTTGTGCTTTCTTGGTTCAAAAGGGTGGATGGAAAAATTAAAAATGTAACTATTTGCATTCACACTCTTGACTATAAGAAAATAGAAGGTTAAGTGAGATTTATATGTAGGTATATTAACTATAATTTTTCTGGAGTTTGTATTAGTTTACCCACAATTTTTTTTTTATTTTTAATTATGTTATGTTTACCTTCATTTTAAATAAATTATTTCATTTAGTCAAAGCTTACTGCCTTGACATAACAAAATATTTTTATTTACTTACTACTTAGAAATATTTACTCTTTAATTAAAATTTATTTTTAAGTACATAATTTTATTATTATATTTATTCATAACTAGCGGCCCGCCCCGGCTTCGCACGGGTGGACTTTTATACCTTACCTTACCTACCTTTCCCTACCCTACACCTACCCTTACACCTACCCCTACCCCTACCCCTACCCCTACCCTACTCCTGCCCCTACCCCTACCCTAGCCCTACCCCTACACTACCCCTACCACTACCCCTACCCTACCACTACCCTACCCCTACCCTACCCCTACCCTACCCCTACCCTACCCTACCCCTACCCTACCCTACCCTACCCCTACCCCTACCCCAACCCTACTGTATCCCTACCCCTACCCTACACCTACCCTTACACCTACCCTACACCAACTTAACCCCTACCTACTCTTTTTTTCTTTGCGTTTAAACCTTCCCTGTGTTAAACCGATGATTACTGGCAAATTTCATCAAAATCGGTCAAGCCGTTTTCATGTTATGTCGTGACAACGGAAAACGGGTTTCATTTTTATATATATAGATTGGGAAAGTTTTTTTTTAATATTGTACTGAGTACAATATTTTTGCCTTTGTAGATTTGATACCATTATTAATACACCTTCAGGAAAGCAGGCCGTTGGCCCACCCAAACTTGATTGTACGCGAAATTCTCAATAATGTAGACTGTATTTACCCAAATGTGCAAATGCAAACTGGCTTGTATGTGACCGCTATTAGTATGGTGAACTGGCAACCCTAGGTACACCCTGTATATTGACATATAACTGACATCTTATAATATAGTATGTTTTTTTTTTTTGTAAAATAATGTTCTTCTTTTTTCTCATAAATTAATATATATTTTTTTTAGTCTGGATATTTTCTTTTAACTAAAATTGTAAAAATGTGTATTGGCATTCAGGAAAGTTAATAACAAAAGCTGTCATTATTAAATTATATTATTTTGTTTATCCATGTTTAAATTGACTAAAAACACAAATTTGAAACATTAACTTAAATATGTTGATAATACGAAGATATTATGTTGATGATTAAACAATACTAAGAGTATTTTAATGCCAGTTAATGTTAATAATAATGCAATTGTTTAAAAGACACAAAAACTGGTTAAATTTAATTTTTTTTTTTTTTTTCCATATTTATTTATTACAATCTATCATTTTAGATATTCAGCAATAGGTGGGAGGGTGTATGTATCTTGAATAGTCCTCAGCTATATCTGGGTCTATTTATATGGGGTCTAGATGATCAAATTTAATTAAAGCAGTGAATGGTTATGAATTTTTAATATCAGCTTCAAATCAAATCAAAATTTACTGTTTTCTGATGATTAGATTATCATATTAGTTATACTCTGATTAATATATATCAGTTCAGAATTAGTGGCCAACATCATTTTGTATTCTAGAATGTTTTTTTAATTCTTAAACTGAATTGGATTTGACAATGAATTTAAATTAATAATGAAGTGGCCGTTGCCCAATGGCAAGGGGCGTTAGACTTGTGATCTTGTGGTTGCTGGTTGATACCCTTTGCATTACCAACTGGAACCTACTCGTAACACAAGCATTTTAGCTTAGCATGAGGGGTTAACAGGACTAGTAGGCTAGACTGCAGAAATTTGCTGTTTATCAGTTAAAAAAAAAAGCTATGGTAATTGATTTAAAATTTGATAGAGATGATAGAGCGAGAATTCATATATACCTCTGAACGATTGTAACTAATGTTTGTATAAACAATTCTTAGACTTAGCATATATTTAAGAATGTTTTTTGGTTTTTCGGAAGTAGGTACCTACTTACTTTGTTAGCAACGAGGCTTTTGTTACTTCACCGGGCATAAAGGTGAGCAGAGCTCCAGCCTTAATAAATTGTTTAAAAACTACAAACTAAGCAACTTGCGCAAAGGGGCGCCCCCTGTGGGGCTTGGACTTCGGCTCAGGGTGGTTGCTGGCGATGAGATTGAGGGATTAGGACAACTGTTGCTCTACTTCAGTTCGCGGGCCTCTCGGACTTCAGGTCTACGTAATTGAGAATGCCAAGTGTTACTATGATAGTTCTAATTGCACTTGCAATAGAGATTACAAAAATTTCACGAGACACTTAAGTCTTGCACTAAGAATTGTTCTATTCCAGTATGTATTAGCATTTGTTGGGGCTTAGTAGCAATATATGGATGTTAACAGATAGTCAATCAACATTGACCTATTTTCCATATTGTTAAGAAAGCATATATTGTTAGAGTCCAATCTACCGTCAATGAGTCTAAGATTGAACGATTGGTGAGGAAAAAAATATTTATTGATGTTGTCTAATTCATTCTACTATCAATAGATTGGTCTAAGAACACCCAACAATGGATGAAACCACAGGGCGTTGTTAGTAAATAAATAACATTTCTTGATTCAATAATTAGTAGTGAACCAGGTACTTGTACCATGTAAACAAATAATATTAATGAACATATTTATCATCAGATATGTATTTATATATGTATAGTATATGATGCTATATGTAGTAAATAATATTATGAACTAATATATAAACCTTACTAACTGTGTGTGAATAATATCTTTGCCTTTTATATTCTGTTCCTGGACACAATCTGTTATTTAATATAACAGATTGTGTCCAGGAACAGAATATAATATTGTATATGTGTTAATGTGCATGTCTGTTTGTCCTTTATGGTATTGATTGGAATATCTACAAAACTTTAGGTGCTTTTTATTTATTTATATTTTTTCTCGAAATATTATATGATTTATGAATTCCTCACGAATCTCTATCTTTTGTAAAAACAGCATGAAAATCCGTTCAAAACTTCTTAAGCATATCCCGCTCATGGACACGCCACGCTCATGCGCAAACCCCTGCCCACACCCATTCTGTAGGAGGACAGGAGTTCCAAACCTAATTTATTTAATAAGTAGCGTTGCATAGGTTTGTCTAGAATATAGCCCACTATAGAACGCAACTTTATAATGGTAAAAAAATTAAGCAGTGATGTAGTTTTAGAGTTACAGAAATTCCAAAATTGAAAAATTTAGCCAACGAAGTTTTGGTAACTTATTCAATTAGTCGGACCAATTTTTCTAATGGTTTTAAATAGAATCTCTAATTGGTTAATTACTAATTACAAATGGTAGAAGCGAAGTCGTAGCAAACAACTGTTTATTGATTGAAACATTCGATATTTGTCTCACTGGCCTCACCGTATCTGTCTATGATTGCATCGACCTATGATCCCTGTCATCCATTATCTATAAGGTATAAAGAAGTCAGAATGATATATTCACTTGGGCCCCTGCACTCATTATCCATGTGAGTCTGTGCGTGGATGTGAATTAAAAAAAAGTAACAAGTGTTGTTTTTTTTTTGTTTACGCGTGCGCGCGTTTTGTTCATGACGTAATTGGTGTTTGTTTCATGATTATAAAGTTTTGAATTGTGGTGTTCGCGGAAATTGTAAAGGTAATGAGCATAGATATATAACTCTATTTTTATCACAGATTATCAATATCTTTTGATTATTTATTTGTATTTTCAATCTGATTTATAACATGGTAAAGTAGCAAAACCCTCGTGACGAAATACATATGTCCGTCCGAGAAAATTGGTATAATACGGATAGGAATTAATTACTTGCGTATTACACTTTATGTTGATTATAGATTCAGGTGCTATAGTAAATTACTGTTGATATATTTCAAAATAACAGTTCAAAAGAAGACTATTTGAACATTGGTGGAGATGCTTTAATAGATTACTTTTATAATACTTAAATAATACTTAGGCAAGGTACAGTATGAGATATCTTTTGTTATTAGTATTTTATTGTCCGGGGGGAAATGCATTTACGCATTCCCACCGCCGCTGCAGCGTATTTGCGCGCTGGCGGTGGGATATGTGGGACTCGACCTCTCCATAGCGTGGTATGCTAACTCATACCACGAGGAGAGGACCCTATACCACTAAAACCCCCCGAACACTCCTTCCGCCGGCCCCCCGACGGTACACAGTATTAGAGACCTATAGGATAAAAGACAAACTTCATCTTTTTCAAATGTTGATTTTAACAACTGTTAGGTAATGCATAATGCCTTTAAGGTGCGATGACGTAGGGTACGCCACTGTATTTTCTTAAATTTAAGTTAAAAAATATTTTTTTTATGATTTTTAAATATATATTTATAGAAATTGTAACAAAATTAGCTTATTTGCTGCGTCTTATGATTAAGCTACTAACATACTTTGCGTGCCATAAGTCCAGACATCTTACATTCGCACGCAAGAATGTAATATTAATAATTAGGTTGCTAGCTAACTAATTACTTACAAATAGAGATTAGATTGGTAGAAGCACTCAAACAATACCTAATTATAATGACATGTCTAATAAACAATAAACACTTATTTAAACTAGATGTTTGTTTGATCACCCTCAAAGAGTAAGAAAGGCAATGATAAATGTAATGAAATAATGAAATTTATTCAGCACTTAGGTATTTACATACACTTGTACTTGTCAAAATTACACTGTATAAGACTAAATCACTAAAGTATCACTTAAGTAGCTAAAAACATTGTTATAATTATTTGATCTTACAGAATTTTTAATCAGTCTGTCCGTCTGTCGAGCGATAAATGAAAAATGTACACATTAGGAATAGTAAGATGCCTTAAAGGTAACAGGTCTAAAATTAAAATTAACTTCAAAGAATCCGGCCAAAGTTTAAGCGACATCCACCTGAGGGCACCCTTAAGGGGTTAGGACCAACGCTCAGGGTGCCACTGGAGTAAAGAGTAGATTTACGAACAGTGGTGATGATCGCTGGCACGAGATCACAGTTCGGGGAATAAGCAACAACGCGGTCCTCGGCCATGCCGTCGGGGATCCTACCCTAGCTAACCTGCAACCTTTCACTAGCTACCTAAGTGGACGACCCGGAGAAGAAAGGAAGAAAGAAACTCCGAGATTATTTTTTTTGTCTCTTTTGCTCTGTTTCTTTTTTTTTATGTCAAGTCTTTTATCACAATCATGTAATATTGTACAATGTATATATGATGTAAGCGAATGCAAGCACAGTACCATTTATTGCCTGGTCAATTTATACCGACCAGGAGCTCAATAAGACAAGAAAAAAAATTATACAGTAAATACTATAATGTAGATATTAAAGTTTACTCAGGCACAAACAATCTCCTACAAAGAAACCTAATGGCGGATGCATTCACATACATTTACAATATGACAATTTACACAAGTTCAACCAAAGGATATACCTATAATAATAATTATAAACAATAGCAAGAATGAATTAACAAAATATAAAATAAAAATAACATAACATAACCCCGACAACAGCCGACCAGTCACCACAAGCAGCACCCGTTCACGAGTATGACGTGTGACGCAGCCATCGCCTCCCTCGCCATATTAGAGGGAAGGTGGCGACCCGCCCCACACCGCCACCGCAAGCAATGACAGACAACGGGAGCATGACGAACTAAAGTGGGGATATCTACAAGTCTATTAATATTAAACCTTTAGTTGAACAATGTTTAAACTGTTTCAATAACTGAGTTTATAATGTTGTCTGTGTTTAACTGATCAACCAAGCGTTATTGTCGTTTAAATAGTCGTTTACTGAATAATAAGCCCTTTTTATTAGAATCCTCTTAACAGTTGACTTGAATCTATCATGAGGTAACTCTTGTAGGTGTACAGGTATTCTGTTATACATACGGACTCCTAATCCCACAAAAGATGAGTGTACTTTTTGTAGGCGATGGTATTCGGTGCAAAGTTTATGCTTATATCTAGTGTTTATTGTGTGTATGTCACTTCTTTTGTTAAAAAGGTTAATATTTTGCCGGACATAGATTATATTGGCATAAATGTATTGCGAAGCGACTGTTAGTATATCTATGTCCTTAAAAAAGTCTCTTAAGGAGAATCTCGTACTTAGTTGATAAATAGAATGTACATGGCAAAATGAGCTTAAGTGCCTGCCTGTGCCATCATTCATCATTTCAGCCGTAGGACGTCCCCAGCTGGACATTGGCCTCCCTCATAGTGTTTTTATTGACTTATTTTTTCTTTTTAACCTTCCTCAACAATTGAACCATCAAATAAAGATTAGCGCGTTCAAATAAACGAATAATTCTATTAACACAGATACGTTTACTACGTTGTTGATCTGATGGAAGCATTTTGTTTCGTGCTATGCTAAAAAAATAATTATATAGGAATTAAACAGCTTTCTGTCCATATATAAAATAGGCCTTGGTAATTCATACGTCCATTTTACAGGCAAGCTTTTGTTTCCGACGAAATCGTCGGTGATAATGCAATACCGCGTAAGTTACGATTGTTAATAAAGTCTAATTTAATCTGTTAAGAAACATTATCGGTAACAAATGATTTTAAAGGCCTAAAAATCAATTTGGTACATTTGATTTTCAAACTTATTAACTAGTGTCACTTATTAGCAGTATTACCGATACTATTTTGCCAACTGTACTCGTAGCCATAGAGAATAAATGTCGAGCGAAGAAATAATTTATAGCTGTGTTTACCGCTAATAATTAAAATTTGGTTGCCGAAACAAACTGAAACGGTTGTTGCATAAAAAAGTTATAAGAACACAAAAGTAGTCAACTTATGTTTGATGCAGACTCGGCTTTAGACTTAAAACCTTTTGAAATTGTTATTAAAAAAAAATATTTGTAAACAATATTGATTGACCATATATTTACCTTCACGCATGTATGAAAACCATCAGATAACCATTCATAACAATCCTAAATAAATACCTATATTTATTGATAATTACAACTGCCATTCAGTATTATGAAAACAACATATAAAAATAAATTCGGAATATTGTACACTTCTTCAACGACTAATTGATACAGAATGAAATGAATATCAATGAATGCTGTATGAAACAGTGAGTTATTTACTCATATGCCTACAATATTTTTTCAATAATTTATGATGCGTCCGTTTTTTTCTGCCACCAGTGCAAAACGTGACCGCTCTGAACGAATTTCTTGCTAGTTATTTTTGGGTACTTGGTGAAGTAGGAAAAGCTATGTGGCTACATAATATGACTGACCCGTAAAATAACTGCTGTTATTCCCTATCCGTACCCCTTCACCTTGCAGCCAAAGATTTAAAATTGACTTAATTTAAACCTTTAGTTGAACTTTAACCGACTATTTCTCTTTCCACTTTTCAGATATGGAACTGGTGTCTTTAGCGAAGGAGGTGTTTCAAAACTTTGCAGAACATGCTGCCAGCTATCGTCTGGGGCAGACCGCGCTCCGGCATCTCGACCGGAGTCTCTGGGTGGTCGAGAAGTGCGCTCGATGGGCCGTGCCTCCGCCCCGTAAGTGGTTTTTAACATCACGCTATCTTGGCAAAGCGAAGAAAGAAAAGAGAAGAAAGCTTTTAGGTGCTGATAGAGGTATTTGAGAATTTAATGTGCTATGTCTACTCATCTATCGTACGCACTTATGCAGTGGACTGCATGCTCTTGCTGAATGTTGAGATTTTGAAGTAGACAACACGGTAAATCTTTCAATTTCATTAAAGTTACACAGTATTTTATCATCCTTTGATTAAGGTAACATTCGCTACATACATACATTTTGGCTACAGTGATAATATGATGTTTGCATGGTGTATTATTCTCAATACTCTCATTCTCATAATCTTCAACTGCGACATCAATGTCAACAGAACATCAATCAAATATTTTGTGCGAATGATAGAAGACTGTTATGTCATGCCGTCTTGCACGTAATAATGACCACTACCAATTTTTCGATGAATTTTATTTGTAAATTAGAAACTGACATCGTATTACATAAGAGTAAGTTAAATGTTTACGTATAATATGGGTATTTCCATTGATTTCCTCAGAACCAAGGTACCAAGGGTATGAAATCTTCCCTGAATCTCAAAAACGTACCTAAATACGTTCCGATTCGCTTTTTTATCATTTTTTTTAATGATATTGCATGCGGCATGACAGATTTATGGCTTTTTATATGTAGATGGCTACATAGTTGCTAAGGTTCCATTTACCATGAAAAAAGTAGCTTTGGAACTTAGCAAAAATATATTATTGCCCCATTCAATACATTTTTCTTCCAACATAAACACGCCTGTATTCGGTTAATAGCTTGTTAGTAATATATCATAGTTTATTTCACTTTTGTATTCTATGTTTACGAGATAAAGTTATCACTAGTTCTAAAACATTGGTGAGATAAGCGCGGAATTATAATCACGTTACGTGATGAGACAGGATGTGGACTGTGTCCCTAAAGCTAGCCGCGGACAGGCGACTGCTTGTAGATATAGTGAATTTAATCGCTTATTACCTTCACATAAACTACGGTCTAAGAGTTGAGTCGCTAGATAGCTGTCCTTAAAGCTAGCCACGGACAGACGACTGCTTGTAGATATAGGGAATATATTTACTATATATTAGTTATTGCGCTCTATAGTGGCTATTTCTATACACGCTAGGCTGAGTGTAGATATAGCGAATTTAAGTACTTATTGCCTTGCTATAAACAACGGTCTAAGAGTAGAGTCGCTAGGTAGCTGTGTCTTTAAAGCTACCCCCGGACAGACGACTGCATGTAGATATAGTAAATATAATGATTACGCTCTATAGTCGCTTAGTCTATACGCGCTAGGTAGAGTGTTGATATAGTGAATTTAAATACTTATTGCCTTGCTATAAACAATGGTCTAAGAGTAGAGTCGCTAGGTAGCTGTGTCCTTAAAGCTAGCCCCGGACAGACGACTGCATGTAGATATAGTGAATATAATTATTACGTCCTATAGTCGCTAAGTCTATACGTGCTAGGTAGACTGTAGATATAGTAAATTTAAATACTTATTGCCTTGTTATAAACAACGGCCTAAGATTAGAGTCGCTAGATAGTTCTGTCCTTAAAGCTGACCGCGGAGTGACGACTGCTAGGTATTTGTGCCCTTAGAGCTAGCCGCGGACACATGACTGCTTGTAGATGTAGTGAATTAAATGACTTATTATAACAACGATAGAACAAAAATAGAGGTGCTGGATAGCAAGGGTCTTTACAATGCCTTGTGAAATGAAAACTTTTTCCGAAATTGTATATCTTTTTAAGGCTTGGTTGTGAAGCATTATCTGGCCCGAAAATACGTTCTTGATCTTGCTTTAGTCCTCAATCAGAGTGCGAACTAAGAACAGCTGCATAACAATCATCACATACAATATTTAGATTTATTCATTACAAAAATCACCTTGGACCGTTTCATTTAAAGCCCGTTTACCGCAGTTTTAGGCACCCTTATCCTCATGGGTCAGGCAAAAACATTTATAACCTGGTGCCATAGTGCTTGTGATGAAATATTTTTTGCAACTTACGATAACAAATCGATCGGAAGCACAATTTTTAATCAAATTCCTAATTAAATTAAGTTAAAAATTTTAGAATATTTTTATTTTATAAGCTGAAAGTAATAGCCGTGTGATCTGCACACAGGCTAGGTGCTACCAGTAAAATTTCGAATTAAATTAATGTTGTAGGTATCTTCTGTTAATTAATCAATTAGTCATGTAACAACTCTAATTAGTTTGTGTCTTAATCATTCTGTTATGAAGTATAGGTGCATAGATAACGTATGTCAATAATAAACTAACTTTCCTAGAGTATAGAATAGATTCATTTAATTCATGACCTACCTTTCTCATTTGTCTTTCTAAATTACTACTATGTACCTACCCTATTTGTATGTTAGCATGGCAAAACATAGCGATCTACCTTTTAATTAGTTTTAATGTTACATTTCTATTTGTAAAAACATCTATATTTCACAAATAAATAATTCTGATTCCTATTCGAAACAGAATGTACCCCGTACTACCCCGCAGCGACGAAGTATGTTAAAATACAAAGATCCTGCACAGACTGATATCATTACAATTTGACCATTATTTTGTTTTTCATCATCAGTCATCATTCCGTATAACGTCCACTACTGAACATGGGGCTCCTCCCTTGGCAGGCGGGTTGGTGACCGCAGAATAATGTTTTTTTTTCGGTCTGGCTTTTGTATTTAGCCCTAAGGCTTTTGCTACTTGGCTTAATTCGCTGCGCTGTATATAAAGTACAGTCTATACACTGGTATACGATTACAACATTGTTATGACAATCCAACGTCCAAGACCAGAGGTGTAACGTGCTTTCCGAGGTACGGTGGGTAGTCCTTCAACTAACCAGACCCGCTTTTACACAAACATGATCGAGACTTTAGGGATTGAACTTACGATCTCCAAGACTTACATCGTCAATAAATTTTTTTACAGTTGATCAAGATGAGCGTCCACAACCGGAACTAGTTCGTCCACTGCCATGGGTGTTCTTCCTGATAATGCTGGTGACTCTCAGGGTCGCTAGGGAGTCGATATCGTTGCTCAACTTGGTCATGGGCAAGCCGCCGCTCCGGTCGGCTGATGTGGTGAGTTATATCATTCAAGACCTCAGAAATATAAGGACAGGAGTACTATCGTGAGAAGAATTTTGTCTTAAGTGCCAGTTACGATAAAGGCATATACGGCGAATGTTTCTGAAGCATAACGGCCGAAGCATAACGGCCCATCCGACCTTATGCTTCTGAGCTTAGTAATGCTTCAAATAAATCTAGACTTCAAAATCTTAAGAACGGGAATACGTCTGCAGTAGCATTTGGTCGTAAGTGCCAGTTTACGATAAAGGCACATACGACGAATGTTTCTGATGTTTATTGGCACATCCGACCATATGTATGTAAGCTCTAGATCAGGGTGGCCAACTTAATAAGACCTAAGATCGACTGTTTACAGTGTGCGATCGACCAATGGCATACATAATGTTGAATCACGTGTCGTATACGTCAATGGAATGATAAATACGTATTTTTTCAGAGTATTAGGTATATGACAAACACAATCTTTGTGCATCTGTAGCATGTATTTGTAGACTTAAATATCACCTTTTATTATATAAGTTGTGTGGCTATAATAGCTGCCGGGATCATGATCTAGATCAATAATGATGCAGTTCTAGGGGGTTTTGTTCCCATTGCGAGCCTCCATCTGGTATTGCTATTCTGTTCTTATTTCATAGCATTGGTTGGTTGATAGATTGCGTCATGAAACTGGGAAGTTTATTAAAGTTGAATGAATACATGCGTAATATAATATTGACGTCGACATTGACGGTACCTATTGGTTATATTTTTCCTGTGTCCTTTACTCGTTCATAATGGTAAAATAATTATTTATTTAGTTAGTCACTAGCTTATGCCTGTGACTTCGTCCGTGGAATAGTTACTTAGGGGCTAACCCTTATTTTTTTTAAGCATTCTTCACCCGCATTACTCCCGTTCTCGTAGGAAGTTCATGATTAAATATAACCTATCCTTCCTTTAGTATAGCCTTCCCCGATGAATAAGCTATTCAACACTGAAATAATTTTTCTAATCGGACGAGTAGTTCCTGAGATTGGCGCGTTCAAGTAAACCAACAAACTCTTCAGCTTTATATTATTATAGATTTTTTTTTCATTCTATATTTATGTACATAAGCTGTACACACTTACCTTATCAGGTATTGTGGTAGCAATATCTTGCTCACCAAAATTTCCGTCCTAACATTTTCTAAGTTTTTTCTTTTATAGAATCTTCTGACCGCACACGCAGTTAAGGTCTTCTTCCAGTAAAAGTGTATAGATATGTATTTGTTTGATAATTTTAAATTCTTATCATTTCATTAAACGCTTTCAGGTGATGTTCATACAAAGCAAGCGGCGGTACCTACGCACGCTCAAGTACCAGGGTAACCGCATGATGCGCGCGCGCACGTCGAGCGCCCCGCGTGAGTCCTGGTCTACCGCAGTTAACTCTATGCTGGAGTTCACCATGTGCTTTCGGAGGCACTCGCCGCATTATGGGAACAATAACACTACTAGTATCAGCAATAACGAGGAAGTTTTGGTGAGTATAATAAAAGGCTATACAGTTGCACCACAGATTTATCCCAACTCGCTGTCAATCCTTTTCTTTTCGAACGGACATACGTATTTAGCCACGATTCATTATTTCATTATTTCAGTCCTCTAGGTCGGTCGCTGGCGATGAGATTGAGGGATTATGACTTTTAGTATTTTAGGGGGTATTGTGCAACTGTCGCTGTACTTTACAGTTTGCGGCTTTACATACGATTCACGGACATAAAGCACACCCAGATTCAGAAACAACAACGGTAACCAATGAGTCACCTGTACATATTTACTAACACTACACCATTCAAGACTCAATGTTTAAGGTCGCACTCAGTAAGGCTATAAGCTGAATTAATATTAATAGTGTAGTCAACATTACATAAGCTGCGACCCAGAAAATGCGAAATGTACTCTTTCGACTCAAGTTGACGTCCACAGCTGAACATGGCCTAATCTTTATAGACCTTGGCAAGCCAGGGTCCTTAATGGATATTGCCGTAATAACCACGATTGGCAAATGAATTGGTGATCGCAGTAAGATGGTAAATAGAATGTAACCCAACCCCTTCATAACAGAAATACTAGGGAACGGGCCCGCCTGTCAAGCGTGGCGAATATTGGCAAACATCCCAATCATGGTGACAAACCTATCCCGGAAAATGATGGGGGAGGCCTATGTTCAGGACGACAACAACCGTATGTGATGATGACTCGATCGCTATGAGCTTTACTGCCTCTTTAATTTTATATATTTGAAGAGTTGTTCTGCCCATTTGAGGTTTCGCCGGACCGTCTCATGCGAGTCGTGTTAAAACCGGCGGTGGAATAACCCAATGAGTTTGTTACGACAGATCTTCTCAGTTGGGGCGTATTGGATCCGGTAGTAGCATCCGCGTCCGTCGTTATATACATGTTTTTTTATTTTTAGTCTGCCCGTTTTAGTATTCACAGTAAAAGTCTTAATTAAGCAGCACTTCAGTCACAGTCCTATTTTAATTCCACTATTATTTTCCTCGACAGGTGGTAAAGAGAAGTAAACGAGGCCGTGAGCAATCCAGTCCTCAGTCGAGCGAGACCACCATGGAACGACTCATTGAAAAGATGATGGTGGACCTGGATGCTGACACAGATGAGGATTCTAGTTTTACTGTAAGGCTATGATTATTGATTTAACTTTTATCTAATATTTCTTGTTTCTTCTTTTCCTTTTAGTGTCAAACGGTAATTTATTGAGATGGCAAAAAGCAGGCTGTCAATGTTAAGTCATAAATAATATAACTCAGTAGCGGTATGGTGTTTAATGTAGTGCAGGCGTCTATGCTTACATCAATGGTCGTAAATATATAGAAGAAAAACGATACAATACCAACTATAGAAATCATAATTATAGAATAAGATTTAGAACGTAGATTTAGACGTCATGTTACTAATACGATGATGGGATGACCTATATTTTGGTCTAGGATGTATTACTGATCATTTTAATAGTAGTAGACTATTCTACTGACAATACATAGTGGAAAATCATTCGAAACAACAATATTAGTCTTCTTATGACAACCTCCGTAGCGTGGCGGTATTTGGCTCGCTTTAAATCTCAGAGGTGGTGGGTTCGATCCCCACGCAGGAAATCGTAGTGTAAATTCCAAGATCTTCTTTCCGGGTCTGGTTGGTTGAGGGACCGTGCCTCGGAAAGCACGTTTAGCCGTTGGTCCCGATTGTTATAACATCATCTATAATAATCGTATATCAAGAAACGGACAGCAGCGTTTTCTTGTGTGGTATAACATAATACTACGGTCACCAACCCAAGCGTGGTGACTATGGCAAATACCCTCCCCCGGTAGGAGGCCCATGTTCAGCAGTGGACTTTATACGGGCTAATGATGATAAAAACTAATTATTATTCTCAAAACACTTAATAATATAGTATTTTTTCTGTTTTTACAGCTAACAAACATTACTAGTGCAAAAAGCGATCGCTCAGACTTGACCGCGGAATCGGACCAAGACACAGTTTTCCAGAATCACATTTTAAATCAAAGCGGAAGCGACACTGGACCGGGTACGCCGTTCCCGCCCAACATAGCACCCAGTTCTACCCCCGAAAAGAGTACTGAACAGGGCAAAGAGAATGCTCTTAACAAAAGCTCTTCATCTGAAGGAGACCAAGAAGTGCCAAAGGAAAATGTTCCGCCAACTGATACAGAACTATCTGCCAAAGAACTAGCGAATAAGTTTATTCTACAGGAGAGCACGCCGTCAAAGATACCGAGAACGCCGAAAAATGAAGTTAAAATCGGTAAGAAATTACAAAATACTTGTTTTAAACCAATATGCTTAAAGTTTAAGCATACCATATTTTTAATATTATGCCGTGATTGTAGTTTAAAACCACTATATTATTATTCAGCTCATCGAGGATTGTGAAGTGACTAATAAGGTGTCATTTCATCCGTCAAGAAATATTTTCTTTATTTGTTGTAAACATCAAAATATCTATTTGCTTTATTTGAACTTCAAACGTAATGTCTTTACCAACGTGTCGACCAACATTCTTCCGATTCTCTCGTAGACCCGAAGTCCGAGAGGCCCGCGAACTGTTAAGTAGAGCGACAGTTGCACAAAACTCCCCTAAACAACTATAAAGCATAATTCCTCAATCGGCCCCACAGTTGACGCCTTCTTACGCAGGTTGCTTAGTTTGTAGTGTTTAAACCATTTATCTAGCCTGGAGCTCTGCTCGCCTTTATGCCCGGTAAAGTAGCAAAAGCCTCGGGGCTAACTAAATATGTCCGTCCGAAAAAAAAAAATGTCGAGCAACATTCAATTATTGTGCTAATATATTTGAACATCTTAATAACGTCATCATATTATAAACGCCAACGTATGTCAAATTACTACTTGCAATTCATGCATTCTAAAAAAATCTGTTTTTAAATTCTTTGTCCTCGAATATATACGAAATAACGGGTGTAACAACGTAGGTAGATAGAGAAAGACTCGTAGGAAGCTAGGATAGGGTCCGGTCGTAGTAGCAAGGCGAGGCTCGCGACGCGTTCTATGCTTCTGACCTAATCCCAGCCCGCGCTAGTTGATTTTAATTATATTTATAATACGCGACTGCCATGCCACAACAACTTTGGTATACTTTATTTAATATTATTATCGTTGAAATGTAAACTAATTTATTAGTCAAGATTTGTTTTTTTTTTTTTGTTATCATTGTATTTGACTTATAATAAGCACGATTGATTCGTCTAAATAATCAATAAACGTTTTCATTTTCAAATGTGAATACACAAAAAAACAAACATTCAGCATACATTAGTTACGTCGTACTCATAAGAGAAACCATTTAAGAAGGCTGGAGAACTGCTCGCCTTTATGACTGTTGAAGTAGCAAAATCCTCCTACACTAATGCCCGTCCGAAAAAACGCCTAATACAAAAAATGTTTAAGACAAGTTTGACGTTAGCGAAGTTATGGTGTGTTTGTGTTGATGACTGATAAGAATTTTTGTTTTTCAGCTAATGGGCGAACAGTTAAGAGTGTGCCCAGCAAAAAGAAAGGTATTCTAGAGTTATCAAAATTATCTATTCGATCCCATTTATATCCATTTAACTTTTATTGTATAAATTTATATTAGACTATTTGTGTTATAAAAAATTTTTAATACGAAATATCGACAAGTATAGCTCTTATATGTGGTGAATTACAGCTTAATTTGAAAAAAAAAAAAAACTAATAATACACTTAGAGACGTGTTATAAAGGGTTTGATAAATTACGACGATCGGTTGTAGTTCCACCGCGGCACCGTAGACTAATTGGTTAAGGCATTAGGGGCTAAACCTAAGATGCAGGTTCGAAAACTGCCGGTGGTCGAATTTTATTATTCTCAATTTTGAAATATAGTAAGTATATGGTAAACTTTTCCTTAAAGTATTCAAAAACATAAAAAAAACACTTCTAGTTTTCGTAAGTTTCCTAAGACTGCGCTATGGGCATTGAAAATGATCTTTAGAGACCCTGAGAGAACCATAATGTTTTGAATCAACTGGATGAAATAAGTACAAAAGCCAAATTATATGTAACCTCACCTGTGCAACATTCACTTAAACAGTTAAAAACAGTCAATTGAAAAAAAATCAGTTTATTTAATAGCAAAATTACCAAAAATATAATATATTTGTAACTATAGTACAAGTTACAAATATATTATATTTTTGGTAATTTTGCTATTCAGAAGAAGAACTTTGCAATATTACCTTTTGAGTAAATCTGCTTTGTTTTATTATAACTTATAGTTTTTGTTAACTCGGCAGGTACGCCAATGATGGATAAAGAAAAAAGGACCAACTCTGATCCGTACGTCGGCACGAATCACCAGACGTCAGCGAACACCACTTTGTAATAAACAAAGGTATACATTTTTTAACTTGGTAAACATTTGAGTATATTAAAAAAAATGTCTCGATAAACATACACATACATTTAAAAATTATTTTAGATAGTTTTTTTTAATGTTAATTAATATCAGATTATTTTAAAACAAAGTATTTGTGATAAGCAATTTAAATATAATTAATTCAGTTCATAAAATAAGATGGCTCTGTATAAATTAAATAAAAAAAGAAAAAAAAAGCAAAGTATTACAACATAATACTGCAGTCACCTGCCAAGCGTGGTGATTATGGCAAGTTCAGCACTGGAAGTTGTACGGGCTGATGATGATGACTGATGAGATCGTAAATTCGTGAAATAGCACCGTAGTTTGCAAGCGGTGTCATCGTCAATTTCCGCATTTTTTTACATGATTTTGTAAAGATTTTTGACATCGATAACTCGTAGATTATTTGTATAGCCCTTACCCCTATTAATAGTAGGAACAAATTTACCTAACAGCTATCAAATTGCGAAGTTGTCATTTTTTTTACTTGTTTTTTTTAATTTTCAGCGAATATCGCAGTCTAAACATATTGAGTGCTGCCGTGCAATGCAATCCGAGTTTACAAGTTTCCTATAATTTTAGTATAAGTCACTTAGTACGTCCAAATCATCTATTTAATTGTTGCTGCTACCATAAACATAGAAGTTACAAATAATATCATATGGCAACATAATGCACATACATATAAAAACTATTTATTCAATATTTTGGTGGTAAAAGTGTGCCTACACAGTCTCTCTGTAGATCTGATCGTGTATTTTTATACGATGTTGAATGTTTACACAATTTAATTGGTTGAAATAAAAAAAAATAAAAAACATTAGTGGTGCTAAATACTACCTTATTGATTATACCAAAATAACTAGAGACTTCAGTGATCACGACATCGTTTGTAGCTTTATATTTATTTTTCATAAGTACATATCTACTTTTTTTTACACAAAGTTAATATACTTTTGTAAATATGTTGCTGTGTTTGGGATCAAAGGCCATCCTATATCTTCCAATAACTAAGGGACTTACTAAGCTTATCGACCATCTTCTTGCTATCACCAATCCGCCAGCGAAGTCTGATGATTACGGGAATATCCCTCAATAACCTTGGCTTGCCAACTTCTGTTAAGAGGAGGCCCGGAGGATCTTCATCAGTGGACATAAACGGGCTGTTTAAGTGAATATATATTTTATATGTATGTTACATTTGTTGTAATATGTATGTGCGATGCATTAATAGTTGGTTTTATCAATTGCTAATAATAATATCAAACAAAACTTCGGCGAATTCCTATTTAAACCGTTTTGTAGCAATTGCCTTTGTGACGATGGCTGAAGTTTTTAGAATTTAACTAAAAATTATTGAATATTTTAAATATTAATAGATATGTTATTAGCAAATGGTGAGAGAATTCATAAGTGTAGAGAAAGTATAAGACTGGTAACCGATTTTATATACAACGGAGGAATTATAAAGCTTGTAATGTTTGAATTTCATCTATTTTGTCGAATCTCTTTTACAATGACTCAATTTTACTGTATTGACCAGTGTTAACCCGGGGGACGATATCTTTTTTTACATATTTGTGTATTCTGTTTATGTAAGAAATATTATTACAGGAGGATCGCGCCTTCTGACATATATGAGTAAAGAATTTTACTAACTCACTTAACCAACTTTCGGAAGTTAAATTATTAATAACTGGATTTCTGGATTAGTATATTAAAATATACCTATGAGAGTTTTGAGGCTATTTTTATATTCTATTTATACTCTATTATTTAAAATAAGCTATGTTTTCCTATTTATATTACTATAACGAGACAATTTTGTGTAATAATAATAATTTGACTCATCTTGTAGGGTAGCTCGAGTAGGGTAAGAATGGCAAAAGATCAAAAGATATTTCATAAAAACCTTTGTTGAATATTAATCTGAAACTTTATTGTTCTAAAAAGAATGAACTCATTCCAGCCTTTATCCACTTATTTTTTCTATTGTACCTGTTTTAACCTGTCTTTTTTCATGTTTTCATTTTAAATGCGATGAATTATTTTATATTTAACTTTAAATTTGTCTGCGTTAATTCTAAAGTGCCTCTATTATATCTATTTTTAAAAATAGCACCTCATTTTGTCATATATAATTATATTATGAAAAGGTGACTTGATGGTTTTTTTTAAGTAACACGCAGCTACGCCTGTGACTTCTATATTCAATTCCAGCCATAGGTACTCTTTCTAGGTTGTTTCTTTAAATAACTTCCTTGTCCTCTGGGATAATATAAATCACTTATAATAATTTTATTGCTCTTAGATATAATCATATATATAATCGTATACTCGACATTGATGTAAAGTGATCTATTTACAAGACAAACCATTATCCTATATACTTATGATATGAATTAGATGCGGGATCCAAGACATTTGTGACCCTAAAACAGCCTGAGCCTAACAGCTAAGAACCACTTTTGTGTGTGCCGCTGTTCATACTAGCTTACAAGAATTATAGCGGCGGTAGTGTGGGAGGGATTAGTCCTATGAAAAAGGACAAGGCATTTTATAGGGTGACTGGTAATTAGTGACCGATACCTAAACACATGATTGTGCTCATGATAACAAACAACTTTTACTCTGGCACTAAACCTGAAATCGCGAAAAGAAATCAGCTGTTCCATACATTCATGTTCATATAATTCGTCAACATGGTAGGGAGCAGCTGATTTTTTTTCGCGATTTCAGGTTTGTGGCCATAGAAAAAGTTGTTTATTATCATGAGCACAATCATGTGTTTAGGTATCGGTCACTAATTAATATAATAATAATAATTAGATGGAACTTGGTTTTAGTCGTATTAGCAAATATTTTTTTTTTTATTCAAGCAATTACCTACTGCATACCCATTTTAAAGAATTGCGTTAGCTATAATTTGTTTGGTTATCCTATCAGCTTGTTACGAATATTATTATGTCGTGTTGACACTGTGAACATATTACATCAAAGTAAATATTGATACTATGCAAGTGTAGTCAGCTGACTGAGTTTAATATTAAGTAACCATATTAGTTATTCATGGAGATAATAAAGGTTTTTTGTCATTTAAAAATTTTCTCAATTTTGGGTATGTATTAAATGTATGACGAATTGGTAAGCCATGCAATCTTTTGCTCAAGGTTGAAGTTCCGAATTCTCTCGATGGTCGAACTTTATTATTAAAAAATATGTATATATTATTATATATTAATAATTAAGGCATAATTTTCCGTCTGCCTTTTTTCTGGTATGTGTTTGTCTTTAAATATATCAACTTACATCCTATACTTATATACTAAAGAATATGTTTAGCAACCCTAACTAGGGCAAAGTTCCTGTCGTTTGTTATTACTTTATAATCATTATGTTAAGTATTTTATACAAGTTGATGTAAGGCTAAAATACTCAAGGTAATCAATTTGATAGCAATTAGGAGATAAAAATATTTATTGATTTGTCAAAATTTCTTTTACCAGGTGTAATCTGAAGATTGTGATAAGGTTTGTTGAAATTATAATCGCCATTATTATATAATAATTCCCATTTATTATATAATAATATATAATAAATGGGAATTACCATTTAAGAGGAAAATTACATGATTTGGTATTGCAATTATATAATTTGTGGAAATATCATCTAGTCACGCAAATCTTAATTTACAAAAAGAATGATATAAAATTAAAAAAATATATTTTTGAGGCTATACATTTAAAAAAATAAAATAAGATAAATGCAATTTTTTTTACATATTTACGTACACTTGTACTGGTCAGTTGGTATGAATTATTATAATGGATCTAAAGAGCATTGTTTTTGGTGTCATTCTTTTATTCATATGTCATAGTACTATCGTCTCAATGCTAAATAAACTATAAATTCCAACTCATGTCTTTGAAATAGTTATTTGAATTTATACAAACTCACTCAATAAGTTTACTTGACATTCAATTCTAAACACCAAAGTTTAATTTGTCGCATTTTGTAACATTTAAAATACAAAAAAAAAAAATTAAACCAAAGTATAACAAAATTATCTCTTAGATGTGCGACCTGTTGTAAATAATGCCACATTAGGGTGTCGTAATATGTACATAAATAATTAGCACATGTACTCAAAGCTAAATTTAACAAACATGTAATACGTTCCTACAATAACCATCTGTTTGAAAATATTACATAACGATCAATTTAGACATCAATTATATCGAAATTGTTTGGGGGATAACTAAACTAAGCTAATAATCTATTCATTTTTCACCCCAATTACATTCCCTTAGAGCAGGGGTCTCCAAACTTTGAAGCCATTAGGGCCATAACGATTTTTTCGATATGTACGAAGGGCCAAAACATTTTATTTTTTCTATCTTTAACTTTACTCTTATTTCTAGACTAGTCGCAAAGTGTGTGACCGAGTAAATATCAATATGTGTTGTCTTTTTCAACTTATCACAGCAATAGTTACAACAATAAGACATTGGATGTCGCGGGCCAGATTGATGATACAAGTCTTAAGCTGTCGCGGGCCAGATTTGGCCCGCGGGCCGTAGTTTGGAGACCTCTGCCTTAGAGAGTGAATTTAGTAAAATACTTTCTTAGCGGGTGCTACGTCATAAAACTATCAGCGTGCTTAATGTCAGCGCAATTCATTCTGCAGTTTGCCCTGTGACACATCAGTCAGTAAAGATTGCCTTTTATATGTACAGAAGATGTATCAGAAATACTAAAAGAATCTCGCTGAATTGAATGTATGTTCTTTATGAACTTATAAATATAAAATGGATAAGAATTAAATTTCATTATATTCATTAATTCCAAAGATTTGGCTGTGTACCGATCAAATAATCAAAGACTGATGGTATTGTAATAACTGCTATTATGTTATATATAATTTCCTCTGCCTAAATTGTATATGATAATCTTTTAATATTTATATTTTTATAATGTTTGATACGTTGTAAATTATGAAGAATAATGTTATTAATATATTTTTTTATAATACCTACTTGTTTTCTTTATAACATGTTAGTATTAACCTCATAGTAATATATTATACATCCCAATCCCAATAGTGATATGCGTTTTTTTCATTCAACATAAGATCCTTTCAAAATATATATGCTTATAAACTATCTGCGTGCAAACTTTCAGCCAATTCCCTTTAGTAGTTTTTGCGTGAAAGAGTAACAAACATACATTCATGCACACGTAAAAACTTACGCATTTATAATATTAGTAGGATAACAGTAGATAACATCAATATTATAGGATTAAATTGTGAAAAAACTTCTGTGAAATAATTAAAATATTATTTTCATATATTACTTACTTCAACAGCCTCATTTACGTCCACTGCTGAACATATACCTCATTTTAACAGACCATGGCAAGCCAGAGTCCTTGAGGAATAGTATCATGATCGCAGAACGCAGTAAGATCGTAACTAAACTTGAGCTGATAGTTGTTGCTGCCCATCCATCAGCTGAATATCCCTTAGTTGCCTCTTACTACACCCATGCAAAGACGTGGTCTGGAAACCAGACAGCAATGGTGGTGTAATAGGCAGCATACTTGCCTTCTTATCTATATATTTTTTTCTATAAATATACCTATACCTACCTAAACAAAACTCTAAAAACCCGAGTCGGGGGGAAGTAAGAACTTTAGAAGTAAAAAAACTTGAGAGGTGTCAAGGGACACCCGGATGGAACGAAGTTCCATTAAAAACATTTATACATTATTTAATTAATAGTCTTCCTTTATAAATCTTTATTCATTTGTATTTTTATTATTTTTGAGTGGCTATAGCAAAAAGTGTCGTGACAACTTTTCGTAAGATTTTTTTCCGTCCAGCCCCCTTTCACAACGCGCGATAAGGAACTTCGTTCCAAAAAAACACATCCAGATTTTATTTCTGTGTCTGTTTGTACGGGCTAATGTCCCAAATTGTTGCACCGATTTAAATGAAATCCTAATTTACATCACCGGTCAAAAGTTTAATCACAGATAATTTATGTGGGATAGTTAAAAAATCGAAGGAATAATAAACACCACGCGGACAAAGTTGCGGGCTAGTATAATATATACATTGTTCCTTTTGAATACAATCGTCCTCAAAGACTAGCTGGTCCTAGCCCCCGGTGCATTGCAAGATAGGGGGCCTCACCTCATACTAGAAGTATACCTATACTTAAATATTTCACTGTAATTTCTTCACGAATGTAACGACGAAGCCTAAGTCTTAGTACTGTTAAAGGGATGCCATACTATGTATGAGATATAAATAAAAACGAATGAGATCAAAAAACTAATTTTCAAACCACAGAATTGTATTTAATCAATCAATCAATCATCACAGACAAAAAACCAGGTTTATGGTGCCAGGGCTTTTATCTATCTATCTGTATATTTTCACAGTAAAGAAAAGGAACAATATATCGCAAATCTAGTTCTAAAAATTCACAAATGTAAAAAATAAACAAAAATGTAGTTAACGATGCAAGAACTTTCCTTTTGTGTTAATATATTAACTGCTTAAATATCTTTTTTTTATTTCAACAACTGTAATGCCCGCCTTCCACTGCGAGCGGAGCGGACTCCGTTTAACTCGCAATGGCGAATGGCAAATAAGCGCTTCCACTGATTAAAAATGAGCGGAGCGGACAAAACGAGTTCAAAGGGTCACAAAAGTGGTCGAAGAGTCGAGCGGATTCCGAGCGGTCTCCGCTCGACTCGCAATACTGATTTTTGAGCGGACTGAGCGAGTTAAAATGGGTCCGCTGTATCATGTCGTCGCGCGCTAGTTTTGAACGGACTCCGCTCACAGCCAGGACGTGAAAGGGGTAGCGGTGGCTGGAGGGGGCAGCCTCCAGCCACCGCTACCCCTTTCACGTCCTTGAACGGTCTAGTACAATTATTATTCTTCAAATTGTTCACTAGTCACTCTGAAGTAATTTTTGAAATGTTCATCTTGTAGATCGCTAAAAATTACCAATAGATCGCCTGTGACAGCTCTTTGTCTTATATGGTTGCTCATCCAGAATCTGGGTTTGTTACGCTTACCTTTTTTCTTTTTCTTATAGTGGTAAAGAAGCTAACATTTCATTATTGTTTCATAAAAATCATCATCACTTGAATCGTCCGACATTGTGCACATGACTTGTTTCTATCACGGCTGTCTGTATACTGGCTAGCAGGCCTCCAAGTCCGCTTCTAATGGAAGCTTAAAACTAGCTCAGCCTCATTTCCAGCCTCACTCGCTCCGCTACTCGCAGTGGAAGGCAAATGCCGAAACTCTTTTTTAGTGGAAGTGCACAGCTAATTTCCTCGCTCCGCTCAGTTCGCTAGGTCCGTTTCCGCTCATTACCCTTTTTTAGTGGATAGCCAGCATAAGATATAAAGTGCTACTGTATAATCTAGTGGTACCTAATCACAGTTGTAACAAAAAAATCTTTAAAACGCTCAAGTGTAAAATTTAGAACATAATATTGATGACTTTAAAGAACTAGATGAGCAGTACAAAAATAATTTTACTCAATTCGTAGGCTCCGTTTCATCAAAAACTACATAATTTCATCAATAACTAATAACTAACTAAACTAACTTAGCGAAAATTGTGATTGCGAAAAAGTTACGGTCCCTGAATCATGATTGGATTTCTAAAAACGTATTGACTTGATCAATATTAGGCAATCTCCACCTTATAATTGCAACCAATTGCAAGTATTGCTAGGTACTTTATACAATGTTTGCGAATTCTCAATAGGTATTAAGACAAGAAAATTCACAAGTAGTATTAATTTAAAATAAAAAGCCTTTATAATAATAAATAAAATAGACGTGTACATTTTATAAGTACAATTATATAAGTTAAAGCAAGAAATCAAGCAAAAAACCTGTTTCCGCCCGGGATCGAACCGGGGACCTTGTGCGTGTGAAGCACACGTGATAACCGCTACACTACGGAAACGATACTAACTCCGTTCAAATTATAGTTCAGTACATATTGTATATTATTTTGTTAAAACATTTATTTTACTAGAATTTGCGGCAAAACAATATGTCGCTCAACTATTCCCGGCGGCAAAATTCCATTAGCGCTTCGAATAAAACAGAAAAACCATTCTAAAAAGATAAACATAATAGTGAGTGAGGCAATTCTGTCCCAGTCTCGCGGCAACATCGCCCGCGGTCGGTCGCGGACGCGCAACCGTGTCACTCTATTGTCGGTGTTTAGTTGTGCAAATAATTGACTATAAACCGTGAAATACACAAAAAACTAGCATCATGGATCCCGAAGCATTCTTAGACCTGGCCAACCAGGTCATTAAACTTAAAATGTTTCCATATTTCGATATAGCACATTCTCTTTTATGTGCTCTTGCAGTCAGAGAAGACTTAGGAACAGGTAAGCGATATAAATTCTATTTTTAAATTAAGCCCGCCAAAAAATGCGCTATTTATATTGTACTTCCGCATCCTATGCGCCATTTAATGTTAAGTAAATTTATTTGGTCTGTACCAAAATAAAAGACACCTAAACGTGAGTTAAAAATAGAGTGTTCCCGCAGCATCACATACCGAATTGCTCTAATAACAGTCAATGTTAACTGAACACATTAAATAGACGAACATCGCAAATAGTATATAAATAGTATAATATAACTATAGTTAATTATAGTATTGGTAGGTAATTTAAGTAAATAACTAAATACATAAATTAAAATGATATTTTATCAGCAGCATTATCGCTGATTGTGTTATCTAATATTTAGACACCATTCTAAAAACTTTCACGAAAAATTCTGCGCACGAAACTAGCAAATTTTTTTTACATTTATGTATGTTTAGGTATGTCGTGAAGTTAGGTTCTAGATAAGGGCTTACATTGATAAGAACCTTTTATAGTCCATGTTCACTAGCGAACTAACTCATGTTTATGTTCGTAAACAGATGGCGTAAAATTCAATAAAAAAAATGATTACCTATCACAAGAAAAACAAAATTCAGAAAATGGTTATTCACAAAATGTTAATTAAATAAGCTAAAAATAATTATTCCCTGGGCTCGTCCGGGATTTGAACCCGGGACCTCTCGCACCCGAAGCGAGAATCATACCCCTAGACCAACGAGCCATACTTACGCAACGCGAAATTACCAATGTATTTCTACAATGGACACGTCATCAAAAAGTATCAATAAAGAGTAAGCCTCTTTGATATAGCCTCCATGCATGGATATATAATATTACTTTAATAAAAAAAAAATACGTGTACCAATACTATGGATACACGACAAATTTCTTAGTATGTTGTTATAAAGAAAATTTATTGTGTAGGGTTGATTAAACCATGCGATCGTGCCGATACTTAGGTCGGACACAACTATGACGTACATTCAGAATAAATTGAGCTTGATAGTAGGTATTCATTTTCTAATGTAAAAACGAGTTCAAAATTTGCGATTGCGAATCTTTTATAACAGACATAGATTATTTTTGAACTTGGGAACATTCGTGTCTTTATACTGCTTCGCCCGTAAAAATCTGGCTCTTCCAGTAGATTTTCCAAAATTTTCGATCATACTTACCTAGTCCTAATAATTACGAATAAGTACAATAACAAAATACCTATCAATTGGTACAGTCGTTCTCAAGTATGCGCGTATCATTTTAGCGATAAATTTTTATTTATATAGATAGATAAATGGTAATCTATTTAAAATTCGTAAAGTTTGTTGTTAAACATGCTATAGTTTTACTTTTTTAAATAGAGTTTTGTTACCTCATACCTCATAAGTTGGTAATCACAAATTGTTACAGCCTCTTTCAATGAAAGGTAATTACATTATAGGTATAACTTTAGTAGAAAGAAACAGAGACTATATCAGACTCTATCTCTGTATGTCAGAGATATACAGATAGTCTCTGAAAGAAATGATGCGCACGACCGGACATGCACTTAGCTAGTTTTAATACATAGTAAAATGTAACTTACCTACTTACTTAGGTTTACAGTTGTAATTATATTTTAGAATTACCGGGTGGAAAATAAGATATACGACAATAAAATTGTTCTTTTAGCCTATCTATTCGTCTAACGACTACTACTAAAACGACTGAACCCGCTTTGGGTTCAGTCGTTTTTGGTTTTAAACAAGTAAATAACAATCCAAATTTATAATGTAAGTGCCTATCTATAGAAAAAGCGACAGTGGTTTAACGAACAACAGATATTTTCATTTGAACGTGATTTCCCACAGCCATGGTGTTTCGATAAAGACGGGGCTCTGCTCGGCTTTATGGTCATAAAGCTTCTTGTTCTTTTCGTGTCAACCAGGAGTTCAAATTTTAGAAGACCAGTACTCAGCCACTGATACAGCATTTTCAGTGGCATTGCACAGGTCCTCGCGTGTACAGGTGTTGGGGCACGCAGCGTAAAGCTGAGAGAGAGAGAGAGAGAGGTGAAGTAGCAAACGGTTACATAAAAGTCTGTCCGAAAAAAAAGGCATGGTCTCTAATGCTCTGTTAACAAACAAACATCATAATGGCATTCCCAAGTAAACGCGTAGTCTTGTTCTTGAATACGAGAGTTCAATAATAAAATATGCAAACATATTAAGGTACCAAAAAAATCATATTCTTGACAATATGTAGATAGCCAATGATTTTGCCCGCGATAGACTGCTACTCTGTTCCAGTCGATCCAACTTATAAACTATCTTCGTGCAGAATTGCGGGCAAATCCGTATAACACCTCACATACTTACACACTTTTAATATTCGTTTATTATATTCGTAAGGATTAAACAACAATTATACCTATATAGGTAATAAATAGAAACATATTCCATCCCTACTAATATTATAAATGTGAATGTCCGCTTGTTTGTTACGCTTTCATGCGAAAACTACTAAACCAATCATCATGAAACTTTGTACACATATTCTTGGAAGTATGAGAAGTTACACAGAGACATTGGTTTCAATGCGAGCGAAGCCGCGATAAAAGCTAGTCTGTCATGATTTCGCAACCAACTACCCGAGACCGTCCTGCCCTGAGATGAGTGAGAAATCCAAAACTGGTGCCCTCTTGCGCAGGTTGTAGTTAAGAGGCAAATCATATTACGATATGACTATGACTTCTCTTAAAATGTAGTCATTATATACTATTGTTACTGTGTTATTAAAGCCAGATTAAAATATTATATTAAAATATTTTTGTTTGCATAGTAAAAGCTGAGTGGTGGAGTGATATTTTTATCAAAAGTCATAGTAAGGCAAAACTATGGCAAATACCCTCCCTCGGGAGGAGGCCCTTAGTCAGCAGTCGACGTTATACGGGCTGATGATGATAGTAATATCGTTATGTGACCAAACGCGATAAGGAGGCTAACCTCCTTATCGCGTTTGGTCATAGTGAGACACTTAAAGCCTTGTGGCTAACGACATAAATGGCGTCCAAAAAAGAACGTGTACAACACCACCAATAATAATGATGTACTACAGCAGTTGAACATTAAAATGCGTTCTTGACGTGTTCGCAAATCTAATTTGCGATAAATATGTTATGAATAAAATATAGGTAACACACTATTGGCGCTACGCCAATGAAATTCAGCGTCCCCCAAGAGAGAGTTTGACAGATTATTATGATTATTATTTGAATAATATTACATAATAAAAATATGTATGTCGCCCAGTGGACGAAATTCGACAATAATTAAAAAAATATTAGCAATCTGCACACTCCTTCTGTAGGTATCATATAAGTTCCTATATACTATAGGTATAATTGCTAAATTCATACTTCTCCGTCCGCACATAGTTTTTTCCTTCACCGATTACTGTTAAGATTAGAATCCGTAAAAAAATTAAGATGTATTTTTTCACAATGATTTTTGTCAAGCCTATTTTGATTTAATTATCATGCTATACTTACGTTTAATACAAATTACAACTAGATAGTTGTAGTAGGTAGTAATTCATGATTACTATCTAGATAGATAGTAATGAGCAGATGAGAAATGTGCAGGTTACTCTACACCCTCTGCGTATAAACACTGCTTAATTATTTCAATATTCAAAAATTTGTCGCCAGAGACAAAAACAGATAACCAATAAAAACGTTGCCCACGTTAATTGTTCCCGAAATATATGAAAACATTTCATACGACATTCAGTAAAATTCCGTTTCAATATGAATTAATTCCTGAATAGGTAACCTCATTGCTCGGCGTGGTTCCGCTAAGAATAGAACTCCGTTCCGGCTCCCAGAGCTTTAGCGGGGCAAGGGCTACACATCAATAGCGACGCACTGTACTTTAAATAAGCATATCAAAATTAGTTTTAGACAAATTTCGCAATTTGTTTTCTGTAATTATTTAATTGAACTCTAAATACTTATATACTGATTTTATTCTTAACTTTTTTCTGTGGAGATAAAATAATGTATTTATGAAAAGGACTGTTTCATAAATAGGTACTTGTTAAAATATTTGTTCTGTCATAAAGCCATTCACGAGATTTTACAACTAGCGCAAGAGGGGGCGCTGTGTAGGACTTGGACCTCAGCAAAGGGTCATTGGCGGAGTAACAAAAATATTCAAAGTCATAAGACTGAATATTTTAGGAATGTTTTGTGCTACTATTGCTTGCCTAAGTACAAGGGCATCAGACAAATATGATAACATTATTTAGTAATCATACCAAATTTTAGAGATTCATCATCATTATCATCCCATATACTTGCACAACTAAACATGGATCTCCTCCCGAGGGCCCAGTAGGGCCATAGACACATGACTCTAGGCTTGCTCGCAGACGTGAAGATTGACCGCAGATTATGTTGTAATAACCGGTACCTACCAACAGCTTACACATGTTTGTCATTATTTAGTAATTCATACATTTTGAAAACATTAACTTTACATTTTAAAACAATGTGGTGAACATAGCTACGTCCAAAAATAGATAATGTTCAAGCGGAAACCAACGATGAAAACAATTAGTCTGCATAAGAATTAGAATATGAAAAGTTGCTTTCATATTCTAATTCTTATGCAGAAGAACTAGTTACATGAAGGTTGTTAAGGAACAAGGAAAATGCAAAAATTAAATGCACGTGAATTAATTAAACCAACTATATTTTTACACTATACCTAATCTCATACATTTATTAATTACGTATAATGAGAAATCCTACTTGTTAACTACACCTAAGTATAATCTTTTTATTCCATTATCTCGAAAGTCCAGTAGTATCTTTTAATCTGAAAGAAAATTAAAGTATTCGCATGTAGATGCGTTGTTCATATAGATGAACAAATTTACGGACTTTAAATGTATAAAAATTGCAAGAAAAAAAAAAGAAAAATTTGTAAGGCTCTAGAAATTGATTTCAAAGGCGAATAATTAGAATTAATTAAATAAAGATTAGAACAACATATACCTACCTATTCCAATTTAAGGTAGTGCATACAGGAGCACATCGCAAAAAAAATTAATGTGATGAAAAAAAAATTACAGACGAAGAAATGAAAAACTCAAAAAGCTTTATAATGAGGTTCCCAATTAATGATGTACTCAAAGAAGCTCCCATATTCCGCCCTACACCCTCTTGATTTGTCGTCTACTCTCTTTTGTAAGAGTGGCTAGCAAAAAAATCGTATTAGATATCTATATTTTTTTGTGTATTGAGTTACGTACCTGATAGCATTGCAGAAGCCATGTTTTTATATTTATAATAGCTTTCAACGCGGTTTCTTCCGCGTAGCGAGTACCCGTTCCTGTAGGATTTTCCTGGATAACATAGCTTTCTAATGGAAAAATAATTGTTGATATCGGTCCAGCAGTTTCGGAGCTTTCCTCTTTATAATATTAATAAAGATGCTACTCCTCTAGGTACATTTCAGGTTTACGTTTCTTTCCATGTTATGTTGGCACCTTTATACCTAGGAACAATAAAGGTGACACGTATCTTTAGATGTAATTAAAAAAAACTGTTATAATTATTACTAAATGTACCTTTTTATTTTTCCAACGTTTCGATTGACCTGCATTGATTTCAGTAGAGTTGACAATTTAAAAGTAAAATTACTAGAGAAGGTCACATACAATGCCAGAGTTTTCCTCTATAGAGATTACAACAAAACAACTTATTATAAAAACCGGCCAAGTGCGAGTCAGACTCGCGCACGAAGGATACCATTTTCAAGAGCCTACCGTTATTAATAACGAGCAAAAAAAAAGTTGTTTGGGAGCCCTCTCTAAACATTTATTTTATTTTTAGTATTTGTTGTTATAACGGCAACATAAATACAACATTTGTGATAATTTCACCTGTCTCGCTATCGCGGTTCTTGAGATACAGCCTGGTGTCAGACAGACAGGCAGAAAGCGAAGTCTTAGCAATAGGGTCCCGTTTTTACCCTTCGGGTACGGAACCCTAACTAATGATAAGTGGTTACCGAAGGCTGTAAGCGCTTGAAATATGAACGGCAATATTCACGCGTTGCCGATACTAATCCCCAAATCACCCATAAGAGCTCTGGCGGCCTTACACTCAATTTATAGATATCACTACATTGTATAAAACAAAGTCGCTTTCTCTGTCCCTATATCCCTATGTATGCTTAAATCTTTTAAACTACGCAACGGATTTTGATGCGGTTTTTTTTTTATAGATAAAGTGATTCAAGGGGAAGGTTTATATGTATGATACATCAGCATTGCACCCGTGCGAAGCCGGGGCGGGTCGCTAGTATAAATATAAAGCTGAAAAGTATATAGATAGCTAGATAAATAAATTTAAGCAAGATTCGAACTTGCAACCTCCCCTAATGACGGAATTTATCAATCGCTTTATAACAGTCTTTAAGATGAAAGTAGAGTTTATTTGTTTGCTTGAACGCGCTAATCTCAGGAATTACTTTACCGATTTGAAAAAACATTTCAGGGTTACATAGCCCATTTATCAAGGAAAGCTTTTATGAAGTTACCTTTGGGAAGGGTAGGCACGCGGATGAAACCGCGCGTGGGAATCTAGTTTAATATAAGATTTTCGGCCTGTCCTTCATTGTAATTACTTATGTCCTATATTTCCAGGAGCACAGGCGTTCTCCCGCAAGCACCCGCTGTCATGTTGGCTGTCCACGATGCTGGTGATCTTCGCGGGAGGCATGGTGGCTAACGGACTGCTTGGAGAACCGATGCTAGCGCCTCTCAAGAACACACCACAACTCGTTATTGGAACTATTACATGGTATGTGTTTATGGTGTTATTTAATAGAATTTATTTTTTCGGACAGACTTATGTAGTTACCCTCGAGGCTTTTGCTACTTCACCGGACATAAAGGTGAGCAGAGCTCCAGCCTTAATAAATGGTTTAAAAACTACAAATTAAACAACCTGCGCACGAAGGCGTCCACTGTGGGACTTTTGGACCTCGGCTCAGGGCGTTCACTGGCGGACAGATTGAGGGATTATGACTTATAGTTGTTTAGGGGAGTTTTGTGTAACTGTCGCAACGTTATGTCAACTACGTTATATTTCGCGGGCCTCTTAGACTTCGGGTCTAAGAGAAGGGAAGGTTATTTGCAAACTAAGGGTCAGGAAGGCGAAGGGACTACAATTGATGGAAGAGGTTGCTACCTCTGATAAAGTCCGGTTTTCCGCCTGATTGGATTAGGCTTACCTATGGCCAGATATGGTGTAGGAAGTGGGTGGTGTCAGCTTATGCCTACAGACACGTGGCTTCACGCTTCAAGGTGTAATACCTTTGCACAAAGACCACTCTCTATCCGACCTGAGTATCTAAAGCCGCCCCCAAAGCTTTCCCCGCCATCTACCTATATATATATAATATATACCTATAGGTATAATATATTACCTCTTTAAAGCTTTCACCCGCATAACCTCTGTTCCTGTAGGAACTTCTTAATTGAATATATAAGTTTTCTCGATAAATGGGCTGTCTTACACTGAAATAATTTTTCAAATCGGACCATTAATTCCTGAGATTAGCGCATGTCATAGTTAAGCGAAAAATAATTCCATGCAACTCGCAAATGTTGCCGATGCTAGCTTTGTATACGTATTTTCTAATGCAACTAATTGTATAAGTTAATTTCACTGACTTAAATTATCCTTTTTTCAGGTATTTAGTATTCTACACTCCTTTCGACGTGGGCTATAAGGTTGCAAAGTTCCTACCAGTCAAAGTTGTAGCGTCTGCCATGAAGGAGATCTACCGCGCCAAGAAAGTGTACGACGGAGTGTCTCACGCCGCCAAACTGTACCCCAACGCTTACGTCATTATGATCATCATTGGTAAGTAACTACTGGAGATAATTAGGTACTATTGTTATTACTATCTGAAGGCATGTTTCATGGTTCAGTAGTGAACTCGGTCTTATTGTCTTGTTTAGTTGTTCCATTTTTCCGTGCTCAAACTTTCTAAAGTTGCGATTTTACAAAGGTCTACATAATGTATTCTTCAAAAAGAATGAATCGCTTTTTTAAGTTATTCCTTTTTTCTTTAAAGAAAAAAACAAAATGTTGTGTTTTGCACTCTATTAGTATTATATAATAAGCTAAAATGCTTGTGTTACGAGTGGGTTTACGTCGGTAGTGCAATGAGTGATAATCGCGGCGATCACATGATTGCAAGTCCAACGCCCTAGCTATTGGACCTATTATTGTGTCTTATGTCATCAATCTACAACAACCGTAACTCTAGCCATCTTACAGTAATGCCTCTACTTTATTGTACCTAATTAAGGAAAATCCCAACACCACAAAACACTGCTTAAATCTTCGATAAAAATGGCATATTTCTGAGATGTCACATAATTTTTCAGGTACCCTGAAAGGCAACGGAGCAGGCTTCACCAAGTTGTTGGAGCGTCTCATCCGCGGCGCCTGGACTCCTACCGCCATGGAAACCATGCAACCCAGCTTGTAAGTTTACCTACACGTTTATGTGCATAAGTGAAAGGGGTTCCGTTAATTCCACATGAATTGAATCACATTAATAATGGGATCCCATATCGAAGATATTACTTCAAGATTATCGAGTTTCGTGTATGCACTAAACGAACTAAAGAAAAATACCGACTTAAAAACAGCACTGTCAGCCTACTATGCCTACGCCCACTCACGTCTGAACTATGGCATTATTTTGTGGGGTAATAGTGTTGATGCCATAAAACTATTCATTCTGCAAAAGAAATGTGTGAGAATTCTGGCAAATATAGATGCCGTGGAGAGTTGCCGGTCTCATTTTAACAAATTAAACATCCTTACTCTAGCATGCATGTATATATTGGAATCGTGTAAATTTGTAAAAAAACACCCATCACTATTTCCCCTAGCGAGTGACCAACGACCGCAAATTCGCAGTTGCAGGCACCCTAATAAACTAGCCCTACCCCCTTCTAAACTAGCTATGTTTCACTCTGGCCCCATGGCCATGTGTGTCAAAATATATAATAAAATACCGGAAAGCATAAAAAATATAAAACTGGAAAACATATTTAAAAAAGAACTGCAAAAATATTTAAAACAGAAATGTTACTATAATTTAAATGACTTTTTTGAAAAAAAGTGACTAAAACAATTAGACCTATTGACTCCCAACGATGATATTATAATCGGAATACCATAAATTATCGGTAAATGTGTGCATTGTTAATATTTTAGTTGAATGTCTTGTTTGAATTTATATAATTGTATTTTTTTTTCTTTTCTTGTTAAAATGATTATCGACCTATTGCTGACATGACTCAAAATTGAATTAGGATTAGAAATTGGAAAATGACGAAATGTATAAAAAAAATGTAACTATTTAAAATGAATGTAATATTATAACCCATATTGTAAATTTATAACCTACTGTTGCTGTGCCCTAACAGGGTTCATGTTGGTAACATTATATTCTACCTATAACACCTATTGTAAACCCATGAAGAAAGCAATAAATGAATTGAATTGAATTGATCCATCTGTGATGGTATTGATTTGCACAAAAATCTGTTCATCTTCATCAGCCCGTATAACGTCCACTGCTGAACATGGGCCTTCTCCCGCGGGAGGGTATTTGCCTTAGTCACCACGCTTGGCAGGCGGGTTGGTGACCGCAGTATTATGTTGTTAACACACAAGAAAACGCTGCCGTACCTTATATACGATTATTATAGATGATGTTATAACAATCTGGAACAACGGCTTAACGTGCTGTCCGAAGCACAGAGGATAGTCCCTCTACCAACCAAACCCGCAAAGCAATCTTAGAATTTACACAACGATTTTCTGTCCGGCGTGGGGATCGAACCCACGAAGAGATTTAAAAGATCCAAATACCGCTACGCTACGTATGTGTTATTATGAAAAACTGTTCATAATAATTAAGGATTCTGTCTGTGCTTTTTGTAAAGTCAGCGAACATGTTCTTTGAATCGACTTTTTTAACGTATCTTCTTTATAGCTACACCAAGGCGTCGCTGGTGGCTTCCATCATCTTCGTGCTGGACAAGAAAACTGACATCATCTCAGCGCCACACGCGCTCGTCTACTTCGGCATTGTCATCTTCTTAGTTTACTTCAAGGTACGTACTATGTACTCACACATTTGCTTACCCACCCGACCCTTAGTTTGCAAAGAACGCTTCGATGCCCACGTTCACCCGAAGTTCAAGAGGCCCGCGAACTGTAAAGTGACAGTTGCAAAAAGCTTCCCTAAAAAATCTAAAAGTCATAATCCCTAAATCTCATCGCCTGCGCCCGCCACGAGCCGAGATCCAAGCCCCGCAGGTGGCGCCTTCTTGCGCAGGTTGCTTGGTTTGTAGTTTTAAACCATTTATTAAGACCTCTGCTCGTCTTAATGCCCGGTAAAGTAGCAAAAGCATCGTGGTTAACAACGTACGTCAGTCGGAAAAAAAAATCTTATTAAGATACCATCAGTTTGTAACGTCCACTGCTGAACTGCCTCCCACGAAGAGAGACTATAGTCACCACACTTGGCAGAAAAGTTGGAAGCCACAGTGTTATGTACTGATACAAGTCAATGCTTCAGCCGGTCGCCTTTATACCCAGTGAACTAGCGAAAGTGTCCGTGACTGTGATGTGACTAAAAATGATGTTCTGACTACCGGGATCAATGGCTTAACGTGCTTTTTAAGGCACTGTAAAGGACTACTGGCTAATAATGTACGTCTTTACATTGTTTGTGACTGTTTTGGTATTGGAATTACATCTAATAGTCGCGCAGGGACAGAGCCGGCTTAAACGTGAAAATAAATAAAGGACCTGTGGCTCTAGGCTCAAGCGTAAAGGGGTGCCAAGTGAAAAAGGAAAAAGGTTGCCCAAATGGTTCAGCAAATACGTGTGCATAATGCTAAGTATAAAAGATAAGATTTAATAAGATTTCATTTGGGTACTTTTTGGTTTATAATTACCCAAGTAACAAAGAGTCATGTAATTTTAAATTATATCATTAAACAACCGTATATACGCTCTATAAGAAGCTGTTTGTCACCTAACTATGATGTAATGGAATTTCTGTCACTATTTAGCTCTATATGCTAATTAGTCATATTAACCAATCATATAATGCCGTATATTATAAATGATAACACAGCTTTAACACTGCGCTATAACAGCTTTCAATGCCAATGTTATATGACAACTTATCTTGTATAAATGTTGTCTTAAACTTGGTTATAGGCCTAAATAGTGCTATTAGTTAAAAAAAAACTTCTATAGTTTAGTGATGTAATGAATGCGGTCTCTACGTCTATAGATCAAGTTAGCGCTATAATAATTCTTCACATAACTTATTATTTCTAATTGGTCACATAAAAGATTCGCGGTAACTGTTATATCTCTGTTGTTGTATAACAGCTTTGTAAATCATTTTACATCACTAAGTAGCTTCCAGATTGCGGGCCTTGTTCACTTATAGTTCTAAATATGTATTGTGTTATAAATGTATTAATTGCTGCTGTTATAGTGCTAAACTTTGACATTTTGGCAGCGAGTGCGACACTATATCTCTAATACGTGTTATAACAGTTGCATTGGTACTTTTACACAGTAGATGTTTCTCAGAGTCACATCACAGTAAAATTATTAAAATTAATAGAGTTAATTATGGATTACAAAGATTGGAAACGTTTTAAAAGAAGTGGTAATTATCGGAGGAAAGTATTGAAACGATGCAATGAAAACAGTTTAGCTTCGACTATCAGTTTCAAAAACTCCGACATAAACAAAGCACGTACCTACGAAAGCAGTGAGGGTTCCGTAGGAGCTTCGATTTTTTTAGAACCCAATAAACCAGAAAGCGATACATTTAGTTCTGAAGGGAGTTATTCCGATGACGAGGGCGCCGACAAATAGGGTAGGGGTAGGGGTAGGGGTAGGGTAGGGGTAGGGGTAGGGTAGAGGTAGGGTAGGGTAGGGGTAGTGTAGGATAGGGGTAGGGTAGGGTTAGGGTAGGGTAGGGGTAGGGTAGGGGTAGGGTAGGGGTAGAGTAGGGGTAGGGTAGGGGTAGGGTAGGGGTAGGGTAGGGCAGGGGTAGGGTAGGGTAGATGTAGGACACCGCGTAGATTTTGAGGCGGTACGAAGTTTGCCGGGCCAGCTAGTAGTAAATAAAACAAAATTCTAACCTTGATGTTCTTGCCCGACAAACGTATTCACTCTTTCAATTATTTGTCTCTTGAATTGAAGACGGTTCGTAGATTAGGTATTAATAATGTAATCAGTTTATTGATGTATGTAGTATGTAATCAGAGTTGACGGCGGCGCGGCGGGCGGCGGCAGCGACTTTATTGAAGTTGTGCACAAAATTCACATTCGTCAATCATATAATGGTCGTATGCTGCTGCATAATTACAAAATTGACACCAAAAAAAAATCAACAATGGTAAAAAGTAAATATTAGTATTTTCTAATTTGAAGTGTTCTGGCAATATTTCACTATTAACGTGCCCACGCCCGATACAATGTTTAGATAATATGAAATGGGTTTCTTTCCAAGGCCACTCCAGCAAAGAAAGGGTAAAATGATCCTTCGTCAGAAAACAGTCAACATCCATATACATATTTATTACTATGGCACCCTAAAACAAAGACAGATTTATGTTTTAAAAAGTTTAGGAAATCGTGATAGGTAAGTAAATAAAATTAAAATGTGGTTTTCGTATTTCTGTAAGGAACCCTAATTCATCAACCCAAATCAACCTCCATTTATTCTTCAATCCTTACATTACTAACTAGTCATATAAGAGATGCAAGATGGCAAATCACATTTTTTTGCATAATTTAACTAGTAAATCGACGTCAAAATGAAGGCGCATTTAAAAATAAACACACACATCGTACTAGTTACTCGGTAAAATTTGCACCGCACTTTCTATGACTGTACAATTACACCACAACACCTATATTCAATACGCAACAATACCTAGCTACGCCATTACGGTAACGTAGAAATATAAAAGTAGAATCCTTTTATTTTTACCTGAGGAATAATTAAACTTGTCGTGCGATGCGCTGTTTTCCTCTTGTTATATAAAGTGTTGTATAAAAGTGTTTTGCGCACTGTTATAGGTCTAAGTTGTGATGTAATGTGATCTTTGTAACCATTATAACGCTAAGGAGTGATGTAAAGACGTTTTGATCACTATTATAGGACTTATGAGTGACAAGCTGCGACTTTACATGACTGTTAAAGAAGTTATATGAAATTCAATAGAGCTATTACAAAGCTACTACGTCACTCTTTAGTCATGTAAAGTGCGCCTTTTCCTGGGCGTATAAGCGCTTATAGAACTGTTATAGGCCTGATTTCATACATTAAAAGAGGCGCAAACTCGCTTATAGAGCTCTTATATGACGCCTTTATGTTACTTGGGTATGAAATGTCAATCGTCAAGCGTTATTCATTCGCTTTATTTGGAGTTCCATATAAAGCGAATAGTTACTCGTAAGAGCGAAACTGGTCAGTATATTGATCCGGTAACTCACAACTGCTTTGTCTTTTAATATTAATCTTTATCACAAATATTACTCAGTTAATAAATGCTTATCACCGCTTGCCTTTATGCCCGGTAAATGAGCAAAAGCCTATTTACTAACTAGGTACATATATCCGAAAAAACTAACATTATTTATGAATATATTTCTATAGTTTGTAAACAAATTATTGTTCCACAGTTATCATCAATCCTGCTCGGCATTCACGATCCCTTCGTGCCTTTCGAGAATCTGTTCTGCGCTCTATTCATGGGCGGTATCTGGGACTCGCTCGCCAAGTTGTTGGGCAAGGGACAGCCCAAGGAGGAGTCTAAGGATGCTAAGAAAACTAATTAGCCGTCTTTATGTGTAAGTATTGGAAAAATACCCTATATATACTACTATATAAAGCTGAAGAGTTTGTTTCCTTGAACGCGCAAATCTCCGGAAATACTGGTTCGATTTAAAAAAATAATATTAGTGTTAGATAGCCCATTTTTTGAGGAAGCCTATATAGGCTGAATATTATTATGAAATTCCCATGGGACCGTGAACTACGCGGTTGAAATCGTTGTGTAAACATTCTATTACTACATTTAAAATTTGAATATAATAAAGTTAGACCATCGACAACCTTCTACCTTGGATTAAGCCTCTATTAATAACTTTATTACAGGTTCAAATCGGTGGTCTGAAATTACAATTCTCAAATTTTAAATTCACGATGCCTTTAATCTTGTTTTTTGTTTTCAGGTCGCGTATAATTACCAACTTACCCTGTGCAATCAACTGACACCGACAATATAAAATGCGACGGCTTAATTTTTAAGCATAAATAAAGTATAAAAAAATAAATAAAAAAAATCGTAAAAACGTTTAAATCCTAAAAAAATGGCACAACGACCAAAGTTTTGATTTCATTAGTTTTAAGATCCACTACCTAGTCTTAAAGTTATGATTTTATTTTTTAAGAATTGCATGATAATGACTTTTTATTATTATATAAATACAGGACGCAATATTTTTATTTTAGTTACCTAATTATTAGTTCCTACAAGAAACATAATTGCCAAAATTAAGATACCAAGAGGTACCAATAATATTAAATGACAGATATTTATTTGCTTGTAAGTCAAATATCTACCCGAATTTGCCATAATAATAATAATATTTAAGCAATAATAATAATCGTAATTCTTCCATATTATATCTCAGTGCTAATTTTTAATACCATACAGTATATCAGTGTTCCCTGAGTGAAAAAAAATAACAAAATCACCGAGCATTGTAATTTTATTTTTAATTTTAGTACACGAAACGAAAATCGATGAAAAGACGACTTCCTTAACATAAAAAAAAAATGTTTTGCGGTATTGTCTATTCCTATTTTTCCGCGACAGCTATTTTGACCAAATCCGCATATAAAATGTACGCCATGTGTACCTACCTATTATTTTATTCGTGCAATTGCATTGTATCAAATCTTCCATTTTACAATGACCTACTTCCATATTTTAACGAAAAGTCTGACTAAGTCGCAGGGTGCACGCGACGAGGTTCACATTTTTCGGATCATAGATAATTATTATAAAATGTTATATGAATTCAAAGACTATCTGGGTATGTGAAAGGAAGTAATAAATTGTTTTATTTATCTTAACGTGTTTCATTTGATATTACATTAATCATCATCATCATCATCAGCCCGTATAACGTCCACTGCTGAACATGGGCCTCCTCCCGAGGGAGGGCATTGCCATAGTCACCACGCTTGGCAGGCGGGTTGGTGACCGCAGTATTATGTTGTAACACACAAGGTAACGCTGCTGCCCGTCCCTTGATATACGATTATTATAGATGATGTTATAACAATCGGGACCAACGGCTTAACTTGCTTTCCGAGGCACGGAGGGTAGTCCCTCAACCAATTACATTATCCTTATTTAATTATCTTTTGGGCGTGGCTACTCTGAGATAAGTACTGGCATGGAAATTAGAGGAATCCTGTTTATTGAAGGTATTTGTAGGAAGGAAATGCCTTTACGCATTCCCACCGCCTTCATTAAACTGGCGTTGGGATATATGGGACTCTACCTCCCCGTAGCGTGGTATGCTGCTCATACCACGAGGAGAGGACCCTACACCACTAAAACCCTGCGGGTACTCCTTCTTCCGCCATGAGTGTGGGGGCCACCAGGTATCGCTAGGTATTGGTAATATATATTTTTTATTCCGGGGGGAAATGCATTGACACATTCCCACTGCCGCTGCTCATATGTGGGACTCGCCCTCTCCATAGCGTGGTATGCTAAACTCATACCACGAGGAGAGGACCCTACACCACTAAAACCTCCCAGACACTCCTTCGATCCGCCGTTGGCGGGGGCCGGGTACGCATGAGCAATCCTGCCCCAAGGTATTAGTAATAAATGCTGTATTCAAAATATGCTGCTCTAGTCATTTGTCCTTTGCATTGTATTAGTTACAATTACAACGCGAGATTATACCCCTGGGACCTTCACACTGCTTCAGTGTATCTAATGTAACCCCGTTTATTGACTGCAAAATGTTCTTTCCGTTCAATAGTTTATAGGTACGTGATAAGATTTCGCATTTATACAATTTTATGAGTAGTACCTATATGATTAAGAGTCCTAAGAAGAGGCTCCAAAAGATGTAACTATAGGTACCTACATAGATACCTCTCTATATTTTGTGCCGTTTACAAAAAGTATCTAACTAGTAGAAGCCAATTACACTGATTGTCTTTTTAATAAAATTTACAGTTGGTTGCTTCCAAACAAAGCTTGTTTACTTTCGAGATGCATTTTCCTTATCACGTAGTTTTCACAAAACTCACATTTAAATGATTGAAACTTCAACACAAAATTACATTGACGGACGTAGGCTGACTCTACATTGGGAATGTGCATTGGACATGTGACACTCGCTCAAGGCAGGCGTATGCACTATTTGGGTCAGCTTTAATATCAGAGGTATACTCTACCAGTCAACCATTGCGTGGTGCAGAGATTAAGTGGCAGATGCACTAGAATTGTTAATTAATATGATGAAAAAAAATACCGCCAAGGAAATCGTATTATTACGTGAAGCAAATACTAGGAGAGTGCTCGCCTTCATGCCAGGTGAAGTAGCAAAAGCCTCGTGGTTAACTACATATGCTCCCAGGCGTGGAGTACTTAGGGCATCAAGTACTTAGTCTTAATCCGACCTTCTATATTGTTGCTATTATAATTACTGTATAAAATAAGCATTATAATTAATGACGATAACTTACTTAACAATTATAATTGAGTTAATAGCTACTTATACTTTCGATTAATAACAATTTTAACAACGTAGAATTATCTAATGAATCTACATTAAAAAACTGATGTATTCTCAAAACAACTATCAACTTTTGTATCCTTGGAAAAAAAAACTATTTTGTTGAAGAGCAGACTGTTCATTTGTACAGTCTGAGGTTAAACATTGGCATGTCGGGGATGGAATTAAATTAAATGTATGTATGTGTATCAAAACTGTATGTATATATGGGTATCAATTCATACAAACAATATTTTAAACAAAAACTGTTTTTATAAACTTTTTTTAAATTCATTAATAACTAGCGGCCCGCCCCGGCTTCGCACGGGTGGACTTTTATACCCTACCCCTGCCCTACCCTACCCCTGCCCTACCCTACCCCTACCCTAACCCTACCCCTACCCAAAGTATCCTATGTCCTTCTCCCAGTTCTTAGCTACCTCCCTACCAATTTTCAGCCAAATCGGTTCAGTCGTTCTTGAGTTATAAATAGTGTAACTAACACGACTTTATTTTGTTTTTAAAATGTATTCTGCTATTCAAGGCGGAGACAAATCCAACGAAACAAAAACCATGAAAATTGATCCAGCCGATCTCGAGTTATAAGTGTTGTAACAAACCCGTCTTTGTTTTATATATATAGATAGAGATAGATAAATAAGGCCGATAACCGAAAAGAAAAGAAAAATGTCGAGAAGAAAATGAGTACCTATACACAAAATAATAGTAAAAGAGGTATAAAGCATAGTCTTAGTTCACTCAATGAGCTGCTAGACTGGGGAAGTTGAAGACCTTACAGAATACCACAGCTTAATTATATTATTGATTAATGTTGTGTTTCTATATAGCGTGAGTAAGGCCAGAGCTCAAGGGAGGGAAGGGGAAAGGACCGGCAGAGTAAGGGTGGCTAGTGTTGTAAATAACTACACTAGCTCTAGCTGCAAGGCGGGATTTAAAGGAGGGCATACAGGGCAATTGCCCCGGGGCCTCCACAATAGAGGGGCCCCCACAATAGAGATTTAAAATCTTTCAAATTCTGACGAGTAAACTTTACAACTTTTCTTTTACTTATTTTTTCGGTATTGTACCTTTACATACAGAACTTTGTTTAATCATGATTAATGTTATAGTTATTAAATATTGTATTAACGGTTATTCATGTAAGTATACCTACTTGTTCACTTGAATAAAACAATCAGTAAAATACAGAATTCAAATCGTCCTGAAAAGTAGGTACATACTTCTTCACATTTAGAGGGAAACGAATTTGTGACCAATTTGGGGGCCTTTTCCCCTATGTTGCCCCGGGGCCTCCGGACTTCTAAATCTGGCCCTGTCTAGCTGTCCTAGTATTTGGAATTCTAGGTCACTTTTTTTTCTTTTCTTTTTTTTTACAGTCATACTTATGTAGCCACGAGGCATTTGCTACTTTCCCGGGCATAAAGGCGAGCAGAGCTCCAGCCGTAATAAATGGTTTAAAAACTACAAACTGAGCAACCTGCGCAAGAGGGCGCCCCCTGTGGGGCCTGGACCTCGGCTTACGGCGGTCGCTGGTGATGAGATTGAGGGATTATGACTTTTAGTATTTTCTCTTGGACTTCGGGTCTACGAGGACATCGGATGGTTCTTTGCAAACTGAGAACCGTGAGGTATATTTGGATTTCTATGGCACTTAACATCAGAATGATAGGGATAATTTTCATGTGGAATAAAAAAAAATTAATGTAAATATTGATGTCATACGCAGTTTGAGTGTGTTTTTGCTATTATGCAAAGTCGTTTCAATATCGCGTTGACTTATGCATCATAACATAGGCACATTCAAAATAAATAATGTCTACAGATGGGCTCGTCCGGGATTTGAACCCGGGACCTCTCGCACCCGAAGCGAGAATCATACCTCTAGACCAACGAGCCAGACAGACATATAGAAACGTCTCGCATTTAACAACCCCTACAGAAATGTACAGGGTTGGTATAACATTAAAGAGTTGTCATATACAGGACAATGCATTTCACAATTGATATTTAACAAGTTTTCTGAAAAAACATTCCTTCTAATATTGTAAATGTGAATGTAACTTTGTTTGTTAGTTACTTAACCTATCATCATGAAACTTGTATCTACACATATTACACTTGGAGGTGTAGCGACATCTACAGTAGCCGCACACAAACTACTAGTAGACGAGCAGCGCCATCTACCACCTAGCATCCTAACTAACCTGTATCACGCAATACAAGTTTGCAAGCCAATTCGAATATAATACAAGTTCCGAACAGTAACAAATGGCTGTCGGTCGCCGGGCACACCACCTCGCCCGGCAAAGAATATCTTCATTTTCTGTGGAGGAACACCACTAACCGTTCCTCTACAGAGGTATTATTAGTAGGTAGTACATAGGGACATGATTAATGCAAGCTTTTTTTTTCGCATAGACTTACGTAGAGCCACGAGGCTTTTGCTACTTCACCGGGCATAAAAGCGATCAGAGCTCCAGCCTTAATAAATGGTTCAAAAACTACAAACTAAGCAACCTGCGCAAGAGGGCACCCCCTGTGGGGCTTAGACCTCGGCTCAGGGCGGTCGCTGGCGATGAGATTGAGGGATTATGACTTTTAGTATTTTAGGGGAGTTTTGTGCAACTGTCGCTCTACTTTACAGCGAGCGAAGCCGTGGATAAAAGCTTGTGTCTATAAAATGTTATAGGTACCTGCCTACCTTTTCACTCATTGTTTGTTTTGAAAGTTGGTTTCATTTTATTGGGCTACTAGATTGTGACCGCGACATCGTCTTCGTGGAATAGTTTCCTTGAGTTAATCCCGACTCTGAAACATTCTTTATTGGTGCTCCGCTCCTATTGTCGTGTTTGTTTGCTTGAACGCTTGTTTGGTGGCTCAGTGGTTACGGTAGTTGCTTCTGAGACCTGGTGTTCTGGGTTCGATTCCCACCGGGGACAATTATTTGTGTCAACCACAAATAGTTGTTCTGAGTCTGGGTGTTCTTTGTGTCCGTGAAATTAATGTTTGTAAAGTCCCCCGCGACACAGGGATTTATTTCCCTAGTGCGGGAATTGTCTTTTTTAAAAGATAAAAAAAAGATATCAGAAACAGCTTATAGCCCATTTATCTAGGAATGCTATAGGCGATATTTGATTATAAAGTTCCTACAGACTATTATTTTACACTCTGTATAACAGACTAGCTTTTTGCGCGCAATTTCGCTTGCGTATCTCCTATTCCCGTAGAAATTTTATCATTAAATGGAGCCTATGTCACTACTGGATAACGTAGCATACTAATGGTGAGGGTTTTTATTAAATCGGACCAGTTAATCCGGAGATAAGCGCGTTCAAGCAAACAAACTCTTTAGCTTTATAATGTTAGCATAGAACCATGGAGTAGGTATGTAAATCCACAATTAGCGATATTTTAAAACGTTTTTAGCTGTACTCTATAGTTAGCTAATCTTGGCAATCACATTTCGTCGGTCATTCTGCAATACTGCGTAAGTGACAATTGCTAATAAGGTGTGATTTCATCTGGCAAGAATTATTTCTTAATTTGTGTTGTAAGGGTAAAATATCAATTTGCTACGTTTGATTTTGAACCTTATTTGCTATTGTCACTTACGCGGTGTTGCAGAATCACCGACGGTTTAACATGGTAGGTACTTTTAATAGACATTAATCTATGAAATTCCATACGATTTTATTACGCACCTACTTACCTAGGAAAGTTATATCGAGCCATAGGGCAAATTCTTCAACAAAAGCATTTCAATTATCGACTCTCGATTAATGATTTAATTTATTGTTTTTAATCAATTAGAAATATACAATTTAATGTTATGTATCTTTACATCTATACTATATGTAATACTAGTTTCCGCGCGTACTCTCGCTTCCGTAGGAACTTCATTATGAAATGCAGTATAGTCTATAACTATATCCTTCCTCGATAAATGGGCTATTTCACACTGGAATCATTTTTCAAATCGGACCAGTGTTTCCAAAGATTTGCGCGTTCAAGCATACAAACGAAACTCTTCAACTTTAGGTATATATTAGTAAGTATAGATATCTAATATTATAAAGAGGAGAGAATAAACTCAAAAACTACTGAATTTTACTGTTACCATTAGATAGCTACTTAATAAAATATTAAAAATAGTGACATAGGCTAGGTATATCTTATTATGAAACTCACACTGGAACAATGATTACGTGAGTAAAACCGTGGGAACCTACTGTATGTAGACCATTAATTACTTCAATACGTTATATACGTACGTACTTAATATTTCACAGAAACTTCACTAGCCTAAACACTGACACATAATGAGAAATCTAACATCTGTAAGTCGTTGGATATTAAGCTATATATATAATAATATATTATACGTATTCTATTCATTTATTACTTTTTTTATTTGGTTTGCCCTATAAATATGCATGATATAATATAGTCAGAACAAGCTATTGGACACAATATAGTAAAAAAATAAAGTTAGGACTAAAATGATTAAAAACAATAACTAAAAATACCTGCTAAATATGCTCATTTATAAATGTTAAAATTATACATAGATTAATAATAAATTATTGTTTTGACTATTAAAATTTGCAAGTGCCTTTAATAGGTTTGCGTAAATAAAAATGATTTATTTATTTATTTTTATTTATTGAATAGTACCTAGTTATACCGTTTAAGTGAAGCATTCCTTGTCCGTGGGTCACTACTCGAGTTGCCAACTGAAAACCAGCGCTAGGTATCGCCTAGCCTATGCTGACTTTTTCGGCAGAACATGCTAGGTTATTATTATATTTATATTATTAGTCTTATTGTTTTGTACATTTAGCTAAATGTTCTATGTAATACATGTGTGTTGTGCTGAAATAAATGTATTGTCTTTCTTTATTTCTTCTTTTCTAATATTAATCATTGTAATATTAACATTTAAACTTTTCATTCATAATTGCCAACCATGCTTTATTTAATACAATCATTTGTATCATTGTCATCTAAATAAATTATTTTATTCTGATTTACAAAACAATGTTCTTATTAGGAAAGTCTATATTTTCATTATTTTCATATCGAAAGTGCATATAAAAAGTAAAGTACCTAACGATAAATATTTTTCGTTTTCCGGGGGGAAAAAATTAAAACTTTTCATCATCCCAGAGAAAGTAGCGTCTACTAGTAGGGGTAATCTTCCGAGGCCCTAGCAGAGCCAATGTCCAACGAACTGTAAAGTACAGCGACAGCAGCACACTCGCCCTTAGAACCCTAAGTTATTATTCCGCAATCCCCCACCATAGACCGCCTTGAGCCAAGGTCTGGGCCCCATAGTCCACTGACGCATGTTGTTTAGTTTTCAGTTTTTAAACCATTTCTAACACACAACAATCGTATACCATGGAACGGGCAGCATCGTTAGCTTGTCTGTTACAACATAAAACTGTGGCCATCCCACCTGCCAAGCGTGGTGACTATGGTAAACCCCTCGGGAGGAGGCCCTTTTTCAGCAGTGGACGTTATACGGGCTGATGATGAAAACATTCCCTTTTTATTTTTTGTCCCGGGCAATTTGCAGTCGGCATTCCAGCAACAGAGTATGTAGGACTCCCCTCTCCATAGCTATATGTTAATCATAAAAATCACAAAAATACCCCGGATGCTTCTCCAAACGTCAATAATGGGGGATCTGGGAACTTCGGTGTAAGGCTGGAACCCTGCTTGGGGCTGCTCGTCTTTATGCCTGCATAAAGTAAGTAAGTAGCATAACGTAGCGGAAAACTCATGGCTAACTACATTATATCCATCCAATAATAAAAAATAACTAAAAGTGTACATGTAATACAGCAGCGGTCATTACCAGATTAACACATTAGGTGACTTGTTAAACAAACACAGTGTTCCGACTGAGTAACGGAATTACTTTCGGACGCGATATGAGAGCCAAGTTTTTAGATAAGTTACGGTATTTTGTCGATGTTATTAGCATAGATAGTGTGTGGTGTGGTACAGCTTGTGGTGAGGTCACTGTCACTGCTACTGGCAACTGTCACACCGTGGCGTGTTGAAGAACAGTGAGCTTTGTGTTCGCATGGGGATTTAAAAAACTTCAACATTTCTTACCTTTGTATTTAAAGGTAAGCACAGGGACATATCAACATACAAAACCACATATCAAATATATGAAATATAAATTGTATTTTTTGTAAATAAAGTAGGTACTAACATAGTAGGTATACGGCAAATGGATGAAATCATATTGATTAGAAAGTAGTGTCAACAAAAAAATATCACACAAAAACATTTTTTTATCTTTAGCGGCATATTGATTATTAAAATGATCGCTGCGATAGTGCGGTGTGATTGCAATCTAACAGGTTGCAAACTACATCACTGACGTCGACCGTCGCGTCGACGAGACGCGAGTCAGCGAAGTCCATGACAGATGCGCGAGCGCAGTGCGACTGACCGAACGCGTCGCTTTAACATTAAGTAGAATAAGTTACATTTAAGTTACTTAGTTTTTAACGTAACATTGAGGAATAATAAGTAGTGTTGTAATCAAACATTTTATTGTAACTTAATGGGAATCAGGATATAAAGGTAAGTGTCATTTTATTTAACGGTTCGCGAAGAGAGCGGCCCCAACAGTGGTTTCTATGTGAAAACAGTTAGTATATTGGATGGGTTTTTACTGCTTTTACGTCTGAGTGCATACCAAACTAAAATTCTTCAATTAATTTCGCTGTAATGCTTTCTTTTGCCTCTCATCTTATATATTGTGTTTATTGAGAATCCCGTCTAATTTAAAACTCACGTCTAATTTTTAATGCAAATATTTGAGCAGATTTACTGATCTTTAATTCACTTTCAGATTTAGTTATCGTGACTTGGTATAATTGTTAGAAACAATACCAATGTTGTTTCTTACAATTATATCAAAACAACGTAATATTGTACTTCTACATGTACCTACCTATTTATTTAGGCTTAAGTAAAAGTGAAGCTGTGTAAAAATATTTTTTAGAGACGTATTTAGATACAAGTTAATATGTACATATTTAAAAATGTATAAGTAAGTGGTATAATCCAAAATTATTACAAATTATTTTTATTAATTAACCTAAAATCCTACTATATTTGTTTCGTTAGTTTAGGTTAAATATTAGATAGCTGTCTAAAATAATTGCTCCTGATTTTTTGACATTTTTATTGAGTTACAACAATGAGCTTACTTTAATATTCCAGAAAATATTTAATGAAATACAAAATCTCATTGCAACTAAAAACAGTTTTTTAACATATCAGATTTGATTTAACGATTATGCATTACTGTATCAAAATAACAAACAGATATGAATTAACGCAGTGTTACTGTCAGTATCATCCAGAAGATTAAGTTGCAGTACGTTACTGCAAAATTAAAGTTAATTTATTCATTTAGCCATAAAGCCAAGAAATACGTCTTGACATTTTGAGATTCACTAATATTTTTACCATATAAATCTGAATACATTCGACATATAAATAAAGGTTTGTTGATGACTTTACCTATAAGGCCACTTCTTGGGACTGTCACCACTGCACTGGTGACATCAACCTATAACAATATAAAGGTTAGACCACCTGGTAAATACTTCTTAACTCACGTAATTGTTTTTCAATTTCCTTAGTCCGTACTTAATTGTTTACGTGAGGTGTCGGGGACAATAGCAGTTGATGTGGATGTGAGTTTACGCGCGTCGGATTACAGTAAAGTAGGTTAGCTACACCAAAATTAGTGTACATTTCAATAATCGGACAGCTTGAGAGTGACGCATGGGGGGTATGAACTAAATAATTTACAAATAGAATAAGAATTTTCTTCCCTTGGGTAACTCGGGTGCTGAACTATCTGTATATAAAACTGACGCGCTCGAGTAAATCTTCATTATCCCCGTCGCCTCTCATACTATAATGTCAATTAGTATGGATACTTCAGATATATTATAATGAAAGCCTTTATATTCGTTAGATACCATATATAATCGTTATAATGGTTGTAAAAAACCGCATCGTGAGTCAATCTCAACGGAAGTATCTTCAGTTGGACATATGTTGTGCATTATTCATAATATTAACCATCCTTCATCCTCTTTTAATTCTTGGAAGGACTCCTAATTGCTATGACGGTCTGTACTTACTGACAAATATTAAGTTTTAGCTTGCGGAAGGGCGAATCTTCTCTCCAATCTCTTATTATCTATCGAAACATTCTTAAAAAAATGTATGCTGAGCTGAGAAGCAAATGTCATAACATAACACAACATGAACATAAACCGTTCTCAGGGCCATCTTTAACTTTTTGGAGACATATTTATGTTAAATCAATGGGGATAATCATAAGTTTATTTATTGCATTAATCATTAGAACATCAAATTAGTATTACATAATGAGTAAGTTGCAAAAATTTTGGATATCTCATTTATAGACCGGGCAGGGGGGCCCTGCCCGGGACACTTTCCCAGAAGGATGACCATGTTATTACTTTAAAACATGCATGTATATTCCATACAGCCACGATTTAATTTAATATATCAGGGAATCGAGGCTCTTGTTGGAGAAAATATTATCGGTAAATGAAATGTTAATTACGAGATTATAGATAAACTGGAAGAGTGAACTAAGTAATAAAAATATTGGGTATATAGTGCAATTTTTTTTTTTATATTGTCTCCCAATCTTGGAATTTTTAAGTGAATACGCTTGTTTAATTTGTATAGTTAGTTAATCTGCTAAAAATATAAAATTCTCATAGTGATTAACTTCAGTCATAGACACGATTCAACAATTGCACAAAACTTCTGTAAATATCCATTACATGGGTCCACTCTTGCGTTAGTTGCTAGCTTGGTTTATAGTTTTTAAACTATTTAATAAGGCTGGAATCCTGCTTGCCTTTATGTTTTGTGGCTTATTAAATACTGTCAGTTCGAAAAATTGTGTTTTAATTTAATAGAATAATAATATGCCTTGTACTGTAAACTGTATATTTACCTACTTGTATTGTTGACTTGTACGATTGGTGCGTCTCGTTCTTTTTTAATATTATAAGTACTAGCTGCGCCCCGAGGCTTTACCCGCGTTACTCTGATCCAGTGGGTCGGAGCGTGATGTTTTGTAGCCTATATGTTAATCCAGCGTATAACGTATCCAGGTGAAAAATTTCAGCCAATTCCATTAAGTAGTTATAGCGTCAAAGAGTAACAAACATCCATCCATCCATACTTACAAACTTTCGCGTTTACTTATAATATTAGTAGGATAAGTCAACGTATTTTCCATTTACTTTCAAGGCTACAATATCATGTTAGAATAGAATACAAATTATACACAGATGTCACGTTATCGGTATGGTACGCATCATCTAACTTATTTGGCATAACTTATTTAAATATTATTCGAGATATTTTACCTGGAATAATTTATACATTTCAGACTAAATATTAACAAAGTTATAGTCAAAATTTTCTTAACGTAAATATATTGCAAATACTACATTGCATAATAAGTAGTTTCATCGTCTAAATTAGCAGTTAGTCACAGTGTCTTACTATTTATAATTTCATTGCACATGTCTACACGAAACTTTAAAATACCAAATGATTATTTTATATTGAACACAAGCCATAACGTGGTTTTACCAATGTAAGCTGGGTGCGCCAAAATTCACCTAAAATTTCAACTCCGATAATTGGAAATCCGAAAATGTTCTTCCTAACATTTTTCATCCTAACAATCACAATTCCTAATTACTCTGTCTCTAATGTTCATAATTCCGAAGCATTCAACTTCATAATGTCAGTAGCAATAAACATCTATTATACTTTTATTTGTTTTCCTATATTTTCTCAACATAACCATCTTTTACACTATTATTCAAAGTCATATCTTTTTTGTTTAGATTTCTTTTTATTCATAATAATCAGTATTATACAGGGTGTCCCAAAAGGTTAAGTAGCTGGGAAAGGGGGTGACAGGGGTGGACACAATGGTCACTAGAAAAAAAAAAAAAATCCGCTCTGGGTATTTAAAAAAAAAATGGCATTTTTTTAAAAACTTAAAATTTTACACCTTGTTATTTTTGATGTTGATGTTGATGACCTTGTTGTTATTGAAGATTACATAACAGATTTTTTTTTAAATACAGCCATATTTGTAGGTACAGTTAGCACAAGGTGTAAAATTTTTAGTCTTAAAAAATGCCATTTATTTTTTTAAACACCCAGAGAAAATTTTTTATATTTTTCTGGTGACCCTTGTGACCATCCCTATCACCCCCCTTCCCAGCTACGTAATCTTTTGGGACACCCTGTATACATTAATTTTGCGCAACTTTTACAGTTTTAGTTATTAAGTTATATATACCACGGTACTATTTATAGTCATTGGTTTAAGTTAAGTTAGAATTGCTAGATTGAATATTTTAAAGTCCCGCTCCAGTCATTCAGTCAAGTTCCAGAAACGAATAGGTCCTATTCATAATTATTGGTTTAGGTTCGGTTAGTACTGTGACCACAACGCACGAGCCGAGCGAGCGAAGCGAGCGTGCCGCGGTAGCGGCCGGCGAAGTGCCAGAACCGAATCGGTCTTATACTTATTGGTTTAGGTACGGTTAAAACTGCGGTATAAACTCCCAGGCCATAAATATAACCGTAAATGAGTCGTGTTTTATGAATTTCATTCATTTAAGACAAAAATCTGTGAAACGACCTTTAATCATTCTAAACATATATTTTTTATTACACTTGGTAAATGTTTCTTTCTGAGTATGAGTGAAAATATTATGGTAATTATGTTTAGGGATAAAAGCGTTATGATAAAAAACAGTAGGAGTTTAAATATATTGACATTAGTGATATTATTAATTACAATTTTCGGAAACATAAATGTTATGAACATAGCTGGTAGCACTACAAATAGTATGAATGAAAACTTTAGGATGAAAAATTTTAGGAAGAGTGATCATTCGGATTACAAATCGTTAGGAAGAACAATTTCGGGTAAAGAACCTTAGGTGAGCCAATGTAAGCTACATTGGTGCCGTTATGGCTCTTGTCGTAAAATATAATCTTGCCGCCACGGGAATCACTGTTTAGTCTCGGACAAACTTTATATTATAATTCTTAACAAAACTATCATAAATACACATGGGGTATTTTTTGCAAATATATCAACAACAAACCTGGTAGCGATTAGACCGCATTGTTTAATTTGTTTACGTTCATAAGTAAGGGTTTTGTTGGTATGTTGTTTGCGAAATGTGCAAAGGACACGCCAGGGGTATCAATATTTCGGCCTTTTGGATTTTTTTTCGACTATTTATTACCAAATAAGACACAAAAACTATCGTGCCTCAGTTAGATCATACATTATAGTGGCATAAAAAAATATTTTGGTAGGTATCTAATTTAAATACTACAGGTACTTTTTTTCTTCGGACAACGTAAAATTAGCCTCTCAAGAATCACCCTAATACGCTTGCCAAGCATGGGGATTACGGTAATATCCCTCAATTACCTTGGCTTGCCAAGGTCTGTTAAAGAGGAGGCCCATATTCAACAGTAGGAGGTAAACGAGCTAATAAAGTAAAGACGGGCAGTTATTTAAATAGTGTGATTAATGTTTACATTTCATTTATCCGGATATAAAACGTATATTAAAGTTTTAAGGGAACCTTAAACTAAGTTTCGAAAATTTGAAGAATATGGAAATGAAATTCAACTTTTTTTTGCTGACGCTACTCTGCACATAACTCGCAGTAACGTGTGCGGGGTGGACGAACTCAATTACGCACAGGATGTTGTAAAATAAGTAAAAAGACATTTTTAATACTAACCCTTGCTTGTTGCATCACGGTGGGTCAGTAATTATACCTGGAAGGTACCCAACCTAATTGTTGGGTTTTCCTTCGTCGCAATATAATTTTGTCAACACAAAGGAACTTTAAGAACAAGAATATCAGTAATTACAGTTTTGACTAGGCAATATAAGATCCTTGGGCGTGCTTTGTAAGAATGCGAAGCTTTTACATATACCTATACCTACTGATGGGTACCTACTATGTGCATACCTAAATAAAATATTATTATTATACAGCTACTAGTTGTATTATGCATAGTAGGTATACTACTGGCATGTAACTACAATCAGAGGCGAATTAAACGTTGAGAGCGCCGCGCCGCAGGCAAGCATCTCGTCTGCGCCCCTATTTTATAATAAAACTAGTACTAACATTTGATCACTGAAGTTGGCGTTACTACATGTGTGGTAGAGGTTACTCTAATTTGGAGCTGGCATTTCTTTATTCCGACTTATAGCCGCCTCAACTACAGTTACTGTTCTATCGTCGGTTCTGCCCGCACGCCCCTTTGTACCTTCGCAGCTTCGTGCCCCTAAGCACATTCCTAGTTTGCCTTATGGATAATCCGCCTCTGACTACAATGTGAGTAAAGGTTACTTACTATTGTACCCTGTACATACATTGTAGGTACTTAATTATTATTATGACTAATAAGTCTATTGAGTTTCAATTGAATACCGGTTTTACCATTAAATGCCAAATAAAAGGTTATGTACCTCGAAAGAAAATGGCCGTTTTCATTTGTTAGTGCTCAATAGATTACATAATATACTCTTTTACATGTTCGAATTGGCTTAAAAACTTCTATTGCGCGATACAGGATAGTTGTTATTGTAGTTTATGCGGCTACTATAAAGTGGCGCCACAGTTAACATCAACATAATGTAGACAGCCACGAGACTTGTTACTTCACCGGGTATGAACAAACAGGGTTTCATCGTTATCAAATGTATAAAAAAATAAACGACATTTAGGTATATTAATACCTTGTAAAATAGAGAAACTTACCACCGATGAAGCAACCAAGACCTACGAACAACAATGATTTTATAAATTATGACGCAATATCGGAAAACATTCAAGGAATCGAGTTTGATTGGCCAATATTTCGGTAGTATTTATAGATAGGAAGAGGCGAATAAAAACATTGAATCAACTAACAATCAATGTATATTTAAAAATGATATCTTAATTGATATCACGGTTGCCTATCACGATTTTATGAACAATTAATAAGGTTTAATGATTAATTCTAAGTGGAATTCACTTAAGTATGTAGGTAATACAATGTACCTACCTACTATGTGAAGTTCAAGGTATTGCAACATCTTATAATAATAATTCATCTATATCTATACATATAATAAAACTATAGAGTCGAATGTCTGTACATAGAAAAAGCCGCATTTAATGGAGTCAGGGGATGTTAGAAATTAAATAGAACGCACGCATCTATTATTATTTTTTTCTCCGTAACTGTTGGACCGATAAAAATGTTTTTTTTTTACATAACCTTACAATCTTACATCCTCGGTCAACATTTTACTTTTAATCACAGAAAATTAATGAGATCCCGTGGTATAGGTAATTCAAAAACTGAAGGAATAACAAACACCACGCGAACAAACTCTTCAGATTTATAATATTACTAGCTATTAATATTAATTCATTATTTCATTAAATCTGAAGAGTTTGTTTGCTTGAACACGATAACTCAGGCTTTTTTTATTCCGGGTATTTTTTTCCGAAAACAACATTTTACGCGGACGAAATCACGGGCAGTAGCTAGATTACAATGAAACTCTACAGCGCGCAGCGGCAGTCGTCCGAGTCATTTGTCAGTTGTATATAATTGGAAGATGCCACCTTGGTGGCTGTGTTTAGTTATTTAGCAACACCAAGTTAATCATAGAACAAGCAGATTTCAACATTCACTACTTATTTTAACTTTAAAAGTATTTTGCTGGAACGCCAGCCAAGGAGACTACAATTACGAGGAACTTTATTCTATACTAATATTATGAGGTTTTTTACTTTGAATTATGAAGGTAATATATAAATGCATTGCTTCTTTTTTTTAACAAAAGATTACTAGCAGTGTTTTGCAGTTTATTAGTACTCTTGTTATCCCCTCGTGCTAAGCTAAAAATGTTTGTGTTACGAGTGGGTTGATGTCGGTGCAACCGGTGGGGGTCGAACCGGCGGCGACCACAAGATAACAAATCCGGCGCACTAGCCATTGGACAAGGCCGCTTAAAATAGATATTATAATATATAAAGAAGAAAGATTTGATTTTTGGCATTGAGGCTCCAAAACTATTTAATCCACTGGAGTAACATAATCTAGATTTAATTATGAAGTTCCCACGAGGATGGGAGTTACGAGAGTGAAACAAAATAGATATGTAACCTGTTTTAAAAGCTATAAATATTTTTAATTTCTGTTAATATATTTCTTCCATATTACAATTCACATGGATGTACCTAATTTATCTCTAATGTTGTTGATAATTGCAATAACAATATAAGTCGTTCAAACAATGTGTTGTCCTTGATCCTTGGTAGTTCGTAGATTTGCAAACATATTGAGGCCTAAACAAAACTCATATGGAACTATTTAGTGTTTACCTTCTACACTTAATGAGTTATTGTTTCAATCAATCATAGTTCTGTGTAATATTGGTTAATAGGGAAGAGGAAATAGCGGTAGATTCTACAGACATTTATTTGTTAGCTGACTTATAAATATTCTACAGGGTTATTTGTAAAACACCAACAACGTCTTAAGAGGTTATTGTACTCATTACAAACAAGTTTTACTATGGGAGCAAACCTGAAATAAAAATAAAAACAGCTGTTCCCTGCATTTTGACGAGTTAAAGGAACATAAATGTAGGGAACAGCTCATTTTTCTTTCGCGATTTCAGATTTCGTCCCATAGTAAATGATGAACTAGTACAATGGCCTCTTAAGGGGTTGTTGCTGTTTTACAAATAACCCTGTATACGCCAAGACAATGCTTAAAATACTAGGCAATAAGAATAAAAATATAATTTAGCACTTATATAACAACTCAATAATTGCTATAATTGCTAAAATAAAACCTAAAGCACCCGATGCCCTCGTAGACCTGAAGTTCAAGAGACCTGCGAATTGTAATGTAGAACGACAGTTCTACAAAACTCCCCTAAAAAAGAGTTATTATTCCTCAATCAGCAACCGCACTGAACCAAGTTCCCATTGCATAGGCGCCTTTTTGCAGTTGCTTATTTTGTATTTTTTAAACCATTTATTAAGGCTGGCGCCCTCGCTTTAATACGTTGCGTAAAACCAAAAGCCTCATGGCCTACATAACGTCGGTGATACTGCAATAAAGCTAAGAAAGAAGAGAAGCAGAAGGAAGATCAAATGCAACAAATTGATATTATGCCTTTTACAACACTAATAAAGAAAATATTTCTTGACGGGTGAAATTACACCTGAATACGGAACTTAGAAACGACAATAGGTCGGTCCGAAAAACTAAGAACATTTAGGCTACTTAAAAAAGATAAAATTATTATTCAAAACAAAGTAAAATGTGCTTGTATAAAAAATAAAAAATACTGGAGAAATTATTAAATTGATGTAGGTAGTGTCCCCTAAAAATCTAAAACAAGCAAACCGAGCATTCCAACAAAGCTTAATATTAATATAAAAGAATTAAACGCATTTGTAATACATTTACACAGGCAATAAAATTTAGGCGGAAAATGGGAAACTTAGTTACTGCTTTCTATTGCTAATAATTTTATAGCCTATAAATTATCTGCTTGGTACTTACCTGACTGTACTAGTTGTTAACAGTGCGTTAAATAGAATTGTCATAAAATGCGGAAATAACGTATACATATTATGAACTAGCTACGCCTCGCGGTTTTACCCGTATTACTCTGCTCCAGTGGGTCCGAGCGTGATTTTTGGTAGCTTATATGTTAATCGAGCTTATTAACTATCCCCGTGCAAATTTTAAGCCAAATCCATTCAATAGTTTTTGCGTGAAAGAGTAACATCACGATCTGACCCAATGAAGTAGAATAACGCGGGTAAAACCCATAAAAATGCGACTCACTTTTTGTAATATTCTCACATTCCTCCCAACTGAATTAACGAGTATTCTTTTTAAACAGGCATAAAACATCAAGCAATAAAAAATGACGCGATTCAAGACAATCCTAGTAACAGGGGGTGCTGGATACATCGGAAGCCATTGTGTCGTAGATTTAGTGGAAGCAGGACATGATGTCATCGCTATAGACAACTTCGCGAACGCTGTCGGTGATGAGGAAGGGTCCCCGGCGTTACAGCGAGCTGAAGAGATCACCGGCAAGAAGATCATGTTTTACAAAGCCGATTTGTTGAACAAACCACAGATCAATGATATATTTGACAAGGTGTGTATTTTTGCATTCGAAAAAAAATAACATTTATTTCAGCAACACATTGTGTTAATATAATGCACATGACATATTTGCTAATAGAAAAATTAAAAAAAAAAAACAATTAAAAGTTATCTCGCATGTACGTACGCCGCCCGTAAAGATCGCCACCTCAGCATGCTAATTATCTATTGAGCTAGATGCATCACAAAATCCCCAGCTGAAGAATTAAACTTGTCACTAATTTTAACTACATATATATAGTAACGGTCAGTGGGTAGTTAGGGGCGGTAACCGCACAAACTACAAGGCTGCCGGTTATACCACCACGCCCGCCAAAGATCTTAATTTTTTTGGAAGATCACCACCAACCTTTCCTCTATAACTATGCTGTCCTCTTGTTATCAATATATTCCAATCACAATAACCTTATATTATTTTTGTTTTCCAGCATCCGATTGACTGCGTGATTCACTTCGCAGCACTAAAAGCCGTCGGTGAATCTATGCAACAACCGCTACTCTACTATCAGAATAATTTACTGGGAATGCTCAATTTATTAGAGGTGGGTCTTAGAAAAATCAAAACATGGTTGCTTTTTAATTATACCCACCTTTTGCAGGATATTTTTTAAAAGTTAAAATCCCACATATCCTTATTATGTTACTGGTGAATAGTAACATAAGAAGGCTGGAGCTCTGCTCGCCTATATGTCCGGTGAACTAGCAAAAGCCTCCTGGCTGACTATATAATGTCCGTCCGAAAAAAAGTGGAGAATAGTGAAGTTTCTATAAAAGTCATATCTCCCATAGCTTGACCGATAGAACGAGACAGGACGCCATCAGGGCTATTCTTAATGCTATTTCCTCGTCACAGCCCCCACCTCATCGCGCATTCCTAAGGCGTAGTAGGTACAGCTTTTTCGGTCAAACTATACATAAACATGTTTTACTACTCAGTAGGATTCTATGGCATCTTATTCCCATAAATTTCTTTATGTAATGTTTTGTTGTTGAGAATTGTAATTTTACCATTAAAACTTCAAATCGATTTAAACATTATAATATTGAAAATAAAACGTTCACTGCAGTTGTTCAACTCCCACTTGACTGCTATCGTAATTCTCACGAATTGTTAATCTATGAATTCGCTTTCCAATTAATTTTACAGTTATCTTTGATTATTATCGTTTCCCTGATTCAAGTTATCGTATAATATAATTGTTAGTATTAATAAATATCTACATCAATTAATGTACCGCAATTTGCCACTATAACTATCTACTATAGTAATAAATAATTAAGAGTAAAGAAAGTTCAACGAATCATAAAACGCTGCAGATGTACATCTGGAGCGTTTGACTAATGATTTTTTTCAAGATCAGCTTTAAGCCTCATTCAGTAATGTATTCATTGAGACACGTTAATTTTCTTTAGTTAATTAAGACACGTGGCTGTACCTTTACCTATGTTTAGCAGAACTGGAGGCTAATCACGTAACGATATATGATTATGACTCCAACAAAATGTATCAATTTCTGTAGGGTTATTGTAACGCATTTCATACGTTGTTTGAAGCTACATTGACAAGAAGACATTATTATCAATGTACAAAGTAACATCGTTACGTGACTAGCTTCCTGAAACCCCACGGCAGCCCTTGATTGTATCTACTCGTACCTAATACAAGAATTATAAGTAGGTAGCTGGATGCTGACTCTGAGTTTAAACCAACTCTGGGTTCAGCAATATATCTCCTAGGAAATACATCTATATTTCAAAATTCTTATATTCACATTATCACATCAAATTTGTTTTCGGTATTAACCGGCATATTCTCAATACTCAATGTGAGTTACAGCAGCACAAAAATAATTATAAATTGAACACTTATTAATAAAGCTAATAAACCAATTAATCCATCAGGTAATGCGATCACACAACTGCTACCAGATGGTATTCTCTTCCTCATGCACGGTCTACGGCGAGCCTGAATACCTGCCCATCACCGAGACCCATCCCACTGGCAACATCACTAACGTATATGGAAGAACCAAGTATTTTATCGAGGAAATGCTGAAAGATCTTAGTGCGGCTGACGACGTGAGTATCTGTACTTACTTATGTTATAAACAGATAAAGTTTGTGAGTTTGTGACGTTGTAGGGGGTAGGTTAGGTATCTCTGGATCTACTAAACCGATTGTGAAAATGATTTTACCAATAGAAAGCATTTGTGAGTGCTATATTTTAAGTTAAAGTTTCCACGGAAACGGGATCTACGTTGGTGAACAATACATAAAGTTTCACAGATGATGATATTTCCGCTATTACAACAAATACCTACTAAAAATAAAATAAAGTAAATATTTAAGGGGGGCTCCCATACTAAAAATATGTTTTTTTTTGCCTTTTTTTGGTCGATATCATTAACGGCATCAGTCTCAACACTCTTGAAAATGGTACGGAACTCTTCGTGCGCGAGTCCGACTAACACTTGGCCGGTTTTTAAGTACTAAGTTGGCAATTGGCATGAAGATGCATTAATTACTATAACTATCGAAACATATCATTAAAATTTTAACATAGGCATATGTTTTCCCTAAAAGAGTTTCGCTCAATAAGATTGCAATGCAAATTTAGGTACCTACTTATGCCATGTTTGAAATACCAGATAATCTAGGTTTTACGAACGCCCCTAATGTAGGTTCGATGACATTTTAATCTGTTATTTTAATGCAATTGTATAAGTAGTAGATAGGTAGGTACATAGATTACAGAGCCGGTAGCAAGTGAAGGAGTCCCACACGACGGAATTATGATGGGAAATCTATAAAAGAAAAATAGGTACATAAATCGATTGTACTACAAAAAATACTATTTTTGCTGAGTATTAGAAATGAATAAAACACGGTGTAGCAGGTATATTGGTTTTGTCAAAGACGTTGGTAGATAAATATTTTCTATCATACTTGGCATAGGCAAATGTTGACCCCACAAACTAAGAAAGTGAAATGGCGTTTATAAATAGTCATGTACACTTTTAAGTACCAAAATAATAACCATGTTGATATATCCCGTTACTCACAATAAGCTCATGTATCCATTTTTTACTGTGAGCAAAAAAGGTGAAACTAAACCGGTTTTGATGATCCAATTCATGCACGAATGCGAAGGTCAACTGGATTAGATTTATATGTAATTTGTGTTAATATACATAAGGTGCTTCTAAAGTATATGCGATTCCTTTAACACACATATGGCACAATTATCATATGTATACTAATATTATAAACGCGAAAGTTTGTGAGCAGGTAGGTATGTGAGGATGGATATTTGTTAGTCCTTCAAATTTCAGCAAACGCATTTCGCTGAAATTTTGCACGGGGATAGTTTATAAACTGGATTGACATATAGGCTATAATATATTATCACTCTACGACCCACTGGAGCTGAGTAGCAGACCAAGGCGTATAAAACCGTGCGACGCAGCTAGCTATATTATAATGTTTTTTTCAAAAATGGGTACATGTTACTGGATATTTCAACATGGTTATTAATTTGATTCTTACCTACTTATAAATGTACAAGACTATAATTATAGACGCCATTTAGTTCATTTGAAATCCATACAAAAGATTAAATGATTTTTAAATACATGTTTCTTTTAAAATGAAGTTGCCGTTCAGGCCTTCTAGCTCTGCAGTCCGCACCTCCCATTGAATCACAAATTTAAAATATTATAATTTTGGTAAAATATTTTTTCTAATTTCACAAACATTTCTTCATTAAGGTAATCACTACACACATGTCTATAAGATACTTTCTATAAACTGGTAAAGGGATGGCATATATTTTACACAAAGATATATAGCTCACTGACCTTAAATCAAAATTATGTGTCGTGATCTATAACTAGGTATATTATCGATTTAATTAAAATTCTAGACTTCTTATAAATATTTTAGATTTATGAGTAAACTAGCTGACCCGGCAGACTTCGTACTGCCTCAATCGATACATAAAAGACCTAAACATTTGTATAAAATAAACTGGGCCGTAGAGACTTCGTTTATGCGGTACTCCTACCCCTACACTACCCCTACCCTACACTACCCCTACCCTACACTACCCCGACCCTACACTACCCCGACCCTACACTACCCCTACCCTAAAAAATCTTGGCAAAAAAATTCAAGTTTTTAATTAACAAAATAAAGCTCAAATTGACTCTACATTTTAGTTAGAAAACGTTTGTATGGGAAAAAGAAAAAGGCTGTTTTAAGGGGTTTTCAGGCAATTATTCGAATTTTTCTCGCCGTAAAAACCATCCTTGAACTTCCACGAACTTTAAAAAAAAAGAATTATCGAAATCGGTTCAGCTGTTCTCGAGATTTGCGCTTAGCAACACATTCAGCGATTCATTTTTATATTATAGATATCGCTACTTAAAAACAAAAGAAAAGACCGACTGTCTTTTGATTTGTGGCTCTTAGTTTTTAAACAGCGATATCTAGGCTAAATAGCCTTTAAATACAACTTTTTACGAAAATATTAAATAATATTTGCGTAAAAAGTTGTATAACTGATTTTAAGTGGCATCTGAATTTAAGTGGCATGTTACCATGGTTTTTAAATGTAGCAAATAAATTGATAGGACAATTTGACAAAATGAGCTCTCATCATCAGCCCTTATAACGTTCACTGCTAGACTTGGGCCTCCTCCCGAAGTAGGGTGTTGCCATAGTCACCAGTCACCAGGCGGGTTGGTGACAGCAGTATTACGTTAAAACACTCAAGGAAACGCTGCTACCCGTTCCCTGGGATTCGCTTGTCATAGATGATGTTTTAAACAATAAGGACCAACGGCTTAACTTGCTTTCCCAGGCATGAAGGGCCTCAAACAACCAGAAAAGGAAGGAAATCATAGAATTTGAAAGATTTATTGTCTTAAGATCGAATTCACGACCCCTGAGACTTAAGACAAGACATATAGGTACCGCTACGTCCCGGAGGTTGTCCCAACTGTTTTCCAAATATTAAACGTAATATTTGTCCACAGAAATGGAACATCATATCTCTGCGCTACTTCAACCCGGTCGGGGCACATCCTTCGGGCAAGATCGGAGAAGACCCGACTAAGGAGTTTACTAACCTGATGCCTTTCATGGCACAAGTGGCTCTCGGCAAGAAGCCGCTGCTGACCGTCTTCGGAAACGACTACAATACACCTGATGGCACTGGTGAGGAAATGAGCTTTTATGACCTATTATCAGAAGGAGTTTTACTCCTCTACTGATAAATGATTCTTATCAGAAGGGGGATAAAGCTCCTGTTTTAACAATACACCCCTGTGGGATATTCTGCGTGTAGGTATATCTCACTTGCGTTAATATTATTCTTCTAATACTTACCAAAGTTTGTAAGGCTAGGAACGTTTATCACTGTTTACATACTTAATACTATGTTCGTTTTTGTTTTTCTATAGTGTTTGAACTAAAAAAAACACCATAAGAAACATACTTAATACTACCTAATAAGACGAATTATAATTATCCAGCTTACAGGTATTACTTAGACACTAATAAAAATAAGTATGTTATTTACAATTCCAATAACTTACTAAGTACTTACAATATACTGGATGCGATAACAAAATCTTTACTATTGTAATATTAATTTCGTTATTATTGATTAGTGCATATTCCGTAACAACTTGTCCTTATAATGTGTTATAATATAACTACAGGTATTAGAGATTACATCCACGTGATGGACCTGGCGAGCGGCCATGTCGCAGCATTGAATTTACTCAGTTCCACACACATCAAACTTAAGGTACAAAAAGTTATTTCTTAATCAACCCCCGACTAGGGACATATTATGCACTAGGTCAATATTCACCATGACTTTAATCTTATCTTAATCTTTGCATTAGCTAAGATTAATAATTATTAAATTGCTCCACTGAAAATGAAGATCTTTTTTGCCAGGCATTTTGTTAATATTCAGAACATTATTATTATGTTCAAATTGCACGATATAGGGTAGTTGAGATGCCTAGTGCTAGATGGCGCTGCTCATCTTCTTGTAGTTTATACGGCTACTGTAGATGTCGCTATAAAATGTTAGAATAAAAATAAGTAGGTATATACAAAAAAAAAAATTGTTTCCTATTCGTTAATCCGCTACGACGTCTAAGGTTATATTATACAATCAAATCAATACAATAAGATTAAACAATCTGAAAACATATTCTCTGAAGTTCCACTATCGTTATCACATGGTCATAAGCTATATACAAAAAAAAACACTTCAAACTGCATAATAAATAGCATATTGAATTATTTCTACCCATTAATGGGTCACCGTAAATATCATATTTCCTCTTATCTCCTTCATATTCCTCTATCATCTATTCTATATCTTACTTACGCAGGTATACAACCTGGGCACCGGCAAAGGAGTATCAGTCAAACAGTTGGTAGACGTGTTCGAACGCGTCACCAACACTAAGATCCCTCTGAAGTACGTGTCTCGGAGACTTGGGGACATCACGGCGATGTGGGCGGATGCCACGCTGGCTAAGGACGAACTGGGGTGGATCACCAAGTACACTATTGAGGAGATGTGTAAGTATCGACATCATGAGAGTAGGTATAACATGGTGGGCTCGTCCAGCTGTTACACTGGGGAATTCCTTAAGAAACAAAACAGCCAAGTAATAATTATTGTGTTTAAAAAACTTTTCTCTCGAGAAAAAATTAACTTCCATCCCGAAGTCAACAAATTGACTGCACCAGTGGCTGAATTGTTACAGTAGTTGCTTCTGAAACCTATTATTCTGGGTTCGAATCCCACCCGAGACAACTATTTGTGTGAACTACAGATAGTTATTCTGAGTATGGGGGTGATTTGTGTCCGTGATTTGTGTCCGTGAATTGTGGGTTTAAAATAAGAATTGCGAGAGTCGTATTTAAAAAAAAAATTGCTGGTGTTTGACCCGTGCCTGTATCAGCCCGTTACAATGTCGTTATTGTTTCTGATTTCAAACAGAAATTAAACACTATAATATGTCCTGCGATCTGCTTGGAGTTCGGCCGGCCGGTCGCGTCGGCTGGACTTAATACATAGAATTTAACTTCATAAATAAGAACAAAGGCGGTTGATATCTATATGAAACATCGATCATTTCAAATACAGTAGAATCCGTTTAGTACGACTTCGCATACAACAAACAACCGTTTATAGCGACGTAAGTATAGGCATATGTTTGGTTTTATTAAGAGCCTCTATGAGAGTTCATCCGTTTATTACGACTCCGCTTATAACGACTGACCGCTTTTAACAACGGAATTCTACAAAAATGACAACGACGACGATGAACGACGTGTTTAAAAATAAAAAGTAGGTAGTTTTCATATTTCATAATGTATGGGTGCATTAGGTGCACATTGTGAAATAAATATTTTGATTTCATGTTTTTTGTCTCAAATAATCACATACATATTATTATTTATAAATATTATATAGTTATTAGTATAGTTCAGTATTTAATTATTTTTATTAAAAAAAACTAAAATTGAAATTGTATGTTCTTTTAGTACGTCTTCCGGTTAAAACGTCGTAATATCGTAAGTCCCTTGGCCGTCGTTATAGCCGAATTCTACTGTAGTTTATTAGGAATGATCAAAACGTAGCAATCAAGTAGTTTTTGCACGTAGCCTCAAAAAAATATTGTTTTGTTATTACTTCAATATTTCTATTGTAATTCTAGGCACGGACTTCTGGAGATGGCAGACGATGAACCCCGACGGATATCCCAAGAAGAACAAGAAGACAAGTGTTATCGTCAACGGGAAAAGTTAACGTGCATTTTACTTCAATTTATATAACACATAGTTCGTAATTAAATAAGTATCTATTCTATTTATAAACGGTTTTTTATTCAAATGACGGGAATGGAGATTGATTGTTAAAGTATAATTTAACAAAACATGTTTTGGCCATATCGCGTAGCGCCGTTGGAGTTTTACCATTAAATGTAACATAATAATATGATCCTCCGCCTCCTAGATAAAGTAGTTTTGTAACAGTAAAATATTTTTTTAAATCGACTCCTCCTCGTCCAATCAAATCTTTGCTATTTATAATACTAGGTAACATACCATACTTGATACCAAAAAAATGGCCAATTAGCCTTTCTGTCATCACTATTCGTGGTATTTACAGGCCTCGATAACTGTTCACTATCAGGCGGGCCGTCTGCTTGTCTTCCAACATTATCATACAAGTCATAACATACAAATAGATCATGTTACAATACAAATACAAACAGTTTATTGAGCCATTAAATACATAGGTACATGATACAAGGGGAGGATCTTTCCTTTAAGCAAGAAAAATGCCTGTATTGGAATGATCCGCTCTTCATCACAAGAATATAAAACATGTATATCAAACCAAAATAAGTTAAAATTAAAATTACCATCACCATTAAACTAAACTAAACTAATGTACAAATTACATACATAAGCAGAATAAAAGAGCATAATTAAAATTTGAGTGTGTATATGTGCGTGTGTGTGAATATGTGTGTATATTTGTATGTGTGTGTGAGTGTGAGACTTTGTGCCGCTATTCTATTAACTCCTCTGTTTCTTCATAAGTTAATGGTTTTTGTTACGTTTCCGTTGAATCTGATTTTAATCATCAGAAGAGGATTTGTGGCTAGAAATTATTTTAAAATAGGCCTTATCTTCGCCTACCATTAAGCGAAATTATGGTCAAACGTAAGACTACATTGAGTAAAAAAAAAAATAGAATAAAACTTTCGATGAAACTAGCAAACCAAAGATCTGTACCATCGTCTACTGTAGCCGCACAAACTACAAGAAGACGAGTTACGCCATCTAGTTCCTAGCATCCTCATTAACCTGTATCGCGCAATACAAATTCGCAAGCCAATTCGAACACATACAAGTTCTGAACAGTAACAAATGGCCGTCGGCCGCCGAGCACACCTCGCCCGGCAAAGAAGATCTTAATTTTCTGTGGAGGAACCACCAACCGTTCCTCTACAGTTCCGTTAGTAAAATATTGTAAAGAAAAGAAACCATAACTATTTGGTATACCTGATTTTTTTATTAATTTTGTAATTAAGTCACATTTTCGTACAAAGATTCGTGTTGCCACTTCAATGGTTCATATCCAACGCTCGTTGTATTTGGTAGTAAGTATCGTGCAAATAGTTCTAGTGCTTGTGGCTTATCCGTTTTCAAGTATGTTTCCAACACATCTAGAATAAAGTTGAATTGAGGTTAATTATCAGAACATATCCTAAACAATAAAAGAACAAAAGTGATAGACACATTATAAGTAAATCACACAAAGTAGGTCTTCCTTCAAGCAAACACTATAATATTCCCAGTGCAACTTATTTATCACCTTTGAGTTTGACCGCCATAGCTGAAATCCAGGGACACTGGCAGAAGCACTTTGGGGGTTTTACTGGGTAGGCCCTCTCCTCTTGTTATGATTAGCATACCATTGCTAAAGGAGAGGCTTACATATCCTTAGGGGATATGGGAAAAAAGTCAAGACAAGAGCAGCCAGAGTCAAGTAAGAAATACATATTTAAAAAAAGTTCTACTGTGGGACAACATTAAAATTGAAGCACCATAATAATATATTCTACTTCTATATATATATAATAATATATATATATATATATACAGGGTGTCCCAAAAGATTACGTAGCTGGGAAGGGGGGTGATAGGGATGGTCACAAGGGTCACCAGAAAAATATAAAAAATTCCCTCTGGGTGTTTAAAAAAATAAATGGAATTTTTTAAGACTAAAAATTTTACACCTTCTGCTAACTGTACCTACAAATATGGCTGTATTTAAAAAAAATGCTGTTATGTAATCTTCAATAACAACAAGGTCATCAACATCAACATCAAAAATAACAAGGTGTAAAATTTTAAGTTTTTAAAAAAATGCAATTTTTTTTTAAATACCCAGAGCGGATTTTTTTTTTATTTTTCTAGTGACCATTGTGTCCACCCCTGTCACCCCCTTTCCCAGCTACTTAACCTTTTGGGACACTCTGTATATATATATATATATATCTAGAACTCAAAAACATAAGATTGGATGTGCCATTATGTACGTTAGAAACATTCATTGTATGTGCATTTATTGTAAACTGGCACATACAACCAAATGCTTCTTCTGATCATCATCATCATTATCATCAGCCCGTATACCGCCCACTGCTGAACATGGGTCTCCTCCCGATTTAGGGTAGTTGCCATAGTCACCACGCTTGGCAGGCGGGTTGGTGACCGCAGTAATGTACCACACAAGGAAACGCTGCTGCCTGTTCCTTGATATACGATTATTATAGATGATGTTATAACAATCGGGACCAACGGCTTAACGTGCTTTCCAAGGCACGGAGGGTAGTCCCTCAACCAACCAGACCCGGAAAGAAATCTTAGAATTTACACAAAGGTTTCCTGTCCGGCGTGGGGATCGAACCCTCCGAGATTTAAAGCGAGCCAAATACCGCTACGCTACGGAGGTTGTCAATGTCATGTCAGGTCGTCAAATGCTTCTAATGATAGTATAGTAAATCTGTTATTATGCTTCTGAGGTCTTGATATAATTCTGATAGGCTCTTAATCTAAGTGTAATTTTTACAGACATAATGACTATTGAGTGTTTGTAAAGTCCACCGCGTCACAAGGATTAAAGGACAATTGTCTTTAAATAACAAAAGCTTACTTAGCAATGGCGGCTTATGAGAATGCAACGCACTAGGCACGCTCACAACCACATGTCCATCAGGTACTGCATTTACATCACCAAGTTTCCCCAAAATGAGTCTTTCATATGGTTGCTTCTTACTCCCTGATCCAAAAGCACACATAGTTAACAAATCCACAGTTATTTTTAACCAGTACCATGTCGCTATATATTCAACCCCCCATTTAGGGAATATAAGATCTTTGACTGCGGCAACATTGGTGGGGGAATTTGTACACCAGACTGCTACAAGGCAGTTTTCAGCTAGGAGATCCTTGACTGGTATTGAGGCGATATCATCATTGGACATCATTGAATAACTGTAAAATAATGAAGGCAATTATGAAAACATTTAAAACACAAACAAAAAAAACAGAGTCTTTAATTAGTCTATTAAAAAAATCTTATTATTAAAAGTGAAACTAAAAAAGTATAAAATCTTAACTTCTCAATTTGATTTGTGTAGCAATTCCAAGATGGTTTAAAAATTAATTCTTAAAAAAATGCCTGCAAATGTAATAACTGTGTTGTCATATTGTTCTTTGATTACTAACACTGACCCAACTTTGCATGTGTGCATTCTCCACATCTTCCGCTCCCGCCCAATGTGGGGTCAGATTAAGGATCAAATATGTTTTTATTCATAACTAGCAAACCGGCCCGGCTCTGCATGGGTAAATGCTGATTTATTATACATATAAACCTTCCTCTTGAATCCCTCTATCTATTAAAAAAAAACCGCATCAAAATCCATTGTGTAGTTTTAAAGATTTAAGCATACATAGGGACAGAGAAAGCGACTTTGTTTTATACTATGTAGTGATTATTATTGTAGTAATGCTGTATAAAGAACTTGGTTACCTTAACTTATCATTAGCACTCTTCAATCTTCTAATATATTTGTTCCACCAAGGAGGATCAGCTATTATTATATCATACTTGGTACCATCCAACTTTTGACATTGCTCTTTCACACATCCACATAAAAATCTAAAATGATATCATCAATATTAAATTATTTTTTTCGAAAAGTTTGTAATTATTGTTTCAAATAGATGTCATCCTACTAATATTATAAATGCGAAAGCTTGTAAGTATGGATGGATGGATGGATGTTTGTTACTCTATCACACCAAAACTACTGTAGGGAATTGGCTGAAATGTTGCACCAGGATGATTATATGCTGGATTAACATATACGCTACAAAACATCACGGTCTGACCTAATGGAGCAAAGTTACACGGATAAAACCGCGGGGCGCAGCTAATTACAATATAAAGAGCAAAATGCTTAATTCTATTTTAGCAACAAAAAGGTTTTATTAGAGCCTACTTTATGTATTTGTATGTGCTCTCTCGGAAGACTTTACAGACACATAATTCTAGAGTATTGCAAATTAATTAATACTTATATTGATAAGAAGAGAAAAGCCATGGCTTGTTGAGCATGTGGTTTCCAGCTTAGATTACTAAGATTAAGGGACATACAACTGATGGATGCCATCCAGCAGATAGATGCTATCATCTTTAAGAAACTTGGCATCTTACTTTGAACACCACTCCAACTGCCAAGTGTCGTGATTACGGCAATATCCCTCAAAGACCCTGGCTTGCCAAGGTTCTTTAATTAAGAGGTTAGGCTGACTAAATAAGAAAACTAAAAAGAAGGGAGTGTAAGAAGAGATTATCATCTTCAAGTATCTTAAAAGCAAACTTTAAAGGATGAATTTCATTAAATAACAAATTAATTTTAAAAGGCAAACATTTTCAAATATTACCTGGATTGACAAGGGACTAGAAATTTGTGCCCTTTTATACTACATTTTAAAGAGATTTCAGAGTTATTACCACCATTAACTCCATCCATTTGAAAAATAGTTGATTCAAACAATTTTTTGGAAAGATCTCGAACTTCTGATGTAGTAATCAGCTTATATTTAGTGCTTAAATCATATTTTATTTTTAGTGGTAACTCTTGAATCATTTTTTCATATACTTCTTTTACCATCAAGGTCTGTAAAATAAAAAGTTGATTTAAAAAAACAAAAAGTTTTCATTAAAAAAAGTGGACAAAATCAGATTTGTGTCTTTTTGTAATTATAATTTCTGTTTTCTTATCGTTTATTAGTTGCATATATTTGAACTTTATTTTAACAATATATTTTATTATTATGCTAGCATGGACAGTAAAACAGCACAAAAACAGTAGTTAGATATTTAATTATTTAGGTAATATCACATAGATCACGTAAAAGAAACATACCTCTTCGGTCCAATTATCAGAGTCATGTGTACGTTTTCTACTAGGAGCACTTTTTACATTCAGAATAGAAAACAGTTTAGCTAACAATGTAAATGCGGACGGTCCTTGATCGTCTATTGACACATTTTCATATACTTTAGTAATATAATCCCTATGATCAAGTAAAGAATAGCTGCATATTTTGTGTATTATACTCATTTTTGTATTTTACAAAGGGTTTCAATTTGTAATCTACGAAATAACGAGTTTGTTTACAATAACAATAATATAACCTCAAAATTTAAACATTGACAATTGACATACATACATACGCAACTCTGCCAATGACAATTAATATTATTTGCAACTCCTAAATTAAGATTCTTAATTTAATATAATCAGAGATCAATTTTATTTATAAAACAAAATTAAATCATAAAGCAAATAATACATTATATATATAACATTTAATTTTACAGTTTTCTAACAGAGGCGTTAAAATTATATTGAGTCCGTAGCTTAAAATACACATTATCAGTGACGTTATTTATGTCAAAGTCAAACTTGGCTGTCATGTCCGTCAGTCAAGTACACAGAAGAAGCGAAACTGAAATCAAGTTATAGATTGTCTTTGATCAAGTTGAAAGAATAACACAGCTACATTATACTGACGATTTGTTGATTTTCAAAACCCATTTATTAAAAACTGAAGCAATACCAATAATTAAAGAGTTCATATGAATATTTATAGTTTGTTTATCAAGTATATCATTCGCGAGTGTTTTCAGTATAAAATTTTTAGTTGAAGATGTTTTGAATTGGATCATATCTTATTAGGATCATGGCTGTTATAAAAGGTAACTTTTTATATATATTTTAATAAGAGCATTTTAATGTTTAACTTTTCAGTGTAAATAACTATATTGGGTTAGCAGTCAGGTGGTCGGTGTATAGTTTTGTAAATAATATGATAAAATAACGCATCTTTCCGGTTTTACCGGTTTCTTGCTATAAAACAGGATGTTAATTCTATGCCAAGGGCAAATTATTATTTAATAGATAAATATCTTCTGAAGCCAATTTATTAATTAAGTAATTAAATTAATAATTGTCCATCAGCAAAAAAAAAGAAAATCAAGACAAGAATAGGAAAGGTTTACTTAAATCAATTAATTAAATCCAAAAAAAATGAATTCTATTGATCATAAATTTTTAGGATGCTACACTGACATTAATTTAATTTATTATTTATTAGACAGGCATTTATTTTCTTAGTTACTCCTTCAATATTAAAAATTAATTACAACCAACACTATAAGCTACTTAATAAATAGATACCTACCTAAATATTTTAATTTATCAATATTAAAAATACCAACAAATTGTTATCTAATATGGTTGTGATTTTCATGACATTATTTAACTTAGTTTTAGAATTAATGCAAACATTATGAATTATAATTATGATATTTGATTTAATAAAGATTTAAGTTAAACATATAGGTACATCATACATGTTTATAACATTGGCATATCTGGAGTATTATAAATGTAATTAAACTTCTTAAACAGTATGAAATTTTCCCAACATTTTGTTAAGTGAAACTTTTTTTATTACTATCTTATTTGCCAACTCATATGATGGTGATGCTCATGCCTATCAATTATCAAATTTATTTTAGTACATTTTTCTTGATAAGGCTTTACATTATTTACTTGTGTCATAAAATTTAACTAGGAGCAAACATTTATAAATATTTATTCTAATAAAGATAGCTGAGTATATGAACCTATTTCTAATCATATAACTTTAAAGTGGAAAAAGTAAATAATGTTCCCTGTAGACATTTGAAAAAAGAATGATATACTTTGGCAGCTGGATAAGATTTTTTTTAACATTTTAACAGCATTTTGCTTTGGCTCAATAGTTATATGAAATTAAATAAAAATTGTTTATTTGGCTCTAATAGTTACATCAATTATGTATGAGACATCCCCAGTAAGTAATTGATAAAAATACTTGTGTTGGGGCTGTCTCACACTTCCCTTAATTTTTTACAATATCAATATTGTAAAAAATTATATTGTGTATTACAATATCAATATTGTAAAAAATTATATTGTGTATTACAATAGTCTCAAGACTATAAAATACAGAAAAAAAAGGTCATATCATGGTGTCATGGTAATATCATGATGGGCTTTACCCAAGTGCAAATTGCAAGGACTATAATTCTATATATTATTATCAGATTTATAAAAGTTAACTAGGTAAATATAAATGAACACATAAAAAAATATATGTAGATATGTAGAGTGCATTAAGCACCAGTTTTGATGTCTGAGTTAAAAAACAGAAAATTGCATCTCTAGATAGCATATTCATTATAAATAGTTTAAAAAATACAAATTGATAACATTTAATAATGTTGGAGCCCTGCCCTTTTTTGCCCGGTGAAGAAAGGAAGCCTTGTGGCTGACAACACAAATGTCTAGCCGATAAAAAAACTATTTATATGTTTGTAATTTCTAAATAACAGTTTTTTCTGAATGCATACCTACTATATAAATTATAATTTGTTACCCAGGCAAATAATGAACTGGTATATTAATATATTTTATGTATTATACTATTGAATTGGTATATGTATAATATTGAAATTTTAGTAACCTCTTGCCAGAGGCGACATAAAGCGAGGTTGGTGTGGGTCGCCGCCTACAGCCTCGCAACCTAAGGGCCTCGCGCCTCAAATACCTACCTTATGATCCATTCACTAGCATTAAACCTCTACACACAGAGACCACACTTTATCCAACCTGAGTATCTAAAGCCGAAAAAAAGGTCGCCAGAGGGCCTCGCAAAATGTATCGTTCAATTCAATTTCAGCCTCATCCCGCCACTGCCTCTAACCCATTAGGGTAAGACTGCACTGGTGGATATTCCCGGTGAATTATCAAAAACCCCGTGGCTAACTTCATAAATGTCCATCCGAAAAAAAAACTGCACTGGGTGAGGTGACCTAACAGCAAAATGCGGCGAAATTAAGTCGCGACTTCCTGACACTATCATTAATATAGTTAATATCAAATATATGAAATATCATGCACTTAGTGGCTATAGACCAGAGAGCCTAGACAATATGCCACTGCAGCGGAGCGGTCGCTTGCATAAAATCGCTTACGGAAATGTATGGTACTTGACATTTGTCATGTGACTCAGCGATTCTATTTTCAAAAATGACGGTCATTAATTGTTTGATTCTTTTTTTAAACGGGAAATTCGATCATTAGGATTTCAGTTTGATAAACCTTGTAGATAGTACTGTAATATTATGCAGACTAATACTCAGTATTATCCCGAAGTACAGAGAGGGCAATACAAACCTGTTCTTTGGAAAGTTGATATGTAAACGGCGTCAATTTTCTCTCCCTAGTCTCGTCGATTTGAGATTTCGCCTTATGATAAATAAATAGACCCGGTTTTGTTCTGTGCGCTAAGTATCTAAGTTAGTATACCTACGATATTTTTAAAGTGTGGGTGAAATTTTATTAAAGAATATATCGTAATTTATCTTTAATTCCTTCTATGCATAGAAGGAATTAAAGATAAATAAATTACTATATATATTATAGATTATTTAACAGACTCATAAAAATAGGATAAGTTCTCAATTCGTGTAATATTTGTTTTATGTATACGACTGTAGCCCAAATATTCTTGGTCATTAATTAAATTTAACCTACTATATACATTAATTAAACTCCCCTGCAAACGTAACTAATAGGTTTCCATTAGGACCCACCGACGGCGGCGTTCGTAGTTACGCATTAAAATATACAAGGTACAGTCAACTACGGACAAAGGTTTGCAGTTATTAATTTGATATATCCACGTTTATGAGACGAGATCACTGTTACGTGTATTTTTATACTAACTAAAAAAAAAAAAAGAACGTACCTATAGAGAATTACCGGCTGTCGTACTGATATAAACATTTATTTACATTAATTTATACGGAAGGTGTAAAACTATCTCTTTGGTCGATTGTACACGCGATATAACATTATTTTACTGTAGTATTTGTCGCGATACTTTTACATGGGTAATTATTTCGGAAATTTAAACTGATTCGACATACCTAATGGCGGCAATGCACTGCTTTTACAATAGGTTCATTCGATATCCCTACACATTTTTTTATACACAACTTTTTTTTTTCTATGGGACACCCCTACTATGGGAGACCAGGCGATACCTACATATACCACTGCTGCGAATATGTAGGTCTTCCCTGGATATGTAGGTGTACGGCCCCTCTTTATAGCGACGGTATGCGTTTAATATATTGAGGAGAGGGTGCTCCTTCGAATGCCACTAATGGTACTAGGAACTGCAGATGTATGACATTCGGTGCCTATCCCTATTCGCAAACCTATCTATTCTTCCCATCCCATCCATAATTCAATTAATATAAGAATATCTTTATCTTACACCTAAACCCTCATTATTAATCTTTAAATCCTTAAGTCGAAACTTAGGTTATACACTTGAGAGCAATAAAATCGCACACGTTGACTTTTTGTTGTTAAAGCAGTTTTTTTCATGAATGTGAATACATATTAAAATAAAACTTACACTATTTGAATGTTTACTTCAGTACCTTTCTAATGATATCAAATACAGTGTAAAAAAAGTACCCATAGGGAGTTTTAGGGCACAAAACCCAACATACGGATAAAATTACCCAATTTAGCTTAAGAAAGAATAAAAATAAAACTCAAAATGCTTGATCAAATTGTTTTTTAATAAGGTGTATTCCCTCCCCTAGCCTTGATTACAGCTCTTAATCGGTTTTTCATGGACCGTATTAATTTCACCATGAAATCTTGTGGTATGGCGTTCCACTCCTCTTCAATGGCAAGTTGAAGCTCTTGGAGGCGCGTAGGAGCAGGGCTTCTTGCTCGAACTCTTCTTTTTAGCTCATCCCAGACATGCTCAATCGGATTGAGATCAGGACTACGAGCTGGCCACTCCATCGCGGTGATTCCAACGTCTTCCATGTAGTCGCAAACTGTTCTAGCGACATGCGGTCTGGCGTTGTCGTGCATTAAGAGAAAATCTTCTCCCATAAGCCACGCAAGCGGCCTCACATGTTCTTCGAGCACTTCTTCGACGTATCGTGCAGCCGTCAAACTTCTCGATCTCGGGCCGGTATTCGCCGTAGTGATGAATACAATGTCAGTTTTAGTGTCCAACATTATGCCACCCCAAAACATACACGATCCACCTCCAAAAGCCACACGTTCGCTTATGCAGCATTGTGAAAATCGCTCTGATGACCTTCTGTAGACCCTAGAGCGTCCATCATGACCATGTAAAGTCATTCTGCACTCATCAGAGAACATAACAGCCCGCCATTGGTCATACGTCCAATTTAAATGTTCCCTAGCAAATTGTAGCCGGGCTTGTCGGTGAGCTGTGGTCAATTTGGGACCATTTGCTGGGCGATGTGAAGTCATTCCTGCTTCACCTAGTCTTCTTCGAACTGTCCACCGACTTATACTGACATTGCGAACTTCTCGAAGCTGTTGTCCCAGTTGAACCGCGTTCAGTTGCCGATTTCTCAAAGACCTTGTCACAAGAAAGCGGTCATCACGCTCTGATGTTGTGCGTCGCCGGCCAGATCCTGGTCGCCGAATGTAGCCACCGGTCTCTTGGAACCTCTGGTATACACGACGAACAGAGTAGCGGCTCAAATTTAGCCGTCGAGCAACTTCACTTTGGTTATGGCCTGCTTCGAGCAAGGCAATAACTTGAGCGGCTTCTGCGGGCGTGGTATCCATATTTTTCCAGTAAATCCGTATGCTTCCAGTAGAGATGTTATCACGTTGACCTTCGGTATGCAACTGATTAAAAATTCCAATAAACCGACCTTTTTATACCTGCGGCTAAGGGTGCAAGTAGTGACAACGCAAACGCGTGAATTTGGGGAATTCGGTGTACGGTCGGTTTTTGTAAGTTACGTAAAGGTCAATGATTTTAATTTTATGTTTTTGTAAAGCTAAGCTTGTATGCTTTAATTTTGTCTAATGATTTTTACTCAATATCTTTAGATTTTAGAAAACAATCAGTAATAAACCAAATTACAAGGGGTGTGCGATTTTATTGCTCTCAAGTGTATATACTGCCGTGATATATCTATAATGCCGTTATCTACCACTACGGGCTTGAAGGATAACGGCATTATAGATATATCACGGCAGTATATACCTAAATACTGTTGCTGTTGTACCTGTAAAGTTCTCAAACTCAGTATAAGTTCAGCGTTTCTCAAACTTTTTAAACTACGGAACCCTTTGAAAAGCTCGATAGTCTTGGTTCCGGATTCCGAAATCGACGGAATCAGGGAAGGGGAAACAAGCTTTAGTATTTTTATTCATTATAATTAGTTTTTTATCGTATAATAGTTCTATATACTATTAAATTCGAAATATACTATTTTCGCGGACCCACCACAAAGGCTTAGCGGTGCCTTAGTTCTCCTTGGACCTCACTATGAATACAACTGCATTAGTGAATAGCTTTAACAATTAATTACATTATTTTTAAATTCATCCTAAATCATCGCGATGAAGCAAACAAACAAACTCTTCAGCTTTATATAATATTATTATGTTGTATAAATAATACGCTGTATGTATTATGTATGTAATATATTCAAAACCCATTATCTAGCCAGCAAAAAATGTATACATAAATCGGACTTTACAATTTTTGTACTCCCGTCAGCAACGTTCTGAGACAGCCTACGGTGCATTTTTACGTTCCATTACCTACATATTAAAAAAGAAGACGATATGTTATTTTCAATGTGTATACACTTTGCTCTCCTTAACATAAAATTAATTGTAAATTGTATCTTATCGGGTGCGGGTGTAATGCTGCTAGTGTGTACATTCCTTTTGAATCGCTGTTACACCATGCGATATCGAAACAATCTTTAAATCACGCGATTATAATACATAAAGCCAACGATTTATATAGCTTTATAGTCACATATGCTATTAAAAATGTCAAAAGGCCATGACCTACCAATGTGGAAATGGAAAATCCATTAAAACCAGCCCTGAGACATCATATTTATCATCACACTTACAGCATCATTTCAAGTGTTATCTTATCAGTCGTTATGTTATTATCTATATTATACTAAATAAATACTTATGATTACATCTCATGTCTCTAGTGGCATAGGAACGTGTAACAAATTCAATTTATTAGGTATTTACCCTATATTATCTTTATTGTAAATGAGAAACCCTGAAAAAAATGTTCCCAAAATAACTACAATAAGTAGAGCTTCAAATGTCACATGATTAAATGACATGAAGGTTCGCATAAATGTTAACAAGTCTCAACACGGAATCCCTAATACAGTTTCATTGAAGGAACCATAAAAGTTGTACGAAGTCGTGTTCGGGAGCGAATATTGATTAGGGGTAGTGAGTGCGCGGCTGCGCGCGCCGTCGTGCGTCCGCCCATGTGCACTCCAGGCGACGCGCGACCCTCCATCGACGAATTGTACTCATGTGAACTCCTAGAACGTCCACGATTCTCGTACATCACAGCTACCAACGCGACTCGCCGACATGTGAACCTCGTCGGCGCCGCGCTCGATCGCAACCTCACCTATACAATACGCCGACGTACTAAAATCAATAAATCTCATAGTGATATCTAGACGTTGCATTTTGTATTGACAGAGACCGTAATGTAGCCGCTACGTGAGTGTATACCAATAGTGTATTTGTATTTCAGTGAACGATTAATAGTTCCGATGTTCAATCACAAGTTACCGACTGACTTTCCAATGCAAACCCTTCGTAAGAAAACCAGCCCTTGCAAATGTGAGTCCGTAACGTGTTTAGATGGAATAAGCTAAGATCACGATGTTTTTTTTTTCTATAAGTAATGTTAATATTACGGTAATGCGGTGTTGTTAGATAGCGCTGAATGTTTCCCGACCACGTTATTCGCATAATTAGCTTTGTTATAATTTGCGGTTTATGTTGTAAGTCGTAACATGCATGGAGGCCGAGCGTCACTCACTAACCGTAGAGTGAGCACCGTATCACTCGCTAGTCCCATCCCATATCGTAATAGTGACCCCCGTGGTGTTTTGGACAGAGGGTGTGTTGTTCTCCCGTGCCGGCGGAGCGGCGGTGCGCCTCCACTAACGTCATAACTTGCTATTTGTGGGTTTGTACGGGAAATTATGCAGGTGTGTCATTTCCAGCACCTCCTGCGGCAGTTCGGTGAGTAAACCTGCATTGCATACCGCTACATCACGCTTCACTGTAATCGCATGTAGTGCCTTTTTGACTAGTGCTGCTGCATCTTTTATTTTTAATTTTTTGTAATACTTTCGTTGTTAAACGTGTTAATACTACGTTTGCTAATTGTATGTGAATCGAAATAATTAGAGCACGCGGCAGGCATGCACTAATCGTCCTAATTGTGTTTACAACTAAATTATTTTGACACACATTCTTGTTCCATGATGACTTGTGACGTTCGTGCTAACACAATTAATCTGTTCTTTTGTATTAACATAAAAAAAATGTAGTAGAATAAGTAATTTAGTTAATTGGCCATACGATATAAGACGAAATATTACGAAAACACTTTAAAAATATATTTTTAAATCGAGCTATATAATAACATTTCGTTTTCATTTTTATATACCTACTAAGTATGATACATTTAAATTTCAATTAATAAATATTTAATGGTCGTTTAACCATAAAGTAAATTTAAAGACGTTAAATACAATTTTGAAATTAGTATTTGTTTAGTTCTTATTGGGAACCAATGTATCCCCATAATCCCCAGACAGTTGGACCAGACCCTTTAAAATGAAGATAGCCCTTCAATCTTATTCTTAAAGGTTTAAAAGACCCTCTTTTCGTTTTTGCTTTATGAATTGTTAACATACTAGTCAACCTTCTATTAAATATGCTAACTAGAATTTAAATTATAATAATGAAGCTGAACTGCTATTCTACTCCTTATAGATCGAAGCTTAAAACTTTGATATTCTGGAAACAATTTCTCAACGATACCATGGTATTATTCCGAGACTATTCAAATACATTGTATGCACCAACCACGCTAATAAAATGTACTATTTCGTAAATAACACTGCGCAACGATTGCGCAGTACATTGTTTAGCATACTTAAAATATTTTCAGCAATAATCATGAAACTAAAATATATTTGAAGGTTTAGGCCATAGGTCGCAAATAAGAAAGTGCCACTCGTTGGTTTCAACTGAGGTTATTGGTGCCAGGATCCTCATCAAGTACAGTTGTGCTATAGTAATCTTTAAAAATGATTGACAGGATATGTGCGATCTAATGCGTTGACAAGTGCTATTTTCTCCATTGCCAAGCTTTCTGACAGCAGTCAAGGCCAATATCAAGAAAAAAAAAATTAGCCCCTCTGAAAAAAACTAAGGGCGACTCGTAAAGAAGAGTGTTGGCCCACCGTATAAAATATCGATCAATCGATTGAACTTTAATTACTTTTATCTTCCAAGACCATCTTCATGTACCACAAAAACGGTTGATCTGACAACATCAAAATAAAAGGTTTTGCTACACTGCAGTGGGCACCTTTTAAAATAGAACTCCAAACATATTCAAAGTTCTGTTCCTTGGTACGGAACTCATAGTGCGCGCCTCTGATTCGATTATGACCTTTTTTTCTGTTTTTTCGTTACCTAGACCTGATTCACATAGCGGAACGTAAACATTGTTAGTTCTATACCTACACATTAAAAAAAGGCCAAATAAAAATTATATGATTCTGACTTTTAAATAGTCGTAAAATTCTTTATATTTTCACGGCATATTACACACATGGTAACTGAAAAATCTGATATTATATTGCCTAACCCATAAATTAGCATTGCGATATGCGTCATCTCATCAGGCTAAAGAGATCATGTGCCACAGGTACCCCCATCCGCAACAATCGAGGATCTAAATTTAAAAACAGGAAATTCAATTTAACCGGGAATGATGCACCGTAAACAGGGGCCAAAATAGGACACACGCTTTTATTTCGCGCTGATCTGTGCCGGAGACAGTTCTATGAAAGAACGGGAAAAAATAAAAACATGACATTGAAAAAGAATGAGACAAAAAATCTCATAAATAAAGGTGAATGCAAAAGTTTGGACTATAGTGATAGTGCTTGTGTTGTGTGCATTTGATTTAGTGCTATTTTCATTGCTTGGTATATTTAGATCGTTAGTTGTGTTACTCTAAACCAATTAGTAGATGCATTGTTATTACTGTATTTTACGATGCTTTTAATATAGAAAATGCTGACTGGTTAATCGTGTACTGGTACAGTTTCTTTATAAGCGATAATTGTGTGTATTTTTGTGATTTATTGCCTACATACGGCATTGGCACGTCAGAGGGGTTCGTTAACTGGCATGCTTATTGTAAATACTCGAGTTTCACGAAACTTTTGAAGCAATAATATACGTTCTCGAGCTACTGAAAAAAAATAATACACGCCCAATAAATATATGGTAGAGTCATTCGTCATCCAATGCCTATTTAAAATAATTAATGTTGCAAGTAAATGTTGTTTGTATAATATTTCACAAAGAAAATCGTACTTTTCTAAATTGGCGAATAATAATATATTGTTAAGATCATGTTATACATATTTTGAGGCTGTTTATAAAGATGTCAGTACAATTTAATATTCCGTTTTGTAAACCTAGGTGATTTGAAGGTATTGGATGACGAATTAAGATGTGTTCCCAATATGTCATGCTGATCGGGATGCTAATATTTTCTTTATATGAAATCAACAGATTTTTTGCCACGAATGGTCTTTCGATCACTGTTTTTATATAAGCGTTAGCTTCTATGCGCGGTTTCATGCGCGTAACTGATGTTCCCATGGGAAGTCATAGTAAAGTATATATAGCCTATAGCCTTCCTCGATAAATGGGCTACCTATCACTAGGACTGGACCAGTTGTTTCTAAGTTTAGTGCGTTCAAGCAAAAAAACTAAACTCTTCAGCTTTATATATTAGTAGATAGATGAGTTCTAGGCGAATTTGCGACGAAAAGCCCTCGAAATTTATCGCGAAGCATACTTATATTTACAAACTACTTATCCTTCATAATTCCCGACCATGCTTTTTATTTAAACCTTGGCAGATGATAGATGTATATTATTAACCATTGTATAGATAAGAACGAGCCAGGCCGCTTCCTGGGGGAAGGCGTGTCCTTCCGGGCGAAGCTGATAGGGGTGCTAGAGGTCCCCGAAGCCCGGGGCGACAGGATGTGTCAGGAGGCGCTTACTGACCTCAAGATGGCCATCCGGGCGGCTGGGGAGCATAAGCAGAGGATACAGGTGCACGTGGCCATTGATGGACTGAGGCTTCGGGATGATAAGACTGGTGTAAGTTTTGTTTTTTATGGAAGTCAATGTTGTATTGTACTTGTGTTCGTGACTACCTCCATAGCGTAGCGGTAATTGGCTCGCTTTAAATCTCAGAGGTCGTGGGTTCGATCCCCACACCGGAAAAGAATCATTGTGTAAATTCTAAGATTTCTTTCCGGGTCTGGTTGGTCGAGGGACTGGCACGTTAAGCCGTTGGTCCCGATTGTTATAACATCATCTATAATAATCGTATATCAAGGAACGGGCAGCAGCGTTTCCTTGTGTGTTATAATACTGCGGTCACCAACCGTCCTGCCAAGCGTGTTGACTATAGCAATACCCTCCCTCGGGAGGAGGCCCATGTTCAGCAGTGGACGTTATACGGGCTGATGATGATGCTGACTTGTATTCGTATTCAGGTTTCATCCGCGTTGGTCTGGTTTCCGTGAGACACTTCACAAAATATTAAGTAGTACAGCTTAGTATCGTAAATGTAGAAAATTGGGAGGATTGTGTTGTATTTAAAATCAATCGTTTCAGGATCTTGAAATAACCCTCAATCAATTCAAATGAGTAAAATTGGAAAGATCCATAATGCGACGACCTTGAAAAGTACGCAATACTCGAAACCTTTTAGCGTTCATCATTTTACTGTTCAGAGTTTTAGTGTTCACTATCTGTAAACTTTAAAGCTGAAAATGTTTAATTCAACATTTTTATAATATACCTACCATATTAAAATTTGTTCTTTTCCAAATTCTTCAACTAACAATTTTCTATTTCTTATTGTGTCCGTGTTTCTCTGTTTTTTTTATCTGTTTTAATATATTTTTACTTCATGTAAAGTGCCACGCGCGGTTTCATCCGCGTAGATCTATCTCATTCCAGTGGGAACCTCGTCGTAAAATATTTTTGACACTCAGAAATAAAGTGGCTTTCTATTAGTAAAATATATTTTTTAATCCGTTGAATAGAACCGAAGATTACCCCCTTACAAACGCAAACTTTACCCATCGTATAATATTAGTAAGTATAGATAAATTTACCATATGTTTACTATCCAGGATTCGCTGTACCACCACCCCGTGCACAAGATCTCGTTCATAGCACAAGACATGACGGACTCGCGGGCATTCGGCTACATATTCGGCTCGCCCGACACCGGCCATCGATTCTTCGGCATTAAGACTGATAAAGCTGCTAGTCAAGTAAGTAATGATATTATTTAGCAACTTAAGTTTATTATAACTAGTTCCTGCGCGCGGTTACACTCGCGTAACTCGCATTCCCGTAGGAGCTATACTCGATAAATGGGCTATCAAACACTGAAAGATTTTTTTAAATCCGACCAGTAGTTTCTGGGATTTGTGCGTTCAAATAAACTAACTCTTTAGCTTGTCATTGTGCCGCTGTTGATCCTGGCTTACAGGAGTTCGGTACATCGGCGCCCGTCGGCGGGATAAGTGTGGGAGGGATTAGTCCTATTTAATTAAAATAGCATATTAGTATATTATGGAGAATATGGTTCTAGTGTAGTATGCACCCAGAAAAGTGTTAATGAGTAGTATGAGTATTTGACTTCACTATATTATGGTAAATATTATTAGCCAACATTGGCCAATTAAAAGTTAGTCACAAAAAATCGTAGACTTGTATTTTTGATAAACATTTTGTAATAAATGTTTTAACTTCTTATTTGTGTTGCGCTAAAATGCTTGTTACGAGTGGGTTCTCGTCGGTAGTGCAATGGGTGGGGATCGAACCGGCGACACATGATCGCAAGTCCGACGCTCTAGTCATTGTACTATGGCCGCTTTTATAGAAACTAAACTATAGATATAAGCCATAAACCTATACAGATATCTATTTTTTAATTAAAATATAAGATCATAATAGTGAGAGCCTTGTCAGTTTCACACGAAAATTACTCTTATACTTGTACTATTTTACTTAATGTTTATTGCAAAAAGTAATTATAATTTGTGTTCTTATTTATATCTGGTACTATTTAACTCAATGTTTACTGCAAAACCTCCGTAGCGTAGCGGTATTTGGCTTGCTTTCGTGGGTTCGATCCCCACGCCGCCGGACAGAAAATCTTTGTGTAAATTCGAAAATTTCTTTCCGGGTCTGGTTGGTTGAGGGACTACCCTCCCGTCCCGATTATTATAACATCATCTAAAATAATCGTATATCAAGGAACGGGCAGCAGCGTTTCCTTGTGTGGTACAACATAATAATGCGGTCACCAACCCGCCTGCCAAGCGTGGTGACTTTGGCAACTACCCTATCTGGGGAAGAGGCCCATGTTCCATCATGATGATGATTACTGCCAAAACTAATTATAGTATTCTTACTTATATCTGATACACATACGAGCAGCATTATATTACTACTACAATGCTATGCTAATATCCATATAAGAATGTAAATAAACTTCATCATTGCTGTGTATTAGCTTTGTATTGAGTCATTGTTAGTTAGCATTCAGACGACATTCATGGTAGGGTCAGTTTATTATAATATGAAGTAGATAGGATATAAAAGTCCTGATTTAGTCATTTATGTATAAACTAGATTCGTGCGCACGGTTTTACCCGCATTACCATGGGATATTCAAAAGAAAATGTAGCCTATAGCCTTCCTCAATTAACTCAAAGAATAACATTCAAAGAATTTTTCAAATGACCTATTTACCTAGCCTATAGCTAGGGTTGCCACCCCTACTATATTTATTTATTTATTTAAACACTTTATCCAGAATATGGTACAAAGGCGGACTTAATGCCAAAGGCATTCTCGACCAGTCAACCTTACGAGTGATGCAGAAAATAACAAGGAAGGTGTATATAATATAATATCGTACTATATTATATGTTAAAATAAAATAATAATGTACAAAAAGTACTATATTTTTTTGCAAATTCAAAATTGATCCCATTTTAAAATTTAGACTTAGAATGAATTGTTGATTTATTTTAATATGAATCTATCGTGCTCCGACTCTTATAATTATTTTATAGGTTTCACCTTAATGGCCGAAGCAAAGAGCAATAATAACAAATACACGTGGAAAAATGATTAAAAATAAATGTGTATTATGTTTTTTTTCCCAAAAGTACTATATATTTAGCAACTTTTTGTAAATAGTACTATATAAAATAAAAAAAGGTGGCATCCCTACCTATAGCCTAGGATAGCATAGCTTTCTAATGATGAAAGAAATTTTGAAATCGGTTTAGTATACCCAGAGCCTATTCAATGCACTAACAGTCAAATTATTCATCCTTATAATATTAGTAAAGGTAGTCAATAATGTGTATTTACATACGAGTATCTTCGCCAAACCCATATTTAGACACAATGAGGTTTCTATATTCTAGCTAGAATAAAGACGTAAGAAAATTACATCTTAACGTTATTCGAATCATTGTAATCATGTAGGGAGGTCAATGGCACGTCAAACAATATAATTATGGCATAAATTTGAAATAAATAAGCGAGTTAAAACTTTCGTGAGGGGTTCACATATTTATATTAACTATCCGGTTGTACTCACGATTTGTCATCATCGGATATATCCGACTATTTTCGAGACCATCCCGAGGTCCATTTTCAAGGAGTAGTCGACTCGACGGCGCGGCGCCGGGCAACTAACTAGTCGGACATATCCGATGATGAAAAATCTTGAGAACAACCGGATAGTTAATATAAATATAAATAAGCGAGTATTGTGGAGATGAAATGCAATTTTTTTAGCTTTGCTTAGTCAGTAGTCACGAAGAAAAACATTTATTTGATCATCTCAGTCAGTCAGTCCCAAAGTATTTTAATAAGCAGACATGTCGTAGGTGGAATATCAAAGTCAATGGATACGACCGCTATCAGCCACTTGTTTTGTGGTTTTGACTTTAATTAACTACTTCTGGGTCATCAACTAATCATGTCTTTAATTAAAGGATATATTTTCAGATTTCATATTACCCAATGCAAGAACATAAGCCATTCTCAATGCGTATATTTTTATGATTGTAACCTTTTACCTTCTCTATTTATGGATCTAAGTACAAAGTGCAACCCGTGCCAGAATTTAAGACACGGGTAAAATTTACTTAGATTCCGTTATATAAAGGACTAACGATAAAATACTTGCTATCCCCACCAAGCAAAGTATCTCTATTCTGCTCACTATCTACAAAATTCGCCTGATATTCAAGACTAGCTTCCCTCGCACGGTTAAACCTGCGTTATAACTCCCTATTAACATCGAAAATTTATAATAAAATATAGTCTATAGCCTTCCTCGATGAATAAGCTATCTAACACTGAAAGAGTTTTTCATATCTGAACAGCAAACAAACTCTTCAGCTTTATATATTACTAGCTGCCGGCCTTATCCGCATAACTCTGCTCCAGTGGGTCGTAGCGTGATATTTTGTAGCCTATATGTTAATCCAGCGTATACACTATCCGCGTGCAAACTTTTAGCCAAATCCATTCGTAGTTTTTGCGTGAAAGAGTAACAAACAACAATCCATACATACAAACTTTCGCCTTTATTAGTATGGACTAGTGACCCGAGTGTGTTTATACATATAAACATTTCTCTTGAATCATTCAATTCATTAAAAAAAACCTCATCATAATCCGTCGCATAGTTTTGAAGATCTAAGCATACATAGGGACAGACAGACAGTGGAAATCGACTTTGTTTTATACTATTTAGTGATAGTGACTATAGATAATCTCTTACTTTATTTTAATACACCACTTGCGCGTTCATGCACACGTATTATTACGTACGCGGCATAGACAACTTAGCGTCCGTTAATATGGCCTAGGTTTAATGTCGTTTTTAAATGCCATAATATATTTTAAGTAGTTACAATACCTTACATTTTTACTTAATATACATTCTCTGTTTTAGGTAGTAATAGCGATGAGAGACTTATTCCAAGTGGTGTTTGAGCTGAAGAAGAAAGAAGTGGAGATGGCGAAGCAGCAGTTGGAAGGCAAGACCGTCACCAGCAGCCTCGTCAGACATGCTACCAACGCTTCTACGGAGAGCAAAACAAAGGTACACATATATAGGGCTCAGAAGCAAAAAGTCGGATGTGCCATTATACGTCCATATCTTTATCGAAAACAAGCACTTACGACCAAATGCTTCTGAAGATAATAGTACATCGGTGCTTATGCTTCCGAGATCTAGATATATAGGAAAAAGTGGAAGAAGGGAATAACAACCACGTCACAGCAAACTATTTTCAAGTTGATACTGTAACATTGACAATTGATTGAAATTTTGATTGTGACATAGTCACCTCGGTTAGCTGGCGATTACAATACAGTATTATGTTGTAACACACAAGGAAAGACTGCTGCCCTGCCCTGGTATACTATGTTATTATATTTTTTCGGATTGACATTATGTTGTTAGCCAAGCGGCTTTTGCTACTTCACCAGGCTTAAAGGCGAGCGGAGCTCTAGCCTAAACAAATAAATTATTTAGGTCTGTCAAGTCAATAATTTATATTTATAAATATTTTCCTCTTGACAGACCTTGGTAAACCTGAGTCGTTGAGGGATATTTCCATAATCACCACGCTTGGCAGGAGGGGTGCGGATCGCAGTAATATGAGAGTATCCTTGTGCTGATAGATGCTGTTGCCTATCCATCAGCTGTATGTCCCTTAGTCGTTTCTTACGACACCCGTGGGAAGACCTTCTAATTTATTTATAAATTTTATATGAAGAAGATTATGTATATAAATTGTTATCCTTCACCATATAAAATTAAATTAAATTAAATGCCTTATTCAATTATATTATCTAAGTTTATAGAATTCAGATAACTTTCAAGTATAGAATAATAAAAAACATACTATAAATTTTCGGATTGCAATTTATGCTGTGTTGCCTAGCAACCAACGATAAAAGTCCTGCTATTTTAATTTGGCTCGATTCCCGTGAGGAGCCATCGCGGCCTGTCACCAGAACTTTAATATATTCATACTTATAATAATTATCTGGCTTATCGTAGTCTCAAATCTTAAGAGGAATGTAGATAACCACTGCATGTCCAGAATCGCTCGTCTAATTTTATAAAATTATAGTAAAAATAAAATAATCTATCATACAATCTTCTCCTGGCAAAAATAAAGGAATTAAACCTAGAGGTATCGCTGTTATCAGTACAGTCGCTGGGAGTGAAGCTTTTTTTTCGGCCATGCTTATGATTTGTCACCAGCATTAAGGCGGGCAGGGCTACAGCCTTCATTAAATGGTTTATAAAGCACGAACTATGTAAACTGTGAGGTTCCCTGTGACTTTCGGACCTAGGGCTCAAAGTGGTCGCTGATGGAGGATATTGCGAAGTAATTACTTTTAAATTTTTTGGGGGAGTTTTGTTCTTCGACTTCTGAGTCAAAAAGTCAATTTGAGAGACATTTAGAGATGAGTTTGTTAATTGTCGTTTTACACGATAAACTTTTTAGTGCAGTACTTTTTTTTTAAGACTACTTCCGCACTACAGAACTAAGTCCCTGTGTCGCAGGAGAATTTACAAACACATAATTCACGGACACAAAGCACACTCAGACTCAGACCAACTATTCATGGCTCACACAAATAATGGTGACGGGTGGGAATGGAACTCAGAACACCAGGTCTTGGAAGCCCCTGTCGTAACGAGCCTCCAGTGTACTGCCCTGCTTATTGTACTTGCAGTAATCGTCATTTTTGGGATTTTCACTTAAAACGCCGTACTTGCACAAAAATGGCAAGTACGGCGTTTCTCGTTAACTAAAAACATGTTTCTAATAAAAAATATATATATATGATTTTATTTTTTTTACGTAAACTGAAATTTAATTTTCGCAAAAAATTACTAATTTCGTGAAAAATTTCGATTACTGCAAATACAATAAGCAGGGCAGTAGTGTAGACAAGGGCCGGATTGCTTATGCGTACCCGGCCCACGCCAACGGCGGATCGAAGGAGTGTCTGGGGGGTTTTAGTGGTGTAGGGTCCTCTCCTCGTGGTATGAGTTTAGCATACCACGCTATGGAGAGGGCGAGCCCCACATATCCCACCGCCAGCGCGCGAATACGCTGCAGCGGCGGACGGTGGGTATGCGTCAATGCATTTCCCCTAGCGCATTGTAGACAAACTGTAGTGCATTAAATTACATTCGAATCTACCACTAACTATATAGTTAACTCAAGTATGTAGTAACAATTTCGTGAATTATTCGATTGTTACAAATAACCGTCAAAACATTGAATAAACTGATTGGTAATTGTTATATCAACATCATAGCCAGTTGTTGAGCCGTGCGTGTAATAGTGCACACGTTAATATGAAGGACCAACTGTTGTTGCCCGAACGGACGAGGATTAAGAAACATATGTTCAGAAAAGTTTGTGAAATTAATTTTTGTGTAACGCAATAGCTCGGATAAAATAAAAAGTAAAAACGGAACGCTGTCAAATAATGCACTGAAGCCATTTTTTTTGTGGGTAAAATTGTTTCTTTGATTTTTCACCGTTCTCCAATGCTATAAAAATAACGTCGAACTTTGATTTGTACACCATTTCACGACACAATAGGCTAATTGACACATTTTTGAAATTATTTTTATATGTTTAAGAATGGTTTTCGTAGATCAAGAAAAAAATAAAATTGGCTTGACATTTAGAGATGAAAACGATGTCAGCCATGTTGATCTATATACATTATCTGTCTTCGAGATCGGTGACGTCATGACTCACAAAGTGTAAAAGTAAAGATTCGCGTTCATGTTTTTTAACGAGATGTACGACGTCACAAAATGGCTGATAGCGTTTTTGGAAGTTTAAGACATAGACAAAAGAAATAATTTTCATATTGAGTTTATACAAACCATATTCAAGTTTTTTGAACAGAAATTATTATATTTAGGTTCCATATGACAATAACTTTTAGAAATAAACATAATTTCATATGTGTCATCTAGCCTATTGGGAATTTATGATAACAAAAAATAACGTTTTTTATGTTATCAAGCACAGACAAGGTAAGGCATAGTTATGGTTCGCGTGTGTGCGTAAGCTGTGCATGTACACACCAAGGCCGTGTTTTTACCGGCTTCAGTGTTTTACCCGCAGAGCTCCCCGCAGAGCTCCGTCTCTACTTTTTATTTGGTCTGAGTGTAATAGTTGCGGGTTCACGGTTTTGAGATAGCAGAAAGTAAATTGTCGGTGATACTGCAAATGACTGCAATGCCGCGTAAGTAACAATAGCTAATAGGGTTGAAAATCAAATGTAGCAAATTTATATTTTCTCTTAACTACATATTACAAAAATATTTATTGACAGAGAAAATTACACCTTATTAGCAACTGTCACTTACGCGGTGTTGTAAGAAAAGCGTAATTTTATGGTGGAAAAATTAACCAATATCACGGGCCTTGGTGTGGGCGGAAAATTATGCAAATTTCGAAAAAAAAAATTACTCGGTATTCTACCACGGGCCCCGGATTATATACTCAATCGTTTATTGCATACCTTAGTGTTATAGTTGGTATATTACAATTTCAGTTGATTGTGGACCGTGTCGGGCACTGAAAAGTAAAGGTAGGAGAAAGGGACATTTATATACTTCCATATAACACCACTGCCCAAAGTGCCACGAAACTTTGATTAAATTTTAGTTTCGTCATATCTACAGTGACACGAGTCGTTGATTAAATTTTCATTTTGCTTATGTACACTGTACAGTGCCACGAATCTTTCATTAAATTTTAGTTTCGCTTATTTACAGTGCCACGAATCATTGATATATTTTAAGTTCAGTTAACTACAGTGCCACGAATCTCAAAATAACTATATTAAGGAGTAAATACAATGAGGCGATGTTGTAACCGATTATCATTTTCTATTATAAAAAAATTATGTTAATTAGTGACGTTTATTTGTATAGATAGATACATAATACTGCGGTATCCATCCCGCCTGCCATGCTAGGTGACTATAGCAACATTCCTATCGAAGGAGGCCTATATTTAGAAATGCATGTTATACCTACGGGCTTTTGACTGTGACGTAGTAGGTGTGACATTTTATAGAACAACTAGCTTCCACGCGTAGTTTCACCCGCATTACTCCCGTTCGCGTAAGAACTTCATAATTTTAAATAGCCTAATAGCCTTCCTCGATAAATGGGCTATAACACTGATTGATTTTTTCAAATCGGACCAGTAGTTCCTGAGATTAGCGCGTTCATGCAAACAAACAAACCTTTCAGCTTTATATATTAGTATAGATATGAGATTCTTAATATGTTGTTGTTTACTTTTCTCATTGACATATTTAATGTTGTCTGGCCCGATTAAACAAAAGTGTAAATATGTTGTGCCAGTTATAGTAAACCAAAAAAAATTAAAAGTGTTTATGTATTTACACACTAACCTTTCCCCCCTTTGTAGCACCCATTGCCTCGGGAACTTCATAATTAAATATATATTATTTATAAGAAATATTCAATAATTTCAAGTGAACTCTTCAGCTTTATATATAAATATAAGATTCACCACAGATTGTGTAGGCCTGTTTATTTTCATTTAAAAAAAGAAGGATTATAAATCTATATTTTCATATTTTGGGAATGGTGGCTCAGTGGTTACGGTTTTTGCTTCTGAGGTTCAAGGTTGTAAACCACGTATACGTTTTAAAATCTAAGGTGAATTAACCCAAGACTGGAGTTGTCTCTTTAGAAAAAAAAGTGTTGCTCTTTTAGTGTGTGTATCATGAAATCGTATTTTTTTTTTGGGTTCAATATCCGAAGGTTAAAAACGGGACCCTATTACTAAGACTTCGCTGTCTGTCTGCCTATATCTAAAGAACCGCGATAGCTAGACAGTTGAAATTTTCACAAATGATGTGTTTCTGTTGCCGTTATAACAACAAATACTAAAAATAAAATAAATACATAAGGTAGGCTCCCATACAACTAACTTTTTCTTTGTTTGCCCATTTTTGGCTCGATATCAATAACGGATACAATGCTACACTTCGCAATAGTACGGAACTCATCGTGCGTGAGTCCGACTCACACTTGGCCGGTTTTTGTAAATTGTTTTAGTATGAAAGTACAAGAGGTTACCGTTAGAGGCTTCCGTTTAAGCCTTTAATACCAATTTATTTTGGTAGTTATAGCTAATTAAAAACTATTAAGTTTTGTTGCCCTTTTCAATTGCTCAATTTCCTCTGAATTGACTCACCTCATAATATCCGTTGTTTCGTATATTTCCGATGTAGCATAATAATAAATCAACAAGATATTCGGTTAAATTTTATTTGTAAACAGTATAATACCTATATGTCGGATTTTTTAAATGTAATTTATGCCAAATATTTGGAAAAAAACCAAAGATGTCTTCATAAAAAAGAACTAGATACGTCATGCTCATATTTTGTTAGACAAAATTTGTCTCTTAAGAGTATATTTGAAAGGTAAGAGGAAACAGAACTGCATGTAAATTAGCGTGTGCAAAAATGAGAAAGACATACGTTCTAGTGTGCCAATTAGTTATCATTGGACAAAACATAGTGTTTTTCTTCCTAGTGTCGATGGATTATACACCGCGGTTGATTAACGGTTGCTAATAATCAGAAAAATAATAAATATTTATTTTCAGTAATAAAACTGATTTATCTTATTATACTTTTTTTAATAGCATTAAAAATGACTGATTAAAATTACTTTAAATCCGTACATAATCGTACAATTAAGTTATGGTGTATTATATGAAAGTAAATGAACAGAGTCGCTAAACGAGCTATGGAGAGGGCTATGCTCGGGGTTTCTCTACGAGATCGAATAAAAAATGAAGAGATACGTAGAAGAAAGCGGGTTATCGACATTGACCAACGGATTAGTTCGTTGAAGTGGCAATATAGCACGGAGAACAGATGGCCGTTGGGGCCGAAAAGATCTCGAATGGAGTACGCGGTTCGGCAAGCGTAGCGTAGGACGTCCACCTACTAGATGGACGGAAGATCTGGTTAAGGCCGCGGGATCACGGTGGATGCAGGCCGCTTCTAACCGCAACAACTGGAGATCTATGACGGAGGCCAATGCAGTGGACTTCCTACAGCTGAAATGATGATATGAAAGCACTTGTAAAGGAATGGTTGGTGGAGTTCACCTTCCGATGCCCTCGTAGACCCGAACTCCGAGAGGCTCGCGAACTGTAAAGTAGAGCGACAGTTGCACAAAACTCCCCTAAAGAAACTAAAAGACATAATCCCTCAATCTCCCCGTCAAGTAAAGTAGAGCCTAGAGGCCCGCGAACTGTAAAGTAGAGCGATAGTTGCACAAAACTCCCCTAAAATACTAAGTCACAATCCCTTAATCTCATAGCCAGCGACCGCCCTGAGCCGAGGTCCAAGCCCCACAGGGGGCGCCCTCTTGCGCAGGTTGCTTAGTTTGTAGTTTTTAAACCATTTATTACGCACGCGGTATGGCTACCTACGTAAGTCCAACCGAAAAAAAAACCTCGAATAACTGGTAACGGGTCTGGATCCAGAACTATATTATTTATACACAAAGATTTACTGTCATTTTTTTACTTGTCCGGCGCGGGGATCGTCCGTCCCTCATCTTGTGGTAATCTACTTAAAAGCTAAAAGACTGTGCAGAGGAAACGATAGTAATCGCGGAATTATCACAGGCGTCGTGCCTGCGGAAATAGGTCGAGGAAAAGGAAATTAAAAATGCTACAGAATAGATAGAAATCTTTACAAAGAAAAATGTAGCAATACATTTTAAGATGAATAACCAAAGGTTTATTATCTCGGTCGGTCCTTTACGCCAACACTACTTTGCCGTTTAGAAATTTAGCAAACATATAGTTTAGAACCTGAGAAAGACATAGGCCACTTTTATAGCGAAAAGAGGATTTAAGGGGTAGAAGAAGATTGTAAGGAAGTATCGTCAAATTTTTAAAATATTACTGACAAACTTATTTTTTTTACTGGTGTTTAAATATTAATATCCTTACTAATATTATAAGTGCGAATAAGCCTAAATAATTAAAATTGCTACTCAAAGTCACTATTCACGAGGGCACTGTAAGTCGCGGGCAAAGCTAGTGTACAATATATGCATGTAAAAAAAACAAATGGTATCATATATTATTTACTCGTATGAGAAAATATGTAAATACTTTACTGTTATATAGTAACAGTAAAGTTTATGTCCTCAAATATACAACAAAATGTAGATAATAAGCTCTCTATACAAGAAACAAAGAAAATGAAGTGCTGTCCTTGTAAGATAACCCGAGATGTCGCTTGATCCTCGGAACCCCTTATCGCTTCCGTAATTTCTTTATAAAGGAATTACGGAATGGTTCGTATTGAACGTTTATCAATAGTTCACGGCCAAGGCCGGTAAGACCATTAATACAGGACATTACCCCTAAATATAATTATTTTTATTACAAAATTTATTTATAGTGAGAAAGAGAGGTCTTTTGAGAGGTCACATTTATCAATTACACCGGTGGCTCAGTGGGTACGGTAGTTGCTTCCGAGACCTGGTGTTCTGGATTCGATTCCCACCCGGAACAATTATTTGTATGAACCACAGATATGTAATTTTTCTGAGTCAGAGTGTGCTTTTTGACCGTGAATTAATTTCGCAAGTGCGGGAGTTGTCTTTTTAAAAATAAATAAAAATTAACTGGATATTTTTTATTTTTGCTAGAAATAAATTAAAATGAGGATATAATCAAATTAATTGACCGAATAATAATAAAAATGTCAAAATATGTTGTGTTTTGTAACTAGGCATTTTTATTTTAGGCTTCTTTAGAAATGTATTACAAACTTTTGTCGATTTCCCCAACATCTTATGATGTATCGCAGGGTAGGTCGCGATCGATCGGTGGATCCCGGCTGCTAATAGTCGATCCACTTATATAATAAACAGTGATATTTTAGTCAACAATGTGACAAATGCATAAAGTTTGTGTTTGTTGTATAAAATAATCTGAAATAATACCTATTTATCATTTGTTTGACTTATACGATACGTGATTCAACAATATGTATGCCATATGGTCGATTGCACCCAGTAAACAGTCGATCTTAGTTCTGATTAACCCCTGGTGTAGCGATTTTTTTTACGGAATACCAATTAACAATAATTAAATTAAAAATACTAGCGGCTACATTTTTAGCATTTTTAGGCAATCTAGTAGATCTATATTCTCTTAAATAAACGCTCGATGAGTGCACTAATTTTGCAGCCGGATTTTAGACTAAAATGTTTCATCACCAAATTAAAGATTTGAACTAACTTGCCTTTGATCTTTTATCTTTACTTTGGTTACCAATTAGTATTGTAGACGTTTTATCATTGTTTTAACCATATTGACACGATGCCAAAATTGGTCAGTATTGTTAGACTTATTTTATGTTTAAAATCTTGGGATTTCTCCAAATGGAACAATGTGAACATAAAAAAAAACATCTTATTGCTATATTCAATATAAATAAATTAGTAGATACTGTATTGCGTCTAAATAATGTACCATAATAAAATCGCATACAAAAATTCATTTGAAAAAATACTTCATCTGTTTTAAAGATATACGTATTATACTACTCAACTACTCATAAAGTTTTTCCTGTGGTGTTGTCCTTCGCTGTTCATAAGCCTCCTTCATAGATTTCCAGCGGGAACTACTGCTAGCGGCCTGCATCCACCAGCTCCTCGCGACCGTTGCTAAGTCGTCGGTCCAGCCATATTTATATAAAGTCTTTGGTCTTTATTATATGACTGTAACGCAATCACTTAAAATAAACAAATATTTTTGATTTAAAGTATCGGAGGTAATGCCAATATTCTCATATCAAAATAACATCATACCTTGTGCGCCCGTGAGCAAACAGTAACCCAGCCCACCTAATAAGCGCGCGGTCAAAATGGAATGGGTACAAAGTGTAGGGCTCCGTAGCGAGCGGTGCTCGGCGCCTTATCCCGCTGCACCCGTGTACACCTTTCTCTGCTCATACCTAATATGGCGGTTTATTTTCAAGATCCATTCAACGCGCACACATTTATTCATACATACCTAACCTTTTTTTTGTCCGGGTGGAAATGCCCTTACGCATCCCCTCCGCGCCGCTGCAGCGTTCCCGGTGGAGGGGTATGTGGGACTTGTCCTTTCCATAGCGGTGGTTCCATGCTATATAATGCTAAGCATACCACGAGGGGAGGACCCTACCCACTAAAACCCCCAGGTACTTAGCGGCTATCCGGGACACTACAGCCAGATTGGCGCCGCGGGATCTTCCTAACCTAACCTAACTTACAATACCATAAAACTATAAACTTATATCCTTTTCATTCTCCCACAGAGCATATCCTCAGTGGGTGAAACCAGTTCCATCACATCAAAAACCGTAGACACCGGAGCTGAAGGGGGTGTAGCCGAGCTGGTGGACTTGGAACAAGAGCTTAGTTCCCTCCGCCGAGGCTTGACGCAGGTGGAGGGTTTAACCCCCTCCACAGACCCCTTCGGTGACTCCTTCACTTCGATACCCACCCAGGTGAGGTTGCTGATGGGTTTTGATTATTGATCTCGATACATCATCAGCGAAAATGACTTGTAAAATTGTTAAATTAATAAAGGATGGCGGGGGATTCATTTCCATAAATCACGGACACACTGTACACCGACACTCGGAACAAATATCTGTGGTTCACACAAATAGTTGTCCCAGGTGGGAATCGAAAACAAAAATCCACTTCTCAGAAGCAACCAACCATCACCACTATGCCACCGGCCCAGTTTCCCTCAGTTCCCTCATCCAGCTTACTCGTCGTTATGATGGTTAAAATTAAATTGGTTTATCTACTACCTTCATATTTGTCTATCTCAGCACTACCCAATGGTTGACTGGCAGAGAATGCCTCGGGCATTAAGTCTGCCAATGTACTATTTTGTGCAGAAGTTTTTAAATAATTTTTTCAAGCGTTTTTCTCTTAACTATGGTTAGCTGATTTCAATTATTGAGATCCATAAGGATCAATACCATTTTTAAGACCTTACCTTATTTACCTTACCTTGAAAGTTTCTCGTTTTCATATCAAAACATTATAGTTGGTTTTGATAAATTGATTTTGACTAGGCTGGCGACTGATGTAGAGAATGGTGTACTTAACGACTTCTACGACTTGCTTAAAATTAAAACTGATGAGTTGTTAGACTTACACCCAGGTTGATCCCACATTGAACATGCGCTCCTCGAGCATGCGCGTACAATTGAAGGTGGGCGAGCTCAGCGCTCGCGTCGTTCACACGCTCGATGAACGCGCACCTCCGCTGATGTGGGGTCAGCCTGACTCTAATCTTTCTTCAAACTGTTTTGTCAAACTTTAATAATTTTGTAAGATAATACGATAATTAATAGAATCAGGCGTTACTTTGCGGAAATCCATATTAATCTAATTTAAAAAGACAAAATATCTAGTGTTAATTCCGCTAAAATGTGTCTACATGCTGTAATGCAATGTTTGCACCGCCCTCCCGCCCGCAAAAATTATGCACATGCAGGAAGGAAAAAAAAATATTTTTGGCGTTATAAAATTAACAATTCAGCTTTTAGAAGCGGCCATAGCCTACTAGCTAGAGTGCTTAGGATTTGCGATCATGTCGCCGGTTCGATCCCTACACATTGCACTACCGACGTGAACCCACTCGTAACCCAAACGTTTAAGTTTAGCACGAGTGGTTAACAAGAATACTAGTAATCTTAAACAAAAGGAATAAATAAAACAATCATTAACCTTAACGGTCTTCATATTCCAGAAGGGTTTATTACCCCCTCCACCTTCGGGTGCTTCGAGTCGGGGTCGCAGCACCCCGGCGGGTTGCCAGGGCGCTCCAGCCCGCACACTGTCACCTGGGAAAGCACCTGCTCTGCCCTTCGACCTGGCAACTGTCGCTGCAGAATTCGAACCTGCACCAGCGTTGGTCGATAACTTCAATGATACACCGGTAAGTAGGTTGTGCTGTGTCATTGTTTTATTTTGACTGTATTGTTCTTGGCATTGGGTTTTCGGTTTCGGTTTTGGTTTTGGTACTGGATGATTTGTACTGATCAAAAGTTTAAGAAAGATTCTTTTATACGATTCATATATACTGGGTGACTTTATTAACCGTCTTAAAAATAATAAGGTGTGATATGTATATGAAATAGGTGTCTAATTCATAGTTATTTTATCTTTTTTTTACTGACAGAATGAAAATCATAACGTAAGTTAAAATATAATATTATGGTTTACCGGGGGTATATTTGGTGCAGATAGGTGGGTCGTGCGTGAAGGTCGATGAATAAATAACACGTGATATGCACTATAGTTTATTTGCACACACACAAGACAACGGTAAGCACAAAAGATAGAAGGAGAAAAGTCACAGGAGAATTTGTAGGTAGGTTAGTACAAAAGCACAGGCACATTAGTAACGAGCAAAGCGAGCGTAATTATAGGCGGTAAAAATTGCTAAGAGCGACGTGCGCTTCGCGTCTCAGTATTCGCTGGACTGGCGGCGACGCGCGGCCGCCGTGTGCACGCGCCGGTAGGGATACCGCGCCCCGCGCTCACCTCACCGTCAGCCGGTACAGCGACGCGGACATCACTACTAATAATGATATCGCGCGTCGGTTTGTACTGTAAGGGTGCGGATATCTATCCCGGATTCATCCCACCGTACAAAACAAATACCATTTGGTTCTCTGAAGATTAACGAAAAGAAATAAAATAAAAATAGTTGTTAGTAATTTTGGACATAAACTCATTTATTATTTTTCTTCAATGAAACATGAAACAGCTTATACCTAAAGCTAAGATTCAATGAAATACATAGAACTTTGCCAACTTCTAGCTCAGTACCTCATGAGTCGCTTCCTGGGTTCAAAGTTCTATGGTATTTCATTATACTACTGTACTAATATGACAATAAGTGGTTAGTCCCTAATGTATGTCACCATCATAGTCCTTATATCAAATTTTAACCAAGTACTACGGTGTAGAACATTCTTCTTTGAGTTTAAAGATAACAAAATTTAGACACCAACCTTGCTCCTTCTGAAGTCTTCCACATTCTCATTCTCAAATGAGTTCCAAAATTGAATTATAAAATCTTAAATGAATTCTCTAGTAGATACTTAAATGTAACTTCTAAAGCCTTAAATAAGTTCTTAAAACAGTTCTTAAATAAGTTGTTATATAAGTTCTCAAATCCTTAAATGAAATTCTTAACTTCTCAAGTAAATTCTTAAATCCTTAAATCCTGAAATTATTAAATCCTTAAATGCTGAAATCCCGACCAGCTGAAAAGAAACAAAATTGATTCGATTAGAACTAACTCTTGTCTAATGCAAAGCTATGCCACGTCACTGGCATAGAAAAAATAATACAAAATATTCTTACTGGAAAAACGTTGTTCCCAAACTTGACGTACTTCCACCAGCCTTCCCGCCTCCCAAAACTCTCGTGCCGGTCTGAGACACGTAAACTGGAAGGAACGAAAGTTTTAGACGCCAATTTCGAACAAAGGATTCTTTGACCTCACGTTGACCCTCGACAAAACTTACCAATAAAAACCTCCAAACTTTATATGAGAATTAACTCCGCCGTTTTAGACCACAGTCATCATTTCGGCCGCCTTCAAACTATCGCCCTCCGACGATACAAAAAAAAAAAAAATAGCTCAAGCCACCATGCTTCGCTTTCCAAAATAAAAAAAATGGCTGTCTAGCAAATCTTTGCCGACTATCCAATGTGGTCAACGCACAAAACTCCTGGTTCAGTGTTGCCACAATAAGAACACCGAAACCGTACCAATTACTACAGATTATCGGTAAACTAAAAAAAACCAAAAGATTTAAACTACAAATAAAAAAAACGCTACGTTACAATACCCCCCTTCCCCAATGAAAGGTTCAACGTAGATGAACCGCTCGCTGCCCTCAGCGATACAACCGAAACATACAAGCAATATAAGAATGCCTGAAAAGAAAAAAAAATAATAACACCAAATGTCTACAATTAAAAAAATTGTGAAGTTATATGAGATTATGAAATTATGTCCAAAAAAACAAAAAAATAAAAAAAAAAAACTCTAAAGCAACTTAATACAAGCCCGATCCGAACTGAATTCCGACACCACCTCAAAAAAATATTAACCCCAGAATGAACCCAAAAACAAACAAAAAAAAAAAAAAAAAATAATACAATTATTATTTAAAAGAACCAACGTTCAACACTAAGTTTATAGTCAACTGGAATCTAAACACAATAACCAACATGGATTAATAAAATGAAATCTAAATTACCAAAACAAACTAAAATGGAGGTGCCAACAAAACAAGAACAAGCTTATGTTAAGTTACCAGACAAAATGTGTAGGAAAATATCATGCATATCATTTTCCTACAAATAAATCTTTCCAACCAGTAAATAATCGTACAGGCTCGTGATGGTAATGCCTATCTTCGGCTTTCCACACTAACCTCAGCATTTTCAGTCAGTAAATACGCCAACTGAAAATGCCGATACCAAACGCCAGGACTGATGTTGAACATTCCTTAATTTTCTCTTGTTGACCGGGCGAAAACAACACAACCAAAATTAAAACTAATCAAAGCTAACCAAAACCGAGCCAAAACTAACCAAACAAACCTAAACTTACAGAACACACATGCATGTGTTCTGAAAATCTTGCTATAACAAGATAACAAAATATCGTAAACCAAAACATTTACCTACAGGATGGAACCCCAAACAGCATAATACCTATATAGGTATCCCAAAACTCCCAACAACATAAACCCATCTAGGTTTACACAACAAAAACAGACAAATATCCGAACCATAACGGTATTCCTAAAACTTCAAACACCATAAACCCCTCTTGGTTTATGAGCAAAAATGGAATAAAAATCCCAAACAAAATACAAACTTGTTCCTACGTGTAATAATACAATTACCAGCGCTGGCATAAATTTACAGTAGGAAACAAAAAAAATTAGTCCATCCCGCATTTCCTTAACTCGTGACCACCCATAAATCTGCCTTTGCCCTAACATTATACCTTTTCATTCAACCTTCAAAACAACCTAATATTCTCATTCACACATCATCTTACATATCTTTCATACATGCCTTCTATCTCTCCTCACCCATACTTTGTAATGAAACAGCAAAATCTGTTCAACACGTTCCTTTCAGAATGGAGTTTAAATGCCAATCATTTAAACGCCAATGCAAAGTTTGTCGGGAAACGATTCTGCTTCGCCCGTCAACTGTGGCGGCACGGCGAGCGGAGGTAAGCGGACCGTGCGTCCACAGATCACAAAACGAAACAAAATCACCGACAAAATAAGACGGGCAAGGTGGCACGATACAGGCTGTCAACTGTGGCGGCACGGCGAACGGGCAGGAACGGTGCGCGGCCGTGCGTCCACAGAAAACAAAAAAAAAACGAATTGTCAACAGTGGCGGTGCGGCGAGCAATCAAAATTGGGAACAATTTGCGGACCGCACGTCCACTGTTCACGCAAAATTACGACCCTTTTAGGTCTTTAATATGCCACGACCCAATCGAGTGGCCATCCATTCTCTCTAGTTCGTAAACTAGAGGAGACAAAACCGCTTTAACCCTGCACTTCTCGTACTTGGGTGCAAGCTTAGCCATTTTAAATTTAGCAGCGTCGCTTTGCACATAGCAACGCTTCCACACAATATCACCTACAGAAAATTTATCTGGCCTTCGCCGTAAATTATAATGTCTAGAGTTAGTTTCATGTGCTTTTAATAATTGCAACCTAACCTGATCAAAAATATCTTTTAAACAACCAAAACTCCCAGCATATTCATCGAACAAATAACTGAGCCGCAGAATTAAAAAGTTTCACATCCGAAATACCATAAGCCAATTGAAGCTCATCGACTCTCTCCAGAAATGAACGTGGATCTGTAACACCGTTAAATTTCAAACCCCATTTGGAAATATTCCTATCACCAGAACACTCCACAGAAATATTTTTTCCTCCAGAAGCAACAGAACCCACTGGTTGTTGTTCCCCTGCCATACTAACAGCAGCTCCAAATGATTCAATCTTAATTAGCAAAGCATCCAGCTTGCTACTTAAATCTGATTTTGTTGACAAAACAACCGGATCATCAGATGAAATTCTTATTAGACGGTGATATAAATGATTGCCTAAAGCACGTGAACGATTCAATGAGTACCTATCTTTGGATTTCAAATACCTTTCAATACAAGTACTAAGTTCATCTAACTTGCTAGACACACCTTTCAACTCAGACTCCGAAGTAAAATCAGTTTCCAAAATAGCCTCAGGTGGACATTCCCACATTAATGACCTCAATTGTTTACGCAATTCACCTACCGTACTAGCCGGTGTCTCTGAACGAATATCTACTTCATAAGTAAGTTCATCCTTTAATAAAGAATGAAACTGAACAGCACGCTCCATAATGTAACTCAATGTTCAAAATTAATTCTCAAAATGTCTATTTTATGATGGTGAAATACTTACAAAATGTTTGTAAACTTTAATATAAAATTGTATTAAGTATAGCAATAGGTATAACTTAACCTTTGTCAAATATAAGTTTCAAAATTATGATGTTATACAAACATCTAAACAAAGTTGTTTATGAAATAACAAAGTTAACATTCTATAATTGTTTTGCACAAAGAAATCTCTAATGCTTATTACCTTTGAGTATATACATGTATATTATTACACAAAATTACTAAATCTCCAAATAAAATTTAGCAAATCATCATAAAAAAATAAGTTTTAACTTTTCATTGTAAAACTATAACCTCCAAATTAAAACTTCAAACAAGTTTGTTTTAAACAATCAAAGTTCTAAAAAAACAGTCAAAATATGTATTACTTATCACTGAATAATGAATAATTACTACACTTTATATCTGTTATACCTTTAACATCAGTAATATAATAAATTTCAAAAGTATATATCATACAAGTATAAAAAACAAAGTTGGTTTATGAACCAACAAAATTACTTTCTTTTTCACAACTAAAACTCTAATTACTCAAATATTAGAGCATATACATGTATATTGTTACATAAAATGACTAAATTTCAAAATTAGATTAAGCTAATCTCAATGGAAAAATATGTTTTAAGTTTTCCTTGCATAAACTATTTCTTCAAAATTACAAGTTACAAAACCAGTTTGTTTCACACAAAAACAAGTCAAAACGCTTGTTATTCTATCACCAAATCATGAGAAATTACTACAGTGTGTACCGAGTATTCAATTTAACTATGTTAACATGGGTCATATCAAGATAAAATTCAACTTTTAATGTGAAATAACTAACCTTCAAAATACAAAGAATCTATGATGATGACATATAAAACCTTCAGAAAACCAATTAAACAATGTTCAAAATAACAAAATTAACCTGGGCATCAACTGCCCTGTAAAAAAAAAAAAATGTAAAAATACACTGATCAAACTAACAAAATAAATTGGGTGCTATTTGTCACCCCCTATTCAAAATAACAAAATAAAAATGGGCACCATTTGTAACAATGTTACAAACTCACCTACTATACTGAATAGATGCTTACCTACTTGAAATTTAGCATTCTCAGTATTTATAATACTACAGTGTACTAATAAAATAAATAAAGTTGGGCGCCATTTGTAAGGGTGCGGATATCTATCCCGGATTCATCCCACCGTACAAAACAAATACCATTTGGTTCTCTGAAGATTAACGAAAAGAAATAAAATAAAAATAGTTGTTAGTAATTTTGGACATAAACTCATTTATTATTTTTCTTCAATGAAACATGAAACAGCTTATACCTAAAGCTAAGATTCAATGAAATACATAGAACTTTGCCAACTTCTAGCTCAGTACCTCATGAGTCGCTTCCTGGGTTCAAAGTTCTATGGTATTTCATTATACTACTGTACTAATATGACAATAAGTGGTTAGTCCCTAATGTATGTCACCATCATAGTCCTTATATCAAATTTTAACCAAGTACTACGGTGTAGAACATTCTTCTTTGAGTTTAAAGATAACAAAATTTAGACACCAACCTTGCTCCTTCTGAAGTCTTCCACATTCTCATTCTCAAATGAGTTCCAAAATTGAATTATAAAATCTTAAATGAATTCTCTAGTAGATACTTAAATGTAACTTCTAAAGCCTTAAATAAGTTCTTAAAACAGTTCTTAAATAAGTTGTTATATAAGTTCTCAAATCCTTAAATGAAATTCTTAACTTCTCAAGTAAATTCTTAAATCCTTAAATCCTGAAATTATTAAATCCTTAAATGCTGAAATCCCGACCAGCTGAAAAGAAACAAAATTGATTCGATTAGAACTAACTCTTGTCTAATGCAAAGCTATGCCACGTCACTGGCATAGAAAAAATAATACAAAATATTCTTACTGGAAAAACGTTGTTCCCAAACTTGACGTACTTCCACCAGCCTTCCCGCCTCCCAAAACTCTCGTGCCGGTCTGAGACACGTAAACTGGAAGGAACGAAAGTTTTAGACGCCAATTTCGAACAAAGGATTCTTTGACCTCACGTTGACCCTCGACAAAACTTACCAATAAAAACCTCCAAACTTTATATGAGAATTAACTCCGCCGTTTTAGACCACAGTCATCATTTCGGCCGCCTTCAAACTATCGCCCTCCGACGATACAAAAAAAAAAAAAATAGCTCAAGCCACCATGCTTCGCTTTCCAAAATAAAAAAAATGGCTGTCTAGCAAATCTTTGCCGACTATCCAATGTGGTCAACGCACAAAACTCCTGGTTCAGTGTTGCCACAATAAGAACACCGAAACCGTACCAATTACTACAGATTATCGGTAAACTAAAAAAAACCAAAAGATTTAAACTACAAATAAAAAAAACGCTACGTTACAGTACAATGAATTAATTTATATTGGCTTTATACAAAAATTAATATGAAAAATATATTTACAAATTCTTACATAGAAAACACATAAAATAATAATAAATTATATAAATCTAGTTTGCGTACGCAGTACGCCACATCACCCCCCTCCAGAGACCGTCACTACGGGCGATAATAAGACGGAAAATGTACCCTGCGTCCTGACCGCGTCCTTCTGACATCAGGTTCTTCGGTTTCTGGCGCAGAACTGGTGACTGGTGGAGTGTTTGTGTTGGATGAGTTAGTGTGAGTGAGTGTGGTGTGTGAATCATTGAGTGTGTACGCTGGTTTTAACCGGTCTATGGACACTGTGACCGCTTTATTGTTAAGGAGGAGTTTAAAGACTTTATCCCCCCGTTCGATGACTTTATGTGGTCCAGTGTAAGATGGTTTAAAGGAACCTGAAGATGCATCATCTCTTAGGAATACATGAGAGACAGTGGCTAGATCCCTGAACACGAAGATAGCTCGCTTGCTACCATGCCGAGAGGTAGATGATGGCCGCAAATTCCTAGCGAATCCGCGCAACCTATCTATATAGTCAGTCAAGTCTGTCTGGTCACGGTTGTCAGAATGGAAGAATTCCCCAGGTAGACGCAATGTCTCGCCATACACCAGTTCGGCCGAGGTTGCCTGGATATCCTCCTTAAGTGCGCTGCGTATTCCCAAAAGGACTAAAGGGAGCGATTCTACCCAACTTCCGCTACCGTGACAGGTGATAGATGCCTTTAAGTGTCGGTGGAACCTTTCTACGAGTCCGTTGCACGCCGGATGGTAGGCAGTTGTTCTTCGGTGTTCAAATCCAGCTATATCCGACAAACGCTTGAAGAGGGCGGACTCAAACTGTCTACCACGATCCGTGACTATTTGTGTAGGGCACCCAAAACGTGCGATCCATCCACTCAAGAGCGCTCTTGCAACGGTTTCGGCGGTAATATCGGCTATTGGTATTGCCTCAGGCCATCGCGTGAACCGATCTATGGCGGTGAGACAATAGCGATATCCATGTGAAAGCGGTAAGGGGCCGATTAAGTCTATATGGATGTTCATAAACCGTGATCGTGGTAGACTATACTTACCTAAAGGAGCCGAGACGTGGCGCGTCACTTTCGAGCGTTGACAGGCTAAGCAAGCGCGCGCCCATTCCCTACAATCCTTTCTAACTCCTGGCCATACATAGCGTTCGGTGACTAACTTCATACTAGCGTTAGCCCCTGGATGGCTAAGTGAATGGAGGCTTTCGAAGACTTGGCGTCGGAAACTCTTCGTGACATATGGTCTCGGATTCTTGCTTCTCTCATCGCAGTACAGTTCAAAACCAGATCCCGGCAGTAATACTTTTTTTAAGCACAACGACGAATTCCCCTTCAGTAGTTGTTCCAGCTCAGGATCCGAACGTTGCGAGTCAGCTAGCTGGTTCAAGTTGATAGGTTGGGTAATTTCTTCTACTCGTGACAAAGCGTCAGCGACAACGTTGTCCTTACCTGCAACGTGCCTAATGTCGGTTGTGAACTGCGAGATGTAATCCAAATGCCTGAACTGTCTTGGTGAGCAATTTTCCTTACGCGTGTTAAAGGCGTAACAGATGGGTTTGTGATCCGTGTATATCACAAACTCTCTGGCCTCAACCATATGTCTAAAATACTTGATGGCTTCGTATATTGCCAGCAATTCACGGTCATACGGTGAATATTTTTGCTGTGCAGGGCTAAGCTTATGCGAAAAGAACGCTAAGGGTTTCCACGCGTCGTCCTTCCACTGCTGCAGGGCTGCCCCTATTGCTACATCAGAAGCATCGGTTATCAGGGCGAGTCTGGCCTCCGTGTCCGGATGAGAAAGCATGGCTGCCTCGCAAAGGCCCTTCTTGCAGGCTTCAAAGGCCTCGTGCTCCTCGCGTGAAAAATGCACGGGGTGTGAGCCCTTGACGGAACCTACTAAAAGAGCATTTAGAAGAGTTTGGTGCTGCGCAGCCCCAGGAATGAAACGTCGATAAAAATTCACCATACCCAAAAACCTTCGCAACTCCCGTACTGTTTTTGGAGCTGGATAATTGGTGATGGCCTCGACTTTCGCTGGCAGTGGCGAGGTCCCTTGAGCTGTAATTTTGTAACCTAAAAAAGTTACCTCGGGCACACCGAAGACACACTTTGTTGGGTTTATTACCATCCCATACTCCTGTAATTTAGCAAAAAGTCTTTTTAGATGGTCTACATGGTCTTTTGGGTTTTTTGAGTATACCAAAAAATCGTCCAAATACCCATAACAGAAATCCAGGCCCCGCAACATCTCGTCAACGAAGCGCTGAAACGTTTGGCCCGCGTTACGGAGCCCGAAAGACATGAAAGGAAATTCAAATAATCCGAATGGTGTAGTTATGGCGGTCTTCGGTATGTCCGCAGGATTGACAGCAATCTGGTTATAGGCCTTAACCAGGTCAATTTTTGAGAAGACCGTACAACCAGACAGGTTGTGAGCGAAATCGTGGATATGGCGAATGGGATACCTATCGGGGATGGTCCTGGCGTTGAGCATTCTATAATCTCCGCAAGGTCGCCAGCCACTGTCTTTCTTCGGCGCGAGGTGCAAAGGTGACGCCCATGGAGAATCAGAGGGTCTGGCCGTACCACTATTGAGCATGAACTCAAACTCCTCCTTAGCAATTTTTAATTTATCGGGTGCCAGCCTTCGCGGTGTGCACGCCACAGGCGGACCCGGTGTGGTGCGTATGTAGTGTAGGGTATTGTGTTTAGGTGTGTGATGAATACCAGACGGTCGGGTTATATCCGGAAATTCCCGAAGTACGTCGTGGTATATGGTGTCACCAATACTTACCTTAACAGAAGAAACGTTGTCCGACGGACGGGTAGGTGAAGCCGGGGTGGCAAGGGTAGTATTTGCGTCGATAAGGCGCTTATTACGCACGTCGACTACTAAATTATAATAAGCTAGAAAGTCGACGCCTATTATCGCCTTCGTAACGTCAGCCACAATAAATCCCCAGACAAAGTCACGGCGCAAACCTATATTTAATTTTAAATTAATGCAACCGTAGGTCGCGATGGCACTCCCGTTAGCGGCGCATAGTTCGTAGTCCGCTTTAGTCCGACGTTGTTTAATGGCCGATCGCGGAAATACACACACATCACTGCCCGTATCCACTAATAACTGAGTTTTGGTGGTCTGGTCCGTCACAAACAAGCGACCACTGTTACGGCAGACGTCGGTCGCATCTACAGACTGCCCTGTCCTTTTCCCGAGAAGTCGCACGGCTTGACGCACTTGCTCGCGCTTGACCCGAATTTATGGTGATACCAACAGGTCGGGAACTTGCGACAAGTGGAGTCCGACCTGCGCCTTGATGTTGAACGACCACGGTAGCGGTCGCGCGATCGCTCCCTGGTGCCTGACAGTCTGCTCACATTAGCTGTAAGGGTTTGCAACTGTCGGGTGAGTTCGGCGATCTGGTTGGCCATCTGGTCGACGCTGCTGCTCGGTGACGGTGACGGTTGCCGTGGCGCTGTAGTTGCCGCGACGACTGGTATAGGTGGGACCACGTCGTGAATGCGGTCCGCAATGTCCGCTAACTCGTCCAGCTTGACAGTTAACTGCGTGGCGATGATGGACTGTGTCACGCCGGGCAGACGGCTCATCCACACGCTGCGCAGGAAATCGTCCGGCACGTCCGCACCTGCCAACTGCCTAATGTGACGCAGGAACTGTGACGGCTTGCGGTCACCCAGTTCCTCCTGGGTGAGAAGCTGCTGCACTTTTCTCTCCTTTGAAACAGACAGCCTATTTATCAGCTGCGTCTTGAGTTGCTGGTATTTATCTGGCGCTGCTGGGGCGGTCATTATGTCCTCGACTTCTGCCGCGAACGCCGGGTCGAGTCCTCCTATGGCGTAATGGTATTTAGTGGCGTCGGTCGTTATGTTCGCCAATGCGAACTGGCTCTCCAGTTGCGCAAACCATAGTGCCGGTCGCTCGGGGTAAAACGGCGGCACTCGAACGCCGACGCGGTACACGTCGCAAAATGGCGGCTGCGGCGTAATGGTCGCGCTCGCCCCACTTGCGCTTGCCGTTGGTTCCATCCTCTTATCGGTGGCCTCTTCAAAGTATTCTCCTGGGCCCATAGGTATGTTCCAGCGGGGTCACCAGTATGGTTTACCGGGGGTATATTTGGTGCAGATAGGTGGGTCGTGCGTGAAGGTCGATGAATAAATAACACGTGATATGCACTATAGTTTATTTGCACACACACAAGACAACGGTAAGCACAAAAGATAGAAGGAGAAAAGTCACAGGAGAATTTGTAGGTAGGTTAGTACAAAAGCACAGGCACATTAGTAACGAGCAAAGCGAGCGTAATTATAGGCGGTAAAAATTGCTAAGAGCGACGTGCGCTTCGCGTCTCAGTATTCGCTGGACTGGCGGCGACGCGCGGCCGCCGTGTGCACGCGCCGGTAGGGATACCGCGCCCCGCGCTCACCTCACCGTCAGCCGGTACAGCGACGCGGACATCACTACTAATAATGATATCGCGCGTCGGTTTGTACAATGAATTAATTTATATTGGCTTTATACAAAAATTAATATGAAAAATATATTTACAAATTCTTACATAGAAAACACATAAAATAATAATAAATTATATAAATCTAGTTTGCGTACGCAGTACGCCACAATATATTATAAAACCTAGGCAGCAATCAAATATGAATGAAAAGAGTAAGCGAAATAGCGTAACTCACTACTTAGGTACGCATTTTTACTGGTTAACATTTTTCACTCTTTGCCAGTAAAAAAAAAAAGATAAAATTATTATACCTTAGACATCTGTTTCATATACATATCACGCCCTATTATTTTCAAGACTGTAAAAAAAGTCACCTAATATGTTATATTAATACTATTGGTGAATACATCGTGGTGTTTTTTGTCATTGCTAATACTCAATGAATCAATTTATTCTTGGTAGTATGTACTTACTTTTTCAATGGCATTAAAAGATACAAATTAAAATTACTTCGAACTTTTGTGGGCGCCCCTAACGTTTCGTATCATGTAGATTATATATTTTATGGTGGATTGAAAAATTTGCCGTCAGTGGACTAAGCCTTATCTACAGGAAGTATTTAAATCATTTAAAGCCGTATCCAGTGAATTAAAGCCACGTGTTACTTATAAAAGCCTAACCAGTAAAAGAAGCATGGCTCTTGGCAAGACGACAACGAAACGTAATCATTTTGTATGGAAATACACATTACCGCAGTGAATATCCTGGCCTAGTATCACTATCCATAAAGTACCTACGTTACATATATTACATGATTTTTTGACCAGTTGTCCTGGACAGCTGGTCCCTTCCTAGTCTGACGACACTATGTTTTAAATGGTGTTGCAGCAATATTTAAAGCTTATCTTTAAAAGTTGAAAAGTATTAATGTCTCGAAGCTTACGACCCCCCTCCCCTCTTCCCCTTTGCGTACTTTATGGATGGTCCCTATCGTGCAGTACCATTGCGTGTAGTGGTATGTCCTTCCATACCAAGTTTCTAATTTGAATGAGCTTAGCGAGCTATTAAATCTTTATTAGTCCAGGGTCGATAATTTTTAAAACCAAAAAAAATCATAATAGGATGAAACCCATTAGAAAAGGAGGGAAATATGATAAGAATGAAAGGAAAAATAATTTACGGGCGATCTGAGGTTGGGAAGGGGATGGGGGTGAGTTTTTAAGGGTAAAAAACGGTTTTTCTCGATTTCCGGCAAAACTAAAAGTCCTATCGAAATAAGTCAAATGGAAAAGTTGTAGATAATAAAAAGATCTAAAACTTTTGTATTTACACTTTTTTCACATAACCTCAAAATTTATGTGAAAAATTCAAAAAACCAAGATTTTGGTTTTTTATTTTTATCTTTTACAAACATTTTTTTTTTGTAACGAAATTTTGTGAAAACTTACCTTTTTATGTCCCAAATACGCTGTAATTTATTTAATTAAAAATATTTATTTTTTCACCTTATTTTGAATTAATATCGAAAAAACACCCTAATTTTCAATCGAAAATTCACCCGTCAAAATATCAGCTTTTTTCAAAAAGTTGGTGTGGTTTCTGTTCGTTGGAATCTCTACTTTCCGATGGTAAAAAAAAAAATATATGTTACTATGGTAAATCTTCTCAAAAAATGCAAAAATTCAAAAAAAACTTGAATTCGAAATTTTTTTTTTAATTATTATAAATAATTTCATCTAAAAAATGTGATTGCTGCAATTTGTTTCAATTAAAAAGTTGATTTATTTAATTCTAATTACATTTATGTCATAGAAAATCTCATTATAGATAAATATAAATGTAAATCGTACTATTAAATGTAGATGCTTTATTCTCATTACGTTATTCATTACAATATTTTTAAACACATTAAACATATTATAGATTTTGAAATATATTTTTTTTCATGGGATTAACTAAATTTGTTTGTGCAAAATTAAGGAGATAATTATTTTTTTATCTTGTACTAAAATATCATTTAATTTCAATCTTTAGGTTATGTTAAGTTAAGCATACTATTTTTTAAAGAAAATATTACGATTTTTATGGTTGAGTTGATTGATACAGATAAAAATAGAGATAGTATTTACCTTCCTATGCAGATTCGAAAAGTTTTATTGTTTTTTTAAGTAAACTTGTCACAATTATCTTCAAGAAACTCAGCGTGCACGTGTATTTTTATAAACGATGTTGTATACTGTACTGTATTTCGAATACTGGTTAGGCTAGCGGTTGTAACAGCTGCTACGAAATATATAGTATATAATAGTAGGTATGTATGTAGTAAGACCCAGACCCGCCTAGCCCCTTCCCCACTTCTCCACGAAATACCTTTTGATGGGCTACAATTTTTCGTAGGTCACTCAGGTATATCTACTCAGGTATATATATAATTTATCTCAAAATAGTTATAAATAAGCATCTACGCATATAATTTAAAGAAAATTAGACAACTTTCTCTAAATATTGTAGATGTCTTATTAAATATTAATTTAATTAACTTATTTGTTTGTTAATTATAGTAGTATATTTTTATTTGCAATTTTTTTGTTATCAACGTCACATGTAATCTAACGTTTTTCGAGTAATTAAAGTCTAAATTTTAATAAATAGCTCAAAATTATTTATAATAATTAAAAAAATTTTTTCAAATTCAAGTTTTTTTTTATATTTTTGCGTTTTCTGAGAAGATTTACCATAGTAACATATTTTTTTTTTTTTTCATCGGAAAGTAGAGATTTCAACGAACAGAAACCACACCAACTTTTTGAAAAAAGCTGATATTTTGACGGGTGAATTTTCGATTGAAAATTAGGGTGTTTTTTCGATATTAATTCAAAATAAGGTGAAAAAATAAATATTTTTAATTAAATAAATTACAGCGTATTTGGGACATAAAAAGGTAAGTTTTCACAAAATTTCGTTAAAAAAAAAAAATGTTTGTAAAAGATAAAAATAAAAAACCAAAAACTTGGTTTTTTGAATTTTTCACATAAATTTTGAGGTTATGTGAAAAAAGTGTAAATACAAAAGTTTTAGATCTTTTTATTATCTACAACTTTTCCATTTGACTTTTTTCGATAGGACTTTTAGTTTTGCCGGAAATCGAGAAAAACCGTTTTTTACCCTTAAAAACTCACCCCCATCCCTTTCCCAACCTCAGATCGCCCGTAAATTATTTTTCCTTTCATTTTTATCATATTTCCCTCCTTTTCTAATGGGTTTCATTCTATTATAATTTTTTTTCACTTTTCATTATTTTTAAAGGCTTCTACCCTGGTCTATATATCAGAAATGAAACTATAGTTTTATAATACCGATAAAACAATTCCGTTCAACGTTTTCTTGTGCCAAGGATAGTATAGTTTATTTTATTAAATTAAAAAAGAAAACTTATATTGTCGTTGATACTGCGTGATACCGCGTAAGTGAAAAAAGCCAATAAGGTAATTTCGTTTGCCAGAAAAATATTTTTTATTTTTGTAGTAAAGGGCGAAATATTGATTTGGTACATTCGATCTTTAACCGTATAAACAGTAACGTACGCGGTGTCATACTATCATCGACGGTATTATACATAGGATGTAAACAATATTGTATTACAAATAACACGATACAATTATTATCCTTTTTTAACCCTTTATATTTACAAAGCAAACTGTAAATTGATGTAGTATATTATTACCTTATATGACTAACATGTGATGATTTAACAAATGAAATGTTTTCTTGTAGTTGTGAAATTATTTTGTCGACACGCTGTATCTATGAGTTTATTTTATTGTTATGTGTAAGTGACCGACTGATATATACCTTGTGCATGCCCTGTGGAACGGCTTATGATCCTGTTGACATATATTATTGCGATGATATAATAAATTATACTTGTCATTACTTGTCACTACATCTGATTTTAAAGGAAAGTAATATATTTTGGTAGCATTTTGTATACAATTAAATCAAAATAACTTCAAACTAAAAATTAAGTTCCATACATAGTAAAATTACGTCACGTCACAAAAAAAAAGAGTGTATTATCGCAGTTGTAAATTCGAAATCTCGTGCCATTTACTCTTCTCTCTCTTGTAGAGAAAAACTGTCACTTGTGATTTATTTTTAATTGATGTGTACTTTAGTGAAATATAGAGATATTCACATGTGAGTTTTTACTAAGTATATATTATAGGTATACAAAATAACTTACATATTATATGAGAATCTCATTTTGGACCAAAATACCACAAAGGAGATTTTAAATTTGTAACAATGATACCTGTATCGACTTAATAACATAAGCATTAAAATACAATATATCTATTTAAACGAATTGTATATTTCGATGGAGTTTAATCAAACTTTAATAAGTATTTTATGAAGTAATTGTCGCAATAATATTTGGCGCCATGTAAGTAGTGGTCCCTGTAACGTCTGCGCCTTTACCACGTTTTAACTCGCGATTAAAGCGTTGTGATTGGCTAACAGTATAACAAATACAAAGTAACCAATCACATCGCCGTATTGCTTTCAAAATACCCAATTATGTATGGGTTCTTTCGTGGTAAAGGTTTCCCCTGCTATAAGACTGATGTATGTGGACGTGACGCTTGAATTACACCTGCAGCATGGCATACTTGAGTGTCGCAGTATGCTATACGCTATAACGACACCTGAAACAACCTCTGCTATTCCTGCACTATATAAATCGACCATTTAGATACCCGAGTTAGGAACTATTTATTGCACCGAATTTTTAAGTTTACGGTAGGACCTGCTTTGTGTTGTGTGCATTGATCGATTGAATAGTTCTCCTATTCTACCGCACGTATCCTTAAATATTACATACGTACAATACAAGGAGTATAATACAACTCAATTTTCCACTCATTTTGCAATACACCATATATTTGCTTAACATGAGACACAAAAGTGCTATTTTAAATTTTTTATATCTATCACAGAGAGCTATATAAAAAGTTCGTATAAAAGCATCGTAATAAACTTCGACCGAGTACGGATTTCACTAAAAGTTTCACAGAGAATTTTCAGTAACCGAACTCTTACAAAGCAATGAGTGCGGTCCTCCCAAGGCTGGCTCTTGTCCGCATCATTATCCTTTTTAACCCATAGTAACTTTGGAATATTTTGTATAACAGTTCAAGCATCACTAGTGAAACAGTAATAAATTGATACCCAAAATCAGGTAAACGTAATTTACTTCAAATCTACTACTATAGAGCATAATTCATTTTTTTCGGTATAAATAAATTTCATGCGTTACCCAAAAGATCCAACAATAATACTTGCACTTCGATAGCTGATATATTATATTGCACATTTCGCGGTCGGTGTTAGACGCACGCTTTCAATTTAGAACGATTTATATTTCATTAAAGCTCATATACACGACGATTTTATAAGAATATCATTGCATACAAACGTTTCCGTGGATTATTTGAATCACTGTTCAGTCTCTCTAGGCATATGGGAAAAGATTTACTTTCTGGAATACATAAAGGACATACATTATTGCTACCAACACAAGTGATTATGAAATTAATTCAGAAGTAACGAGTTCTTTTGTCATTTTATATACCAGTATAGTTTAAGATCATCTTCAGAACTCAGGAAATACGCATATTATTAGTTTTTCTATTGAAAATTTACTAGAATAAATAGTATCCAGTAAAGCGAAGAATTGGCCGTACGTTGTCCTACATGTAAAAGGCTTTGGTGCCAATTCTTCTTTTTTTATGTTAAGGTCATATGCCTTCCGATAGACCGTTAATATCTAGCATCGTTAAAATAAAACGCGACGTGACTGTAAAAGTTCGAAGTGATCGGTTGACTCGCCATTGTCTAGAGAGGCTGGTACAAGCTAATCACCGCCCCAGTGTCTCACGTCTGCATATAGTTAGTGTTATGGTACTGGTTGCAGGTGAGCCAGCCCAGCTCCGCGGCGCAGTCGCTCGGTTTCGACGTATTCACCGAACTAGACCCCCTCGGCACCGGCCGGAGTAAACCTTACGTTGACAAAAAACTCTTCTTTCAGGAGCTCAAAAATCCGCCAAAGAAAGTGCTCAAAGACCTGGTGTCGACGACACAGAGCCTAATTACCGAGATAGGGCCGGTGACCGATACTAAGACAGAGCATTACGGGCCGGCCACAAGCATGGCGTCGCTCTCCCGCCACTCGGGTGGATCGGTGGCCGTGGCCAAGCCGCAGCCAAAACTCTTCGCGAACAACTTTTTCTCGTCCGATCCGTTCGCGGAGACGGACCCTTTCGATAACACTGATCCGTTTTCGGACTCGTTTAAGGACGATCCGTTTACGAGCATGCAGGAGTTTCCGAAGACAAACTTGTTACGCGACGACATGAAGAGTAAGTTGAGTCGAGAGCCCACGCTGGACAAGCCGGAGCCGCTGGAGAACGGAAAGAACATGTTCAACGGGCCCCTACAGGTCTCGCTGCCGCCAGAACCCGCGCCTAAGTCGCCGAGGTTGCAGAAACAGGTATGCCTACTATATAATATTAAGCTAGTTACTTCCCGCTAAAAGCTAAATAATATTTGATTAAGTGCCATCTATCCGCGACTATTTTAAAATAGTCTGTCAACCATAATTAGGTCTACTATATATCGGCTTCTGCAACAACTGTTCCATCCACAGAGCACAGAGGGTGGCAGCAGCGTGCGCGCTCGTCCCGCGGCCCGAAATCTCGGGGGAACAGGCGCCTCCCCCCCACCTCCCCTACCTCCCAAGAAAGTCGGTGAACTGTCAGTGCGGCCCCCTCCCCGCCCGCCTCACGAGCCCGATGACCTCACGCCCCCACTGCCCAAGCCTGCCATGAGGAGAGAGCCGCTGGTAAGGTATCAGATACACTTTGTAGATAATTTCCAACAGATAACGTAATAGTTTACTAGATGAGAAACAATTACTGCTTTTAAAAGCTTCCGCAGCTAATAAAGTTTACTAGAGAAAACTCAACTTATAAATTGTTATTTAATTTTCTACTATTATAAAGATTTCGTGGCACCAATACCGAAGTAAAGAAATTAATGTATGATAACCAATTTGATTACAATTTCGAGGGTATCCGTTATATGGTAAAATGTAACTGTTTTAATTTAGCTTGCAGTCTCTTTTTTATATCCAAAATCGTAAGCTATAAACTTAATCTTCGTTGTTTCGATAAAATGGTAACAATCCTAAGTGTCTAAATATTAAATGAAGAAAACAACAGCCATTTTCGCACGCTGGTTCCAGTATCGAGGATATATATATTATTTTCTTTTGTATATTTTTATAAACGAATTTTACATCTTGATTTATACATCCAAATCCACATTTCCAGGCGGATCGCAGCATGAAGCCCCGCCTGTCGTCGGCGGCTACCAACAGTAGTGAAGACGAGTACCTGACTCCGGCGCCACCGCCGTTGCCTACCGCCCGACGGTTCGACATCACGCTCAGCCAACTGCTCACTTGCACTATGGATGAGTTGGCACATAGGTAAATCATCATCAGCCCGTATAACGTCAACTGCTAAACATGTGTCGCCATAGTCATAATTATGTTGTAGTCTTCGGCAGATCTTACGACAGTGGATTTGGTTCCCTAGCCTGGGTAACCAATAAAGCAGTGGCCAACTTAATAAGACCTAAGTTCTACTGTTTAATGTGTGCTATTGACCATATGGCATACATTACGTTGAATTACGTTTCGTATAAGTCAATCAAATGACAAATTGGTATTTTACGACAAACACAAACTTTGTGCATCGGTGGCACGTATTTATAGACTAATATAGACTAAAATATAACTTTTTATTATTTAAGTGATTGACTTTAATAGCTGCCGTGATCGACCGGTTCTATAAAAAATATGAAACACGTATCATTGATTCATATAGACACAATTCATAAACAAATTAAATCATGTTCTTAAGATGCGTCCATTTATTTTCCTTCAGTCAAGACGTGGCAACTCTGAGAAGAACTGGCAAGAAACTCAGAGGAATCCTTTTTTGAACTCAGAGGAATCCATTTTATAAACTCGAGAGGATTCCATTTTTAAACTCAGAGGATTCCTTTTTTAAACTCATTAATCGATTGTTTCAGGTTACGAGTTCCTGCAACTACATTGTCTTCTATGACGCTACCTCAGCTAACGGAATACCTCAGATCTTATCTAGCCGCAGACAACGATAGAGCTGTAAGATATCATTTCATTATTTATTAACATATTATATAACTTTCATTTGAAGATATGAATATGCAAGTTAATTTATCCAAAGATGACTGAACTAGCATATTTAATTAAAGTAAAGGAAGTTATTTAAACTGTCTACAATAGCAAATACAATTTCATTAAAACTATCGATAACCCGTATAAAGTCGACTGCTGAACTTAGGCTTTCCTCGCAGAATGTGTTCCCACAGTCACCACGTTTGACCGTTTCCTGATATACTACGGTCACATATGTTATGACAATCTTCGAAACTTAAAGCAAGACTTTGTTCGGCTACAGAGTTTGTCAGATACAGTTTACTATATTATAATTAATGAATTCAGCACTTAGGTATATGGTTCACATTATATTAACTTATAATGAATATATATATAACTATTAGTTATATTTTCTTGAATATTTCTTACATATTTTCGGCATATCGTCCGGTGATAATGCAATATGTGATTATTTTTTTCGGACGGACATATGTAGCCCCGAGGCTTTTGCTATTTCACCGGGCATAACGTCGCGCAGAGCTCCACGCGTATGTAACAGTTATAGAGTTTATCCTTACTAATATTATAAATGTGAAAGTAACTCTGTCTGTCTGTCTGTCTGTTACGCAATCACGCCTTAACTACTGAAGCGATTTAAATGAAATTTGGTACAGATATAGTTTAGAGCCTGAGAAAGAACATAGGCTATATTTTATTATGAATTTCCCACGGGAACGGGAGTTACGCGGGTGAAACCGCGCGCGGGATGCTAGTAATACATAAATTGGAAATAGTGATATTTATTGCAATTCTATGACGTTCAAATTTTTTTGTAGTTAATTACTCGATTGTGTGAGTTTTGTGGACGCGTGACGTGACATTGGTTCTTTTGGTATACAAGGCATATGTCACTTCCATTGTTTTCTTTTTTCCTTGATTTTCTTCATTTGATTTTGAACCTAATTCTATTGTCACTTACGCGGTATTGAACTATCCCCGACATACATAACGATGGTGATGCAATACCGCGTAAGTGTATCAGTTGCTAATAAGGTGTAATTTCATCTGTCAAGAAATATTTTCTTAATAAGTTTAAATGGGCAAAAAAACAATTTGCCACATTTGATTTTAAACCTTACTAGCTACTTTCACTTACGTGGTATTGTAGATCGTCATTTCTATTTATCATTCATCTTATCATTTTTTTAGCATATTCACGTAGAGCCAACTACACGGTCAGAAAAAGAGAAGTCACTTGGCTCACTCTCCGCTTTATCTACACCCAGTGCTACAGTCGAAAAGCCCGTGACCCCAATACCAGTTAACAACGTCAATGACTTCAAACCACAATTCGAAGACAATTTCGCCCCAACCAGCGAAATATCGGACACTTTTGTAGCCAACTTTGACGATTTCGACAAGAAAGCAAACTCTTCATACGACAGATATGCAGCGTTCAGGGAAATACAAGAAGAAGAATTGAAAGCGAAGAGTATTTTAGACCCTATAGATACTTTAGAAGCAGAGCCCAAACAAGATTCGGACGAAAAAGAGTTAACTGCTATAGACAATTTAATGCGAGCTAACCAACAAGCGGAAGCTAAAGAAACTTCCAGAAGTCCTTTAAAAACTTTAGACGAATTAACACTAGATTCGTTTAACATGTTTAGGAATTCGGTGAGTCCGAAGCCTTCGCAAATTGATGCTAAAATAGAAGATATAAAGTCTGTGATGAAGACTTTACAAATTGACAAGGTGAGACGCAGTGTGTCGCCGCGTGATAATGGACATGTAGAAATTAAACTTGAAGATACAAATGATAGGTAAGTACTTGAACAAACCTAAGTACATGTTCATGTAGGAACGAGCGCGGAGACGTGACGAGTTCATGTTCACATTGGCCGCCAGAGGCGCGAGTGTGATGTTTTGTTGGAGCTTATGCACTCTGCCAAATCGGAGTTCTAGCCTGAACAGCACTTATAAACTCTTCTGTATTGAAATACATGATGAAAACGTTCTACTGTCTCTAGCGATAAGTTCATACTGGTTGATCTTACCTGACGTCACGAGTGAATGGCGCGCTCCGCCGCTAGTTCGACGTGAACACATACAAACATCTCCCGCGTTTGATATTGCCGCCGCGCGTGACAGTCGCTAGCTTACCCGCTACATAGACCGCACGTGCGTCTCGAATGCGAACACTTGGATATTACGCCATGTTTGATATTTCGTAACTGCGCGGGCCACCGTGCCCATGACTCAAAGTGAATAAGTGCTTAGAAAATTATCTTTCCCCCTATATATTATTAGTATAGACGAGACCTCAACATCATTAAAAGGAGATTAAACTTGTCAAGAATACTTTATAATATTGATTTGTCGTTGCATCACTTCCTGATTGAAATCAAACACTTCTAAAAGAGGAAATTATATAATAACCAAAAAAGTATATAAAACCTACATAAAATTACTTTACACTGAATTATTGCACTATAATAACCCCTAAATTATGTGTTTCTAGGTACGCAGCCCTCAGAGAAATCACAATAACAGAGCCATCACAAGATGAATTCGAATCCATCCCACCCGAAGTGCCCAAAGAACGGAAGAAATCCGACGAAAAATCCGACGGTTTCGACAACTCGGACTTCTTCGACTGCATCGACAATAGTTCCCTCTCTTTCACACATGTAGAAGATGCCTTCAGAAAGACCCCGGTGGTGATAGAGCGAGAGGAGGAGAAAAAAGTGGAAGAAAAGAAAGAGACGGTGGTAGAATTGAATCCGGTGGTTATTGCACGAGATTTGCAACCGCCGCCGGCGAGGTTGTCAACGGGGTCCATCAGTGATGTGGTCAGCGGGTCTTCGCCTGATACTAAAGGTATGTGTTTTTTTTTTTGTATAATATGATAGTTTAGTAGAATCATATTAAGTTGTCATTATTTGAAAGGTGATTATGAGTCAGGGAATATAAGTAGTTTTAAGACTAACGTAAATATACTATTGTAGTTGCCTCCCATGGTTTTCTCTGCTCTTTACTCCAAAATATCATAGCTTACATATTATGTAAATCCTGATCATCCAGCTTTTATAATTTCCCTTCACACACGTGCTTCGACAACTATTTTTTTATTATTTTAATATTAAACAAATTTATTATAATAATTAAAAAAGATGTTAGTAATACTAGTTTTTTTACCCGTTTAGTACAAGGATTAATTAGTGGTGCTATTCACAAAAGCTGGCCTTTCTCTACTTGCTTATCACAGCAACCGGGGTCAATGACCTATCTAGTGTTTTGTTGCACAAATTTATTTTAAAAGTTTTTTTACGACGTAACGTAACGAAATAATAAAACATAGAATCAGTCTTAGGGATCTGTACTACCCTAAAATGACTAAAACACAGACTTTAATCGTGAATGAATACAGTTGAACATCGATTATCTTAACTCCAATCAACCGAACGACCACTTTACCGAATGACTAAGTCAGCCCGACCATTGCGTTCTTCCCTACTCCCATGTACAATATTCTTATCGCTTATTGCAGACAAATTAGTAGGTGTGGTGGGCGGCGGAATACCGGGCGGTATATCCGTGGGGTCGGCGGGCTGGGCGGCGTTGGGCGGGCCGGCTGCTTCGGGCGGGTCCTCGGACTCCCGGGACTCCGAACCTCCGCCCCGGGCCAGGCGAGCCAGACACACGCCCCCCACCAGAACCAACAGAGGTCAGTAATGTAAACGACCCGACTTCCCCTAACAAATTAATCGATTTTCATATTACTCAAACCGATTATGAAGTACCCCAGCATCGTATTCCCTAATACCGCGTCTTAAAGTCTTTTCGTCTTCGTATAAGTTTACCGCTTATAAATTGTTTAAAGTAGATTTACCATAACCACTAGGGGTTATGGTAAAATTTGCCGGTTTGCTCATGCCTACCCGGCCCCCGCCAACGGCGGATCGAATGAGTTTTTAGTTTTAGTGGTGTAGGGTCCTGTCCTCGTGGTATGAGTTTAGCATACCACGCTATGGAGAGGGCGAGTCCCACGTATCCCACCGCCAGCGCGCGAATACGCTGCAGCGGTGGTGGGAATGCGAAAATGCATTTCCCCCGGATAACAAAAAAAAACAAAAAGGCGTTACGGTAAAAACGAACAAAAATAATTATTTCGTGTAGAACTTATATTTGGATATCTAGTTATTCATGCCAATTTTCTTTCGTCACCTATATATGTCACTAGCGACCCGCCCCGGCTTCGCACGAGTACTATTCCGATGTATATTATAAACGCTTCTCTAGGATTACTCTATCTATTTAAAAAAACCGCATCAAAATGCGTTGCTTACTATTAAAGATAAGATCTTTATGCATACATAGGTACAGACAGACGGAGGGAAGCAACTTTGTTTTAAACTATCTAATGATGATAAATCAATGTATTATTTTTATCTCATCTTTTATCTACAGTGCAAACATCGTCATCATCTCGCGACGTGTCTCCGTGGGACGAGGAACCACCGCCCGTCACCAGACTGCAACGTCCACCGTCACATCGAGATCGGGAATCGAGGTATGTCAGGCAAAATGAAGAATATAACGGCAAACGTTATATGAGGACGTAGGGGCAAGTCAAAAAAAGAAACTAAATATTATAATAAATAATTCCTTGGTAGTTATTTAATCAAGTCAAATCAACACGATGGCATGTATTCCAATGAATTAAAAATGGTATCGGCGATCCGTCGATAACGTGCAACTTTTGACGCTTTCACTTCAAAAGTACGCAACAGGATGGCTGCTAGTTTGACGTTCTGTCGGAGTGACAGCTATCACGGTCGTTCTAAAATTATTTCGGCATCACCGCCTTCAAATACCTAAATATAAAAACGAATATGCAAATCTTTTTTTTTCTTATTAATATTAATGTACATACTGGGTGGCGCAAAAGTAAAGACTCAATTTGATTCAGTTATAAAAAAAATTCTAAATTAGAAAACTTGATTCAGGTAATTTTAAATGTATATTTGTGCCATTAAATTTCGTACCATTAGGATTTAAAGATGATGTCTTTTAAATGGTGACCTCTAGAGTTGATCACATCTGAGCCCTATTTATGACATTTTGCATAACTAGCCGTAACACTTCCTGCGATATGTTCCTTATTTCTTGATAAATGTTTTCTTTTAGAGCTGCGAGAGTCTGTGGCTTGTTCACATACACCCGAGATTTCAAAAAACCCCAAAGAAAGAAGTCTGGACTATTTATCAAGAAATAAGGAACATATCGCAGGAAGTGTTACGGCTAGTTATGCAAAATGTCATAAATAGGGCTCAGATGTGCATCAACTCTAGAGGTCACCATTTAAAAGACATCATCTTTAAATCCTAATGGTACGAAATTTAATGGCACAAATATACATTTAAAATTACCTGAATCATGTTTTCTTATTTAGAATTTTTTTTATAACTGAATCAAATTGAGTCTTTACTTTTGCGCCACCCAGTATTTAATATGGTATTGTGTCAAACCCTAGGCTAGTTTTAGGCTAATAGTAAGTCTTGAAGTAATCGTTAAGAGTTTGCTAAACGCGAATACATTTTAATTTTGCAGGCACAACTCATCAGGCTCTAGAGAATGTCTGGATTCGGGCAGTGGGAGAGAAAAGGACAAACTCAGGGACAAACGTGACATGAGAGAGCGAGACAGGGAGATTAGCAGAGACGGTCGGGACTCGGCAAGAGATCGAAGGGACTCGGGCAGTGGGAGGGATCGGAGAGATGTTAGTAAAGAGCGAGACCATAGGGATCATAGGTATGTACAATCAAATTTCTGTACTGATTTTTTGTGAATTATGAATGGCAAAAGTTCTTGTTATAGTTAGAGCGAGGACTGTGATAATTAATTGATATAATTTTTTGATCAGAAACTTATATATTATTATTATGAGCCTACGTTGTCCCACTGCAGGGCAAAAGCCTCCCTTCCCTACTTCCATCTCTCGCGATGTAATGCGATTGTAGGCCGATCCTTTAAAAATGAGTCCAGCTCATCTCGCCATCTTCTTCTGGGCCTGCCGCGTTGACGTTTCATGCCAGTTGAGCTCCATAGAGTGGTTATTTATAATATTTTAAACTGTAGAGATATGATTTGTAAAGATAACACGCATCTTCTATGTCCAACCTAAGCAAAAGGGTAGGCACACGTAGCGTATGAACAGTGATACACGAGAAACAAAATAGCAATGAAATAGCTTATGAATTCCACTACATCCACATTCCTTATTCCGCCACTCTTCTTTATCAGTCGTCATCTCAATACTTACTCACCTTATACACACATATCCTTTTTTACGCAATCCAATAACCTAATTGTATAAAAATGATAAATGAAAATATTACTATGAAAGAAAAAAAAACAGTGGCCATTCAATAATTTGTTATTACACTGCTTGGTAGTATTACAGTTTTATGAAAACAGCGTTAAATAAATAGATTAATTAAATTATTTTTTTCTATTTTCAGGGACCGAAGAGATCGTCGGAGTAGAGACAGAGAAAATGACTCGTGGGACAGAGACAGGACATATAGCAGAGAGAGAGACTACAGGGACTCGAGGAGTAGAGAGAGACTGCCCAAAGACTATCGAGACAAGGACAGAGATAGACATCGGAAGCCGCGGCATTCTTATGATGAGGAAGAAGAGTGAGTTATCTTTAACTATATGTTTCTGGAAATATATCTTTCTGAGTGATGTAGGAGGAGGGTTTATGACTTTTAACATAGAAAGAGAGAGAAAGTAAGTCTATGACTAGAAAAGAAGAGACATATAGAGAGAGTCTACATTTTTTTCCAAAACCGGGTGGAAGTGCCTGTACTTCATTATATTATACTAGCGACTCATATTGTGCATATAAAACTTCCCCTTGAATCACTCTTGAATCTATTAGAAATACCGCATCAAAATCCGTTGCGTTGTTGAGACTTTTTTATATTATGTAAAATTGGTAGTTATAATAGCATAAACTATAATATGGGACCTATGTCCAACCGCGGGCTTTTACAATATGATGATAGTAGCTTAAGATGGGACTTGTTTTCTTTCCAATTTTTTTATTAGTTTTTGTTTAAATGGCGAGTAATTTTGCTCTTACTGCAGTTGTTGTTTGTGTAATTATTTTATTAAAATATTATCTTTATATTTACAGCTACAGTGATGGGTGTGGTTCAGGCAGATCTTCGCCAAGAGACCGCTGGCCAGACCAGAGGTGGCGTAGAGACGGTATGTTTGTTATTTTAATACATTACTGCTATGTAAGATTCGCAATATTGTATACTAGCTACCCGCGGTTTCACCCGCGTATCTCCCGTTCCCGTGGAAACTTCATAATTAAATATAGCCTAGCTTTCCTTGATGATAAACGGGCTATCTAACACTATAAAATATTTTTTCAAATCGATCCAATAGTTTCTTAGATTACACTTCAAACAAACAAACGAAGAAACTATTCACCTTTACATAATTAATATATAATTGTTTTATATTAATTATATTAATTAAAATTGTTATTTTAGTTATTTGTGTTATAAGAAAACTAGAAATTTTCTCTTGAGAATAAAATTTTAGGAATACTTAGAGTTGTAAAGCGGTCACCTCTCATTATGAGAATTAATGAAATCTATTAATTAATTACACCTATCAGTGTTTGCTCAAACACAGCTATTTTGTGATATAATATTCAAGTCACCCAGCACCCACATCTGTATGGGTTTGAAGATGCTTGCACATCTTAAGCTTTCAATCCCCTGAAATCGGCGTTACGTAACATACAAGTATAACGTATCGCGAATCGATAAGTTGCTGAATATTTCTACCTAAAAACTAGTAGGTGAAGGGGACCTACTAAAAATAATATCTACCAGTAAATAGAGCAAACCCTAATGCTATATAATTATTTACTACATCTATGTATATATATATAAATGAATCCCTATTTCCCTTAGTAACGACATCACGCGTGAACGGTGGGGTCGATTTCGCTAATTCTTTCTTTGTTGTGTTTGTGATTGTCAGGAGAAGGTTCTTAAAAATAAGAAAATTGCGCGGATAATTAGAAAAATTAAGAATTCTTTACCACCATATGATATTTCTTAATGTAACATAACATTGACAGAATGCGTGCTGCTCTTAGTGCACATCACGGTTAGTTCAGTGCTATCACGCCTAATATTAAAAGATCAATTAAATATCGAGTTTTAGTTAACCACTCAAACGTCCGGGCGACTATAGTCGCCTACCCCTTGAACGTCCGAGCGCGAACCGCGAACCGAACCGCGTCGAGCGCTCGTGCCGTTACTCATTCAAAGTGTATTTACTAGCAAACTATTGCAGCTATAGCAAGGTAAAACCTACCAGTATCAAGCTGAATTATTAAGGAATCAAAATATGTACTAATTAAAGTTCAACAATTAATCTGCTATTCATAAAAAAATAATTAACTTAACAATACGGGTTAAATTTACGTAAAATATTTCTTTTAACAAGTTTTAACGAATAATTTTATAATTATTCGCAATGTTTTTAATAATTAAATTAATAAATTAATAATAATTAAACTAGATTAAATAAGCTTTTTTTTGACACCAATATCTTATTACTTAAAATGATCAGTGTAGCCCATTAAACCAAAATAAAAAACGCGTTCCTGCAGTAATCTAGATCGACCTAGATTTCGTCTCCGATACCGAAATTACGGCAAGATGGCCGCCCGCCTAAGGATTTTACACACGACTTTAGGATTTGTTTTAAAATAAATTAGGTATTTTTATTCTAAATTTAGGTGATAGTCAATTATTGTAGGTATGTTTTATAATTCTTAAATATATTAATTTAAACTATCAATATCATCAAGGAAAAAGGCAATAATAATGTGCATGATGCATTAAAAATATCGGGGTCAGCAGCCAGTAACTATACTAAGTATGCGCATGGTATAATTATTACAATAATGACATCAATATTAAAAAAATAATATGCACGACACAAATAGGCGTAAAACCGTAAACCAAAATATTAGTGATTTTGATTAAATATGAGAATTAAATTGTTAAAACACCACAAGGGAAATAAAGTGAGGTGAAACCATCAAGCAAATTTAAAAATGATAGCAAAAGTCGACAATCATTAACAAACATAACATTATTATATCAAACAAATAAAAAAAATCACCACCACACAAAGCGAAAAAAAATATTGCAAACATATTTTGCCGTTTGTACACATCCTTATTTTGAACCATTTTAGTTCCGTCCGTGGATAGCAATCTATCCATGCCTAAACACCTGAGGAACACAATGACATTTTTAAGGAATCTTCCGTGAATATTGTATATTTCAGTTTTTAAAGTGTATTATTATGTTTATGACGAACTATTACTCTTTGTTTAAACAATATTTTACTGAAAAACTACGTAAAAATAACTAAAATTGGATCAACAACAAGAATGGCCGCTCCTACGCCATTTTTTTCGAAACAGCTACACTTTGAATTCCAAATATGACTCGATTTTACTCTTAAAACTGTGATATGTATACTTAATTATAAAGCACAAATCATCTAGTTTATTTTTATGTATAATAATCTATAAACTAATAAATAAAACTAAAGTACTGACGACATAATCGCTGGAACTTAAAAAACACTTGTTCACTAAACACAAAGCGTAGTTAGCGTAGAGTGGACTGCAGATAAACGTTTGTTTTTATTCGTTGAGGCTTCTTACACTGCCATCTCATGATTTTTACTGTAAAGTAGTTCGTCAGCTATCGACTACACAACTTAAACACGCAAACAGTAACGCATATTGTCGATAGATGACAGTTTTATAAAATATGTCGCTATGGATACTATAGTATCCTTGGACGTACAACGCCCTTTTTTTTTTGGATACCAAAGTATCCCTGGACGTGTGAGTGGTTAAGACAGGACAGCGTCTGTCGGGTCAGCTAGTATAATATATTTTAGGTCCTAAATCTTAATCTTTATCTATACTAATATTATAAAGAGGAAAGATAATTGCGCGGAAAATGAGAAAATATATGAATATAATTTTTTTTATTCGAATTGACATAACTGTAGACTGTTTGTAATAGATTGATTGATAGAACGATACATTATTAGTGTGAGTGTCATAGGCTGTATTTTAAGAAGAAGTTCCCACGGGAACGGGATTTACGCGGCTAAAACCGCACGAGACAACCAGTCAAAATATATTTAAGAAAAACGTACATGGTAGTAATATTGTCAATCTTTGTCCATTGCAGAAAGAAATTATGGTTCCTTGGGGTGGCGAGAAACACGACGGAGAGCAGAGATGAGACAGAATGAAGATCCTAATGATAGAAGGTACTGTATAGTTTTATATTTAGTTTGGATATTTAATTTTATGCTCCGAGGTATATCAGATAAGAACGTTATATATTTTCATCGTAAAGGTGACATAAAAATAAATGTTATGTTAAATGTTTTAAATAAAATGTTACATCCAATTCCTGCATCGCTGGAAAGTGTACCAGTATATAAATCGCAAATACAAGGTTTCACACTAATAAGCCCCAACAATTGATGTCAGTTTGGTTTTTATTCAATTTATGATTATTATTTTTATATAATAGGGTGTGGCTCAACGCTGTTATCATCATCAGCCCGTATAACGTCCACTGATGAACATGGGCCTCCTCCCGAGGGAAGGTTTTTCCCAAGTTGGGAGGGTTTTTCCATAGTCACCACGCTTGGCATGCGGGTTGGTGACCGCAGTATTATGATTAACATACAAGGTAACGCTGCTGCCCATTCCCTGGTATACAATTGTTATAGATGATGTTATAAAAATCGGGACCAACGGTTTAACGTGCTTTCCGAGGCACGGAGGGTAGTCACTTGGCCTACCAGACCCGGATATAAATCTTAGAATCTACACAGGGAATCTAGGCATGAGAATTAAACCCACGACCTCCGAAATTTAAAGGGATAGCTCCCTTTAAAATCAACACCGCTAAGCTACGGATGTTGTCCGTCCGAGATATGTCAGATAAGAACATTTATTTCCATTGTAACGGTGACAAAAAGTAAATGATTAATTAAGGCGCTGTACTTAGTCAAAATAGGCTTCACAAAACAGTTTTTTAGCCAAATGTTTACATTTTAGAGCAGCTAAAAAATATATGTTAATCTTGATCATATTTATGGGGGGACCATTGTGTTCAAAACACGTTTTCGGCAAATTTTCTCGATAAAAAAAAACCATAAAATAACCATTTAAATTGAAATTGTAGCAATTGTAACTGTATTATTTATAAACAAATCTTGATAATATTAATAACAGTGATGTAATATATAATAGTAAAGGGAACTGTTGTTTTTATTTATCGATTGGAGTAAGATATGTGCAAGGATTAATGTATTAAATAATTTGAACGAGTCGAACGAAACGTTGCGCCATCGCGGCGTCTCTTCGCTTCTCTTTCATTTCTACGCGGAGCAACAGTGACAAAACTAATACGTAAAAGTCGTCTATTCACCGCGCCTTAAAATAAAATATTACATCCAATTCCTGCATCGCTGGAAAGTTTACCAGTAAAGAAATCGCAAATACAAGGTTTTACACTATTAAGCCGCAATACCAGTAATTAGAAGAGAGTGTTATTAAGGAGTCACAATTGTAGTTAGTTTGGTTTTTATTCTATTGATTATATAAGTATGATTATATATTATTATTATATATATGTTTTTATAATAGGGTGTGGCTCAATGCTCTCAAATATCTTTTAATTATACTACTAAGAGTATCACTAAAAAAAAAAATATTTTATTTATTGAATTTTTGGCTATGTGCTAAGTAAAGTACATTAGTAGTGTAAACCGATAGGACAGAAGTAAGGCAACCTAGATTTTTAACGTAAAGCCAGCGCAAAACTAACGACATATACGATCGTAATTTGTTTATGGGTTCGATCTCCACGCTGGACAAGAAGTCTTTTAGATTTATTTCCGGGTCGGCCTGGTTGTGGGACTATCCTTCGTGCCTCGGAAAGCACGTTAAACTGTTTGTCCCGTTGACTATAACGGGAACGGGCAGCAGCGTTTCCTTGAGTGTTACAACATAATACAACAGTCACCAATCCGATCGCCAAGCATGGTCTCTATGGCAAAACTCTCCCAGGGCCCCGAGTCTACTATTGTAATAGCGTGTCCATGAACTGTCAATGACAGGTCAATGGTCGGTTTTTTCCCATTTGGTAATCTACTAATCCAAATGACGACAAAATGGTGTCACAATGACGCTATGATGACATTAGCGTAGTTGAATATAATAAAAAATGATCCCTAACCATCTCCCCTAATACTTCTGTTGACGGCCTTTTTCTGCGGTAGGTGCACCGACTGCCATTCCAGCGCCGACACCATAGTGACATTAGTAGATTACCGTTTTTATCATAATGATATCATGATGGCAGACTCGGCCCCCAGGTCGGAGACACATGTTCAGCGGCGGATGTTTTATCGGCTGATGATGATGATGAATTGATAAATGTCGGTGAGTAGGTACGTGACGACGCTGAGCTGGTCGTCTCGTCGCTCGGGCGGGTCGCGCTCGCGCGAGCGTGACGTCACGCGCGAGGCGCGGCGCCGGCCGCGGCGCGAGGTGCGCGAGGTACGCGAGGCGCGCGAGGTACGCGAGGCGCGGGACGAGACGCGACCTCGCGCGAGAGACTACCGCTTCTCCAACGACTTCTCGCCGCGGGAGAGAGAACACGACGCGTTCGAGCACGACTTCCACGACGCGCCCACGCCCACCACCAAGAAGCGACCGCCCACCTACTCCAGTTTGGAAGGCACCAGGTAGGGTCATACTGCCTGTCCTTGACACCCCACCAATTATTGGCATAGCTTCGTTAAATAGAAAAAAAAGAACTCAACCATCAACTTTATCTACAAAATTTATAGATTTTTCTATAGTTATTCTTTTTAAAATGGCAACACTTGCAGTGATATTTAGGCTCCAGAAAAACGGGCCACTGACCACGGCCACTGGTGGCCAGCGACAGCCACTTAACATACTTTTTCATATATTTTGTGTAGACGCGTCGCACACGTGTAGCCGGTGGCGGCCACTCACTACTTTATGAAAAAGTATGTTAAGTTGCTGTCGCTGGCCACCAGTGCCCGTGGTCGGTGGCCCGTTTGCGCGGAGCCTTAAATGGAATGGTGGCAAGAGTCATCCATGCCAAAATTGGGGAAAATTGTTTTTTATTTTTATTTGTTCAATTAATGATAATGAATGCTATCGAACAAAATCACGTAAAAAAATATTCCTATTCCTACTTTTTATAATTCTCTTCTCGTAAAAAGACGTATAATTTTCAAAAACGCATATTTAAATGTGACATTTTATCGTTCTTATTTTTATATGTTAAGACGTTCTGATTCGCATTATAAACTTAAAAATATAATTTATCTCATGAGACTTATTGCATAACTAGCTTTTCACCTCGAACTCCCTCGCATTAAAGCTAATGTCCCTATGTTTCTTCTAATACCTCCAAGAATATTTGTACAAAGTTTCATGATGATCAATTAAGTAGTACACAAACAAATCCAGAAATAAAACTTTATGAGTGATTGTAGACGGGATAGTTAATACTTAATATGGTTACCCCACTCAACCATTTAAAGTAGTTATCACAGCATTTCTTAGAATTCTTTCATGTATCAACATTTATGTATAAATAGTGAAATTCTCTCATAAATATTTAAAACTCAATTTAAATCGTATCCATCCTCCACAGATTCGCCTTCGAGCCGGAAGAAGTGACAGCATCTCCCCTCTCCGCTAGCAGTGCCCGGGGCCGCGAGGGTGAAACTAACTCAGCACGATTCCGTTTCGACTCCGACTCCGTTTCCCCCCGTTCCATGTTCGAAGACGACTTCACTGCCCCCCGACCAAGAACTGCCTCCATAGCCGAAGAAGAAGAAGGAGAAATCCCCCCTCTTAGACCCCGCCCTCCTCCCACTACTAGAGATATCCGTAAGTCGGACTCCATTAATATTTTCACAAGAGAATCGGACCCGTTTGAAGGTGATGCATTCTTCGCGTGTACTGGATCGGATAGGGTGGCCCGTAGGGATAATTGGCCTGGCGATTTTGCGGGATTCGATAACGCGTGAGGATATGTTTGTGACCTGAAGCCATTGGAATATACTGTAGTTAGATTGCAATAGGAGGCTATGAATCTGCGGTTCAATTTGATGTTGGGAACATTTCAGTCAGCACCTATAGGTTGTAAAACGTATCTTGATCTCTTTAGAATATAATTATCTCAAAAGTTAAGAAGTAATTTCTAAGGCTGGGATGATGTTCGACTATTGACACATTAATTTATATACTTTTTAGTGAGATATTAAGACAGCACTACACCATAAATGTAGCATAAGTTTAAATAAATAAGTCATCCAAACTTTTTCAGACAGGGATCATCAAGCTATATTTTACAACCTACAGTGATGAAAATCAGAAGAAGATTTCATTATCAAAATTTTAAACTGTTATGTAATTTTCTGTGTTATTTGGAGTGCCCCAAATTCTTATATTTATTTTTTTATTAACTTGTTTTATTTATAGCAACAAGAAACCATAATAATAAAGGTAATACAGTTACATAATAAGTTTAAGTCAAGGTTATTGTAAGGTCTGAATATTGTATTCTTAAAATAAGATCAATTCAACCCATTAACAGTCACCAACTATGTTTTAAAATCATTTGACTTTATTATAATCCAACAGAGTTCAAAATATCATGGGTTCTATACTCCCTCTACTCGTTAAAGGTTTATGAATTCACATTACTCGATCACTTTCTCTTGAGTGCTTCTTGTATGTTATAGCGATTGTTTAAAACCTGTACAAAGCACCAGTGGCCACATTTCCATGTTTCAAAACATATAACAGACTTATTATCTCTAATCATACTTATTTGCCATTTTACAAGTTCCTAGTTCGATTTTAAATATCATATTTTATCGAAATTTTGCTTCAATATTAATTGCTATTTGTAGTTTCTATTTATGGCATGTTGTAATATTTGAAGCCTCGCATATATTTGAAAACACAACATATATTTTCAGTCTATTTAGAATGTAAGTTGTAATGTGAGGATTTTAAAGAATTTGAATAGAGATAATAAGTACTGTTGATTTACAATTTTAATGTTGCACAAGAAACAATTTAATCTTCTTTCTTAATTTACAAAATTATTATTATAGACGATTTATTAAACAAAATGCCGGGCCATTTTTCTCCTTCACTTTTTTTATTAATAACAAAAGTAGGCTAAACCAAAATCTTACGTATATATATTTTTTAAATTATTTATTTTTGGAATTGTGGTCAGAAAAAAAAGCGAGTCAATATCTTGTTAGATCTTTTCAACTATGATATTCAAATACTCTATTTTAGTTGACAATCAAGGTCTGTAACTAAATATAATCTTGCCCTAATACTAATATTGACCGTCTTACAGGCCCTATGCTTGTCTGATACAGATCTCGTGTGACCTTATTACTTCAAAATATGTCTAAAATACTGTCCATATTGTGACTAATTCTATAGTCCTATCATATAACATACACTGTTAATAAACAGATTTGTGTTATATATCTAGAGCTCAGAAGCATAAGGTCGTATGTGTCATTATACGTCAGAAACATTTTGCCGTATGCGCCTTTACCGTAAGCTGGCACTTACGACCAAATGCTTCTGAAGATAGTACATCTGTCACATGTTCAGTTTAACACTTAGCCAGGCCGTGGTTATGTTAAGAATTGATTGGTTTTGATCTTTATTTAAAGTAAATAAAGTTCAAAATATGGTGGGTTCTATATTCCCTTTGCCCGTTTAAGGATTTAACCATGTAAATATGTAGCCTTCAGCATTTTTAAAGTAATTTATATGATAGGACTTGATGTACAATAAGATTTAGATTACAATACACATATTAATCTAATAACATTATTGTAATAAACGTCTAGTTATGATGTGGAGAATTACTTAATAATAATTTATTAGAACTAGGGTGGTCAGATGGTCGGGTTTTGTCTGGAATGCCTCGACATTTCATATAATGTCTCTGGACATTATATGAAATGTCCCCGTCTCCCGACAAAATACAAAATGTCCCGATAATCAGCTTCTCGTAAATTTAAAATGCCATCAAAAACATAACTTGTAGAAAAGCTAAGTCTCGCAACTCAGTTCTTTTACCGTAAAAAAAGGGCACGGAATACGGAATTGGTTGTCTTTATACAAGATAAAACAAGGTATGTTTTTGATTTAATCCTAAAATCCCGACTTTACGGAATTTGCCCCGATATTTTAGTTTTTTTTATCTCTTACGCAACTCTTACGTTTGCTTATGACGATATCACTAGAACACCTGTTATAATTAATTATTACGGATAATGTTTGCCGATGTTCTATAATTTCTACAATCAAAAAACTGTTTGCGAACTAATTAGGCTATTAATTTCAAAGGCTATAAATTTCAAAGTTTGCGTTCGTTTCATAAAATTGAATGATCGTATCACATTATTTTATGTGATATTTACGTATAAAATTACATTAGTGACGTCAAGTGCAGAGGTCATTTAAATAATCGTGTATTTCGCAAACATACATCACGTAGTCAGTGCGGGAAAACCTTATAACCAAATAAACCAATTCCTAGAACAAGTTTTGAGAAAATACGACCAAAATGAAAGTTCTAATCTTAAAATTTAATTATTAATAAGGTGAGGGGTAACACAGACATATATCGCTTAAGACATCAAGTAGTTTTATCCGGCACTGGCTGTAGACATTGAACGGTTAAAATGAGCTTAAATTTAACATAAATCATTGTCACCCTAGTGTATTTATATATATATTTATATGTTAAGACTTGTACAGGCTTCAATGAGGACGTTGGAGTCTGTATCTGCCTTTAGACGCAACCTGTGATATGTATATGCAACGCCCTTTATAATTTTTATAATAGTTTCTATGCTTGGTAGTCTTTTCTTCACTTCATACCCAGTTAGTTAGTACGTTAAAATAAACAAAATTAAGTATAAAGTTTAAATATGAACGTAAAAAAAAATAACCAATTGTATTTCCATTTTTGAAATGCATTTTTAACTTGAGTTTTTATTATACTGTAATGTTTAAGTTCTATCTAGAATCATGCTTTTACTTAATATTGCGCATTTAAATTCAATTTATGTAATAATAACCAGTCATTGTATACTTTTGTACTTAAAATAATGAGTTTAGAACAATATAATATGTACTCATTTATTTCCAAGTACCTCCAAATGCGGAACAATTTCCTCCGGATCAAAGAATTTTAACGAACTTACTACTTATATTAGAAATGGAGTTCAAATTGTCAAAACTATAAAATAAATGGCAACAAGCGCCTGCCATTCGTTTCGTGACTTTTTACTTACGAAAAGAAATCTTAATCTGACTAAGCCAAAGATTTGAACACATATTTATATTCTATTTCAAATGGTAGGATAAAAAGATGGACATGTTTGTTATTTTACTGTTAAGATAATTATTTATTTACTTCCTAATATATTACTCAAAAAATAAATATTCAAAGACATGTTGAATGGGACTATATTCAGAACCGTAGTTTTGTAGATCCATAAACTTAATATATGAATTTGACACGAGTTCTTGATAATATTCAAGAACTTAATAAAATTAGTCACAAATTAAAGAGTCTAATATACTTGCTGTACATTTCTTATATTGCTTTGTAAAGTTTGTATAAAGTTCTCGTGCACACGTGAAGATTGTATTGTAGAGAAACGGTTGGTGGTGTGCCTCCAAAAATTTAAAAATTATTGTAGTACATTCCATATTTTTTTGGTTATTCTATATTCTTTTTTGAGATCAGGTTATAGTTTCATTTAACGTGAATAATGAATGCCTATCGGTTTCCATTCGGCGATGAAAGTTGGGCACAAAACTGTATAGTATATGTAATATTATGAATATTGTAAATATTTTATTTGGAGCGATATAAAGTAGTGCCGCTGTATAAGATGTAAATACTAAGTATAATTGGTTATTCAATTAATGTAAAGCGACTATTTCACATGCTCCCAGTTCCCACTCAAAAAGCGTTTTTTTTTTAATACTGTGTAATACGTACTCGTGTAATATTGTTTCTAAGACTCAAATTTATATCGATGTGAAATAGTTGACTTACATTCCTTTTAAATATACCTTTTGTTTTGACCGTGGAATTATTATGTTTGTATAAATAGAGATGGGTAACCACCGTGGCTTATAAAAACAAATAGTTTTTAGTAAACAAAAACTTACATAAAATACTCAGTTTTTAACTTGCTAAATTAGCTAGTTGGTGGGAAAATTTTAATTACGTTTCTGCCGAGTGCTTATCCCTTTCTATGTATACCTATTTTATTTATTATAATCGTCGTCATGAATTAAATTTAAGAATTAAACTCTATTTTATATTACGTAGTGAGAACTTTTGCACATTTTGATAACTACACGCATTTTTTAGTCTTGTTCATGATATGTTTATAAGTCTGAATCGTTTTATGTCTCAATCTCAGTGTTTTTATATAATTCTCGACTTATTTCGTTTATACATGTTTTGTGATATGAATACTCTTTATGCTAATTAATTTTCTTATGTATGGTAGCGTCAATTGCTCTGAATGATAACTGCAGAATTTGTTTAGTGAATAATTACTGTGATAATTTTATTGTATTGTGATTTTTTTGCGTTTTTGTGTTAAGTTTTATTTAAGTATCTATATAATACCCGCATTATTGCAAAACTGGAAAGCAATTAAATGAAATTCTAAATAAATCGTATATTTGTAATATGATGGTAATTAATTTAAATATAGAGTTGATCGTCAGAAATGAAATAGATTCAATAAATCATATTATAATGCTTTTAATTCTTGTCCTTTATGGTCCATTAAATTGTGAAATTATATTATTGATTATGATAATAAATAAATAAAAAGAAGGTCCATGTTAAAGCCACTATTTCACTTCTGATGGAAGTAATAATAACTTATAACTGTGTACCTCCAATATAAAATAAAGACACCATAATCATTTTATAGCAATTGTAACGAATATATTCATGTAAAACTAAGGTTACCTATGAACTAGTGAGGGACGTCGATGGTTTTGTATTAATGTATTTTTTGTACATAATGTAGTTAGAGGAATTAATTATGTGCAATTATTACCACCTCTATGGCGCAATACCAAAGGTATTTATGTTCTGTAACTGTTGTGTAAAATACTCAAAGTTATTAAAATTATAAAGAAATGATCAAAGATGAAAGTAGTTTTAATATGACCTTAAAGCCGGATTTACATTACAAAACAAGTGTCATGCATGATAAAATTAGTTTCGCGAAACTAATTTTAGCACACGTGAAACTTCTTTCGTTTAAATTGACCCTCTCGTCCACTTTATATCTATTTTCTGAACGCTGCTCGGGATTTCCCCTAAGGTGAAAATATGCCAAATTTAGCATTAAAAATGTCAAAACGGCAACACTGCTGCGCAGGTGCTGTCGCG